>OU015690.1:15592825-16842825 GCA_907165295.1 Nomada fabriciana
GGGGAAAAATGTAGGAGTAGGGGATAAGGGCAAGGTGTTCGAGGTCCAAGGGTTGAAAATGGTTAGTGGCAAAGGTTGAGGTTGTTATGCATTACGAGGAAGTTTGGAGTGTTAATCATCAGAGTGTAGATGGGAAATATACCGGATATCTGTGAGTGATTCGCATTAGATAGTTATGTTGGTATACAACAAGTGCAAGGGAGTGCAATGCAAGCATTCGTTTCCGTGTTCTATTTTAAAAATGTCACATTGTGAAATATTACGCGATCCATTCATAAGCTAATTATTTTAGGCCACAAAGCAGATGGCAATTATTTATTTCGAAAACAATCTTCGAATCTGGAGCTCTGCCGCGCAATCAGAACCACCCCGAGTTTTCCCTCGCGAAAATTTATCCGTCCCGTACGTCAAAGGCGCCCCTTCGCCGACGAGACGCGTTTGTCGTGAATATTTACAGTGGATTTGGAAATGTGTGCCCCGTCTCTCACAGCTTTCTTCGGGGTGATAAGTTAGTCGAGCGAACTCCCCCTATCCCTTTACCAACCCCTTCACGCTCTATCTTTCGCCAAGCTGCCTTTCATCACAAGCACATATCTATTCGCGTATAGACGTCGCGAACGGTTATGACAGATGATTCAATGCCTTTCTCGCTTTTGGCGCAGCCCAGGTGAAAAAGTCACCGCCTCAAGGCTGTCGTTAATGCCATCGCAGTTGTCGACTGATCAAACACACCGTCTTACGTTTCACCATTGTGTCGTTTTCGCGTGTTCCCGCCCCTGTTTCCTAAACTACACGATAAGAAAGTGAAAATGTGTCACGGAAGGAAGTGGAAGTTGCGCGACAACGGAACAAGATTAAACCTCTCAGTTTAATCCTTTCGCAGCGGCGAACGACAGGGACGAAATATAAACAGTTCACAGCGAAATGGAATAACAGGCAACAAAACTAGAATTTATGGAGTCGAGTCGAGTGTCTCTCGGTTTTTGACAAACCGTCCGGAAAATTGTCTCCCTTACATTTCGGCCCCGGATTTAATTAATGCAGAAACCGCGTCCGCGATATTTTTCCAGCGTTAAACAACGCGGGAAATTCCACAGGGAGTTTCTCATTGTGCACGGTATTTCATAATTAATAAGTGCCACGGGGATTTGCGTTTTCTTCGTTTACCGCTGTTCCCGAAGGTATCTCGTGGGTACCCGTTTCCGCTCGAAACAATTCCGGTATCGTTAAAGGAGAGGTAGTTGCGTTGTAACGTGATCGTGCGATCGAATCGTTTTTCCCTTCCATCGTTGAAAGAACATTCGATTGGAATCGAAGATTTCTACTTATTGTACTGCTGTCACGAAATTCAGCAATGAACATGAAACTATTCTTAACGGGTTTGAAATGGAAGGTGGTCGGCGATCGTTCAGCGCGATTAACGAACGGATCACGACTCGATCGCGCGTTTCACACACCTTCCGTACAAAGCTGGCCAGATTCAACGAAGAAACACGTAACACGAACGTGCCCCTATAAAATAACACACAATGCCGGATGATTGCAGCGCTCGACGTATCGAAAGCTATCGCGAGAAATCGCTAGTTTTATCACGCGTGGAACAGCCCTTGCGCGCAAATTTCTGTAACAGCTCCGAGAGAGGGTTCTTTCATTTAGCAATCATTATCACTGGAAAGAATAGCGACGATCGTGTCGCGATCGTTTTCGACGACGCTCCAACCTCATTAAATGGCATTATTAACAGAGTTGTAGAGAACACGGAAATTTATTGCACCCACGCTGGAGAATCGTCGATGGATGTGGAAGGAAAAAATTAGAAAGAATTCGAGGCTTGGTTGCTCTGCATCGTGGAATATTTAATGAACCCTTGACAATTTTTATAGAGAGCCATGTGTAAAGAAGGAAAACAATAAAAACGGTATTTCCGATTTCTTCATCGACTAAATAAGAAGGGTCCCCCGTTCATTCTACTCGCATTGTTCGTGGATGCCTTTCACGGGAAAAGAAATCATCTCAATAACGACGGGGGCGCAACAAATGAGGAAAAATAGAGAAATGTCTTTGACTTCCAATGAAAGCGATCCACGTCGAGGAACAGAAACTCGAGTACGTTTCGCGTTTGACGAAGAAACGAAATTAAAAGCGGACCTCTGGTCCCGAATCACGGTGTTAATTTAATTAAACGCAGTTTTAAATTGCCGTGCAAAGAGGAAGGCGGCCAGGCGCGGCGTGCCTTTCGCCATCGATTAATCTGCTAATTTATAACGAGAAAATTTCCCGATGCAGACTAATTGAAACGTTGGCGCGCCGCGCCGGTGAGAATAATGTTCACGCTTGTTCCGCTTATTTTGTCGCGGCTCGCCGTTAAGAACTCTGCCACGAGGAAGGGAGACTCACTTTTTCTCTCTCCCGCGCTTTCTCTCGTTTCAGCGAGTTAAAACAACTTTTCCATAATTCCCTGTTCGTTGAATGGTACATTTCTCTCGTACCGCTTCGTCTCGGTTTTTCATTCGATTATACACCAGTCGAACACCAGTTCTCGGCGACAAAAGGAGGGCGCAATCAACCCTTTCAACCGCCGGGATCAACCAAATCGTGCAATTAGTTTCTACTTAACGCAGGGAACACGCGTTACTCCCTTTTAATATTTCTGCTTCTTCGATACGTGCTGGCTTTATTTCGTTGGTGTTTTGTTTCCCGACTGAAGAACAAGGAAACCAATTTTCCATAAGATTTATGGTCGACGGGGCATCCTCTCTGGAGAAATTCCCGTCTGCATATCAAGCGATTCCCTGGAGATAGATTTTACCAAGAATAAGGTTGCCCTCTTAAAAATTTGTGGCACTTACGGTGAAATAAAAGACTTGCCCTCGGTGCGAAAACAGACAACAATTTGCGTTTCGTTTTATCGGCGATTCGTTTGTAGAAAAAGAAACATCGACCGGCTCTGCTGATAAGATAAAGTAATCACGTTCTATATTTTTTTTCTGCTTTAATTACTTTCGTCGATAATCTGTCGTCTGCACGGAAAGACGAAGGAACACAGCTCGACGAGATCGGCACAGAAATGTTTCCAGAGTTATTTCCGAGCTGCCATAGTAAAAGAAAGTCGAGCAACGCTGAGAAATAAATTTCATTCGGAATTACACGTAACACGGGGTTAAGAAAAAAATCGAACCACATCAGTAGAGTAGCTCTTTCTGAGATGCTTTTTGACTGCTTCGACTAAAAATCGAACGCCACGAGGCGAGTAGTTTTTTTTTTCTCTGTATTTTCTCCTTCGAGGTAGGTTGCCGTCCAACTTCGATTTCGTTTGATCAGCGTCTCCTCGATTTTCCTTTAAAAAATAATAAATCAAATAATCAAAGGAGAACGTAGAAATAACATCTATCAAACGATTCCACTATGTTCTTCAATTTCGAAATTCATCGACGCCATTCCCCATCCTGGAAAAATTCCATTAAATCTCATCTTCGAGCCCATAGCATTAAAATAATTCTGTAGCGTGCGCCATGTGTGCACTCCGGAGCCCCAAGCCCATAAAACAGTATCCCGTCTGATGGCCGACGATAATTTATATCCGGGAATAGAGGCTGCTCGGCTGAATCGAAAGGAAGGGAGATAGAGAAAGGGATAGAGAGAGGGAGAAATTACGAAAGGGAGGCAGGCGAAATTTACACAGCAGTCATAGTCGATCAACGCGCTTCAGGCCTCCCCTTCTATCATTCGAGGATCTGTGCAATCTGATTTCAGGCTGAGAGAGGTTTATTCCTCTCCATTATTCCATTAAAAGGCTGGTTCGCGCCAGGGACAATCGTGCAGACTGTTTCCATGACTCGAGACTTCGTTTTGAACGCTGCTGCAATCGTCGAGCTATGCAGATAAAATATATAATATCTTTCAGCCGGACGGCAACTCTTGTTGATCTTTCTAAAAAAACAAAACAAAGGGATAACGCATAAATTGTCGCGTTGTTTAATTTCCATGCGAATCATGCTTAATCGTTGTACAATGATGTAATGCATCATGAAGTATCTTCGCGAATGACGTCCGGGGAGACGATATTTCAAGTCGGCTCGTTTATCAAACGTTTTTACAACAAGACAATGCCGCATCTTAACGGGTTCTTGACCAATATTTTTCCCGTGATTAATGCGTTCCGAGATATTATTCCTCTGCGCGTTATTCCGAAGCTTCCCTTCTTTTCCTGAAAAGTGCTAGAAATCCTTCATGGAATAACTTAATTAAGGCAGGGCAGATTAGTTGCTTCGAATAATGTATATCAATTTTCTTGTAGTAGTGCCCCGGCTGGAGTATATTAGATACGAGATATTGAGGAACTGAATATTCAGGTAAGAAGTATTAAAAGCAGGAAGTTTCTGTTAAGAAGTGTCAGCGGTGGGGCAGGTTAAGCGTTTGGCCTGCGACAAATTGGCCAGGGTCCTCCAATACCGTGAGACGGAAAATAATAATATTCTTTCGCTACACGAATAATAAGTATACTTAACTCCTCAAATATTATATCGACTTTTTACGTACAATATTCAAATAGAACAAATCGAACAAAAAAAAAAAACAGCCGATGAGCATACGAGAAAACTTCTCGAATAATAAATACAAAAATAAATCAACAACGGTTCACACAAGACGAATAAAATAGAAATACAAATCAGGAAAAGCTGTGCGCATTTTCCGGTTATAAATGCATCAAAAGATGCTTAGAAAATTCGCGGCGAAGTACAAGTGGATGCGCGTGACAAGCATCGAAACGTCGCGACCACGCGGTCGTGCTGCGAGGGAAAAAAAACCGAAGAAAAAGTCCCGAAACGGTGCAAATGCAAATGACAATAGACGACAGAGACACGCGGCCTCTATCTCTCTCTCGTTCACCACTGTCTGCCAAATAAACGCGTATTTTTCAATTAAATACTACCTATTTTTGTTCCCGCACGGTCCAGCCCCAGCACAAAGGGTGTCCCATCAATTCGAGATCACTTCGCACGCCCTCTCTCACCCTCAAAAAAAAGGGTGGGGAGGATGAAACGAGGTGACGATGAGAAACGCTCGGTCAGCGCCGTTGGAAAAACTGCGACGACCGAGCAGGAAGCTCGGAGGCATTAAGTTTTTGTATCACTGAAGATTGGTCGCGGCACGAACCTCGCTCCTAAGTACAAAGAGCTCTCTTTTTCTAGCCATCCTGGCTACTTCGTTGCTTTCTCTCTGGCTCGGTGAATGGAGGGCTGTGAGCTTGCGAGGCGTATGTAACGATACGTCTTTAATAGAACGCACCGTATCTGATAAGAGGCTCGTTAAATACTGCAGCAGCAGTCGGCTGCCACGGAAATCTCGGTAGAGTCGGGATGAGAAATAATTAGCTCCTCGAGACGACCGATGCTTGGGAATATCTTTAGACTAATAATGCTTTTATGTATTGGAAACATCATGCCAGTGCATGTACGAGGAAAATATGGAGGCTCGTTTTTTTTAATGAATTCTCTGCGGTCGAAGTCCAGTCATTTTCTCTGCTTTCACTGGCGAATGTTTTATTACGATACCGATTTTAACGTATAAATGTAGCTTCTACTTTTGCATACGTCCACGCACACACAAAGTGCTACCCCGGACGCTTTGATTCGTGTTTTCATGCGTGTTCTTGTTGCTTTGCCACTTCATTACGATATTTGAACGTGCAACGCGAACGTATCGATGAAACGAAAAATAGCGGGTGGAGCGGAGCAGCTGTCTGCGACTCTGAGCAGGCCTCTCGTGTTTCTGGGTTGTCGAGCTAACGATGCCGTACAGGGGTTTCGAGTGTCTATGCTCGTTTTGTTCGCACTCATCGATACTCGTGTTTAGCACGATACGTTGATCAGAAAATAGGAAACACGAGACGCGAAACGCGACGAAGAATCGCACTCGGCGTTCTTGTATTATTTTCGTTGGGAAACCGGAGTACGTTTAAACTGTCGAACGATCAATCCGAATTAAGAATGAGAAAATTGAAGGATGCCGTGCATTTTCTGTGCTCGAATTTGAGGTCGATCGAAGACGAAGCAATTCGCAAAAGCGTGAAATAAAAGAGTGCACAGATCTACGGGAGACGAAGTCGATTTTTCTGTCCTCCCGCTGTTTCTTTCAGAAGAGACCCGCTTAATTTGATTCCAATAAACGGGACGACGACTTAATGGGATCGCCTTTGCAGCGAAGTTCCGAGAAATAGCCAGTTTCAGCGATGGGTGACATTTTTTCCGTTCCCTCTAGCTGCTCGTCGAAGTAAGACAAAATGCGAGCAAGAGGACAATATGATTTCTCAGCTTTTTAATTCAATTTCTTTCGCTCGCCTCGCCAATTCTTCTTGATGCTGCAATTATCATGCCGTCCTTCGCGAGAAACTTCATTACGGCTTCGATAAGATACGCAGGCCATTTCATTGCTGGCCGCTCGATGCTAAATGAACGTGCTATTAGATATAAAATTTGCTAGAAACTGAAATTGCTCTACGATCGAATAAAACATTTCAGCGATCGTCTACAGGAGGAATATTACACTATGTAAAAAACTCGATCATTTACACCACCTCGGTTGCTCTGGCAATGCGCGAAAACTTTTCAAAACTTTCCTGCAGCGAGTTTATTAGATATACGAAGCTAGTCTGTCGTAACTTGGTCATCGCCAAAAATTCCCCTTTAACTCCGTTGGAACACCCCCGATAGTGCGCTGGAAATGCCGGAGCGGCCTGTCAGACGGGGGTTGAAATGAATTTTGAGGTCCGTCGAACGGAATAGCGGCCAGCTCTGGCATATAGACAAAGCTGGTCTTCCGAAACAAAGGGGTTACAAGTGACACAAGGGAGACTGTTCACAATGGTTTACGGCGACGAACGGCACCACCATCGGTGATCGCGTGTTGAAACGTAACCAATACGCCGCAGAGGCAGGGGCAGCACTCTCTACGAGCAAATGCGTGCAACAGTTCTATGTATATGTATACCTAATTCAGAGTAGGAGATACAGGGGACACTTATGAAACAAAGTAGCGTCGCATTAAGAACCCTCTGGCTTCGCGGCTCGCTTTGTCCGCGGCGAACCCTCCTCTCCTTTCATCTCATCATCGACCAATCCCGCATTATCTCGCGAGGGGATGCCTCTCGTGGAGATCGTTTGCGTACGGCTGCACGGGATAAGCAGCCAAGAGGAACTCCAAAAAGCTTAGAAGCTTTCGTTGGGTGCGTGTATACAGATTTATTGGAGCTTTCCTCTGTTTACACGAAGTTTCCCCAATCGATTCTATGGACTATAGACAGTTGGCACACGCGCCCACGTGTATATACATACATAAACATGCAGGAAGGAAAACGCCAAATTTCATCGACGGTCTCGAGCAAATATTTTCCACGGATGATGATACAAGCTGCCCGACACGCGGTTAACCGAGGATCAAAGCTGGCCTGGTAAATAACGAAGCTTATTCCCAGGGGATTGAGACGGTCAATGCCGTCATACGAATAATGAATCTTTAATAACGCACCGCCACTAACGAGCAGGCCAAGGAACGGGTCTTTTCTCGCTGAGCTGTCGCCCGGGGCGTCGCTTCGACCCAAATGCAACACGGCGCGCGTACACATTCCCTCCACCCCGTTCTGCTTATCGTAGGGAGGGCGAGGATACATCAAAAGAGGCCTTGCACCGCGTCGTGCGCGACGAATCGCGCGCTTAATACGCCTGAAACACCGAGGCCAGGTATTAACGAGTCCTCTCGCGTGGCTGGGCGACAAAAAGTCGGATGCGACCTCGCTTCTGGCCCTTTCACGGGCCCGTTTTCTTTTTCCTTTTTGTCTTTTCCAAGCTGAAACCGGCCTGCTCTCATTCATTGGACTTTATTGTGACGCCTAGAAGAGTGCCTACAGTCGCGCGTCGCCCGACTACTGGACCGACATTTCGTTCCGTCGCGAATTTTGGGTTATCCCCGTTTCGTTTCCGTTTTTGTCTCGTCGCTTCTCTAAACTTCCAACTAGCCGGCGAAGAATGAGCGTGTCGAGATACATACCTCGTGCGACTATTAGGGCGAACGTAAATGGACCGCGAAACGCGTGAAACAGAGTACGGGTTAATTATTAACAGGAATTTCTGTGGGGCGTTGTGTCGACGGGAAATCGAACGAATCGAAACTGTGGCAATCGATTAACAAAAGGCGAGCTCGGTCGAGGGGGATAGATGGATCGGGTTGACGGTAATTGCAGGCGAAAATTGTGTTGTTTTACATACGCAATGTAATAACACCGTTTAATGAGTTGACCGATGAACCGATACATTCGTCAATTCGATTATTGATGCGATAATTATTATTTTACAAACATCGCCGCCGTTCAAGCAACAAATGCCGTATCGCTTTATCGGACCTTGCGTCGACCACTGTTGCTAACAGTGTTAACAGCGTGTTAACATTATGTTTACTGCCGCGTCGAACTAGTCGAGCTTACGCAGTCTATTGAGACAACGAGCGCATTCCATTTTTCTCACGTTCGATCAGTCGCAATAAAGATATTCGAGGAAACGCTGGTCGCGTTTCATCCCTCAAAGCGTTCAATAATTATACCGCGGGAACACGACCGTGCTGTAAATGAAATCTTAATTGCCCTCGAGAACAAAGAACGAGTCCCAGCTCTCCTCGGGCGACGGAAACAAACAGACAGAAACAGTGAAAGGGGAAGAGGGCGAGAGTTTAGCCGAGATAGTTGATTAGTAAGAAGGCTGGAAGAAGTCGCGGCACTTTCAGCCGCTCCTGTGAACAGAGCTGAAGGATCTCGGCGACGAGCTCGCGGCGGAGTTGTAGTCAACTTTTCGTAAAGTTGCTTCGTTACATAAACGTCTGCTTTGCAACTACCTGACGCAATGTCAACGGCCGGATGGGGACACCGGATGCATCCGACGTTTCGCGACTGTTCGCGGATAGCAGGTCGAACTCGTGGCCAGCTAACGAGATTTATTTCGAGAGCTCGATGGTCCAATGAGGGATCAACGCAGTAAGACAATTTATAGCTGGTCGATTGACATGTTTGTCGCGTTGAACTTTTGTGAAACAAAATAAAAGAGAACAAACGGGTCTTTCTGTATTCATTAACTGGATAGCCGGTACTTTTATTTAATTAAGTAGATTAATAAAGTTCCCCAATGGTTCCGACAGTATTCCGGCGCCCGTTCGATTCGATTTCACGAGAATTAACGAGGATCCGCTGACAGGCGTTTGCAGGGCGTACTTTAATTTGCCATTCAATTTTTGCACGCGTTGCGGCACATTTTATCGCATATTGAATTATTCGATACAGCCGCGCTGCCGAATACGTCGACGTGCCTGCGTTAACGCGTCGAATAAAAATGTAACGTTTTAAAGCGGGGGCGTTAATTTGAAAGGAACACGCCACGGAAACAATTGCAACGCGTTATATTCGCAATGAAAATTATAGGTCCCCGAGTACGTAATGACATGTTGACAATCGTGATGCAAGAGAAACGTACTGTGCACGTTTGCGACTGATTGGGACGCGTATATTGTTTTCCGTATCATTACGGCCGCGCGCAGGTAGTTCATTTGATTTACAATTCTCCCTAAACAATGCGGCTTCCTGATCAGTATTAGTGTATACCTTTACCCGCGGTATTAATTGTCAATCATTTAATTTACAGCACATGTCGTGTTGCAAAATATTTAAAGGCAAAATATTAAACAGTACATTTTACACAATTATCGATGACACTTCTCTCCCTCCCCGAAATTCAGTAATATTATTCTCTTTCGAACCGTTCTGTCCTCAATAACAGGAGACTAGGTCTCACTTTCCTCCAGTTCGCCACAAAGTTTGCAGAAGATCGTCGGACAGTGGCCACCACCGAAACTGTCGAGAAAATCGTCTTTTCCGACCAACGCTGTCGTTTAAGACGATCACGAGCGTGGGACGAGGAAATCCACAAGGCTTTAAGGCCACGGAAAAGCCGGAGCGTGTCACAATATTGGTCGAACGGCGTTGGAGTGCAGTGCCCTCGGGCGCGTCACCGTGTCTGCGGCAGGGCTGGTGCACTCTCTCCGCGAGCACATCGTGTTGTCTGGCCCGGAGAGATATTCATAGAAGAGAGGGCTTCAGCGAACTTACGAGCTATTCGTGGTTCCCCATAAAGGTCCGCAGACGATGCGACGGGAGGTAGAAGGCACGGCTGATAGAGGAAGCGACGCTTTATTTTCGACACGCACGAAACCGGAGAATCGCCGATGCGAGCGGGCCGTTTCGTTTCATCAGTGCATCATCGTGCTGGAAGATGTAATGTACGTCTCGCGATAATATTTGTCTGTTCAAGGGAGGACTAATTTTGTGCAACTCCGAGCACCCTGAAAAGTTCGCTGCTCTTAGATTAGCGATTTAAAATTGGGCCCTTGTACTTGAAGCCGGTAATGGCCGGTATGTTGCTTCGATCACGTCGGAACAGAGTTTCGCGAAGTAGGCGAGACGAAAGTTCGATGAACGGTTGATTAATTAGCGGCTAATTGCTTAGAAAGTAAGGCGAACGATGCACGAGACGTCTCGATACTCCTTTCAGAAAGTTCCCCGTGGAAAAGGCGGCGGAAGTTTCGACGGGTGGACGCGCATACAACGGAGTATCTTGTCTATCCGCAAGGTTTGACGGACGCGAAACCTTTGAAAGCAATTAACTCTGTGCGGCTGGATACCGATTTTCCTCCGTAATCACTTGAATACTTTCTTAACTTTTAATCGTTTCGCCCGGCAAATACTTGCGAAACTCTCGCGTGCCGCTCGGAAATTTCTGGTTCGACCACGATAGATTAAACCTCTCAGCCATGAACTTATTAATGGAAGTATATTCATCGTAACCTCATTTCTGTTCCGCACACTCAGTAACACAATTATTATTAATAATAGCAATTGAATTACGAAAGTATCCACGCCAATTATGCATGCCTTTATTTTTTATACTCGACTATACTTGTTCCTTTATTGACGCAGACAGTTTTAACCAGCTACTGCTAATAACAATACCCTCGCGTCAACAGTTTCGAATTCCAGCCATTAAATTTGCACGGACAGACCGAAAGGCTCCAATCTGTCCGCGCTACAGGATAATAAGTAGAAAAATCGACCATTAGAACGAAAGGTAAGCAGACGAGCATGTAGATCCAGGTCAAATTTAAATCCAGTGCAAACGAAGAACTGTACCGAAGGACTGTACCTACACCTTTATCGCCGAGTGCGGTTCTCGTCGTGCAAGGAAACGAGGTCTAATCGTCAGCGGGTATTTCATTAACTCGATTGGTTAATTGACTTTATCGGGGTACGCTGGGCGTCGCTAATTGCGAGAGGAATTCCGCTCTCTTTGCTCCCAGTGGCGGCCGACTTTGCCACAGTCGAGCAAGAAATTTGGCTTCTCGAGCTTCCAGCCTTTTTGCCGGCACAACTCTCAACTCCTTTTCCACGGCCTCCTCTTATCCACTTGCACGATGCACGCTTTAGCATCGTTCGCCGCCGCCTGTCCTCTTACAGAAGCCTTTCTTTGCCGGAAACGTTTGTCATTGTTCTATTAAAAAGCGTGCGTTCGTTTCGGAAACGACGGCGAGACAGTAAATTATGTTTAAAAAAACGAATATTAGCTGGATCGATTACACTGCTCAGGCGTCGCCATCAATTTGCTTTGATTCGTTAACTCGTGGGAAAAAAATAGAGCTGTCTACTGAAGGACTATCAAAGTTTCCCAAGTTTCCACGACCCCTTTCTAATTAGCGATGCAAATCAGCCGGGTCTCCCAATTCCTCTCCCTCGGAATGCAAAATTGCCTTCCCACTCGAAGCCTCTTCGCGCAGGGGTTGCTTTCCAGTGGTTCAACCGTTTCGCGAATCAATTTCGGCAACCGAATCAAGGGTACGTGGAATCGTGTTTAGAGATCGAGATACACCGAGGCCGATGCTAATAAGGAAGGGCGGCGATAAATTTCATAAAATTCTCATTTCATCGTTGACACGGGCTTTCACAAAATTGCCCATTTATAACTTAGCAGCGAAGGTACGTCGAAAGGCGTGGATAACATTTAGGGAGATTTGCCCCCGAGTCAGATTGGAAGAAAGTGGATTGAACAGGGATTTGTTTGCCGGACGGCTACCCCAATCAATTGAGCCTATCCGGACCACCAACAAATAGCCTCTGCTTAAGCTTACCATCCATACCGCAAATCCCGAGCAGAAGTTTCCTGATCCACTGGGTATTTAGGTAGGGAAACGCTGTCTGCTTGCCTCCTTCTTTCCAGAAACTTCCATCTGAGTTCATAAGGATAAGAGCCCGCGACGAACGAGTGTCCCTAAAGGAAGTATAAATATCTGAAACCACTCCGCTGGATGTTGTCGCAACAATTTGTCGATGGTCTATCGACAGTGAGCGGCGTATAGGTTCGGTTAATTCTGTCGTTTCGAAAGCAACGTACCCCCACTGGGAAGAGTTTGGATGCACGATCGAGTCGCATTGCGCCCCGCATCCCCGTCAGGGTATCGCGAAGGGTGTGCATTTCTGAGCGTTAAATTCACCGTTACCCGGCGAATCAATTTCCGTCGAAGGCCCATTAACGATCAGCCTGAGTGGCAAGGCGTCGCCAGGGAAAGGAGCCCCCGCGCTTTACCCCCGAAAGATATTCGACGACCCTTCGTGAATTTATTCGCACGACTGGCCGCCGCACCGCCGAGGAATTCCATTAATCGTCGCGCAGCCATTTCGAGGCGACAGAGCTACAGCTTTATAAATGGCGGTGGGCGTCGTTTAAGCTCGGATTTATGCCCGACTGCAAATCCGAACGGGCAGAGAACGGACACCGCATCGATCGACTCCCATGGATGAAAACTTGTTGCACACGCTCAGCGGATCGATTGGCGTGCGAACTTCAATCGCCATACGCGAGCCTGGACACGCTGAAATTGCTCGTTACCAGCGCAGACGACGTCGCGACGACGGGATATGATTTGTCAGTGACTTTGCCAAGAATCGCGCCAGACGGGGGAACCTCGCGAGGCACGGATGTGACGCGTTTCGTTGATCCTCGAGTCGGAAGTCTTTGTCGACCGACGGTTAGCTCGGTAACGAAGCAACGATCGTGGCTTATATTCGACGAGGCCCCTCTGTCGAAGACAGGATCATCGTTTGCATAATACGACGCGCCGTCGCCAACTTTTCTAATAAAAGTTACCGCGACGGATCTGCTTCTCACTGTCATGCCATCGGCGTGCTTCCCTCTTCGTCCCTTGTCGTCGTGATCGGCCCCGCGTTGAACACGACGCAGCTGTTCATCGCTAACGTTTCTATGGTTCTATAAACCAAACGGGTCAACGATCAATCCCACTTAAAGAACGCAAAGAACCATGGCTCCGTGCTTCTCCATCCATTTTCCCCGAAGATAGCGACTCCAATTCCGTCGTTGGGGGTTGGCTGTCCGCGGAGAATTTGATAGGGGGAAAAAATACGGCGAACGCGATAAGCGTCCGAGGGATGTAAACAAGGGAGAAAATTGCGGGGAATCGGAACGCGGGCGAGAAGAGAGAGGAGCGTTGAAAGCGGTCGTGGGAGCGACACGAATCCCCACGGCTGTGCAAATGTTTAATGTGTAATTAAAAACTAACATCGTCTATTATGACGTATCTCCTTGTTCAGGTCGGCGCGGCTCAGGTCGGCGCGTTACACCGGCGGGCCTGCGCTTAATAACTCGGGCACTTTCGCAACGGGACGAGGCTGAACCTCTATTTCGACTCGCCGAGAAATTGCCACCACAGGGACAACTTTGTGCGAGCGCGGAAGCTCGAGCACTCGAATGCCCGAGGGGCCAGCCGCCAATGTTTCTGGATTATTAAGGGAAAATTACCTTTTGTGTGTTCCGAGGCAGGTCTGTGACCGGCTTCTCATTCTCAGCCGAAATTAACCCCCCGCCGATCTGTCCTGGCTTCCCAGGCGCGAGCATCGAATCAATGAGGACGATTCGAACCGCGAACGTCCTTTTGTGGTCGACTGCGATCCACTCGCCCCGAGGAATCTTTCTTTCAAGCCGCGTATCCGCCGCTCCCTCGAGCGTACGCGCGAGCGCGCGCCACAGAAATCGAGAGGTATTGTGATCGTTCCAAGTGGAACGAGCCACGTGTATCGCTGAATTCTTCATGCAATCTGCCCGGCTACGTGATTTCCACATCAATTTTTCAACGGGGGCGCCGGCATCCCGCGTATTATTGATGGGAAATCGAGTGTTGCCTAGTTTCCCGGAAACCGCTGCCGCGGCGACGAGCCAGTTACTTAACGCTACTTTGTCGCCCCCGCATGGATTATTCTCGCAGCTGTTTTCCCGCCGAGCTTTCCAGTTAATTTGCGCGGTGGCCAAAAGGAACGAGTTCCTGGTCTATTTATATGTACAAGAGGAGAAAAAATTCATTGGAACGGAGCACCCCAGCGATCGATACCCCTCGTCGTTCGAGCGTCCTACATTACGTTCAACCTCTTCCTATCGGTCACGACAATTTAACGCATTGTTGCGAGGCCTAATTACGCCGCGGTAGGCCTGTGCGTGCACAAAGAATATTCCTGTATGCGCCAAGTAGCCGGGTAACCGCCACGATGACGCCGTAGATTCTCGATCTTCGTTTTGCCCAGCGGGGACGAGGCAGAATTGGATACAGGGCGCAATGAGGCGGGACGAAATCTAGCCGCTCCTAGGCGCTCCTTCTCTTCGGGTACAGAGCGCCACTGTAATGAACATGCTCACGAGTAATTACCATGATTGCCACGGTACCGCGGCTGATTTCGCTTCTTCCCTCTGCCCCACACTATCTCGCTCGCTCCTCTCGACGAATCGTTCCTTTCTCTGTCCTTTCACCGGGGCAATTACCACTCTAATTACGGCGTTTTGCTCGCCAGTGTTACTTTCGACGACTGACGCAGTGCACCGAAATTTCGTCGCCAACGAATCCACGTATCCGCCACGTGTCAAATTGCTCGCGGGGTTGCAAGTGGTATTCCGCGGGCTGGATCTTTCAGCGGGGACTGTCGCTCGAGATGGGTGCATTGTACAGAACGGAGAATTAATCCGCGACGTTCCCCGTTTTGTTGTCGTTGTTTTAATTCCATTCTAATAAATGGAAATTTTCTTGCGGTATTAATTTACCCGTGGACAAGCCCTGTCGGTAGATCTGTGACAAACGATGGCAAGACAGCGCCACAATAAATTATTCGAGTGCATCCGAATTGCACGCGACCGGATCGCGTGGCGGGAATTTCGTTTTAATCCGATTTGAAAGGTATCCGGTGTGACTGACGTCGCCCACTTGTCAGTTAATTTAACGGGGACGCGTGTTTTTCCCTTGGTAATCTGCCAAATAAATTAAACCTCCATCGCTGATTCTCTTTTATTACCATTATTCCATTATTATTATTACTACTGTTGTCGTTATTCAAATTTCATTACTTTCCCGTAGACCCAAGGAAATGTTCTCAAGGTAGATACTGCATCCTGGTGAATTCGGAATGGTCCCAGGTCGACGTGGAACGCAGCAACCCGTGACAGCGATGCTACTAGCGCGGGACCAAAAGGTTCCAAGGGGATGAAAATCCGTTTCCTGGAGACGAACGATCCCAGGTCAACCAGGGCCTGCGGCCTCTGAAACTTTCTGGCGTCAGTCCAGAGTTTCCTCGGCCAATCGAGCCGTCCGATAGTCTGCAAAACACACGAGACATCCGCGATATCCACGGGCAGGCAGCGCCGCTCGTAAAAATTTCACTCCGGACGATTTAATCGCGTCCAAGGGGTGGAACGTGACACGATTCGAGCGACGTACACGTCGCATCTCTGGCACCGGTTTGTTCCTAGCTGGTGATACCGGGCCAGTTTCACGGTACTTCGTGATTTACAAGTGTCCTCGGGTCCAATTTAAATACATTAACGCGGAGGGTGAAAAATACATCCCCGGAGTTATCGCGATGAACGCGTTAAGTCGACGAAACGTCGGAAGACACGGCAGCCGATAAAGCTTCACGAATTTTTCCACGCTTTGGGGGTCAGCTTGCGACAAGAACGCTGCGATAAGCTTAGCCGAGCACCGCGAGCTTAATCCAATGGATTTCGAGATTTCTTTCGAGGCCCCGCGTTGCTCGACGGCATTACTGACGTCGATCAAGGTATTATATTTTGCGGAGAGCGGGAAGTAGTTAAGCCAAGGCGATAATGGAGAGTAATATTGCGGTATGTAGATGAGGATGATCGAAGTTGTCTGGAAGGAAGCTTGTCAATGCTACGGATCCTACGTTCCTCTGGGGAAGTTTCATAGCTCATGGCCCCGGAGTTTTACTCCCCTAGTCTCGCGCGGTGAAAAGCAGTTCAGATACGTGTATTATCGATTTATCTCGGGGCAATTTGCGTGGCCAGCCTCATTCGTTCTTTGATCACTGCCGCGGCAAGTTTAGAGTCTCATAGTGGGCTGGCTAGCGGATCCATAAAAGCGGATTCCCCGCTGGGTATAACCTTCATTATAATATTATCCTCTGTATTGTGTAGGTTATCCCAGATACAGTTCTGTGGCAATGGAAACGTATTATATATATGTGTGTACAGTCGGTTCTGAAAAGCCATTGCTACAGTCCTCGCGAAATAATATCATTCCAAGCTCCACTCGTGCCAATGAGGCCGGTTCTTCTTCCCTATCACGTGCGCATCTATTGTCCCCGTTTCTCCATTTACGAATCGACCAGGGGATAATTTTTCACGCGATATCGACGCATCAGCAACAATGCCAACCAACTCCTTTTATCACCGACTCTGTAACTGGACACTGCATTTTCTGCATTCAAATCCGTGGCGCGATCCCTGTCAAATCGAACGAGAAATTTTTGTACTCCAGACAGTATTTCCTGTTCGTGCTTCGGCAAATCGCGAGCTCGCAACGCGACCGTTGAAAAGCACGACGCGATAGATAGACAGTGGTGGGTGAAAATTCGTGACAACGAAAGTATATTCGATAGATAGCACTGGGTTCTCGTCATGCGTGGAAGCGTATCGCATGGAAACAGCTGTTTCAATGTACACACGCACACACAGAGAAGTCATTCGTTTTCTCTATGCAACCGTGATACATCATATTCCGTTCACCCTTCTACTCGCCAGCACGTTCCATCCCGGTTAAAGGTCCACGATGGTGGTCAGCTCGCATGGCTGCGTGGATCACGATGCGCCATTGCCACGGGGCAACGGCTGTTGTGGAGTAGCCTGGTCCGCGATGTTTCGTGCATTATGATAATATAGGGTCATCGTGGGTCACGGTTCTTAACTGCAGCGCAATTGCTAGGTGCCTACGGTGGTAGGCCGTGGTAACAAGGTAGGGCAGGTCGTCGATGAATTAAGGGTGGGTCATCGCGCGACACGTATCGTGACGCGTTGCTGCAGGGGTGCGTCGATCTTGTCGGGGTGCTTTGAATTGGAAACGCGGGCAATTTGTCCGACAGGTACATAAAAAGGACAGAACACACGTCCAACGTAAAAATTCGAGCGGCTAACGATTTCCCGTTCGTCATTGTCATCGGAGACGTTCGCAGTAAGCTCGGTACAACGGGGAGCAAAACGGGTGGAAGGAAGGAAAGCTCGAGAGAGCGTGCGATCCATCAAAATCAGAAAAGCGCCGCCAAGACCAGGATGCGTTTACTCTCTCGCGCCACTCCACAGGTACTTCGTTATTTTTCGAGATCGCAGTGGCGCTTCTTTCTTCCTTTGCTCGCGTCTGGCGACGAGTTTGCTTCATTAGCTTTCGTGCGTATAAATTTCGTTGGGGAACGGGCAAGAAGTAGCGCGGGGGAAAAAAAGAGCGGAAGAAAATGGAAGGCAACGAACAAACGGACGGTGGGATGGATTTAATGAAAAAGAGAGTTGCGCGAGGGACGGAGTTCGCGGTGCTCGCAGTTGTACGATCGTTGGTGATGTCTGAATGCATTCTGTTTATGCAACCACGCCCTTCTATTTTCGCTGAGTAAACGTCTAGAGGGATGGAGCTGGGAAAAGTATAACATCCTGGCTGAGACCGAAGGTAGATCGGATATCCTTGCGAACTCGGAGCTGGTAAGTATTATTAAGCTCCTCGGTATATTCCAACTGCAAAGAGATCAGAAAGTTCCGTCTCAGATAATGGCCGGTTCACATTTTCTTTATTGGCCTCTCAGGAGGATGTAGAGGGTGTTAAGCGGATGATATCGCCGCGGTGAATTATTACAATGATTTGCCGGAAAGATTATTATGCTCTCGCCTCTGCTTCGATCCTAATTAAAATTTTACAGGCACGCATTCATGTTTCGCGCGGGTGTTCGTGGAAAACGGTGAATGGACGGATTTATGATAACATCGTTAGCTCGGTTAATTCCTTTTGCAGCGAGTAAATGAGCCATCCGTCAAAGGCCGCGAAGAATTCAAAGATAGCGCTTCGTTATTTCGCTCGAACCTCTTGCGAAATTAGTTGAAAGGGCTGGACGCACTGTCCCCGGCGTACTTTGGGCGACGGCAAACGCTAGCGAATTAATTATTTCGTACCGACCCTCCACGAAACTCGTCCCGCGATCCGTCAAGCACCTCGAAATGAAAAATAATCGACTGGCGCTCAAAGTTATGACACGCTGCACGCGAAGCGTACATTGTTCCGCCGAGCTGGCCGTCGAAATGTCTTGAATAACAATAATGATAAAGCTCTCTTTGAAAAAGATACGCTGCAAAGAATAATGCAGAGCGTAACAGAGCTGTTTCGTTTCGCAGTTCACGAACGCATCAGCTACCATTGAAACAGATTCGCGAACGTCATCCAGCAGAGTGTTCCCCATCGAATTGCTCGTCCATTTGCGTAACGACGACAATCTCGTATATTAATTAGACTATTCGCCGTTGAATTTTCGGTCGTTATAAATCTCCAACAAAGGGCGACTGGTAATCGGGGCGATGTTTTAGCAAATGAAACCGTGGGGTCCGAGAAAGCTGGCGCTCAAAGCGACGATGGGTTCGCCGTCTCGATTAGTGCCGACTATTATAAACGGAACAGCAGACACGTTGAAAGGAAGAAAGAGAAGCGGCAGCACGACGGCGGCGGGCGTACGTACCGGTGAAAATCAGTTTAAGCCGACGCGTCGCGACGAAGAGAATGCGAGACTCGTGGCACGAAGAGGGGACAGGAATAATGGATGGTAGGCCCGTAGTGTCACGTGCAAGCATGCCGAAACCGCGCCGTCCGCACACTCCCCCCATGGTGTTAATCAAACGGCGTATGGGGCAACCTGCTGGGGAAGGTAGTTTTGCCGCTGGAAGCTGGAAAAGTTGCCGCTTGCAAAGGAACACGGAACGAAAGGGTACTTTGTACGTTTTGTTGGCCACTTTGTACTATTTGGGCTTCCTATGGCTGAATATTCCGCGCTACTTCTGGATGAATGGGTGCTGGTGGAAATGTTGAAGGGTTCGACTTGTTGCTGATGAAGGTGTTCAGGTAGTAGGACTGTGTGGGATTGATTCGTTATGTTATATCGACGTTACCCAGTAAGAAGTGTTAACAATGATCCAGCGTTGAAGGAATTATTACTGAAACAGCACCGCAGTAGAATGTGCCCGTCGCGGTCAGACACCGCGCCATTCCTATTCCAGTTACACCTTTCATTTATCATTGGAGCACATCTCTGTGCACATCACAGTGGAAACATGCTTGCAGTACTCTATCAATTTTCTGCTCAAAACTTCTACCCACGCATTCTATTAGCGTCTTTCGGACGATTCGCGTTCCATTCACATTCCGGCCGTTGAATTCTGAATTGTAAGAGCACGACAGGAATTTCGGTACATGCGGCACATTGTAGTTCCTTCAACGGACCGTCCATCAAAGTGTTACTAGACGGCGTACGTGCGGGGACACGATGGAAATCATACCCCTACACGAGAACTGTCTAGGATTGGTGAACCGAAAGCCTCCGGTTCTGTAATTCGGAGACCCGATCATCTGTAATCCTCGATCACCAATCCTCCCGAATTCGAGACTCGATTATCACACGCGAGATATTATGCTAGTTCCCACTGACAGGTCTCCGTCGGTACTCAATCAAACCGCGAAGCAGATTGATGGAATTCTCGTTTCCCGACCATCCCGGGCCGCTATCACACGTAATATGGCACGCGGTTTAAAGATCTTCGATGGAAATCTATTTTAAATCGCGCTCCTGTCGACGTTCCTTACATCCGGGGAGAAGCACGAGATGTTTCCCATTCGTTTGATTATTCTGTTGAAATAAATTGCAGCAAATCAATTGTAGCCCAGCAATATTTATCGTGAGTCGATTTTAAAATATTTCAGCGAGCACCAGCAATGATTTCGATCGCGAACCCGGTTGTTCCATTTCCGTTTACCGGTGTAAATTGTTATGCAGTATAAATAAACGAGAAGCCGTGGAGCGACGATGCAGCGCGCTGTGTAACGGCATTCCATCGTCGAAGCGGTTCTGCTGTCAGCATTGAAATTCGTTTCTATTGTAGAAGGTAGCTGGGAAACAGGCAAAGTACTGGTAGAACGGAAGGCAAACGGAAAGAAAGAATCATATAAAGGGGAAGAAAAGGTCGAAATGACAGGTAAACACAGGTGGAAGGTTTGCAAGTCTGGAAGTATCGCGACGAGAGTGCCGGCTTCGTCGATGAGAGACCAATCGACGTTGGAACGCGAGATTCGGAACGCGGCGCTCCAGAAAATTTCCACAGAACCCCACACCCGTTTATCTCCACGAGTGGCGTTTTATCGAGGTATTTTGCAACCCTCCGCTGCATGGAAAAAGAAACGGGCCAAGGAGGAATAGAAACAGTGAAACGTGACAGGATCGGCCCCAGTTCTCCCCGTTCCGTCGACCGAGATAAAACAGAGGATACAATTACTTAGTTCCCGTAAAAAGTAAAAGAGTTTCCCTCTCGGTCGAGACTCTAATTTCAAAATATCATTCTATTATTCAGCGCATCCCGAAGACGTAGATGGCCGAGGAAAAGAACTTGCTGCGCTATTCTACGGCGTGCTTGTGCCCCGCCGTTTCGCGAAATTAATGGTCGATGTTGTACCGAGCGTAATTCGGGGTATCGCTGCCTCGCGTCGCTTGAGCAATTACCTCCAAGTAACTCGCGTAACGCCCCTAATTAATTAGCCGCGCCCGTTCCTGCGAGAACGAATACACAGGTACATTCCACGGTTTCAGAGATTATTTTGTTCACGGGGGATCCGAGCAGCTTCCGAGAAAGGGTACTCGCACAGCTCCTTTACCAAGGAGCATTAAACGGAAGTATCAAGACGAAACATTTTTTTATGGGGCGGTTGTTCTCGTTTGCGTTACAGTTTCTGTTATCTCTTCTTCTGACTGCACAAGTCGCTTCTAAAGTAGTATTATACTACTCGAAACGAGGAGTACAAGCACCAGATATACGTGTAAAACCCAAACACTACTGCATTTAGTGAAAAAGTGAAAAAATACCGTGCAATTGTTTCCCGCGGAATATACCGTGCGAAATAATTCGTTGAACGGAAAATCGTTGTTCACGCGTGCTCGTATTCCCATCCCATTTTTGAACGGGAAACTCGGTTTTTACGAGCACCACCCAGGAGCACCCATGTATTGGAATATAATTTTCATTGCCCCGTCTCTGTGAAAGAATAAACGTTCGCTCGCGATTAGCAGCAGAAAACCTCTGCTTCTTTTTCCTTCATGCGTTCACGAATGCCTCAAACATTCGCAGCTTGACATAACGAAACAATATCGTTATTATTTCACGTATGCCGGCCTTCAATCAACTACGTTTGCAAACGAAATGTGCACGCGTTCACCGTGCCACTATTTACATTCGCGTACTTTGCCTGCCATAATCTTTACTCTGACGAAGGCTTTCGCGTGGAATAACGAGCACATCCGCGTTCCGTTGTTTGACTTCCGCGATTTTCGGATAAAAATCACGCCGGATGGGCGAGCGCGAATGGGCAATCTGTAATTGCTCGTTATCGATCATCGAATTCGGCCGGAATATAAGTTCGCTTGCAGCGTTCTATTTGCCTCGGTAAAATAAATATTGTTTTGTCCCAAATTGTTACGGCGGCAGGTACGATTTGTTTGCACGCTACTCATAATACGTCAATATTTGCGCAATATCTCGGACGAAGAACGGGAAACTTAACACGAGCATGATAAATATTCGGCGAGACCGTTTCGCAGCGATTCAGTTCCAAAATCGAGGCGCTCAGTCGCAGCCGATAAAAGCCATCGCACCGACCAGAATTATTGTGAACTCTATTTCTATCGGAGTCATTAAAAGCACGAAAAGAATTATTACGCCTCGATAAGCAGATTGGCCGCAGCGTACATCGGCACGCATTATCGGTAGGCCGGAACCGAATGATCCCAGATAACAGTCGCGCAGAGAGCGATTATAAAAATCCGTGGCCGCTTTATCGACACCGCGCGGATGGATCGCGGAGTCGTTCCGGGCAGAAATCGAGCCGATCTGACCCCATTGTCGCTCGATAATGAAGCCGCGACGAGAGTTCGCTTATCGGCGAGCGGTCAGGTTATCCGACCACCGTTAAAGCCCGGCTTCGACGAGCCGTGATCGCGATTTCCGCGGGATCCGTCTCGGTCTGGCAACAGCCAGTCGAACCGGGGCTAATTTGTTACACGACCGATCAGCTCCACCCAGCACTTAATCGGTCTGACGACCGAGACAGCTGTCGCAAATTAATTTGCCTCGCAGGTGTCAGACGCAGACCTTCTACTCCGTTGTTGCACCGATCCGGACGAATCGATGCCTGTCGAGGCGAATCGTTTCGAATAGCCCCCCATCTCCTTCGAAAGCTCCTTAAATTTCTAATCGAACTTAATGCTCCTCGCGCCTGTATTCACTACGTTATTAACGAATTGTCCCCGTATCGATTTGCTTGACTCGGTCGCTGTCTCGAATTCGACTCCGTTGCGTACGCCAAGGGGTTTGATACCGGGGAGAATAGACTCGGGGACTCCTCGATGCTCGTGCGCTGCTAAACGTTCCGTGAACAATACACGGATTGTTAATAATTGAACAATGGGCCAGGGAGCTACCGGCAATCGAGGACGGTCGTTTATTTCGAACTGCGCGATGCTCTAACGAGCTCCTGAAGAACGCTTTGTTAAAGGGGAACTTATATTCGTTAGGAGTCGAGTAATTAATTTCATACACTGCGCTGTATGCACAATGGCCTGTCGTCGGTTCAGAAATGCTGTCACTTCTATATCGTCGTGCATGCGCGTGTGGCCACGTTTTCTTTGGTGGATTCGATGAATCAACGGGAGATTGTTCAACGTTTATCGCGTCGGAAAATGAGATTTTCCCGTTTCTTCAATCGTAATTACGCTTGGAGATGATTCTTTGCTACCTCGGATACTTGGTATCTTTCTTGACTTGGCGGAGCAAGGCACTGTTTGCGGACGGGGGATCGCCAGGTTTGTTGAAATTCGGGAAGCAGCGTTCAGGAGGATAACACGCGCGTAAATTTCAGCGGTGCCCTAGCAAGCACAGATTCAGCCGGGATGGTAATGCTCGCGGTTGTGGAGGAATGCACGGAGAAACCCTTAGAGCACCGTTTACAACAATCTCTCGCAATTACCATCGCGTTGCTATGTGCATCTACGCGGAGATCAGTCGGCTGACAGGCATTTTCCTTCGGCAATTTCCTCGAAACGTTCCCCAAGCCGAAGAATGTCATTAAAAGCGTTGCTAAAGCTCCAAGCTAACACTAACATCTTGCGAATCTCCTTTGCAAGCCTCCGTCGCTTCAATTGCACTTCCCGGAGACCGCGAAAAATTGGAACAGCTTCCAGCCGAGACTCAAGGAAGGGACGATTCCTGTTCGTGGGGAATCATCGTTGTTTCGGAAAAGGAGCAGACGATATATCGTCCAGTGTCAATATTAATCCCCAGCGGTGCCTCCGCTCGTTCGCTGCACTTCGGTGAAATAACACGGGAAGCGCAGAATGTAAACTCATATTTCGTAATGCATGGTGCAACGTACATAAATCTTCGCCGGTCGTAGATAAATTATGTGGTAATGCATGGAAATCGTGGACGTCTTGCGCGCGGACGTTCCTTTGGCCGCGTACCAAAAGTGCGCTGCACTTTCGAGTGGCCGGCAAATATAGTGTTGCGAGCAGCATTTGAAACGTCACCGAGCGAATCTTCAACTTTTCACAATTAGTTTAATTAATTGCGGTCCCTAGCGAGCCGAAATGCCTTAGGGGTTTCGAATATTTCGTCTTCCCTTATTTATCCCTTTAATTTTCTCTTTTATTTTTTGCTGCAACGAAGGGCACTTCACATTTTCTCGCCAGACTTTATTCCGTGGAAATCGGACTGCTAATTTCAATTAACTGCTAATTTAGGCGTGCTAAAGTCGAAAAACAAAACACGGAGTAGGTCTATAATGTTATATCCAATATCAAGATATTTTCCGTAGCAGCTGAAAACGAGATTTTCATTTCTTAAATCCATTGTTGTTAAGCGCGGCAAGGGATACGAGCGTTAAAAATTAAAGATAGCTTTAAAATGAAAAATACTATTTTCACCTGTTATTTAATGCTTAGGACCTTAACGGTAATTCTATTTGCAGGAACTGCATGAACGAGGATTAGGAATGTGTAAAAATCAAAAGAATCATTTTTTGGAACTTTTCAAATAATTTTTTTCAAGAAAGTTTACAACAAACCCATTTTCTATGCGTTCTTTTATGAAATACTTTTGATCTCCACCAGTCTCCGCGCTAATTTTTATATACACATTAAGAATTGGATGTATACTTTATGTTCTATAAAATTTGGCTGCAGCCAACTGCAGCTGCAAAAGTTATTGCTTTTTTTATAGAATAGGTCCATTGCCGAGAACGATCGCACTGGGGCTGCCTACGGTAGACGGTAGATGATCGGGTCTATCTTTTTCATTTATGAACATGTATAATTTACAGAAATAAAATTTACAATAAAAACAATAACAATATACATAAAAACAAAATAATATTTACATCATAGCTATGGCTACAAAATTTTAAACTTATAAATTAAATTTAATCTTCTTACGAATGGAAAAATATTAAATTAGAAAAGTTTTATAAAAAATTAGAAAGAAGAACAATTTGCATCGAAATATTGTCAGTTCCAAGTTATTGATTCTCTACTTCGAGAAGAGCTCTTATTTCATCTTCAAAGATTGCAATTTTTCGAGAGTTACCCAGAGTTACCCCGCGGGGGTAGCGTTTCGAACTTAAAACAGACTGTGCATCCTGGAAGGAAATAAATGCCGGCCGG
Source organism: Nomada fabriciana (assembly GCA_907165295.1). Taxonomy (NCBI): domain Eukaryota; kingdom Metazoa; phylum Arthropoda; class Insecta; order Hymenoptera; family Apidae; genus Nomada; species Nomada fabriciana. The sequence goes on from OU015690.1 coordinate 15,618,207, forward strand.
CATCCAAATATTGACGGGAAGGAATTATTTATTCAGGCAGTAGCGGCTTTCCATAACTTGTTCGCACTCGACGTCTGTTTGTCCAATTAGGAAAGGGTGTGTTCGGCCCGGTACCGAGATTTGCAACGGCGTTAAACGTTCCAGTAATTTCCTAATTGTTTTCCGAAATTATATTCGCCCAGGCGAGCTGAGCGCTAGCCGGTGTAATGACTAAACTTTGCTGTTTATGAATCATTTGTTACGGGGGGTGGCGCGAATTCGGTCGTGCCTCATCAAGAAAAAATTTAATTACCCTTTTCGATCACCGCCTCGAAATCTCGATTGGGAAGCTACAAGCTTTATCTCGGCGCCATCGATTCGCGAGCAATAAAATACGATCTCTGTTGTTTGCGGAATTCGAGCCCTGCAATTTTCCGGCCCACGATCGTTTCGGATTTGTGATATTTGACACGAGCAAACGGGATTAGACACGATACTCGTGTATTGTTAATTGAAACGTTCAAACGATAACACTCTGTTGCTTTTCTCTTTTTGTACGTATTTTAGAAACGTTCCATGGCTGACAGCTACCTCGAAATAGCTTGCACAGGAGCAGTGAAAAGGGGAACAAGTTGCTTTACTCCCGTTCGCTCGAGAAGAAGGCGAGAAAGTTCGAAGACAAATAGCGTTTGTCATGCGCTCGAATTGTGATTATGTACGTGCTGCCGACCGACCGAACGACTCGTGTGATCCATGAACGAGTAAAATGTAAAACAATTTCCGACACTTTGATGCATGCCTCCACTTTGCCGGCGAATATCGACGCATGTTGTACACGATGTAAGCTGTTCTCCTTTGGGAGTCCCTCGAGTGTGTTTCCATCTGTCTGCACGCACGAGTGTTTCGAACCTTCAGCGCCTTCATTTCCTTTCATTTGCACGTCAGCTACGATTTCGAATGAAATATCCTCTCGGCAATACGAACTCGAAACAGACAGCTCCGGCCAGTGTTATTCCATGGCCGTGTCAAAGGTATTTCGTCGCCCCCGTTGAGAAGGGAACAAAAATCGACGCAACGCAACGAGATTTCCAACTCAATCCGTCTGACGGGTGCATCGAGGAATAGGATCGAATCCGCAAACAATGGAAAAACTAGTTATTTGACAAATGAACGGGCGATCCATTGGAAACTTTCGCCGATTCTCTTGCTTGATGTAGCCAAGCATCGCCGCCCCCCAGATATAAACAGATTAAGCTCCGTCAAAGTAAAATACACGGGGGAAACAAAGCAAAATCGGCCAACTCGCAGCATCCAAGAACGGGTCCCAAAATGGATTGCAACGTGCACGATTTTCTGACCTTTTGACGCTCGCGCTACACTCACTCAAATTGGATAGCGTAACGCGTCGTCAATTTTTCCCTCCTTTTTGTCCGGAAATAATTGTCGATCGACGCGCAGAGATTCTCTGAAATTGCCCGGATGTCGCCGGCGCTCAAATCTTCTCGTTCCGATGTAGAATGCTTCGTCCCGCTTCGTAGCGGAGTTTTCAAAGTGCAAATAAAACGTACACTTACCCGGAGGCGTAGGCGGGGAGGTGGGCGCAGAACGCAGGCATCGATGCACAGACATCGTGATGCGCATCGGTATAATTCCACTTTGGACACAGGTGAGTCACTGACACGCGCGAACACCAAGATCGATCGTCCGCGGATCGGCAACGCGACGAGCCATCGCCGTCTTCGCTCTAGCAACGATTATCCAGTTCGATCGGCATTTAATGCTACGCGGCAATCGTGCGCGATAAAGCCCGTCCAGGTATCGCGGATCGATTCAACGAGCCAGTCGCACGTCAGTCACGACGTCGCTTCCAGCAAAAAACGCTCGATGGGAAAGCATCAAGCATCGTCTACTTTCGGCCGGCTACGCGGTGATTAAACTTTCGCGCACCTCCGCGTACATTTTTCATCGTACACGACTGTTCTACGATTCACGAGCAACGCGAGGACCACTGGATAAGCTGGCCGGCTAGATTCTACGCGCGGTCGAACCACACGAGGACCACCGATTTCCGATGCATCGATTGTCCCTCGTCCTCCAATAGGTGAGAGCCGCTTGACCCCAGGTATTTTTCGATTTCCTTTCTGTTCGTCAGCAAGGAGATTCGCTGGATTCCTGGGACGATTGCTAGAGGATCTGGCGGCTGTCTTTAACTCCACCTGTGTGTTAAAAGAAAAAAAAGAAGAAAAAAACAGTTACCCCGATTATCGACGAAGAACCGATCGCCAGAATTAATTGGACGCGGAGGGGAAATTCTTCGAATCCATTCAGATATAATACTGTTTCCATCGAATTATCAGATCGGGACAATCGGTCGGATTTTAATTCTGACCGGAGACTGTACCGGATTCCCGTGCCCGCGGTGTAATCGGGGAATCGAATTTTCGGAGTGAAAAACATTCGCTGTAGCCGGTCGTTGTCCTTTGCAACGGCGAGATTGATGAAATTGCTGGGGCAGGGGAAAAATGCGAGAAGATAAATCGGCAACATGAGCACGGTATCGGGGACGGGGAAAAATAGGGATGGGTGGATGGTTGAATCGGTTTAATCGTTAATTCGCGGCGTATCCGCTGTTCCTACGAATTTTCGGCAACGCTGAACGAGTACCGTGTACATTGTTAATTGCCAGCGACCGCTAATTGAAGTTCGTACGAGCGCACCGACGCGACGTTCCGAGAAACATCCAGCATCGAAATCCGAACATCTGTAGAAAAGAGCGCGATTACAGCACGATTATTTAAAATATTACCTCCGCGTCGACTGGACAAATAAATCGATAAATAAACTCCTGAAACCATTAACCAGATTAAGAGTAATATATTCCTAATGCCCGGGGCATTTTATTTGTATCTTTTTCCAGCGAGCCTGTTTGATCGCTGTTACAAACGATCTCCCCGAGGAAGTTCCATCGGTCCCGTCATTATCTAGGTTTCCCGAATTCGAGCGGCAATCGCGCCGGATACGAAGACCACCTTACCCCCTGGAAATGATTAGCAACGGTCGTTAAGGCTCTCACGGTATTCATAAATCGACGCGGTTTATCGCGGTGCCGTTCAGCTCGCTCTGTTCAACCTCCGGTATCCACCTCGTAACGGCGCCTTAATGAAGTCGTAAAACGTCGGCAAAGTACGCAATCCCCATCCTCCCCGGCACGGTTTTATGGTTCCGATCGTTGATCGTTCGAGGTGAAATGCATCGCGTCGAAAATGGGAAACAGGAATGTTTGAAGGATCATCCTAAAGTTTAATGGACTTTAGGCGGCGAACTTTGTACAAGAGACGATTAGCAAGTTTCATATCTGACAAGTGATTTCGTTCCCGTCAAGCTTATGCCCAATCAAAATTCGTTACTGTTGTCTTTTCCTGTTCCATACCTTTCTTGCCTTTCATACATTCAGAGGAGCGTGGAACGGACAGAAAGGCTCACACCAAATCGACGCCGTCTATTCTCTGGAATTGTAGAGACACGGGTTCCCCGGGGGATTGAATCAGTAGAGAAAGAGACAACGCAGGCGGAGGAATTCGACTGCCAGTGGAATGCATCGACGTGTGTACGTGTGGTGCGCAACGCCGTCCGGTCGCGTATGAACGTGGTGCATACGTTATTAAAAACGCGCTGAAAATTCATGCTGCACGGAAATGCCAATGGCTCAATATCCCTGTCTCGTCCGGTGAATTTTGTCCCGTGACGTCAAAGATCGGCCACGATCTTGATAATCATCGAGATATCGGGGTCGAAGACAAAAGACCGCCACTGCGTTTGCCATGCAAATAATGCGTATAAATATCCATGCCAGCAACGGGACCACGCGGATTCTTTGCGTTGATATTCCTTTGACAGCGATACCGTCGAGACGTCACGTTTTTCTTTGAATCGCGACCTCTTTATTTACGCTCCTTTTTTTCTCTCTACCCTTTTACATTCACGACAGATTGTTTGGGTCACGGATGACTCGCGGAGGCCGCTTCTAAACGGGGTCTTAGAAACATTTTGCTCCTTCACCATTCCTCGGATGCAACCTTTGAATTATTTTTAACCGAGGAATGCCGTGCATCCCTATCTAGAAATAGAATCAGCTTGGCGGGCATTGTGGAGCTTCGTTTGTCACCCTACGTCATTTCCGCGCGAGAAAACACGCGTAACGATTTCCGTGGTCGATATTCGCCTATCTATCTGAAAACGAACGCGCCTAACGATCGATCGCACCGTGAATCGCGGCTCGACGTCGTGGAAAAATCGCGTGTGAGATCGTCGAGGATTAAGTAGCATTTACGCATAGCCGAAGTCGCGAATCGATATCCTGTACGTGATCGATATATACGCGACGGCGAAGCTTTCATAGACGATCATCGTTGATAATGCAACTTCACGTGAAAATGTGAAGCGAAGAGCGCGAAGATCGCGTGATCGATTTCGGGCATCAGGGCCTTGGTACCAGGAGGAGTACGAACGTTACAGGAGGGTCAAAAGTTCGGACACTGTACAGCGACGGGGCAATCATGAATATTTATTGCCAGCATTTTACGAAACGCGATTGAATGCGTGCACATTTTATTTCCTTCGAGGAGCTAAAGTTAAGAACGAGCGACAATAGGGTAGAAATTGCGACAATTGAAGCTTCCGCTAGTCGATAACGTTTCCGACACTTACGTTCGTTTCCCCGACGAAAATACGAGACACCGTGACTCACTTACGCCGAAGATGAATCTTCATAAATTCCTCCGCTCGCCGCAAAGTGTCTGTTTCAACGAGCGGAAATAAAATTGCGACCAATCACGCGAAACGCAAACACAGCTATGCCATATTCTGAAAAGTGGAATCCCATTGAAGAAAACACCTTTATCACAAATTCATCTGCGTTTAATATATTTGATCCAAGCGCGAAATCAAATTGCCTCACGATCGAAAAGCTAGAACGGGGAGAAAATCTCTAAAATTTCTACGCTGCAAAAGCGTTTCAATTAACCTGCGTGGCCGCCGTCCTTGTAGCTCGTAGAAGAGTTAACGCGTGAAACTCGCCCCTGGCCGCAAGGGTTTGCGCTTTTTCACGTAACACGAACAACGATGCAACGTGTCATTTCCCATCCTCCCCTATTTCTGTCTCCCTTCCTCGGTACTCGAGATTGATACGGGCCGACGGATCACGAGATTAAAAGTCTCCGGCAAGAAAGTTGGACTCCCTGTGAACTATCCCCCACCCCTGTCCAACCCGCAGCCTTTATTAAACTTGCTCGCCTGTTCTCCCAGAGGTAAACGAGGTTCAAACGTTTTTGAAACGTGACCCTACGTACTTTAAATTTAGATTGAACTACCGGTTCGCTGTGTCTCCGCACGGCGAGAATATCTCAAGAGTCCGCCAACATCTTCGCACCCCTTTCGAGAATATATTTCGCGACGCTCGAGCTGGTTTTTCAGCGTCGGAGAGCCTGGTCGTTAATTGGCGCTTCTACAATGTTAAGTAGAAAATGTTGCACGCGTCGCTTGTCCTGCTACAAGATTGAAACTCAACGTAGAAATTGTTTTGCTGCTTCTGCTCCTTCAAGAAAGAAGGGGGAAGGAAAGTCCAAAGAAGCTGTGCATACAACAAAACATAAGCACCAAGTCCTCGCACTACTCGTCCAAAGCTTTCTACCATAGCACCTACCGATACGAACACCCTTCACCTATCGCCAAAATCTCCAGAGCAACTGATCCAACAACCCCTCCAAAAAAGAACCCACCAAAGTTTCGCGTACCGGAAATGCAACGGAATCACCGACGACCGATTACCGCTCCCCGTTCAATTCTTCAGGGTTCTAAAGCACCAGAGAACCGCACAGCCATATCAACCTCGCTCATCAATGCCGCTCGTCGTAACGAGCAACACGAACAACGGCGGCACGCCGTCGACGAGTCGCACGCCCCCGAAATTAATTCAATCCGCGCAAACACTTTGTAGAAACGGCAACTCACCGGCTCCAATTTTCATGAGCTACGCGGTACGGGTCGCGCACTTCGGCACACGCATTTATTTCCGTCGACGGAAACGTGACACCCGGTGGGAACGATTTCCAACCACGCAGCCGTCGTTCTCATTGGAGAGTCGCCGGCGGACTGCGAGCCTCCGACGAGATGGGAGCGGTGGAGCCAGCGCGAGACGCGAGCGGCGGTGCGACACGAAGGGTGAGAGAGAGCGCCGTAAGGGTGGGAGGAGGCTCGATTGAACGCTGGACGAGGAGGGTGGAGTGGCGTGGGAGGTGTTGGATGAACAGAGAGTACAGGATGCTCCTCGTAGGGGAGAGAGAGAGGATCCAAGAGACGCCGCCGCGGCGCACAGTGGTCCGGATGGGGGTTAAGTGTGCCTTTTCCTTATAACTTTTTATTCGTAAAAGGTATAAACGCGAAACTTGGACTGGACAATGTAGTAATGTCAATTTAAGGATTGGTTAAGAAAAAATACATCAATGTTATTTTTGTTATTATTATTTATAATAATTGTTATTATCATTTTGAATCATTTAATTATTAATTGGAGCGCTTTGGGATAAATTTTTTGGTAAATGATTTTATTCTAATAGAGCTCATGTACGGATCTGATGTTAGCAGGAGGCGATGTAGTATATCCTGGTTTGTATCGGTTCTGGAACTTTTTCTACTATTTCTTACTCTAATTTGCTTGAAGTCTTTATGGCGAGCTTCAAGGGCTTCCTCCGAAAGTTGGCCTCTTGGCAATAACGCATGTTGAATAATATCTGGTCCATGCATTAATAACTTACGGACAGAAGGTGGCATATAGTACCAACTATACTTTTCCACGAAAGACGCGATGACGCGCCCAACTTTAAAAAATCATAGTCTGAATAGGGGGACGAGGGGGGAATCGATTTTTTCACAGTTATTTAGAGGAAGGTGTCCGGAATATATTCCAATTTGCTAAATTGCGGGATTCTTTGGGACTTGCAAGATATTTCTTGTCAAACATAAGACATTTGAAGAATTTGTAATAGTTCATTCGACAGTATGTTATAATAAACTTTATATGGTAATTATTAAATCGAGGAGTGAATTTATATCGCGGAAGAATGCCCTTTACTGCAAAAAAAGAATGAACTAAATACATGTAGAATTGTAACCTCCATACCCAAAAGAATAATACGCGATTTTTCGATGAAAAGCACTGTCCTTAGAAAGTCCAACTTTACGTTGTCATTTCTACTAAAAAATGGCATTAAATTATGCAAATGTTTTCGTTTTTGAGACTGGTGGACATTTAGGAAGTAGTGTATATTCGAAAAATATCGATACGTGTAAGTTCATTTTTTGGTCATATGGCACACTTAACCCCAATCCGGACCACTGTGCGGCGTAGGGACGGAGTGAGTAGCGATGGGCATTCGATTCTCTGTGTCGTTGGTTTTCAGGGGATACAGTCGTCTTGAATTTGAGGATTTTGCCCGCCGTGGGTCAGCCAGGCTTTTTTTGTCTTGTCGAATCGCGGGGGAGCGGGGCGCGTTTCGACAAACGTTGTGATTGAAACGCCAGGAGGAAGGCTTCGTAAGTGGACGAACGGGGTTTCTATTTTTGAAAGCTGGAGCGAGAGCTGGTGATGGTTGTCGTATGCTCGTATACCTCCGACGTATTAATAAGCTCGCGTGTGCTTGGAATTCCTTGAAACTATTGGATAATGAGTAATTATCGTTGTTGCGTGACTTTCGAAGCGCGTTGAATCCATCGCTGGGGACGAATATATAGGGGAGGAAGCACGGATACAAATAACGTTCGGGGGGGCAGAAAGAGAGAACCGAGGTGGGTCTCTTTTGCTTCTCCATCCGTTTTCGGAGCGTCCACTTTTCTCGTGGCTTCCACTTTCTCCTCGCAGAAGTGCTTCTTGCTCCTTTCTGCAAATGTTCTAGCTCGTGCCCTCGCCTGACCCCTCCGCCTCGCCTTTAATACGGTACCTTTCTTTGCCATTCTACCGTCGCTACGTTTCTACATCCGGTAGAAGCAGTTTGCCTTCACAGTTCCATACGGCGTGGCCAAGCCACCGACAATCTGCGGCTTCACCAATACCAAAGGCGAGATACTTTGATTATCGGGGGAAAACGAAGTGCATACGTGTAATAGGGCAAGAGTATCCTGTTCGTTCGGGGACGAGCTGGATTTCAGGGATGGTGGTGTTTAGCTCCGTGGAGGAAATTCGCGTGATTTCCGAACAGTCGTAGAATTACCTCTGCGATACGAAATATACTGCTGCTTTGAATCTCGCTTTCCTCAAAGCTTACGGCACTAAAAGTATCTTCAATTCTGTCAACGATAAATTCATTCGTCCTTCCTAGCTTCTTCGGAACTACATATTCCTACTCATCTGGCCCCGCAGCACGATATGAATGCAACTTGACAGAATTCCGGTCGTAAAACACGGTCGCCTGAACGAAAAGGGTGGATTCCATGCGATAATCTTGAGAAGCGTGCAGGTCTTCATAAAGTACCATGATTTAATAGGGATCACGTAGCAAGAGTTCTCGACGGACGGGTGTGTTTGGTTCCCTTATCGTGTTCCTAAAACGTGACAGTCGCTTGCAACGGTATCCTGGAATTTTACGATCGCGGGTAAGCATGTCTTAAAAAGGGGGCAAGTACGCGAACACGCCGCACGCACGCGCTGCACGCTTGATACCCGATATTTCGCGAGGATTTCGCCAGGACCCGATGTAATCTCCGGCTTGCTGCAAATTATCTGTCCTCGAAGTGTCCCGGTTCCCAAGTCGCTATTGATCCACATTCCGACGAACTTTTCGCTAATTGACGAAAGGGGTTGATTATATTCGCCTCTTCGTTCTCGTCGACTGACGGGATTACTCGTGGAAGGGGGAAAAAAGGGCTGGTAGGCAGCCTGATAAAAATAACGGCGAAGTTATCGCGTCAATTCGTCCGTGAATATCTCGCGACTCAGTGAACCTCGCTTTCGAAACGCGTTAAAGGGATTCGATGTGGGTGCTATGTACTTGTAGCCACGCCACAAGCTGAACTAATCTACAGTTTTCGTTCCAAACCTCGTATACTATTCATTGAGACGTTCTATTCAATAGGGTAATATTTGCAAACTCGGCGCAACGACGATTCTAAACGAATGCGACTACCCCGTAAGAAATAATAAATAATTATTCGAAATATCCCCATCCGGTTAAGTTTACTGTATCCTGTGCGCGCGTATCAACCTTTCCGCGCTGGACGTGTTGTTGCAACAATAATATTTCCGGCTTGGCAACGAAACCCCGGACAAAAGTGTTCCCGTGGTTCGCGACTTGCCGAATGGAGCATCGTGACGATTATGCAGACCTCGTCCACGTCTATCCGTCGATATAAAATCGCGCCGGCTCTGGCCCTGTCGTCGTCGCGTACGTGACGCTCGGACAAAAAGTCACCCGCCGGTCCTGCGAGCTCCATCGGACCGGAAGTGCCGGACATCGGGTAAAATACGATTGCACGCCGTCGGATCTGTGTGGCAGCGAGGAAACGAGAAAGAGTTCGGAACGAGTTGAGAGAATCGAAGGAAACGGGGAGCAGTGTTGAGCGTTGTACAAATTCGCGAAGCTACTCGGTGAAATTTAATTACCGTCCGATGGCGAGAAATTGATAATGCTTCCAACACGGCAGTGTCTTTGGCTATAACATATCGCGAAGCAAGCAGGCTGCAATCTTTCGCAGCAACATTATCGAGAATTTATTTTCAACCGTTTCGTCAACGCACTCGTCGAGTTTGAAAATCGTTTCGTTGCTCAGTGTTGCACTGTGCCACAATACGGATTTGTATAAATCCTGGGCATTTTGTTTCGGTAGTTACGCTGGCACTCGAATTAATAGGAATAATGAATCAGGCGCAGGTATTAACTAAAATAGCTAATCAATCGGAAACGTAGAGTTCTGAAAAAAAAAATTAACAGCAATTAACAGCATGGAACATTCCAGCTGCCGCATATTTTCCCTTTTTCCGCTTTGTTTAACGGACTGCATCTGCTTGTTATTTACGTCTAACCATGAATAACAATGAACAGCGTTGCTGCATAATCCGCACCAGCCTCTATAAATCCGTGCACGGTGTGACAAATCTCGAGTGAGACTGTTCGCCGGGCAGATTGCAGTCGGGAGTGTGGAGAACGTATTAAACGCGGCCAAACGACGCGGAAACGGCCGCGATCCAGAGGGTACGACCATGGATTATATAGATTTCTTGGCCATTCGATCATGAACTGGCACAGCTTTCTTCCGCGAGTCGCTTTTTTTACGTCCCACAGGAGCTAGCTTGCGTCCAAGCAAAAGTGCCAGATAAGCTGCCACTCTGACGCGAAGCACCTGCAGCTCTACAGCTGCAACCTTCCCGAAATGTTAGCACTTGTGATGTTCCGACGTGCGACAAGTGAAACGAGAAACGCAGATTAATTACTCCAATTTCTGTCGAACATTTCCTATTCGTCGAAAGTGAAAACGCGTGAAAACTGTGGATATTATTTTCGAATACACTGGTACAAAGTTTACGGACGAATTTCGACGGGGATGCTCCACGGGACAGCCATTGCACGTCGTGGCCGCGAGTGAAAACAAACCAGTCCATCGAATGTCTGTGTAACATTGTTTTACACCGGACGAGAGCCCATGGGAAAAGAGAGGCGCCGCTCTGTGACAATGTTTTACAATTCATGCACGTAGGGAGACGCGTCTGCCTGTTCGCGATCGAATAACCATTGAAATTTTACTCCGGAATACAGGGATACACCTTGAGCACGACAGCTTGCTGGAACACAGCCATGCATGTGCACCGTCGAGGGCCATTGCGAAATGAGTGAGCCGTTCCTGTGATGTCTCCGATTTGAACGCGTCAACACTCTCATCGGAATTAAGAATCGCCGATGCTCTATTGATTGAAAGCTTGTACATAACGCCCTCGTTAGAAATAAAATGCCCACTGCTACTAAAAATATTAACATGCCTGTTTGAAAAACTGATCCACTACATACACTATGTATGCCTAGACTCACCTTAGGAATTAGCATGGACGAATATTGATAACAATACGATTAGTTACAGTTAGCACACCAATGCTATGAATATGAATATCCTGTTAAAAATACCAGAAAAGAACCAGAAGTAGATATCTCCTGGTGCACCGTTGGTCAGGTGAAACAGAGTTGCCGAGGTTTCGACGGTTCCTTTCCGGTTAGTAGCTATGTACTTGTATACCGCGGGAGCACGCTGTAAGGCCGAATAATAAGCAACGGGGCAACGAAAGCCACGGTCCCGCTAATATTACGTCGGATCGCGGCGGTAGATAGTGGTCCTGGCTCCTCGTCTGGCAAGTTCCTTCGCTCCAGAGCACCGCGGCGGGTCGTCTCGAACCAGAGGACGGCTTATCGTGGCCGACTACAACCGCTGTTCGGAATTTCCCGGAACGCCTACGACTCTGCCGCGCGTGAGTTCAACATTCGCTTGGGAGACGGAGAAGTTTGCCGGAAACGTGGCAGGCACAAAGCACGCTTTCGGGCGAATTGCGATTGAGCGTGCCAGCCTGCTGCTCTCTCGCAAACACACCACGAGGATACCGCTGGGATTTAATTCCGATTCTGAACCAGGCGAGCACCTCTTCGCCCGCCCGTCGACAACGTCGTATACGTGGGATCGCGTTATTTCCACGTGTCACGACTGCTTACACGTGGAGGGGTCGCGGGGGGTGGCTCAGAGAAGGACGGAGGGACGGAGGTGTTCGACAGATATTGATGCATTTATTTCGGGGAGCAGATAGAATAGTAGGGAGGGGCAGATGTTTTTGATTTCATACGTTGCTCTTTCGTTTTAATAATAATCAGCTTGCGAGTAGGATGAATGTGACTTTGCGGCGAATGAACAATATCGTGTAGTAGGGTTGTGATATTGGTACGGAAATTTCGTACATGGTTGATGGTTTTCTGTTGGGGATTCACGGCCATCCAATTTTCTAGGAGTAATTGAATAACTTAGGAGTTGCATTAATTCACTGGGCGATGATCTGTGCAACTTATGACCGGAAGTTTGTTATTCGGTGCATGAATAAAACCGATAACGAGCGGTGCTTAACCTCGCGTAATGCAATTCAAGTAGGATCTTCAGGATTATCATAAATTAAAGGGGCAACTTTGTCAGACACAATACAGTCCATGTTGTGCGAGCAAAAAGTTTGCATGCTTGGAATTAATAGAATAATTTTGCCAGGGTGCAGATCGAATGATATTCGAGTTCGACGTGCATCAAGGAAACCTGATTACTAATTACATTGCCCATTAATAGGCAACAGAGAAAACAAGATAATCAGGACAAGAATCGTACTTGGTTTTAATGACAGTTCCATGTAATCACTCTCACTGTAATTACATTTTCCGTTTGGAAATCAGTACAGGAATCGATGAAATCGGTGTTATAATATTAAAATAACATGTCGCCGACCTGTCCATCGTACTAGTGGCTTGTTAATATTTATGCTGGCTGCTATACGATATTAATGCGTTTCAGGCAAACAGGTTGTTTCGTTCACGTGGCGATCTCGGATTCTCGTAATCCTATAAAGTTGGAGCATCTCTTGTTAATATTCACGAAACTAAACTGCACGTGCCACACGTCACGTTCAGAAAGGCTACACATATTCCAAAAGCGGAAAAAAAATGTAATTATCCCCAAGTTTTATTAAATACACCGTGACGAAATTATGGAGATGATCACAAATGAAAGAGATAATATAGCAGAGATGGAAGCGCGTAAATTAAGTGGAGAATAGACTACTTTGTTTAATACGAGTTGCTTTCGGTGCAAATTTTCTAATGGAATAATTTCGCGAGAGGGGAAATAAATAAATAGCGTCGAGAGTAGTTTGTTTAATACGTGTAAATTCCTATAAAAGTTTAGAGGAGGTACAAGTGAAGTTGCATCTCACGGAAGAATATTTCAAATGTAGGTCGCCGTGAACGAAATTTCGCCGAATGTATGCAAATTCCCAAAATGTTACCCTGCATGGAAGGGTTAATGTAAAGTTATTAAAGATGATAAATCGTTTGTATGCAAAACGTTTAATGTGTTGCGAAATATATTATCTACATTGTCGGAGGTACTATAATCGCATGGCCTATGCTCTCGTCCGACCCCAAATATAAATTTATATATAAAAAATAAAACATTGCAATCGCAAATCTACTACATCATGGCAGATATCAATCGACGTAATCAAGTGTGAAGAAGTCACCTTAGTCGACGCGTCGAAAAGGAAAAAACAATTAGACCAGTCGTTTCCTCCCAGTTGACGACTTTCGTATGAGTTCGGTTTTAACCACGATACGAGTTACACTTTGACAGCTCCGAATATCGATCGAATACGGACATGTACGTATGTAACATTTACCGCGAGTGATTTCCCGCCGGTACAAACGCGTGCTGATACAGTGTTAGTATTTTCACGCGTGAAATACGATTTTCCAGTACTCGTTAGTCTTTTATTTTGTTTTTCTTTACACGAGTGGCGTGTCCGAAGTGTGGTAGTACCTTCTGTGTTTGAAGCTGCATTGCCGATGTAGTGGTGCGGCGGCGCAGCCCGCAAAGGTAAGTCGCGTGCTCTTTATTCGTTCACGGGAATCGAAATAATCGGAGCGGGGTGAGATATTTTCGTAGCAGCCTAGTCGTCTGAGACAATGATACGAATTAATCAAGGTTTATTGTCTCTTAACGATAAACTGTCTGTTACTCGGCCATCGATTATCTTCTCCGCGTGCAAAATAATTCAGTAGAGAGCACCCCTTTTTTTCGGACAGCTGTGCTTAATGTACCATCAAGCACCCATTTATCAGCTAACACGCAAAAGACTGATCCACATTATTACCTGCTACCGATCGGGCACAATACCGAGAGACAATGACGCATAATACAAAGCTCTCCCTTTTCAACCACCCAGCTTTCGTCTCTCGCTTTCTGGTTGTGTCGACCATGGCAGCATAGTGTTGCGACCGCAAACAATGAACTCGATGGGTGCTACGCACGCGAGGTTACACGGACTCGTATAATGGCCCATTGTGAAAATCAGTTAATTTATGCCAAACTGTTGCCGCTCGCTATTTGCATTTCAGATATTGCTTCTTCGTTTTTCAATGTCGATGGCTCTTCTTTTTCATTAATTATAAAACCGTTCAACGTATCGCGCGAACCGTGTGAAACGCTTTCGTTTATGTTTTTTTTCCTTCTGTTTCGCCAATCACGTACGAGTTCCGGGCATGCAATCGTAAATAACAGCACGCGGGAGAAAATTTATTAGAACGCGCGACTCTTAACAACCGGAGCCGAGTTAATTTCTGATCAAACTTTTAATTTCGAGTTACGATTTCCCGGCAGTGGATACTTCTTATTTAAATGGTGGCGCAATTCCACCGGCGCGAAAGAACCTCCAACAATGAGACCAATTAAGTATCGGTGGAGCGTTCGTTCCTTCTCGGTTGCATTCTATTCGCAGCCATTCCGAGGATAGCGGTATATGATCGTTAAATGGACTTCGATTATCGATTCCGCGGCCCCGGAACAACGAGGCACTCGGCGACGAGCGAGGAAACGGAATAGGGTACAAGCTGTATAATCTTGTCAAGCGACGTTTGCGTCCCGATCGTTCTAACGATGCATTCTTAAATGGTTCAATGAAACGTTATCGAATCCCGTGGCGGGATTTCTAACGCTTCAATTAAGCTCCCTGCAGTTCAATTGATAATCCGGACGTAGCCGGGCTCAGTGTCTAATAGCGAACAGTGCCTTCTTCGATTACGAAAGTATTTCGAACTCGCTGCATTATTACGACATTATTACGATTACAAAGATCTCTACGAATCGAATGACACTGGTTACTTAATTTCATTCCAAATTTCATTCAGTTTCATCGCGCCTCGTTCGTTTGTTGCCTTTCATTTCGAGGAACACAGTGGAACGTTATTCGGCCACGAGTCTCACAGTTCAGCCGTGAAATTTCTTTGCCCCCGCGCACCAATCACGGCTGTGATTAAAAAATCATAAGCCCCGGAATATTCTACTCGGTATAGCTTGCGACAAACGGGAGGCTGTGGAACTATGGTCCTGTATCTCGACGACTGTGGACTGCCACAGAATAGAACGGACATAGGCGAGCTCTGTTTTCGAGCAATTCCGTCCGGTTTACAAGGGGTGCGCCGATCGGGCCGACGGAAACGCGTAGAGAATCGTGGCTCGGTTTGCGTCGCCCGTTTCGTGCAGCGTCGGGACGCTTAAACGACGACGCCTGTGCATAGGAGAACCACGGTCCACGCTGCTCCATCCGCTTTTCGTTCGACCATGCGTGGACCTGTGCGGAGCTTGGTCAAACGGTCGCTTTGTAAACTTGTATTTCGCTCTGTACCAATGCTGGTTGACATAGTTCCGGTGGCTTCTGCTATGGTTACGCGTTTCCGATCCTACGTTGCGACCTAGAATCGACGCATCGGGCTCTGTGTCATCCCGACGTTGTATCCAGTGACGTAATCCGTAACACAAAGAAGCGAAGCGTTGCAAGATAGAAGGATATTCGACGGTTCCACGGAAACGTTTCAGCCTTACGGTTTTAGAATGATTCGCGTAGAAGTGTGTCAAGGTACATCAGGGTAGGAGAAATGTACATACACCAGCATATTTTCAGGCGGCAGTTCTTTTTAGCGACCGCGTACGATCTGTTCCGCCCTGTAAATCACCGCGTTGATTTTGGTCGGCTGGGTGGCAGCGAAAGCTGCTGCGTGTCCAGCGTGCGCAATATTTTCACGTTAATTCGTTGATTCTCTGCCGGCCACGGAGATTTATAATGAAAGTTTATTGGCGTTGCTCGTGGACGGCTATGCGGACAGACAGTGCATACTTTTCTGCACCCGGGGGTCTTCTCCACGTTCACCCCGTCGTTTCTCCCCTACATCTTTCGGAACTTTGAACGTTAAAGCCGTTCAACTCGGTCGACACTTCATTTTTTAGTTCTTGCTTCTTTTTCGAAGGCTCGGGCGAATGTTTAACCTGTACACAAAAAGAATCTTTTGCATACAAAGCAAGGGAGATTTCATGGTTGCCCGTTCACAGCGCCTTCTCTCTGTCACTGTCCATCGCAAATATAATCACCGGTTGCAACGTGTTCGTAATACGCAGCTGATACGCAATCAGAGGCTCGACGGTCGAGCGGGCCTCATCAACCGCGGCCATCCGATCAAATCATTTCTTCGTTAGACCCTAAACACGTTTCCGTTCATCTATCTATTGCACGCATAATGCAATCGAAATTACACAACTAACGAGCTTTAACCGCTGCCCTATTACGAGCGGCCCTTTGTGTCGTTCGTCGTTACGCCAACTCTATGGAACAATTTGCTTTCTTCCGGCGGCATTCTGTAAACCACACCTGACGAGCAATATTCTCAGCCTCTTGTCCGAGCAACGTTGCAATTAATCGCGCGTACAAATTACCAGGGAACATCGCGGAGGCGTAGTGGACAGTGAATTGAAAGTAAATCGAATGCGGCCACGGAATTCCGTCGCGTCGTTGCTCGGCCCCATTGTAATCGACGTTGAATCCGCCCGAGCATGCCACTAACGACGTAACCAACGAAAGAGAGGCCATTCGAGAATCGATAGAGTTTGGTCAGCCTTCGATCGGTGCCATTTTATTTCAGAGGAAAGCGTGCCTTCTCCTTTTGCTCCAATTTGCGGCGCAATGGCCAGCGTGCACCCTATCCTGCTACTTCGTTCGTTGGGGTAATTTATTCGGAGAGAGGGGGAAACAGAGAGAATGCGGCAGCTTTTGATTTCGAGATTTCAAGGGTCTCGAGATAACTCGGATGCCATATTTAAGACGCTCGAGATGTGATTTTTAACTTTGGAGATTTGTCAGGTTTCAGGCTTTCAAGCTTTTCAAGGCTCGTTGGCTGGGGTGGATTTTCGAGGTTTCGACGACTTTCAACCCTTTTAGGGCTACCAAGACTTCCTTCGCCAGTTTCTTTAGAAAACAATTTACGCTAAGCAATTAAACCTCCATCTTCTCGCCGTTAAAAGCATTGAGATATATATTCAAAGAACTCTCGGCCGTGAATCCTCAACAGGTCTTCATCAATCAATTAGGTCAACACATTCGATACAAAGCATGCTGCAATTCAATTCACCAGCCTTTTCTCTTGGAGAAATTTCCACTCGATCCAACCTGTCCTCAATTAAATGCCGTCTGTGACAATGGAGCGTCCGTCGAGCAGATCGCATTATGTTTCCTCGCGATAAACATCTAATTAAAAGAACTACTCGCCACTCGTCGCGAGGGAACAATTCGAAATCGATCGCAAGATGGGTCTGGCTACAGAAAGGGTAGGCTATTATTCGAGTGGAAGGGCGGGGAAGTGATTCGTCGATTCCCTTCGTAATATCTCTTCTGCCGGGCACAATTAGCGATTACCTTTGACATCATCTCGCACCCTAAGAGCATTCAGTAATGGTTCATAAAAAGTCAATCTGTTCCTTGCCTCTCCTTTGTTACCCTTGTCTATCGTATCACGAGCTTATATCCTCGGCGTTTACAGCAGCGCTCGAAATTGATGGAACAAAAATTGGAATTTTTTTCAGCCAACGATTTGTTCTGCCCCAGAAATAATTTCAGCAATGCATATTCAATAGTAACCGCGATTAGGGAGATAGGTTCGAGTTTGAAGCACGTATTCTGATCTTGCTGCTCAATTTGATTGCCAAGCATCTCAATAGAATTTCGATGAGCAAGACTTCGTTGCATCTCCTCTATCGCGACATTGCTAGATATCAAATGAAGCAGCAATCATTCTCAGTGAATTAAAAAAAACACAAGGCAATCCGATTACGTACACGTTACGCGTGTATTGTTTACGAGGGTGCCCGTGTGTTGTGCAGGCAAGGGAAAAAAAAATAAAGGCACATTTCACGGTACATTACTTCGCGAAACGGGTTTCTGGTGTGTATCCAAACTTTTGATCGATGGTATATGCGCGCCTCCTTTCACCCTCGTCTTCTCCACCGTTTTCCTTTCGCCATCATCTATTTATTTACTTCACCCTCTCGTTTACCTTGGCGGAGTGGGGCGAGGAAACCCGTCTGGCGTCGGGAACGAAGGGAGAGGAATTGGAGAAGCCGACGCAAAGAGCGTAAACTATTGCCAGAAGGCTGGCAGTCAGCAAAACCAGCTACGTGCAAGGAATTTCTGACATTGTCCCCTTACGTTCGAGGCATTCTATTTTCGTTAAAAAAGACTCCGTGATCCCCGGAATCTCCTTACCGCGATTGGAAAAGGAAAGTGAGTATTTTCTCGAGGCGTGAGTTCTCCTGTACCGAGTACTCGAAGAGTTTCACGAAATAAGCTCCGAGGGATTACTGGGAGAAGCGAGCCGGTGGGCGAATGCACACCATCGAGACCGAGCAAGAACAATAACATCCGAAGGAAATAATTAAAGCAACAACTGCAAAGATTTAAGGATATCGCCCACTGCCATGGTAACAGAGCACTTTCTTTTTCCCCCCGATGCTTTAGAATTTTAACTTCTATCGCAGTTTTCAGTCTCTAGACGGTTGCTTGGGCGCGGTTTTCAAATTGCCTAGCGGACACTTGAACACTCATTGTGGCACCAAGGTTCTCTGCAGGTTGAAATCATGTTCCGCTAGTTTATCAAACGGCTACAGGAACAAAGTGCCAAGAGATTTCTTACTAGACCGAGACGACACATTCCTCGACACAGAATTGCTTAATCCGCCGATCCGACACGAATCGGCAGTAAAACTGTTCAAGGGGTTGAACGAAACTTATGACACCTAGTTAAAAGTTACTCGAACCAACTTCGGCTTCATAACCCCGGGCATTTTTCACGGGGAAAAAGCAGACGGATAACCGTGGGCGTTCCACGCGTGAAGCATAATTCGCCTTTTACTTTAACTCGTTTTTGTTGCACACTAAACAGGTGGAGGCTCCTAGCATGAATTACAATCACATTGGCCGAGAAGGAGAGAGAGAGAGAGAGAGAGAGAGAGAGAGAGAGAGAGAGAGAGAGAGAGAGGTTTGGACTGGCACTTAATAACAATTACGGTGAAAATTACGACAAGCCGAGCTTTAGTGCCGTAAATAAGAGAGCAGGAACCTGTGGGCCATTTTTACACCTCTTTCTGGCTTTCTTCGCCAACTATTACCTTCCACCCTCTCCCCTCTCGTTCTCCCTTTTTTTTCCCTTCCCTGCGTCGTGGCAACAGTAGCAACGGCATTCCTTCGTTTCGTCCGCTGTAACCTCCCTTTCTTCCGTTTTAATTTTGATATATTGCGGACGCGTGCTCACTCGTGAAATCTTCCACGTTAGACCATTTTGTTGGCCGGCAGCTCTGTAGTTTTTCGTGTAATTAAGGGAACTAATTAAAACAATTTTATGCAGCCGGCAGCAAAACGATATTCGAAAGTTACGGGGAAGAAACCGGTGACTCGTCTGCTCGTAAAATCAAGGGAGAAAGAAGGGGAGGTGGATTAAGAATGTCATCGATAAATGAATAATTCATGATTAGAAAGCTTTCAAAGATACGTTTTGCAATCATGGTGATAAGACACCTTTCAATTCGAGGGGTTATTAAAGCGCCAGGGTTTTCCGATGTTCATTTAGACGTGAATAAATTATTTTGAAAGTGAGGAACGTTTGCGATAGTGGGGAAACGTTTCGTTCACTTTTCGTAGAACTTGCTGAAATATTGGAGGCCACTTTTCTTCAGGGAAATTTTTCGTGAAACAAGAACAAATTGGACAACACTACACGTGCAACTTTTCTAATACCGTTTCTTCAGGCTGGGGCAGGTCAACGCAAGTACATAAATTAAAAGAAGTAATAATACATAATCATCTTAATCCATTTGCGCATACGAATTCGATGGATTATGCAAAATGCAAGAAGTAAAGCTTCGAGGGAAGTTCAAAGCAACGACACTCAATGGCTCATCATTTGAGCTCACCTGTCGCTACAGTCTCCTCGCCCTTCCTTGAATACGCTATTCCAATTAATTCTGTTCACGGGGTATCTACGTGTTTGCCGAGATACACTATATCTTACCACTTCGAGAAGAAAATAAATTTGCAGCAGGGTTTTGTTCGCGGTGGTAGGCTTCGAGTACATTCTTCATCCTGGCCACCTTCGACTTTTTTGCCCCGGTTTCGTTGCAATTTCTCACTTCTTCTCCGCACTTTCTTCCGCCATTCATCTGCAAGTTTCCTCGAAAATACATTAGCCCCGAGATATATCGAGGTTATTAAAAAATTCCTGATGAATCACCGGCCTGGTGTTCTCGATTCAACTATAAGCTAAAGTTCGGAGGGGATCATCGGGGCACAATTTATCGCCGGATCAACGTATCGAAATACGATTCAACAAGTTTATCACTTTCGTGATCGCGCGTTACTGACGGCCCTATTTTCTTTGCTCGAAGTCCTTGTGTTTGCCACCAAATTGATCCCACGTGGTTCATGAACCGAGGGGAAAATAATGAGTCTGCGAGTCCGAGGGAGAGAAGAATCTCTTCAGAAATCTCCTCGCCTTTGAAAAGGACTCCCGGTCGGAAATCGTTCGCGCGGATCGAGCATCATTCCACCCCTGAGTTTATGTTTCGATTTATGTTCGGCTAATGGCGGCTTGGATGCTCCTGCATTTGCAATAATTAGTGAAACTTTCCTTGTGGATCACTGTCGCGTTTGTTTCTACGAAAGTGTCGCCATTTTCCTCGATTATTAATGCAATATCGTTGCTGATAACCGGAGCACTTGAATAACTGCGGCAACCTGGATCTTCCAACACGGTCGCGGAATTGTCTCAAAAAAATTCAATATTCCCTTCTCCATCGGTGAAATAAATCCCATTAACCCGAAACCACATCCCCTATATTCCCCGCCCCTCAATATCCCCGCGAACGTCGTAACGGACACTTGGTTGGTCAATATTCAAACGAAACGCGTGGAAGAATATTTCATCGCCATCCAGCGAAGGAAAAATTGCGGCCCGGTGTCATCGAGCGCCCGCGAAGGGACGTTTGTTCTCCAATTTACGACTACCGATCTGGCGAGAAATTTCGAAGGTTCCCCTCCAGTTTACGAGCGATCCAGGCACGAACGAGCGACAGGCACCGGCTCCAGAATCGTGTGCAGCTCGGGAGAGGTGTCGAACGGTTGCATGAACAGGTGTAGATCGCTCGCAGCCGAAATATTTCCGCGAATCTACGATCGTTCCTCGCGGTATTTTCACGACTCGTTGGCCGCCCTTCTTATCTGGCCCGTGAAGGAAAATCGGTAAAGCGGGAATGCAAGGAGATCGCGCGCCGGAAGATATTGGCTCGGCGCTTTCATGCCAAAGATGAGAGGAAGGTGGCGGTATTTTTGCGGTCCAGGTATCGCGCGCGTCACGGAAAAATTCGTTTGCTCACATGGATACACATCGAAAGCGTATTCATGGTGTTTCGTGCTACTTTGAGCGGAAGTAGTAACGTTATGGTAAGCATCGGGGAGCTCGTGCTCGGCCTGTTGGAGGACAAACGATTCGGTGTTCTAAAAGTATTGGCGAAGCTTTGGCCCCGACGTTCTTAAAAAACAAAATTCTGTAAAGAGCAATTCGATGAATTTTATTCGAACAAGAAAATCGACCCACATTCGAGATGCACGTTACGTTAATATTTACCTTGGCCGGCTGCGAAAACGAAGGTCCGTGGGGATGAAAAGTTATTTGAAGAGACGGAGAACTACTTCAATCGAAATTTGCATACACATATAAAATAACATAAAAATTACCTTCTAAAAGAAGCTTGGAATCACTATTTACGTTTAATTATCCGGTTACTATCGCTCATGGGAATCGATTTGTTCAACTGCGATAGATCCTCGACTCGTTGCCTTTGATCTACTCGCACGAAGAAACTTGAACGTCCTATCAATGTAGCTACGTGCACCCTCACTGATCTTTCTGCTCTTTGGAATACAAGTTTATTAGAGTTTTTCGGTTGAATTAAAAGAGCCGCGATGACCGTCGTCGACCATGATCACGCCTGTCGAAATATTTTTCAGTCCAGTGAATACTGGCGCCAAGAAGAAAACAGTCAGACTCATGATTTCAGTATGACTTCAAAGACTTTCGCGTTGACGAACGAACAGGATATTGCGAACCGCCTCACAGAAGCAGGACAATGTTGCACGAGAAAGGAACTTCGGACTTTTCTGATTACTTGTTCGTTAAGCTTCCCCGAAATGCAAGATTTTCGTAAACTTTTGCCCCGGTTGAAAGGAGTTTCCGACTATCCGGCCGTCCAGCTTGGACGTATCTGAATATCAAACTAAGTTCCCAAGAAATTAGGGTCGAAACTGTAAGTAATCATGTTGGTGGACAAGATTTGTCGTCGCGCTTATCAACCGATTTTGGTATAATGCTTCTGAGTAGTTCTGGCAGGAAAACGCGAGCAGGTATTTTCCTTTTCCTCGACGATGTCGTTGCTTCCCCGCGATGTCACGCTGCGCGACAAGCTCAGCCAACGGTTCGCTTCACTTTTTTAACACGCGTCCCGCAAACATGTACACGCCAGACGCGGACCGACAGGACCTAACTTCGGGAAAACTGTGCATTTTTACGGCGCTGCTGCGTGGCACATGATGCCACCGAAATTTCTGTGCTCCGTAGTTAACGAACGTTGTCAGGAAAGACGGAGACGGTGGCCGCTACGCTGTCGCCGGGGACAGGGCTGCAATTTCAGGCGAGCTGAGCGCCCGCGAGGTAATTTTCGCCAGGGTAAAACGGATGCGACGTAGCACGGCCAGGAACAGAATTAATGGAACTCGCGATACTTATTCATTTAACACTGCCCAGCTGAATCATTTAAATTCGCCGATAATTGTATCGCGATTCTTCGAAACACGAATCAGAAGCTTCCTCCAGACTGCCGGTTACTTCACGATGATTCAGGTTCCCGTTTTCCCCACGGCCTTCTCATTTCCTGAAATCAACTGTACACCTCTCGCGCGACGCGCTAGAATTCACATTTCCACCTGGAGAAGTTCTCGCAGCTGCCGCGTTTAATAACCGTGCCGAGTGTCCGATGCACATTCGCGACGATTGATTTCAGAACTCATTATTTCGTCCATTCTGGCTACTCCCCCGCTCCGATTCCACCCCAAGCCCCTCGCTTTTCTCCACTCGTTTCGTGCTTATCGAAAACGAAACTTCTATCGAGCAAGTGGATGCTATTTTACTTCGCCCCTCGCCTCGAATGAAAGTGATCGGATCTCGCCGAGCAAATTTCAATTTTCGCCCGGTCGCCGCCGCGATAATCGCCCGGCTTGCTCGTCGTCCCCGCGCCTCGCTGGTTCGGATGTCTGCTCTATCTCTCGGCTCTCCGCTGGAAAGAAGACAAGATACTGTCGTTGCCAGCCGGTCCGCCGGCCGAAATGAACTTTATCGCACAGCTGGGATCTTCATTGGAAAACGTGCGCTCTGGCGGCGCGAGAAAACTTCTGGCGACGTTGACATTGCGGCCAGGGTTCATGGTTGTCGTTTCCGCTGGGTCACATTTATTCTGTTTCTCTGGCTATCTCTCTCTCCCTCTCTTCTTCTACTCCGTCTGTGTTTCTGTACCCCTCTCTGTATTTTTCGCGCTCGTCCCGTTGCACGGTGCTTTTAACTATGAGTTTATCACGGCTCGCCCAGAAAAGCCTTCGTTTCGTTTCCTTTTCACCCGATGGATAGAGCTAGCACAATCTGCGATGATTGAGCGTGGACCATTCTCGAGTCTCTGGATGTCCTTTTTATTTTTTTATACTTCCGACGATGTTTTGTTCTATTTTTCTACTCCTTTGGAGAGGAAGTTTTTTTATGCCCCTTTTTCGGACGACCACAGCCGTTTTCCTTTTCCGTAAGAATGGACTTTCGAACTCGTGGGAATGAAATGGATCCAAGAAAAACGGGAAACTCGAGTTGAATCCTGGCCAAATTTGTGGGAACCAACGAACGAAGCCATTGCGCTAACCGAGGTTTGTTTTTATTGCGAGGGTTCTTTTTTCGGCTGGTATGTGATGCAGGATAATTTTTGCTGTACAGACTCGGCTCTAAATAAATGCAGTGGTTTAGGATGCCGCGAGAAATCGATGGTCCGTGATCCCTGTTCTTCCTGTCTTGTATACTTTCGAAAAATATTGCATAAATTTTGAACGCAATATTCATAACACATTCCGGTCCCTTCGCGAAACAACACTGCACTTCCTGCCAGTTGAACCTGCATCAAATTTTACTTGCTTTGGGAACTATGCAGCCCGACAGCTTGTTATATTTATTTTGCACCCGCGACTTTTGGTCCTAGATTATTTTTCAATTATTCAGTAGTTATTCAAGGTATCCTACATTAGCACGTAAACAGTGGTATATACGACGTTGAAAGCCATTGAAAAATATTCCTCGGCTAACGTACATTTTATTCCGCGTCTACGTCGTGCAATCTATGCTGTTGCGTTCTTTTGACGAAAGAGAAAAAGTACGGAACGACGAAAGTTTGAGCACACCGCCGCCAAGGAGGCTTAGTTCGACGACGAGAAGATCTCAAAGTGACTTCTCCCCTTTACCAAGACATTTTTTCTCCCCGGCCGAGAAATCTATTTCTCACTGGCGAAACTTCCCCACTTTCGAGTAAACGATCCGCCATAAAAATCTGCATGCGATCATTTCGACGATGGCTATCTGCCGGATTCGATTCGCGACTCGATCAGCAGAAGCGCGCGACGTGAAATTCTTTCTTCTTATCCGGGTGGAATGTCTTTTTTTGAAACGCCGCGTTTCGCAAACTCTGTAATTCATTCGTTATTTCAATCGCGGGAAGTAACGTTGAATTACCTCAATTCTTTGATACCGTGAAAACCGTTTAACGCATTTATTTTTCAATCCTGCGGAGTAACATCTCCTTGCTTAATATTCCAGAGAGCTTTTCCTTTAGAGATAAACAAATCTCCTGCGACCATACGGGACTAATTTATGATTACTCTCTTGTAAAATGCAGTATACCTTGACGATATACGAAGGATAAACGCTTTAGAAAATTGTAACGTTCCACGGACGGAGTGACGTTTCTTAATTTGAAAACAGCGTCGCGTTCCTTATAAAAAATGCAAAAGTCTCAGCATCCCTGTCGGGGCTGTATTGTTGTCACTTGCAATTTAGAAGAATTACACGCAACGAATAAATTCGAAACGTTGCTGCTCCGCGATACCGTTATCACAGCCTCAATCTGCTTGAAAATATTTCCATCTCGAATTGGCCCACACCTGGAAACATTTTTGGACCGCGAATCGAATCGGCGATGGACTGTACCGAAAACAATTAATCCCGTGGCCGGATTTTTTATCGAATTTCACGGAACCTCACCGCAGAAACATTTTGCATGGTTTTTTTCACGCTCGAAACGAGAGGTTTCTATTTCGAAAAGTACTCGCGACCGCTCCCGAATTTCTTAAAAAAATGAATTATAAAAACCAAGCGACCCACCGGGGGATATCCTTCATTCACATCAATCAAGCTAACTCCTTGTCGCTTAGAGCGCTGCCTCGTCAAGTGTCGATTGACCCGCATCAATTCTTTAATAGCACAAATTGATTTTATTTTCAACTGGATGTATTTCAACGCGAATCTGGCCAATAAAAAGTGCAGAATTCTGGACAATTTCGGTCTCCCTCGGGTTTGTTATTGATGAATAAGTGAGAGGATCTCGTTGCAGCTACGAAGGTAAAATTAATAAAAAAGGTACAGTTCGGTCGGACGAGCGGGGTGGGAAAAAAAATGCAAAGGATAGATTGTCCTATAATTTTGCACGATACTTGTCACTGGAGCATCGGCGCAGAATATACCGGGCGCTTCAAAGGAATTAAACTGCCAAAAAAAGAGAATCCCGTGTCGTTCTTTTAGTTTCGAAATTTCGACCGGCAAAACTGCTGGGACCACAATATCCCGCGTACAAAGGGAAAGAGGGGCTTCCGTCGCCTGAGAAATTTTCCAGCGCGTCGAGTGGCGGTTAAGTCGCAATCTATATGCAAATCCCCGAAATCTCGGTTTCTCGTTCGGCCACAAACACCGTGATTACGCAATTAAGACGGTCGTCCTGGCTAGTTATGCGAGACGCTTCGTGACCTGGGGAAAGAATGGACGCGCGAACCACGGGCCATACGAAGAGATAAAGTCGCCGGGGCTGTGACCAAATTTACGGGGAACACGGAGCGGAACACTCGGTATATAAGTCAGCCCCATAAAGGGTAAACGAGACCGCCGGAGCCACCGTTTTTACTTCCACCCTCGGATCTTGGTATCCAGCGGGGTGAAAGCTACTTCGGCCAACCTTTCCTCCCCGTCCCCGCAGCTTTGTCGGCGCTATCAGTCTCGGTGACGCACGGTATGACCAACCGGAGAACGGAAAGTAAAGAATTCCAAGCAGAGGGTGAGGGGTGGGAGGTGGATAACGGCGAAGAAAGGGACAGGGGATACCTACTGCGCGCTCCGTTTGAGAAAGTTTCCAGCAGAAAAATGGTCGATGCTTTTTACCAGGACGCGAGGGATGCCCCTGCCACGGATGTTCCTGTTATTTCATAGTTAGTTACGCGGAAATCGTCCCCAGCTACAAGTTAATGATCCCGATTGAGAAGAAGTAGGAGCATTAACGGACGAATTAAGACCCGGGCACTTTGCTATCTTCGCGGAAGGAGCAGAGAACAACGGAGGGTGGGGCGAGATAGTCTTTTACTCTGACGATAAAGGAACCATGCTCGAACGCGTCCCGATTTTGGAAGCCGGGCTCTTTTGTGAGTCAACGGCACGTGAGACGCTGCAAGCCCCCGGTGAAAATAAGACGGTGTCGAGGCGAGGCTGGTTTGCCTTCATCGTACAGATTCATTTTACGGTGGCTGACTTCCGCGTGAGCCGCTTAAGTTGCTCGAAATTTCCAGCTGCAAGACTTACTTGTTGGCTGAACTGACGGGGAACAATGAACCGCTCTGCGAACCAACTATTATTGGGTTAGTAAGTCGGTCTAATTGGCGTTGTTTACCGGCACGACTGAATAACTTTTTGAAGCCGATTCGATATTGGTCAATAGGTCGCGCATATAATTCGCGAGTACAACTAAGTGGAAACAAACAAAGCGACGCGACGGTCCGTTTTCCAGGTAAATACGTATAAGCCGGCTCACAGTGGCCTACGATAAAATCAATGCGGAAAGCCAATTGAACGTGCTCACGATTATTCCCGAGCATTTGTCGAAACGAATTTACGTTAGCTTATTATAATGTTAATTTGCCGGGTGCCTGCGCGAGCAAACGACGCCATTGGACGGCAATAAATTCTGCCGGGTTCCATCGCGCCTTTGTGCCGTGCCCGGCTAAATTCAATTTCGTTGCGCCTCGTTTATACCTCATGGCCGATCTGCGTCGCTCGCTAAAAAATTGTCAAGCGTCTTTTCCGTGTTCACTTGGTGGCAGGAACCGAGCGCAGCCTCGACCCGCTCGAAGGAAACGTCTTTCGGAGGGAAGGAGCAAGAAGGTTAGACAGATCTTCGAGCACCGATGCTCGGTAGACAGTGCAGTTTAGACAGTCAGACGGTGCGGCAGGAAGGCGGACAAGCAGCTATCTGACAGAGGAATAGAACGGTGGAACAGCAAGGGGAAAGGGGGAGCGACGGCAACGTGTGACTGAGGCAGCAGGGAAAAGAGTGTGACAGGGTTCGGCGAGGGGTTGAAACGACGCGACGGTAAAGAGGAACCGCTGTTATTCAAACGGCATGTGAATCTACTGGCGGAGTTGCACAGCGGCTCCGCCGACAAAAGGCATTCCTTTCGTCCACGATTGAATATGCGATTCCTGCTCCTCCGTTTTGTTCGCCTACACCGTGCATCGCCAGAGGCAACTTTTGCTCTCCGACGACCCGCTGCCATTCTTCTATTTCTCTGCCTCCACTGCGCGATCCTCTTTTTCTCCTCGTTCCTTCGTTTCTTCGTGCGACGACCCGGCGTTCGGTTCGTTTCGTTTCGTTTTGCTCGGCCGGGAACAGGCTGGAAGACGAGCCTCGCAAGGGAAACAATAAAGTGCTCGACCACGTTTATCATACGCTACTGGATATCGTGTCCAGCCATAGACCTCCCTGGAAGTGGCTACCTGGAGTGCTACCTTGCCCGGTGGAAGCTTGCTCTGACCACGTGAAGGGATGGACCATTTTCGTGCTTTGGATATTCGCCGGTGGTTTCTCATTTTGGAAAACTGTCGAATCCCGTAAATTTCGCGCGGACTTGCTTTACAACGGTCCTCCCTATTTCGCCTGCGAGGCCCAGGGGATTGACAGAAAAAATCGAGGGACTGCGAATTCGAAGCGGCCAACGACTAGGGAGACGATTTTTGAAATTCAACCCTCGTGCGAGACACAGAAACGGTGACGACAGTTAAAGAAGAAGGACGAAGGATCGTGGTCACGATCGTTAGATCGGTCGAACGGACCAGGGTGGTGTCTTCAATTTTTTTTACACGAAATTTATGACGCAGCTGGGGAAAATTGAACACGAACCCGGGAATCTGTAATCTATGACGGAGTAATGGATGCGCCCTCGGATAATAATCTACGGCGAACTTTATGTTCCCTATCAATAACGATCGCGGCGTGTACTCGTTCCCGGGCTAATAGAAAAGCGACGGCGTTTCATCCAGTCCTGGGCTATCGATATAATCGGCTCTCGAGTCAATCGAAACTATCTCTACTTCGCGAAATTCATCGTGGAGTCGTCGAATTAAATTTTTTCGCTTCAGAATAAGGAAACGGATGTATCGAGAACGGAGATAAATATATTGGGTATTAAATAGCCGTCATCCCGAACGAGATAATTTAGTATGGGGATTGAAATTCAGGTAGTCCTTGCTCTTCTGACCGAAAACGATGTAAACTGGGTGCGCGTGAATGGGAGCAAATCGACCTGGAAGTAAGTCGAAATTAGGAATGCAAGCTCATCCCATTCGGGTCGATGATCGCGTTTTGGCCAGATTCGACGGCATTCAAATCGAATTATCGTTTGCGGCTGGGATACGCAGGTATTCGATTCAGTCCGGCGTGCAGCTATAGTCGATTCATATACGGCGATTCACGCCGATTTAATCAGCGAAGCGAGAAACGGGTTTCGTGGCCATTCTTCGTGTAAGAAATTCCTCGTCCAGAAAATATGCTGCGAGGCTGGCTGGTAGTCCGTAAATCGAGTTTAATATCGGGCAGGTGTTTCCAAAATTAACACGCATCTCGAGAAAGTGGCGCAACTAGGGGAACGAATTTTAGGGGTACGAAAGTTTCAAGAGGGTAGCCTGGCAGAAATAATTATTTTCTCGTGGGGGCAGATTCCTGTGGAGCATGCGCTGTGAAATTGTCTCAAGCGGCAGGATGAGAACAAAATTTGCACTTCCTTAATACAATACTTGACGAATATTTGACTTCAGAATTGTATCGGATATTTATTTGCACGGGAAGGGTTACAAGTTCACGGTGCATGTAGAACAGTTCCGGCCATGCAGGAATAGAAATATATTTGCGATAACAAAATATCGTAAGGCGGGGTTCATGGTATTGCAGGCAAAGCGGCGTTTTAAATACGAGATGCGTTTCGCTCAAGCAAATTTAATTTCATCGTATGCGTTCGATTGCGCTTTACGATTGGTTTAGCAAAATGCTACAGTAAAAGAGTATTCCTAGATTTCTGAAACATTATTATTCACCGTAATGTCCGACTGTAGCGAGCAAAAAAAATATGATTGAAATGGTTGGTCATCGAAAGAGACACGTTATTCCATACGCTGTAAAGTTCGAATGTTTGCAAACCGCGAAACGCACCGAAACCCAGAAGCATTCATTGATTTGCAAATATCCCCGAAAAAGGGGGTGCATTTTTTATGCGGCAGTTACATGGCTACACCGAAATTCAAGCTCTGAAAAAGCAATTTAGAGTTGGCAGTGAACGAAAGCTCGGCAATGTTAACATCAATGTGTTTCCCATTCACTGAACGCCTCCGGAAATTATAATCGCCAATCGTTGAATCGCAAATTTTTGTCCCGCGAACACGTTTCTGTCGCAAAACATATTTACACAAAGCGCAGGCCCCAAACGAACAATCTAAACCTAATAACACTATAACCACTCAAAGTAAACAGCGCTACTCTGTTAATAAACACTTAGCAATCTCTAATGTCAAGTTGTTTCCGACCTATGTACATATATGCATACACGTGTCAGGCGTGTAGAATCGTCGCTTACGAGGCAGGAAACTCCACTTCAACAATACGTACGAGAACCTAAGCACCACCTAAGAATAGGGCACGGTGTGGGAAGTGGGCGGGAATACGACAATAATTAAGAGATCTTGAATCCGTGCTCACGAAGTATCCGTGTGGCACCGTCGGCACACGACAGTCCCCGCCTGTATTGTAGGTGGAAATTAATAATCGCGAGGCGGATAGTAGCCGGATCTCGAAGGGGTGAGACAGCCTCGACGGTAACTACGTGGGGCATTCGAGGGTCCGCATAGTTTCACCCCGAGGGTCCTTCGCGCGAGATACTGAGACGCGAGTATGTACCACGGTTCGATCGGGAAGCCGGGAAAACGCAGACGTTCCCGTGGGACGATCAGAAAGCCTGTCTCCCGTTCTTATTTCGAGACGACTCAAAGATAAACCCCCGGGACTTTCTACGGTCTTTACGTTCGTTGCCTAGATAATGTTCTTATCTCGCCGGGTTATGGGGCTGATAAAAGCCGGAACGAGAAGTCTCGTCGGTTGAATCGCAGCGAAAGAGTTATTTAGGCGAGAGACTGCCAGACGATTGCGTCGATTGTATCGCAGAAACACTGTTAATGTACTGGATAACCCAGTTTCCCGCGACGTCTCTTGGAAAATCTTCTTTCGTGTTCGAATGTAATATTTGATTCTCAAACGTGTAGATTATACACGTGTATATTTAACGCCCCTTCGACTGGTTAAATATCGAAGTTCGTTCCACGGTATCTTCCCGTACTTTTCCCATTCGTCTTTACGCAGGTCCCCGGTTCACGCGTTTTTCTCCCCCGGAGCTCACTTTTTCCAGCTTTGGAAACTTTCGCCGCGGGTATCTTCTCGCCTTCGGTAGCCTCATTTGTTCACGTCGCTCGTCCACCTGGCATTTGGATAATTTCTCGCCTCTTCACCTTAATTCCGTGGAATCCCACGTCGGGGCGAGGACGGGGGCACGCTCTCTCGCGATACGACTTTTTGGGCATCGATAATTGCCGGCGCCGTTAAATAGAAGCGCGAAATGAACGCGGCCGTGGGAGATAATTAAACGCGAGCGAGACGAGCAACCGACGTTAGTAATTAATGGATTCTTCGCTGCAGCCTGGCAAAAAAGTCCTCGGACGTGTCTAAATTCCAAGTTACCGCCCTTAGCCTCTCGTACTTTTTTCGCCACTGCATTTTATTATAGTTAAACGGCGGATCGCAACGCGGATGTGGTTCTAACCCGAGGCGGGCATTCATTTATTTCGTCAGGGTGCACCAAGTAGCGGAACGTTTTATTAATATGATTTTTACAATATCTGGCTGCTCGACAGCCCCTGCAATGGTATCATTTTCCAAGCATCCCTTTTAGCAGCACAGTCATTAGGCAAATGATTCGAATCTGTTTCAAATTGCATGCCGGTTGAAATACATTTCCACCGCCGCCTTTGAGTCGATCTCCAAAATCATATCCGCATCGAAATAAATGGAAATGCCGCCGATAAATGGCAATTTGATTCCATAGCCGGGAAGCGAGGAAAAGTGGTATTAAATCCAATTGCTGATATTTTCAGCCAACATCATCGGCGTTAATGGAAGGCCGATTTTGTCGTCGCGTAAGGGGTACACGGTGATTTTTCAAAGGAGCGTGCTCGATCGTGTAAAAGTCCGTGCTCGTTCTCGCGACTCGGCCACGCGTCAGCCAGAGAATGAGCTATGGATACGGCTTAAACAGGGGCAGCTTTAACGTGCGCACCACCTTCGGCTCGCGTCTGCTAATTTATCACCCACCCGGTCATCCCGCTTAGCCAATTCATCGGGCCGTCGCTTACAAAACAATCGATGCGCGATTAAGTAATCGTTCCGTGCCATTAATTAAAAATAGGCGAACCGAGGCGCTCGCTTAGCATGTCTTTCCTGCGTACCGTGGCCCACATTCAGTCGATATCTAATTTAAAGTTATCCTAAGTCTGACGCGAGCATAATCCACATCTAACGCAGTCTCACCGGGAGAACCAAACTCCCTCTTTGCTCTGTGCAATTGGGTTTGATCAAAACGCGGCCGCGTATATAACCGCGAGCGATTCTAAATCCGACAGAAATCTACGGCACAGTATATGGAAGTAAGTATTTATTGCCATATTTAAGCGAAACTCTCCAGAAACGTAGAGATAACAAAATTCGACGCGACGCAGTTCGACACTCCATATATTTTCCGTTGCACGTTCACGGGAATAAACAGCTGAGCTTCCCCGCGGCAGCGGCGACGGTACAAAGACGCAAGCCGCGATGACAATTTAATATCGCTATAATTCCAGTTTACGGGCAGCACGGTCGTGCGACGGGAAAATTATTGATGCGACCGAGAGACAGACGAAGCGTGCGCGTTCAGACTCCGCGGGTCTGCACACCAGCCAGACCACGAGATCCCTGGACGTTTAAGCGCCGCGTTTCAGCATCGAATTTCCGTGGCCGTGATCTATGAAGTCGCAAGGCACCCAACGTGCCCGCTTATCTGATCACCACGGCCGGTGAATCGAGTTCAATACGCGTCGCCGCGCCGTTCGGCCAACTCTGCGGAAGAAGTGGCTCGTATTATCAGATAACGCGTACGAAATCTGTGCCGTCGCAATTTCGAGCTCTGAATTACGACCGGGTCCCTCCCCTGCCGTCGACCAATAAATTATTTCGCCCCGGAGCAAAATGTGACCCGTCGCGGCGGGTTTGAAAAATGAAATCAAGGGAACAATCTCTGGGTCGGGCAAAAAATGGAACGGATATGGTAATGAAAGTGGGTGGTCGATAATGTGTTTATATCGATAATGGTGAGTTAAGCGGTTCAAGCTCAGCCGTCTCGTCGCGGAAACGTATCACCTGCGAGGACGTGTAAGATTAGGCTGAGGAAAACTTGTTGCCACGCGAGGTAGACACACGTTGCCACGGAGGAATCACTTTTATTGGACGTCGAGTCGTAACGGCGTGACCTGGGATGCCTGTGGCATTTCAGCGGCTTTATTTGGGGTGAAATGGAATCTGGAGTGGCGATTGATCGCGTTGTCGCCGTGCGTTCAACATCTTTGCTTTTCGTCGACGTCGAATAATTTTGCGACAATTTTCTGGGATTCCGAGACACGAACCAGGTGAAGAGGCATTCTGTATGTCGCTACGCCCTTACAGAATTGAATATCCATTGTCTAGGGAAGGCGCAGCTTGACACAGTAACAGTAACTATAATCGCAGCAATAATTTCGCCCGGATGCCAGGTTGGCAACTCTAAAGTTTTAATTGGAAACTGTCATACGTTGAAACTATACGCCATGGAGCGTGCGGGCAACGTTCGAGGGTATACGAGCAACCAACTAGGCGATGGACAATAAAGAGGGTCGCGGGTTACGTACGCGTTGTTTCGTGATGAATTGTCTGCCATTAATGAGGAAATATCTGAGGGAATATATCGGTTCGCTTGAATGAAATGGAGCTTAATCAGGCCAAGTATTTTTGTCGAGGGGAACGTCGGCAAACATGTAGCCAAACACAAGTTCAATTTCTTCTTATTTTGTAATTAAACTACGCTGTTTCAAAAAGCGCTGTCAAACAATTAATAAGAGCCGTTATCTCAATTGAACAGATTATATCACAGGTTATATCCTCGATTGCACATATTCGATACCTGGCCATAGTCACTGAAACATTAAAAAAAATTAATCGACGACCGATACGTCGACGTTCCCGTCCCGTCTCGATTGATTTTCTCTACAGGGGGTCCGGAACCGAGACAGCCTAATTAAACTGCCTTTCGACTTTACCATCGATTTCAATCACTCTCCTTATTCGGCTCTTCGCTTGCCTCGAGGTCGAGGACTTTTCCAGCCTGCACGCTACACTAATTGACTAGACGACATCTGTCCCTCGCCCTTTGTCTTGCCCCGAAACACGACACGACCCACCCTCCTGTTCTCGCCCCCTCTCGCTACTCTACCTTCTTCTACTATTTTTTCCCCGCCTTTGTGGATACCTAACATATCTCATTAATTCGCGCGGCGGTGTCAAAAGTTACCGCGACGCGACGCTGCGACCACGGTGTTAAATTAATCCCGGCAGGAGTCATTTCGCTGCCCCCGTGCTAATGGCCGGCTACAGGCGGCAGTGTAACGCGGTCGTAAATTAATCCTGGCCAGTCGTTACGTTGCCTTCGAATGGTGGTTCATCGCCATATAGGGACGCGAGGCGCTATAAACGGGCGGCGTGACGTACGCGTAATCCCACCAGCTCGGTTGTTTTGCCGTTTTAAAAAACTGCTGACGAGCCGTCGCAATTCCCGCGAGCACGGTACCACCGATCTGCTTGTTTCGTTCTGCGTGGCTGCTTTCGCCAAGGGGGCGAGGATAGATGCGGGAAGACAGCCCGGATCGAGGATTAGGGGTGCATCGATGAGGCCCGCCTGCCTCAGATTATGGGGGCCAAGCCTTTTCGATCGTTCCTGAGTTCACGGTCGCGGTAAACGTTTATCGATTGCTCTGTGATACGCTGATGAACGTGTTTTCTTCAGTCGGAAGAAATATGACAGAGGGGTGGCAAGTTATGATATTTGGGTGACGATAATTTCCAAAACGACACGTTTTATTGTTTCAATCTCGTCTCGTTAGTCAGGGACGAAAGAGACGGGAAGCGATTCGAATACTTGGCTAACTACTTTGTACAAAGGAGGGACGATTCTTCCGGGAGAACGATGGGCAGGGACGAAAAAGAAAAGAAAAGAACCGCGGAGAGTGGCTTTTTCGCGCAACGGGTGTAATTTATACCCAGCTGCTTGAAACTTCATGAAACGCGCGATTCGTTTTCAAACGTTTTTCAGTAAAAAAAAGAAGAAACGAGTCAAGAGCGCGGAGGCAATTTTTAGCGAATCTTGTGAAAATCATTTCGTTGCACTTTCCTCCATCGCGACGCAACCAGATGGACCAAGACGGTAACCGAATTTTACTATCGTTCCCGTTCGTCGAATGGTTCCATAAAGTGCAGAATAAATTGTTTACAGCGGACGATATTGTTCGTATGGAATGGTCAATCCCTGTTCAAGCTCGTGCTTCAATTCTCGTGCTTCCCTCAAACGGCAAGCTATTTCACGGGATAAATTCGCCGGGAAAATAAGAGATGCTTGGTTCGCGACCATTATTCACGCATGTAAATATTGTTACCACACAGAGAAAGGGAAAATACAGAGACAGAGAGAGAGATCGAGAGAGGAGGGAGGGGCAGGGGTAGAGGAAGCTGGCAGGAATACTCCGACGGGCAACAATAAATAAAAGTTTACATCCCGCCCGCGACGCCGCGTATTGTCTCACCGGTGTTGAACATGTTATAACTCGTACACAATGGATCTTATGTGCTTTATACGCGCACGAGATCGACGAGCGTACCAGGGATGAAATGAATGAAATTAAAACACCTCCGTCAGGTTATAAAATTCAACCTCGCCAAAAGTATGATACAATACGTATTTTCAGACACGAGTTATGAAAACGCGAAGGCAGCTCGATCAGTGTTTTCATTCGACACTAAAACACAGAGTAATTAAACATTACTTTTTGTAAAAATTATCGATATTTCAATTGTTCAACGTGTATAACGCCAAAAATAACGCCAAGGGGTGTCGTTCACGTTAACCGAAACGATCGAGGCGTTCATTCCTCGACGTACACTAATCTCTGGTGTTCGTACACGAGGCAGGGGTCCGTAAAAAAGTTTTCATAGCAGGAACAAACACGGGTCGCACGCACACGGCTAGAAAATTCCGAGGGTGGGACGTTTGCATTACGGCCGAATCCCCTGAAATCCAAGGGACAAGAAGTTCCACGGTATCTCGAAACTCCAGGGAAATATGCTTATCCCTCGGAAATACCGATCGAGAGAAGCCAAAACGAAATAGGGCCGGTTCGTATGTTTCACCCTCTCCTTCCAACCCCAGTCCTGTGTGGACCACGACGAAATTCGAGTCGTTCAAACTTCTTCCTCTTCGTGATCGAACGATCGCCGTGAACGGTCGAGCCTTCTAATCAATTTGCTTCGGCCAGGGGCGAAACTACCCCCCTGTTGCCTCCCTTCCACTCTGCGGGACCTGCTTGTTCCTACCAGACTCTCGGTAAATTGGTTATCCAGTCAGCATCTTTTCTCCCGTTCCCGTCGTGGACGCGAAACAACGACCGATAAACTACCTAGTATCGATTTAGCATATCAATTATTTGTCCTTTTGACGAGGGTGTAAGCGTTTCATTTCGCAAGTTACCCGCGATTGTCTGCGAGAGCGAATGAGTCACACAATCGAGGGAAGCCCGGTAAACGCGTCTAACTTTCCTCGATAGAAGTAGATTGACTCGACGAGTGTGTGCCCGCAGACAGCTGCCAAGTTTCGAGATCGCGACGGCGCCACGAGTCTGTCTGTCTATTAATTCCATCGACGGTAGAGAACGTATTGACACGAGCGGGACGCGGCGAGCCGAACGAGGGACAGGAACCGCTGACCGATTCCTAGCAATACTATAATAATCTTGCGATCGGTGTTCGAACGTCTCGAAGTAATCAGCGGGCATCTCCTTGTCCCCGGCAGAACTTTCGTGAATTCGTGCGGGCACGAAAAGGGGGTAGAGAGTCGACAAAGGGGGACAAAAAGATTTTGGCGAGGGATGGCTGGATGCCAATTCCATCAGATATTAGCATGGAAATGGAGTGTGATTTGTGGGCCAGCTATCCGTGGCGTGGCCGCGTATTTTCGCGTGTGTACGTCCAGAAAAAAAAACGCGATGCTGGCGTCCGTCTCGCTTCAACCGACAGCCAACCACCGCTAGTAACAAAGTTACAGCGACGCCAACGGGGGCGGGACGACGAGGATGTCGGCGTTCTAGCAGCCGACTCGACAAACACATCAACGGTGTATGCCCTCGGGATTAAGGGAGAAA
This sequence comes from Nomada fabriciana, assembly GCA_907165295.1. Classification (NCBI taxonomy): domain Eukaryota; kingdom Metazoa; phylum Arthropoda; class Insecta; order Hymenoptera; family Apidae; genus Nomada; species Nomada fabriciana. The sequence goes on from OU015690.1 coordinate 15,655,526, forward strand.
TTTATGACTCCTCTTTCGCTTGGATCGCATATCGATTCGACGCAACGCTGACGGGGGGACTGCCGCAATAGAAAAATCTGTGCCGCCCTTGTCGCGTGCCCTTTGACATCGCGTGACGCGCGAGAAGGTTCTCCGATCGTTTAACCCGGTTTGGCGGCGGGAGTCGGGGATGAATTGATAATTGGATAAGTTCGGTTTACAGAGGCATAAGCGGTTCGAGGAAGTTGGCGGTAAGGAAGGTACACGGGCTGTTTTCCGTTCGGCCGTACCACAATATCGGAAACTTTCCTTCCGGGGATTGATTTTTTCCTCTCACGCACGCTCGAAGCTCTTCAAACTTCTGGCGAGCAACTCGTGCCAAGAGTCTCTTATTTTTCTTCGCTTCCAACTTCGAAAACAGCCAAACGTGAAACGTGTCCGGGAAACTTGCTATTTTGACGCAAGACCCGGTCGTATTGTACCCGAACGAATATCTCGTAATACTTTAACCATTTTTTCCTTCCATCGATTGCATGAACCTGGAAAACCATTAAACCACCGCGATAATACCGTTGATTAGAGGTGAATGGAACAAGTCGACTGTTCACTGTCCAAACATTGACCCAACATTGATGAATAGACCAGTACCATTTTTACCTCACTTCCCCAAGATGAAACAGAACCGAGAGGAAAAAAGGTATAGTCCTGTCGCCGTTCGGGACGCATGCAAAAGCGATCGCTACGAATGGTGTATCTTCGAAGGAACCACTACAAAGTCCCGTCATGTTCAACACGGAGCCAGGAGGCCGGTGGAAAGGGTAGGGTGGCATACCAACGAGTTCCCGCAGTGACTCGTCCCATGGACCACCATCCCCGTGTCCCATGCTTCGTGACGGCGGAGAGGAAGGCGGCTGTTAGCCGCCCCCGCGCGACCCGTTAATATTAAAACCCTTATGTGCCGTTCGTGCCTGCTCCAAGCGGCATGCAGATTTACATAATAAAAGAAGACCGCTGTACAACAAAAGGAGAGTAAATCCTACGCGGGATTCGCCTGACCTAGAGCCACGTGAAACAATCGCCGGAGAAACCGTGCGGTGGATATTTTTGCGTGCCGTCCCGGTCGCATGATCGATGGTGTCTTCTCGATATTTAATGGGGGCACGAAGAACGGGTTAGCTGATAGGTTTATTTGGAGGGCGGTTACACCGGGGCGAAGTTCCGATTGGGATTAGGTCTGGCACAGAAACGGTATATAGCTGATCGCTGGTGCGAAAGTTTCGCGCGTCGGTTTCACCGGTCGCAGTATACAGTTTGCCGTTCGGGCTTCGTCACACACTTCGATAAACTTCTAATTCTCCACGGAATCCGGAATACCCCGGTGAAGTACGACTGTTGCGCGAAGTCTAACGAGTTTCCAGTTCCTCTAATGCCTCGTGGTGTCGGAGCTTTAAGCCTGACGCGTGCAAACGATCGTCTGGCCCTACGATTGACAGATGGAATGCCTGTTTTATTTAGCCGAGCATCTGTTTCGAAAACGCGACACGCACGTACATACATACGTGTATGTACGTTAAACGCCCCTGAATTATTTATATCGCAGAGTACTCCGGGCTAATAGGTCTGACGCGGGAATCGAAACAGCTTTCTAATGCATTGCAGCGGCGAAGTAAAATTTCATTTTTTCCGTTGCGAACGCGACGGTTGCCGGCGTGCTGCGATTTTCAGTAGCTGCGTTTTTTGCGCGTACGTATGAATCTTGCCTCTGGTTTTTGTCCCCTCTCGTGTAGCCAACGCTGTGCACGCTTCTGACGTCGAATTGCATCACGTAACGCCGGCCAGATAGGCGCGTGATTAATGGGACGCCATGAAAAGTAATATCATCGCCGGTTCCCGCTCGGTCATTCCGCAGATGTACTCGCGGAAATGGTGGTTCACTGACGGTTTCGCAATATAAACCCCGGCTACCTGCATCAATCTGCATGCCGCGAAATATCTGACGCTCCCGGTGTTGATGAAATCCTGGAGAACTCGTTAAAGAAGCGCGGACACTTTGTGCGACTGGCATTTACGGAAATGCCAAACTGTTTTATACAGTGTAGTGTATAAATGATTACCTGGACTAAATATTCGCGAATGCTGTATTCTTGCACACCGTCGATTGTATTTTTCCTGCGGTTTGTTGCATTCGTCGGATGCACCGGGGCACATATTGGCACGGTTGGCTAAAATATATCCAATTCAATTTCACGGAAACTCTTTGGCGGTTCGAGTGGTCTCTATCCCGGTCGCGGGCATTCCGTTGCAAATAGCAGGCGACGGAGAAGCGTCGTGAACTTTAGATGGGGTCGTCGTTTCCCGCGATCCCGATACCTGATCCATCCTGAAATATTTTATTCACTTTCGGGGATTATATTCGCACGTCCAAGCGACCCGATAATGCGATAAGTCTCGATAGATTTCGGTGCTCTGCGGAGAGTCGAAGCACTTCCGGAGGGTGGACGGTATTTATAGCGGCTGGATTAAATGAAAAATTTCTCGTATTTTTATGTCCCCGCCGTATCACAGTTCTAATTAATTATCCGACCAAGGCATTTCATTCTGACCGTACAGGTATACGTTTCCACGCAACAGAGGATGGTGTTTAATTTTGGAGAATATAAAATTTGGAATAAACGGGATACAATGCGCAGCCCACTACTAGATTAATAAATATTCTATATCGTACTAGGAGAGAAAGTTCTATATAATGGAAACAGGCGTAAGGCTTTCATACGAACATTTAAATCCTCGTTCCTTTAAATGAACTGATGTATCGTACGTTGAATAACATTAAATAGCAGTGCAGTTAATTAATTGCCAGCGTATTTAATTCAGTACGATTCTTGAGTGTCGTAAATTTATGACGGTCGCCTTCAGAAAGCCGCTCTGATAGATTTACAAGGTAGACACAAGCGTGGAGAAGTTTCGCGGCTTTAGTATCTGCACATTTTCCTCCCAAAACCGCCAAGGAACTTTCCACGTTGTCGTCGCACACCATAGAAGCTACAATCGTGAATTTATGAAGCAAAATTTCACGGCCACCCTATCGCCCCGCAATGCACACGCGTGTAGATTAAAGACTGGGAAATAAGCAAGACCGTTTCATCCAATTTGCATGCCCGTAATCGTTGCGGTACGTGCACCAGGTGTATTTCTGATGAAATTGAAGGAAACGACTGATGCTCACCCGCGGCAGCATAAATTCCACGGAGGCGTGTATGCACATTCGTCGAGCAAGATAAACGCAAAAAGTCTATCCAAGCCGACGTAGAGGATGTCCAGAACAATCATCGCTGCTTAGGGGATTGCATGGCGCAAAAATAATTCCAGCATCCGAATAATAAATTCACGGGGTGCAACGGTGTCTGAACGAAGCCAAAAGGGATGAACGACGGAGTACATATACCACGCTTGTTCGTCATGGTTTCCAACTTTTCGCTCTCCCTTTCTCTCTATCATCGCGAGGAAATATTCTCCATATTAACACCATAGCGGGCCAAATTTGCACCACGATTATGTACATTAAACGTTGATTCTTGGTCAGCAGTCGTGTTCGGTAAATTCCTGCCTTTGCAAACACTACAGCACGCTCCATCGACGCATCGAGCTGACACTGAATCGCTGTGCCTCTGAAAGTTCGTCTCTAGTTTGTCTACTGCCTGTCAATATTGGTAGTGGTAACATTATTTTTAGTCAGCCCCGAAGTGCAGACTTCCGCGACATTTCAACTTTGTAGGAACGTGCCACAGATTTTTGTCCTCTTCTATGCTCATCTAAATGTGTCAATAATATGAATGCATTCTTATCGGCCGCTACGATGCATTTAAAACAGAACCGAAAGGGAGCGCCAAAGAATTACAAAGCGTGACGCGGTCGTCGGAGCACGGTCATCGTCATTGTTTCACAAAGAACGAGCAGGGCAAGTTCAACAGGCTGATAGCACATCTGTATCGGTCTTGTTTTTTGAATTCATCCACAATTTATCGCGTTTGGTGCGCGCATCTAGTCGTGGAAATTGTCGGAGCCGTGCTTTTTCCCGGCGTGATATTCGATTGGACGGCATAAAACCCTGTGCACGAGATCGAGATCCTAGCTTTGAGCGTTTATCGAATCAACGTTTGTTACGCAGCATCACGCAAACATAACTGCATACGTACCCTTGTCGCGCGGCGACTGTACGCAACAATTATTAATGCTACGTTTTCCTCGCAGGAAAATTGTTCCTTTTTTTCTGAATTCCACACACGCACGTACGTACGCGTCCACCCGGGATATTCACTCATACTTTATTGACTTGGATCGTACATCGTTTGTTATTAGTTTGCTCTATCACGTTTTTTTTTGGAGCGGACCAGTTGCCCCGGGGAATTCCATTGCACGTGAATTTCCCATTTTCGCCAAAATCGATCTTTGCCTCGTATCGTGGCCGCATATTTTTTTTTTACAATCAGTAAAGCGATTTCTGATTATCAGATATAGAGCCGAAACTCCTTCGGACAAATACGAGCGCACGAGTTTTGAATATTTTTTTATTACCTGTTTGAAACGCTTCGAGCTGCCGGAAAATTTTCCCTTCCCATCGCGAGGAATTTTGAATAAAAATTCCCGATTTGAGAGAAACAGCTATTAATTCGAAACTAATGCGTTAAGAGTATATTATGTTCAAGGAACGTGCTGTTATTGCAAATTCTCCGCGCGAGACAAGGGGAAGTCCGTAAAGAATTTCGAAGGGATTCAAGTAAAAAATGCCAGCAATTTCCTTCCGAATTATCTCGCGTTTTTTCTGATTTTCGTGTCAGTCGAAGGTCGGCGGCATATGCTCCGCTTGAAATTCATGAAATTAATAGACTTTGCACCGCTTTTGGCGAGCACGATCGGGCATCGAATATCCAGCGACAAGCGTATCGATCTCCGCCATCGCGCGAAAACGCTTCAAAAGGATGCGGATTCGGTGTTAGTACGAGTTGTGATCGTGCCCACTCGTAAACGAAAATACCAATTCCGTTCTGTGATTATCGAGGTGGGGGGGACTGGGAATCTCGTAAATATTAATTGTAACGAAGCACGCACTTGAACGTTGGAAAATCGTTAAAGAGGCGATTTCCATAACGCGAAACGATTTCACCGTGTCCCACCCAAAGGGCAATAACTTGCGGCACGGGATTTTAAATCGAGCAAATGGCCGGCCGAAATTATTTCGACGCACAGTTTCTGGTTTAAATCGAATACACGGGAGTCGGATAGCGATCTACGCGAAGAGAGCACGGTTTAACGTGCGACCGCGTGCGATAATCAAACGGCTGCAATTATGCAAATTGAAGCGCATCCAATTTACTTATTCCGGCTTCGACGCGTTGGAAGTTTAGTCCCTTCAACGTAGAAAGGTGCAACGATTCGATAATTCTTCTTTTCTTTGGCGCAACACAATGGATGGTATCGTTCCCGTGGATCGTGAATTTTAACGTACCCGAAGTTTCGTACAAATATTGTCGCCGACACGGACAATATCCGTGACAGATATTTTGTTGCAATATTAAATTCAGCAAGAGAATTTTCTATGAGATGTAGTAAATTCGATATTTTACTATCGTGACAGGCTTGCCGAGAAACGCGCCTGGTTTTACAGTGTATAATTTCAGCGCACGTATTTTCCGTACGTGATTCTTACGGGCGAAGAGTTAAACCTACAATGACCTGGTTTTATCTGAACGTACATTTCGAGGAACTATACCTACGTGACGGGCGCCCGCTAAATTTTATCCTCCGAAATTCAAGATTTCGGAAAGTCGCGTTGCTACAATGCATTCTTTCTATTCCCGTAATTCAACGTGCTGAAACCGGAATCCAGAAGGCTCTCTACATTATCGTCACATTACCAACGCATGCGACGCGTCTAAATTATTGTCGCGCGTCAACCTCGTCCTCTCTTAAATCCTTCATTTTTTTTATTTTTGAACGCGACTCGTACAGAGGTTAATGAATTTAACAAACGCGCGTTTATTTCCGTATCTTCTGTTTCGTGCAAATATTTAAATACATCATTTCGTAGCCTTTCACGCGAAAGGAACAAAATATTTCAATTTTTCACGGCACAAATGCCAAGAAGAATTCTTTAGCAGGACTTTACGTCACATAACATTTCCTGGCCAGTCTGTAAATTACAAAGTTAACTGATATACGGAGAACGGCTGGTGGATTCTTCTTCGCATTAATATCCAATTATCGCTAGACGCGGGTTATAGCTGCTTGAACTTCCGGCTCTTGGCTGCACCGGTCCTAGACACTTCCCAGAAACTTTGCCGATATACGGGAGCCACGAATGGGTGAGTTTTCAGCGCCGAAGGCAACCCCTGTCGCTTAATGTTAATTCGAAATTGATACCCAAGTATCTGACACTACCGAACTTCAATTTCTAATGAAAATGTTCCTCTCGCCGATTGTAACGGCTCTTCAATTGTTCAAGATTTTTCCTCCCCTTTTTACTCATCGTTGAACTCGATGGCAGTGACAATTTGACGTGCTATTAACTTTTTGCCCGAGCAGCACCGATTTATTCCACTTTATTTGATCGTAATCGAGCACTCGAGCACGCCAGGCAAGGACCGATGCATATGCATAAAATTAAGCAATTCGAACGGTCGACCATTTTACACCGTCGTCTTCCTTTTTTATCATGGTCTTATGAACGCGCCATTACGCCTCTAACGGGGTCGGGCAGTGCTGCAGAAGTCATCCCGTTCTACCGTCTCTCTTGAAAGTTGGACAACTCCTGATACCTTGTATTCGAAAGTAAATACTTCTGCAACTTTCCTCGACCATGGCGGCTTTATCGACGAACTAATTACGTCTGGAACAAGACGATTTTCCCGCAGGTTAAATCAATTCTCCGATCCTTTGTTCCCGTCTGCCCTCCTCGGGGCTCGCGCGAAACGTTTAATTATAACCAACGTCGAGCATTTGACAGGATCGTCAGCGATGTTATTACAAGGGAACTTTTCCAAAGGATGCGCAACGGTGTCTAGGGAACGCTTGAAGCGACTCCCCCGGAAGATCCAGTTCTTTCTCCTGGTAGAAACAATTCTATCGGCGAAACCGACGCGGCCTACATACGCCGGATAAAAATCTATTGGCTCCCGTCCCCGTTCTACATTCGCATTCCACCGCTAGTCACAACCGGAACAATGCCTCTTGCGACTTCTTTTTAATACATCTCTTTCCCTTCTCCCGTTCCACGCTTTCCTGTACGCCGCCGCACCTCCGGCCATTCTGGAGAACTAATTTCGACAATGCCGCCACGAAATCGGATTGCGACCTCCTTCGTTCGAATTACAGGGTGCTAGGAGGCAATCGGATCCTCGTTCCATAATGTTCGTTACTGTCCCGGTCGATACGAACATCGTTGATATTTTAATACATTATCTCATGCTGGTACGCTAATTCTCCTCGATCAGGATAAAATTGCAAAGTTGCGTCGACAATCGTGGAAGTATTTAACGATAAACTTTGCATTTATCTGTCGCGAAGATCTATTTCATTTCGCTGCCCGCCGGTTCCTGCACTTTATTCCGTCCCATAGAAATTTGTTACATCCATTTCGATCGTGCGTTAGATAAGTTTCAATCAGACCGGCCGTAAATTTCTCCTCGCGCGGTGTCAGTTATTTTTGCGGAATTTATTGCCACGGCCTTGCGATAACATTTGAAGCGTTGCTATTACGCCTCGAACTGGATTTTCCAATTATTTCCTTATTGAATTGTCTGTTTCTTCCCCATTCGTGTATCACGCTTCAAGTGCACTCTACGGGCCAGCACATTCTCTTATATTTCTGCGCCGTCAAATCATCGTGAAAACTGGGTCACTATTTTCCACGAAAATTTACAATTGAATATCGAAAAAGTTATTTTACCAAGCACGCGAGATTCCTCGCCTTTATAGAGCGAAGAAAGTTTATCATACACCGATTTCTTTGGCAGAGATTATTATTGTATTATTATCATCGACACGTCCGCGTGTTACACCCCTCCATTAGAACGACGACAAAAGCAACGACTTGTCTAATCGTGTTTTGGCAGCCTACCGTTTCCCGTTGTTTGCCAAGTTCGGTCGTCACAATACTCTGACTACGTTCCCCTATTTTCCCCCTGTACCAACACTGATTCTTACCGGAGCGAGAAATTTCGTTCCGTGAACGTGCCTCCGCGACGACGCCAGCATATTATGTTCCGCACGTTTCCCGCAAGCCATTTCCTAATGGTTCACAGAAGGCCGGAATTGTGAAAAATTTCACGAAGACTACAGCCGTTGCGTTACACCAGCCGCGAGAGTTCTTCTTTGCACGCCGCCTCTCGAACGAGAGGCTAATCCAATCCATCGACGTACGCCGCCTTGCCGCGAGAAAATATAAGAAAATATAATTTCCTCTGTGCACCGCTACAGCAGCACTGTTACTCCCAGCTGTTGCATTATATTCGCGCGAATTTAACACGGGTGCTGTTCTATTCCGCGCTCTTCGCTGACAAAGGGGTGAACGAGAACGAAAGTGAGATTAAACTGCCCTAAGCGAAAAGGAAGACGATCAAAAAAGCGCGCACGGTTCGGGCAAATTTCAAGCGAGTAAAATACACCGGGGGAGTACATAATTTTTTCACGATCCACTGACTTTTATATCCTCAGAATTCCCGTGCAGCTGTGCACCAGGCTGACATAGGAAGCGGTCGTGCGGTACACACCATTGGTCGCGGCGGAATACGAAAGACAAAGTTACGGGCGGCTTTCGCGGCGGCAGGTCGCGTTAAAATTTTCCCTGCTCCGTGGATCGGGCCGTCGGCCCTCATTGTTTATCGCATTCCGGATGCGACGCTTGTTAAAAAAGTTTCGTCGCTATGAATCAGGCCTCTGTCAACCGGCGTTGCGCGCCCGCCATTCTTCCCCGGTGTCTGGCATTTTTATCTGCCTCCATTTCCTCGAGGACGCCGATGACGGCTCAGAAGCGTCACGCTGTTTGAAGACAATTTTTTCATCGACGTCTGCAATTGAATATTTAGAACCGTGTCGTCCTATCTACGCCTCGCAATTCCTCTTGGACGAAACGATATCCGGTCGAATTCGTTCCCCCGACGTTCCACCATTTATATTCCCGAAATCCTGATCTACAGTGTGCCGGGAAGTATCTTCATACGAGGCGTAACCAGGACGTCAGCCATCGACGCGTTGAAATCGCTGGCACTTCAAGAGAACATTCACGGCGGAAAATTAATCGTTCTCGGGACAGGGACGGTCCGTAAAATCGAAAAGTCGTTCCATCGTCGGTATTAGACCGGCCTGACGTATTATTATGGAATTGCCGTCACGTGGCCGTCGATGGACGATCGAAAACGCATCAAGGGACTTCTCCTTGTCCGAAAGTTAAGTCGCCCCGACAACTTGGTAACAGCCCCTGTGATCACCTCTAATCCTAAAGACTTTCCAATATCTGATAGTCGAAGAGCCTGGTCCCTGGATCAGCGCCTTCTACTTAGCCCCCTCTCCCTCTCTCTCTTCCGTTCGGGCCAACTTCGTCGAATTTTCTTTTCGTTCTTCCTTTTGTTTCCTAATCGATCCACCTCCACGTGAACCGGACAGCAACATTGCCGATAAACGGTGAACTAATTGAGTGGTATGTGCCCAACGCATGTATCAAAGGGGATGATGAATTGGATTCGGTCGCGATCGATCGATCGTCACACGTTCCCCAGTGACAGTTTAAATTATATGCGGATTAACCCAGATCCGATTGGTGATCGAGCTTGTTGTCAAATTTTTCCCGCGATTGTTTCCACCGAGATCGAACGCGCCGATGCGCTTGTTACTGCCAGCCCGGAGGGATTTTGATGGATGTTCCGGGGAGCGTTCAGGAAACGGCGGACTTCCGGGAAAAAAGGACGAACGACGTTGTAATTTTTCGTGCAGATTTTTCCCCGTATTACGATAAATTCAGGCTCGTATTATTCACACGTGAGCATGCACATAGACTGTCCCACAAAATTAAATCATCGCCAAACTTTCACTGAAAAATTGTTCATTTTTTCAACAGTTGCAACTTTGTAAAAAAAATGATCGCAGAGCAATTTATGTAGCTTATTTTAAAGAGCAAGGTCTCGGCTTTCACAGCGCTGATGTCATTTTATTGTGAGAAATATTTTGCATCGTTTGGGGACGGAATAGTGAATGTACCTTTTTCTAAAATTTGTGCGAACGCAAACGTCTGTATGTTACTGAAATCGGCATGAATTTGAAGATTGAAGTTTCCCCTTTCCATCGAGTAAAGAGAAATTGGTGTGCGATTTTTTGTTGCCATTTCATTGCACTTTGAATGAAAAGTGAGCCAGCAGCATTCGAATAACCTAAGGTACACCAAGGCCAGGTTGCACGATTTCATTCAGACTGCGATAAAATGATTGGAAAAAATAGTAGATCAATTTCTCTGTGTTCATTGTAAAAGGGGGACTTCGATCTTTAAAGCCATGTCAATTTCAGACCAGGCAAAAATTTCCCGGGGTTCGTATAGAAGATTTGAAATTTTTACAATTTTTAGTAAAAAAGTACTTACACTTCCCGCCGTCTACAGGATGTAAAAAAATCTGAATAAAAAATGAACGCAGATCTGTCAAAATAGAAGCTTCGCCCTTTAAAACGAGCCTAGTTGGACTGTTGTACGATTCTTTTTCACGTAGTCACAGCAGCTCAAATGTCGACAACTTTCCGGTAAAAAATTTTCTCATTCTTTAATTTTGTGGAAAAGTGTATTATGCCACTATTTGTTGCTCAATAAATGTATTTGCGAGGTACAAAACGGGGTAATCGATTGCATCTCTGGTTTACATCGGCCTCGTGCCACTTCGCTTACCTGTATCTTAAACGAATAACCGTTGTATGTAGCTGAAATATCCATCACGTTGCACTAGACGTTTCTGACAACCTGTTCAAACAGATCTTGCACCGAACACAATCCCTTCCCTTCGCCACAAGTATCTCCGTATCCGTGATAAGCCAGCGGTACACGCGGGTGTGGTTAAACTAGTAATTACAGAAGATGCCAGTAACCGGTGCAGTCTTTTGGGTTAAGATAATTGTGGAAATTTATAGAGGCGGTTGAGCAACGAAGAGATAGCACAAAGCTTATTGGTGATCCTCTGACGGTGTAACGCGGCAGCTCGGAAGGAGAATGTCTTGGATCAGGCAGATCAATGGGTGGCTTGTGAGCTACTAGTTTTGGAACAACAATCTACAGCTTGTTTCTGGATCGCTGGCAAAGATGCAGTTGCTGTGGTGTTCACCCAAGCGAACAGTTAAGATTGATTTTAGTGCAGTCGTCAATTGCAACGTTATCGGTTTAATATTTATAGATACAGTAGTGTTTATTTTTGCATTCAAAACAGAGGTTCAAAAGATGCCTAAATATAGTAGATCAAATAACATCCCTTGGACTGCAGGGGGGCGAGATAACTCGAGGAAACGGCTTCCTAGTGGCACGATCGAAAGAAATTGGTCTTACAAAAGGTAGAGAGGTGAACGAGTTATACATATAGACCGGACAAGTTCGATTTCGATGAACAAAGAGAGGAAGTCGCCGGGAAACTCCTTATCTTCGCGATACAGGGAGAAACATTCGGGAAACGTTCTGTGTGATTTACTTTTTCTCTTCGATCCTCCTAAAGACCGCCCATTCGACGGTTCTGGATGTCATAAATTTCGCATTTGTAGCATCGAAGCAGCCTCGAAAGAGAGAGAGGTAAGGCCGAAAGATTTACCGCGACAGAAATGGAAATTGGACAGTGCCGCGAATTGAGTCGGTAATACGAAGCCAAATATTGTTTCTGACATTATAGTGTAGTATCTGAAATCTATTCGGAATCGTTGGGATAAAGAAAACGGCCAACGAATCATGAGATATTCCCCGACGATTTATTAAACAATATCTTGGAGGAAAATCATTTTTTCCTCGCGCTACTAATGCTCTGCGTCGATCGTACGAATTGATTTTACTTTGAATAATGGCCGATCTCGTTGCCCAATCGTAGGCATGCTCGTTTCACGTCCGGCGAGATTATATTTGAATTTTAATACGTGCTACGTCTTGGACCCTCCGCTCTGCGAGCAGGATGGCCGATCTGTAGAAGCGGACGAGTTTGATGCATTTATTCATGTTTGTATTTATGGTCCAGTGCTCCGTCGTGGCGTTCCATCGACTTTACGACACCAGAATTCGCCAGGAATAAATTTTCGACGGGACCCTCCTTATTGTCCTCGACTGCGATACGGACGAAACGGAGGATCGCCAGCCAGTTTCGCGACGAATCGGAAATATAGCACTCCGAACGAAGCGTTTTACGGCGCAGAAATATGTTCTCCAGCCGGGTATTCTGCTCCGGTGTTCACGTGCTTTAAGCCTTTCGAGAGAAATTACGGGAAATTGTTTCGTATCCTCCTTGCCGTTCCTCGCGGCCATTTTTAATAGTTTCAAGGTGCTTGATCGCGGGATTAATCTCCGATTGGGTATCGAATTTTTTGTCCATCCCCGAGCAATCGATTTTCGGGGCAGCCTTGACTTTTTCTTTCCCGCTACCTGGCTCGACGGGGTAATCTTTTTTACAGAATCGGACCTTAATCCGATACCCCCTTTCTTTTCGCAGACTTACGTCCATCCATCTTCCTTGTACGTTTCACCTACAACAGACTTCTATTACACATACACTCCATCATTTCCAATAAAATAAAGCCTCGGAAAAACAGCAAGAATCACAGTTGCCGCGTCACAATATTTCAAGATATACTAGGGACCATAAATCGTTACACATCAAGAGCATTTCTCGAAAATTCCACCAATCTTGGCCGTTTTTAAATCGAAAGAAAAGCCACCCCTCCCCCACGGTGTTACCTAGACTCTTAATAAATTTATCAAGCATCAGACACCCACACGAACGGGTCAAGACTCTTTGCGAAGCCCGAGTCGAGTCACGGGGGATTTCTCGTTCCACTGTGCACCAGAGTCGCGTATAAAATCTCAATTTCGATTATACAATACGTCAGTGACTTGGTCGAGCGCGATTTATGCTCTGGGCCCCGTTTCGTCTGCGACGCGACGCGGGCCGACCGTGTACTTTCGCTGAGAATTCCCCGCAGGGTCTACCCTCGTCATACGCCGACGGAGGGTGAAAGTTCGAGTCTTGTCACACGCCAGTCGCTACGAAGACGCAACGCGTTTCACCCTAAAGGCAACCCCGATCGGACGGGCCATGTATGTAGGAAAGGAATTCTGACGTATTAGCTCCGAACACGTGTACAGGAGGCCGATGGAAATTTGCACGCATCAGATAAGTCTAATAGCTTCAAGGAGATAATCGAGAAGCAACGGAAATCGAGTATAACAGTTTCCCGATACAACAGCAATGATCTGTTCTTCGATTTAACTAGTTGCTATTTAACTTAAGGAGCTTGGGAGGCCTTCGAAGCGAGACGGTACAATTTTCGAGACGAGTAGTCGCGGCACAATTGTAATGGCAGTTCAGTTTGTAAAATGAGAGAATCTCGCAGAGTTTTTGGCGAAACGGGCAACAGATTCGCCAAAGTTAATAAACCCGTAGCGACGAATATCGTTATCGGGCTTATCCTTGAGGAAGCGCTGCGTTATAATTCGATCAGGCCCGCGGGTCGTGGCTAATAGAGAGGCGAAGGGGCGGAAAGTGGCCGAGATGGGCAAACAGAGACGACGAAAACTTTTCGACGCTCTCTTGATAGGGCAAACTTGTTCCACCCTCGCGTCGCCCCCCCTTCCGATAATTGAGTTAGAAAAATGTGGTCCATCGTCGTCGAACTCGCATGAAACTCCAGCAGACTCCTTAACTCGAACGTTCATCCCTTTCTTCTCCCATGTGTTTCCGCCGACCCAAACCAACTTTAAACTTGGATTTACCTCGAGGGCGACCTGTACACCTCGTTGGCTCTTCTGTGACTTCGGGCGGAAATTCTTTTGTCGCGCGTTCATTTGCGTTCATTCTACCCGCTGCTCGACCTTTTTTCTCCCTTTCCGTCCCCCGTTTCTTGTTCCTTTTTCTGTCTGTTTCTTCTCTATCGCAGAGCCCTGTCGATGGCGACACAACACCGCGAGCTCCCTTCGCCACCATAAGCTGTTGCTGTTTCATGAATCACGTGATATCCATAATAAAATAGCCTCGCCGCGGCAACGGTAAAAGGGACGCCCCGAAAGGATTGTACTTACTTTGCGCGCGATCAGATTCGAGGGAGTCGCAGAAGAAAGCCACGCAATCGATAGCGTTCGTCCAGTGATTCATCGCATTGTTTCACGAGCCGAGAGACCCGTTGGCACAAATAACACAGGCAGGCCAATAGCGGCGCAACCATGTTCGACTGCTTTTTTTTCCCCTTCACTTTCTCCTTACCTACTTGGGACACCATTCCAACGGGATTCCTGGCGAACTCGTTCCCTCTGTCGGCTAACCCCCGGCGTAAATTCAGCCTTCCATAACAGGCGACACAGAATCGTCGCGTCGACAGATCGTGTCGTCCAGTGATTAATCGACGAGGGCCGTCGCGTGTATATCGCGTTGAAGTCAGGCAAAAACTGAATAGCGGTACATCCCGTCCTTTCCTTATAAAAGAAACGATTCTGCAACGATTTACCAGCAGCTCGTCTGTTCCCCGTTTCTATTCGCGTTTCTATCGCCGGCTACGAGCAGGAGTGAACGTCTCGACGAAAGCCTGCCTCGGACGGTCGATTGCGACAGGCAGCAGTAGCGTAAATCGTGCCCCGACGAACGCGTCACAGATTAAACTCGGGACTTTTATGGAAACGAGATTGACTGATAGCTTCGAAGAAATTCGAAGAAGGAAGGAATTGCGCAACTTGATTTATCGCTGCCACGCATCTATATCTCGTTTTCTAAATAAAGCAACGGGAACAACCGGGTCGAGCGGACGTCAATTTTTACAGGATTTATATTACTCCGTCGCAACATTTTTCTCCCCGTGTCCGTATCGTTGCTCGGACCACGGCGGTCGTGTAGTTCTTCAATCTCATCGGGCCCCGCTGTACGTCAGCGCGGTTCGGCAGATTGGGGGATGTGAAATTTTGCACCCACCACAGCCACCTCCAACTGAAGTAATTGGATATCGTAATCTCGTTACACTTTGCTGGCTGCAAGGTACCATATAAAATGTCGGGGCGAGTTTCTAAACGAGATTAACCCGCAGATCAGCGTGGGCCAAGTCGACGGAGTTCGGCTATCAACCACCAGCCCCTCGGGTACCAACAAATTTTTGACGTAATAATTAAAAAGCGGCCAGCGACGCGATCGAAATCGCGGCAGGAATTCTATCCCGATCGTTCGTTAGGAAAGTTCGACCGGGCGTAACTTTCTTACCTCGTGGTATTATATTACTGGCTACACTTTCGCCTCGTTGGGACCCGGGAGCAATGGCTTTCCATTGCATGGGTCGTAGTCTGAGAACTTTCGTTCCCTTTCTATCTCGCATTCAATTATTCCCCCACCGTGGCAACGAATGTCGGAATAAAAGGGTGAGGTCGCTTCGATCTGGAGCCCTTTTCTTCTCCCCGTCCCACCTGAAACGAACGAGAATCCAGACCCGTGGATTTTGTTGCCGATTTCTACGTTTCGATTGAATGACAGTGTCCTCTCTCGATATGTGTAAAATCCCAAAACGCCCGACAAAGCAGAAGTAGCGCAACCGAAAAATGCAGGCGTTCCTCCCTGAAAAAGAGAAATATAAATTGGAAAAATAAAGGGCGAAAGCTTTCGGACCGGGCCTTTGTTCTCGGATATGTCGATATGAAAAAACCGTTCTGCCGCTCGCTCTTAACATCGGGCAGCTTGGCAAAATTAAATTAAAAACGTTTCCAGGAAGTTCGCTTTCATGCTGTAACCCTTGAAATGTGTTCTAGTCTATCGGCATGGTACAATCGGTATTGCCAATTGGATACCTAGTGATGCTAGAATAAACTCTGCGTTCGCGTTCGCATATGAAAAAGCAAGCTGAATTGGGGAAACTCCACAAAGCCGATTTGACGATAATCTTCTTCGCCGTTCTTCTCGGAACCGTGGACGAAGTAATGGAAGAATCCAACTGATCTCGTTCCATTCGACACAGTTTTCACACGTTTCTATGGGGAAACAAAGTTGCATCAATATGCCAGTGACAACGAAAGATGTTCCCGTTTGAAGGAACGTGCCGATAATTGCACGAAAACTGCCAGCGAAGGACGCTGCAGACATAATTGGTTCCCTTCCAGAACAAGCTGTTCCTTACCCGCGAGGCCGCACGGACGAAGCCGGCACACGTTCCCTTCAAGCAAAGAATTCTCTCAATTTTCTGGACTACTCCACAGTTACCTGACAACTCTGGAGAGCGTCAAGTTTTTGTCGATAAGCGAACAGCAATTTCCGAGAATCGTCGGGGTCCGATTAGTCCGTGGAGCACTTGGAGAAGTCTCGTTGCTCTCCCAGCGATTCCCGGCGAACTTCAGCAATCGAGAAATGATTTTGCGAGTCGGGGAAGAAGATAACAGGGGCGCAGTTCGCTGTTTGTAAATTAGCCAGTTTGCTTCGAGGGCGAGTGAACTGGCGATGAGTAATTGTTGACGCGAAACGTTTCGTAGACAACGCACGGATACATGAAACTTTATTCAACTTCCTCCGCTTTGATGTGTAACTTCGTTCGGCTGTATCCCGTTTCCAATCTGCAAGATATCTTGTCTGAAGTGAAGTTTATTGCGTTTCCTACTCTTTTGTGATTCGCTGTTGCACAATATGCACAGAGAAGATCTCCGTTTGAGGGACTCGGTGCACGCCACTTTTGTCTGCCGAACTTTTAACATCGCCCGTAGCGAGCAACTTTTTCCTAATTAAATTGAACGCCGGGCGTTATACCGCCAGCGATTTCATCGTGCTGAAGATTTCTCTTCTGCCCTGTTCGTCAATTATTCGCGAGGATAGAACCATCGCGTCGGCGTGAGTGGAAATCGAATCGACACCGTGACACGAAACACTTGTGCCTTCCCCCTTCCAATCTCTATCTTCTTTTATAAACTCTGAAGATTCTGAACTCCACCGAACCTAATCGCTATTCTTCCATATGATCTTCTTTCTTTTTTATCATTGCTGAGAATTAACTCACTGTCCCTGGTCACGGTTCCTCCAGAGATCAAATTCGAGAGATACTTCAATCTAGGAACGCTGCGAATCGAATTCGAGAAATATGACAGGATTCGGTGGAAGTCGAGAAGCTAACTTTCTGGCTGGTCTCGTGGCAAACAAGTCACGCGAGGATTCCTGTCCCTTTTACCTTCGCTCCTTCTCACCTTCTTCCCCCCTTCGCCGATATTCCGTTGGACGAAGTATAACCCAAGAGGACCTGGACCGATACCTCATCCTCGAGGAGACGTTTCA
Source organism: Nomada fabriciana (assembly GCA_907165295.1). Taxonomy (NCBI): domain Eukaryota; kingdom Metazoa; phylum Arthropoda; class Insecta; order Hymenoptera; family Apidae; genus Nomada; species Nomada fabriciana. The sequence goes on from OU015690.1 coordinate 15,673,006, forward strand.
GCAGGGATTATGTTCCACTTGAGGCATCCGGTACAACGAGACAACCTTAAGGAACTTCGTCGGTCAACGAGCACAGGGAATTGGACAGCAATGGATTAATTGCGAGAACACGATCTTGTACAACGCAATACACAGTGTTGTTGGGTTTCTGTTACTTGATATCGCGTCCGATAATAATTGCCGAGCTAAATTAATGTCAGAAAATGATGGTATTCTTTGCTGCTGATTTTTCCCGATATTGTATAACAATTGTCTAATCATTCGATGCTTATCCATGGCTGTATAGTAAGCCGAGCATTTCGTTAATAATAATAATTAATTGATGGGTGGATTACAACAATTGTAGAACAATTTCCCAACCAACAGAATTCGAATACATTTTCGAAAGATTGCGTACACTGTTTTAACCTGCGAACAATTATTCCAACAGGATTCTTAGCAGAGGGTTGAGGAACAAATTCGGCGCAATTTCAGTCGTAAGACTCGCAATGCAAGAACATTCGCGGCAACGTGATTTATTGCTCCGTTTAACTCGGCGAATAAATTTCGAGAAACCTTACGGTATCTCGTTGAAAGAACGCTGGGATATTTTTTAGTGGCGCGTATAAACACTTTCAAGGCGACAGTGATGTTGGTAATATGGTTTCAATTCATTGGTCTCTCGAATTTACACAAACATCGGTACCCCGCGTGTTTACCCTCCGGTTTTTCTTCTCTCTCGAAACAGTAAACGGCCTATATTTCATGCGTGAAATCTGTGAAATAAATATAGCTTATTTATGCACGAATTTTCACCAAAAAATTTGAAGAAATTCGAAAGGAATTTTCACGATGATTAAAAATTCTTCCAGCTCGAACGCGGCAATTTAATTTCGCCCTTTCGATCAGTATACATGCCGAGAAATCAGCTACGATGCGAGCAGTTTAATGTAAAAAGTTTCCTCAAGATTTAATAACAAAGTGGCCCTCGACGGAAGCAGCAAAAAAAGAGATCTCCAGTCAAAGAGCGAAAGACGGTACTCGCGGCTAATTATCGCGCGTTTTTCAGCCCGTCTCGTCGCTTTTTCCAGAAACTTTTCCTCAAAGGAGCGCCCTCATGCTTCTTCGAGAACTGGCGTTTCAGCCAGGGGAATGCGACTGTTTACGCGGTAAATTGCCCGGGTCGACGATTCACGGCCGTTCATTCAACCAGTAACCGGTGCAAGTGTAATCCGCGTTAAAGCGGAAGACACGCGGTGAAAAACGGGCCTCGAGATCTTACCATCTTAAACTGACGCGGCGAAGGGGTAGCGAAACGTTGGAATCCTTACCCTTCTGTTCTCCAGCACTCTTTGCGTGGACCATTCGAGTACCTCGAAAACGAACGTCGGAAAAATGAAGGCTGCTGGTTCCCCGGTCGAATCTAGCCCCGTATTTCAGCCTGGTGCGAATACATTTTCGGACAATGACAATACCAGCCGGCTGTGGCCTCCGTAAATAATGTACACGCTGTTCCATGTAGGCGACGCGTGTGCCCCTCATCCCCCTCGAACCACCGTCACAGTCCTTGTCGATTTTTAAACAGTTCTCCCGGGATTCGAGAGGACGTTGGCAATCTTAAATACCAGCGGTTGATCTTGCGATCATTCTGGTCTTGTTGGCATATTTGCACGTGATGTATCGACTAAAATGTTGTAATTGATTGCTCGAAGGCACAGCCGGAATATATGCCATATTCCGGTACTATGTATAGCGAGGTAGGAGGAACGAGAGTGTTCTTTCGTGTTCTTTGGTTTTTGGGTGACTGCTTTATTTTACAAAATGTGTGTTTATATGTATACTAAAATGGGTAACGGGTGTCTACCAATCAGCGTGTTCGCCTGCTGGTGCTCGGTTTGCAAGACCTGCATACCTGTGTCAACGGTACCGAGCACATTTTATGTGGCAGTTCTAACGTCTTCCTTCAACGAGGCACCAAAGGTTTTATGATACGACAATTGCTATTCAGAGACAATAGGCATCGAAAACATGTGGTCTGTTTCTAGAATTGTGTACCAGCACAGCGATTAAGTACCTCTACTTTAATATGCCCGACGTATCTGAATAGAATTCAAAGCTAGCCGTGTCATAAACCCGGAGGCCGAAGTCGCCGATTGCCGAACTCTTAACAGGCAATGTGTATTAGAAAACAGCGTTAAGAAATGATGTTGATAACAGAGATCGACAACCGCACTTGCAGATGTGTACGCCAGAGAGATAAAGCAGCGCAGGGTGAAGGGCGCGGACAGGTGAAAATTGATTCGCCAAGCAAAGTGTCGCCGGCAAGGAGCCCCCTTCGTTCGAAAGAGAACGCTCACGTTTTTAGCCCTGCCCCCTTTTCTTTCTTACCCCCTTATCTGAACAGTTCTCCAACTTTTCACAAGCACCGCGCTGCGTCTGGCGCGTCCGCGACCATCAATCACTCGCCGACAATGCTGCAGCCGCGCCGAATACCTATGGGGCCGCGCACTCTACCCGGGAACCAAGACCGCCATGGAGCTCTCGCGGGAGAGGAAACGGTTGTCAGCTGACGAAAGTGTGGAAGGAAACTGGACGTGGCCGAGGGTGTCCCTCGGCGACGTGGTCCCTGCGGTCAGACGCGGTGCCGCCTCGAGGATTTCATTCGCAGAGGCGGCGCGTAACATTCGACCTTATCGATCCACGGAATCGGTCGACCACGAAGATTTTAAGTAATACATCTTTCACGAGATGAAAGCGGGCTGCTGCCCGACGTGAATTTCCTCGCGGCGGAATTGCTTTCCGTTTGATCTGCCGCGCGAAATTGGCAGCGCTCGATCTAAATGAAAATTCTTGCAAATTCGTTGCCACGTGGCTGAAATTTCAATGAAAGCCTTTCGGGACGAACGGGAGCTCGCTTTCATTTTTGCTGACAGAAATCGAGCCGCGTTCGTTCGCGTTCCGGATCGTGCAACTGCGATCATAAACGTTCCCATCGGTGAACAATGGGAACAAACGAAGTTACATTTCGTTCCTTGCACCGCGTCGCAGGCGGACCAAGGTGCAACTTGCACGTCCGATTAAGCTTAAGGATATTCCAGGCGTGGCCGAGCGATTTCACCGATTCTTGCCCCATAAATCCCGTGTACCTCGGCGGATTAAGTAGCCTGCTTTATCGCCGTCTGGCGTGAGATCTCGGCGCTGGAATCTCACCGATTTGGGATTACTCTCGGGGTATTAAATCACGAACCCGCGTATTGGTCGCGTGCCTTGGATCCCTGATTTCGAGGATCTTCTTCGCGCCGAAGAAATTTCCGTCCGATCGCATCTTGGATATCTTTAAGTCCTTCCGGCAATCGGGTTTGCATTGTTCCGCTTGCAAAGGGAAACCGTCGTCGATTCGACGCTCCCGCGTTTGTTCATACCATACAATGACAGCGGGGTATTATTTTTCGTTGTCCTCTGCCTTTCATTGGACGCAATAATCTCGTTGGTACGCGCAACGATGGAAATTCTTGGTGCTCAATCAGAGCGCCTATAATATTATAAAATATTGCGCGCCATGTCCGATTTCGTCCGATCGCGGGCTCGACGATCGTCCCGTGAAATATTGTTGGAATTGTCGCGCACTGCAAAACTCAATATACATGGTAATGCCGAGTTACAGGTTACGCGGCGGGCGACGAACAAAAACGTCAAAGTTCTCTGCCGATATTTTGGCCGGACGAGGTCTGACGCTTTTCCAACATATTTTCCGGAGGTATCGCCCTTTCGAATGAAGCAATCATCGAATAATCTCCCGGCCAGCGAAACGCTGATACGTCCTTTCTCGGTTCTTAAATAATTCCACGACGCTAAATTGCTCGCCGCGGGCACGCATGACGAATTGAACATCGAGCAGCGCGCAATCATTGCTCCTCGGTCAGCCATATCATTTATTCAGCAGATGTGTCGAGCGAACTTTCAGATTAAAGCGGAGCTTTGCACTTCGATCCACTCGCACAGACGATGGTTAATAAACCAGATGGCCGAACTTTGTGAATTTCCATTTAAATCCGAAGTGTAACATCCGAAGAATTACCTATGCATCCAGCAATTCTGAGCCGGCGCGAGCCCGATCCAGATCAACGTGTGCTGGTTCCAAGAAGTCGTGAGCCTCTCTATAACCGTGAAATTCATCCGTCACGATTCTCGAATTAAAGCAAGCAACGTTTCGATACTAATAAGCGGGCCACGAAAAAATACGTCGTCCTTCTTCGCAGGTGGCCCCGTTGAGGGAATTAGAATTTCATAAACGACCGCCGCTTGGAGGAATTTAAATGAGACGATATCGACGGGACGGACCATGCATTCAGAATCGTGCCGTCCGTTTTGACTTTATGACAGCGATCTAATTTTACGGGCCTCGTTCCCTACGGCTCCGAGGTTTATGTATCGCGGAATTGCACGGCGCGTCTAGAGGAGGCCGCGAATCGCAGGTAAACTCGATTTGTTTTTCGAACGTCGAGCACGGAATTTATCATACGCCCTTCTAAATATAAAGCATTACGCAGCGAGTACGGTCGATAGGGGAAACGAATGGAGTTGCTACCTTCGTAAACTAAATTCGCTGCGAGAGGAAGCGGGTCATTAAGTTGGAGAGTTCGATAAATGGAAAGGCGAAGTTAGGAAACGTTCCGTCTCCCTCGACGATTTCCATATATTTTTAATCAGCTGTTTCCGTTCGGCAAATACTTGCGTCCCCCTTACAAATTATTCCGATGCGATAATTGCGATCTTGTATCCTCGGGCGATATTCTTGCCGATTTAACGAAATGCCGGCGCGATCGTAAAACACGGTTCCATTCTTCGAAACAGAATTCAGCGTCCGGATAGCTGGTCGAGAATTCGACGGCGAAACACGTGGAATGGTTGGAAAGAAATGAACCGGCTAAAGGGAAAGCTAGGAGCAACGCGAAGGTGGAGAGCAGCGGGTATAACGTATCGACAGGGCTTGGAACCAATAACTTTTTGCGTCGCCGGTGTGTGTGTACACGCGATGGAAGAGCACGATGGCAGAGGGAGAGTGTTTCGGCTACGAATTTCAAAATTTACGGCAGCTACGGGCGGGATCGAGTTTTGATGGACTATGAAATCGCGATTTGGCCGGACTGCAGGCTTCGATACGGATTCGATTTCCAACTTCCAAGGTCGTGGCTGAAGAAACCCCCAATATTCTTTCCAATCCCTTTGCTTTCCTCTGTTTCAAGAGTACTGGCAACGTTCGTTACGTAATACATAGCCTGTTTTTCTCGATACAGAAATGTTCACAGAAGACCAGAATGCCAGAGCATCATTCTGTCGTTCGATGGTGAAAGAAATTTCAATAAGAATCGATGAAATTCTTGCCTCGCAATTTAAAGGGCACGAATGTCAAAGATGAAACGAACGCTGGCCATGCGAAAATGAAAAATCGCGACGCCGCTTTCCCATTGAACGGTGATGTTTCGCTGCAGCCGACACAAAAACGAGAACTTGTCCACCGATTTCGCCGTTCCCATCGATGCCCTCTGTTCTTCCCGCTGCAAACACACCCCTGGCTACGCCTCCCGGTCCACCCCCAAAAACGAAAAGGCTGGTTCGTTGCTGATTGCACTGCTGCGACCCATATTTTGACACGAACGTTTTGACGGAACGCATTCGACTGCACTAGCAGATTGTCTGCCTGTCGTTCATTATTCCATTTCCACTTACTACACACCCTGGATCATATTGGGGATTTCTGAACAAAGAATATCACCATTCGGATAATAATCCTCGTCCGAAATTATACACAATGGAAATAGCTTTCTTCTTCGGTGCAATAAATCTCCCGTTCACTGTTGCACCGTCGAAATGATGCGCGAAGTGTCTAACGCTGAATTAGGAAACCCTTAGTGGACGAACACAGCAAATACTGCAATCCTGTCTATTCGACGTGCAACCAACACACCGTTACCGCAATTCCTCGAATACCTGCTGCACGATAAATCATGCGGGTTGGAACGCACGCGAGGTGTTCCATCCGAACTTTGGCTTTTATCTGTGGCAAATTGCACGGACCGCGCTACGGCGAGTACCTTGATGGTTCTTACGAATTCTGAATACAGTCCCCTCATTATATGCCCTTCATTGAGAAGCCTGTAAATTCGCTGGAGAATTTATTCGATAAGCTACATATGTTCTGCTTGTACGTTGAAAATTACCGACTATCGGGTGGAAAGATTTTAAAAACAACAGAATGCCGTTGCAGGCGCCTCTGATCAACTTTATATGCGCCAGATCCGATCGCAGCGGAAATAAAAGAAGAGAAATATGAACAAAATGGCATGTGGTAGCGTTATACAGGCGGCACTACAATGAAGCGAAAGGATAGCACGAAAGCAATTAACACGGTCGAGCTGGCTCGATGAAAAAAAGGGGAAAAAAGAAGAAAAAAAAAAACGCGAACCCGTCGAAATGATTGTTCCATCGTAAAGACAGACACGGCCAATCGTTAAAACATTCTCCACGCCGGATATCTTCCTTCCTATCGTTTTAATCCTGGCTCAGCGTCCGCACACCTTCTCCCGTTTGCATCTTTGAACGTCCACGAATTCGTTCGTTTTACTTTCTCGCCGCGAGACCCGGGCTGGATCTGACTTGAACAAAATTGGAAGAGCTTTGGTTTAATCCAGCCTCTCGGTCCAAATTAGAATTAACCCGGACGCCTGGTTAGAGTGGGTCTAGGTTGCGTTTGAATTAGATTCCAATTAGGTTAGAATAACGCGGTTCCGAGCGCGGCGTGCATTTTTACAAATTTCATAGCCAACGCAGAATTGAAGGAAGACGGAACGAAAGGGTTGGAGAGCGGAGGCTCCGGTGGAGGGCAAGTTCATTGAGGAACGAGTGCTTTACGCCGCAAGACCCGGCCACCGCATTTTTTCCTATCTTTTCGTTCCCTTTATCCCGGCCGGGCCGCAATTTTAATTAAATCGCATCGCGGCCTGGAATGAATTACAACTGAAGTTACATTTCAACATTTTTCGTTCATTCTTTTTTCGCCGTTTTCCTTTTCGAGGGTGCGCGTTCTTTTTGAAAAGAAATTAGGGCGGCCGTTAAACCACCGGCGAGCCATCGAGCTGCGCGCTCTAATTTCTCCCCTTCGCGCCATGAATAGCGTCTCCTTTTCTTCCTGCATCAGTGCCCCGCGATATAATTACAGGCTAGCGTCAAATTATTCCGACGAGAGATAACGATTCACGGTTCAAATAAAAGTCATTTTCATTCGCGATAGCTTGCCCCCGCCAGTTCCGTTCCCTCTGTACCTTTCGAATATTCCTGTCGTCAAGGATGTTTATTAACGCCCTTCGTTACATTTCTTCGTTACAATGCAATTCGTATATAATTTCCAATAAGATAATCTCTCGGCCGAATACACTTCACCCTGTAACCCGAATAATTTCCAGCCCGGGAAGAGTGAGAATGTTTCACGAGAATCTCGCGGCAGCAAGTAGTATATGTCGGCCATGCGTCAGACGTGCTCGCGTCGCCGATTAAATCGCACGCTACGCAATATTCATCTCGTGCTTTCGTGGCGGTCCAGCCGAGACACTTTTCTGCCCTCCACTTTTCCTCTCTTTTCACATTCGCCCGCCAACATTCAACGCGGCATTCTTCGGAATGTTCCTTTCTTCGAATTCGTACGGCACGCGTGCGACTAACACGGTCTTTCATCGCGGACTTGTTGAAGCCTGCCCGTGTCACTGGAATACCCACTCCATTGTGTTCGTTCATAAATCCCAGAATGCCCCCGGGACATTCCTCTAAGTGTATCTCCACGTGCCTTTCACAGCCGTGTCGGTAGTCTTCCTTGCTGAGAAGAAGCTTAGCCCGCGGAACGAGCAACTGCAGTCGCGAGAAACGTGTAATTAGATAGTTTGTTCCTGTCTTCGCTGCAGTTTGTTTTGCTTAACGCACCGATTCGTCCACCGGGAAGCCTTCGGGTGGCTAATGGTACCCGCAGCGTTTGAGTCCCGCGTCAGTTTCGAATTCCATCAACTTGTACTTTGCCCGCTTCCGTTCCCATTATCGAGCCAGCATCCAGCAACCGAAGGAATTACTTTGGCTTTTGTAGCTTCGCGTGGAGCGCGGCCGCGTAATTCAAACTGTTACCCCAACTTCTACAGCTGCACGAATGCGTGCTCGTTTGACGATACTGAGCCGAGACTTAGTTTACAGCACCGTTCGTTACGCAGAGAGATGCAAGAATTTCAGATGAAACGACCGCGACGTTTTCTGTCTTCTCAATTTGGATTTGGAAAACTGGAGGAAACAGCGGAACGAATTTTGATAGTCGCCGCGACGGCATTACCATATATCTAATATGAAGCCCGACGCTGTTCTCCGTTTAAATTAAGAAAATAAAAATATGGAAACGAAGCGGCCCGTTTTATATAAGCCGGAATTCTAGAGGGAGATGACACGGTAGAGATTAATGTACACGTTGGGCAGTTTGTAGAGCAAGCTTCGTATCTGGAACACCAGCTTTATATTTCGAGTTGATTTCTTTTCCTCGCTGGATATTGCCAGTGTTGCGTGGAATATTTAATCAGCCGCGATGGCTGGAAAATATTCTCGAATATGATCACGATTCATTGGCAAACTCTAAACCGTGTCATGTGCAGGTGCTTCGAAAATTTCGCAAAAATTTAATCACGCATGATTTAAGCGATGGCATCGACGATGTTTACAAGGGACTGTACTATCGAATTCGCGGTGACCAATTATTTGGTTGCCGGTAGAAACGGTGGAGAATTGATCAGATCGTAGTCAGGTAGGCAGTTAGGTAGGCAGGATCGACGCAGATGCGCTCCATTGCGGAATTTATGATTCGTAAGTGCATAACTCTGCCATTAACCATGAAATAGTTTCCGGCTATCTGGTCCACACCATGCCCAACGCGGACCAAGCGGATGTGAGCTGACCAGAGCGCGAACACCTCTCGTATTTCCGTCCGGTTCACTTATCGGCGCCGGCATTACTCGAATTATTAGCTGGCCTGTATTATCTGTCGACATATCGTTCGGATGTTACTGTGTCCCACGGTAGCTTTTCAAATTATACTATTTTCACATTTTCGTGGCCGTTGAATTTCGAAATAATCTCAATCCAAACCAGAGCTTCGTTAATGTAGTGAAATTTTGTATAAATCTCGCTCGCTTTGCTCCTGAGATAAAGTTGGAGGATGTTGACAGGTCAGTTGCAGTATCGCGAGACCTAAGTAAATTTCATTTCGCATACGCCGACCGCGAATATTCCAAATTGCAATCGAACCATTCTCGCTCATGGTTCCAGCGTGGCCTCATTAAACAGCGGGCATGTAGCAATTTCAATTCGAAGCGAAACGCTGACATTTGGCCACGATTTAACGATGATCGCCCCTGTCGTCGAGTGCTCCTAATCGGCTCGATTTTTTACGCTTGATCAACGACGGGGAGGGGAAAGCAAGTCGATGGTGGCGAATGCAGCGTGAAATCGCGAAGAAGAAGCAGGCAATAAGTCTTCGAAAGCGGGTTAGAGCTACTTGAAGCTCAGGAATACTTACTCGGGAGACGATGCATCGAAACGGTTCAATTTCCCTACTGTTTAACTTTTCACTTCCTTTACGTACACTTTCTCACAAAATTGAAGGAACACTGAATTTTCACCGAAAAGCTAACGCCTTTTCAATTGTTATCACTTCCTGCTACAAATTGTATAATAGTCTACCTGGGCTTCTTTCAAACAATAAGTTTCTACTTTGACAATTCTGAGCTCATCTTTTTTTGAGATTCTTTATTTAGAAATTTCTGCAAATTCAAACGTTTGCACGGACCTTGAAATTTGTTTTTCTCGATTAAAGTTAGCATGGATTTACAGATTGAAGTCTTCCCTTTTCAACGACCACTGAAAAATTGATCTACGATTTTTTTTGCCGATTTTATCGCACTTTAAATGAAAAGTGAGCCAGCATGGTTAAGGCGCCCCATGGCCAGGTAGCACGGTTTCATTCAAAGTGCGATAAAATGGTTAAAAAACGTCGTAGATAAATTTTTCTGTGCTCGTTATAATGGGGAGACTTCAATCTTCAAAGGCATGCTAATTTCAGACCATGCAAAAATTTCCCTGGGTCCGTGCAGGCATTTAAATTTACACAAATTTTGAAAAAAAGTTCATTCCCTTTGTCACCCCCAAACTATGCAAGCAAAAAAAATGACTAAGAGCAGTTAATATGATCGAATTGTAATTCAGTGCCATAGGGGAGCTGGGATATTATTGTTACTGCTCCAGCCGCCGGGTACTTTTATTCACTTCATTTGCAGGCAAAAAAGAAGGAAAACATGGCACAAAGAATGTAAAGAAATTTGTATGCAGAATAACGCACATAAAACTTTCATAAAACATTTTGTACGGTCCTTTATTTATTTGTTTTTCCGGCCAACAGATTTAAATATTCCTTTCCGTGCATTAAATCACAGATTTCAATCTTGTTTTTTCCGTATCACGTCGATTCTGAACGGTGGAATATTTTTGTTGCACGTCAAGCTTTACGAGCAGATTTTTGCCATCGAGAATGAATAAAAGCCCTCCTTCTACCTATTGCTAGCTTTCACACAAAGGGACACCCTAAAGGGGCAGCAGGAAATATTGTGGCTGCAAAGTGAACGACGTATAACATTAATAGGTTCTATTTTATAGGAGGGCAGCGGCTCATAAAGGTTTCACACTGTTCACAAGAATTTCAAGTTGTTTAAACGTGGATGAAAGACCATTCTCTGCCATACCATTTCCATCAAAACCACTCTCTGTTGACAAATATTCATTTACAAGCACGAAACTATTGCTGTTTGCGAGTACTGCTAGCTGTGACGGTAGTTCGCGTTAATGGACCGCGGGCGCTAGAAACAGGAAATAATGTGGCACGTTATGAGGTTAATTACACCGGCCACCTTGTGGCTACCTCGATAATCGTTGACCATCGATTCGTGTAACAGCTGGCAGAGGAAACCCGAGGAAAGGGTGGACATGTCTTGGTCTGTCATTTTCTTGACCGCAAATTGTTTTTCTACCGCACAGAGACACAACTGCAAGTAGCCAAGCTCGAAACACTTCTATTAAAAAATATAAATAACAAGCGTCGTCTCGAAATCCCATTGGCCAATCCCAGTCGGTCAAGCGAACTAACGAAGACAAATAAACCTTCAAACTTTTTCCACACGAATAAGAATTCTGTACTATCATTGCATATGCACAGAATTGGCGATCTCCAACGACGGTGAAAGTTTCCAATTAATAGAAGCCGTCGAGAATTGAAGCTAAACCCACCGGTGCAGTTCATTCATGTAACACAGTCGGAATCTTCCCTGGCGCATCCCACGAGCAATTTGCAGTAATCGCGCTCGTCTTCCTAGGGCGCTATTAGTGGCCACTTTCGCAAATAGACTAGCTTCACAGTCACCAGCTTCAAACGAACAAATCAGCTACACTCTGGCCGCCAATCTCCGTCCTTGCTTCAGAATCGATCTAAAGATAATGAGCGGGCTTCTACTTGGCTTCGATAGCAACGCGACAGTAGATCGGTCGTCTGAGTTAATCTTCCATTGCCACGAGCATTTACCCCCCGTGAACGGTTCGTTCACGCGAACTCTAACAGGCAGCACGAAAACAGAATTCTATAAAGTTCCCGCGTCCCTCTGGATTCTATGGCGGGGAGCGAACCGGTGCAAATAGTGGCGAATGTAACGGGTCGTCTCTTACAGTCAATTTCGCAATGCCAGGTCAGTTTACCGGAGCTTAACGGAGGATCGAGCACTAGTGTCTACCGATATTCCTGTTTGTCCATCGCCCGTGGACCTGTTCACAGATTCGCCCGAAGCGCTGCGATCGGGAAATTGCAAACTACACCAGCGCTTGCTGTCGAACCTTGGCAAATACACTTGTGAGTCTCGAATTGAAAATAGTAGCTGCGTCGCGATTTGAAGAAACGCGCAGGCAACAAGAATGTCGCAAATGTAATTCTGCAGTGCTGATAGACAACGAATGGTAAATTTCGCACTAAATTTTAGAAGATGTTGTACAAACGCGTCGCGGCTGTTCGATCGGGTGGGAAGTTCGGCAATCGGCAAATATTTGCTGAATGTTCGCCGATCGATCAAGAAAATGGAATACTCCTGGAAGACCGTAGGTGTATTAACTCGCAATCGATTCCGGTCAAGTGCAGCGGCAAACGAGAAGTTATCCCGGACAGCGACGCCGGCTCCTGGATGTAAATATCCCGCAGATCCAACCGAATCGCTTGGTAATTTAGCGTAATATCCGCAGCCACTTACGTAAGCGATTGTTATGGCGATAAACAAACTTGCGTGCCAAGTCGGCCAGTTAATTGATTGCCCGGGCCATTTCGATAATGTCAAACAATAATTATCGTTCGTCGCTGCGGCAAACGCTGTACACCTGGGTGCCGCGGAATGATCTTCTGCGTCTGACAGTTCGGAACTTATTCTCGGGAACGTTTCCATAGCGTCGTCGGCGTTACGTTATTCGTCGCATTCGAAAACCTGCAGCGCCTCGGAAATATAGGCTGCAGCCTGGAAGACATTCAGCTTATTCAGGGCTAGGATTAATATTAGCACCGCGGTTGTAGGTGAAAAGTGCATGAAACTTCGGATGCAGGAGTGGGTCATGCCTAAAATTGTGCGACACGAATCCGCGTGCCCTCATAATACACCTTCCGTTTTCGCGCAGAATTTTATAATCGATTCCCAATACGCCTCGATTACTCAAGACTGGAAGCCTAGAATTTCTTCGTTGGTAACGTTCTGCTCAATCGAATACCGAATCGTGCATACGTACGACATAGGCAGAACGTCTGACGGTGGTCGCCGATTGTTTGCCATACATAACCAAATCGTGGCGCACATGAGACTGCCGTCTAAACGGAAATTAATCGCTGCAGGATCGATAACGGGGGAGTATATACGGCCAGCCAGTTCAGCGAACATACTAATCCGATCCTCTGCGATCTCTAACACAGGCGAGCCGACCAATTGTATCCACACACAGCTACCTGTTCGTTCTGGAGCCACCGCGGACATCCGTTAATCAGCGCCTAATTAAGTGCGTCAGTAAAGTCCATCGATGGATGCTTGAGATGGATCTGTTTGCCGCCACGTCTACCCGACGCAAGATGCTCCACCTTGGAAATTGGATAATTACTTGGCACGTTGCCTGCTTGCAATTATGCTCGATTATCTTATCAAAAAGCAGCACAGCCGCGCGATTATGCGACTGTCCCTTAAGCGCACCTGAGGCGAACAGTTCTTTAAATTATCTTTTATTTGTTCTCAACATTGATGGCGCAAAGTTTTAATCACGCCAACTGTCCCATATTTTCATTTACCGCCGCTGTATCAGAGCCATTTGCGACAGTACTAAATGATTCTTGAGTGCTCTACGACCGTAATATACTTTGCTAATAACGATAGTCGAAACGACGCTACGCTCTGCGCATGGGGAACAGGAAAGTGGTTGAAAATCGTAGGGCAACGTGGTCGATTATCCTCGGTTTAACACGCGGATCATCATCGTTACTTGATACCCCGGGGCGAACCACGTTGATGGAAAAGCTTGGCGATCCAGAGCCAGAAAGGAATCCAGCGGGCAACTAGCGTGGGATGGAAACTGGCCGGGAAATAATGTTTTGCAAATTCGTGGACGCCAGCTTTCACGCCCGTAAATTTCATTGATATTTAAAGGCAGCCGGCACACGAGTGTCCTGTTGTTTCGCTGCCGTAAAGGCGAAGTGTGAAGTTACTTATTGCCAATACAGAGCGGCGTACTATACGGAAAGTAAAGAGTTGCTAGTAAAGTTGGATAGCCTGCCCAGTCGAATAACGAACGAGGGTCGACTTCTTTGCTCTTTAGTTTCTACTAGCTAAATGGCTAGTCCAGCCGGTAGTTGCAGGGTTCGGACGGGGATATATACAACGTTGTCTCTGTTCTAACTTTGTTGGATCGGTTGAGAGAAGAAAGGCGCAGGAAAGGATAAAGGGTAAAGGGTGTACAGGGTATACGTTTAAAAGAAAAATCTAAATTCCACACATGAACTCTGCAAAGCAGCGCCCAAACCAAATTTAATTTCACATTAATTTAACATTCACATTAATAATTTACTCACATTAATAATTTAACATTCTCTCGTGCTCCTCAACAAGGGAGACGCGTCACTCTGTCCGCGTTAAAGTAAACATTCGAACCACCCAGCCAGTGTACGAACTCCGCCGTCGGATCTTACCTGATTGGACTCCACGGACGGGGGTGAATGCATCGAGATTGGAGTTTGCGGCAACAATTAATTCCGCGAGACGTGTTTAGCAAAGAAAATCGAACGAAGTTCGGCTGGGTCGTCACTAGGGGCGAGAGAAGAACGTCCAGGCCAACCCCAATCTATTTCTTGCTCCCCTGGCGGGCAGCTCCCTTTAATTCGATTACACCGAGGAATTTCCGGGACGATTAATCTGCTCGACTGGTGGATCTCGCGAACTCCCCCTCCCTTTCACCAACCCGTCGGTCTCTCGTCACCTCACTTACCTGCTGGCTTGCGCTGGGACGAGCGGGGTTTCAGCAATAGATACGCGCTCACTTCGCGCACGATTTACGGGCATCGTTAAGCACGGTTTACACTGGCTGGGCGTGGAGATGATCGAACCGGGAGCTGTCTTTCGCCCGGCGATGAACGCGTATTGGAAACGTCTGATCGTACCGTGGCACACGGGTCGCTTTGCAACGGGGCTTGTTACACGCGACGCGACGGTGTTAATGCCGATCGATAAGCCCCCGCGATCGTTCTCGACTCGCCAAGAGTTTGGGGGACGAAATTGATCGCGTGGACGTGGCTTAACGCTTCGCCTACGCTATAATCGCCGATGGTCCACGGCTGAGGCTTGATTATTGCAAATTTCGTGGCCGTCGATGAATAAAATATGATAGTTGGTCTTTGCCGGGGAATTCAAATGTTCCAAATTCGAGCCGAGTATTTGGCGATGCGGCCTCTTTTATGGAAAATTTTTACCAAGATTGTGGAACGAACTGCGTTTCGGTCGAAGAAAATTGTTTTTAATTGTCGCCGATATTCGCACGACGAGCGACCACGGATCGCACGGGTGGCGATGAATTATTGAAACCGGCAACTGAATATCGCGAAACGTTTATGAGAGCGGGGTAAATGATGGAATCTCGATCGAGGTAATGGCATCGACGACCGGAACAATTGTTCGTTCGACGAGGAAGAGCGGAATTTAAATTTCCTTTGACATCCGCGCGTACCATTTTCGGCGGAGAAACTTCCGAGCGTAAGCACCCTATTAATACGTAATCATGAACCAGCCGGTTGCAGTTGAGCATTTGCGAATATAACTCTCACGCCTGTTTCGTTTTTAAATTTTAATAATTAAAAACTGCCCGCTGCTCGGCGATTCCTTCGATAACAGAAACGGCAAGCAATTGTTTCATAACAACGTCGTCGCATTTCGCGTGTTTGTTTCGCGAAAGCAATTTAACGGTGATATTTAATTAAACGAAATTGTGACTTCTCAATTTACCAGTTGGATACGTCATTGCCTCCGCTCGAGAACGCTCGATAGACACGATCGTGAATTCATTAACACACTCGTCAGCGCAAGACGCTAATTAGTCGTGAAGCCAGTGCACCGAATGGTCCCGAAAGAGCCCTCTCTGTCCCCTGGCCGCTTAAATGCGACGAAAGCACTGCCCCAGACGAAAGTTCCGAACGCTCGGATGTCCGACAATTTTCCTCGCGTGCGATGCATGTGTCTGCCCGGGAACCGGGCCCTTCCTCTCCCGGCTTTGCAGACGCGACCGTTCCTCTTCTCGCCTGGAGTTCCACGCGAGATCTCATTCCCCCCTCGGCGGCGTGTCTCCGAAAGCCACGGCAGGAAAGCAATTATAAGTGTCCTGGAAGTTGGAACGACCTATGGATGTTGTGCGGGAAATTGCTAGGTGCGACTGTACGTCCCACTAGCGGACCATCTTCCTCCTGCCACGACTGTTCCGAAAGACTGATACATCCACGAGACAGCTCGGACACGCTCACGGCCGAGCGTCAGAGTCTGCGCCGCCACAGAAATCACTCGCCGACTTGTCCAGGGAAACGCGAAAGGAACGAGGTCATTACGAATTCGTTGGCCCGTGCACGGGGAAAGAATGGAGAGCGGTGAACGGTTCGCGCTCGCAATTGGAATTAAACATCGCGGGGTAAAACGTAATTCCGTCGACGGGAGTTTGTAGGGCACCGCGTAACGAGAAAGCAGGAAAATTGGGGGGAACGGGTTGTCGCTGGTAAAACGGGAAACTTAACGAAATAGCAGAGAGGGTGGTAACGGAACAGGAACGGTAATTCATAAGCTGTCGTTGCCGGCAAAATAGCGATATACACGGGGCGATTCTCATTCGAATTTCGAGCGCGCCCTCGTCCAGACTCTCTTCCTGCCGGAGCAAACGTAATTTATAAGCTGTCGCCGGCAGAAATCACTTCGCTATCAGCAGATTACATTCGGACGAAACAGGATGTTTCGGTTAGAATTTCGCGAAGAGGAATCTAGCCCCGTCCCTGTCTCCTCCCCGCGCCCCGAAATCCCGTGCCGATCGAGCCCTCCCTTGTCTTCGTTAAAAAGTCCCTCATCGTCCGGGCATAAATCCGGTGTCGGATGTTTCAGCGCGCCGAGACACGGGCGCGTCGGAATTTACGCGACGACTCGAACGAGTTAGCTCAGCGTCAAGCCATCGATGCTATCGCTCACGGTGGAAACGAGATCGGAACTTAATTTGCAACCGTTCCCGATGATAAACCCGCAGCTTTTTCCCGGCGACCCGTTCCGCTCGTTCGACGAGCTACTACTCGTTACGGTCGTGTCGCAATTTTCGTCGCAGTCGCGGATCGGTCTTTGCTTTTTCTTCGTTCAGATCTTTCACGATAGAAAAATGAATGAAATTAAGGGTTGATCTAGAACGGTCTAAGAAGTTCGATAGCAATCTTCCCCCTTGACGAAGAATTTTCCAAGATGCGCCCATATTTCACGCTATTCTCGCTCGCGATAAATGGTCCGCCAATGGCAGACAAATTCCGCCGATCGTTTCGCCGAGTATAAATTGTAAACGCGTGTTTCGAGCCCGCGATCATTCTTATCGCGATTTAACGCCACCCGTTTCCTCTTCATCTTTCTCCCCCGTTTGGAGTGGCGTTCGAGTGTTTCCGAATGGGCACGCGAGCCGAATAACAAGCACACTCGCGTTATCCTCGCGGACGAGCACGCTGTGCCGAAAGTTCCGGGCAGACAAAGTGCAGACGCGAATTATATTGTGTACCCGGCCGCGTCTGTATCGCTGCCTGCCTTGGAGAACTTTCTAAAACCCCCGAGAATGGTACTAAAAGACAGCTTTTCGCGGCGACGCGACGCTGGATTAAGCGGCCCTCCTCCAGACTAGTAGCGTGTAATCCCGTTCGGGAAATTATTAACACCGCACAATGGCCGGACTTTTTCTACGGGGAGTCATTGAAAGGAAAACGTAAATGGATTCTCCTTCTGAAGGGCCGAGTCTCTGTTGAACGAAACTGGTATTCTAACGATATCTTCGCCAGGGAACTAAGTTACCTGGCGCCAAGATTTCACAACGAAACGGAGGCACGCCGTGCTGTTCAATTATGCGGGCGGAAAATCAAAGTTTATAAATCTTCAGACTCTCTGTGCGTTTCACGAGGCGGGTAGGTATACCATGGTAGGAGGAATTTAATAGGAACACATCCGCCTACGGCGTATCCGCGGAATACAAGGCCGACTGGCGAGTTGCTTCAGTTATCAGTGGTTTGCAGCACTGCTGGCCTGCTGGATATTGGAAGAGGGTCTGACGGGCGACGCATTAATTAATTACCCGCCGATTACCCAGACTACTGACGGTCAACACCCTATTTTCGCGACCTTCTCGCTCGCACGCGAAGTAATATTATCCCACTTAATCCTCTGGCAATTACCAGCCTCGTTTCCCTTGCTTTCCACGCGATGCTCACCCCTATCCGTTAAGCCCAACTCCTCGATACGAACACGCGACTAAAATTCCGAATAAATCGAAGGCATAAATCGTCGTTGCCTTTACCGTTCCGTTCGAAATTCGATCGTGCTCGTTCAGCACCTATGTACCTCGAGTATTTCCACGAATAATTGACCGGCGCTTAATCGGAAGCTCCGTGTCCTCCTTCATAAACCATCTAAATTTAACGCCGATACGCACGGGTACCGTAATAAAGCTTCCTCTAATACTTGCTCCGCTTTCGTCGTTGCTCGGTCGCGTATTAAATTATTCCGTTCCGAGGAAGTAACCGCGGTGTCTCTTGATCGTCGTAGTCGTCCGCGGTAAATTTCTTCGCGAAAGAGGCTTTACAGGGGTGGATTCCCGGCGACGAGCTATCTCGAATAGCACGGTTTCGGCTGGAAAGTTCTGGAATTGGCAAGAATGGCGGGCCACTTTTCGCTTCCGCTCGCGAAAGCGAAAATGCGGGCGGACCCGCAGCAGACGAGAACCAGACGAAAGTTTTCGCTTTTCCCTCAGACGGTAGGCAGCTTTGTTTTGTAATTCGTTAAAGGCCCTCGACAACGCCACGGGCTACAGACCATACCCCCGCCCACGGATCGAGATAATAACTTGCGGCGAGAGGGGGCACCCTGTTATCGATCTTCTCTAATTAACGTAATTGCTCGCGGTTTCGCGATACCGTCGCGGGGTGGACGGTAAGTTACAAACGAAACAAATTTATCGGGTCGCAAACGTAGACCGTGTCAATTATGCCCAATCAAATAGGCCGCAATTTAATTAATTCCAATTATAAATACTCCGGCAAATAGATACCCATTAGCGGGCTGATTTAAATAGCTCGACGCAAGGTTTGCTCCGATCGTTGAATTATTGGGACACGGGGGAGTCGTTTTAGAATGGATTAATTTAATGGGCGGTGAAACAGCGTGCAGGAGAAAAATTTAATTGCAGTAGCGAACCTGGCTAGATACATTCGTATTAGAGCTATCATTTCTATTTGCATGTTATCGGCGAATGCATAAATTCGAGCTTAGATTACTCGGTTAGAAACAGGAGTTTGACGAACCCTTCTTCTTCAACCGTGCGATAATTAATTCTTGGACTAACGAAGGCTGGAATGTAAGTCGACGCTTCGCGGGTTTAATTAAAACCGAGGAAAATCGAGGCGGCACGCTTTATCTAAGCGTTTCTGCTGATTTCTCAAGTAACAGGGACGATCGTCGGTCCGGTTGACGGAGATTTAAAGTTGGGCGTGTGTGTTCTGGGGGTTTTTTTTCAACTCCCACGACGGTAATTGCCGCTTTGCAGTTAGATTGAGTAGCTGCGGCGTGATTTACAGCCCTTCGGGGACGTCGACGTCGTATCTTCGTGGCGCTTCTCTGATGAACGGACCGGATCGTTTGCTCTTCACCCGAAGCGTTACCAGCCTTCGCGAATCGATGGCTGCACGCCGAAGAAAGTTGGAAAGGTAGGAGCAAGTTGTCTTCCTACCGAGTTACTCTGCCTGATTTTAAATTATCGGGGGGATCCATCCGCTTTCGGGAAGGATTATATTAATTCGTGTTCGATCGCGGCTGTCCAAATGGGAGTAGTGGCACAATCTAGATTCGACCGCCGAGATTACTATAGGTCATAGAGATGGCCGCAGACAATTTGATTGTGCCTGCTAGCTTTATGGTTCCGGAGATCGGCGTCAGAACTTTTCGCAGACGTAACGAGCCATCAAAATTTCATTATACGGAAGGCGTTTAGTAAGTGCGAGGCGCTGCTCATTCGCAATTAAGCCGGTTGTTTGAGACGGCAAGCCGCGACCAAGCGCGCCGCAACACGCTCATTGTGTGCGTTTAATTAAGCACAGCTGTTTTGACACCGGAACAGATAGTTTCTGTGGCTTGCTATTCGAAGGTAGTTGATTTAACTGAAACATCTGCCGCATTTGCCGCGCTACACGCCGGCCCTGTCTCCCGTCGTTTGATTTAAAATGCGTGCCATTCGCGGACGCCAGCATAAATGAAACATTCCAAAGAGAAAAAGGATCCGCCCCTTCGTGTATTCCGTTCTGTTAATGATTTCTAACGGGCAGGAGAAGTTATGTGTCGATAAATCTCCCTCGTGATTCTTTTTCGCGTTTAGCCTCGGTTACGTCGCCCGCCTTGCTTTACCGTGGCACAAATTGCTTTGCAATTTTTTAGAAATTGACTGCCGCACCACGATGCGCTGCAACTAATACTTTGTGGACATATTCGATCGATAGTTCGACCCAGAATAATCACGAGGATCCAGTCGAATCTTTCGCGAACGCCGACCAAGTATGTCCCCCGTTGCCGTTGGAATTGCGCTAACTAATGCTAACTGTGATCTATACGCCTCGTAATATGTCGGAAAAACTTTTCCCCGCGGCGCGCGGGTAACATTGCGGAATTACGGCGGGTTAAAGAGACGTTAATTTAAATGAACTACTGTAGTGCAACCGGAAAAAGGGGTTGACTCTTGTTTTGCTTGGCTTTTTCCCTTTCAATTTAATCACCACTTTAATTCGACGGGGTGGGAAGTTCGTGTTGCGCTTGTTAATGCACTACTCTCCGCCCCTCAGACGCGAGTCTCCCGCGAACAAGCTCAGAAGCGACGTAAACGTGATCAGATTATGCTCGCCAAGGTACACAGTTTGCCTACAATTCACCTCGGTATGCGTTCAAGCGCATTTTATACAGATCTCGAAAAGGGCGGGACGGAAGCATGTGGCGCGTGAACTGTGATAAGAATTAAGTCGCTAAGAATATTCATCCGGGGGAAGTTCATCCGGGACTGTTTCTAATAAACTTGACTATTCCACAAAGTTGGCTGAGCTTAACCCGCAATCTCAGCTGCATCGCGTGGCTCTGTGCTTTTAACCAGACGATATTTCTGCGTATGACGAACCGTCGTCGTTCAAAACTCGCAAGCTCGTTGTTTTGCCGGCGTGGCGAACAAGCTTGGCCACTCTGTTTCCACGCGTTCGCTACTCGCGACACGATTTCTCTGACGGCACTTCCGGCTAAAAAAATCTACACCGCTGAACGAGCGCATCGCGACAACACCGGGGAATGGTATTAAGAATCCGCGGCGTTCCCCTGTCGATTATCAGAGCGCATAAATTCAAATGCTTCCCGAAGTTTAACAATTAGACTTGTACGCGTCCCCTGTTCCGTTCTCCTTTGTACAGAATCGCCAGAGCCTTCGATGCTCTCGAGTGTAACAAACAAATGCTTCAATTAGTTCCCCATTGTACCTATGCTTGCTCTGTCAACCTTTTGCACGATTCCTTCAATTAGAATCATTCGTCAAACCGTTGTGAATGCTCTAATCCGATTTAAATTACACTTAAGGTGTCTCCACGGCGTGTAGCGCTAGGAAATTCAAGGCCTGCACTTGAACGCAGAGGCGCGGGGGGTGAGTCGCGAGGTCGCCTTGAATGTTCAAAAAGCTCTCTTTAAGTTGGTCTCGCCGGTTTCCAGGGGCCGAGTGGACGTCTGAAGCGCCGTCTGATTAAAAGCCCTGTGCCAAATTAAATACAGGAACTCCCAGCAGCCACCTCTTGTCCCGAGGCTTGCCGTCAGGTCACAGCAGGCAACGGGGCTATTGAATGAGGATCAGAAAGGGACCAACTCGGATTAACCGGCGCGAAAATATTACGGTAATTTGCTTGCCGATTGTTCGAAGGATTACAGCGGATTTTTCCCCCTTTCGGGCGGCGAATAATTTCCAGACTGCGGAGGGGTGCGGGGGTGATACGCGTTTCACCCCCTTTCGACACCGCTGCACGTGGAATAAATTTATTGCCGCTCCATGGAATATAGGTACGGGAATTCGCTCGAACGCTTCTCGACGTATTAGAGCGCGTTAAATGTTTCTGAATTATTAATATTAAGTTTGTAATCATTTTCTGACCTATCGATTAATCGTAGGTTCGACGATTCCGGGAAGCTCCTTAGATTTTCATGAAAGTGCACCGTTTCGCGTACCTTTGACGAGCGAAATTTTTGCGTCAGAACGACCAATCAATCTTCCAACCTATCAACATTCTCACAGCATACGGTGTAGAATACTTTCGACGCGAGGGGCCCGCGTGCATTCGATCCTCTCTCGATGTTCGTCGATGGAATTTATTGGATCCGGATGAAAAATACCTTAATCCGTTTGGACATAGGCCGGCACGCTCGACAAATGCAATATATTCGCCGCGCGAATTCTGCTGCAATGGTTTATCATCGAAATGCATTGAATCGGTCCACTCGAGTTTTCGCCGGAGCTCCGTGTATTTTTCACCGAGGCCTCGTCGGTATTCGTTTAAAGTGGTCTCTCTATCTCACCTTCGCTGTGCGCCGTTCGATCGAAAACATTTGGCGTGCGGCGAAACGCGTTCCGTTTTGAATGTTCGCCGACAATTTTTCGCTTGCGATTTTTAATGGATTAAAGCTGTTCGCATGAATTATTATTACACGCGTTCTAACGGCCGTGTGTACTCCAAAGTAGGCCAGAATGGGGTGTAATTGAAAATGTACTGCAATCGGAACGACACAATGCGCGGAAGTGCTCCATTTTATAATGATGCTCCCGTGTCAGTCAACGAACATTTGTTTGAAATGCTGATAGAAAAAAGAACGTTAAAAAAATAGTGCGCATGCTGCACGGAATTCCAATGAACTTTCATTAAATATCGCGAACAGTGAAGCACGCGAAAAGACTTTACCACGAAATACCGGTATTATACAGGTACAGGCAGAAAAATGTCCGCGCGGAAGCCTTTCAAATCCAAACGCAAGAGGCCACGGAATTGCTGAAACAGTTTGCCGAGCGTGTGTTTCATTCGATCATTCGCCTCTGCGAGCGTTCAGCAAAAACGTGGCGTTTGTCAACCGCGAAAGGACTGCGAAAATCCTCTTTTTCAAACGTTAGCATTCCCCTGGGAAGGTATGCGTGTAACAACTGCGACGCACGCTAAATGCCCGTTTAAAATCCGAAATTGCACATTGCTGTGATTACAGAAGCAGAAAGGAATTGATCGTTAAACGTTATCTTTCCATATTGCCCCATCAACCTTGATTCACCGAATTTTCCTGCCGCGTGAAACACAATTTTATTATATCTCGAAATGTTTGGATTTCTCTATGAAAAAAACAAACAGCATCCCTGTGGTAGTTTTGGAGTATTCAGGTATCCTGAAAGGTCGTTGAACTTCCGTCTGGCATTCTCGTTCTTAACTCGGCACTTCGGGACGCACGAACCCGTAAATTTCACTTGAAATCTCTTCCTTTGCTCACAACCCACGCAAAAGAGCCCCCCTACCTGTCGCGAAAGTTCACCGCTTTAACTCTGTTTGCGCGTATTCTATCATGTAAATTTGCAATTTATTAACGACGGGTCGAATGGGCTCCACTGGACGCCAATAACGTTTGTAAAAATATCAATTTACTAAACCAGAATTGTGCAAAATCGAACGGCTGCGCGGACTCAGAGAATTTATTTTCTATACTGAAATTAGCACGGATTTAAAGATTGAAGTCTGCCCTTTGGAACGAGCACAGGAAAATTGATCTACGATTTTTCTTAACCATTTTATAGCTCTTTGAAGAAAGTGAACTTTTTATACAAATCTCGAAGAAAAATCACCTTAACCTCCCCGCTCTCTCCCAACCCTCCACATAATGCAAGAAATATCTCAACAAAAAATGAGCTCAAGTCTGTCGAAGTAAAAGCTTCGCCTCTTAAAATGAGCCTGGGTAGACTGTTGACCGATTATTTTTCACGTAGCTAAAGTAGTTCGAACATCGACAGTTTCGCGGTCAAAAATTGATGGTCCAATTTTGCGGAGGAGCGTAGATACAGATGTAAAATAAATTACGTTAATAGTAGTTTCCATCTTCATGGCACGAGTTGCGATCTCGGTGGGGCGATAGACAAAGTTACTATGCACGTACTATACCGCGCAGATCCTTAGACGGAGGATATTAGCTGGCTATATAACCATTGAATCCAAGTTCAATCCAAAGTTTCGAAGACCGAACTCATTATATTCGCCTTGTGATGCATACATTCGGCACAGCGGCTGTATTAAATGGATACATTAGAGATTTCGGACTAGCCAAGACATTAGAAGTCCGAACGCGCACTTCGATGAAGTGAATTCATCGTAACCATGGTGAAGTTCGACGAGACATTTCGCCCCGTAAGCACTGTACTCGCTGACCCAGAATTCTGTACCCCCAGGTGCGTAACGTTTCACCGATGTCCCGCAGCAAACCACTTCACAGCACGCCAGCTACAGTACCAGCAGAGGCCATGCAGCGATTGTTTATCGCGTAATTTCATTCGACAGAAATTCATTCGTGCAAGCGTTACTAGACAAAGCTTTTAGTTCTATGATAATTTACTGCAGCTTCGCCGAAAGATGCAGCGACGATTTGCAATTGCAAATGGTTCTGCTGAAATATAGAGATTCTAATTGCGATCCAATTCGCTAGTCGATGTTTCCGTTCACGATCGTTTCTCTGAGAAAAAAATATTGGCTAGAGTATTGTTTAATTTATAAGCTATCGAAAAATGTCCACCGTGGAACGATCATCAAAGTGGAGTTCCAGTTCTAGAGCTTCGCGGTTTATCCGGGCGGTGTCAGGACCAATCCCATAAAACTCCCTTAATCTCCATCAAACTCTTGAAGAAGACCGTGGTCCAGGAAAAACCTCCAAGCTGGAGTATCATTGGAATAATGAACCTTTAAGTGTGTGCCGTTCAGAGGGAGGCGTTTGATAACTCTGACGTGCCTTTATTAAGATCCCTCGGCTGATTTCCGGCTACTTCCATTGACCAGGACGTCCCAATGCTTCCTTTGGCTCCTCTTTGAAAATCCCCGCGACTGTTTGCAGGGCCCTCGTTACCTCGGCATTAATTATTGCGATCTCGTTGGTCCCAAGTCGAAAGGTCTAAAGTCCTGGCCGCTCTGAAGTTCTCGCCGTCTTCCACCTTCAGTCCGCATATCCCGTTCATGGCGTTTCATCTCTCGTACTACTTTCGGTTAGTTTGATACCAGAGTCGTGTAAACCTCGGCTATAAATTGCGATTAAAATTAGCACAGTTTCCGCCGGCGCGATTACTTTGTCAACGCTCCGCTGCTTCATGACATTTTATTGAAATTATTTTGTCGGTGAACTTACAAGAACGATAAAGGGGTTAGTAAAGTGGCGCGACAGGCGTTTTTCCTTTTAACAAATTTCCGATCCACGTCCAATCTCTCTCCCTCTCTCTCTCACTCCCGCTCTCGCTCTGTCCCTGTCTAGTGTAATTAATTAATATTCTGCCGTGATCATAAAGTAATTAATAAACTAATCTGAAAATACGCGCCGAGTTTTGTCGCTTAATTAATGCCGTAATTGATTGAAGCGGTATTTTATGTTATTATGTTTGGGGAAGTTGTCGGTACAAATGAAGAGCCTCCCGCCTGTTAGCAAAGTTCTACCAAGTTTTTTTTTTTGCTTTTTAATTACGCGTTGGTGGAAACTTCAAGCACAGAGCCGCCTCGGTGTAGGTGGCTTTACTCAACTAGGTGTATAATTACTTGACAAACCACGCTGAAAAACGAGGAGACAATGTTCAGTTACGATATAACAGTCAATTTACAAGTAACTGTGTATTATAGCACAATTCGAGGATGGACTAATATTTTGTTCCATATTTTCGTTAAAATTTTATTCGCATTTTCGTGATACAATATTGCTCTCCCTCGGGCATTCAACCTTTATTGCCGACCCGTGCTGCCGAACAACGCCGAAAGAATTTCACCTCGTACCATCCTTTCCCGACGAGCTCATAAATACTAGTCACAGGATAGATCGTGTCAGTTTCATTCTCTGAACGCGCATCTTTTGTCTCGACTGTCGGGGCACACTATTCTCCCCGACGGATATCATTCACTTAACCCCGTTGGAACGTTGTACACGAGCTACCTCGAAATATCGAGATCGGTCGACACTCGTCAACCCTATTTACTTCATTTCTCCAACGATGGACAAACTGTAGAGCTATGCAGCCCCGTTGCTTTCCCCGGATCCCCCGGATCTCAGACAAGCGTGATAAAATATAAAAGCAAAGCGTATCTCGATTTTTCTGTGCTCTCTCTTAGATTAAACGCCGTCTCTCCTGGCCACCCCCTGGTTCCTCCAGGATCCTACTTACCACCCTGCTCTTCTTATCTACTCTGTGTACCGTGGACTTTACGCCCTGCCGTTTTCTCCTTCATCCCCACCTTCAACGTCATCCCCCCGTTCACCCTGTAGGCGTCTTTGACGCCGTGTACCAGTTCCATAGCCCGTGCTCAGCTTTTTAAGGGTTCAATTACCCGTGGATTCCACTCTCCTTCTCGTCGTTCTCGTGCTCGTCGTCGACGTTCGTCGGAGAGAAAAATGTCATACTACCCTTTTCGTGCGACGCTCTCGAGACGAACCCCCGGCGGGATGCGACACGCGTCCTCTCGGAAATCGAGGCTTATCGCGGCGGAAACTTACGGCGGTTCGTTGATTAATTCGTCCGCGACGCGGGTCATCCTCTGCGAAGCACCGACGGCGATATTTTTTTCGCGTTCCCCTCTTTGCGAGGGAGAAAAGCCAGTTCACGGAATATACGCGTGGA
Organism: Nomada fabriciana; assembly: GCA_907165295.1. Taxonomy (NCBI): domain Eukaryota; kingdom Metazoa; phylum Arthropoda; class Insecta; order Hymenoptera; family Apidae; genus Nomada; species Nomada fabriciana. The sequence continues at coordinate 15,699,787 of OU015690.1, forward strand.
AGGCTATGCAAAGTCGTCGATTATGCTTCACGCGTGGCTTGAACTACTTGTGGTAGGTTAAAGGCAGCTTTCTATCTCTGGGTGCAGCTGCGGTTTCTCCTTCGTTGTGTTTTAATGCACCCATGGAGAAAATGAAACGGGGCGGGGACTCCTTTAAGATGCCCCGGTGGTAGAATCGTGACGCGCATTTTATTTCACCCTCCCTCTTTACCATCCAGCTTTAATCCTTCCTGGGTAAAAGAAAGAGGACGAAGGAAAGCCGACCACCAGGCTGATACAATAACAACGGGTTCGCCGGGGAAGCGTTTTAAACGCAATTAACTGGAACACGAGGTAAACCGCTGGTTAAAAAGTATGCAGGTTCCTGATTTTTTGTTATATTTAAGCTTGCGAAACGAAGTGTCGTTCGAGGCAGACGGACGATTCGCAAGACTGGTTGGCGAATTCGATTAATATTCCTATTGACATTTAAATCGAGACTAGTCTGGTTCTAAGTAGTTTATTGAAGCTTTTCGAGGTTCATTTCACGAACGGATGCAATGTGACAGAATTTTTTTCACGGAAATCTGTTTTGAAGGATTTCCCGAGCATGAAGCCTCAGATGCGACTTTGAAACGATTTTTCCCCGCCAGTGTCTAATTAATATTACACACCTCAGCTGCGCGTACGGATCTGGGGAAGAGAAGGAGGATTCACGGGGGCGAACGCTGAAGGGATGTAAAAGCGACTCGGAAACGTGGAATCTAGAAGGACGGGGGTAACACCCAGACGATGAAAAATACCCTGCAGCCCAGGATTCGCCCTCAGTTCTGGACGGGAAATTTTCTCCGTGAAAACTTTAATTACTTCCCGAGAATTCATGACTCGATACTAATAGACACGTGTTCCTCTTTTCCTTTTTAATTTTTTAAATCCCACGACAGGAATATTACGCGTCGCATACCAACTTTATGCTGGGGTATGTTATTTAGGAAATATTAATTTACCGTTTTATAGCTGTTCGAATAAAAGTTGCAGCGGTTTTTAAATCAAATTAAACGAGTGCTCATTGTCAGACACTGAAAATTTAAGGGACCGTTATTGTATCTGTACGCATGATGGAATATATCTTTTGCATGATTGAATGTTCTATTAGATTTCATCGGTGAAATATTGCTAATTAATTATCCAAACCGTTAGTAATTACTGTATCGACAAAACACGCGACTCTACCGCATAGTAACACATGAATATTAATAACAGAAATGCCGATTATTTTGCCGCGTAGAACGAGAGTTTATGATTTCCGTCCGCAAGAGTTTAATGGAGTATGAATTCAATATAATTCACTACGTTCAACTGAAGGAACAACAAGCACATCTGTACGATATATAGGAACATCTACTTAGTGTCTATGTAGCGGTGAAAAAAAATTGTCGACCTGCTAAGGGAAATAAATCATTTTGAATCTGTCAAAAAGGAGGACCGCTCGCAAGTAGAATAATGCGTCGTTAGTCAGACGTCCCCATTACGGCCACACTGTGAACACTCGCGACTATTGTTCCAATGTCGCAGGGAAAATTTACATATCTCCATGTTCTCAATGTAATCCATCATAGAGGAAACATCGGTTTTTCCAATCAATGATTCAACCGCTGGTACCTTCTCGCGATTCTCATATTTTCCTGGCCAATAAAACTGAACGATCGAACAGAGTACGATGCGTTTATTAATTTCTGACCGTTCGACCATGAAGTATTGTACACTCCGCATTTGCATACTTCGATAATCCGTTAGTCACCGAGGTGTAGAGTTATAGCAGCGAAGCCAGTGCCTAGCAAACCGCAGGATAGATCGATCGATTTTCAATTAGCTTCAATTAGACCGCCGTACCGACCGGAAATTTCGTATAGCGAAACTGCGAACGCGAAATGTACGTCTGGTCCGCGAAACGAAAGCCGCGACGGGCACAAAATGCCTGTAAAAGAAACCATTGGTTCACGTCGGAGCGAACGGTCCACTTTGGCCAAGCGATCTCTGAACAATTATCTTTGCTCGTGAAATTATTTCCGGAATTTTATTCCCTATCGATTCACCGCGTTTTCACGGAGAATATTTTCTTTGCCTTTCATGGTTTTTTCCGTTCTATTAAAAACTTTTAGATAGGGCGAATATTTATTCACGTTCCAGCGGACGAATAGCAGCGTTCGTTTTGTCGGTTCCGGTGTGTCGAATTCTTCTACCAAAGCGCTGCTCCTCGTAACACAGAAATATAGAAAATTTAGAATTGAAAAAACTGGCCCCGGGGCAAGTGTTTTCTGTATCCCCTTCGAATGTTCTCGCTTTGCAACGTATACTCGACAGCTGCGCAGCGAGTTAAAAGTTGTAGCATCGTAGAAAGCCAACGTAACACGAGCAATTAAATCAAACTAACTTCCGCAGTTCGGGACGTTGAAACGATCAAATAATTATACATTCAAAACTAGTGGCCGCCGATGGTCAAACGAAAGTGGCTGTTCGTTAAGAGGCAGAAGTTTGTTGATTGCTCAAAATTCGACGCTCCGAGCAATCAGCATTATATTGAAGGGACAATGGATTCCGGGGGATGGGCGGGGGATGCCTGAACCAGGCGAGTGGTAGTTATTCCTAGTTCGATGGAGGGTCGGCCGAAGTGGCGTACTGACTGCAGTTTAGATAATGGCAGGCCAAGTTCATTAGCATGGTCTGGTCTAGAGGGTCCTATCACTGTTCTCTCGAAGGCCTCTGTCTCCTGCTATCGTATACGTCGAGTGCGCGGTAACCGTTCTTCCTATCTGTGCCAATAACGAGGCGGTTGTCATCGAATATCGTGAACGGTTTCCGCGTTTTGAACGTTCTACCCTGTACGCCCGAATGAAAGATTCAATCTTCGCTTTCGACGGCGGGTTTGATGTTTTATGCAGGCGTCCGTAGACGTTGCGCCTTAGCATTCCATTTGAACTTCGCTAATTCGTCGCGTCTCACCGCAATTTTACCGTCCCTTTTCGAAGAACTGGGCCACGGGGTTTGGGGATTACAAATGCAATACGAGGACGCGATCAGAGTTTTTCCACGACGGCGAAGCTTACGGAACGGCTGCGCCTTTACGATTCTATGCTTCTTCTCTTTTATAGAAATCGTAGCACTCATTAAACGACGATTCTATGGAGATGGTACGGAACGACGACGAGGCAGGTTAACGAAAGGCGCTTATCGCCTTTACGCCCCTCGCGGCCCGTGCTTTTACGGTCGCTTCGTACTCTCAGATGCATTCCGCGCGGCGCACTTACGACTTGTTAGGAGCTTTTTAGGCATTACGTCGCATTGTGACGTGATTGTCCGCCGTGTGCACATTATTGGCGGAGAACAATGGCCGGACCTAGATAGAGACGGTTTAACTGAAACTTCAGACTGAACGAGGCGAAACGCATTTATCTGATATTGCCGCGGGGAACGTCCCGGAAATCTTTTTAATGACAACGATGACGGTACAGAGCCGTGCGAAAGTTTTTAAACGCAACGGCACTGTTTAAATTTTTCCCAATAAATTGTATAGCGATATCGAAAAAATATGAAGAACACATTAGTAGTTGTATAATTAGTTACCTCTCTCCTCGTTGTATTTTCAACATTTCATTGCCATGTTCCAACATGAAATTGGCCGTACATTTTTAACATCGGTATAACAAGAAAGGAAATCGTAGTAGCGAAACACGAAGGCAAATATCGCTAAGCACGAAATCGGTTCGCAGAACCCGTTTAACGAAGATGTATAAGCAACGCGTGACAGCGTTCATCGATCGAACCTCGGGCCGCTTAAAAAAAGCTCGCGACGTTTTGCAAGCTGAACACGACAATGCCGTCAATTTGAATATTCATGCGAGCTAAATAATGATGTGCGTGCACACAGGAGTTGTACCGTGGATTTCTCGTGGCGGTAGAACCGTGCCAAATATTCCGGCCTGGTATGCCGCGGCTTCATGAATGGGCCGGTCAATTGAGACGGGTAAAAGCTTCTGTCAATCCGGATTTATCAGTCAAAGGAAGCGTTTCGAATGTCTTTGCGGGAGTACAGAAGGATACGTTGAATGGTCTGGTAACATCACTCTGTTCAAACCGCATTCAATCCTTTCATCGACGAACTTTGGACGTCCCCGAACAGTCTGGACCTGATTGAAATGCCACCGAATATGGACAAAGTTGATTTCCTTTAATCATCCCTTGAATCATTTATCGCGTCTCGAAGAACATTGGTGAAGAAAATTGAACGGTTAAACTTGTCGAATATATTTGTTAAACGCTAGCTATATGCAAGAAATATTCAACTAGGACGTGTTTCTATTCGCCTTCGTATCCATGAAACATTTCGACTAATTTCAATTAATTAGTTGCTATATTCAAGCTAGGCACCGGGGCATCGCGTATCCGCGGATTTATCTAGATTGAATTGAGCGACGCTGTGACGCTCGTGGCCAATGGCTATTTGCATCTAGTCGAATAGAGCGAAACGCCACGAATCATGGTGGCGAGGTATCGTATCCATGCACCATTATGGCCGCCGTGAAATTGCCAGCAATTGAGCGAGAAATTCATCGGATGAAATAAACTCTACCGCTGCTACTACTTCAGAAAGTAGACAAAAAATACCCGTCACCGCGCTAACGGAGACTCTTCTCTAAGTTCATCGTGTCCAAAGTTTTCGCCGAACTTGTAAATTTACATACGTCCACATTCGACGTCGTTTCGTATTAATTTCTTATCTCCAGTCACGCAGGCTCATTAGAGTGTGTTCTTGTGTGGTGGCTCTTGCGAAGCTGGTGCAAATTTGCAGGAGACAATCAATCCTCCATACCTTGCGTTAAAGTCAATCATGATTTTTTTTTCGTACTCGCAAAGTCACGGGTGTCAACCAACCAGCTAATCCATCATAAGGCGGGCCAGCCGTCTAATTCGTAACTTCTGGTCCCCTAATCACCTGTCGTCTACGTTAAGATACACCTTTTCGTCAAGCTCGGATCAAATCGGCAACATCAATCTGTCACAATCTGTCACTCTCGTACAAAGTTTCCACGGGCCAGACGATATGTCCCTCCTTTAATTGCATTTGCTGGGGAAACGGAAGCCGCGACGCAGACCGTTCGCCGAGAGGTAATTCGCCAATTATTAGCCCGAATGTTGCACGACCCGTGTTCCCAGCATCAGAGAGTAACTTCCGCGGACACGATTAATTAACGACAAGGCTATCGATCCATTACCTTCATTGGATTATAATGCAGATGTGCTCATGCGATATTGATCGCCGGGCAGCAACTATTCGACCGGTCCCGACACATCGTTGCCCGCGCCTCTTGAACACTGCACCACCTCTTCAACTTTGCGCAGCTCAAAGTTCGCGCTGCTATCGAATGTTCGGGGTGCTTCAGAAGCGTATGCGCCACCGGTGCCGGGCTAATGAAAATTGTGATACAAAGCTGCGTCTATTAACAAAGCAGCAGCGTTTATCTCGGATTGTTAAATCCGAATATAACATCTGTATATTCTAACTGCAAAACGTAATGTATTATATATTCCAATTCCAGTGATGGCACGAAAATAATAGTGCGCTCAAAACTCCTGTATCATTAATACCCATTAATACCATCTGTTCAATTAGAACCAAAAAATATATTTAGGAATTATTTTTATGAAACTAAGGTAAGGAACTACTCGTGCCTCGGTAACGACCCTCAGGCCTCTGCCCGTAAACATTCACCGAGCCTCGACCGAGGCAATTTGTCTTTGACAAATATAAACAGACGAACGAACAATACATGAGTAATACAAAGTAATAACGGAATAATACACGGAATAATACAAAATAATACGCGCTATTCAACACCATCGTATCGTCGCTGTCGAACGCGCTCGATCTTCCACGTTAAAAAAATTCCACAACTATAGAGCAATGAAGCGCTCTCCCTTAAAGCGTAACTCCGTTTCACCATGCTGCACTATCTTCCTCTCGCAACAGCGAGGAGTTTAATTTGAATTAGATCCCGGGCAATGCTGACAGACGCGCGAAAGATCTGGCAAAGTGTGGTTCGGTGGTTTGTTCGAGCACGATGCCGGCTGGCCTCCCCTGGGTGGGATAGCAGTTTGATAGGTTCTAACGTAGGCAGCCGGCCGTCCGTGAGCTTGCTCTACCTCTTGAGAGTTTCGCGGTAGGATGCGGGCTTTGATCTTGAGCTTCCGTGTGAATGCACTTTTCGGACAGACGGGAGAAGCAGGAAATAAACGATCGGCGATGGCAGGCGGCAGGGAACGTCACCGTGGTGCGGCACGGGAACAGGGGAGTTCTGGATGCGAGCGAGCGAAAGAGCCACGGAGATATCCGTTTGCCAACGGATTGCCGATCGAAGGGGAGCGAGCGAAGTGTCTCGCGTCGGGCCGCGAAGCGAGCGGAAAATCGTCTTAAGCGCTTCTGACGCGCCGCAAATTGCAGCTTGATGAGTAACTCGATGCGCCGTGATCGAGTCTGATTAACGTGCACCACTTCCGGGTATGTTTCCCTCGATCTTAGACAGCTTCCTCTGGAACGTTTTAAGTCGCTTAATACATCTGACGCGGCGTGCGGGAACGTTTCTTTTTAAACGTAAAGAAATTGGAGGGTTGTAAGGTTTGCGTTGTCCAGATGATCGAAGTGTCTGATATCGTTGACCTGTACTACTTGCAACTTCGATGAACGGCAATGCTCTTCGCGAAATAAATTTTGTACGCTTGTCGGTCAAAATCGAAGAAGAGTCTGTGACATTAACATCTCGTTTAAAGTTCACCATAATCCGTGGGGATACGTTCGACACCGGGCCGAGACTTTCTCCTCCGTTTCGGCGAAAGCGAACGCTACGAGGGATTCATTCCTCGACGATACGGGTGACGTAAAATCGAAAGGATCTATCTGCACGCATGGTGTTGTCCGTGGAACGAATAAGCGCCGATCCCCTGCATTCTCGGTCGTGCTTTAAAATTCCTTAACGCCAGGCCACGATTTGCATATTTCTTTTTGATGCGGCAGCTTTTAATGGGCTTCTCGTGCTTCAAGAACCCGGGTATTTAAAACGGGGGCATCTGGCAGCTGGTGAATTTCCAACTTCCATCCCTCCATCGCTCAGACTAAATAAAAAAAGCAAACTTCAGTACCAACAGAGTTGCAGCGTAAATAAAATAAATCACGTCGTGCGGGGGTGGGGGTAAGCGAAGAATTTCAAGGTATCAAAGTACAAAGCAACAGTGAAGTCACCTGGAGGGCTATGTACGTCAAGATATAGGCGCAGATTAACGAAGTATTAAGAGCAGCGTACTCTGCGTAAGCCGGGGATATGCACGATGGCGCATACAGATGCGATGCAAATTAGCGTTTAGTATAAGCCGTGCTAACCTTGCTAGGTAGCTCCTGTTCCGACGAGCCCCGTCCACGCCTTTCGCGATGCCTATGGCCGTTAAGCCAGTGTTCGAACCTTTATGGCCGTCCCGGCGAAGCCGGAAGTTGTCTGTCGCTTCCGGCGCGCGAATTGAAACACAATATGCTGGCCGGTTCCAATGGCAGTTAACACGTGTAGAACGTTCGATAGGATGGAATGCTGAACGGATGAAATCGAAATTTTGATCTGCTTTTCAAAGCAGCAGCGACGAAATCAGTTCCCGCAAGTTTTCTGGCAGACTATCGGATGGGAATCGTGAATTTTTAAGCTAAGCCAGGATGAAAATAGAACGATCCTTTTACTGGGGAATTTATCGCGAAAGTTTCACCGAGGCTATCAACTTTTCGTACTGCTAAATTCATTCTCCATCGCAACGAAAGGGTTGTGAATTTTTTACACGCGCTTCCAGCTTCTCGATTCCAGGCGTGTAACGCGTGCAGGAAAATATCGATGTGTCCCGCCGCCGTTGCCACGGAAATCTGATAGTTCCCTAAGCCAATGGGAAATTAAATTGCAACATTTCCGTAATATCGACGCTTACGCTTGCCAGAATAGATGTTAATAGGTATTAACGCGCGATACCGTGGAGGCTGCGGCTCCAGCGAATTAACGTTAATCCAGTCACACTAATGGCTCGGTTATCATATGAATATGTGTCACGAAGACTAGGTCAGTCTCGATACCTGGTACGTACTATATACTACGAGCTGCGTTGGTACATGGGAGTTACTGCTAGAATGGGATTGCATTTGCGTAACATAGACACGTGTCAGAAAGGCCCGGACATGCCACTTCTGCGACTAGATTCTGGTACAAAGGAGATTGTAACGTGCTGATCCCGACATGATTTATACTAAGAACAAGGTCCCTGTTGGGCATCGATCAAATTACTAGTAAGACCGTGTCTCGTGCAGTGGTTGCATCGAAATGAACAGAATTAAATGCCAGCAGATATAGGAGCCGCCTGTTTCCATCGACCAGCTGAGAGTTTCATACGCGAACAGGGCATTGGAGTAGAAAAGGAACAGAACGAAACGGCATCGGTCAAATTCACGATTGTAAGCGTACCGTGGAAGAAGGTAGAGAGGATTGTCTGATCTCTAACCCGAAAATATCGCGAACGGCGTCGCCCGTTCAGGAAGGCGAATATAATGCAATTTGTTTAGCCCAGGTACGTTGGACCTTGCAAGTCGTCGCGATATAAAGGAGACAATTCCAGAATCTCTGCCCGACTCTATCCGTCTCCTTCCGGGTTTCAGGACGAAAGGCAGTGAAAAACGGTGGACCTCTAACAATTTCTAGAACAAACGATATGGTCGTTCATATTCGGATAGAATTTTAATTCCACGGATGCAGCCGTGGCTAGTGAAAACGGGGAGAGAACTTTTTCTATTTCATCGCAGGCACGGCCACCGTGTTCTAAATTCATAAATTCCAGCGGGTCGTCGAAGTGAGTACTCAGGGGAGCAGGGGGGGAGCAGCCTCTGTGTAAACACATAACCTTACGCACAACGTGAAATTACATAGCGCGGGAAAACGACGTGTGCCGAGCTTGTAGAGGCAAGAAGCAGCCGGCTTTGATGTTTCTCCCCTTTGACTTCTTTTTCTTTGCCCGTCTCGCTGTTCGCTAAGACGAATCGACTTCGAGAGCAGGCCAGGGAACTAAAGAGAAAGAGGAAGAGAGAGAGGCAGAGAGGCGGAGAGCAGCTCAGAGGAAGCGAAGCATATTTGGAAGGAAAAAGGGTTCCATCGTGACGAACGACGAGGACGAAGGCAGTTTTCCGTTCACGATTCCCTCAGACTTCATTTCGATCGGTCCGGTCAGAAAACGCGTTCACCGTGGCTGAAGGGGCTTCCACTTGGAAATTGCTGTTACCTCCTCGAGAATTGGCTCTCTGACGAATTAGATTGGCAAGTACCTGCCATTCCTGTCACGAGTCAACCGCGGCTCTGCACCCTCTCAGACGTTACGTTCGCGGAACAATTGCGGTCAATGCCAGCAACATTTCTGCAGGAATATAATGAGAGATACCGCTTGGGGAGCTACTGCTCGGCGCGGATTTGTTTCCAGTCGTAGTTCCTTTCGGATTTATTGCCGACACGGACCCAGGGGTGTTGTTATTTTAGCCGCGGCACAGATATTGCTGGAAAGATTGCTCCACTTTTGATTTATTCGACTCCGGACAGGAAATAATTTTTCTTGCCGAAGAGGATACATAGTAATTAGAATACACCGGGGTTTAGCGTTTCAACGAAAGCATCCCTGCGACCGAGATTCGTTTGCCGCGCCCGTCACGCGGGTTGCACATGTCATTTGAATAATTGAATGCGTGTAATTTATTCCACCGTAAGTTCGCGGTTGCATTGCGCGCAGCTTGTTTTTACATGGACGCCGTAGAAAATTTGTCTTGCATCTTGATGAAAATGGACAAGAGGTAAAGCAAACGCGACTCGTGTTTTAATGAATAGAAGGCAAGCGAATTTGAAATAATATATTATGCAACGAATGTACGTTAAAGTGCAACAAATTTACTATACGGACAATATACTGAGGGGTAATTAAATGGGTTTAATTACGATCGATACTATCACGTGGCGTAAACATTTTCTCGGGAATTCTATTCCAGTTTAATCCCCATGTACAGTCCGGCGAAAATTGACGCATCGTACGCGATCGTTCACATTCGCTTTAATTAACCGATACGAGAGGGGCGTATTAAAAATAATTCATTCGCTGATCATATAGAGGGATTAACTGGAATATTGCTTAAAGATCACACAAAGGGATTTCCCATCGTTATTATCTCTTTTGCGTCGCATTATACATTTCGCCCAACAATTTATGAGAGGCAACTTTTAAAAAGCATACTGCTCCGAGCAACTTTGCTAGCATCAAGCGCAGCAACTCAGCATTATTAAAGAAGAACAAAAACAGAAAAATAGAAAATATCGCAGCGACGTCGTCTTGAGTGCATAAAGAAATGCGGCACTCAGCTCAGAGCGACGAGACGGCCGCATTATCTCGCGGCACGAGCGTAAACATTGACACGAATTTTTGCAAGCTCTGCCGGCAAATGGCGAGACGGAACGTAAAGTGCGGGAGTGGACGTGGCGGTGCAAGATGCGAGGTCTGCGGTACCTAAGTAACTCGGTTATGAGCCATCCATTACCTTGTTCAACTTCACTGGCAATACTCTTACCCTTGCTGACCGAGACCCTCACCTCCATGGCCAAGCTGCGTCCAACCCCCGCGCCGCATAACTCTGCGAAGCCCCTAAGAGTCCGCCGCGAAGGTCCCTCGTGCACTGTTTGCAGAGTTACCCTTCAACGGCGTCAAAGCATCCCCTGCAACGATGTCCAGCGGTGTCACGTACAACCAGGGATAGCCCGGCGTTCCCTCGCTCTTTGAACGCCCCGACCACTGACCAACAAGATGTCTTCGCGTCTTTAATTTTCGCTCGCAGCCCCGACAGTATTTATTCTGATAGACCTGCCGCTATAAATCCATTTCTGGCCAGATTTCGGTTAGCAAAGGGACAACGGCGGCCCGATATCGCCAGGGTTTTCCGTTCCAATGTGCATATAATCGACGATGAAGCAACGGGGCGTGCAAGTTTCGTGGAGCTACGGGTTGGCGTGAAATATTCACACGGCGCTTGGCGAATTGAACGGGCAACATTCCATGCGGAGGCAAATTCATCGTGAACGGTGCAGGTCTCGAGGTCAGCTTGCTTACCGTCTCGGGGATCGGGCTATAAATCAGGATAACAAAGTGATTGGCCAAGGAGGCGTACCCAGCAGTGATAAGAGAAATAGTTTGGGGATGTTTCGAAAGAATTTCTAAACTCTTGCTGTGGCTGAGCTCTTTCGACCTGCCGTTATTAATCGTAGAAATTTCTGCGAATATTTATATCGCTGATTAAAATCACGATTATTCAAATAGTTCGGGGGTAACTAATTACTGTATTATTCGATTGAAACACGAATCAGTGCATGTGTTCCTATTCAGAACAATGGAAGGCAGAACGCGTAGGGAACAATTTTGAATGCATAGCGTGAATACCTTGCCGACTTGTACAACGTTGTAAAATAATACGAACCATTCCCATTGAGCATTTCCAGCTTAAAACTGGTAGTGGAATTAACAATATTACCCTCGAATTTTCCATAGCGCGTAGTATAAAAACATGTAAAGTACTTTTAATCCATCCTGTTCGCTGGGAACATACTGATGTTAATTTGCAACATTTTGCGAATCGTTAGCGGTACAGCGGAGTGAATAAACGTCCATAGTGAATTTCAGAAGTGTAAAAAAGCGACGAGACTTTTCATACGAGTAACAGCAAAGCGCTGACGGAAACGGGATCGGAAAGGAGAATGAGAAAGAATGTGACGGGAAATTAGAATAAGCAGGAAAAGTGGATTAAGCGTTGGACAGGGGTGAAACGTTGGTGTGGGTGCGAATGAGATGAAAGGGTGACAGAAGAGGTTAGAGTACGATATACAAAAAGGAGGAAGGGCAGGAAATTAAAAGGGGCGGATACACTTGGCAGAGGGTAGGAAAAGGATCGAAAGGGCGACAGAAGGGACCACAGGGCACCTGTAGAAAGACAAAGAGCACGATCAAGGGTGAAAAGCAGCGGCGGCATGGGAAAATCAGAATAAGTAAGAAGAGCCGGGGAAAAAGTTGAAGGAAGAAGGAGACCTTAAGAGAACGGGGGTGTGGTGGAAGGGACGAAAGGGAGGGTTAAAGTGTGACGCAGACGGGAAAGAGATACGAAGATCCGGAGTGAAAAAGGTGGAGAGCGACGGAAAGTTGGAAAAAGTATGAAGAGCGAGAAGTACGGTGAAAAACAGACGGGTTGCTATGGACGGTGGGAAAAGGGGTGACACGGTGGCAGAAGGGTAGCCGTCACGGGGAAAGAAGAGGGTCAAAAATAAAAGGGGCAAGGGTGGGATAGCGGCGGGGCATTGGCGGGAATAAGAGCGAAACAGAGAAAAGCGAAGGGATCGCGGCGGCAGTAGTATAGGTCGGCCATTTCTCGGACGAAGGAGCAGGGACTTTTAGCCCGTTAATTTTATGCAGACGGAGACCCCCTCCCCCGTTCGATTCGACACGGGCTCAGACCACGGAAGGGTGGAATGGAACAGGAAAGGGCGAGCAACGCGGAAAATGGCTCTGACCACTAATCCAATCGGCTTTCGCGAGAATTAAGGCTGCTCTTTACCGGAGTTGCGCCTGGATCCAATTTGGCACTTAGCTAATTAACGCCGCCTACGATGCGACCCGACAACGAACTTACGCCGGTAATTAACGCAGCGTAGGCTCGAACGTCGTTGCATTAACGTAAGGATCACGGTTCCTTCGACGGGGGCGGAAAGTTTCGACGGCGGGGCCGACGAACGATCGGCGGATCAGCGGAATTTATTTGAGGATCGTAAAAATGTATCTCCGTCAGCGCGACGGCCGCGAATTGCCGGGAATTATTCGGGATTAAGCGACGAACTTTTAATTGTATTGTATTTGCCGGCGGAGGGTTTAATCAGCAGCGGGAAAACGCGGAACAGCGGCGCACTTTTCATCGAAGCCCGCAGCTTTCGGTAATGCGCTTAGCCGAAAGTAATCAGAAAGCACGATGTGCGTTTTTGTCAACTTTTCCGCTGCCTGCTTGGAACTGAACACTGCTAGCTCCATGCAAAGCGGAGTACCGCTATAAAATTTTCCCCAGAGTCCCGGCGTAAAAAAAAGGAAAAGAAGAAGGATGTTTGATGGGAAACCATTGCTTGTTACCGCTGATGGCCAACAACTGCTGAATTTCTGATACGTCAAAGACGTTGTTCATAAAAATTAAGGGCCGCGTAGGCGCGCAATGTCGATCGTATTATATTTTGCCTAATCCGAAATGATTATAGACACATCGACCTTATAATAATTTCTAATCAACTCGCAGTTTCGTAGGAAGGCAATAAATTTGTTTGCCCGTTAGAGCCTTTCCGACGACATATCGGTACGCTGCACATCCGCCAGTGATTTTATTATTGATCGAAAAGAAGCTTCCCGTTTGGTATCCCGCTATGCGTCGGTGTACGCTGCGCGAGAAAGCTCGAAGCAAAACGTCAAACAAGGGTAAAAGTATTTCTCCCACTTCCTGTCGAAGACCACATCTCTTTCCCTCCAGTCCTCCGGAATTTTTCTTCTCCGATACCTTTTCCTTCGCCGTACAAAACGTCCGCAAACAAAGACGCACACGGCCTCGTCGAAACGTTCCTGCGCCCTGGCTGTAGGCTGGGTTCGAACGATTCCAGAACAGAGATGCACAACGATGTGCGCATAAACGACGCACAGAACTCGAGCCAACCAACCATCGCGCCGCCGCGTAATTAAGATTTCTTTATCATCGCATTTGAATACAAGAATTCCCGACCCCGGAAACCTTTGTTCGTACACACGCCGGGAGAGTGGCGTTATCTCGCGGCCGCTAAATTCTCCTGAGTTACAGTCGCGAATTCAGTCGGGCCCCTCGTTAATTAGCGACCGAAAGAAGAATCGCCGGGGGGCTCGTAAATCAAGAACAATGCAGGGAAATATCGCGGCCGACGGCGGAGGCCGGGCGACCCTCCACGAACGCCAGAATATTCCACCTGTCGCCTTTCCCTCTTTTTCTTCCCACCCGGTATCCGTCCCTCTCCCATCGGAGACGGTAACGCTAGTTGGCCGGGCGAAAGAAAAATTCCCGTGGAAACTGGGAACGCGTACGTAGCTCGTCCAAGGAATTCTCGCGGCCGGCCGTCTGTCCGTTATTTTCGGATCCGTATAAAATTTAATGCTTATTTTTAGCTTCCACCGTAACACGGCCGATCGATATCTGCATCTGGCCGATCAACCGGAATAATCCGTATCGTCCGATGGAACGGGGATTTTACGAGCTGGAAAGTTTTCGAAAACCGCGCCATTGGGGCGAGCAAAAATCTGCTGAGCCCCGGTCGAATGTGACCAACGGGAACCGGAAACGGAGTGTCTCTTTCAGCGATACACCGCGTGCGCGTGACAGACTACAATTTTCGCCGACTATGAAACGCCGAACGTCTGTTTCCATTCGCGGACGTCGATTAGAAATCGGATAGATGCTTCTCGGACGCGTCGAAGAAATTGCGAATTATATAGCGGGATCGAAATTCTACCAAACTTCAGACAATTGTGCAAATCTTCTCGACACGACGATTGTACGGTACTCAACTCGCGAATCGAAAATGGTGATTCTAAACGCGATGGCCGTTGCGCTCCACGGCAAATTAATGTCGTGAGGGATAGTTGTGTTGACGAAAGGTGATGAAAAGATGATGTCAAAAAACAACTTGACGTATATTTCTCGTAATATTATACAAATGGTAAGAGCTTGATGTCGATGTATATAGTTCGATGGTTGAGAACGAAGTGTCTTCTTTCGTTTCTGCGATGTTTTTTGTAGACATGAAGCAACGCTGGTTTGTTGCGAACATGTGGGTGTTGGAGCTGGGTCATTGGCTGTTCATTTTTTCTAATGTGGAATTAGGAAGTGGTAGAAAAAAGGGTGGGAGAAGTATTAGAAAGGAAGGTGAGGGATAGGAAAAATACAGCAAGGGATGGTCAGCAAATGTGGGAATCGAAGGTTTATGGTCGACCTTGCCTTCTGCTGTTTTGTGATGGTGAGAAGTTGTCGGGCGGCAGCATGGGTAATGTTTTAATGCCTGGAGCTGTCGCCGGAATTTTCCATGCATTTATCCTTGCACATTTGGCAAGCAGCTTTGATTTCTTTGGACGGTTTATGGGACCGTACAACGATTTCTCTCTATTTCGAACGGGTCCTCCTCGACCAATGCTAGAATGTTCGTACTGTGCATCATTTTTCAACTCGCTATACCGCGCTCGTCCAGCTGGCCAGCGTCGATTCGATCACCCGGGCGAATTCGATTCCCCGTGTAATCGAAATTCCATTCCTTCCAGGCAAAATTCGAAACGTTAATGAACGGTGCGCGTTGATTTCCATAGTTTTTTTTTTTGCGAGCGTTGCAGTGCTGTACAGCAAATTCATCGCCGATTCCTTCCCGAATTTTTCGGGAACTCGTTGATTCTGTGGATTTTGTTGAATCGTCTGCTGTTGCTCCGAATCGGGTCAGAGTTAATTGAACGTTACAAACATAATATCGAGAAATGATGCGGGCAAATAGCTGCAAGATGTTTGCACGAATAGTTGGTGCAACAACGCTCCCGAAGAATCAGTTCGTATGGCGTCGAGGTTCGACCGATGACCGCTTCGAAATTCTATTTGCGTGCGGTTTAATTCCTTTAAACTACGAAAAGTGAAGGGTGTTGTATTTGCGGCGGCCGTGGAACTTGCACGGTGCATTTTAAACTATCCTTCGCGTCATTTAATTAACGCGCGTTTCCATTCCACCCTTAAAACAGTTTGCTGCAGTTCGCATCGTTCGCCGATACGGAAATAGCATTTTTGTGGCTTCAAGTCGAAAGTAGTTTATTCTATTGTCCTTTGGAATTTCGTTTCACTCGTTTGTTTCGTTCGGAAAGAATTCTTTGAAAAAAGAACAGTGATATCATGGGACTCTAAATGGTGTTAATCTGTTAAACGGTTTCAGATTATTCTCGTTGTATCTTGAACGAGGCAAAAACAAAGAGGATCTCGGTGCGAATACGCGCAATTAGCATCACGCCTAGGATGCCTAGAAGGCACTGCATTATTTGTGCCCTGCGGAAGAAGTGGCTGTCGGAAGCGAAGGTTGGATGGGAGTCTCATGGTGAAATATACATCGATCCGACCGCAGTTGGATTGCCAAACCACCGACTGCAATGCAGCCGTCCATCGGGCTGGTACACGCGTTGACGCTCGTGCCGTGCTCGCGCCATGGGAAATTTAATTTCCCAGGCTACGACACAGGGATACACAACCACTGGCAGCAACGATCACCACTCCGCCTTCATCTGCGTGCGCAAATATTTGGCGAAAACACGAGAAAACTGGGCAACGATTGTAATGATTCTGGCGAAATATAATTGGAAGTATGGTTGTAAATTTTTAGGGGCCCATTTGTGGCCGCGCACGAATTATCATGTTGGAATTAAATTACTATTTCATGTGAAGTTCATTTGTTATAAACAATTAAACAATTATAATTGTTATTACGGTGAAGTGCATATAATTACAGCAACGGGATATTTTTTCTCGAGTAGCTTATTCGTTTCCCTTTCATTTGACACCCGATTTATTAAAAAACAAGCATTAGGAGCCGAGATAACAATTTTTAAAATTTTTATTGGTAACGTTGTGCGTGACATGGAAATGGTAGCGGGGTACTAGTACCCCGCAGGCAGTCGATAATGGGACATGTGGCGCCATCTCACGTTGTCGGCATTTTTTGCAGATTGCCGCGCCGCAAAAACCGACTTTCTGGATTACATCGTTAAATTCAACAATTACGTTTTTCTCCGCTTCCGGTGGGTTTTTTGCAACCGGACTGGTCTTGAATTAAAGCTACGAACCATAGCTATCTTCTGCATCAGTTTCAAGTATATCACATTTGTTATGGAAAAGTTATTAACAATTGAACAATCGGCAAAAATACTGTCCGGCTCACTGCAATTATCTTGACTTCAGGAGGCGCTAGATTAATGATAGGGTGCTTAAAATAAAGGTAAAGCATGCCGCTACAAGACAATAATCGATTTACAAAGGCTGCATGCGTTCTTTATTTTGTATAAACAATTAAATAATTCATTTGAGAATTGCACCGAAGCTATAGACGAAGGCTGATCTAATGGTGAATCAGATTGTTCCTTGAACCGAGAGCTTCAATTCGAGAGTTCGTTGATTACAATCGGCCCACTGGAAGCTGAGATAATTGAATTTGTTTAACGAAATTATAAACAAATGCGATTACTGCCGCTTCCCGGCGAACTACATTAATGATCAAAGGTAACAAATGAAAGCTAGAAGTATAAGCTACCATCTTTAATAGGTGTGAACATTATTCCATGTGCAGTTCATTTTTTATAAACAATTCAACAATTAAATATTGTTATTACGATCAACTGGATATAGTAACAGCAACAGGGTATTTTTGATCGTGTAGCTTATTCGTTTCCCTTTCATTTGGCACCTTATTTATTAAAACATAACCACCAGGAGCCGAGATAACAATTTTTAAAAATGTTGTCTCCAAGGATCGTCGATAATCGGACATGTGGCGCCATCTCGCGTTTGCGGCTTTTTTAGCAGTTTTCCGCACCGCCAAAACCGAACTCCTGGATTACATCGTTAATTTAAACAATTACGTTTTACTCGGCTTCTATGGCGTATTTTTTAAGCGGACTTATCTTAAATTAAAGCTACGACTCATAGCTATCTCCTGCAACAATTGCAACAATATGGCAGTTGTGGTTTAAAAGTTATTAACAATTGAAAAATCAGCGAAAACGGCCTTTGGGTCACTGCAATTATGTGGGCTCCTGATCGTTATTTTGTAATCTATGGGGTGTGAAATGAAAACGAAACGAATAAGCTACACAGAAAAAATATCCCATCGCTGTAAATTCATCCCCTTATCCGTAATAATTGTTTAAACATTATATTCGTTTATAACAAATGAACTGCACATGGAGTAATGTTCACACCTATTTGACATGGTAGATTATACTTCTAGCTTGGATTTATTCGGTTGCAGGAGATAGCTATGATCCGTAGCTTTAATTGAAGACCAGTTGGGTTAAAAAATACCCAGTAGAAGCCGAGAAAACACAATTGTTTAAATTAACGATGTAATCCAGGGGTTCGGTTTTGGCGGCGCTGAAACCTGCTAAAACAGCCGCAACCGCGAGATGGCGCCACACATCCAATTATCGACGATCCATGGAGACAAAATTTCTAAAAATTGTTATCTCGGCTCCTGGTGGTTGTTTTTTAGTAAATGAGGTGCCAAATGAAAGGGAAACGAATAAGCTACACGATAAAAAATACCCCGTGGCTGTAACTATATGCAGTTGGCCGCAATAACAGTTTAAATTGTTTAATTGTTTATAACAAATGAACTGCACATGGAATAATGTTCACACCTATTGGAGATGGTAGCTTATACCTTTAGCTTTAATTTATATCTTTGATCACTGATGTCGCTAGCCGGCAAGTCGAAGTAATCGCATTTGTTTATAATTTCTTTAAACAAATTCAATTATGTCGGGTTCCACTGGACCGATTTTAATCAACGACGTTTTAAATGAAAGCTTTTGATTCAAGGAGCAATCTCGTTTTAGTTTACAATAGTTCCCGTGTATAGTTACTGTGACATTCTCAAACAAATGTTTTAATTTTTTTGTAAATAATAAACGGCGCAAGTAGCATTCATAAATAGTTTATTGTCGTGCAGCAGCATCCTTTACCTTTATTTTAAGCACATGATCGTTAATCTGGCGCTTCCAGAAGGCGTGATAATTAATACGACCCGCGGTGTATTTTTGCCGATTCTTTAATTGTTAATAACTTCTAAACAACAATAACTGCTATATTGTTGAAAGTAGTGGAGAAAATAGCTATGGCTCGTGGCTTCAATTTAAGACCAGCCCGGTTAAAAAGTACGCACTAGAAGCTGAGAAAAACGCATTTGTTTAAATTAACGATATAATCCAGAAAGTCGGTTTTGAAGGCGCGGCAAACTGCGAAAAAGGCCGACAACGCGAGATGGCGCCACTTATCCCATTATCGATTGTCTGTGCGGCTCTAGAGCCCCTCTACCATTTCCATGTTACCGACATCTTACAACAAGCGATGTTAATTATAAATTTTATATCTCGGCTCCTGATGGTTGTTTTTCGATCGGTGAGGTGTCAAATGATAGGGAAGAGAATAAGCTACCCAGGAAAAAATATCACGTTGCTGTAACTTCATCCCCTTGTCTAATAATCGAAGGGGCGTCTATTCGAACTGCTTGGAATATTCGCTACAATTTTCGTTTCGCTGCACCGAACATTAATGTTAAAACATTGGATAATTTCGCTACTTGTGAGATTGTTTGATAGGATGTTTAGCCAAGTTTTCTGTAAAAGAACAAAATTGTTCTTTGATCAGAGCAATTTGGGCGAACGAGGAAGCGAGACGATAGTTTCGTAAATGAAGTATTCTTAAAGCAGCTTATTCTAAATTAAAATGCCTCAAAGTAACTAGTAGCCAAAAGCCAATAAGTCTCTTCCTGGAAACTCGCATTTCGAGCAGCAGTCTGGAGAAAAAAAGGAGCATGCGGTTAATTCAATGAAGCCCACCACCACCCCCCGTGCAAGGATTAATGAACTATACCAGAATTTTATGATCGTGGCGGCTCGACCTTATAAATGAATGAAATTACAATCACCCCCCCAACTACCCTCACCGCCACATCGACTCGGTTTTTAATTCAATTTCAAGAGTGGTCCAGATGAAAAAGGACCAACGAAGTGGCATTAAAATAACGAGCTATCCCTCGCCGGTCCTCGATAATTGCGTTCCACCTGGTGTATTATGCAATACGATCGCGTCACCCCTTGCATGCCACGGCAGACCGTGAGATAATTTGATTTTTGGCCCCGACATGGGGGTGTAAAAATGTAAAAATGTGTAGAAAGGGGCCTTGTGGTTTATATCCCGGAAATTATTTTCACCCCCGTGATGGAAAGGTGTTCTGGGAGTCTTCGAAATGAATTATTTCACATCTCCGTTTTAAAATCGACGAAAAATGCCAGTGTCCATGAAAACACGTGTGCCCCTATAGCTTTCGTTATTCACGCAGTGTGAAATTATTGTTTTCCCAATAACAGAATACAATTGTCCATGTTTCCAGATAATAGAGAGACGTGTGTTTGCGATTGTACAAAATTTTACAAGAAATGTGGAATTTGTCGGGCGGCAAAGTATGACAGAAATGGTCTAACAAGGTACTTATAAAAGCAGGTGGCACGCGCATTCTACAAATTAATATCACGTAGCGAGACTTCTTTTGTATTTTCATTGCATTTTACGCTGCATTAAAAACGTAAAGGGGAAGGAAATCCTTTCATACTTCAAAAGATTTCCGCGGATGGTTTTCAACTTTTATACATGCCTGTTCCAAAGAAACTATTGGAACAGAAACAGCCCATAGCAGTCTGCTCCCAAAACAATTCTCGCGTAATTTCATACCAAAGTTCGGATAATTCACGAACAAAAAGAAAGTTTCATTGCGCAATGTTCGAAGCGGACGCAGCTTCGACCTGTTCAGTCTCCGATGAATAATATTACTGTATTATAAAATTACACGACGAAACTCAATTACGCCTCCTTCAACGCACAGACACAAGCCAGCAATTCAGTAACGTAGAGCTGCACGCGCAACCTCGTCCGCAGCCGCTGCTTTATGAAGCACTAGCGTTGGCCAATTACGTCGTGGGGAAAAAACTGAAACGTTATTACTATCGGGGGTGGAAAAGAAACTCAAACATTGTCCGCGATTTGCTGGCCCAACTTCTAACGAGACGTCCAACGTGAAAAATAAATGCTTCGATGCTGTGCATTGTCGGAAACATCGGATAACTGACGTCAGATATTCGATCCCTTGTTGGTTACTTTTAGCTAACAGCCAGGCATGTCATCGGGTGTATAAGATTGCCGCTTTCAGGGTTGCCGTTCGTTTCTTGACAGATCGCTCCACTCCACCCTCGATATTACTTTGTCAGGGAAACGGAAGTTGCCGAACAGGAACTCCAAGATGTGCCAAATTTTTCGCGGAAACTGACGATGTCACGTAGGCCCCGGCCAGTAGAGTGAGATACGAGCAGACGACGAAAAGGCACGTCGATGAAGCAAAATGCAGGTATTGAAGGAGAAATTATATATGTGAGAAAATGTATGGCAACAGGATTTTCTGATAAATAATTTCTAGAGTTGCTACGATATATTATACGTATAGCCAATTGCATTTAATTAATATAGTAGATTATTGTTGTGAATGGGTGGCACTTAATGTAGGAAATAATTTAATTAATAATCTATGTACAGTTTATGGGATGAGATACAATAGTATCCTAAACTCTATAGTGAGGTTTTATTTTTGTTTGTATATTAAATTAAATGATATAATAATACCATTGGAAAATTATAATAATTGTGAATTTAAATAATTTGAATAACGTCTGCAACATTCGTGACCCTAATTTTATTTAATAACCAGCATAGAAGAAGAGTACTGCATACTGTAGAAACGTCTGTACTACGTAAGTTCCACGTGCAAAGTAGTTCAAGTACAATGGTCCCCTCGGCGAAGTGATTAGTGTCTGCTTGCTAATCCAAGGGTCTTGGGTTTCGAGTCTCGGCAGAGTCTTCAAATTTTTCCCCCGGAATATTAATTCCAAAATTTCTTAGAAAGTTCTTTGTTCTTTTACGTAAAGTGTGCATCATTCGCCGGAACTCGAAATTAAAAAAACTCCTGGGGGTTGGCTGTCGAGCTTTCACATAAAATGAACCCAGTCGCGATTTTACTGTCTATGTTAATTTAACTACGTCCAGCCCCTCAATCTGATAATAAAAGTTGCTAATATTTCAAGCAAAAATCAAATAGGTACAAAAACTGGAGCAATATTATATTATTTAACGGCTGCTCTATTATTCACTCAGCATACGCCGAAAATATAATACACCATCCATTACTCAAACGTAGTCTAGATTCGAGATGTCTTCATAAAGAAAATCAAATAATTTCCACTTATCAAACAAAATTGGACACGTGTCGCGTAGCTCTGCGTGAAATTTTCATGTAACTGATTCTATTCTAGATCGACCTTAGAACCCGTTAGCAGGCTCCGAATGGAGTTCACGGAAGTGCGATTTTTCGCAAGCAGAGAAGCGTTATTACTGGGAAACCTAAATGCGTCCATTAAGTGTTAAAACGATCACTCGGTTGAATTAAAGATCCATTAGGCACACGTACCGTCGAATTAAGCGCACACCGACGAGCAACCGATGGCCTATGTGCCGCGAATATTTCTGCCCGCGGTGCCTTACATTCTTTCCAAATGTATTCGGAACGTGGGCAGTATCAAATTGCTGGACACGAAGGCACTTGAATCACAGCCCCGCGGCACGAACTTCCTTCATTGTGAGCAACGTAGAACGGGAAAAGTTTCGCGGCAAAGGAAAGGGAAATTAATACCAATCATTATCACGCTTTCCCGCGATATAATGCGAAATGCAACGCCCCCAGACGAAGCGATATTCATCACGACCGAAGGGGCAGCGAAGTTCCTTCTTTGTGCGGCCACGCAATTATAGGCATGGCCATTAACAAATGGACAAATGAACGTTATTAACAAGAACGTTCCTGGGCACCTTTTCCCTTTATAAAGGCAGCCGAGAAATTTTCAACTTCAGCGTTCTAATTATCGACGGGGTACGATTCTTAAAGGTCTCCAAGGATGCGTAAATTTCACGAGTTTACGGTTGCATCACTTTCAAGCGAAATACCGTGGTCATCACCTATACGCAGACATTCTATTCCCATCGCGAGATTGACGTCTTTCCTGTAGCACGGACTTAAAACTGGGTCACTGTGATATGTATCAGTTACTTATTTCATAAATAGCTCTGTCGAGATGCGGTTGACCTGCCGTCAAACTTGAGATCTTGTTTGCAACCTGGTGCCTCCGTCAACTCTGATACGCGGCCGCCCAAGGGTCGCGAAACTTTCAACCCCCGGACATCTTACAAATTAAGTCCGCGCTGGATTCCATCGCGGGAAAACTATTTCCAGACCGCCAGATTCTCGCGGTGATCCACGTGCTCAATTTTACGTCGACGGTGGCCAAGAGAAAACTGGTCAACCCGTAGGCAAATTAAGATTTACCTAAACTTTCATTCAACCATGAATTCAACCATGAATGAAAGACACTGAATGGCGTCACGGAACCTTGAATTTCACCGACACATTTTTTGCGTGCGTGAAATATTACGAAAGTGGCAATAAGACAGCCCCTCACCCCCCACGGGAAAGGTTACTCTTAGGAACGTGGAGACACGAGGAGTTCTAGGGTGGCAGAGGCAGAATGGAGATAGTGTGCTCGCGGTGAAGACGCCATTCTCTCGATTACTCGGCGCGTTAGCGTGACATTTAATCTCGCGCAAGAGCTATTGACATTTCGATGGCCGACCTGCCGGGATATCTGGTATTTGCGTTTCCGGCGTGCATCCCGTGCTGGAGAGGATCGTCCCGGCGGAACGAGCGCGCACAATGAATCGCGTGAATCACTTCCGAGTATTTAATTATTCAGTTCACGTGTTCGCAAATAGGGCCGACCGGTTTACAGCAATCTCTGTGATCGTTTTTCACCGCCGTTGCCGACCTGAAATTTATACGTTCGTAGATATCAATTGGCCAGGCCTGGTTACACGCGTTATTGTTCGATTTTACGCTCGACGTGGAATTATGTGGCGGCTGAAATACGTCACTACTGTGTATTTGGATCGACGAAGCCAAGGGTCGCTGAAATCTTCGTTTCAAGCTGTGGGGTGTCTTCACTTTCAGGTAGAAAGGTTTATGTAAGATAGTAGTCTCTCTATCTCGATTAGGTATTACTTATTACAATTATTTCGTAGGCGTGTATATGTTAAAAGGTGTTCTGTTTACAAGAATGCCTTTCCTTGGCAAAAGCGTCGGTCGTGTGGATGCCTACGTCACCATGGCCCTTTTTAACCATTTTAGGGTTCGCCCCAAATGAAAGCTACGCTAGACAAAGACAGCATGCATCTTACAATTAGAAATGCACATGGCCCGCCTCAGCCGTTCCTGTACCTCGAATATTCTAACATTTATACCCGTCGCTTCCATTTTTAGTTCGGCATTCATTGGAAAGTTGTTCAGCTGATATTTGGTCCTGAATGAAAATCTCGACTGTTATAGCTCGAGTGCGAGCCCGTTTCACACTCTATTTTCCAGCGCACGTCAAGCCAAACTTTCAAACGACGAAGGAACGTGCACGCGTAGCTACAGGTTCCCGATTAATCGGGGTGTCGAGCAGAACATTCCCGCGGGACCTCTTTCATTCGCCGCCGAGTATTCTGTGCCGCGATCAAGGATAAAACGACGCGTTTTCAGAACAGCATGAACCTGCCATGAACGTCGGCGGTGGTTTAATTTTTCACGTCGACGGAACAACTATTGTCTTCGTTTACGTCTGAAATGGTCCATACTCGCCGCGGCTGAAGTATCTCGCGTATCTCCGAATTAACGAGGGACAATCGGTAATGTAATGTATTCGCCCCGAAATATCTATATCAGTCTTATGATATACATATATTTCTGTGTTACTCTTACTATCTACTAGTCACCTAAGAAGTCATCTATACAGTCGTCATGCAAGCTTATCACGTCACCGCTTCCAAAACACGTAGTCAAACAGCCTACAATCCCTACCCATCCGGAGTCCTTTGGAATCCGCCCTCACCATCCCCACTACATCCTTTCCAACACCCTTTAAAACCCCAAGGTTCCCTGACTCCCGAGCTCACATCATACGAAAAAGTCAATCGTCATAGTCTGAGTCCAAGTGATAATTAAACCTCATGTAAAAACCGAAGTTGGGAGTTAAATTTTCTCTCTGTCCATTACAGTAAGAAAAAATCGTTTGTTCCTTACGAGGCGGATCGATTCGAGATACTTATTGCTAGTTCGAAGCACGACACTCGCTATTCGTACATGTTTCATTCAAAATCTATCTCACAAAGGTACTTGCAGGGCGATGGCCATTTTTTTTACCGCATTCACCGTCACGATCTACGAATTCCCAAGCCGGGTTCGTGTTTCAGGAGAGACAGGGAAAATGCAACGAGTCGTAAACATTTTTATCAGTCGTTCCACCGGTTCACCTTCCTCTTCCTCGCGGCCTCGACGGGCGATGATACACATCAGGGCACCGACGCCAAGTGGCCGCCTCGAATTGCTTCCCAAAAGAGATGTCTACGGGCGAACTTCATCGCAATTAAACCACTTGCGCCGGGCCACAGAATAAGTAGCACCCTGCGTCGAAGTTCTTCTCGTATTGTCCCTCTGTGTCACCCGAGTCGAACTCTCCTCGTTCAATTCCTGAAATAATTCCCCGCCGTTCGTTTAAACGCGAACACCCCAGACACGATCACTCATTGTCGCAGGAAATTTAATTATTATAATGCACCCCTCTCCGCGGTCCTTTTCATCCGTGACTCATTCGCGATGGCGGCACATTCAAAGACCTCGAAGGTTCCGGCAGCTCACGGCACGGCCAGTACACGCACCTTTGCCTTCCGTGCCTTTCATTAGCGGTGAAAAGCATCCGCCGTCGACGCTACCACCGCCGCCACAGAGGATTCTGCAATTACTCTTAGACGGTAAGTGCTCGGTGCAATAACGAGTGCTTATCCCACATATATATGTACACGTGTAAAGAGCACGGGGAAAGCAAAGTTCAGAAGGAGCTTTGTGGCGGCGTCACTCGTCAGAAACGGTAAAGGAGGAGTTCCACGACAATTCTTCCCTTTGACGGAGTTCCAAGCACCCGCAACCAGGAAGACTCGCAGCGAAAGTGGTCTGTCTTCCGAAAACGTTGAATCACGTGAATCACCAGCAGCCACCATCTACGTTGAAACTTCTTTCCCTCTTTCGTTTCGCTAATCGCGCTACCGTTTGACCAGACGACGGTCGGCTTTTCGTGAGCCTCGCACGGAAAAAGACAATGTGGCTCACGTTTCTGCACCGATCACAGAGCACGCTGGTTAATTGAAACAGCTGTACCAGCTACGCAGCTTAATGAGACGGTCTATTAGCTAAAGCAGCCCGGTGTTCAACATTCATTTTATCCTTTGAAGGATGCGTTTGTAAATTTCCCGCATTGATTCGCAGCGACAAAGTAAGGCGAATGTTGACATAGACACTTTACAGAAGCACGCTGGTTACATCGCATCTACAGTTGAGTTTCAATGGCGCTCTGAAAATATGATCATAAAAGGAAGAGATAGTGGTGGAATGGCGAGCAGCCATAGGTGGAATGGTACTAGAAACGACGAATTAAAGAGGAAAGTTGAAAGGGGTCATTGGGAAAGCGGTTTTTAGGAACGGAGAGCCTTGCTCTCGGTTGGTTTCAGGAAGAATGGTAATTAAGCGAGGTTTCGAGGTATGGTTTTCTCGTATCTACAGTTTGCCCCGACTCATCAGAATCGTTTTAATTAGGTCAAAAGTTTTGATTCCACTCCGCATATGGAGAGGGGGCTGGCAATGTCAACGATCCTTTCGCTTTTACGATTCACGAGTGTCCGACTCAAGTGGACATCTTTCCAAGTTACTATCGAAGTACATATTCAGCAAATTGTTTTTAACAGTCTGGGGGCACAGTTTCCACGATCTCTAGAATGCTATTCTAAAAATGTACCGCTGCAGGAAATTAACGGATCACTAATTTTTTTGGAAGTGCTGTAACTCTGTGGAAGAAAATCGTAAAACCATCTACCCGCACCGATTTTGAGGAGATTTTTACGTACCTGTATTGCATTGTTTTCGAGGACCATACAATTAACAACGCGTAGCGAAAAATTGAAGTTGGTTTTTGTTCCAAAAAATGTTACAAATTCAAACTCTAAGAGCTTAGGTTTGTTTCGCCTTTGTGGAGGAAACCGTCCTCTTTACAATGACTGCAAACAAATTGTTGCACGATTTTTTTTACAAACATACAGCAGTTAAAAAATCGGCAATTCTTTGGTAAAAATTTAACGGTCCTTTAATTTCATGGGAAAACGTAATTACTAGGGCGATCTTTCAATCGCATTAGTATTTCGTCGGTCGTATCTCTTGCCCAACGAACCTGAAGGAAACAACATTGCCCCTCCTTCACCTGGATGTCCACAATAGAAAACAAACACTTCAGCAGCTTCCTTTCCGCTTTCTCTGTTCGACGATAAAAGGTGTACCATTCTTCGAACACGTGTCACAAAAACTCGCGAGCTTATGGATTTCGTGGCCTTTCTTTCCGGTGAACTTCCGCAGAAAACTTGCGCCACGCTTTTCCATCTCCTCCGCGATATCGACCAGGAGAGAGAGAGAGAGAAAGAGGGGCGAAAGTTCGAGAGCGGTTCTTTCCATTCGCGAGATTTCCATGACCTTTGAGCTCGCCTCGCCTCGTAATCTCGCATAGTAGTTTTCCATTTCCCCCGTTCGAAGTTCATCGAGCCGTTCCCTTCGTTCGACGTTTCTCTCGAACGCTTAACTCCTCGCTCTTGGTTTATCAGCCGCTCCAAACTTTTGCCTATTACGGATTGTGCCTTCGTCCTTTTCATTTTTTTGTTCTTTTCCTTAATTGCTTCCCGAACTCGGTCCTCGTCAAAATCGACGCCCCCAGAGTGAGAGGAATTTGACAGACCTGTTAGGGTAACGGAGACCCATCCTTTCCAAACGAATTCGACGCTCAATTAAATTAAACAGGGATAAATACTCTCGCGGTACTAGAACTAGAACCCTCTATGCACAGAGAGTACCTGTGGATAATGTATGCCTGCTTGAACGACTAGAATCCTTCTTCTGGTAACGTTTCGTCTAACTACGCTGAGGATGATCTGTAATCTACGGAGAACGGTCGGTCCTCGAGTATTCATCAAAGGATATTCCAGTGTTGCAGGAAGCCTCGCGAACGGTTATCTGGGTAACTATATGCCGCGAAGTGGAGCGTGCACTGGATATACAAAGTTTGACGCTCGTGGATACGTTAATGGCTCGGCTGAAACGAGTCCCTCCCGCGACGATAACGCGGTTCCACTTCGTCTCGCTCCGGATCATATCTCGTGTAAGGATCTCTCGTGATACGACACCCTACGCGTCTTAAGCAAGTGCTGGCAATCTGTAGAGAGAGCCGCGCCGCACATGTGCATGCAGGTTGATCAAGTTAGGGACAGGTACAAGCGAGGAACAACCGCAGATTATCGCTTCGACTTCGTTTTCATTTCGTGATGCGAAAGATTCGATTGTTTTTAACGCGACACGCGCGGATAAGTAGTCTTGCTAGGGTGGGGATCACGAATCTAAATGTTTCAGATTATTTTAGGACTTGCTAAAGACGTGTTAAAGAAGGTGCGGTTCGTGTCTGATGTGAAAGTGGCTGCACGAAGTTCTCAAGTCCTTTCGGTGATGTTAATTACGCTTTTCAGTCGTCTGAAACGCGGCTATCCCTGTAACAGTTGCGGCAGCCATTATCGTTTGGTATCACAACGGCCAAGTAATTTCGGTTGCGGTTGGGAAATCGCAGAACGATGCACCCCCAAGTCATTGAGGTACAATTCACCGACGCACCTTCTGCACGCAGCAATCAGCGAAGATTATTAATTTTTGCTGCTTGAACATCTAAGAAAACTGTCTCTTGCCAGATTCGTTTTGCACCTGTATTCAATTCGACGCCTTTGTCCCGTATTCTGGCAACGGTGGCCCCCGCGTAACTGGCTCGCTTTCCACCTATGGACAACTTCAAAGAGCAAACACAATGGACGTGACCAAGGGTCAGAAGTTTGGATTCGACCATGGGTTTCCTTCTTCCAACCGCCGAGCGTTTTCTAGAGCGGAATCTATTTCCTACGTTTCTTTATGGAGAGCAGTTTCGAGTCCACAGCAATAAAAGTTGAACACCGTATGATATAAAATGGATTCTGAACACATCTGGACAATGTATCCCGGGGAACGCCGGTGCCATCCTCGATTGTTCTGAATCCAATACCAGCTGGATTTCTGCATAGAAGTGTCGTCTCCGCGACAGACATTTCCTGCCACCGTATTGAAAACGATACCCAAAAACATATCCAGGCTAGTATTTGCTCTTTATCTTCCCCTCGTCGTACTCGCAACAAATTTTCACCGTTCGAATTCTCGAGAGCCTAAATGGTGTACCGATGAATATCCAAGAGGATATTGAAGAATACGGAAACAACGACGCGGATGACCAGGCGATCCTTCGGGGCCAACGATGCATCGCGACCCTTTATTCTGGTTTCTCAAAATACCAGGCAAACCTGTATGCAGTTGTCCGATAGCGTTCCCTAGGAAAAGCCGGTAAACCAGCGTAAACGTTTGTCCAAAGTGTTCGGGGCTCGGCTTATTTTCAGCCAAATGGCCCGCTATTAGCGCAAACTACCCTCGAAATACCCCTATACGCATCTTAGTTCACCCGTGGGCACGGGTCAGGGCCGCTTGCGAGCACTCAGATAAGGGGAATTAAATAGATAACAGGTGTATCGCCGGGCGGGACTAAAGGAGACGAGGGCTCTGCAAACTCGACGCAGCTCGTCCACCGTCAGACGATTCCGTCAGCCAGCCCGATCGATTTCCGCCTCGCGACAATTACAGTTCATTAAGCCACACCGTCAATCGTAGCTGGGCCCCGCTCGCAATTTAACTTCGCTGACCGTCCCTTCTTGAGTGGCGGCGCACATTGGCATTTGCATCTCAAGGAAACTTTCCCGGAAGCACTTAACAGCAGCGTTCGCGGTCCTCGCTTTTGGAGGAGGCGAACGGACGAGGCTCATACTTTCGCCGCTCGACGAATGTAAATCACGGGATTCGAATTCGACTGATCGACTGTGCCGAAACTCTGACCGACCGGCTTCTCTCTGTCTTTAATAACTTGCTAAGGGAGGGCCTGCGACGGTGGAGAGGCCGATCTCTTTGCCACCGTTATTGCATCGCGGAAAGGGAGTCGAAAGTTTGTATAAAACGGTCCTTCAGATTCCAGCTATCTCTTACCGTTTGGAATAGGACACTGATCCATTTTGCTGTCACAGAGGCGATCTCTATTGAATAACGTGAAGCTGATTTTTTCAAGGGGGCTTCTGTAAGCGAATATTGATCGAAGATCAATAGTCCAGTGTAATGCTGCGACGCTCGATCCTCGATTCTCGATTTCTGGAAGAAAGAGTAACTGATTCGATATTCCTAAGCAGAAGGGACGAGTCGATTCGACTCGACGGAGAAAACGGGGAAATTGGTATCCATGGAACGTCCTGTATACTCGTACCTCGGCTGTCAATAAAAAGTTCGTGTTCATTGCACCGAGAATTCAATTGGACAAACCGATTATGTCGGCAGCTTTGACGGGGGAACCGTTCTCCGCGATACAGATCTGTTCCCCTCAATTGGTAGCTTTTCCCCCCCGGTGTTTCGATTGGTCTTATACGAAGCCGATTCTGGGACGCGTATCGCGGTGCAAAATTGAACTGATTTCAAGCAGAAGTGCTTTCGATCGCCGATGCCGGGTGCATCGAGCGTGCACTGCAGCAATTTTGTGCCCGCTACACTCGAGCGATTGTTCGACGAACATCAAGTGCGTCGTGAAAATATAATAGGAGATAACGGCACCGTCAATATTTGCGCGCCTATCATTTTGTTGCGCGATGGCAAATAGACGGCAAATAGATGGCGAATAGAATGTTTCGCAAAATCTCTTGCAAAAAGAAGCGGCGGCGTCGGTCGCCTCTCACCGGCAATTCAGCGCGAAACTCGCGAATATTGTAGCCGAAAAAAGTTGTACACTCCTGAATTCGCTGATGCAGCGGCCCGTATCATCGATCTGTCTCCATGACAGCGCGATAAAAACTCTCAGCCAGAAGGGAGCGTCGCTGAAGTGAGTGCAGTTCATAAACCGATCTCCCGTTTACAGTGCTTCTTACCCTCGATTGCACGTTTCAGCCGCTCCGCCGTCATCTACCGTACACCTCGCTCGAAAGGAAACACGTACGTACGTACGTCCTCGACGTCGACACGTCTCTTTCATTCGTCGCCCATTCCCTTTTTTCTTCTGAAGATATCTCGATAGTTGTAGCTTGTCACCAGACTGTCGACGTGACGAGCATCCAATTCGCCGCCTCTGTCTCCACTTTCATCCGTCAGCCTCCATTCCACGGCGCGAAACCGACGCCCGCCACTAAATCGTCCTGACGTTTTTCGACGCGGCACGACGCGGGTCCGAGCTTCTTCGTGGACCGGATAGCGGGTGAAAAAAAGTGACTCAGACTTTAGCCAGAGTTGGTGCTCGTCGGCGGTTAATCCGAGCCCGGCTTCTAAAAGTTCTTTTCGAAGGCTGTTCGAGAGGAAGTGGAAACAATACGGGCCGATCGAGCAGCAAGAGGTCTTTGTTTCCCTTTTAATTAGCCGGCAGAAGAAAATCGACACCGACGGGCACGCGTTTTAATTGAGAAAGTTTCGCTGATCAATTGATTGAAACCGGGATTACTAGGAATACGATGTAACGCGGGTGTCCTGGAACTTGTTCAACTGAGGACGACGTTTCTGTAGACACGATTGAAGGGATATTTTTCTAAGGGTAATTTCGGATACCTTTTGCTGTGGAAAATCCAATTAATTTCCCTTTCAAGTATACCGCAAATATCATTTCGCGTGAACTAGATAAGGAAGCGGACGGCGAATCGCAAACACAAAAGTAATTATGGGCAAAGTTTTGGGGAAAGCAATTAAGGATGGCGGGTACACGCGCGAAGCTTAATAACGTTCGAAAAAAAAACGAAAACAAAAAAGAAACGCGACGGCGTTAAATATTGCGTGAATAATTTATCAAGCTGACGGTTCATTAAACTGGGCGAAAAGAAAAAAAAAAGGGGGGAAGAAAATGGTTGAATATTGATTAATTTCGTCGAAGGCTGCACACGTTCGACATTATCAACGGCCATATTGAATGCAAAGTAGCTGAATATTTTCAGCGGGCGAAGCGCGTCGCAGGGCCAAGTGGCGGCAAAAGGGCGATGGAAACGCTTTGATGAAATACGTAACGTGCTGTCTTCCAAAAGCAGCCTTTGACAGGCATTTAGAGGCACTTGGCGCAATCCGCTGTGATATTGATTCAATTCTCGCCCGGGTCCTTTCATCCGCTTGTTAATTTCGCGCCTCCGGATTACACAAGATGAACCGGGACGACGTTGTTTGAAACTGAATCTCTTCCATCGTAGACAGGCAGGCGTCTCGAGCAGAAAGTCACGATGGCTGTTTCATTCGACGAAATTTCCATTCCACGCTCAAACTTGGGGCGCACGATTTCGTTGCATAGTTGCACTAACGAGAATGGCCGTCGAGGGACATTTAATTTTAATCAGGATAAATTATACCCTGCAATAACGATACGTATTTCATTGGCATATAAGACGACGATCACCCGCTCGATTATAGCGACCGGGCAAAAGTTGCAGGGCTTTCCATAAAATAAACAACGGGCGCGTTAAGTTCGCGTTGGGAGCCGGCCGATTTAATTGGAACGGGGAATTCGAACATCTGGAGTTAATGAAAGTTTCAACTGCGGAATACCAATTTGTGTATGCCTATATTCGTTCGTAATGGCCTGGGACTTTGCGAACGGTTCAATCGTTCCCCGAGTGTTCGACTGGGGTGAAAATAATTTGCCCGGCGAATTGGGCCCTGCTCGTAATAAATATTCCGTCTTTTAAGTTTGTCGGGTCGCGAAGGAGCTTCGGGGGATAGCTCCTTTTACAGCCGCCT
Source organism: Nomada fabriciana (assembly GCA_907165295.1). Lineage (NCBI taxonomy): Eukaryota > Metazoa > Arthropoda > Insecta > Hymenoptera > Apidae > Nomada > Nomada fabriciana. The sequence continues at coordinate 15,732,792 of OU015690.1, forward strand.
CGTTATGTCTCATTTATACCGCTCTTGTCTCATTTCCTGCTACGCCCTGTTATTTGCATACCTTTCCTTATGTCTCTGTACCTGGCCGCGTTACCTTTTCGTTTCTCTTACTCCATCCCCGTCCCCTTTCCGTCCTATCCGCCTGGAAAGAATTTAATGAAATGTAAACCGTTAACACCGTACAATGGCGATTGTAGAATACTAACAGATTGAGGCTGGAGTATTACGTTATTAATGTTTAACCGCGTTTCAACGAGCGGTGTACGGCCGAGAATGGGTTGCGAAATTCTTATCGTGAATTTCCACGGACCACAGACCATCGTGAATCAAGCATGTGAGGCACAATGTCCCAAACTATGTATTTCCCGCAGCCGTCGCTGATTTTGGATTTATAGCCTGCACGCGTCTTTCGCAGAGAACAATATCGAATCTGTTGCACCGACGCGACGTTTTCCTCAAATACATATATTCTCGCGAAATCTTTGTTCCAGACAAGCGGGCGCACAGGAAATTGACGGGAAAAAAGATTTACAGCACGGAAAGATTTTATTTAGCGACGGCTTATTGAGAAAGCCATATCCGTATTCGGAAAGGAAAGGAAGGCACGTTTCGCTGTACAGAAACGTTTAATATTGACAGAGACAGCTGACTGATTGTCGTCTGGCGTAGAAATGCGACAACATCGCAGAACATCATAAGCAGTTGGCTACGTTTTGTTCCCCTGTTTCTTTTGTTCGCCCAAGTACACACGGTGCGTACGCTTGTACTCGCAAACGTAGTTTGCCTGGCCCACTGCGTTTCATTCGCAACGCGGCCTCTGAAGCAGCCCATTCAGATTCGTTCAAACAAGACTGCAAGTGTCGTCGGGATTGCTTAATATAACCGGCGTTGAAATTGTGGAACAGAGGCAGGGATGAAAACAGATCAGGCAGCTGCCCTTTTTTATACAAAAGTGAAGGAGTTTTGACTGCGTTGCAGCTTCGTTGTTACGAAATTTTAATTGCACCTGAAACTGCTTCCTTTGAACCTTCCCCTCCTAATTACTGGCTCGAAAACGTCAAAAATTTTCAAGCTTCTGCATCTCCGACGTTATATATAGTATATTATAAGGATTATTTACGCGTGGTCATTCCACGGGCATTGAAAATGCATCCGCTTCCATTCTCTAATCCCATTCGACCGACAACCCTTTACACCTTCGCGACCTCCAGAAACCAAACTATTTTCCGCGCTAATTCCCAAAGCGCGCGGCGTCAAATTCACGGATCTCAGCCATACACGTTTCGTGCTTTCGGCAAATTATGAATATTCATTTCTGGCAAGAATAGTGGAGCTCCTGTCGGCACCACGATTCTAAACTTTCGACGACCTCAAGATCCACTCTTTAGCTTTGACGCGGGCTCGAACAGACAGAGGGGTTTTTCAAGCGTCGAAAAAACACGACGAACGATCGTTCCCCGAAGCATCGGACGCGGATTTTTATTCTCCCGGCCGTCAGCCGTCCACGGAACAATGGCACTTCCTTCGCTGTCTTTGTCGCTCGCTTTCCAGATGAAGCGTTCACCTGGATTTATCTCTTCCCCCGTTAGACCATCGCGAAAAAAAACTTGGACGTACAGATATCCGGCGGCGTACGGAACCGCAAACTTTCACGAAACTTTTTCCACTCGTCTCCCGTCCCTTTGTCTCCGCCGCTACTGTCCCTTCGGAACATTGCACGCGGTTATTAAACGCTTGACCGACAGGTGAATGCAATAAATCGTCCGCTAATCCCTCTGGGGCGTAAAACAGTCGATAAATGTTTGACTGTGAACGAACGTGCGATCTCTTTGCCACAGGTATCCTAGTTTTTTTGTTTCCATCGGTGCTTCGACCGATTATTACCTCGCCTCAATAATCTTAATTCTCGTCTTAATTTTCGTCTCGTACACCGGCAGTTTCAGATCGCTTCTGAATCGATGCACAGTGCTACGGGAATATGCATAAATAATCTGTGGAAGGCTGGCCCGATGCACGATCGTGCGCAGGTAGCGGCACGGAAAGGAGGGAAAAGAACAATCGATGCGCGACAATAAACTTGCACGATGGGCCATCTCGCGCGGAAAAAAGAAGAAAAAAGGAAACGGTGGAAAATTAATGCCCGGACGTATATATCTGTGCCTCTATGTCTTTCGAAGTCGGCCCCTTGTATGCGCGACACGGCCGTGAGCACGCGGATCTTTTTCAATCAAGTAATAAAACAGGAGAAACGAATAGGAAGGAGATATTTCTTTGGGCGACGTAGAAATCGTTATTTCGAGGAATTTGCTTCCGTTCCTGTTGGAATGCGTGGGCCGATACGAGACGGAGAAGAAATTCCGTCGCACTGCCATTCTTAAATGATCATCTATCATATACCTGTGGGAGAAATGCATCGTAGACGGTGTATTATTTAAAGACAGTTACGAGGGCCTAAATATTATTAACGCAACGAGCTCGATTGAGTTTCTGAATGGAGGAAGGCAATCGAGCGGCGTTTTCGATCGTACAATCTCGATCGATGGCTCGATTGATGAGGGAAAAAGGCTGACAAAGAAGGTGATTCAACGCGAAAGTCAATCCTTATCCCGGGTTTCGCAGAAACGGGGCCTCCTGTCTTGGAAGCTTTTCATGGATCAAACGGATAAGTCGGGACACGTATCTTTCAGAACAGGGGAGGATATCAAGCGTATTTACTGCCGTAGACATTACCCCTGATGCTCTCAATCTATACCACCGTTAATCCCTGAAACAAATCCTCCATTAGTCTATGGTATCGTTCTACATGGGACACGTAATTCATTTTGTTATACAAAATCTGACGACCATTATTTATCCACTTTCTCCACTGAATGAGTATCTCGATACAGCAAATCAATTTTTCATCGTGGATTTAGTATCGATGCAATTCTTATATACACTGGGGGGTCTTTCCCCATGGTTTTATTATGCCCCTCCCCAAAGACGGAGCGTCAACGCCGCCATAAATTTCATTGTCTCCACGCGCAGAGATTGCGGGACGCTGCCACCATAAATTCGTCGTACCCATCAGAAGAACCTGCTGACAATGACAACGGTCATCTGTCTTCGCCCGTGGCGCATCACGAAGCATTCGTTCTTCATTCGATTCATCGAATCGCAAATACCTGGTTCGTTTCTCTGAGCCGGACTTGACGTTCGTTTGAAAAATTTGTACGTGGCTCGTTGCGTGGCTCGAGCATCGAAGACTGCGAAGTGCGAACACTCGGGGAAAGAATTACACGATCCGCATTACAGTTCCAGCAGGTATATAAGTCAAGTCATGGGAAGAATTAAGCTGGAGAAAATATCGCCCGGGTCGTGCTTTCTGGGAAAATTCTATGGTTACGCCGAGATTTCCCAAGAGGGAGCTTGATAAGCTTTCGCAAAGTTGTGCGCAACGGTAATAAGTCTTGGCTGCTCCGGCAAAGGGAATTCCACGGTTTTCGAATGGAATTCAACGCACTATCGACGGCGGTTCGAAATCTCGGTTCACAAACGAAACGATTCATCTCTGTGGATAAAACAGTTGGATCGTCCAGTCGCACGCCCCGCTGCACGTTTTCCGTCCTGGTCTTAATCCTGTTACAGAGGAGCACGCGGAAAATATTCGACCGCCTGCGTTCTCCGTAAATAATACAATTTCGCAGCGCGATCCATCACGCCGTGAAACCAATAAACCGCAAGCTAATTCGCCGCCGTTAATTACTCTTTGTTCTCGTTCTTCTTTTTACCTGGCCGTCCGTTTTCTGTTTGACCGCTCATGCCCGTTCACCCTCTCTATCCAGCTTCGATCATGGACTACCGAATCGAGTTGCTGCCAACGAACGACGCCTCCGGCCAATTTCCCAGTGGCCCGCTCGTAAAAGATACAGGAAGATTCAGCTCTCGAGATTTTCCCGAAATTACTGGTTCATGAAATGTAACTGTCCTAAAACTTCGATGAACGCCCGTCCATGACAAAGGATATAGGATTTACCAGAGCTTCGCGGATTGATATAATATTTTAGTGGCTGTAGATAAAGCTGATAATTCGGAAAAAGCTTGGGGATAAAATATTGAAGGGAACTGCTTTCTCTCTCTCTCTCTCTTCCTCTGTCACTGTATGCACTTGGCGTTTTCGATGATAAAACATCGGATTAAGTTGAAACAAATTATCAGGGATCGACGGGGAACGAGCAAACTGCAACGAAGTGCGACGAATCATCGTACATGCAACTAATTTCCATCCGCTTTGTCCGGATTTTTATCTCCGCAGGAAATGGCGGATCTTTAATCTCTGTGACACGAGGACATCGGACGTTGAAAGCTTTGAACGTGGAACGTTGATTGTATTCGTCAAACTTCCACGCGTATCCGTTTATGGCTCGTGCGGCATAGACACTTCGTTGGATAAGCGTTCAGAACGTCGCGTCGGGAGTATGAAGCATTATGGGGGAAATGTTCGTTCTATGGGGGCTTTCATTTTTTATGCCCCATCGAAAGGAGGCATTATCGTTTAATAGCATCCCTGACCAGGAAAATCTCAGATCATTCGCGAGCCGCCGTTTCATTCAGATTCTAATGGGAGGCTCAAGTAAACAGCATTTCATAGTTTGATTAAATCCGGCGCTGAATAAAGAATATCAGGATCCACGGCATCGAACGTCTAATACAGTACTCGATACGAACTTCAATGGGATTAATATTCAGATTCACCTGGATGAAAGCGAGATGCCCTCCTAGTCGGGTTGCCATGGCGAGACGTGGGGAACGTAGCACGCGGCCAGCGTGCTCGGTCTCCCAGTAATATTTGATGTACGGCGCCGTGGTTGTACGGTTGCCATATTTCTGCCGACTTTGCGCGCCGTTTTAGTTTTTCGTGCTGGTTGGAAAGCTTCCAGTAGCCGGACGCGGCGAGAGAACACTCCCCGTTAAAATATACTCCTGTTCAATATGTGTGAAAACGTACGGCTGGCCCGTATGTTGCTACGTGCCTGACCGAAACCACTCTGCACACATCCATACACCTGGCCACCCACACCTGCACGAACGTGGTCTTGATCCCCGTCCTCGTTGCACACATGCACGTGTATTTGTCCACGTAGTGACCTCGTTTGAAGGGACGTGACACTAAGTCCGTGCCAAAACTTGTTTCCCCGTCCTTTCCGTTCAATGGCCCGCTGCACCGCTAAACATTTTTCCCCATGGCGTCCCATCGACTTCCACTCCGATAGGGGTAAGTTCATTTGGAGAGCTGACCGTGTCCCGGCAAACTTTCTTTCTTAATGCTTCTGAAATTTGTTTCTCGCTTTCTTTCTTTCTCGTCCTTTTTTTGTCTTGTCTCGTCGCCGGTCCGACTACTTGGACCCATCGTCGGGGAACGTATTACAGAGCGTCTCTCCTATCTTTTTTCTCTCGCCGACCAAGAGCTTTTACCTTGGGGTATTAGGTGTTCCATCGCAAGGCAGAGGATACACGATTGTTTCACACGAACGCTCGCTTTCCTCGGCAAAAACATTGCAACGACACGCAACAAGCCATTCCACTTCGCGCTGCTTCGACCCTATCAGAATCATTAAAGCACGATAGTCAGGGGTGATAAGTTAAGCAACAAGACATCCCTGGTGTCGTCTGCCATTTACATCGTCGATCTGCATATCGCGTTAGCATCAAAGGCACGTCTTGCGTACGTTTCTCGGGCCTCCATGAGCTTATCACCGCCTAATAACGACCGTACCATTATCATCGGCTCTCCTCTCGTCAAGTTACGAGCCCGACTCCCTTCGATTTTCTCGTGTTTCGTGGCAGTTAGCGGTGACACGCTTCCGCAACAGGCATGCCCGGAGTAATCGTGTGCCACGGGGCTCATTTTTCTCGGGCCGAAGCCATCGATCGATGCCTATGCACGGTCTTGTCAGGATCGTGCATCGTCGATGAGGACGACAGTGTCACGGATGCACCGGTGCAACGGTGCACCGGTCGTCACGATGTTCGACCGACAGTCTGTTACTCTCTCCCTGTCCGATAACTCTTCAGGAATTTATTGAGACGCATTGCAGGCTCGAACATTTCCAGCTGCTTGCCCCGCATCGTTGCGTGGTTATCGACGACAGAATGGCCTTCCGGTTATACGATACCCTTTGCCTACCTCGTCGTTTCTGGCACGCGGATCGTACGCGTTGGACGGATCCGCGAGACACGCAAAACCCTCAGCCGGGGTGAAATGAATTCGGCGCCGGTGTGGATACTGTTTCTCGGGAGCACCGTCGCCGCTTAAAGATCTGATTAGCAAACAGAGTCAAACCAGTTTCTTTAATTATACGGCTGCAGAACTGGCGAGGGGCCGCTGGCCGTGCCCTGTATACTTTGATTCCTCGGTAACTTCACTTAATTGGCAAACTTCGGCTAAAGAAGTGGTCCGGTAAACATAATAAGCACCGGGCTACGTATTTCCCTCTGGGGGATTTCTCATTTTATAAAGAAACTTCCGGGGTACATTCCGTGACCAGATTCGCCTCCGTGAAAAATAAATTTCATTCAACAAACGAATCGAGGCTGAACGTAATTACGCGTGGTGTTATTTAAATTCCGACTTGCTGCCGGGCCGACACGAACACGGCGCAGAGAAAACGGACGCGCGTGTACGTTTACGGGCACGCTGGTGGCACGGCGTCGCGGAAGTTGAAATTTCACGGGGAGGCGATTGGTTTGCGGAGGCAGCCGGAATGCAGGCTGCATCTATTATGGGGCTGGTGCACGTCTGGGCCGATGCGATGGTACGAATCCTCCGGCGAGTAGACGGATGCAGCGTCGTTCTATCCTTAAGCTTGCGAAACCAGGGTGGCCTGGTTCCGCACGAAGGCATCCTTGCACGCGGCACGTTCCCCAGCGTTCACCGCCGCCCCTCTCGTTTTCCATCGGGGCTGCGCTCCAAGGAGAGTCCCAATTGTCTATCGGAATTTGATAATGGCACGCCGCGGCCATGTAAAATTCATGAGGCGACTACGCCGCTGTAACGATCAAATATCACCGCGGTTTACACGCCTGTACTTGGTCTTTGTCGCTCTCCGTCGACGAACTGGGTAACCCTTTCGCTCCTAATTCCGGTTATGGCCGGCGACGTCGTCAAGTAATTTATGCATAGCAGCGCATCTTGTAAGTTCTGCGCCAAATACTTGACAGAAGGAATAACCCGTACAATTCGAGTCATAGTTATACGTCCTCCGTTTTTTGGAATTTTTTTCGACTATCGAACAACGATACATAGTTATGTAGTTAGTGCATTTTCGACGCGGGGTGTCGTTCAGTGGCGAACGTTAAATGATATTCTGCTTTGTCAGGCGTCGCAGTTGTTATAGAACGTTGATTAACGACGATTATCAGTTGACCTCTAGGAGTGTGGCGTTCAGTCGAAGGTGAGGTTAACGAGGAACCGATGCGTGGTTACCGAGGATGGATGGCGAAAGGTGTGGCGACTGTGGACGACTATGGGACTGGCTGTGGTCTAGGGATCGGTGGGTGCAAGGCTGCAGTCTCTGAAACGGTGTTGTTCGCGGTCGTCTCGGTTGATAGGGACAAAGTTTCGGTCGTTGGGGAAATATGGTTGCCTTTATATCGGGCGATATTGTTACCTCTGTTTCGTGTGAAGCTTTGCCAGTTAAATTTCCTAGGCAGAACGTGTTGGGGTAATGTAAACACCCAGAGACTCGTTCAACTTCGATTTTGGTCTCGTAAAGATCGAGCGTACAGTGTGCATGATTGAGTTGCCATCGAACAACAGGAAAAACGAAGCGTCGAATAAAATCACTCATAGTTTCAAGGTACCAGTCGTAGGACCGTAAATCTCCTATGGGTTAATTTGCGTCCATGAATTTCGTTTCATTAAACGTTTGACTTGAGCACCGATTAAGGGGCAGGTGTTTCTTTTACGATCGTCGGAGATTGAACGTGTCGCCGACGAATGAGCCAGTCGAGTTTTCGAGGAAGAAAATTCCATTGACGTCTTATTCCGCGTTATTGAATCGGCATCTCGAAAAGTTGCGAGGAGAAAAGTTCGCCGTTACGGTACACTTCCACGGCCCTTTATCTTTTCACATTTTGCCGCCAGCTTACCGTAGTTCAAATAAGAATTTGAGAAAAATTTATCGCGTGTTATTCGTTGTCAAATACAGAATCGCGACTACATATTGCAGATACACGCAATACGAAGTTAACGCCGGGAGTGACTACAAGGTAGGACTTATACTTTAAGAAGGTATACTTTAAGAAACGTTGGTAGCATTTGATAAATTAAAATGTAGCGTAGAACAGAGTCGAGTATAATTCATTTTGCACCGTCGATGAATACAAATGTTTACGCCCTCGATTTAATGTCGACGCGTTATTAGCCGCGCACATTTCGTCAAAATATCGATGGCTCGTGTCTTTAATAAGGTTGTGCAAATTTTATTGAACCCCGTACGCCAGTGTCGCTCGATGAATACGGATTGTCCAGCGTTTCTCTCGTTTTCCAGCGGACCGCTGACAAAACAACGAATAAATAATCTTTTGAATAAAAATCAGACGCGCCGGTAATTTCCACGTATGCTAGTCACCGTCACCTGATTTTCCCTCGACTAACGGTAATTCCGATATTCGTAACGCTGCGTTATCGCGAACAAAATTTGCATCGAGCACGAACGAACAGTCTACAGATATTCCACTACGATGACAGAAACATTCCGCGTGATTTTCCAATCTGAAGCGTCTGAAAAACAATTTAATAAATACGAAAATCTTCGCGTGAACGGCGGAACAAATAACCAAGCGGGCATGGAATACCGTGGCCGTTGTTCGCCGCACGGAAGACATTCTGATTGTTGCCCGGTGCTGGAAGAAGCCCGAAGAACCACGTCCGCCCTTCTTCGTTCGCGAAAGAGGGCTAAAATCGAGGCGGAACAACGAAGACGCGGCCTGATTGTACGAAAGGATCGGAAGGAGCTGGGAAATTGCGACCGGCCAGAGAAGGGCTTCGATGTGTTAGCGAGCTGGAAATAGTGGGAATACCAATGTGCAAAGCAGCGAGGAGCCGGAACATCGGTTTCGAAGACGCGAACGAGACGTTGAACAGGCATTCGAGACACGTAGGATGCTGGAGAAATAGTCCGCTGCGAACGAAACGAGGAATTTGGCGGTTTCGCAAGTCGTTCTGCGGCAAGGGCTGGCTCGTCTTCTTCCTCTTCTTCCCGTCGTAATGGTATTCTGCCCATCGGTCTTACCCTTTGACCGCTCACCCGTGGATCATCGTTTGAGCTCGCCTGCGATGGGATCATCCCGGTCCAGGAATAAATTACAACAGGTTGCTGGAAGTGGTGCTCGAAGTGGACTTCCCCAAAGCTGCATCCAAAAATGTATCGCTCGAGCACGTAGAATAACGCCGGGGATTAAATCCGATTGCAGCCAATTGAATCCGACGCTGCCAGCAAGCAGACGGTAATTTGAAGCGGGTCGCTGTGAAATTAAATCGCTCGCCGATCCACCGGTACGGAGGATCTCGTTTGTAGGATCAGTGTAAGTATTGCTGGACTCATTTGCAGCGTATTGCGCGTATCGAGCCATGATGCAATTAGTGCTTCATCAAGGTATCGCGATTCATTCCATACGGATTGTTCGAAACGAGTTCGATCGAAGGGGGTGGCGAACGAGCCGGACGAAGAGGTCGCGCCGATTGATCGACGAACGGCTAATTGGCCGTAGAGTTTTACGCATATTTCAAACAGGCTGCATTATTGTCGAGGGTGTTTGGGGCGCGTTTTAATATCGCCCGATCGTTGCTCGGTCGCGTTTTCATCCGGCCACCCCGCACAGACGTACTCCGTATGGCGAGACAATTAACGTCTCGTGAAAGCGTTGCAATGGTCGCGATTGAATTCGCGCGACGCGCAGGAAAACGGGGAACGGCTAATTTGCGTGGGGCGGATGGCAAAATTCGCCGTAAAAGGGAGAGACACGGCTGTCGAATTTACACGGAAGCGAATTGTCGACGTGGGACCACAGTGAAATGGTGCCCGTTCGAAAGTATAATACGATTAATGCCGTGCTGATTGTACAAATCGTACTTGTTAAGCGCAATCGTAACTTCGTTCTGATATCGTCCATTTTCTCTCGCGCCCTTCGAACGTGGAGCGCGAATCGAATCGGGATAATGCAGCAGCAATAAGTGTGCAATGCCGTAAAGTAGGCAAAATAGGTTGATTGTTGCTTAGAACGGTAATGTTAATGCCACGGGGAACAGTAACCGCTGGGGAGCTGACAGTGGCAGTGGCAATACTTCGAATATCGAAGTTTCGCCCGCGTCTGACCGCACCGAGGGTATACTACTTAATTCCCCTCGCGACGATCGGGCGGCAAATTAATCAAGACTGCAGTTCCCTTTCGACTAACTCGCATTAACAAAAGCCTTCCCGACAAGAGCAAACACGCGCGAACAATGCGCCAGCGACATTACTTGAAACTGAACGTGGTATTCTCTGTTTCGATATCGCGGCGCTATACCGGCGGATCTACAGTGCCAAAATCGGTTGCCTCCGTCGAAAACCGATGATCACGGGCCGAAACAAAGGTTTGCCCTTACCGTCTGCGGTCTGCGAGGAGCATCGCAGTGCCTCGGGAACACCGGTTACAAGAGAGGGAAATACGTGCCATTAATCTTGCTAAATTGTCGCGCGTGCCTGCGTGTATTCGACAGCCGGATATCGCGATCGGCCAGAATTTGCCCTTCTAACGTGCACTCGTGCGACTGGAAGGGGACCGATCCCTCGTTCAGGTTAAGTCCGTCTTCGATGGATAAGACCGGTGGTTTCGATGCGTGGCGAATATCGTCGGACCGCACATTGGAGCGACCATAATCGGCACCGGGATCCCCTAGCTGGCAACTGAGAGAAGTTTCTGTCGGATTACGAGCACAACGCCGGATTAGAGATACCGGGGAGCACATATGTATATAGGACACTTGGTGAATCTTCAATAGGACGGCTGGGTTAAGCGAGTACTTAATTTGCAGAAAACTCGTCCGGATGTAAAGGGTTGGCGCGAGAATAATTAGGGGCGGCCAGAGAAAAGTCATTTGGCGGAAATTAACGGGAGATATTTATTGCACCCTTCAGGCGCAAGGGGTTTCGGTTCGTTCGATTTAGCACAAGGGGGATGAAAGAAACGGTATACGCATCGCTCGTTTCTTGGCAAACTTGGCGAATGTTAAATGCGTCTCGGTATTTCGTTTTAATGCCCAACAAATTAAATCGAATTACGGATAGCTGGGTTCCGGTGTGAGCCAGTTGAAAATTTATCGCTACCGTGCCGAAGAATTTAGGCTAACAGCGGCGAACGGAATGAGCGACAACGTTAATGGGAATTTTATGTAGGAATTCAGCGATGTTTACAGGAGCCTTAATTAAGCTTCGCCGCAACGGTAAGACGTGTTGCTCCATTTATCGCGGCAATGAACAGTTTCTAGGATAAGTATTATGCTATTAAGCGCTGCGGGCCAGTTGAACGAAGAAGGTAGCTTTAATTTAATCTTTTCTGCCCATCAAACTTGATGTTACCGGTCCGGTAAGAACTCGACAGGATTAAGGTAGTTTTAATTAATGGCCCTCAAGACGGTAATTGACCTACTGTCGGCACTGATTAATGCCCGTCATCGCAGTCTCCTCGATATTTGAGAAACGAGGTTGGGACGAATCTGATCAGCTTAGATTAAAGCCCTATAAATTCCTATGATTTCCGTATTACACGGAAATCGACTCACCCAATTCTATGAAGCCGAGGGCCGTTCGGCTTTTACAGTCAATTCGCTACACCTTTTGCTCCCAACCTCGACATCGACACGAACGTTCCCCCTTATCTGCTACGGAGTTACGCGATTGCCCCGCTTCAACGTTTAATTAACCCCCGCGTTGCACCTTCTTTTGATATCTTGCCTGAATTACGAGCCCAACTACTCGAAGCAACACTCTCCTGCAATCGATAGCTGCAACAAAGCTTCTCCCCCGTGATATTACGCATCGAAGAATTTCCCGGAGAGATTCGAGGACGCAAAAGGAAAGGGGGAAAAGGAACGGTTAAAATTCGTTAGATTCAATGTCGACTAAAGTGTTTGCGAGAATTCTGACTCGTCACGACGGAAAGTAGCTCGACGAACGTGGGAAGAGAAGAAGGGCATACCGTCTGATCAAATCCAGGACACCATTCCCCGTAATGGACTCGGCGAAGGAAATAGAAAAGGAACGGGGGGAGTTCGACGGCGGCGAGATCGTGTGAAAATAAAGGATCACGGATTGCGTTTACGGCGGCGGAGAGTGGAGAGGGCGTGTAATTTTTCGATACCAATCGCGTGGCTACCTGGGAACGGTCATACGTGTCAGTGGCCGAGGATGGATGCGGATGAGGTTAGCTTTTGCAATTCAATTTGAAGGGTAATTCCGTGCGAGCCAGGGGCATTCACTTAGATGAAAGGATCGCGTCCATCCTTCTTCATCCTTGGCGCACCGTCGAACGAGACGCTTCTTCGGACGAAGACCAGCCGTTTTGCCCGTTTCGAGGCTCACGCGACGCGACGGGACAAATGTTTGTTTCATGCAATCGACCGAGGACTTTTACGCGAGGCTATGTAGAATGGCAGAAAGGTCCATAAGACCAGAGGAAAAGGTCGAAGCTATTGAAAGTCGCAGAAGCTATTGATCTTTTCGGTTGTTTCCATTTATCGATAGCAGGATCGTCGACGACGTCGGGGAATTCAGTTGCGACTTGGCACGGACAATTCTAATCCTATTTTAAAATTTTATTTTTATTTCCGCTGAATGGATTTTTGCTTCACCGGTGGTGAATAATAGTTCACGTTATGTTACGGTCTGCGGTAGGATCGTTAATGCACGCAGCAAACAACTCCGGATTGTATCAAATATTTTGAGCAGACGTCTCGCGACAGTAATGGAACCGCGGCTAGCATAATCTGCCTTCATTACCGGCACACCTGATAATTACACCGATAAAATTGTTACGCGACTGCGCGAAGCTACGGCAACGTCAACGTTCCGCGGACAAAGCCATTGCTGATCGATGATACTAGCCAGCCTCTAATTGACAGCATTATCAAATGTCATCTATCGAGGTGCACGTTTAATCACCACTTTGGGAACAGTGCATTCTATTAAATCGACGATTAAAATAAGGGGTACGTGTTCTCGTTTTTTTATTCTCGAACATATTTGCCGAATTAAAATGAAAGGTTCATGTCGATGTTCGAGACGCATAAAAACAAGTAGAGGCAAAGAAACTGAGGCTGTCATGAATTGTCTCGGGATTTCTGGTCTCATCTCGTCACTTCGTACGTATTTCAGTTTGAATCGCGCGTATAATCACATCACTGGTAAACGCTGCTGTTTGAGCTTGGTTTCAATACCGAACACGCTAAGCTTCTCTCCGTTTAAATCTGCTTAAATTTCAAGCGGGTTTGTCAGATCAAAGGTAACCCCAAATTCGAGATCCCGTTGATCTTGATGCTGGGACGATTCATAACTAATACTTCTATTAACATCTAATATTCTTAATATATACCCCTGCCGTTCTTTCCCCTCAGAACTAGTATAGAGACGAGGTTCGATTTTACCATCGCATCTTCCATCGCAGCGGTGCTGTTAAATTCTGGAAATTATTTACATGGCTCTAAATTCGAAAACTTAAAGGCCTTTTCTGGAAAGATATTTCGATCAGCATTTTCCGATCGCGAAAGTAATTTTGCCTGGGCTCGTCAAGTGTCACCAGACACCAAGAAATAGCTTTAAATGAAATATCGAATTACCTACGAAGATCGTGCACGTGCTGACGAGCCAGGCCGTCTGTATAATTACCTCGTTGGAAAAGTTTTACCTTGCGGTAATTTAATCCGGAGTGCTGCAAACAGGCGAGAACAAAAAACCACCAATTTGGAAGGAAAACCGCCGAAATAGAAGCCCGACGTCTTTTCGAAGTGGATGCATCGCGTAGGATCGACTTTACCATTTTCTCCGCGAACAACGCGAGAGCTACGAATATTATACGGGCGAAGCAACAGAAAAAGTTACAGAAATACATACTTATTTCGCGTGATTTATTCATTCTACCGCGAAACTGTAATTCAACTTTTTCAACTAGCTGCCATTTGTTGCTCATTTGTTTCCCGACTCGTCTTCTCCCCGTGTTATTAATGAAAATAAGGAGGCACGCTAGTCTCCAGGCATGAGAATTAACGTTGCTTAGAAACGTCGCTTCTTGAAATATTTAATAGGTTCGAATAAAATACTCAAGGAGCTTTTCCTCCTTTTACGAGCAACAGTCCGTGCCATGGTGGAGCAGACAAACGAAGACATCTCGCATTTCAGCGCTTCCACTCCCGGCGACTTCCGGCTTTTCGATCCTCCGGCGCGGCTGGGGTTCCGTTTCTCGCTTTCTCCGTTTCCGTTCTCTTAAAAATTAACCTCCATCCTCCTGCTGCAACCGTTCACCTCTGGTCTGCTCGCTTTAATTAGGGACGAGCGCGCGCTCGTAATCGCATCCATGTGCTTGCACGCGCCACCGTTGTTTTTCCTTCTGCTTTGGAGAGCCCTGGTAATTTCATTCGTGGCGAAATGACGCGTACGAGTTGTCGCAAATTGCAGGTGGCAGCCTGAAAATTGCGAGAGAAAACGTGGGACGCCGCTTTAACGTTACTGGCCGGGTAGTCTCCGTGAATTTCTGTCAGTTTTTCGACCGGTTGGCGAATTATGCTAATTGTACGAATCCACCCACCTAACGTTACTGCGATTGTACGGATCAGTGGTCTCTATCTTGTGAAGATTGAAAGACGAACAATTTTCCTGGAGAAATTCAGGGGATACGGTGGAGAGTCAGGTGATACTGTGCGGGATACAGAAGCATATGATTAATATTGTAAATTTTATCCGGATTCTGTGTTACTTTTTTTTTATTCTGCTCAAGGGGAGCTGCTAAATCGTGGAAAATTGCTTTCAGGCGTTTATTTTCATACGTCTACATTGTACGGATCAGTTCAGCTTTGACAGCCCCCCGGAACTTTTCCATAAATTGCATCGGGCTCGCGACTTTAAACGAACATTATTTGCGCTCTTTTTTAATCAGGAACGAAATTGCCGAACACCTGAGAAAGACAAGAGCATGGCCAATTGAAAGATGAAACGTCGCAGAAATTTAATCGCCGGGGAATGAAATAACGTGCCGAGCGATATTGTAGCGTCTCTTTTACCCCCGTATCTGACTCGTGTGTACGCTCCGCGAGAAACATAGACGAGTCTCGGATACCTAGTGATTAATAGGACGTGTACCAGGTTTTTCAAAATACACGCGTGATTTCGAGGGGTCAATCGGATTGGACGCATCAGAAAGTTGTCAGTCGTGCGTCAAGATTTCAATTGCTTGCACTGGTACCGTAGCCAGCGATCCGCGTAACTACACGAAAATAATATATCATAGTCTTGGTATGAAGGTTGAGAGGAAGGAAACTTCTCATGACCGCTCGTGTTCCAGAACGTTACACGCAGACGTCGGAAATATCTGTGTGTAGCGAGGCTCAAAAAGTTTCGAGGCAACGAAAACGCTACACAGGAGAGTACGAAACGAATACAATAGTTCTTCGAATGCTCTGCTCGATAAATCACGTTGCTAGTAAAATTATTCACCAACACGATTCTGTTCCGTTGCGATTGCATTATCGCGACGAATACGCTCGCCGAGAAATATTAATTAATAGTAAATATCGACGATACGCCTGGAACTCGTTATTCGTTTGGAAAAATTTACCCTGGACGCGCGACTCTGTTTATACGCAAACGAGCTGTTTGTGCGATCGTAATTAAGGATTAATTTCCGCGTCGGCCCGAACGCAATTGTGGAATTATGAATAAACTTGGTTGCACAAACGATGCTGTACTTTCCCCGACGCACAAAAGAATTCAAGTACTGTGCAACGTTTTCGCGCGGCGTGCCTTTGTGGGGCAGCAAGTTTCGAGGCAAGAAAGAACGCCCGCGTCTCGTGAATCAGGTAATTACACGGGCTCGTTACAAAAGGCGGAACAGGGGCGTTCGTGTAGCAAGAACCCGTGAATCTAGACGCAAGTGGTGAAATTTGCACCGGCTGAAGGCGCAGCTTTAAATTTACATTCGGAGAAATCTCCGTCGCGCGAAACGGAAGCCAAACGGCAGAGCACGTCGGCCAACTTTTCCGCAACAGCGGCAGCCCGACGTTTGAATCCCAGACAATCCTGTGTAAACCCACGAACTACTTTCTCCCAGAAGAACTCTAATACCCGAAAGACGGCGAATTGCTAAACTGGCTGTGTACTGTAATGAACCCCGCGGAACTCACGACCGACTTCAATTCAGATTACCTGAGTCGACCGCCGGTGATACAGTATCAATGGGCAACTACCATCGAAATACGCCGCTATTAAACGCGGTCGATTCTTAATTGGCTGACGGTGTAATTGAAGCAACGCGCCTCCACGATCTTGTACTCTCTGCTTCGCGAAGAACGAAACCTGAAACTTTCCTGACGAGCACTTGGCGAAGGGAGGCGAAAGATCTTGCCCTGTGTAATGTTATAACGGCGGATAATATTGTATTACCAACCCTTATAGAATTTAATTTTCCTTATCAGCGTTCAGTGACGCAATGTTCCGGCGATATTAAAGGCAAATTAAGACAGCGTACTACCGTTTCCTCAATTAAAATTGCAAGGTGTCTAGTACGCTATCGTCCCCTCTTTTGCACCCAGGCTACTGTACGCATTATATCATTCGTCAAGTCATAAGTCTCCGTCGCGCCACCGCGTAACGAGCGAAAACAAAAACAATACTCCCCGTACTCGTATTCGCGACACGGGCGATTGCAAAAAGTGAACACCAAGCATTCGTCAACGTAAACAAGGTTCACGTGAAATTTATTTCGCAACGAAAGTCCTGTACACGCGACGTCATGTTTATTGCGGGCTCGTGTAGGCGAAGTTCGAAAATCGGCAGTGTCCGGGGTGGTATCGTTACTACATAGTCGTCCTCGTTCCTGCCACTGCCTTCGACTGCGCAAAGCAATTGCGCGCTGTAAGCACGAGTCGCGTGGCCGAACTTGAGAGTTAGTCGCCGCCACGGCCACGTATCGCGAGATACTCTTATTGCCAGGTCACCGAGTTTCGATAGCGATCAATTTGAACGATTGTATCGTGAACGAGTCGATTGTTCACGCGTTCGGGACAGTGGAGTAAATGTGGTGAGCATGTGGTGCGAGCTTTCGACGAGTTTCTTCCTCTACGAGCTTAATGCAGGGGATGATGGTTAGCGCGGGTTGAACAGAGTGTAAGGGGATTTTCCCTTCGGGAGATCAGCTTGTCTTTGAGCTTCTGGATCGACCTGGCCGCTCTTCAGCGACGGTGAGTGAACGATAATAGATTTTAATATATTCCCCTACAAGATAAGAGGGTCGCAGAAGTGGTTCCTTAGCGTGGAATAAAAGACGCGTTCTTTCAACAACGGTGCTTGGAACTCGATAATTTGTATCGATTCAACTTCGCCGTTGAGGCAATATTTAGCGAAGAGCACCGGTCGGTCCCTCGACGAAGTGCGCCCGTTGGAAGTTCAGGTCGCCTCGGTGAACGATCGTGCAGGTGAATTCAATTTACGTAATATTCGCTTTGCAGGTTCCTCGAACAACTTTCTTCTGGGAACTTCTCGTGCTCGATTATTTCAGTGGATCTTTGTCGCGATCTTCGGTAGCCAAGTCTCTTACGGTTACCTTCACGGCGCGAGAATTCGTTATTGTATCTCCCTTTCTTCAAATATTTTAATTCGGAGAAAGGGAGAAAGACGCCGCACCATTTCTTGTATTTTAAAGTCCGTCCCCATTTACCTTCCTGCGACAAAATTTCGCTGCCTTATTATTAGCGCCAAGGTGTCATCCACGGTAGTGCTGAATATGAGACATAATTTCGTCAGAAGATATGACGCAGGGCAATAGAAACGGATGAACGAGAAAGCGAGGAGCCTTCAAGACTCGGCCAATTCATAAGCCAGTGTTCCTTGACGCCCCTTTGACACGGTTGCACATTATGCTGCATAGCTGGATCCGTACTGTCAGCTCGCGTTAAACCCTCGAGACCGTCCCGTGTAACGTCGTCGCACTGTCACTAGGGATTCGAGGATATGTAGTGAGATGTGTAATGGAAACGTGCGAGGGAGAGAAGGTGGTAACGCGCACGAGCGAGAGAATAGGGGACGGAGGGAAATAGATGGATTCATGGGGGATACAAAAAGTGTATCGTATAAACTACAATGAATTGATCGAATCGATGGCTCGCTTTACCTACTTTGCGGCTAAGTAATTAGGCAGGCGAGTAAACGAGGCGCGGCAAGTATGGACGAAAGTGTATTAATGTTAAGCACCAGATGAATGAGCTGCTGAGTGGGCGTGCTTTAAATATGTATTAATGGTTAAATAGAATATGAAGGGGAGGTCATTAATGAAATAAAGGAACGGGGTGTATTACAAGGAACGGAAATCAATACTATGACGCAAATGAAGCGGGGGACGAACGAGTTCGGTGGCTAATGAATGAGGGACAGAGAGCTGGCTAGGTAGGGAGGTCTCATTCTAATATCGACAATACCTACTAACAGGAATATTCAGTTCCGATTTCAAATTGCGAAACTTTGAAGAGCTTTCCGTCCTTGCCTCGGCACGCTCGATCGGCTCGCTTTGTCTTTATCCAAGAACTCGAGCTCAAGGTATATGCCCACAACGTGGTGCGCGATTTTGAAAACAATCACCGCTGGCAACGTTCACTACGTCGTTAGACAGAAACAACCCCCTTGTTAAGGGTGGTGATTGTAACTTTCCCATCGTGATATTCCGTTCCCAGGATACGGTATTTCAATTTATACGGAAGAAAGTATTTAGTTGTAGTAATTTCCCAGGAATTAGCCGCGACGCTAACGAGTTTTATTCCCTGGTCGATTAATCAATCAACGTTCATATAGTGGTGGCCACGTGATGTCTTAATGCACCTCAGCTACCGGCGCGACACGGTTGAGAAAAGCCAGGTGTCAGGGAAATCTATCTCTCTGTTTAAAGAGCCGATGGGATGAAATATTAACTCGCGATCCGAACTATTTGACGATTGAAATTGTAATCGGCCGATCGAGAAAGGAGAGTAAGGACTTCAAGTTCACTGTTTGGTTTGCTCGTCCGAGAATCCAGCACAGTTCCTTTCCAAGTATTCACGGGTAGTTGCAGGTTGCTTTGATTGTTAGTTGTTTGAACACAAAATTGATATCGAGGAAATAGGAATTTAGGAAATTTTCATTCACACTCGACATGACCTAATATCATCGCGAATTATGTCTTCAAACATTTAATTAGATATTTATCAATGGATGGCACACTAATTACGATACATAGCTCGGGGCAACAATTCACCACAGGTTTCCTTGGACAAATCACATTTATGTACCCAGACTATTACCGTGCAAAACGTTTCTTTTGGCCACCGAATTCATGGGGTCCTGAGTACCCCATTGCCATTTTTGAAGAAAACGTAGCACAAAATCATTGGAAAATTTAATTGCACATAATTAAAAAGTGGGGGCAGAGCAGGCGATTGATGCCGCCGATCTCCCTCCACTTTTTTCATTTAACTCTGGACTCACTATACATGCGATCTATTCCGTCTATTCTTGACACAGTTTGTTAATTGTACATTCGTTAAACCGGTCTGCGTTCTAACGATATAATTACTCGAGCTGGGACGAGGGGGATGTGGATATTTCTTGAACGAAGTGTCGTTCGCGAAGTGCGGCCATTAAAACGTGCAGCAAATCCTCGTTATTTAAAGGTTGTAACAAGCGAAAATCGTGATAGATTCGGCATGCCGGATACGCGACTCGTATGAACAGCTGAAAATATTCCACGACCGGAAGTTATGCACTGAGAACCGTGATTTGATAATTGGAAACGCCGCGCGAACATGAAATCCGTCTCGATGCGACAATTATCGAAGCGGACAGGGAACGTTGACGAAAATTGGATGACCGAGTTCACGCTTTTCCGAATGTTCCCATTTTAGAATTTTCGCGCTACAAAGTACGCTCGGCTAAATTGAACGAACTTTGCAAGGGAAAGGTTACGTTCTGTCGCACGGGCGCTGTATGCCAACGATGGAATTTCAAATCGACGAGTCGTACACAGTCCCGCTGCCGCGTCTCATGAATTTATTCAGCTGCTGGTGTACAAATCGGATTCTTTTAGAAACAGGGCAACTTGGCTTTTTGACAATGATAATTACGGTGTTTGGTACCATTTGGATGCTACAAAAGTTTCGACGTTTCGCCTTTGAATGGTAAAGAAATGATGGAATCAAATAATACCGAACGGCAGCGAAGACTTGCACGATAGTGGCAACAGATAAATGCAATGAAAGTACCAGTAACGATGCCACGGTTCTATTAAATATTCTGGGTCACCTATAGACCCATTAGTCTAGCGCCGGTAACACGAAAGCATAACCAGCTCGCAATAAGCTTCAAATATGTACGCTTGATATCTACATACGTGTATTTCAGCCTGTCAATTGTCGTGGAAAGATTCGATACTCTACAACTCTGCAGCCTCGATAATTTCATTAAATCGCAATCGTGATCATCAAGTATTTTACTGAATTTTTTCCAACCACTGTTGCACGCCTTTCTCTTATGAATCGGCAAACTGGTTACCAGGAAGATTTTCCATCGACCGCAACGTTCCGATTTCCATCGATGCTATCGACATCGACGAGACGCTACTTTGCACCACCATGAATAATAGACCGAGAACCATTCTCACGTGACTGTGGAAATAGAAGGAAAAACGGGATGAGGAGATCAAGCGTTGAGACTTCGACGAGGCGTCTAGGAAATCCCAGCGAATTTCCGGAAATACGTGCGTGCGCCGTCCTCTCCCTGCACACGTGCACTCCGTTTCCGCCTTCAGATGTGCAATTCGATTCACGGCACATGAATCGTCTGCGGAAAAAACCGCGAGGCAATTCGAGGCGAAAGGTAAGGTACTCGAGCCCACAGACCCCCGGCAACGGAATGCCGACTGGATTTCCGGTTGGGGCTGCCAGCTGGAGCGCGATAGCGTACCACGGAAATGGGAAAACTTTTAAGGTACCTCGAAACACAAAGTGCTACCTGAATGCCGTGCGGCTTACGCAGCAGGTGAACACGCTCTCTCCAGCCGCCATTTCGATTGGTAATCCCGGGATTGAGGTAGGCGAAACTCGAACGGAATAGCAGACTGAAGAAATCGTATGTCAGGTGATTCATTGAGACGGTACAGTTCATTCTCCCTTCACAGATACGTCGTTGATACAAAGAGATAGGAGAGTAACAGTTAGAATTCTGATTCCCGGCAGTTCGCGCTGCTTTTGAAAACCGTCGATCAATGGCTCTTTATATCGTACTTCCTCTTTACCTCTTTTCTCGCTTTGATTTCAATTTCACGCTTTTTTCCGGCCTCTCGTCAATTTCGTACGAAACGCCGCGCCGCCTGCACTCGTACACGGTGCCGTTCACCTGAAATTCCACGTTGCCTGCTTCGCCTCGACGCTCCCGTCTGGTCACTTTTCGTATTCATACCATTTCGATGGGTCGCGAATTCTGCATGTCCACGATGACACGTGGTTGCTTTTTATGAGAAATATTTTTATCGACAGACTGATTTATTCCAGCCGAGTTACACGCCTCGCCGTGCTTCTTATCGATTCTGCGCATCATTCGTCTGGCTGATCTGGGTTGTCCTCATAATTTTCTTTGAACGACATGTCGCGATTTTTTCCCTAGTAAATGTATTAATGCAATTTTTCGCTACGTGTTTGGCAAAGTCGCGATGCAGCTGCAGGTACCAATGTATGAATAATGGAAGGTCGGCGATACAGGCTGAAAAGCATGAATAACGGAGAAGAGTATAACTGGATTAAAAATTTAAAGCCGCCGTCCGGGCGAAAAGTTTGGCTAACAAGCGATAAACGAAAGAATGCATTCCGGGGACGAAACGCGATCAGTAGTTAACGAGGGCTCTTACGAAACCCTCGGCGTACGTTCACGCCAAACTTCTAGCGTCCTCCGTTACTTTCGACCAGCAACTCGGCGACTTCAACCACGAGACGCAACTCAGACACACTCCACGTTTAATTTCGCCCTCACTCGTGAGAAACGTGGGGCTTGTAATTAAATTGGAAATAATGCAAGTCTAGTGACACCGGCAGTATTAGAATATTTCTCGAATATTTTTATTCGAATCTTTTTGTTCAAGTCGACTTCATCGCTTTTAACCAGATACAGGCGGAACGAAATAATCGCATAGATATTTTAACGAACTATGGCAACGTCTGAGGAGTATGGCCAGCTATTCGATGGTGGCTTTCAGCGACCACCATAAACGCTGGAAACACGAGCGCACCTTAAATTCAGCTCGCGAGCTTCTTCGAGCTACTCTCGTCCACCTGTACTCTTATTTTGCCTTTTTCCAGGCTTCTCTCCGCCCATTTCGTCTTTTACATCGCCAAGAGATCCTCGCTAGTTCGCTGAACCTTGTAACGCCTGATTTGCTGCAGAGTTTTTCGTCTCTTATCGTCCAGCAGACTTTCTCCCCTCTCTCTCTCTCGTTCTCCATTTCTTCGTATGTGAAACGGCGATGCCCCTACGATCGCGGCGAAGTTTCTCGGATCGCGACTGCACAGAGAGCCAACTATCAAAATGAAGTCGGCGCCGATCTGGACATCAAAGGAAATTTGAAAGAGATAGGAAAATGAAAAGTTTTACCCGGCCGTATAACGAAACGCAGGGCAGATGGAATTTCAGGAACGTTTTGTTCGAGCCAGGCTATCCGAGCACGCGGTTTCCATCGCTTCCACCAAATTTCCATTCGACGTTGATCTCGTTTTTTTTTTCCCTCTCGCCGCTCGAACAATACGGGTGAAATTGTTAATAGGTTCGGTGGCCGGCGGTTAAACCCCAATCGAATTTGCCGGGCCCGAACAGTTTTCGTGGAAATTCGATTTCAAACGATTCGCGGCCAACAATAATTTGGAAAACCTACGTTTGATCTTTGTCGCCATTGTGCTTTTATTGCGGCCAAATCGTATAACGGCAATCAAGTTCCTAGGGGGGCAGAGCTTCGCTTCTTTAAACGTCCAACCGTTGTCTCGTGTACTTGTACAGTTTCTGCCCCGTTATCGTCTCGTTGCACTTTCAATTCTTGCCGTCTCGCGATCGGCAACGAGTATTTTTATGCCCGTGAATATAGAAAACGGTTCGGTCTACCTCTTTGATGCGAGCCCCAGAACTTTCGTATCTGGTAAATATCTAATATCGTGCTGCGTGTTCCAGCACGTAATATAACATTAGAGAAGCGAGGACACGGAATAAGCGCATCGATATCTACTTGGCAGGGGCAAAAGGGGAAACGATTGCTTGCAGGTAAAATAGGGCTGGGAGCAGAGAGGCATTTCATCCCCATCGAGTAAATATTTATTCCGCGAAAAGACGCGTTCATGGTAGGAGATGAAAATACATTCGTGAATAATACAGCGTGTGTTCTTCGTGCAGCCAGACGCGGGTTATCGCTATCAATTTCGTTTCGCGGGCATCGCCCGTTTTTTTCTACCGTCGCCAACACGATATTTCGTCTCATCGATCACCCCTTTAACCCTTATGTTAGCAACCAAAATGGAGTAGAAGTTCGAAGCTTAGTTATTCAAATGATTTTGCATAAATTTGTTTTCACAAAACGTGAGTCGACGTGAAATTGTTCAAAGACTCGAGATCTAGAGCGGCTTGGCGATATTTTATCAAGAATATACAAAAATTGTTCAAGCAAATATAGAAATGGGTACCCGGTTGCTAACATAAGTGTTAATGGGACAATTTCTTTTTCTTAGCCAATCCTATTCCTCGATCACTCTTGATACTCCAAAAACCAGATTCCATAATACTCGCATAGTTTATAAAACACGAAGCAAAACGGAATTCTAAAGCTTCTCTTACCCGTGGAAACTGTATTACCGGGCAAGCCTAATTAATAATATATAGAATGTATTATTAAAGGGACGTCTGCTCTATATATGTCCCAAGTACATTGTATCGTTGCGGGGACAAACAGAATAAATTTATCAAATGGCCCGCGAGCAAAAAAAATCTAAACCTCGAGCGATTTGAATGTACATCACAGTGAATATGAAATAAGCGTCCCGCCGACTCGGCCGCGTTTGCGAAGGTTTGATCCTTGCATGGAATAAAATGTGCCCGTGAGCGTGGTCGAAGCGTGGTGCATGCACTTTCGCAACGCGTAAACGACGGCCTGGGCTTGAATCACGTTTCATCTCTGGCCACTGGCGTGCATTGTTTTGCAAGTGAGAAAAACGGTTTATGCACTTCACGCTAAAACACCGCCGCGCCCGTCCCAGTGCACAGCACACATTTTGACCTGAATTATGCACGTCTGCGCTGCAAAAACCGACGCTCTTTTACGAGGATCGAATAGACGCGACATAAAAATCGTCTCGCGTTAGACCGACTTGCGCCGTTTCCACCGTGAATACAATTCCGATCGGATAGATCGGCCGTTTTCCTATTTGCACGAGAATTTTATTGTCGACGCGAAGATAAACGTAGACACGCGTGAATTTGTTTTATCGTTCCCTTTTTTTTTTGCGTGAAAAGGGTAGTAGTCCACCAGCAGCAAATAAAAGTTCTATTTGCGTTGAAATCGTTAATATTTGATCGGGCCAGTGCAGCCTGTTGCAATATTGGTCAGACGCGATTTGCAGGTGTTCGAAATTTTCGCACGGCGATAATAGAAATTTTTCCGCCCCGGATCAGTTACAGAAACGATGGTTTCGTTTAATGGATACGTATAACAGACTCTGTAATCTCGGGGAAAGCTTAATTTGCCCCGACGGAATGTACAAGCGGCAGAATTGAATTTTGAATTCCATTTTCGCTAATAGGAAAGCTCGGAATGGAACTGTATTCGGTCGAAATGTCGCCGGCGAACAGCTGACTGTTCGTCTGCTCCTCTTTCTCGAGTAGCAAGATTGCCGAGCGTTTACGCAACGAAATTTATTTCCCGAGTAATTGCTTTGTATACTCGACTGGCGAAACGTAATTTCCGTGTTTTGCCATCCACTCGGAGACGGATACGTCGCTGCGCTTTACAGTTTGACGCAACCGGGGTCGCATAATTCTCGAAAAATTGGCCCCGTATATCAGTATTATGTAAAAGACGATGGCAGAAACTTTTCATCGTTTAAGGATCGTCTCTGCGCGCGTCGTTGGCCGCGATCCAGATTGCGTCTTAAACGGGGAACATCTCTGACGAGGTAATTGCCCATCGTGGAACAAGAGGCAGTGTGATTTCGAGTGATATGTCTCTAGTGCATCGTCTATTCGAAGAATTAATCTTCCGAGGAATATCGTGTAACAGATTTTTAAAAGACCCTTTTTCAACTGCTCAAATAATACTGTTTCGAACGAAACAATCTATACACACGCACGTCGGGAACGCTTCTGTTTCCCTCGCCGGAATCGATGAAGTACCTGACGATTCGTTTCAAGGAAGGTGTCTCGTCGTATTCCGTTCTCTCAATCTGAAAAACGTGTCGCTCGCGACGCTCAATCAAGAACCCGATCGCGCGTATCGACTAACGTTTGTCAACTCGCGAAAGAGGTCCGGTTCGCGTATCCCCGCTGGTTTAGTGACAGAGCCATCATCGACCTGGCTCGCTTTACAAAGATAGATCGAACCCAGCGAACCCGAGGGGATGATCGACGAGCCGTCCAACATTCTCCGATACTCTCGTGGAGTTTCGGTGATGTATAATACGCAGGGAGAACAAGGGCGAGAGGGAGAGAAAGTGGAACGTCCACAGGGGAAACGAAATCCTGGAGCGGATGACGTATTCTTGTCTTAAACAGGACAACGATTCTCGTATCACATTTTCGCACGAATAATGGCTGTCTCTATACGTCGAACACCGTTGACGAATGTTCGATCAAGTCTCTCGACGAAAACAAAGCTTTGAAAGGGTAACGTTTGAACAACCCTCTAGGCTAACCCGATACTCTCGGAGATAACGCTTTGTGTGTGGGATGAACGCGCGTGTCACGCTGATTGCGTCATTGTTTTCTGCGACTAGCGATGGCATTATCGAGATCGTCACCGTTTTTGGCTGCCAGCCCTTTTTTTTGTCGGGGCACAGAGCGACGACGACTCTTTTTTCAAAACTACCCCCGAACGACGGCGAAATTAAAGGTGCCAGAGTTTCGCTGCTCGTGGCGTTGCTCGTCGACGCGTTTGAAGTATCGACGTGCCACCGTGTATCCTGCAGCATTTCACTGTTGCAATTCGGAAAAATCGAAGTGATATTTAGTGCACGGGAACACGCTATATTTATGTAGCTCGCTCGATCATTTGTTTTCCTGTTCGCCGCTTCTACGTTCGCGTATCAGGCTTCACAGGTTGGCAAGTGCCTTCAAATTCTTGAACACATTTAGGAATCCGCTGGTGTCGCTGGCTGTAAGAATTCCAATTCAATTCCTAAAGCCAGGCAGTAAGTTCGGATGAAGTCGAGATACTCGGTGCAGCAATTATTATTGGAGACGTTGCACCTATTCGCGCACCTTTTTAAGTAATTTTTCGAAATAATTGTCTTTCGTATATCGTCCAAGTCGAGGGGGTTGTAATACCCGCCGGTGATCCCCCGGGGGGATTGGTGCCGTTTCACGCGACGAAATTCACTTCCAAGTTCTTTCGTACGTACTTTCATAGAAAATTCAGAGCGTGCTCCCTCTCATTTGCTATGCCTTCTAGCAAATTTTCCCGTGGATTCCAACTCAAGATGATCAAATTTCACGTTCTATCCGGTTCGTTGCAACTTTCCTTCCAGGAACAGATTCACCTTCGATCCCCCGCCATGCTTCCCTCAGTTTCGAATTCGCGTGTCGCAAAATGAGCCAATGCTGAAACGCAAATCTCGACGAATTCAACGCTGCTGTGCTCTCTCGACCATGGGTATTCGCGGGAGAAAGCACGAAATTAGAAAAAAACGGAAGAAAAAACGAGACGCTCCTCGCTCAGAGACATTCATTATCGCGGGGAACGAAAGTTGGCGTGTTAGCGTAGGGGAACCCATGCGGCGCGATTAGAATGCTCGGTAGTATTGTGTACAAGCCAAGCGAAAATGCTTATTGCAAAAGATATGCATCACCGAGCCGGTGAAGTGCGTACTCCATCGGTCTGAAAGCTGCTGCTGCTGCGAGAGCCTCTCGACAGAAGGCTGCGGCCCTTCGGAAGTTTTGCGAGCACGTAGCTCGCTTGCTTCCGTCGTGAATTTCCACGGATTTCTCGGCCGACCGTATTCAATTTGTTCGTGAAAAAACCAACAAAAATGGAAAACAAAACACGACAGCCAGGGTCGCGACTGAAACAACGGCTGGAATTTTTTCGCTGGCATAGAAACGTGCCGGCTAATAAACGGCGTCGAACAAAATCACGTCTGAACTCGTAAAGGGTTTCGTTCTTCGATTGCTCGCAGCTCGACAGATTTTCTTCGAGAATAAGCGAGAACTTTCGATCCCCGCGGCGCTACGGAAATAGAGAGAACCGGTCGACGCTATTCGATTTCGAATTTTCCCATTTCCCCGTGGGATTTATACGGCCACGTGGCTGCGGCGAATTCCTGCTTGTCGCGATAACGAATGCTTAGAACGTAACTCAAGAATTTCCTCTGGGGCTCTGAATTTTTTTAAACGATTTAATGTTCGGACCAACAAGAACGCTTTATGCGTCGTTTATCGACGTTGTTCGAGTCTATTCACAACCGGTGACCATTCAACCGCGATAAAACGACCGGCCACCTGCATGGCAAGTTTGCACGAGCTGTTATTTACGAGAGTCATTAAGCAGCCACCGATAGGGGGTGAATGAAGGGCCAGGCGGCGACTTGCCAACAAGAAATTGAATTATTTCTCTGAGGAGGCTCATTCGTGACCATAATCGTGCATGCTTCGCTCTGGTACCCCGTTCAAGGTTCAATCGAATAAACGGAACAATCGTGGCCAAGTTGCTTCCTATGCGACGACGCGTGAAACTTCTGGTAAACAGTCCTGAGAGTGAAAAAAAAAATAAATAAAAGCGTCTCTCTCACGGATATGCGGGAACACCTCGGCAGGTAGTGAAAGGTGTAATTTGCAGTTACCACCCGGCCCTGGAACGAACGTCAGCAGTTTGTCTGCGAATCTACTTCCCGGGGAACTTGTAAAAGTGGATTCCACTTTCGGTCGACGCCCTTCAATTATAACTCTGAAACGAGAGTGAGACACGTGGCCGTGATCATACGTTTACGTTTCTCGACGGTATCATTTCTTTTCCGAATGATTTAGCACGCGTTCCGTTTTGACAACTCGAACGATTAATGAAACGTTGAGGTTCGAAATTCCGTAAGAACGATGGTAGAAATGATTAATTTCGAGGTGGTTCGTGTGTATTTCTGAATGATGATGGAGCAGCGGCGAGATTATTTAGGAGTAAAATGGCCGGCCACCTGTAATTTCGGCAATCAATATAAATAACAGTATCAAGCTGTACAATTTGAACGCGAAGGATATAGTAGCGCTTACTACGGCGATCCAGCCGATAACCGAGATGATAGATGGCCTTAAAAGTTAGACTTTGCTGTTTTCTAAAGTGGAAAAAAAGAGATGCCGAATCCAGAGCTTGATACGTATAATCCAGCAACTCGCGAATAGGCTGGTTCAGCCACGAGGTAGCCTGTAATAGACTCGCAGTAGTAGTGGCCGTTATAAATCAGCCGCGACAAGCTGCACTCCGGTTCCCGGTATATAAGATACAAAGAAAATCGTGACGCTCTCCAGCTTCGCGTTTCAATTCAGGTACAAAGAAAATTGGCCCGTCGCCGCAACGATAGCTGATTTTAATCTCGCGGATGGAATTACCGAAACTTTGGGGCAATTACAGCGCATCCAAGGATGTGACAAATTGTACTACTTCGAGCTAGGCCAATAACTTACAGTTCTCCGATATAACTCCATTAATAAACCAGATTAGAAGATTACAAGTTTAACCCGACTAGCACACCGTGCCGTGCCGCGCCGGTGTGAAGCAGGGTTTTGCGCGAGACGTGAAATTTATGTACCTGATCGAACACGTGTAACCAACGTTCCGATCAAAAGACTAAACAGACAGTGGAAACTATAGAAAACATCGTGTCCGGAATTGTTCTGTTCTAAATAAAATAAAATAATATAAATAAAATAAACGATACGAATATGTATTGTCGATCTTGTACCCCCGAATTGAACGAGTCGAACCAGCACAATCGGTACAGACATTTTCCGAGCTACGAGTGGCGCGACATTAATTATCGTGTAATGCAGTGTGACACATTAGCGCGGAAAGGGGAAATTATGGGCATGAAACGGCGGCGACAAAAGGGACAAAGGGCCAGCCGGCAAATATGTGTGAACTAGACACGACCGATGAAATGACAGTTTTAATGAAACTCGATGACCGACTTCCGGTTCGGCGATTCGCGGTGGGCGTTGAATAAATATCCAGCAAAACCATTCCCCCCACTGTTCTTCCCGTTGTCTCTGATCGCTGACAAAGTGGAACCGGGGCGAACGGGTCGAAAGGGGCAGGGATTGCGGACAAATATTATAATTCATTCGTCACGAAACACCGTGTGCAACGTGGCGCGTTCGTCGAACCTCTCTCGTTAATGAGTCACGTGCTGTAGAGAATGGGATGGGAAACGGTCGCACGCGGTGCGATTTTATCAGCCTCAAAGTGTTCTTCGCGAATTAGAGCGATTCTGGATAATTAAATAGTACGAGACGCCACGTGACGGTATTCGGGGACAGTTACATTCGCGGGCACGTTAATGCAATCCTGTTGTCCAATGCTAATTGAGAACGTCGCGAATGAAAAGAAGAAAGGATAATTGCCGGGGAGTTGGGAGCACGGATAAAGCTTCCCCGGCAGACGTGTTACAGGTTAACGCGAAATCGCCCTTCCCTTCATTTTACACACCGCCCATAGAATTAAACATTGTAAACGCAGCGGCGTGTGTGTACCAGGTTGGCGAAAAACAATTGCACGCGCAACGATGGGTGTGTCAGATTGTCCTACAAAGATAATTGCACGGCAGAATGGTTAACGAGCTCGTTCAATGTTTCATGGAGATGCACGTGAACGCGACGACGCGTCGGCCTTGCAATGTTATACATATAATAAGATATCTTTTAATGCAGTCCTGTGCGTTAACCCTGCCTCGATCCTGTTAAATTAGAACCGTCAAGCTTTCCATTAAACACAGCTATATAATTCAGCGATTCCAATCGACTTTTAAACCCTTGACAATGAAACAATTGTAATTATAATGGTCGTATAATCGGTGATCGCACGATTATGGCACGAAGTCGCTGAAAATACAATTGAAATGGGCCCCATCCAACGCGCATGCATACACAGACAGAGTATTATTCCAGTAACAAGCGACGCTGAGCAAACGTGTTGTCCCCGGTTCGGCAAGGGGTTTGGAAATACTACGTAGCAGCCGCGCATAAATACATCGATAACCCGCAAAACTCACCGCGTTGCAATCTGACCGGAACGGGTATATCGAAACGCTGCAGTTGTCAGATGCAGAACGTTTAATCGGGGCACACGAATGCGTTCCCGATGGCTGATAAATTATCGATATTGTTCTACCAGTCCCAAATCGCCGGCGTTGTACAAATAAAGATAGAGAAATGAAACGGACGCGGCCGGAAACAGAGAGGGACGTCAATTTCACGCGAGCGTTATAAATGTCGCGTAAAATTTTTACCCCGCCGAAATTTCTGCAACCCTTTTTGCATAAAGCACTGCGGACCAGCAACCCACGTTTCGGCGCTCGGGTCGCGGTGATAAGGCAGGACATTTCGTCGACGTGACCATGCACCGACTATTAGACAGGCCGCGTGACTGTGAATGTCTGTCCAGTCGTGAAAATTCCCGCGGAAATTCGCTTGGTCGTTGATTTATTTATTCCCGCCGGGGTGCTTGCAGTATTAAATTATCGCTGTGTCCAACGAGCCCTCGTTAGGGGAGAGAAAAAAGTGCAATAAGCAGGATTCCCCTGAAGTTCTTTAGATACAGAAGTCGGTGGAATAAACGCGTGCCGTGTACCGTACACCGGACGATCTCTGACGGTGGGTACCGGACGATATATCATCCGGATCTAAATTAGTCTCCGTCGATCGTGGACGAGAGAGCGTATTAGCAGGCGGGGCGGGAAATTTCTTTCGGGGACGATATAAAAACGATGGCAGTCCTTCACGGACTGGCGAGGGTGCGCTTCGCAATTAAAGATTTTATCGAGATCCAGTCGGCCTGAAAAATTGCGCCGGGCATGCATGGAAGAGCTCTGGAAGGAAAACGCTGAAACCGAAGAAGGTAAAAAGGAGCTGGTAGGTTGGAAATTGAGCGGCGAGATAAGGTCGGTCGATCGGAGGAGAACGAAAATCGTGGCGGAATCGAAGGAACACGCGTCGACGTTTTATTGCGAGCCGTTTCATGCAATGCACCGAAATCGTCTGGCGCTCGTAATTTCTTGCGGCGTTCGCCTACACGCGTGTACATACATACATTGAAATTCGTTGGAAAGTGCCCGGCTGATTTCTGCGAAATGCAGCGGTCGTTTCCCCTCGCTTTGGGATCATGCCGGAATGCGCCTATAACTCGGTCGCCTAACCGCGTCTCTCAGGAAAGCGTATTTCATAGCTCACGTGCGCACATTATATAATGGGGGGAAGCAATCGATCAAGATAAGGCGAAATTGTATTGCAATAAAGAACGTCGGCTTGCATAATGGGTGTAGAAAAATATCCACCGATGCCCGGACGTGTGGAACGATTCCAGGTGAAATTGCTGGCCGTGCAGATGGTATGCGTGCTGAATTATCGCCGCGAGAAATTGTAATCTTCGAGTACATGGAGAATTGCGACTGCTGGCGACGAGAATGGTGTCCTACGCGGCCGAGAAACGGAACAGGGGTATGAAAGTTGTGCTGTCGTCACGGCTCCGATGAAAGTTCGCAAAAACTTTGCCCTTCGTATCTCTTTACGGTGGAGGAAGTTTTTACGTTATTTTTTGAAGGGTTCGGAGCAGGGATTAGGGCTCACGCGTTGAGCGACTCGTTTTTAACATTCTGGCAATACTACCAGTTGGAGAATAATGTGTTCGCGACGATATTCTTTCCATTAAACTCGTTGAAACGAGGTAATTACCGAAATCTCAGCGCACGGCTGAGAGGCGGGTTTCAAGGGAAGAGCCGCGCGATGCTCTCAGAGATTAATGTTACATTTTCAAAGTGATGAATTCTGTGTAAATTTCCCGTGGGGTGCACGACCCAGTTCAACCGGAACTTTGATCAAACGGTTTAGCCTGCAACTATAACGATTTTACGCGATTTAATCTTTGGAAAGCTCCGAAACGAGAAACGAATATATTAATTGAATGCTACGTATTGCCCAGGGACAGTGGAGATCCTGGAACGAGCGTAAGAAATAGCGAAAAAAGAACAGCAAAAACGATTTACACGAATGAATTTTCGCCGAGTGAGCTTTCCCGTGAAATGACCAACGAGCTTTGCTTTTTTGACGATTCTCGGACAACAATGGGAACAAACGAAGTTCGAAGCAGCAGGCCAGCATACATACGACTGTCACGTCGCGGTAAAGGAACGACTAGTGGCGGCGTAACTAGTTTACTAAAATTAACTAGTTTGCAGTAATTAGCTAGTTTGCTTTGCTTTCTCTTATGCATTAACTAGTAATTAACTGTTTTACGGTTCACGGATTCCCTGTGCCAATAAATTCTTTGCTCTGGAAACAGCACGACGTGCGAGCGTGTTTCTCCATACCGGTGATGTTTATACGCCCTCGAACCCTGCGTAACGAGGAAACATTTGTCGTCAAAACAGAGAGGAAATTTCTTATTAAAACACCACTGCAGCTAATTATGGTGGCAATTAAATTCGAAACATTTCTGTTCGGATTTAATTGATCAGGCGTGTAACGATGTCAAATACACATTCGTTTCCCGTGCAATTTTGCATTGAACCGAACTAGACGGGAAATAAAGGAAACAGGCGAAATTGTTCTCGTTACAGCAATACCTTCGTGGAACGACGATAAGGAATCCCGTTAACCCGGCGGAAATAATGATCGGTCGAGTCCACGTGTGTTACAATAACTGTGGACCTCGTTGCTGTTCGCATTTCGAAATAACACAGTCGCCAGGCGATCGTAAATTGAACGCGTAACCTGGAACAATAATCAGAAGTTGTAAAAAGGGGGCTGTCATTACCCGTGTTAAAATGGGGTCGCGGCGTGTTCACCTTATCGCGTTAATTCGCAAATCAAGCCCCGCTTTCGGGTTAATTATGGACCGAACTACCGCTCGACACGATGCTCAACCCCTTTCTTCTTTTTTATAGAATTTATAAACGTAATGCACATTGTCCGAACTCGTCAGCTCATGTTCTGCTTAGCGATTTCCTAGGATTTTATGCCGCCGGTTTGAGTTAGCTTCGCGGTTACTGTAGCCCCTTATTGGGCCAATTTGGTAACGGAATTTTTCCCAACGAGATTGGCCTGAATTGTTAACCTTTCGAAATGGGCTCCGCGGTTCGTAAATTGTGCAGAGGATTGATATAGCGGCGACGGTAATGCCAGTTTTCGTGGAGCACCAAGATTGGTGGTTAAAATGAAACGAATGTAAGATAGCGGTTGCGATATCGTTGTGGAATGTTCTGAATGGCATAGTAGAACGACAGTTACTGTTTTATTCTCGCCTGTGTCGAATTCTAGGACGATGTTAAGGAACCGTAATAAATGGGAGGTGAAATCAGGACCTAGGTTACGCAGAGTCGAGAACGGAGAGGCTTGAAACAATCAGTGGCCCTGGTTTCGCTACAATGAACTACGGATATTGTTCGGTACACTAGGGCATCTGGTTCGTGAGCTTTCGTTCGACTGTGCGGTCAGTGTTTCGGTTCTGGACGCGAAACTACAATTGATTTCCACTCCTCGTACCAGTCACCGTGTGCACTTGACAGCTCCGGATTTTTTGGTCTATTTGGAAATTTTACAGCTACGTGGTCACACGTTGCTTGCTCGCTTTCTGCACTCACAGCTCTCTACGATAACCATCGGAAGTAAATTGAAGATCGAGCTAAGCGCCGCGATAACAGAAGTTCTGCGAACTGAGTTCCTTTTTGTCTTGAAACTTTTATCGGGGAAAAAGGTTGGGAAAATATTTAATTCAAGTTAGAATTCCGTGGTGCCGTTGGATCAGAGTAAAATACAAGTTTAATAAGTTCCCGGTGTAACTGGAAGTCAGCTCGCTTGAATAACAGAGAGCAGTATTAAATACGCGTTTCGTCTTCGGCGAACAATCCCGCGAACGTTTTACCGTGGAAGAAAGTCTCGGAGGACCCTGCGAGTGGTGAAATCGTGTCGCGAAAGTATTAAACGACAAGCTCATCCGGCCGTCCTCTCTAATACGCTATCTAAATGCTGATTCTTTCAAAGGTTCGTTATTTGCTGCAATTCTTCCCTTAAATTGTACTTAGAGCAAGGTGAATGCCACCCAAGCCCTAGCACATCATTCACCTTTGTGTTCTCCCATTCCTAACAATGAACGAATGCTGTCTACTATAGCACGAAAACGATGTCAATCGTCGACCGACGTTGGCATTGATTTCCGAGTGAAGTTGCGTTCAAGAAATTTTGGGAAAGGACTGCATCGTATTTCCGTGGGGAATTGCTCCTGATATTAGCCAATTGACGCCGAAACTTTTGTTAAAACATCTCGACGCGTTTCTGTTCGCGCGGAAGGCAAGGGAAATTGCAGAATCGTCGCGAGCAAATACGACGATTGATGGGACCGCCGTCTGTAAATACAGGAATCGATGCAACGTGGCGGAAAAACGCAGAATCGAAATCTTTTTGGCAGGCAAGGTGGGATAAATTTCCGCGGCGTTTTTCCGGGTCTCAAGGGCGCCATAGAAGTGCCAATAAATGCATTTACCGGTCACGGGGAGAAAAACAGAGCAACGGCAGCGCGTAATTAAAACCAGAATTAATCGAAACGTCAAGCACGCCGGCCTGCTATTGATCACGACGACGATACCGTTTATCGGCTACAGACCGGAAACAAAGCGTGCTCCCATGATCAGTCCCGGACGCAAGATTAATTTGTTCTACAAATGCCGCGCTTTATTTTACCCCCCGTACCTCCCTCTGGCTGACTCTTGTGTCACTAAAATGCCCAGAATTATCGTTTATCAGTATTTGACGTTTAATCTCGCTTTTCCATTTTCAATCAAAGCGCTTGCTTCCCGGATACACAAATCTCCACGACATTCGTTTGTTATTTCTCGCCTTTAATCGTGCGTGAAAGCTGTGCGACGTGGAAGAGAAACGGCGAACTCCGTTGGCAACGCGAGTTTCCTTGCGATATTGGCCGCACAATTTTCAACGATTTACATTCCACGGGGGTGGCCAATTCACCTGGTCGTCTCGCGAAGCAGAGTTCAATTTCGTCGAAATGAAAATTAATGTCCGGCCTTCTCGTGAAACGCCGCCCGCGTTTTAACCGATAAAAACTTACGGTCCACTTCGGTAACCGAAGTTTCTTCGCGCTTAATATTTTTCCCGAAAATCGCCACGCAGTTGGAGCACCGTTGACCGTCGGGAAATCGTATCTCACGCGACGAAAAGGGTCAGATCCCTCGCCAACTATAGTTTCCCGGTGTTTCCCCGAGTTCCTACACTGCACTTTGTTCTCTATTACCCCGAAATCTCACGAGTTTCCGAGACAGACGCGGACAATAGGTTCTCCATGACTCGTTGCTAGTTGGAACGTGCTGAGTGCTGATTATTTTCCGGCGATATCGCGCACAGATATCGTCGCTCCATCACGAACCTTCGACAATAAGCGCAGCAACATTAGGAAGCTGTTGAGATCCATTTAATACATCCGATAATGATTATTGATTAATGATTATTAGATTTTAGATTCGCCTGGTAATTCGATGACGGTGTACGTCGCGTTGCAGAAGAAGAGTCAGGTCATCGGACGGCGACGTTTATCATTGATTAATCGCGTCTACCGAGAAGCAATCTATTTTCTGTCGGCAGGACGTAACCGCATTTATAGACAGACAACGGTGAATGGAATCGTTCGTGTATGGAAACATCTGAAAGGAGAAGAGAGTAACTTGGTCGACGTGTCTGGTAACAGTGGAACAAGTAGCTTAAGACGTTGAAAGCTCGGTTTCTATTATTGCCGTGTCGACTGGCAGCTTCTTGTCGCCGCGAGACGCCGGCAAAACCGTGCTCGAAGTATTATTTGTTCCCTTGAAATGTTTATTAAAGTCACGATTGTTGTTTACAGTGAGGTTAGCTGGCAAATTTGTACTGCGCGTTCATTGTTGTATTCGCCTCATTAATTAAATAATGTCCCCAATTAGGGGGATTATAATCGACGCTGGCGACAAAGCACAATATTCCAGCGCGTTTGTCATTGTTTATGGGGAACGTAATAATGCATGCCCCGGCGACGAATGAAATTTATTCTCCGTTCAGCCATCGGGTTCGTTCTCCTGGCAGCAGCGGCGTCCGCGTTTCGTTGCAGTATCAATTTTCGTTCGCACGTTAAGTGGCCGTAACAGCTCGACGTTTTTTCGCTTTCACGAGTAGCTTGCCCCGCCGTTGCGTTTTAATGAGCAAAAATTTGTCCAGCCTTGTGAACGTTTTAACGATGAAAAGCGCTCGCCGAATTGGCAACCGGGCCACTAGCTTCAACATTTTCAGACACGGTGTGCCGCACCGTTTGTTGCCGTGGACTGGATGTTCCGACAAATATAATCTACCGTCCCGGAAGACACTTTGCGCTATCCGTTTGATACATCGTGTCCCGCTATGTCAGAGAGTAGACCGGCACATTGTTTCGCATAGAAGCAGAACGTTCGCAGACAGTGCTCTACTCGCCGTGCACATTCTTGCATTTACCTCTGGCAAGAAGCCGCCGCTACTAAAACCAACAGAGGATCGCGTCACATTGTCCCGGGTGGAATCATGACGTTTGCGAATCCGTACATTTCATCAAGCTTATTACGAGCATTCTTGCATCCGCGATCCACGCAGACAGTGCACTTCGTCGGGCTCCGGGGCCCGGTGCGCACGCCCGCCTAAAAGTCGAGAAGCTCGAGTGGAAACGAGATAAGCAAACATTCCGGTAAATAGACGCTCCCGTTGGCGGCACGAATGAAGCGGGAAGAAGGCTTGGTCGTTGCATAATGCTGTAACATGTCCGTGCGACGTATCGTTCGCGTGTGTTCGTGTCGCTTTACTTTTGCGCGGGCGACGAATATCTTCGAATAAGAGTTGCTGCCGGCCCAGCTCCACAAAGGGATCTTCCATCAGCGTATACTCTGAATGGACGTGGACGACGGATAGGGGTATCGAGGAACGACAAGGGTGGAAAATGCGGGATTCAGGTGCACGGAGATTAGATTGCTTGGTCACGAGCAACGGCGGCCATCCATCGAGATCATGCTACTCGTTTTAGGCCTTATCTTCTAGACCATTTCTTGTGCATGCTGCTTGTACCCAGCATAAAGGCTCCGTGAACTATTAATCGAGCAATATTGACGCAAAGGTACTTTTAATCTCTGATATTTCGCCAATTCTTAGGCTCCGTTCGTTTGTCTATCATTTATCAAAATCAACGACAACCCTCGGCAAGAAAACCAGCATTCGATTCTCGCTGCAGCCGAGCCCTTTGTTACACGGTTCCGTTGCTCCGTCCTCGCGGAGGAAACGCATGAATAACGAAGGCCACGGGGCTGAAGCAAAGTAAACCGGCCCGAAAACTCGTGTATCGCGCCGAGATCGCGCAACAATAGCCACTACACGATGCATGCACTATTAACGAGGTAACCCGGGTCCAAGTTCCGCGAAATCGTGTTTATCCAGAGTCGCGATCGACCTCTTCCCCGACCAACCTCGTGCCCCGGCTCGTGTGTATTCACGGACACGGGAAAAATAATGCCCCGCGACCCCTGCACAGTGTAGGGCGTGCTACTTTCGCGGCATTCACTCCGTCCGATCGATCCATTGGAGGCCGTGACACTTGATGTGCATACCCCGGCGCCGAGAATCGTTTCGCCGTCCACCTTAAGCAACTTTGCTCTACGCCCTTTAAGGCCGCCCGAAACGACGCGAAACTTCGACAAATTCGTATTCCATGCCCCCGACAATTACTCTGGGCTACAACTGGCGACTTTGCAATTTCGCCACGGGACGATCTCGTACGAGTGTCCAACGAACACCTCGTCGCGGACAATCTGCCAGCGAAAATGCGGTTGAACGCAAACGAATGACCGCTCGCGGGGGCGTTTCTTGTCTCGGTGTAATAATTAAATAGCGAGGATGATGGGGGGCACGAATGAGCGCGATCGTGCGAAATAAATTGATCGACCCATGGTTGAATTCTCGCCGGGATTAACAAGATTATCGAAGTTCGTCGTTTAAATCTAATTTGCCGATAAAATGGCCTCGTCGCGTGGTAATTTTCCCGCTCGCCTATGCCAGACAGGGTTGCGAAATTGCTAGGGATGAAAGCGATTGCAGAGTGTGAACGAGATATTTTATTGCCACCCCTCCCCTACCCTCTGCCCCGTGGTTTTTAACTACGAACGATAATCCCTTTGATAAAGCCTGCTTGCGAGATACTAAATGGTGTTCGTGCAGGCATCAAATGTATACGCAACGGTCCGTATATAATTATTATTATTGTAACGCATTCACAGTGTCGCTCTGCGATGCAATTTTCACACGATATACATACCTCGTACATTTCAATTTAAGTGACTCCCGCCGATGAACATCTGTACATAAATTTACAACAATTTACGACCACCTTCGAACACGTCCATATCTAAAACTTCCATTTAATCTCTGGCGTGCACACGATTCGCAGGCGCTCGAATTCCACGCCAATTAATTCAAAGCATCCAGAACGCGGGGACTCGGGAACATCGTCCGATACGAGGCAACAAAACACACCGGGAACATTTACGAGCCCGTGCACCAGCTGCGAACTGGCAAAAGACACGCGCGGACTCTCCAGGACCCATTAAATACCGCGAACAGGTCGTAAACTTGAAAGCGGCCTTTTCATCTTCCCTGTACGATCACGGGGCGAGGGTATAGACCGGCATTCTCTCGTTTTCTACGGAATCGAGACACCCTTCCAGTTTACCAGATAAGGTTCAGAAGCCGCTTGTCATCGGCATTGTAGAGATATTTTTTTTGCGTCGTCTGCCACGAGATACCGGCCAACAATGCGGTCCCATTTTTATCGTCCCGTGTCGCCTTAGGAATCACAGTCTGCCCTTCCCCCCCACTCACCCCATGAGCCATCAGCCACGAAGCTCGTATCTCTCTTCCAGGCATCCGTGAAATTTACTGGCACCCTCGATACCAGTGTAGATTGTTTTCAAAAATCGATTAGAGGTCGCCGATAGCGAAATCCGTAAAACGAGACCGGTAGACGGAAGCCAACTTTTCTATTACACCTTCTGCTAAAATCGAAATGAATCGAGTGTCTCTCGGAATATCGAGAATTTATCAAACAATACTGCACAGTATTCAGACAGTCGGAAGCAAAGGCATTATATCACAGAGCCACGGATCAAGTCGAGATCGGCCCCGCAAACGTCTCATTCTCGGGATACTCTGATGCAAATCGCAGGGGCGAATTTATCCGGATTCACTTTGTGGATCGTCGAGCCGGAATTATTGGAAGGACGCCGTTAGTCTACCGTCGATGTTAATATCTGTCGCGCGTCTAAAGCATCCGCGAAAACATTAGCAAGCTCTACGGATTCTGCGGCTCGATGCTTTGACACCAAAGAATACCAGGCTTCACGCGATTACCAAGAGATTACGATTTACGATCGGCCTGGCTTTGCGGTTCCAAGCGAATCCCGATTTTTGCTCGTTAAGTCGCGCACCTTGTTTTACGTTCCACTTAAAGTGGACGTGTTTCCGGGTTTATGGTGGGACCTGCAGCCAGCCCCGTTGTTGTTCCGTGCTGCTGCACGTATTCGGTTAAGTAGAATGCCAGACGAAATCGACGTAAAGTGCTTGTAATTGCCCAGCATTTCACAAGGGGCGAGAAATTTTCTCGACTTTAATCGCGCGATTCACGGAACAACGAGTAACGGGGATAAATATCGTTGTCTGTCATTTATGGGGAGTATCTCGATAAAGGGGGCATCGCGTTCGATTGACTATCTGTCCCTCTTTCCCTCCCACTATCTTCCTCTCCCTCTGGTGCGTGTGTTTCAGTGGTTAAAGGTGGTACGCGAGTGTCGCATTGCAGTGCTCCCATCCCTAAAATTGTAACTTGTGTGCAGCCGAAATGACACGGCCGCTGAGTACATCGGGCGTTTACGTTATTCTAACCCGACGTCGCGATAATTTATCGTCGTTTAAATAGAAGATCAATTAATTACGATTCATTTGCAGAACGTGTGGAGGGAAAAGCGAACTCGCGATTGTGTGGACTGTCTAATTATCACGATTTATTAAAATCGAATCTAAGGGAGAGTATATTGCGTGTGGAACGTATGAACAAACGGTATGAACAAAAGGGAATGATAAATAAGGAACTGAGTTCTAACGTTATACGTTTATAGGAGCCTTTTGCTCACTGCAATGTACTCAATGAGTACACTTTGTTGACTGTGTCCATCAATCTTGATATTATGGCGAACGTTTCGCTAATACTGTTAAGGAAAGAAAAGAACGATCAAAGGCAGTGAAATAAATAGGCCCTGCCGGTAGGGTAATTTCTCTTTCACGATGTTGAATAATCGATGCTTAACAGTGTCTAGAACAATCTGGACCTTCATCAAGCAGAAACGCCGTGTGTCCTCCTCTCTTTTCTTTCGTTTTTTGCTTTTTTTAGCGAGGCAGTCGCGCGTGTACGTGTCTTGTACAGCGCGAGCCGAATGGAAAAGTGGTTCGCGTGATTTACAAACGAGGCCAATTAAGCAACTTAGCACGCAAATTTGTACTGCACCCTGACTCGCAAACAGTGAGGTCAAAGGTTTCGGTGGAGATTGCGGGAAATATGATCCGACCTCTTGTAGACTTTAAAGGAGGAACAAGTTTGTTCTACTCGTTCTTTTATTAATCTTGCTCGGCGAAGGAGAGCAACTGCCTTTATCGATCGATTTCTTTGAAAGGACCGCAATTTTCGAGAGCTTAGACGATTTCTGCTTAACCGCGTAAAATTGCAAACTTCAAGTTTCCACCGATTCCTTATGGATAAGTGCCTGATGTTTGAGTAGTTGTAAGTTCGAGGCCACTAAAAAGTTTGCCCGAGGAGTTAGAGTTGCAGCGATAAAACAAGATTCGTTTTCTGCGAGTCAAACATTCGTCGATGACTGATTGATTGGACGATTCCATCAAACTCTCCGGCCACTTCGTTCTTGTCTTTTATTCTTCGGTATTACGAGAGAACACGGTAAATGTTATTGATTGAAATTGACAAGAGATCTGGACCGCTTCGCAAATATTGCCGTGCCATTTGGAGCATCGAAGTAATGTTTGACGATACGAAATTAAGTTCAGAGAAACGTACATTTCTGCCCAGCCGGAAATTTAATAACAATTTTTATCGTCTCAAGTGAAAATGCAAATGTCAATTTGTAATAATTGTAACATGTATTTCCGCGTGCTCAACGAGAAGTGTTCCCTTTGTATTTTGTTTAATCAATTCTTTACTGAAATCCACGTGCATCGGAGGCGGTCTACGTGCGCGCTGATTCATTGTAATATTCGAAATTTCTATTGACGATCTAGTTTCACGTCATGGCTCATCAAATCTGCACACCCATTTCGTAATCTCGCGTGTACATTCATCTATCCACACTTACATCACTCATCCCTCGAAATTCATTCGCACGTGACAGATTCAGGATATCCGTTTCACAGCGAATGTAATTACATGCATATGGAAGGTGATTAATATTAAATCGTCAAACATTACCGTATCCGGACTCGGTTGATAATAATTCGTTAAACAAACAAATTATTAACGTAAGCTCTCTGCGATTTCGGTCCTGCATCGTGCGGATAACCGAATTTCGAGGCCATGATAGATTGGCGCTCGCGTGGAACAATACTGAACAATATCCTTCCTTGTTGCTTTTGTTTTTAATCCGGCGAAACCTAGTATGCGGCCAGTTTGATAATAATTACAGTATCGATACTGGTTCGCGGTGGCAACGCAGTTCGTGCAGTTTGTACCATGCCAGTTAATTGAACTCTGTACAGTGAATTAATTTACGACGCGAACCGGGACACTTGGAAAATTGAATCAAACGATCGCGATTATTCTTTCTTTTCCGAATACTGAAGAACGGGTTTTGCGACGAGTACATTATCCTGCTGGAAAAAAGAATCAGAGAGATCTTTTCTTACAACACGGTGAAACTTTCGAGAAAACAGCACCAGTAGCTCGAGTAATCTACGAACTTCTCTTGAGACCGTATATCCTCGAAGTAAGAAGATACTCTTGCAACAGACTCAGCTCAGAAATAAACGTAAGGGCAAATTGTCGTATTCGAGGAATTCCTTGTTTCTTCTGTACAACCGGCAACCAATTTGCGAAACCGCGATGTCTTCTCGAAAGTAAACTCGTTTGTGAATCGTCACTTGAATAAACGTAACAATTCAGTCCCATTTACAAAAACTTAATGTAGCATTATACATCTTCTCTGCGAATATAAATTATGCTACTTATTTATCGGTATACAATGTAGCAAAAAGTTGCGTGCCACATCCCAAGCATAAGCAGAATCATTCGCGGAAATCAGAAAAACGATAAGGTTTTTAGCGCCGTCGTAAGCAGAGGCACCCCCTTTCGACTCAAAGACCTGCGGTTTATTTATATGCGATAGCTGAACGTGCACGAACTGGTGAAGCAGCCAGGTTTGCACAGTTCCTCGTAAAGCGGCATTGCGCAGAATACATTCGCGGATATGTAACGGAACGAAGGTACGTGGTGTTGTGCGACACGTGCTCGAAAGTTCGAAAGCTCGCCTCTCTCTCGGGGTAGAATATTATCGTCCCCGGCTCGTTGAGAGTGTTTTGCAGATGCAAACGAAACTTGAATCGTGACGCCGTTAGAAAACACAGGGATACAATTTTAACGCGTCGATCAAAGCGTTTGATCATCACGCGAAGCCATTTCCTCATTATCTTTTATGGTCCGGCGTCCGTGAAAGCTCTCGCGGGCTCGTAATTGAAATTCGATGGTTTATTAAACGGCAGCTTGAGCAGCCGGCAACGATGCAGGAATTTTTATCAGCGATGTTGGCGCATACGGCTGCCCTGAAAGGCCGCTATCGTAGTACTTGGGAGCACTATGAGATTGTGCCATACAAAAAATTGATAAGCCTGCGTACACTTGGCGAGTCCGACGATATTTTCGAAAGCACCCACCCAACTTCGCGAGGACATCGTAAAGGTAACGTGAAAGCGGATCATTATACAGCTATCGAAGTGTTCTCCATGAATAGTTGACGAAGAGATGATAATTAATTGGATCCCTTACCCTTTTCCCTAAAGGGTTACGGTGGTGTTTTGAAAATTCAGCGATTGAGAGTCGCTGGTACATAAAATGAAATCTGTGGTCCAATTAAAACGGGATTCGTGCTTTTACTTTTCATCAACGAGACTTACTGCCTTAACCATAATCAGGTGTGTAATTGAATTTGAACTTTCCCCATTCTGCGGGAAATCGAACACCAAT
The DNA here is from genome assembly GCA_907165295.1 of Nomada fabriciana. Lineage (NCBI taxonomy): Eukaryota > Metazoa > Arthropoda > Insecta > Hymenoptera > Apidae > Nomada > Nomada fabriciana. Next base: position 15,776,826 of record OU015690.1, read on the forward strand.
TACGCCTGTTGGTTTATTAATTCGCCCCGAATAAATTCGATATCGCAACAAAATATGAAATAAATTGGAGTCGCGTTAATTAATATTCATAGGTAATGTGCGACGTCATATCGTAATTACTGGCATGGATCTTGAATCGATTCGATTGTTTACGCATAATGGCCGGCAAAATAATTACGACAAGAATATCTTCCACTGGATGATCGTGGGTGTTCGAATAATGCTCAGAGCAATTAATTTTTTCCTTCCCCATTGTCTTCATCCCCGCCTGAAAGAGTATCATTATCCACGCCGCCTTTCTTTCCACCACGGAATGGAATATGCTTTCTTCCACTTCAACCGACCCCTTTCTCCGTACAGTCCCATGGTGAAAGGCAGTTTATCGCCATTAGACAATTCGTTTCACATGCGGAGACGAAAGGCCGAAGACGAACCCTACGAAATTTCAACCCTTCCATCCGCTTTTAGTCTTACTTTTTTCTTTCGTCAAATGCCCAACCGTAGTTTCGTTAGTGGGCTCATTTCGTTTTCCAATTTCATGCGACGTTTTACTCGTAGTTCGATGGCAATTGCTTGGTAACGAGTTTCAAATGACGAGGAGGACAGGTCGATAGAGACTCTGTACAAAGCTTCTCTAACCATCGACGACATACGATGGGAATTTTGGTAGGAGTTCTAACATCTCGAATACTCCTTGCTTATTTTACGCAAACACGATTGATAGCCATATTTCTATCTGAATTATGCTTTCGACAACTTAGATATGTTCTGTTCCAGAAAAATAACCTTCTATTCTCCACGCGTGGCGGTCTAAAATATCGGCGGGTGCACGAATTGTTAGGAACGGGGACGAATGTTCGTGTTCGATTTCGCTTATTCCATGGACTGTCTAATATGCAGCAGCATGAACATGGCGTATTTTCGAGGAGCTTCATCGGGGGGTCCGCACTTTTCCAACATTTATTCTCTAGCACGAATATCTAGAGCATTTAAATTTTTTGCTAATTCACGGACGTTCCTTATCAAATTTACACCTGCTCAACATTTGTTCCCATCTGCCTTATTCGTTCATTCGGGACCATCAAACCTCGACGCCGTTAGAAAAATGGAGACTCACGACCCATTCAACTTCCACGAATCGACACTTCTTTTTCCACGTTTCTCTTTCACTAGGGGCATCGTTGTCGGTTCAAGTTCCCACAGAATCATCGGGGTTTTTGTGCCGCCTGCTGTAGTTTATACACTCTCGTTTAAATCCAGATGCTCGCGGAAGAAAGCAGGTTTCCCCAGGCGACGCGACGATGGATCCGAGAGCGACAAAGCCGTGTGCATGGGCGACACGTAATTGTTCGCCCCGACGCACGACGTCGCTCGCTCGCGCTTGGTTTATTTGACTTCCGCGCTCGATCAGAGCACAAAGCTCTTGCAGATGAGCCCGAGCTACTTCCATTCCAATCGACGCCCCTGTTAATTCGCGATCGCGCCCCGGACGCTCGGCTGTCGATATTAAAGCGCCGACCTCGATCCGCAAAAAGTTCCGATGCGTGAGAATACCACCGACGACGATTTTATTAATTAACTGCCTTTCCGTTAGGAACAAAACACGGCCTCGATTGTTCCCTCGATTCGATTGATTAGATAGGCGTGGTGGATACATTGATAAATGAATCTCGTATCAAAATAAAAACGAGATGCTTCGTGGGCCTCTCGTTTGTCATTAGTAAAGGTATAATTAAATATAGTTTTATCTGTGGAAGGCAGAAATAAAATAAATAATCAGACAGCAAGCTCAATTACTCAAGGCTTTAAAATAATATTTGCTGATGCATTTTCAAAAGGATGCAAGCTGGACGAATTTATTCTGTGGTCGACACAATTCATCTGATTATTAAGTAGATTGCAGAAGTTCTCTTCGTGGCTGGTGCATTATCGCGTGGCTGTATCGATGGCTGACAATTAATTGCGGTCGATTTTAATCTGCTGTCATAAATAGATTATCGGCGCTTCGTTTGTTACAGCAAATAAATTTTTCATCCTGCTTCTGATAAATAAACAGCTCCGGCTAATCGCAGTGGCATGAACTGCATTAACGATCTGCTGAGCTGTTTGTTCCACGCAGAATATTTCTCGCAACGCGTATTCAATTGAAAGACACTTGAAACTTATAGCATCCTCATTTTCAAAAATTCTTAATTCCAAATGCACGAACCAGAATACCACAGAATGGGCCTGAACTCTGCGCTATTTGTTGACACCCCGTCTATTGGTAGAGGAAACACCAGTTCAGTACTGGTCGATACCTTTTACGTAGTTGGAGTTTTCCGTCTAGCTGTCCAGGTGTAAGCGAAGAGCGAAGCAAAGAGCAAATAGCAATGCTTCTTAAAAGTTTGCGGTACATGAAACAGCGACCGGCGACACGTTCAAACTTTCCGGTGTTACAGATGCGTGTTTAATTGTCGTTCATCTGGTCGGTTCTAGCCGCTCGACTCTCGAAGCCATCCCCAAGGAACACGAAACTCCACTGCAAACTCGTGCCAATTACCGAAAGTCCCGGTCAAAAGGTGTTTCTCTCTATAGATGGCCGTGAACCTCATTCCATTGCGGTTCTCTTTGCCCGAGTACAATAACGAAGTTCCAGACGCGATCGCCCACCTCCACCGGCAGAATTATAGATATTAAACGCGGCCAATTACATGCGCAGAAGAGATTCTTGTTTTTCCTGGACGATGCCCCAGAGGGAAAATGGAATCGCGGAGAAGCCGACTGGTTCAAACGACTATCCAATTGAGCGCTCCTTCAATACCGAGGAAGCTGGTCGCGTGGAAATTTCGTATTTCTTGTTTCAAAATTAATTTATCAAACATTATACTATTGGTATTTTTATCTGAAATAAGAATGAAAACACTGGGAAGGATCGTTTCGTTTCCGATCAGAACCGAGCGATAATTTTCACTTCAATCGGAAGAACAAAGTCGCTAACTCGCTTTTCGGGTAATCGAGCAAAGGGATCGAACAGCGAACGGTATCAGCATGGATGGATTCTGGTCTACACAGGTAGCTCGTTCCGCAGTATTTACCAAATTCCATGCAGCACACCGTAATGTCGGCGCCGCGGATGTGCCACGACCCGAGTATCGAATACCTGTCTGCACTCGAGCTACCATCCAATTTTACCGTGCGTCGAGTATCGTCTATCTATCAGCGGTGTAACGCACTTACGGGACCGTTACTTTGCCGAACATTTGTACGCATTTCCCGACGAACTTGTCTTCGAATCAGTTTCGCCGTTAATTAAACAAACCGACAGATCGCGAGATGATTCTTGAGGCGACGAACGGTGTGTCGATTTCATCGCGACAGTTATATCGCCGTCTGCTTGTTGCTGCAAAGTTCCAGTACCTCATTTCCCGGCAATATCGTGAATTGAAATTGAAAGGGAGCGTGAAACGACCGATCTGAACGACAGGGCCGAGACCGCAATGGCACCCAAGTCTGTTCATCGGGCTGATCGAAATAGTCGTTCATTTCCCAACAGGTGAACGAGTTTAACGAGTTTTGCGGCGTGCTTACGCGCCGTTCGATTCTTCACTCAACAGTGGAATAAAATTCGGCGCTATCGGTCGGTCGAATTTTCTACTCCCAATTTCGTTTTTCAATGTCGTCACCGGCGACGTAGTCTTGGATTCCTCGTTTCCGCGTACGTCGAAAAGTCTGTCCCGGTCGAGAGCCTGGAACGCCAGATAAGACGATGGCCTGATAACTTAATCAAATTTTCGGTAATCGAATTATAGAGTCGTCGGGAATGAAGATTAATCGAATGATTCATGGAAGTTGCGAACGTTCGTCGTGCTAACTCTCAGGACTGACTTGCCGACTTGGGTCGTGGCAATCTTGAAAATGAATTTCCGCGCTGCTCGAACGCGTGGATTCCTCCTTTCGATATTAAAAATTCCGGGAGAATTCTGGGTCACCATTGTCCTACGTGTTACTCGAACGATGAACTCCCACGTTGGTGCAAATTTTTTCTGCGAAATTTTGCCAAACCAGAAATGAGCCCACGACTTCGATAATGAATGTCGCGGAAGTGTCATCTGGAAAGCCCCCTGGAAGGAACCGCGCTCTGGAATATTCATGAAATCGAGGTGCATTTCTCCAGTGTACGAAAAGAGCGGACTGTTCTTTTACGTAACTATCGAAGGCGAATTCTAATTAGAAAGAAGGAACTGGAACGTAGCATCACGGAGTTACTTTTATTTGGTTCCCGTGGTAAACGAAGTAATGAATACGCGCCGGTTTCCCGGGGCCGGGCACAGCAACGTTTAACTGGTTGTAAACCGCCGCAATGCAATGTCTATCTGCGAGATAACAACGATCTTCGGGGCACTGGTCTCGGTTAACCAGCCACTGGCCTCGCGCCAGGCACAAGGCACAGCCAGCAAAGAATTTGTAACAGCTTAAACTCCGGGATATTTTATTGCGGTGCAACGATTTTCAATCACGCCTTCCTTAACTGCGCACTAATTAATCGTTCGCTCTTTTATTTCTAATTCCACTTGAGCCGTATCTAAATAACGATCCCGTTATCTCTTTATTTCACTCCCTGGACGTTCAACGCCGCCACGCGTGATTTAGAATTCACCGGGCGAGCCAATCTGGGAACAGGCAAACAGGGCCAAGTAAGGGCTTATTCGGCGCTTTTTAACGCGTATGAATACTTATAACGAAGCACGAAATCGCTGTGTTCGCACGTGACGCTCGCCCCGGTTCAACAAGGGGTTCCGAAGTTGCGCGATTTTGCATAACTCTGTTAAGCAAATGACCAGAATAATAACTCGCTGCCAGGCATATGTGACAGTCAGGGTGCGCGCTAGGGAGAACCGAACGGAACTCGGTTTCGCAGTTTACACGGTGATAGCGGAATAATTGTTGCTGGATGAAGGCCTGCGTGCAACTCACTCCCACCCAACGCCGCCCCCTCTGCTACCCTTGTCCACCAATCTCCCCGTAAAACTGCTTTACGAATTGCTCTTAATTGAACGAGTTGAACAAGTTGGGTGTGCGATCGACACAGGCCTGTTTGAACTATCAGTTGTGCGGCTTGGTTCCCCGCTATGCGACATGATCAATTTGCCTCTGCTGAGAGGAGTGGTCGTGGTCGTGATTAGAAGTATATTTAAAATACTAGATCCACAGGCTGAATTTCTATGTGCGCATAACAAGCAGAGCGGGATATAAGATTCAGTGCGGCTGAAATCATGGAGAATCAAGTATTTGAAATACGACATGGTGGTACTACAAACGACGAATAAGAGATGTATGACGCCAGAGAAAATGAAGACGTGCATCGCACTGAAAAGTCATTAACGATATCATTTCGGTTCACGCAAGCTGCGGATAGTCGTGCGATCCGATAACAGGGACGTTTATTAAAATTTGTCTGGCGGATTCAATTAGTCGGGGCAAACGACGATGGACGGGGACGCGTCGCTGATTTAAAATGCGTCTCGTGAAATATACATCGAAGCGAGAAACGCTCCACACGTAACGAGCGTAAATTAATATCATATTTTCGGTGTAACGTGCGCCGTCTAGGATTCGGCCCGGTTCTATTTTATTTTCGCGTTACTATCAATTATCGATCAGCAACGATACAAATACGAACTAAAACAAGGTCTGCTGTAACGTATTTATACAATGCTGCCAGCAACTATCAGCGTTTGTAGAGTACGGTGAAAATTGATGCGACGCTACAATGCAATTTTCTTAGGCACCCTTGAATACTGTACGGGTCGCATAACGTGTTCCAATAGTCTGAGCCGTTGACTTATACTACTTGCGCACGATGTTTTAACACCTGCATCAGTAATCGAAACGATCGTAGTTGTTCTACGATGAGCGGCTCGATCATTTGTGCATGATTGACCTGTACTACTTAACTTCACTATTTTATATTCTAAATACTTAATTTCCCTATTTCAGATTGAAATAATTATAGCGGCATAAAAATGTGACTAGACCGTTTGTAACGTACACTCGTAGAAGAAGCTCGTCTGTTCCATCCGGCTTTATTGTGCGACGCGAACGATTTTTGTTGCGGCGCAGGAATGATTGATCTATTCTACTGACACGCATAGATATTCGAATTTCAGGCGAAAACAAAATGCCGCCGTAACTACTGCGATCGAAATTTTTACTAACAAAAGCGTCCACTGGCGCTTATTTCTATGCAAACGGAGTGTCTTTCATGCTTCTATATGGAGCTTGCATTATTTGTGGCGCGTGCATATTTCACGTGCATCAATAACTCACACGTATTTCTTGGGGCACGTGGTGTGCAACTTTTTGTTAAATTCGTACGAACGTTTACACGGGCGCGAGCATAAATATGGATTAATTCGAAACGGCGCTAGCAGACTCGTAACATTTATACAGTTTAATCAAGACGGGATTGAAGTTTACAAAGTATTATTGCTGCTTTCCCGAGTTTTCATGGGCCGTCTTTCAAAGGCGATATTACTACGGACGGAACATCTCCGGGCAACTAACGATACCTGACCGGGGAGATAAGTTTACCTCGTGTCTAAGTTGGGACAGTCCGCGAACGGAAATATAAATTCACGTTTATTCTGTTATCAATCTCGAACGGGAAATATAGAGTTACGTTCACGGACTTACAATTACGCCTAACAGTAAATCTGAGCATCGGTGAATCAATGAACTTGTAAAGAAGTTAAACTCCGTAGTAACTTCGAATCGTATATCTTCTCCGCTATCTGCCGGGAAAGTATCCTTTTCAAAGGAGTCTTTGATGCGTTCCCGCGACGAATGTGGGTCCCGTTCCCGTAGGAAATCCGGTCGATATGCATCGTTCGTTCCCAGTAATCTAGCTGCTGCTACGACTTTTCGAAGTTCGTAGAAGATTCTCGTCATCGGGTGGAATTCCAAGTTACAACTCGGTTTAATTGCTCGATGCTCCTGAACACGGTTATAAGTCTACCCATCCCATCGTCCAGAAACTTTCTTCCAGCTCGACGCGATAAAACGTATCGTCCCAGCTATTTCCCCTCTCTCCCACTCGGCCTCTTAGAAATTCGTTTCCAATGTTTGTCGAATCCAAAGTGATCGCTAACCGGGGTAACTATTTTTTAATGAATTGAAGTTCCAACGTTTTGTGTATTTTCTACGACATTTGAATGCGATTTAAATTCGTTTCAATTGACAACCCTCCGAACATTTTCGAAGGGAACAGACGATACCATTATGGAAAATTAATAACAGGGTGTACGGAATATTGAGCCTTCTGAATGAAGCTCGCAGTACGTCGTGAGAATGTTTAATTAATAGCGTTTGCCCCTCTGACTCTTCTCTGAGTTCTTCCATTTCCCGGAGAAAGAGGCTGCAAACGAAGACGAACATCTTCCACCTGGCAATTATTAAATTATGCACGGTAGCTCGAAGAGAAGTAAAACAAAGAGCACAGCTCGACCCTCTCCGACTCTAGCCCTGAATAATACTTCGTTTCGCGATTAACGCTGCTCTCCGTTCTCTGATTTCGTCGAATCGATTAAACGCTATTTGAGCGGAGAGAACGTTTACGATTCGCAGCCGTTTTAGATACACAGGATATACTGTTGAACGTATTAAAGCAAGTTTCCATTAGCCATAATGTATGCACGTGCTGAACGTCAACGTTCATACGTAATTAATTCTCCATAAAATTTTCTCCGAAAATCGTAATTCATTAGTTTTATACAAATTTCGTGGAATTTACAAGATCAACGAACCGTTTCGGGTCATTTAAAATTAAAATCCCGCGCGAATCACCCCCATCGCTGCAAGCATTGCCTGTTGAAGACAATATTTATCCCTCGAATGCAATCAGTTATCTCCAAAGGTTTCGTATAAAGGCTTGAAACATTTGAACGCTTTTAACTGGTTTTAATGCTGATTTTTCTCGCACAAAGCATCGTCTCGTCAGAGTGTGAAGTCGTCCTCCCGCAGACGCGTCGAGCATCCCTTCCTGGTCGTTCGCACTTTAACGAACCGAGCTTCGTATCACCGTGGAAAGTTCAGATAGTAGGCGCACGGCGCAGGTACGCGTCAGAGCTTGGCCTACATGTCGAGGTCGGGCCGCTCATTATAGCAACCCCTTGTGACGCCGACGCTGCTGGTCTGTCTACATATATCATTCCACCGTGGCGAGTACAATGTACACATTTCTAGAGCGAGCTAGTTCTACTTTCACCAGGTCTGGGCCAAATATCCGCGCGAAACGTTCACGCCGAGTGTCTGGGAAATCATGTACGCGGATCCCGAGGCAAATGGTTTGCCGCGTTTCACATTCAATCAATGCTACCCGCCATCGTCTTCTACTATACTTTCCAGCATCGCGCGATGCCTGAAAACACGCAGCTGGAAAATTTGCCCAAGACGATTCTACAGGTAAATCGTGGGTAGCAGTGTTATGGCCGGCTTGTAATGCATTTTCGAGCATCTTCTGGGAACGTGCTCGTCGGATGCACCGTGAAAAATGGCCGGGGGAAATAAGGGCAAGGGTGTCTGGCAGGGCGTCCGCGAGGAAACACGCGGCTAAACGATGCGCGATATTTTATTCATACCCTCGGAAAAGCGATCAGAAAAATTGGGAACGTCGATCACGCCTGCTCTCCGCGTGATGTATCTATGAAAATTGAATTCCTGTCGAACGTGGGGCTGGGTCGTAACGGGAAGCGTCGCCTCGTGTTTCTCAGCACTCGAAACACGTAAGCTCGAAACGCGTCGCGATCGCTACGATACGTACAGGGTGCTCCTTTCCCCGTGTGGATTTCCCTGTGCGAAATTTTCCTGCGCAGATTTTTCTGCTACCGAAATACATACACCCGTTCGCGAGGCGAAACCGTACGCGCGTGTCCCTGCATCGGCTGGTCTACGAAAATTTCGCAGCTTTCGTCTTCGTTGTCGTTTTGCGAATCAGGCAATATAATCTCGTTGACTTAAGCCGTACGAATTTGGAATTGTATTTACAGTCGAAATATACGGAGTCGTGGAGATTCGATGCACCGTTTCATTTGAGGGATCAACAGCAGGATAAATTTAGAGGATCTGGATTAGATAAATTGAATTAGATGAATCGCATCTTGGATGCATCAGCACATGCAGGGATGAAACAGTGGGACATGGTGGCTCGGAGTTAGGTGGCTTCGTAGTAAAGTTACTTTGTTAGAAAGCTGATGCGCAAGCCGTGTTACGAGTTCGATGTTTCCTCCTTTTTTTCTCTTTTTAGCACGCAGATGAATAAGGGAGATTATAATTAAAGGAACTCGGCAACCGATGTGCAGATACATTAAATATATTCAGTTCGCAAAGCTTTCTCTACCCCCCCCCCCCCCCCCCACGTGAAGCGTATAATGCGTGAAGTGTATATCTTTCTCAATTTAATAGAATAAAGGAGCTAAAAATAGTATCAGAATTATATCGTTATCCACGCGAATTCTGTTGAAAATTATTACATTACACGGTATTATTATTTTCGAAAATTGCCATCAAATTTATCGTAATTGCATCGGCGTGGCCGGTAAAACGATTAAGCTTAACTCGCGACATATTTAATGCAGGGGACCACGTTAAATGTCGACCGATTTGTCGATTCCCGAATAATTGGTCGAAGAACGGTTCTAGCTGTGGTAAACATTTCTCCGGGACGAATTTTCCGTTTGGTAGACGATTCACTTTTATAGCATCATAATTGACGCTGCACTGGCAGCGCGGAACAGAGCACCGAAATTATTTATCACTTAATGAAAATTTGAATTTGCCCCCCCCCCCCCCCCCAGAAATTACGCGATCAAAAGTAGAGTCGGGACGCTAAAATTGTGGCTCCGATTGTTCCCAGGCAGAGCAGTTAATGCTTACCCGTGATCGTAACCATAAAAGCGGTTATTTTCCCCGCAGTAATTTTCTTTCCCTGCTGCGATGAGGTCGATTCCGGCCGTACGCTTCATACCCGTCCTCGGCTCCCTGATACATAACTTGAAGGAGCCAATATGGATTGGAAAACAATCGAAACAAACGTAGTTTACGGGGAGACCGGTGTGTGGGCCAACAGAAGACACGTAACCACCATAAATACCGCGTAAACACCGCCAGGGGAGATGCTGAAGTCATTAGGCCGCCATTCAATTTGCGGCGTACGCTCGAAAAGGATGAACTCAATTTGGATGGTGCAGCTGGGGGCTGGATACCATCTGGAAAAGTCGGGGTTCGTTGCACGGGCGTAACCGTGGTCGCAATAATGCGAATTGTGTTTCACAAACGTGGACAAGCCAAACGAAAAGTACCACAGGTGCCCCGGTTTATTCGCTAATTATTCTTATCGACAGTCGTGGCTCAATAAAATGACAAAAATCTAACATCGCCCATTTAATCAGGACGACTCGGTACTTTCGGATAAAAGAAATATTTCTTACCGCGAAAGGTACCATCTTCTAACGCGTACCTAAATAGAAGTTTGACCCAAATAACCACCGAGATATCCCGGGCGATTACCGAATAATTATTTCACCGCTCAACAAATTCAAGCTCGTACACTTGAAAAGTTCCACTCCGCTCCACCCTCTTCCAAAAGAGGACTCTCGACTACTTTACCACTCGCCTACTTTACCCTCGTTACGCTTTAATACCGCGTCCAATTTTGCCCGCTATTTCGGAACACCGAATAGGGCTTGGCCAAGATAATAATTAGACACCTCGGGTCCCATTGATCGTTCGTATTTTCCTTTCTTTTAAAGATACTGTATCTTCTTGTATCGTGTATCGTATCTTCTTGTATCTTGTATCTTGTATCGTCCTTGTATTCTAACGATAATGATTTCCACGGACGATGGTAGAAGTTTCATAGTCGAAACTGATCGTGCCTGTGATCGTGTAGGCCTCGTGACGTGTTTTCCATGCAGAAGCGATCCACCGATGGTTACGTTGGGTAAACTGTTCCCAAGTTTCCACATGTAAGTCGATCCTACCGCTTCGAAAATCTTCCTGTGCGAACGCAAGGCTGTTGCAACTCCTGCACCATCTCGCTATCCGCAATGAGGGCCACTGTTTAATAACGCAAAGGTAGTGATCGTCTCTTAAGAAATTGGCAGGAAAATTAATGGTGAAACTGAATCCCTTCGAGCTTCGAACATACTCGAATTTTGGACGAAACTGGATAATCGATTATATGAGCTGGAATTAAAGTAACTATTGCAAAATATTTGCAACCGACAAGAAATAATTTAATTGAAATATGAGAATCAAAGAGGTGAATGACCCACACGCTTGCAACTCAAGCGTCTGGCAACGAGCTCCACTCTTTACTGCGATGCGTTTTGCGAAATATTCAATTACAGGCTGACGAGATCATCGAGGAACACCGAATCACGATACCTTTCAATTACTGGTAATGAAATGAACCGAGCGCCACGCGAACCACTTATTTCCGGCCCCTTTCGACTCGATTCTGTAGAGTTCTGTGGTACTCGTTACGTTCGGATCCGCTGAAACTCGTATGATTTTTGCAACGAGGAGGTGGAGGAGCCGTTGGACCTGGTAATGACGGAATTGAAATTTCTCGAACGACGTCGACAAGAATTCCGAGTCGTATCAAACGAAAGGCCACCAAATTAATTTCGTTTACAGCTCGATGATATTTCCCTACATGGCCCGGTTTTTATACAACGCGATCCTGCTTCATTGTACTTTTCATTCTGCATTCGCACTCCGATATCTCAATCCGAATACCGTATCTCAATATCAACCATCGACCGCAGTACAGAGTAGACTCTCGTGGCTAAAAGTTACACACCCCCATACCGATGTCGCCAGTATGTTCCCAAATGCGGGAAACCCCGTAGACCGAGATTTTCACCATAAAAGGGCAGCGAATAAAAGTGCCGCGCGGAACCCGTCGCGTCGACGTGGCGCAGCTACGACAACGGCGCCCGCCTTGAATCACCCCTTTCCACCACACCTGTCGCTTGCCGGTACGCTACACGGACAATTCCTCTTTCTCCGCGTTTCCGTACATTTTATTTCATTCCGGCGTTTTTTTCGCCCCCAGAAAATCGCTTTTCCGACCACTCGCGTCCATAAAACCGAAAGCATGTTGCGCACGGGTTCCATCCCCCGTGGGACGGGGGTTGCGTGGCCATTTTGATCGCGCCAATTGTCTAAATCCGTGCGCATTGTTTGCAAAGCTTTGTACCGTTCCGCGAAAGCTCTCGCCGTGTCCATCCATCGTTTCCCCTCCTCCCTTCGAACCCCTTGTGCGAGACGCGCCCTTCGCATCACACCCCGTGCGCACCCTGCGTCGTTCCGACTCGTTCGCGTCGCTGTCTTTTTCTCGCGCCACGCTGTTTCGCGATGCGGTCGAAAACGATGCGGCGAAAGGGGGAAGGTAGATAACTGCCGGTGGTTCGGTGACCAGCAAGGGGGTTGCCAGTCGACGAACGAAATGAGGGGGTGTGGGTGGAAGAGCGCCAGAAAGTGGCGTTCAGGACAATTTCGCGGTTGGATAATCGCGTTTTGGGTCCCCTTGTTACTGCTGGCCAGTGCTCTGTATCCTTGTACCCCCATCAAACCCCTCTAGTGGAAACCCTTTAGCCTGGAGACTGGGGAGCGTCTGGAAAGCACTGGGGAATAAGTTTGTATATTCGCGTGCGATCGTAGGGGTTGGGATATACGGACGAATATCATGGGACTTGTTTTAGGGAAATGAGGAAATATGTCGACGGGGGTGATCTTGGGATACGGAATATTGGTTTGGGGGAAAATTTATAACACGATATCAACTTAGAATTGGATAGATTAGGTGGTAAGATTGATGCGTCGAAGTGTCGGCGAATAATTGATCGCAACCCAGTTTTCCAGAAACTCCCCGTTCAATTTCTTGCGTTGCTATTTAATGAACGGTGTCCCGAATTGATTAGTTGTTCCTAAGTGATCGTGTCTGATCTTCGTATCTATCTTAACAGCCGTGGATAATTATAATTAATACGTTTTCGAGTCGCGCTCGTTTGTCGGACTGCGGTTCGCCGCGATGGAAAATCGACTGGCCGAGTTTCGATGATACGCTGTCGGACAAGTTTGCCGGTGTTACACGTTAACGCCACGATATTTCCCGCGGCCAAAACATTATAGCGGGAAATAGAAACAGTCACGAACTCTGTTCACAGAATTAGCGATTCCAGCGTATCCTACAAGCCGTACACACGGTTCTCCCCAAATTGGTTATCGTTAGCAATTAGACGGGCGAGGAGGAGATATTATCAGTCTACTACCAATAATCTTAACACGTGAACAGAGTTACCACGAGTACACCGGGAAACCTCGATTTCCCGTTACAAGCTCGACGATGCGGACGCTAATTTGTTACAGACGCGACCACAATAATGATCGATAACGATTAAGAGCGCCGATCGGAACGTGCATTCTGCTCCCCGTCGACAAACACTGTACCAGCAGTAGGGCAACACCGCTCATCTTGTCGAGTGCAACGCACTGGAAACCCGTGTATACTTATACGAACATCGGCCTTCGCATGATTGATGACGCTTCCCTCGGTACCCTATCGACGATGCGCTTGCATCCACTCCGCATTATTATTGCGTACCACTTTGGGACCATCCCGGCGAATACGGTCGCCCTGGGAAATTGGGACCATGCTGAACGGCCCTCGTGCGACTGGCTTGCGTTCCAACCGCCACGCTTCGGCCTGAATTCCTCCGCCGAGTGGAGATATTTAAGAAACTCTTAGGGGGCAAGTAAAATGGCGCAGGTGAAATTGAAAGCAAACGGGGGCCGAAGCATCGATGATGGATTCGAATTTTATGAGCCTCCGAGGTAGGGAATTGATTGCAATTCATTTGCTAATATTGAAGCGTGAAAATTATTCTGCTATTATCGACGACGATGCGCCATCGCTTTTTCGTGATAACGAGTGTAAAAGAAACGAAAGTGTGTGCATTACAAACCACTTCACTCACGGTATTCCACGGGCAATTCGGTTTATTCAATTTTCCAAAATGCCCGCCACTCGGGGGGATCGTCGGAAGTGAGATAAATCCAAGGAACACGGAAGTTGTCGACGGGGACGCGAGTGTTCTTTTCCGGAACAGTGTCGAGTAATCAGGTGTAGCTGTCGGAATAATTCGAAATTGGCCAAAGTCTACGAATGTATCCCCGCGGAGGTAGGAACGGCGGATTTACTCTCCGGCTAACTGTTCCACCGGAACTAGAATAGCTCCACAGCTATCTATCCAACTTGGCGCACGATCCTTAATTTAGATTCGCACAGATTAACTTCCAGCCCGCCACTTCGAGTTAGCCATTTTCTTTTCTTCACGCACTTCTCCGACTGACCTGCTCTCAGTCAGCTGGAGATAACACGTCGAATCGTTTCCTTCCTACAATTCCTTTCTCTCCTCTTCCTTTTCTTTTATTTTACTTTATCTCGCTCCCTGCTGTAAACGAAGAAGAAAGCATAATCGAGGAACCCAGTAAAACTGAGTTACACAGGTGTGTTCCGGTTTGGCGCGAACAAGAAAAATCGGAAACAGTCGGGGACACGCGATCGATCATGCAAATGGATTAATTAACCCCGCAATGGTCGCGTGCGTTTTGTTCAGCAAATGGTTGCGCTGATGATAACAGTCGATCCTCGTGAGTTTTATCGCTATGCCGATAACAAAATGATTTCGGTAAACGAAATGGGCGTAGGTTTCATGAGGGGATCCCGTTGAATGTCTCCTTCGTTATCCGAACAACTTCCGGAAATAATGAAACAGAACGCTGCCTCTTAAAACGGCCGTGAATTAATGATTATAAATTACCTGAAATCCACCTGATCCATATCACGTTCCGCGCGATTCCAAATCGTCGTTGGTTCAAAGTAACTTGGAGCAACGATAGCTTACCGAGTTGTAATATCTTTGTGGGATAACTGACGACGGGGGTCGAATAGCGAACTTCTAAGCAATTGTTACCATAATTCCTCCTATCGAACAGTGAAATGGGAATCGAAACTAATCAGCGATCGGTTGTAACGGGCTTTAAAGGACAATTCATTGTCAGTCGCAATTCCATTCGAATGCAGCAGCCAGCTTCGCGATGTATCGTGATTCTAGAATATTCATGATTCCACTATTCCTGGATCTTGAAGGAGCTTCGCATCGTCGTTTCATCGAACCCTATCGGCATTAACGTCGAGTCACGCAACGCATTAGAACTTGTTCGGGGTTATCGGTGGCCAGTCGCGACCGTGATCACATACTCTGTCAACCCTTCAAGTGGCAATTTCACTTGCGACCACTTTATCCAAGGCAACTCTGAACTCGCGTAAATATTTCATCGGGTATTGTTATCAACGAAGTTCAGAGCTCACTCTGAATATTAATAACGAGGCGTGTCGATTGATACAGTGTCCGGGAATGAAAGGTAAATTTTAAGGCACATCCGTCTACTGAACGAAGGGAACGAGGATGATGAGCTCGAGCCTGTCGAACAAAAATTGACAGGTTTAAGGAGAATGTCTCGCAGAGATGGCGCGGAAATGACTTCATTTTACGTTGACGAGTTTGTTCCGCCGGTGGATATTAGACTTGCCAGAACTTCGGACTGACGGGGCATCCCCCTTTCAATTAACCTTCCAGCAGCCCATCTCGCAAGAATCCCGAGCTGAGAATGGACACCATTTTAAACGAAGAAACGATAACCTTCGTTCGGTGCATCCTTCAATATTTATTCCCTCCTATTTCGTTCAACTATCGTAGAAGATTTTACACACAACTCTTTGATAACATCGCACCGATGTCAATCGAATTTTATTTGCCTCGTTAAATAACGTTCGAGCACCATTAATTAAGCGTCCGTGTAGGAGAAGTATTTTTTTTACCACAAACCATATTTTCAACAGCGTGGAATACAGCGTTGAACACAGCATTGACCGCTAGTAATAGAATCGAAAAAAGCGTTTCGCCACGATAACGTTCTCAATCAGTTGGTACAATTTTTCTGCAGTGTATTGGACACGTTCGGCTCTGGACGTGTCAAAAATCGTGTTACAAACGTGGACATGAGAAGTCCGCACGCCAAAAAGGAAATGAATGGAAATTGCGCGGCGAAACAATGTTTCAATGGATAAACGAATTCGTTGGACATTTTTCAAGTCTGTCGGCAGGTAAATTGAAACCAAATGCCCCTTGGTAAATTCTTGTTGATCTTTTGCCCGTTCGCTGTACTCGCAACGCGCTAAATTTATTGTTTCAAAACTCCCTTAAAAAAAAAGGAACTCGGCGTTGATATGGGGCAATGAACAAAATCGTTCCCATGGAAATACTGAATTATCTGCGTGAAAGATCATTCATATGGCCAGTCATAAATTGACAGAGCCGCACAGTGAATTACTCATTCGGCGGTTTTCGCCTCGGCCCGATGAGTGTGCTCTAATATTCAAACGTCACTCGCATGATCGAAACGCTATTAAATGTAATTACCTGTATTGGCCGCGCGATCTGCAAATTTGTACTGACCACGATTTATGCGACGAGTTTCGAGTCACGGAAGGCTGCACGGCGCGATAATTCATTCTGCTTTCGTTAACTGTATTGTTTTGCAACTAATTAAATCGTTAACGAACTTGTTAAACTCGCGCGCGGGTATAACCAGGCTGTGGCTCAAGGAACTATTGCCAAAGTTCAGGAAACGAACTGCACAACTGCACCCGTTCATCGCGCTTATCTATGCAAATTGTTTAAAAATATCCTTGGATTAATTTCTTCTTTTCAGATAATAAGGTTGGCCGTTTCATTTGCATTCTGCGCGCTTGTCCCGCTTATTCCGCAGCTTGCTTCCATGCACACTTAATAATCGGGATATATATTATTTACAGTCCTGCAGATTTTAATCGCGCATTACCGAATTCGTTTATTACGCGAGACAAAATTCAACAGGGTCTCGTGCATCGATTTCGCACGATCTTCCACGATTCTTAATTCTTAAGAGAATCCGTTCCACGCCATCCGTGGAACAATCTTCTCCGCAAACTTTACGGTTCTCGAAACACGCTCGAGGAACGAATTAACGAACGGAGAAGCACGTCGGTCCTCTCGATTTTCTGCCGGTTCATCGGATCGTACGTTTGCCAGATCGCGGCGCACGTTTCGTCGAAATCGAACCGACACCAGAGGACGGGCGGGAAGTGGTATTAAAGGAGCCCGAGGCGTCAGGTGGAAAGTCGCGTTCACAGGAGAGACGCAGCTCGAATCACCTGGTGGTTGTAATCGCGCGTGCTGGCTACGCGAGCGAAATCGTCGCAGGGGCTCTCGACTACTTGGGAATCCGCTATTTATGGAGGCGTCACAATTGTGCGATCGTCGACGATTACGGCTGCAGCTAGGTCGTCGAGATTTCTTCTCTGCCCCGCGGATATCTGGTGAATTAAACCAGCATTCGTCTTTAAATCGTGGCAAAAATTTGCACGGAATTACAAAGCGTGGCAAGAGTCTCCTCTCGAAATTCAAATTTTGTTCGGGATAATTTTTCCGTCGATATTTAGCGGTCCTTTAATTTTGTGCGGGAGCGTATGATTAAGCACAAAGTATGTCTGTGGGATGTACAATGGAAGTACAGAGCGGGGCAATAAATATTGAAAATGATTATTTAAATTCTGCTTTGCGTATACAAATCAATGAAATATATTCTGCCCGGCTACAGCCCACTCGGTTTTATTTATATATTGCTAATTGGTAGCCATGATTTGCGTAAAATCGATGCAAAACCAGCTCTCCGATGCGCTGTTACATTTCCTGGTAATAACCAGCATTCGTTGAACGGCAGAAAAACAGAAGCCTGAGGGTGCAATCGTGGAAGAGCATACAAAGCGTACTCGTTCCAGCGAGAAACGAATATCATGAATCATTGAGATTGCCCGGAGAATGAAGAACACGATGGATGACCAGAAGAAACAGCCGTGCAGCGCAACCCTCTTCCGCGATGTATGACGGCACGAAAAAATAAAAAAATAAAAAACACAATAGGAGAAGGAAATCACTTTTCAATTCTTCACAAGCTGTACAGAAGGAAACGGGCCACGGTTTCCTTGGCGCATCTCGTGGAACTGCCCCGTCGACTGTAAACTTCTAATCAGCGGCGATGCATAAACGGTGACGAGAGAGAAGCTGTAAATCATTTGCCAATAATCACTGGAATTCCTCCGGTAAATAGACCCGTGGCCAATGCTTCGGGCACACGGGCAGCTTGCCAAAGCCTCGCAACCGACGAAAATCTTTCCGTGGCAAGGATTCCCCGGTATAGCCAGGTTTATCCGTCGTTTCGCGGTTGCACCCCATTGCGCCGCCTGGCAAGTGCAATCGCACCCCGGCAAAGAAGCGACCATTCCCGGCGAGGGGGACACGCAAAACGTCGGGGAATCCTGGACCTGAATAAGTCTGCTTTAACCGTCCGTGTTCAATCCTGGATTATCGTGGAATTTAAATCCGTAGTAGACAGTCGCGTTTGAAGCCGTGAACTTTAGTATGCTCTTTGGCGTGCATCGATTTTTATAATAATAATTCCCGGAAATCCAGTCACCTTGCATAAATAATTCGCCCTGCTGTAATTTCCCAGACACTGGAAACTTCGAAACGCCAGAATTCGTAATGAAGGAATTCCTAAACGAAAGAAACAGTGCCACTTATTTCCGGGGCTCGTGGAAACTGCTTGTACAGAGCATATCTCGATAAAATTCTGTCTCGAAATGAAACCAGGTCTGGCTGATGGTGGCCGGTGTATCGATGGCAAGGAAAATTCCAGATTCCGCGAGTGGAATGTTTCACGAAGGAAACGGCATTGCAGGGCCGTGCAGCACGAAGAGGGAAAGGGGAAATAGCTTGAAAGCTTAACTTAGCCGTACATTTTGATTCCAGCCGCGTTTCAATGGCGGAAACGATATTGGATGATGCACGCGGAAAAGTGAATTACTTTTATGGTGTGTATTATGGCCGGTGCACGCCTTCCCTTTGGACGACTACTTCCAATGTTACGGTGTTTGCGCAGCATGTTCGGCGAACGGTGCTCGGCCCGCACACTTGGAAACTTGCGCACTAATCCCGAAGCAGTTTCCTCTTCCACGAACACGAATGCCTGTTCCGTTCTACTCGCTGCAGAAACAGAACAGCGCGCTGGCAGAGTATCTAAGAGCGCGTAGAACTTAAGTTTGACTGTTTATTACAAAATTGTCTGGCATTCAGAAGGAGACACCGTGCACCCAATATTTAATAAGCAATCTTCTCGCTCGTCAATTGCGTCAACCACGCGGTTTGCCGATTATTCATGCTGGTAGCACGTTGTACATAGATGGCTTCATGAATATTTCATCGCTACCCCGTAAGACTGTCCATTCCGGAACGTATTGGTACTATTCCAGTCATTAAAGTTATCGCGGGCAATTATAATCCGTCTCCGTTTTCATGCACATCAAAACTTCGTTAACCGTCTGTACCTTCGGTGAGCTCTCAATCGGGAGATTACGATCGATGATACAAGTCCTCCGGAGGGAACAGACTCCAGTGAAATTAACGTTTTCTTATTATACGGCGAAAGATTATTAATTATTGCAAGGTACGCGCGAAGCTCGTCGCGAATCAGCTGCAAAATCAGTAGTGACTTCCTCGTAACCCTGACTGCAAAAACTTTAATCGGTTTACCGAACGTCAGGGTGAGCCGATTGTAGATAATTGAAATCCACACTGAAAGCTAGAGCCCTCCGGAGATTGCCATTAATTAGAGCCATAGATCATTCGGCGTGGTTTGTGACAACCATCCAGATCCTCGACCCTCTCTCACGCTAGCCTGCACCCTGGCTCGTCTTTACCGTAACTCTGCTTATGCAACTAGTATCCCCGTTGCCGTCGCTGCGACCAGCACCTGTCGACCGATAGCGTATCTGCCAGGATTGCATAAGCTGCTCGCGGTATCGCCTGAAACGGATCTTGAATAAGGAGTCGCGCTGGCTACGAATCAGCAATAACTAGCTCGACTAATTGCCGTCGATTCGTTCGATAATGTTGGATCGTCTCGTAGCAAACGTACATATTGCCAGAATCTTGTACATCAGAGGATACAAATTTATACATCTGGAAATGTAAATCGAAACGCTGAACGGATTGGATATTCCATTTCATACGTAAGCGACGACGCAAAATAATTCTTCCGTCCCGGTACTTCACCCTACAAATCTTCCCACCCACTTACGCCGGCAAAAACTGCCGTGAATCTTGCCAATTACAGGGGCCGTAGGCAATTTCTGTAACGGTGCTACGGAGCATGGCAAACGGTTGTTTGAGCACATTCGTCATTAGAGAAGCGCCATTCGATTCCGCCGAGGAGCCTGCCCACCGTATGTCTTCCTTCGACCAAAACAGATCCTTCCCACGAATCGCTACCCTCGGGCCAGTATCGATAATGGTTGCACGTATCGAGGGGGACGTTTCTACAGATTTTCCTGCCCATGAATCACTCCCCTGACCGATCCGCCACCGTGAATTCACGTCCGGCCTAGCTCGCGTCGTTCCGGATGGCAGATATTCGCGACGGCGATAGCGGTGTGATCGTTTTTGCTAATCGACTGAGGTTCGAGAGGACCGCTGTCTCTCGACGTGTCATTGAAGCCCCTGCGGCAAATATAATTCGTGCGAAAATATTTTTATCAACGCGGGGACGTTCGCCGTCGCACCGTTGTCTGAGCGTAACGGGCAGTTTCTTTGGCGCGCGATCATTGTCAACGGAACGGTTCGCTCATTGTTTTCTGCCCGTCGCTATCTGCGAAACACTCTTTCACCGATAAGCGTGCAGGGGCGACGGGCGAAAAGTTCACGGAACACCGTGGCTGATGCATCTACGGCGAGAATGGAGTTGCTGGCGATTACAAGGGTAGACGGCGAAGAATACCAAAGGAGGGCGAAAGGAGGGCGGGCGAGAACTTTGCATTCAGGATAGATCTTATAGAGAAATCGCGGCGGTGCCTAAAGAAAATATTCGTGGAAACGTTATACGGAGATAGGGTGTTCTGACTATCGGTTCGACCTCTCGACGACAGGAGAAATACGCCCGGAGTGTATCGGAGTATCTGAATATATTCATCAGGCGCTATAAATAGGGAATCGTACAGAATACTGGATGTCGGTGGCGACATAAGGCGGGAAAGACGAACGGGATACAAGTAGCGATAAGAATAGACGCGAAGGGGGCTGGGGGGTTATTTCGCGTAGCGGATGATATATAAATAGTACGGCGGGAAGGGAGCAAAAGAGCAAAGGGAACAAGAATGGGCGCCTCGAGGGAAGAGTTACAAATAAAGAAATGGAAGGGAACTATCGATAGGTATAAAAGATGTCGCAAGAAGAAACGAAGATACAGCGAATGGTTGCGAAGGTTACTCTTCTTTCCCCCCGGATATCCTCTGCGAAAACAAAGGGGTATGAAAAAAGCAAACACTGCAAGCGAAAAGAGAGCAAGAAACGCGAAGAAACGGAGATGTTTACAAAGTGAAGCGTAGAGAAAGCAGATTGTCGAAGGGAATGTTAAACGAAGAGAAAAAGAATAAGGGGAACTCAAAGAGGTCTGGGGAAAGAGATCCGTTGAGAAGAAAGGGTAACGATGGAGGGTAGGGGAGACGAAGAAGATAGTGTCTCGAGTAGCGGCAGTCCTATGGAAAAGCTTTTTTCATTAAAGTACAGAAAATCTTTTTAAGGGATATAAAAGTCCGACCCGCGGAATTCCTTTGGTCGACCCGAGACCGGGCAGTGAAATTGCCGGCGCGATACAGGGGAAGGAAGCGGCTTGATAAAGGGGGAAACAAAGCCAAGGAAACAGCCAGGCAGGAAGGGGCAGCGTGAAGTGGCGTCGTGCCACGAGACAGGGTGGTAAGTGAGCGAGGAAGGGGAGGAATAAGAGCGATTTTCATTGCTCTGACGAAATTTCGTGTTAATGTCATTCGCGATCGATCTCACGATCGATATACTCCGACCAGGGCACCGCTTTTATTCCAATTTATTTTCAAACATCCTTAGTAGATCTTAAAAGCACCTTCAAAGTTCTGTACAACATTTTTAATACTGTTTATTATTGCATTCATTTTATCACCAACCAAGTCATGCTTAACGTTTATATTAGTTTTATCAAGGGACACAATTTTACCATGCAAAAGATTTCACATTACATTATCCACGTAATTCACTCTTTCTATTTGTTCTTGCTGTTTAGCATAGGCAAGAGTTCTCTTCAGAGCTCTCGTATTACATGTCGACATACAAAACGATCGCGTAGCGAGGTCGTATACGTAAATAATAAATTTCGCGAGAATTAGCTTTACACGTTTCTGTCGTTCCGACGCGGCAAAAGGTATTGAATGACGCGAATTACCCCGCTGAGGTATTTTGAGCTTCGTTACAGACTCTATCGCCGATTCCTCGCTCAAGCGAGAGAAGAAAGGTCGACGATTACAGTTTGATTAGAATGCTACCTAGACAGGTGTCCGAGGTGCTCCGAAATAACTGCGCTTTTCCTTCGTCGTCTAATCGAGATCAATAGCAGATGAGCTTTCGACGTGCAAGAAGAGAAATCGAAAAGCAAATCAATTTTCGCCTCGTCGCTCTAACAACCGCCTTGGCATTTTTATACGGGGATTTATAATGCAATGGAGCGAAAAAATAACGGGGCTATCGTTGAATATTTCCCTTTTTCTTCTCGTTGCATTTCCGTGAACATCCTTCTCAGGGAGGCTGCTGCGAACATTCACTTCGTGTCGCTATCATTCGTAGGTAAAAAATTGCTTTGCAAAATGTATCGAATGCACGACTCTGCCGCAGCAGTCGTAAATCCCTATCGATCCAGTATTCCGTCGATGCTTCCCCGATCTCGCGACAAATTTCTTAATTTACAGGCAAGAACGAATGGAATACTCGATGGAACGTAGTTTCAACTAAAGCCGCTCTCTTCGCTCGTCGATACCATATGCAAGATTAGCTCGGTACATCCAGAGCCGTGGTTGTTGGAATTAATACGAATAAAATATCGCAGAAGCTATCAATATTCCTTTGCGTTGCCGTCTGAACGTTTCGATTTCTGTGGACAAAAGCGACTGGCAGCTTTACGAAAATCGAATTTCCCGAGGGCACCGGATTCTGTTCAACTCGGGGAAGATCGTGCGAGAGTATCCGAGAACACGCGTTTCGGTCGCGAGACATCGAAACGCAATTCCTTTTTATTTATTTTTCTCTTTTAAGTGGAGCGACGCAGGCACGGAGGTCGATAGATGACGTCGAGAAATTGAATCGTCCAGATGGAAATTCGCGTGCATATGGTTGGACTCGTGGTGTGCGCCTTTCAACCACGTACACGACCAGCTCGGACTTGTGTCCGTGCTTATATCGTTCTCCATACACGAGTGCCTGGCAAGTTATTGAAGTCCGACGCGTACGATTCGAATCGTAAAGCTTCTGGACACTGAAAATGGGATTGGGAGAGATGACAGACGGAGAAAGTTTCGACTCCGCTCTGAAATAACGATTCGCTACGCTCTTATTTCCTGGACGTTCTTTGATCAGACAGTTTGCCCCACATTTCTATTTTCTTTCACCTTCCCTTCTGTCACTGGATGGGAAGATATTTCGCGAATAGTTCGCAGCAATCCTGCACAACAGTTCTGTCGCATCGTTACGAGCATGGGACATTTCGAAAAATATTTTACAGCTTCACGTTTCGCACGATTCGAAAGGCAGCCGGAGCATCGTGAAATCCGACGTCCAGACAGTCTGTCAGCGGGATCGTGATGGTTTACAGAGCGCAAAAAAACATGTAAACAGTGTACAGAGACGCGAAGTGTAAAAAAAATGAAGTGGCGAGGAAATTTCATGAATAGCTGTGCAAACGAGAGGAGATGCAGAAATTCAGAGCTGTTTAGACGAGCTTCGGGACGGGATATCTTCACGGGAATTGCTTCTCTGTCTCGTGAATTTTCCCACGGAAACTCACGACCGACTCGCGTAATATTACTGGGAATTAGTGATTAATCAGTCGACATGTATATTTTGCTGCGAGGGCAAAACAGAAGAGGCTATTCCGCGGGACGGTTTTGTACGAAACTTTTGTATGAAACTAAGTATGTACTTCCTTGAGTTCTTCAACAAAGCAATTACAATTGAAACGAAAATTCTATGAATGAGGAGTGTCACGCACTCAGACGCATCATAATTTTATGCGTAAGAGGAACCAAATATAATCGCGCGATTTATTGAAGGGAATGAGAAATTCATCTCGCTTGATTTTTTCAGCGAATTAAGGCTGCACGGGGTTGTAAAAAAAACTCCATAGCACAACTGCGAGTAAAAAGACACGCTAAACGTGGTCGAGTACAATTTCGTGACACGTGCTACGCGACACGTTAGAAGGCCCGATAAAATTCATTCGGCGGTATATCATTCGGTAGTATATTATAGGTTCACACTTCGTTATACGGTGATTCACGCGTTTTAGATATTTCACCGTAGCCACAGGCCGGATTTGAGTGGCCGTTCGGCGAACGAACGACCCTAGAACTTTTTACCGAGCCACGGATCGCGTTAAAGACGTCGTAGATCGTGCGCTCGAGATATCGGGGCAGCGTCGTAAAAATTACTCCGCTCCTATTAGTAATCTAAATACGATCTTGACGAATGGTAAACGTTTTTTAACGCTTGCGGCTATTTAGCACAACCGCGACGAAATGAATCGCTGGTATCGCGGTGAAAATTTCATTCGGCGGCCAAACATATTTCCAGGATTTAATGAATGCGTTTGTCGACTGCAGTATTTCTTTGATCCAATTCATTTTTCGTCGAGCGCTGTATGTGTACTATCAAAGGTGCAATGCTTAAAGGATTAGAGGCGACGACCATTCTTGGCGTATAGATGTACGTACATGC
Source organism: Nomada fabriciana (assembly GCA_907165295.1). Classification (NCBI taxonomy): domain Eukaryota; kingdom Metazoa; phylum Arthropoda; class Insecta; order Hymenoptera; family Apidae; genus Nomada; species Nomada fabriciana. Next base: position 15,801,821 of record OU015690.1, read on the forward strand.
GAATAGTCGTTATCTACGACCGGAAAGAACATGCAGTCATAATTGCTTCCTGTAATACACCGAAAGCGTCGGGGGAGACATCGAGTTTCCCGGGTCCGTGTGCAAAAGCAATCGTAGATTCCCGTACATCACGCACCTAGCACTAGCTACACAATGCCTGGAAAGCAATCTTACCTACCTTGCACGCTCGGAAAGATTGTATCATGTTTTTTGAATAATTTCACAATTACCGTGGGGTCGTAAAATTTCTAATTTTTCATGCAACGGAAGAAGCTTAGATGGGTACGCGGTGCGGCATCCAAATCTGTTCAGCTAAATAATCGAAATAGAGATCAAATTCCCCAAAAGGCTAGAATTCTCAGCGACAGGCCTAAATCATTATTATGCTCCATCCTACTACGTCACACCACTCTTACGTGTAATAACAACGACCACGAATACCAAGAATCAACGTGATCCATCTACGCACGCTCACACGTGCATACGTAAGATGTCGGTCAACCTTGCACCTAAGCTTACATCAGAATAGAGACACGTAGCCGCGCGATACACGTCTTACATCGCCAAGCGGGCTCTAGTACTCTAGTGCATGTGCATGGAATGCATGTGTGCACGAACAGGCATATATGCATTTATCAACGGCCAGTGTGGAGCTCAGTAGACCAACCAACCACGCAGCAATGCATCAAGCCTAGTAATTTATAGCGGGGCGATTAACCCCTTCGCATCCGTTGCCTCCCTCCAACGGGAGAAGATCTGAAAGTCAGATCTGCCGGCTGTCTCCCTAATATACACGCGTCGAGATATACTTGACGGGAACCATGATGAGTATGCGTCCATATTGCATTATTTCGGGCGATTCTTGTATAACAGAAGTTCTGATATTAATCAAATATATAAGGAGGATTAAAGGTTCCAAAATTCAGAGGGTAAATAACTCGGTTCGGTTAAAACAAAAATGCAATATATGGCGCGAAGAATTTGCCGTATTTGTAGAAACAGTGGTTGTGTATTGTAAGAATAAAATTATATGTCTCGTCCACTTTACGATTTTCGACAGTCGTTTTGATTGCCAGGAATAAGTTGCAATAAAATCAGACATTAATTATTATTATTGTCGCACTCGCCTTGTCGAAGAGCACTTGCATTAACTACCCCATTTTCACGGCTGACCGATCGCATTAAGTAACTTGATTGTCAAAGGGGCCTTCCTGCTAGTCTGATCGTTCCCTCAAACAGAGATGTAATTGTTCGAAGTAATCAGGAGGGGCAAACCAGCGCGTTTCCTCTTATTATCGAGGTCGTTTCGAATAACGCTGTCTTTAATTTAGGTAGCCGACGAAAATGCAGAACCTTGTCTCATCACACGAAATGTACAACCTCATCGAAAGTCATTCCGATTGTTCTCCCTCGTCTCTTTATTGCTGCTATTCTCAGGAATACCGACAGGTACGTACATTACTTCTTAGCCCTCCCGACGATGAATCGTTGGAAAAATTTCATTAAGCGTGCCGAAAGCTATCTTATTTAATTCTCTCGACTTCAGCGTAGAAATGTGAAACATATTAAAATAATAATGATTAAGAAAACAGTGAGGCAAGAAAGGCGTGTACGAGTGATTGGAATAATAATTGTTATACCTGAATTTCCCGTACTCGTCGCGAATTTCATCGTTCATTCAGAGCGCACGTAGCCAAGTTGGTACTTGCGAAGAGCATCAAAGCTTTTACATAACAAAGTAAACACAGGCGGAACGTGTAGGTGGTGCGTGCGTATCCTTATCGCGACTGAGTCGTGCCACGACATCCGGTAATGCAACCCGTTCTGCAATAGAACCAGTCCGCGCGTACGTTTTCTCGTAAAATTTTGTATCTCACCGCGCGACGACGGCGAAAGAGCAAACATGGCCCTGAGAGCCAGGGAAATGTGAGCACGTGGAACTGAATGGGTCGAGCAGCACATACACTGAGACACTTTCCAAGCTGTTACATCGGCGATAGTTGAAACATATTTGAATATGCCTGCTCGAGCTACTCCATCCCTCCCTTCTTCGATCACCTGCAATTCGAATTTTTCCTATCGATTGAAACTGTGTGGCCAGAGCTCAGCTATTTATAACGAAATGCTATTTACTACCTGGGCTCGTTTTAATGGCCGAAGTTTCTATTTTAACAACTGTCGGTTGATTTTTTTTTAATACATTTTTTCGTGGCACGTAGGCTCTCCTCTCGAAATTAGTACAAATTCAAACTCCTGCAAGAACCTTGACGAATTTTTTTCACGACTAAATTCAGCATAGATTTAAAGATTGAAGTCTCCCTGTTACAGCGTCCACTGAAAAATTGGTCTACGATTTTTTTGACCATTTTTATGATGCAACAACAATTTTTCGGTGAAAATTTAGTGATCCTTCAATTTTTTGGAGGACTCTAGGATTACACCGTGACTCACTTCATATATGTATTTCCCTTCGACATAGTTCATCTCGTGTTATCAAGTAATGGAAGTTTTTCTGCAACAGGCTTTTTAAGCTGTGTCTTTTGACGGCCAACAATGAACCAGCGATCTCGTGACAATTATTCAAAATGAGGCCTGCATGCATGCAGCCACCGTTGCATACGGTTTCTCACAATGCACCAGCAAAAAACAATGCGTCGCCTATTTTTCTGTATCCCTTTTATTTCAAAGCATTGCTCTCTTTTCACATAGCTCCGGTGATGAAAATGGCCAAGATCCGATATATTCCGCATTGAAACAGCAAACAATAAAGTATATCCGGCGCATGTACTTTCCATATGACGAAATGTGTATCTCTTGATGCTCCTCCACTGATTGCCGAAAATAGAATGTGAACATTAAACTAAATGGCGGGGGTGCAAAGATTCGAAGATCCAACTATTGACGAGGAACGGAAGGAAGCGCAAATATCAAGCCGTTACATCCAAAAAGAGAAAGGCGCCCAAAGCCTCTTGTGCAAGAGCAGCAATAACAGGAGAAGGTGCTAGTGGCGGCTGAAAATCGAGGAGATTCGAGGCTTCTTCAAAATGCCGGCCACGAATTTACCCTGACCGCAAGCACGCTGGGAAATCAAATCCCGGCGGAGAGTGGCGGTTCCTTTTTCGTCCATCCTGTGCCGGATACTTTTGCAAACGCGAGCGAAAACTTTCGCTGGCAGTAAACGAGTCAACCAAACTTCCGATCCTAGTTGGGGGGCGGCCTTAGAATTGCGGCGATGAAAAAGAATACGATATGGCGCGCGAATATTCGCTGAACAACGTTTCACGTTTCTATTTTTACGATCTCGCCGATTTATTGCATGCCACCAAGACCGGTTCCGCGAAATCGTTCACTTGAAAATTGAGATATTTCTAAATTCACCTACAATATTTATAGTTAAACCTCCAGGACTTTAATGGCGGATTTAATTTAGGTTAATGGTAGCACAGAAGGGTAGAATTTTTGGAGCGCACGCCTGAAGCTAATAATAAAGTGTACGAAAATGTTGATTCAATTAAAGATAAAAATGGCAACGATCTTCTCGAAATTCCCAGTTACTTGCCAATGACATCCATTTGAACAATGAGCAAAGGGAGAAACCAAATTCTACTTTCATCCTGAAATAAAGTGTCACTGAGGTTGCAAGCAATTACAGAGCTGCTTCGTTGTGAAACAATAGAATCAAGCAAACGAACAGAGGGCTTGCAGCTCGTATCAGCTGAATCGAAGGACAAATCGGAGCAATAATTGAATTACCTTTACTTCACCTTACCTACAAAGAAGTACCTTTCTTTGTTTCACCGAGTACACGTAATAGCGCTACAACCACGCTCGCACGATATTTCCTAAAAGTCAAACGCGGACCAAAATCTTTAATCCAAAAATCGAAGAATCTTGGAACTTGAATTCGATAAACCCACACAAGAACTGTACTATGCGCAAAATTTCTTGTCAACGTTCTCGGTCGGGTGCGTGCAAGCTTCGTGTTAAAAGGACGACGAATAATGTGCAAAGAAGTCGACGAGTTTGTTGATTAAATTCATAGTGGCACGGTTTACCGACAGAAATTTAAAAGATTATTTTTACTAAACACTGTACTTACCTGGACGCTGGGCAGCACGGAAAGGCTAATTGCCCGCTACATAGTCGTAATCAGTTCGTCGATACTTCACCTTCTGGTAATTCTTCTCGTTAGATCGACGATATTAAATTATTCTCCGCGGTTTCGTGCAGGTCATCGTTCTTTCGCAACTATTTGCCACGAGGCTCGTAGAGAAATGTTGACATTCTGCATTGCCAAAGAAGCATACCCACAAATCTGTAACAAACCCCGGAAAAAGAAAAATCGGGCATCCATTTCCCAAATACCAACCGAACTGCCAATCAAAGACGCAAACGATGAAGCAACTCGCTGCAAGATTACCGAAACAAGTTTCTCCAACTTGTCCACAACTCGTCGGAATGTTCGAAAGTCACGAACCGCCAACGATGAGCATTCTTCCTCGGCGTTCTACTGCAAATACAAAAACGCTTGGGGAAGGGTTGCGATGGAGAGTAATGAAATAGGAGCATACCGATGCAATTTCAAGGGTGGCCGTACACGTGTCCTTGACGTTGTACCAGGGCTCACGAATCCTCAAGTCTAGTCAAAATTTCGCCTCTGCGCCTCATGCATATCCACGAGAAAGGCTGGGGTACGTCGGACGCCAGATGGAAATGCGTATGCAGTGGCCGTGGATCTGCGTGGTGGTGTGTTTGTGTGTGGCAGGTACGTATGGGATCAGCGTCCAGATTTCTGCTGCTTACCGGACCCGTTCTGTATATCCCCACTGTGGAACACATTATATACGATCACGCTACCGAATGCATGGTAAATTGTTGCAATGACGTATACACGGAATTGGCACGTATCCTTGACACCGATACCTACAGCGAAACTCAAAGAATATCGTTGCTGCTGGCGAGCTTTCGCCTTGAACGCGGAAGGCTTTTTAAAGAGGAAAGGTTGCACGAAGACGGAGATAGGGGTTCTATAATATTTAGAGGCGTACGCTGTATATTCGAAGAGTTTCATGAATACGAGAAATGTTTAAAGAGTTATATCTTGAGGCGTGAAGATAATTAAATACGAAGAATAGTTGAATCTCATTTATTTAATTGCCTAGTGCTTTATAGTTTTATTGTGAAACTAGATCGATGCCTGATGCACGGTAATATTCTTGCAGGCAACGTCACTTAGACTGACATTGCAGTAGGCTCCGTCAAGGTATGTACTGACAAATTGATATCCATCATGAGTGACCAGAGTTATGCAACTGATCTCGACACACGGTTTGCTCCTGAAACAATTAAGATGCACTAAATTGGCCGGGAAATCTCATCGTTGAACCGCGACCCTGCAATAGTAATCAGGTTTTTATAAGTGTAAAAATGGTTGTTTAAAACTGAAACGGTATCGGATAGAATTTATTGCGCTGCGTTCCAAAGCACCAGATCAACGGAACGAAATTTATTTGCACGGGTGTAACAATTTCCAGTTGGAAACGGGAACACCCACGAGTAGTTGTAACAATGGAATTGATGGAATTGATAAATTGTATATCTTCGAAACATTTTCCCAAATTCCTTCATTCCGTATTATGTAAATGAAATTTCGAACAACGCTGCTTTCGATATATCGAACGATACGCCCGCCATGGCGAGCGCACGCAAATAGAAAAATTAAATCGACCAAAAGTGTCTATCCATTTCCCGAATTTCATGATCTGGTAAATTGAATTAGCAAATAGAGAACATGCATCTATGGGGCGCAAATATAACCACTGTTATTTATTTATTATACGTTACTACGGCAATATTTTTCAAGCATTCTGGCTAGTATTTTCGCAACCTGCACGCCACTTCGCTGACTTCTGATTGAAGTGTAAAATTTCCTTGTTATTTTTGTCGCGTATAAAATTTCAATGCCAAGCGAATGGTAACTAAAGAAAGAGGGGCGCCCACGAGAGACGTGGAGAACAATGAAATACATTTGCCACTTGATATTGGATTCATTGTTATCCCCGTTTCTCGTCACATTGCGAAACGTTTCAGCAGCTTCCTTCAAGACGCGGGGATTTCGCTGGAAAGTTCCAGCGTGTCCGCTAAAAGCATACTAAATTAAACACGAATCTTTAAGCAGACCGAGTCACAAAATCCACCGTTAGCTAAATTTCCCAAGTGTTTTCGATGCAGTTATTTGCCGGTTCGTTGCAGCTCCATAAGAATTTCGCTAGGTGAAATCCACATTTCCCAATATTCGTTGCATTAAAATTAAACTTTATCTACGCGGAACCTGGTTATCTGTAATGCGCTCCGCGAACGTGCATCTCGGAGGAATGTAAGAACAAACGAACGAGTTGCACTTTAAAACTTCAACAGCGGTTCGAGAGTGAAATTCCGTTGAAGCGAAGGTAAGAAATTCATAAGCCACAAAATGAAACGGGCCAAAAGTATAGCTTGTAAAATTGGAGGCGCTCAATTATTCGCGAAGAAGACAATCAAGTGTCGGGCAAACATACATCCTCTTCGTAAGTGACCGAGTCAGAAGCAACGTAAACGATTCCCTTGTTTCTTGAGGATTAGTGTTCGGTCCCAGTGTGCACGTTCCAACGCGACAGCGATTAAACACCTCGTGTTTCTGTCTACATTATATGCAATAAGAGTTTAGTCCCGCAATAACTTAATTACACGAATAGGGATTCCCGAGACAGTATTCGATTTGCCTGGGGTTGATTATGGGACAGTGATTTTCTGTTTCCATTGCGATTACCTTTACCGGGCAACGTGTGGCAATTTTCCTAATTGAGAATACGTACCATGTAACCAAGCATCGAATAGTCGAGGCTTTCGGGTGAATCGTCGGCTCAGCGCATCACGCTCAGGGCGTATCGATAAAATAGGAATACCGTAGAGATATTTATCGGTCGCAACGCCCGAGTAAATACGAACCGGAGCGGTTTCCCTTCCGATAATCCTCAAATATTAATTAAACGGCAAGGCGTGTCAATTTTCCACAATAATAATCAGATTGATTAGCTTTAAAACATAGGCAAAGGCTCGGCGAAAAATTCCCGCTCGTCGCAGCGCGATAACTTTTTTTACGCGGATTCATTCGGTTCCAAAACGACGAGAGGAAAGCAAGCACAGAGAGGCAGGCAGCAAGCGTGAATCAACTTTTTAACGAGTCTCGGGCGATCCAGTTCCGGCCGGTGGAAGTAATGAACTGAAGTCGGCTTGGTGATTGCCTTAAAACCCGTGCACCCGGGGCACATAATCCTTCTTAGGCCGGTTGCTTCGTGTCTTAAGAAACAACCGTCAACGTTGCAGAGAGGATGGCAATCGATATAAGCCATACGACTATCGCAAAGATCCCCGAGCGTATTCATGGACCGATGAATGGAGAGACACGAGCAGCTGTTTTATAATGCTCTCGATGTGACCCTATATTTACCACTTTCAGCTCGTTTTTTTTTCTCTCGTAGCTTTCAGAGACACGCCGCTTTGAACCACGCCAGCAAAGCGAATCCCCAACTCGCTCGGTTGTGAACGAACGCCTGCAACAAGAAACGATCCCTTCCAGCTCGTGTTTCGCTCTACCTAGGCCGCGTCGAATGCGTCAACGTTGCTTCGACGACGCATCGAATGTTTTGCTCGGAATTAATTCGAGTGTTGAACGATCGGAGTGTCTCGTTCCACGAATACCTGACGAACGCTGGCTAATTAGTCTGTGCCCCCGATTGTATCTCCTCGGTGGGTCGTCCTTTGTTCCTCTCCGTCACGACTTATTTAATAATTGGCAATACACTAAACGTCGCCGTATGAATATTATACATTGTTCTGGTGTGCCGCGAGCCGTGCCGGACAAATGCTCGCAGATCGATAACTGTGATCGTTGTCCGGGAATTTCGGCGGCATTTCGTGTAATAAATTGAGAAACGACTCGGCAACAAATTGTCAACGTCACGCGTACAGGTTACGGTAAACGCAGCTGGTGTCCGACCACTAAAAGCGTTCATAGGTGATATGCATATTCTTTGTTTGAATTTTTCCGCACGAAACGTTCGAGCGAAACGGGATACACATTGGAACACGAATGATTTTGTTCGCATGCCCTGGCACATTCAACGCGCGATTTGCCAGTTCAAAAGACTCGGCGTGGCTTTCGCTCGTCCAATTACACGCACTGCTTTTGCAAAAGACTATCCGGGGCTCGTTAAGCATTTCCTTTGCGTCTTACCTTTTCAACGAGTTAAAAATTCTACATTCCAGCAATTTAATTAGAGAGTTGTCTATTCGATGCAGCAATTCTAATAATAAGTCACTGCTTCAAAGGAATTCCTGTGGCTGTACAAAATAACAGTAGAGTCGGCAAGTAGTATGGCACCGCGCGTAGTCAGACGCAATAACGACGCATACCTAATGGTCGAGTGACTGCACCGACAACAAATTTACGCTGCAGTTATACGATACGCAGTTGAAACACAACACACGCTTAAGTGCTGTATCCACAACGACATTCGTATAGAAAATATAATAAATAAACAGTACGAGTTTAAAAAGTCACGCCGGTTCGGTGACCTCAATTTTACTTCAGCCATTCCCCTGTAATATTCTGCTATGGTGTCCGTGTCAAACGCGAGCTTAAGCCTCGATAGACCGCGTAATTAGCCGCGGGTCTAACGCGCGAAAGGGGATGAAGGGGTCGTACGGACAACAGAGCTCGTCCACCCTAAATCAACGCGTCAGTCCATTCTAATCCGCGTTATTTCTCGCGGCGATATTCTCGCCAGGTTCGAAGCAAACTGAGTCAGCTAAACAGCAGAAACTGGAATCCTCCTTTCCTCAAATTCCGTAGACGTAAATCACGTGTCGCGGGTCCCCGGGCTCGCCTCGCCGATGATTCGTATTCGTCCACGATATATTTTCGATCCCCGCAATCCCCAAGGATACCCATTAATTGTGCCGCCGCGTGGGCGAACGTACGATGCGTCTGCGTGGCTCGTGTCCCGGCCATTTGTCTCGCGGCGTTCATCGTGCAGGTCGAAATCGAGGCGTTAAACCGCGCTCCTTCTTTTGTCCCGTGTCAGAATCCCGGAACGATCGCGATCGCTCACAAAATCGTCATCAAATCGCCGCGATTTATGGGTCCGGTTATGCTTGCTGAAAAAGAAAAGACTACTATACACGCGATCATACGTACAGATCCGGGTATGATTTAGACGTTTCACGATCTGACGGGCTGATGAATGAAAGATTAGATTATGCTAGGGGAAAAGTTGGGAATGTTTGAGAAGCCAGCTCTATTTTAGCCGACGCCGGGCCGTCAACCTCGTATAGCTCCACTGTCATTATACTTTCACGTATTATGGATGCTTCATCGATTGCACGAAGTAGCTCGTAATAACATACACGTAGCCCCTATTCTGTTCCCCGTGACGCATGGTAAAAAAAAAAGATGTCCACGACAATCGTTCGAAAGTGCAATCGGAACACGACGATTTCGGGGAACAATCGCGGCTGAAACATCGACGTAAACGCACGCGTGTTCGTATCTTGACGGGCGAGGCTGTAATATTCATGCTCATCGACGGACATCGCGAATTCGCATGATAAAAGAGTGTACGCTCCATCGATATGCTTGATGTATCATAATTGCACGCTGAATATTTCACGATCTTTTCCATTGATAATAACAAAACGACGTTTCGAAGCTGTTTGTTTTGTCGGATCGTTCGTATTACCCTGTCTCGTCTCGCCCCCGACGAATGGGATTCGTCCTGATTTCGATCGCCCCGTGACGAGATTCACGTGGGAAAATGCTGCAACGGGACAGTTTTATCGTTGAGGAATTGAGGTTTAATGCAGGAACGGGGATGTTGGCGACACGAAGATTATTAATAACTTAGAAGAAGTTTACAAGCTCGCGTATAAATATGCTATTATGCATCGGACTTTGCCTCTGCACCAGTGGCTATATATAATTTTCATAAATTTCTAATTTAATTAATTGGTAATTAAATTAATTTCCATTGAAATCGTATTCAGAAGAGGAAAACATAACATAATAATAATATATTGAAATATATTCAATACATTCGAATCGAAGCAGAAATATTGATTTCGAATTTCGATGAGTTATTTCCGGGCACTTAATCAAAACTCAGACAAAAGGAGCATAGCGTAATTCTTTCGCCCGTTTGAAGAGTGAAAAGCTTAGTAATTGTTTCAACCCGATTCCCTGTAATTCCACGTTATATTGCGGCTCATGTTGCTTGTAGATAGTGCGATGGCCAACGAAAAAAGTCGCAACGCGAGCTTCAAATGGATTCAGCAACAGTTAGATGAATCCGTATGATTCTTTGTGTGCGTGGTTGTTCAAGTGTTTCAACGAGGAATGAATCTGGTGGACAGCGACGTTGTTCAACGGTGTGGTTGGAGCAGACGATTAAAGAATTTTGGAATAATAAAGGGGCTGAGTGACAGAATGTAGACAGAAAATTATGTTACTCCAAGGGACTTCAAAGCAACGGGAATTGCAAGTTTGAACGAAGCCGGTGCACGAGACAGGCTGGTTTTTATTGCACGACTTCCTGTTCCGTTGTACTGTACAGAGTGGAAAGGATCTTTCCCGAGAGAATTTTATATATCATCCGGAGGACTGTTGCGTCCCCCCATAAATTTGGTGACGAAATTTTCAACCGTGAATAAACAATCGAGACGAAACTGTGATTCACTGTGCCATCGATAGCGTGCAAGTTTAATTAAATTCCACTACCAATAACTTGCATGCTACTTACAAAGAGGACGACTGCAACACAATCTCAACGTTCACTTATCACAGAGAAAGTTTCAACAGCGTGAATGGAGCCCCTACTAATGCAAGCTACACTCATCATCGCCGCAACATCGTCGAAATTTCACAGAACTAAACTCCAAGCTGCGGCGAGATCAAAGTACCATCAAGCCGATTCAATTGTGTCGAGAAACATACGTCAGACGCGTAACGAATCGACCGCGTCCTTTGACAACGATCCGAATCATAATACAAGATAAATCTTGCGCAACGAGGAACGAATCTCCCTCTACGCAATCGAAGTATCAGTCGTTATTAAAAAGAAATAACGAGGACGTATGTCCAATATTTCTTTACCGTTGGACCAAAAAGGAACTACCGTTCCTGCCCCACAAAAAACGGGCAAACGCAGAGCCACTCATCATCCCGCAAAAAAAGAGGTATGAAAAACGTAGCCGGGTGAAGAATCCCCATCGAGTTCCCTGGACGGCAAGAGAAATCCAACCGGGTCTCGTCAAATCGAACCGAAAACTTTTTCAAACGAACTCGAAACACAAGCGTGACTGTAACATCGTGGCTTGCAAAAGGAGAACAGGGGGTGTCGAGCAACAAGGGAAAGGGTTGCCCCGGCGAGCGTTCCTGCCGTGCAGTCAGCCATCCACCCCGCCAACCAGCCGGTCGGCCAACCAAGCAGTAGGGAGAGTCAGCGACGAGTCAGACGGCCGACCGAGCGACCGAACAAGCGCCAGTCTAGCGTGGGCGCACGTCGCGACACCACGTGCATTCTCATCGTGAATCTCCCCGTGAATCGACCCGGTTACGTATACGTCTACTCGTCGCGAAGAGAAAAAAAAAAATGTAAATACATAAAATCAAAAAGTTTCCACCGTGTCGTCAAACGATCTGGAATTGAATATTTCAAGTGGATGGTGTTGTGATTAATCGGCGTGTGCGTCCAAAGAATTTCCCTTGGAGAGGAAAGGATCAACCGGAGGTAATGGCATCATTCAACGCAAGTTCCGATAACATATCCGGTTTACGGATTCTTTTTCATAGCGAGTCCGGAACGAATTGACGATCGGCACGTGCTGTGAAATCAATTGCCCTCGGGACTGTGCTGTCCCGTTCGAGATTATTATGGGATACCGTGACAGACCAAGGGAAAATACCCGCCACTGGTCCTGTCCCGTTGTGGATTTCCATTGGGAAACCGTGCACATGACCGGTCGTTGACGGAAAATGGGGACTGTAACGAAATTCGCTGGTCCATTTCCGGGGGTTGATTAGGAAGCCCATCGATTCGTCGGACGGTGAAGTGTAACGCGTTGTCACCGTTTCCGTTTCGTTGTTTCAAGTTCGTCGGTTTTCGTCGCCGGTGGAAGGTGGGCAAATGACGCGCCACCCGGTACGCGATGCCGTAACCCGTTTCCCCGTAACCCGATTCGCGGCTTTCGTTCACTTTCCTTTTAAATGCGTTCCTGTTGTTCGTGTTTCGTGTTCCCCCTTTTTTTTTTGTCCGCTGCCGCGAGACTTTCATTCTTTTACTTTGCATTGCCGCGGTCTAAAGGCCTTTCACGACTGTAACCAAGAGTTGAAACAAAATAGCGCGGTCCGCGGGAAGCAAAGCGGTATGTGATTCGACGAAATCGTTGACTCGCACTACTTCGCCTCCTCGCGTTCTCCGACACTTGGGTTCACCTGTGCCAGCTTTTTAAAACGTTCTGTCGTCGTACACTTTCGATTAATTGGAGAAATATTATCTAAACCGCGTATGAGAATTTCGACTGCCCAATGCTCGACTCGCACCACTGGCAGCCCCAATTTCATCTGTATTACCATTAAATCTGTTATTTAAATCAAGCACCCTTGCGAAATTCATCGCCGTAATAGGTGTTCCGTGCCTGCTGTACGTATACAGGATGCAAAGTTAGTCGATCGTTTCGATCCGCCGAACTTGAATTGCTCGTCGACGTTCGCCACGTTTTTATACCTCTGCTTTCGGCGTAAAATAATTACGTCGCGTGACCGGGGTTTATTAAACGTCGCTGTAGAATAGAAACGAAGAGAGATATTCCCAGCCGTCCTCGTTCCACCAGTCCATTACACTTTCAGCGGCTGACACACTTTCGCGGCTGCATCTTTCGGTACCCTCAGCGCAACCTCCTTCGCCAGTTCTCAACGGATTAATGGTTTTCCCGATTCGCTAAAGGATTATTCGATGTTCATCGAGCATCGATAGCCATTCGTTTCCATGCCGTGGAATTATTTCGATGCTTGTCATGCCGTGCCAGGGACCGCGTTATCGAGCCGCACGCGAAAACGCAATCCTCGTGGCAGAATGGCTGGACTTTTCTTCTGCTCGTTCCTCCGTCGACGATTCGAAACGAGTATCGGCTCGACGTCGGTCAGTCGGTTGGCGAAGCTGGAACAATTAGAAGTATCGGAGAGTCCAGCGTTCGAGCGGCACGATCAACGAAAGAGAGGTGGCTCTCGCTGGCTTGCAAAAAGAACAGAAGAATGTTTGACAACGCAATTCTATCGACAAAGCTTTTTCCACCCTCTCTCTTAGAGCCGATACGTCGAACCACCCTCGCGTTCAGGGTCTACTCTTCGAGATTAGAAACACAAATCATTGCGGCCTTCAGGGCAGTTCAATCGCAGAAAGACGGGGGTGATGCATCACTGATAAAAATGTTGACCTAATCTCGAAGAGGAATTCAAGGGAGCCGAGGATGAATAAGGTTTAATGGAGCCCGTGGAATTGTCTGAATGTCCCTTTCCGTTTCAAAGGAAACTCTTTGAGAAGGATTGGACGGCCTTCAGATTTTTCAAGCTCTCCGCTGCTGCGTTTTAATTTAGGAAAAGTGCCGCGCAAGTCTCCTAACTAGCACGCGAATACAATCTTTTAGCACGCAGGCCAATCTATTTTCGAAATTCTGACATACATTTTTGAGACGCATACAGATGTAGGAATTTAATAGGGTTCATCTAATTTTAGAAACAACTGAATGGATGTGATTAGAAGGAATTAAAGGGGAACGCATTATCAGTAAGTTCGCGACAACAACAGAGCAAATAAATACCTTCTTCATCAACGTTCCCTACACTCGGTGTGTACTGGATGTCACGTTTTTAATAATTCATGGAAGCGACCGCTAAATATTAAATTCTCGACGGCGTGCAAAACCGCGGTGGACTCGGTAGTTAAAACTAGGGAAGTCTCGTCTAGACTATGATTCGATTCGCAGGGTAGCGCCGTCAATAATACCGGTGCTCCGCTGATAACGAGCTCGCAAAACGTCCACGTGAAAACTTTGCAAGAAGTACCATTTGTACTTGCTCGAATCATTTCATCGTGCCGAATAATAAAAATCTGCTGAATAATTTAACGATTTTTACGACGAAGAGATCAGAGGTTGATAGGTCTGCACATTTCGTTCTCTGACTCGTCATTTTGGACTTATTCGATTAAAGAGAATGGCGATTCGTAATGAGGTTCATAGTATACATACTGGAAATATAAATGAGACAATGGAGTATAATTTTATTTGACGGCAGTTTTGGGTGACAACATTAAGTGGCAGTTTAAAAAGAATAATATATTCAGCATTTTCTGTCCTCCGCGCTAATATGTGGCAAGCCATCAGCATCAATCGTCGAAGATCGGGGGATGCGACAGACAAAAAATATCATTTCAACCTCGGAAAAATTGTCAGCGCGTGAAACGCGAATTTTTCGCGATATCGCCTCCGCGATGGCAATAAATTTCGAACCTCGCGTTGTTTATTTCCCCCCGTGCAACTGTCCTGCACACGAACGAGCGCGATCACGCGAGATTTTTTAACAAATTATCATTCGCCCGTTGATACTCGCGATCTCTCACGGAGCAACCGGCCTAATTGTTAATTCGCGGGAGAACCGATCGCAGGAATTGGCCTAAATGACAATAATTTATTTATCGTTTATAAATATTCAAACGTTTCGTTGCGGTGCCATTAATTTACGCGGGATATTGAAGTGCGCTCGAATTATGTAAATTCATTTATCTACCGTCATCCGAAAGCTACAATTTATTTTTTAAAGTACTCTATATCTCCTCCCATGTGTGCAAAGTGCAAATAAAAAGTATTCAGTTGCGAAACTGTAAATATAGCGATGCGCGACACACCAGCTTTGCGACAAATCTGTTCTATTAGACAGCCTTCTGAAGCAGCGTGATTAATCTTTATCCACTTCGCCCAACCGAAAATCGTACAGTTATTTCGCCTTTCCCCGCCAGTTCGTACACGAAGGAGGGAAACAGCAGCGAAAAAAAAATGAACATCTTCGAGCGAAAAGCCGGTTTCGCGGACGAACGAACGAATACCACGGA
Source organism: Nomada fabriciana (assembly GCA_907165295.1). NCBI lineage: Eukaryota > Metazoa > Arthropoda > Insecta > Hymenoptera > Apidae > Nomada > Nomada fabriciana. The sequence goes on from OU015690.1 coordinate 15,817,024, forward strand.
TCCGATTAACCGCACCAGCAAAGCCGTGAGCGGAATTTATTTAAACACATGGACCCGGCTCCGTAAACTATACCGCGGGGAAGATTTATCTGTTTCGTTTCGAAAACGTCGCTGGCGATAAATTCAGGCCCAGACAACATCTAATCCGACAAGATGAAGAATAAGTACACGGTCAACTGGATCTCGGTGTGGGCGTTAAAAAAAAAAGGGGCGAATCAATGGAAAGAGGAAAACGACACACGGGGGAGGACACGAGGATGGGAGGAAGAAAAAACGGGAACAGGGAACGGATGCGAATAATCCTGGGTGTAGTATCGATTGCCAATTTAAATGATAATACAACGAAAGGGGGCGTTCTTGTTTCTAGCCCCGTCTGTGCTCGATTTCGATGATAATGCTTCCGGGAAATGCGGCCTCTTTTCGACTTTGCCGTTTCGAAAGGGAACCGAGAACGGTCTATGAGTGGAAAACAGGCGCCATCGTTGAGGCTTGAAAGAAATCGACCCTCGCCTCGTTCCACAACCATCTGTCAAGATCCAGTGTTGAATTCCAGATCCGGACCCCGTGGTCAGTAACTGTTTCCGTGGAATTCTATCGCCTGATTTCTCACGGGTTAGTAACTATCCCGATTTCCTCACAAAGGAGACAACCAATAAATTTTCAATGACTTTGCTGCACTGAGAGTCATTAACGAGCAAAGAAATAGTTTGCCTCTAACCAGAAAAATACTGCAATGACTTTTAATATCGTGTATTCGAATGAATAATAAAGGCTCTACTGGCCTGTACGAAAATTTGTTAAATAATGAAGCATTTCGCTGCTTTTCAACCCGGCGATCCTGGCAAAACTCCGAGCTCTGTTTACTATAAATCACCGACTTCTCAGAGCGACGAAAGGTTTGGTCAAGAGAAATTTGCACGAGTACCTCGCGTAAATATGTTTGCCCGTTGGCCTGCATCACTGGTGTGCATCTTAGAACCTTCGTCGACCCCGGCTCAGACTGGAATTTCTTAATTACGCCATTAGACGATTCTTTTCTCTCCGTCTCGAAGCCAGCAGACCCTGTTATTAAGCACGCCACTCGTTGACGGACATTAACGTCTAACGATAATATCAGGGGGACCCGGCATTATTCTGCTAAAAAGCTGGCATTTTGCGACCACTTTTTGCCAGCCAGAGACGACCTGGCTGAACACGAAATTGATTCAGAGCGAAGAAAAAGGTTCTGCTATATAAATGTGAATTAATTCCGCGAAGACTGGAAGGCGGGAACGCAGGGAGATTGAACCTTTGGATCGCGTTTCTTTGCCGCACAAACCTTGAGACTGTGCACGGTCGCGAAAGAAACTGGAATATTTCCTCGAATTGACATTTTCGAATTGACATGAAATTTTTCGACGCACTGCGAAACAATTTCTTGACCTTCGACAATTCTTTTCCAAGCTGCTCTGACTGAAATTATTCGACAAATTCAATTATCGGATGAATAGAAAACTTTTCAACCCATTCAGAGCGATCTATTTCTCTATTCGTAAAGTAAAAAATATCGATAAATTAGTGTAGGTCATTGTCGCTGTGAGACGTCTGGAAAAAAATATACATAAAGCACGAGGCGGCACAAGAAATTTTCTGTGGAGACTTCGTGTAGCGTTGAACTGTGCGGTGGGGAACAGTTATTAAAGTGAACTAGTTGCCCCAGTAACTTGACCACTGAACGTGATGGGGTTTTAATGTCAGTCGAGTTTCTAATTAACTGATTAATTTGCCCCGCCGCGGTTAGTCGATCATTGAAAGCGTGAATTCTGATGTTATCTCGCATACCTATAGGCTTCCCAATATCCTTTAACGTTTCTGCTCGAGTAATCACATGCTACCCTGCTGAAAGTATCGGGAAAACTTATAAGATAGTAAAAAAATTAATCTACCGAGCGGTAAATGAAAGCGGCCGATGACACTCGGGAAACTCATAAAACAGAATATTCGTACGCACTTGTCCGTTTCACGATTTGCGGCGGCGCCGTGATTTTACAACGATTTTTGACCTACTTCCAATATTCCCCGAGTTTCGTACGAACTACACAATCCGAAATCAGATAGCGCTCTTAATAAAAGTGAAAACGTGTCTGAATTTATTGGCCGCTCGCATTGAAACGCACGACAAATTATTCGGAGTATTTTATTAAAATTTCTGTAATTTCGACGATTTGAAAGAAACTTACATTACTAATAGTTGATGCAACAGATTCGAGTTACAGGCTCCGATTGCTAAAGTATCATGGTTTCGGCGTATCGCGTAAAGGATACGTGCATGGGAAATTTAACCCGCAGTGAAACACCGTAAAAGGCAATGCGACACCGCGAATGCTTGCCTGCAAATGTGTTTGCTGATAAAAGATAGAACTGTATGGTCGTTTCACTATTACCTAACTAAGCATATGGAAGAGGATAGTTATTCGCCAATTAACAAGAGGCCGCGGTGTGGCCTACTTCGTGTGGCAGAGTCGAATTAATTAATGGGATAGGATTGATCGACGAAACGTCGATATATCAATAATTATATGCCGGTGGTTCGAGGGCCCTCCGCAAAAGATATTATTTCACGCGTATAATGCTGCTCGGAAAAATGTTCCGGGAGCGGTAAATAAGTAAATTGAAGTTTCAATCCGATGAAAGTTCCCGGCAGGGCAAGAGGGTTATAAAAGTTATGGAAATTTCAGCGCATTATCATATTATAACTTTAAACTAAGCTCCGGAGACATTGTGCGAAAGAATCGCGAATTCCTTTTAACGCCGCGACGGCACGACCCTTAATTCGTTCTGAAACTCGCAGCCGTGGAAAAGTATTTGGTTTGACACACATTCGGGACAGTGGGCGATTAAAGCGTTCTTTGAATAGCCGGGGGCGGATTTTCGCATTGCTCCGGAGTATATATCAGAACGCTTAAACGTACCTCGCACGAGACACTGAAGAATCTAGTACGCTGTTATCCTGAACCTTCGCGGTTCATCGCGGGGGTACGGGGAGTACGGGGCAATTCGGAATATTTAATGTGCTAGAAAGATTAAAGCGATTACATATCTCCTGGAATGCTAGATGGTATCCCGCGTTGTGCACAGCGCAGCAGACCTCGCGCTCACCTTCGTTAACGCGTTCATTAAACTTAATTAGCGACGAATGTGGCCCGGTGAAGCGCAGCAAGAATGTTTTCTGCCATGAAACAGCTTTCAACTGCTGAAGTCCATTGGGACTTCAGTGTACCAGTTTAAACTAACATTGCCAGTGATCACAGGTAAAACAACGTGTTGGAAATTTCATCGCTATGCCATACGCAGAACACGTCCTACGAAGAACAGCGTCTTCCAGATGGCTCGAATTCTAACGGGGTACACGATCGACGAAATTGCCTCGCAGCGAACCGGAGCGGGATAGTTTTGCAACATCCATTACAATAGACTAATCGACAATCCCACGCGAAGCAACGCGATCGAACGTGGCGTGGCCCTCGAAGCGGAAGGTACGCCTTTGGGGCTGTACACTGTCAAATATTCAAGGCAATCTGAAGAGTCTGGGAGACTGTTGCCAACTATATTCAGAACTAATCTACCAAACTTATAGTTCCCTTGCATTTCTCAGCGAATAGTACTTGTATCGAGGTAAGGGCGGCTGCAGAGAAAAACAGGCAAGGCAAGGCAGAGAGGATCAAAGTGAAAAGATACGGTTGACAAAGGAAGGGGGACAGGTGGATCTATGAGGGAGGAAGGAACATCGTCGAGCAGGAACAACGAAAAACGGAACCGGAACAGAGTGATGATAACTACAAAGGTAAACGTCGAGATTGCTTCACTTTCCATTAAATCACAAGCACCGGAGATACTGTTGGCATGGACGCGCACGCGACCGCCCGTATAATAGTGTACACCCACACAGACAAAGGGGGGGTGGAACGTGGCTGGTGAGCGAGTGTATTCCACGGCTGCCGCAAACGCAACGTGCTCGATTAACCCCTACTGTCAAGATCCCTGGAAGAATTTGTCGGCTAAGGGAAGCAGGCTGCACGCCCGCGGAATTTTAAGTGCGTAACACGTATCTACTTATCGTACACCTTGGGATACGATAAGTAGAGGCGCAGCGGAAGTAGGACGTGCATGGTAAAGTGGGTACGTCAGATGGGGCTTGTAATCCTAAGTAATCTGTATGGCATTTCCGGTGAAATACAGGCAATGGTTAATTTAGAGACACTACAGTGGCTTACTGTCGACATATCAACGGTACAATAGGATACCATGGGTAAATTATACAGGCTGGCCAATCCCCGTACGGGTCAGCTAAAGATATACAGTGCAAATTATACCGAAAGTACTTTGTGCAATACAATTGAAAAATTTGAATGCCGCCAGAGGAAAAACGTACTGCGGGCAGAAATTTTCATCGCCGGTATAATTATATGGAAATTGCTTTTTGTATCGTCAAGAGTAATCAAATTATTTCGGTGGAGCTCGGTCCCCGCGGAAAGAAGCGGTGATTAAAAAGAGAAAGAAGAAACATTTGCAAAAACCATGTTTCAATTGCCAAGCAGAGTAGGCAAACGTAGAAAAAAAAATATTTGCACAAAAGGACTTGCGTAGCGTTGATGACGTTCGTCAAAAGTTACAACACTTGCAGGCAATCCAAAGTTCATCGTCGTGGAAAGAATAAAAAATCAAACTCGTTCGCCTTCGTTATTTATGTATACGGCCCACGTACGTATGTAGATACGTATATGCCGCCCGGCCAGTCGTCGTCCCTCTGGTCGTATGTAAACTGCTCACGGTGAAATTAATTTGATTTGCATGTTGCCCACCGCGTATTTCTGTCTATGGTGGCGCGAATGGATCGCGTTTCATTGGGCTTTTAATAAATGTTTGTTAAGCGGCCGTTTAATATCTGCCCGCGTTCTCATATCCTTTCCCTCGCGAATCGTCGTCTGAAGTTACGGGGCGGGCACAGATTCCCGCGCAGTTTTTCCACGCCATCGGGAATGATTTGCACGTCCCGGCAGCATACGACCGCGACGCAAACGTGCAAATTGGAAAACACCAAACAGCCCCTCGATATACATAAATCACGGTCGAATTCAATAAGCGAGCTCGCTGCTTCGCCAACGCTTAGCTGTCTAAGATTGTTTCGCGCTATACGCATTAGATGTGCCACAAAGTTTGCCTCCTAATATCTGGCGAAATAAATCATCCGAGAGCAGAAGTAGCGTCTTGTTGAATCGGGCCTGATTGGTTTTCAGCGTTTCATAAATCACGCCGAGTTTACGTCGCACGCGAGGCCACGCGTGAAAGTAGGAAGTCCTCCGTCTGTAAAAGCATTGTTTCGGCTGATAAGATCGGGGATCCCGGTTGCATCTTTCGCGGCGGGACCCCGGACTTTAATAAGTTATTACAACCGACCCCGACGCAGAATATTCTCGTGTCGTGCTGCTTACATTTTTCCCTCTTTCGGGCCGGAAGATCATAAAAATCGCAAGTCAGGTAGAATCTCCCGGCGAGACGTATATTTGTGGCTCTGCTCATCGTTCAGACGACAATCCACCGGGGAAACAGGCGAAAGGCTGAGAAGTATAATACGAATTCCCATTGTAAATCCGGCCAAGATTCTCGGAAGACGAGCAGGACGGTTTGGGAAGGGGTGAAAGACAGATCGAAAGACCTGCTCACCACCCTCCCGGCGTCTATCGAAAATGGAGCAGAGAATGGCGTAGAAAAAGGAAGAGAAAAGCCTGGAACGATGGAGCGGGGGAAAGAAAAAAACATGAGAGAGAAAGGAAACCGGCGGAATCACAGATTTAATAAAGGCTGCTTGAAAGCGCGCTAAGCGAAAACCGATTTCATTATAATGTACCCCCACCGAAGCGATCTATTCCTCACGGATGCTGACTGCCGCGAGATTTCACCCCTCGCACCTCCATCCCTCGCGCAACACCGACCCGCTCATTTCCTTTTCTCCGCCGTCTTTCGGTTCCTTGGCCTCCCTTTAATTTCGTGCCTCCGTGGGCGAAGGTAAATCGTGCTGGTAACCCGCACGGTCACTGGACAGCCTCGATTGTCCGGCCAACCCCAAAAACTTACCCCCTTTGCAGGTCCTCCGTCGATAATTAGGAAAGTTTCCCGGGGACTTCGATTTTGCGGAAACTTCGTGACGATAGGGGCGACTAGTATACATATATCAAGGGGGGTGTGGCAAATATTGCGAAGTGGCTGGCAAATGAACGAACGTGCACAAGGAAATAGGAATTCTGCATAAAATTCTTTGAACACTCCTCTCGTTTCGCATACTGTCGCACTGAGCGCGAATATTATGATTTGCACGAGGAAAATGGTCAAGTTTATCGCGATGAACGCGTCGAAAATTTGAAACTCGAATTCCTGGAGAATAAAAATAGTATTCGGCATAAATAGACGAAGGTGTCGATATCTATTGCGAAGATTGCTCACCGGGACTTGTAACTCTTCCTAACCGGCTCGCCATCGATCTGTTTGAACGTAGACTTTGCATATTCATACCATGATTACAGGAATTCCACCGGCCGTGCGGTAAATTTCATAATAGGCAAAGCTGCTGGCAAAACGTCTCGCTGCTCAACGGGCAGCACCGCAGCTTCGTTTCTGCCGCTGGACGTTCTGACAGTTTTCTTACGTTCCCCCTTGCGGACGTCAGATTCGCAGGGTGAACCCAGTTCGGCTTCATATTTCAGCGGTTTATCCGGCACGTATTGAAATTGCAAGGGAAATAATGCTAACACGTACACAAACTTGACTCCACGAGCCTCAGTATCGGCGTTATGCAAATATTCTATCTGCACGCTGCTCGCCGCAGTTAAACGTCGTAAAAGTCAGCATGAAGCGTTATATCGATCCGCGGCAAATATTGAGATTGCTCTCCTCGCGTTTACATACATAATTCAGAACGACAAATTACGAACCGTCGAATTCCCAATATCGTGCGGCGATACTATAAGATTTTGAAAACATCCGCGACCGAGTTTTGAAACAAATCGTATCTCGAGATCGAACCGTGTCTACTTTTGTTCGCCAATGTGCACAATTTCTCACCTGTTCAAATTAAAAATCGCGCCGCTTCATTCGCACCACCCGACGCTTGCGTGTAACAGAATCCCTGCGATCCACGTCAAGTATTTAACCTTTAATTCCGTTGAAAGGATACAATTATTTTAAAGCCAATTACCGAACACAATTTCGTCGGCAGCTAAGAGACCGAGCAAAGGTGTGAAACTTGGAAAACCTCTGATCCTTCGCGCGGGCAACTTTCACGTTTGCTCGCCAGTCTACAAGGAACACGACCGCGCTGTCTAGGAACGGCGATGCTTCACCACTATTTCCTTGAACCACTCGTTAAGAATGCGAACCACCGAGTTTTTGTGATTTCGCCTCGGTACGAGCACGCGGAAGACGACCGACGAGAGCAAGCCAGCAACGATGCGCCCCGTTTAAAGACGTCGAAGTTCCTGCAAGACTAATTACCCAACCCCCGCACCTCTGATAAACAGACAGCCCGTACTAATCCGATGAAGTGTCTCTCGTCCGGCCAGGGTGTCCCTCATAACTCATTTGCCAACCTCTTGCAAGCTCTATTTCGTCTACTGTCGAGCCTCGGATCGCGGGATGAGCAACGAGAGTGGTTTAGGTGCGCAGGAGAGCAACGCGGCCAATAATGACCGTCTCGACGGACGTAAAATTACTTTCTGATTGCATTAGCCAGGACTAGTCGAGAGACGGATGGTTTCCCTCGGTTTTTTTTACCGGATGGCTACCTTCGCGGGTTAAAGTCGTCGTTGAAGACTAACCCGACCTTGTACACGTTACCTCGACGCCTGCTGGCCCTCTAAGCGCTCTCGGCGATGCTGAAGGCTGATCGATCGATGGTTCTGGGAAGATTGGACGCCCCTGTTTCGTTGCGGACACTGCGGAAGTGATACCTTTGTACTGTGATGTTGTAGAGTAGGAAATGTTTTATTTAATTAGGCAAGCTGGAAATAAACTCGGGGCGTTCACTGCGTTATGCAAGCAGAATTCGATAGAATTCATGTTTTAAGCAAATATCGGGAAAAGTTTAATTTCGTTCGTTCATAACTTGACAGACGACACGGTATTTTCATTCAGAATCAAGTATTTGAATTAAAAGGTTTGAAAGAAATGTAGCACAAGCTTCATACGTTCGTATCGATTTTCATTTCTCGCACTGTATGTATATTAAGCTTCCTATATTTTTGATATTCTTTAAATAATTCTACAAATGGCACCAGTGTAGCTCAGGTATCCGCGGCGACCAGTTAATTTCGTAAAAATTCAAGTATTGGCGGGGGAATGTCATTTCTTGTATCTCAATCATTCGTTATGAAACGACTACGAACTTCCGTTCGTCATAATTCGGATTATCAAGGAAAGAGAGGCACGAGACGCAACTTGGTTGCACCTAATTAAACGAGAAAGGAACTTATCAAGCTTAAGAACATTCGCCGCGAGTCTGTCCTCGGTGTTTGTATAATAACTTCATTTCGATAAAATTTCCCCTAAGAAGCTTTGAGGGTAGTTAAGTAGCCTGCTCGAGTATTTAGATGTATCTTTACAACAATCTTTGTAGGGGACGGCTGGGAAACATTGTAGCAAATTACCCACCCTTATCAACCATTATAAAATATTGCGATAGTGCAGCAGACAGTAATCAAAGAACGAAGAGGACGTTGACCTAAACATATTCCGTGAACGCGTCAATGGAACATTAATTCTCTCTGTAATCTTCGAATCCCACCAGATTATATCAGCCTCGTGGCTTTTAGCAGCGTCAAATATCTAAAATATATATTTCCTCGGTGCAGCGAATATTCTAGTAATTTCTGTAATGTACTGAAGTTACAGCGCCATTTGGCAAAGGCTGGGTAGGCGCGAGTAATTATTTAATAGACACGCGATTCTTAAAATACGCGAGAGGCGGATTTTCTTTTTAACCATTTTGGAATGCAAATGAACACCGCAATCTGCGATGTTCCTCATACTTCCCAGCGATTGTGCCGTAGACATTATTAAAATGTACGCCCACGCTATAAACAACGCGCCAGCTTCTTCTTGTCTTAAGCAATTTCCACCTGCGATATTTCAACGTCGAATTTCGTTAGCCAAGCTTCAAAATCTTTCAATCGTGGAACACAATGCCCTTCTGTAAAAGCTACATTACTGTCCTCGCTGTGCGTTTGAATTTCCTGCGACACAATACATATTTTAGCAACCTTCTTGGAGAAGAAACATAACTTCTGTACAAATTAATTATTCACTTTTCAAAGAGAAATATTCTGGAAAATGGGTGGGAAAAAATTCGATTGCAATCATCACCTGTTAAAAGTTTGCGAAGAAACAATTTCCCACCTGTTTCTCCCCGTGGAATGGTCATTCTCCGTCGAACAAAAACTCGCACGTTTCGAGAACGACCACTGGAAATGAACAAAGATTGCAGAGGCGTAATTGCTTTTTGCAAAAACTTTAATAACTACTGCGCTTACAATTAGAGAGGCAGGCATCGTTACAATAACATATTTGCGTACGAAGAATTTCTAAAGCACACAAAAATAATGCCTTCAAGAATCTTTTTTTCTCACAAAAAATTCGACGTAAACGCGTCGATGGTTTTTTGTAAACTCTGCGTTTGAACAGCTTGCCACGACGTTCCCTCGAAATTTCATATAATTTCGGTTTAGAATATCGAATTTTCTAATCAACGTTGCCCTACGTCACGCGACACATTTTACTAGTTTCATTTGCCTATAGACCCGACCAAACCCCATTTAGTCTCTGGCTTTGACGGTTCAGTTGAACCAAAGAAAAATTTATTCAGCATTCAAGCGAAATTTGTGTGTGCCAAGGGTGCACGTAATCCGTGAAAATAAAACAGATCCATTTCCTGTCAGAAATTCCAGAACAAAAAAAGAACAGCCCCGAACTATACAAGCGAAACCAGCTGAATGCCCAAGTGTCTGAACCTCCTTTCTTTTGCCCTGCCAAACTGATTCGGCATACCAAAATACACCAGCGAAGTAGCAACGCAAACGGATGCTGTTATCGCATACACCGCGCAATGAACATGACCCCCTTTTGTTCGCACGATTCTGCATAGAACTGTTTTGGAACAATGACATCTCAAAGGACCTCCCTACTGGACAGTTTGCGAACTGTAATATCGCAAATGACGATGTGTACAGAAGTGAAAGAGTTACGATATCACGGTTGCGTCGTATGCAAGCAGCCGTCTGGTCGTCCGGCGTGAAAAGAGAATTGTTGCGCAAACAAGGAAAAATGAACGAGCGACGTGTCCCGAGAATCGTTCTCACGTAAGACAGATAATATTTTTCACCGTCCCTGTCATTGCGGACGTCACCGCTATTCGTATCATCCAAGAGATACAACACGTGAATTTCCTGATTAAATTTCCACCTTCTACACAGGCGTCATAAATTATTGTTGCTATTAATTAATAGAAAGTTCGAGCGCCGAATATACAAAATATCCTTGCTCTTGTTTCTTCCTAAATTAAACTTTCCAATAGAGCAATTCCCATGGATGGCGCATCGATCGAGCGGGAACCTACGGGAACACGTGCAGCCCATTACTATATTCACCCCATCGGTGCAAAGAGTTGCGAAAGGGGGATGAAGGCAGCCGACTCCTTCCGATCAGCCACACCTCGATCAGCCTTAATAAGCACCATTATCAAGACTTCGTCGTTCTCGTGGTAACCCCACGAAACTCGAAATCCATATTCCGCAAAGCCATGCAACCAGCCGAACAGAATCGATCCACACCCCCGATCGTTGGAACCTAACGCAATTCCCGCCGTATTTATTACGTGCGACATTAACGCGTTCCCAGACTCGAGGAGCGTACATAGTTCGCGCGGAAGCTTCGACGGGGGTTAGAAACCTTACGTGTCTCGGGCAACCACCCCCTGGCGACATCGTCTACTACATATTTGATTTATCTAGAAAGTTGTCGGCCCCCGAGGGAGAATTCGTGCGCTGGAATCGACTGAAAAGTAAGCAGCAAACATCCGGCAGTTATTATTTTCCCGGTCGTATCGCATCTCTGCTACAGATCTGCCGTTTGTTCGATTCGTTCGCGCTTCGTTGACAACCATCGACCGCTTCACGTTAACCCCTGTAACAATTTAATGGCAATTCACGATCCCCGATACTGGTGCATTGCTCTTTCCCCGCAGTTCCCCGTTTATTCGTTGATTTATTTCGGCGAGAATCGGTACAGTCGCCAGAGGGAACGAGGCTGACACTCGATCGCGACGATTAGCCTTATGAATTGCGCCGTGATCGTTTCGCTGTGACAGAGTCGCTGGGATGAAAGGTGTGTTTATCCGGCGATCAAATCGTATCTTAAACAGCTTTGCAGAGGAGCGGGTTGTCTGGAACGCCGCTTAAGAATTTATATTAAATCGTGGAAGAACCTCGCTTCGAACGGCCGGGTAAAGTACGCCTTCGTGAATGATTGTATCGTGCAGCGTGTTGCATTGGTTAGCGGCGTAGCTACTTACGCAACGAAATTCCGCGGAATGTCAATTTAATCGGGAAATATTCCAGCGCGACTGCCCGATCGATGATGTTCTAAAATTATTCAAATCATGAAAGCCACTTTATCCGGCAGCGGTCCGCGTGCCGTGTAATATAAATAACGAAATAAGCGAAATTTAATACGTAATTTCGGTACATAAACACATCTGAATTTCATGAATTACATTTCAGCTGCTGCATTATTCATGAGCCGGGTCGTGGGGGCCGCGAGAATTTTTTCCATTGTCTTGACCGCGGCTGTCGTACCCCGTAAATTGCTCTCTATCGTGTCGCGTTTATGCAAAAATCGGATCGTCTCGTCGGGCCACGCTCGTTCGCGGGAATTGAGAACACGACGGAACGTTCCATTCCTCTTAATAGATACACTGGTCCCGGCTGATAAAAGAATTTGCTTTTGTGCGCGAGGCTGTTGCGAATAGAGAGCAAAGTTTAAAATTAAAGGATCGCTGACTTTTGCCCGAAAATTGTCGATATTTAGACCGCTCTAACGTCGTGAAGAAACATCGCACAGCAATCCACCTAGGCTTATTTTAAAGCGCACAGTCTCCACTTTGACAGAACTGAGCTCATCTTTAATTGCGCTGTTTTTCTATATCAAGCAGTAGAAGATTGCAAAAAGCGGGTCGATATATCTCTGGATTCCAACGCGGTTGAGTCTGAAAATAACTTGATAAAATATAAGAGAAATAATACAATAATCATAATGCACCTGGCAAAACAAAACGGGCCATCATCACCCATAAAATTGAATACAGAAGACCAAAAATGATTTATGAAATGCCGGATAAACTTGTAGCGGTTGAATTGAATTGCAGCACGAATTTTTAAGCAACGCGAGATTGAATTTGTCTTCCACCCAACCGATTATTTGAAATAGCTGCCGCGTAATTGAATTCTCGCCATCAGTCGACGTCCTTCTGATTAATTTTAGTCCCGTGCTTTATTGATTTCATTGCAAACAAATTTCAGCTTACTTAGCTGTAGCTAGCTCACCGCCCAGAGAAGGGAAACCCCGGACAAATTGAACGGGGAGAGGGGGCGAGATTGGGGCGGTGTTTGGGAAGTATTAAGGTAGGAAATTAGATTGTGAAAATTCGTTGAGGGCTACTTTGCAGGGAGGAAGCACCGGGCCACTTGTACCGAAGATCTTCCAGCAGCCCCCAGTTTTCCACAACTTTCGGCAACATTTTCAATGCTCGTTGAACAAAGATGACTCCAGGGAGATTGAAATATCCAGAACTCCGGCGTATTTCCGTAATTGATGACCCGGAAGCGTGGCCGGAGCGAAGGTGTATTTGACAATTCCATGGCCTGTTTACGCGGCAGGTAATTCGTTCGGCGAGTACCAGCGTCTCCCACGAGGGGAACAAGAACCCTCGAGTTCTCGATATGCCCCTTAAACGCTGGTCCCATGGCGGCCAATTTGGACGTGAGATAATATCTCGGTAGCGCTTGTCGGGCAATTTGGTCGGTAAATAATTTCTAGACCCGGTTGAAGCCGCCAGAATTATGAATATTCCGCCCGGGGAAAATATAAACGCTGTACTCGCGTGTTTCATTCGAGAATTTAATAGGGAAGCTACCGTATTATTCGATCGGGAGCCACTGGCTGCGTTATTGTGTTAGAGCTGACTGCGCGATTTTGGATCGTGAATTATAGACAGTTTTCACGGGATCGAACGAGATTATACTGTATTACGCCGATGGTCGCTTACCCGCGTTTTAACGCTCGATAATCCGCCGTCACTTTCACACGTTTACCCTGGCGTCGCATGTGAAGATTGTTCGTCTTACCGTACTACCTCGTTCCGAATGCAAAACAAATAAATCGTATATTTTCCTTCGCACAATTTCTAACACGCCCAGAAGCGCGTTAATAATTAGGGGAGAGGCGGGAAGCTGTCGCAGCTGGCGCGAGTTTCCGTTGCGAAATAGGCCAAACGGAATGTCGCGGTTCCATTTTGGAGGAGCAACAATGTTCTCGAGCCAGGTTTCCGCCATTCTTGTAAACATTTCTTCGGCGTAGACATAAGGATCGATACTGGACGGAAATTGCAGGCATTTCATCGACTTGGAAACGTGTATCTGATGGGACATTGAGGCACCGAGCAAAATGACTGGGCCAGAAATGTTGCGAGCCGTAGTGACCCAGATAGCGACGTGAACGCCAGTAACTCGCGGCGATCCGGTGATCGATCAGCGAAATAATTTTGCGATTATTTCAAGCTGCCGCTTACATAAAGGAAGCGTGCCCGAGCCCCGCGGCGATAAGTCAGCGTGACAAACGTATATACATATTTCGGAATTCTTTTTGCCAACGTATTTTGCCGCACTTCGTTACCGCCGTAAAGGATGAATTGTCTTGCTACGTAGATCCTCGAGCAAGGTATAAAATGTACGACGGCGCTCCGTCGTCACCTTCGCCACGAAATTTGCGTACAAGCACGCGTATGAAACTTATGCACAGCCCATAAACTATACAGGCACGGCGCACGTGCGGCAAACGCATTAGCCCCGTTTCGTCGATGAACACTTCCTGTCGGACCACGAGGCTCATCCGGCAAAATTGTTCGCGTACGTTCACCCTGGCCACGGCTTCTATCACCGTCTCTTTCGCTCGAAATTGTGACAGAAGCCACGGCCCCATTTGTATCAAGTCATTCGGAAATTCTCGCTTAGATAAGGAGGAGGCTGTTTCTCTGCCGGCTCGTTCCGTCCCAATTGAAAGCAATTCGGCTTGATAAACGCCCCTTCCGATTGCATCCGATCGGGTTACAGCTAGCTAGAACTCGTTTCTTGTAGAGATCGTTCGAAGCCCACTTCTTGCCTGATGAGAATTTTCATTGGCGGAACGAAGGAGGGTGTATCTATGTATGTATAGTGTAAGGTATTATTTTATATTACAGATGGTTCCCTTCATTAAACGGGGCACAAGTAATTATATCGTAGACTCCGAGAAATATTTTCCACGAGTACGATAGTTGAAGGGAAGATTACTCTTAGTTGCACAGTTCCTTGGAGACACCAGTGACAGGTCCATTTTATGAATTTCGCAATTTTAACTCCGTTAACGAGCAGGAAGGATCTACGGTATTATACAACAATGCTGAATTATTAAGTAGCGTATAATTTAATTTAGAAGGGAGGCGGAGATCGCGAAATGAAAAATGCTACATAATTCAGCCGTTCCCAACAAATCAACTTCCACTACTTTTTCTCTCGGCCGTTCCGTCTCCCTCTTTCACCCCGGCGTCTCGGCCGTCCGCGTCCACGGAATGAATCCTTCGAACAAATGAAACCTTCGAACCGGCTACGGCCAAGCGGCGAAACGAATTTATCGTCGAAAATTCAGGCTAAATGTCGGTCGGGAAAAAATTGAACTCTATCAAATTAAGGCGCACGATAAGAGTGTCGGTGGACGTTACCAATCCTAGCCTAATGACAGAACCGAGTGGCTGCTCGCGAGATTGATATTTCCATTCAATTTCCTCTTACAATCTGCGCCAGGTAAAAAATCCAAATATGAAAACGACTCGCGTTTCGTTCCACTCAATTCGTCGCGACAACTCGTACGTTCTTTTAATTGAACAACAGCGTTTCGAGGAATTGAATCACATAATTGTTACTCAAGGCTGCTGCGATGGGTGTATCGGATCATCGAATTTAAAAAAAGAAATAGAACCGTCACACGAAATTTTCCGTACACCGCAACGAACAGAATAGCGTTGCTATAGAGCGATCCCATCGAGCCGGAAACTAGGTGTCGGCGCAGATCAGAGCCCGACAATTATCAAGGAATTAGTTATAGGTAACCGAGCGGGGCCACGCCTGTTTCACGTCGCGCGCAATTTGACGGTGATTGTCATAGCCTGGCCGATCTGTGGCTCGACACGCGTGTGCAGCAGCTCGTGCTTCGATGCGTTCCATGCACGCTGCATATAGATGCACGCGTTAAGCTGACTGCCGATAGAACTTGTCCAACTTGCAACACCGATGTTACCGGCGCCCCGCTTCCTTACGTGTACCGGCTGCTCGAATTTCGTATTTGATTCAGCGAAATAGTTGCCGAGAGAACTTTCCGGTCGATCCGCGCACCGCGAGATTAACGCTGCAATTTGCAGCTCGAGCCTGGAGAGAGAGATATTTCGCAGTGTCGTTCAAAATTTCGTGCAATCTGCAGAATATTTATTTATTTACTCCCGACTATGTTACGGTGTTGTTCGATATTCATTTCGTGCCCGGAGGGAATTATAGTTTTCGTTTGCGGAGAGCTTCATTCGTGGAAGGATAGAAACAACGTGGTCGATGAAATAATAAATAAATAGAGGGATTGCGCTCGACTTTCGTGAAGAAGCTCGCGAGTTTTGACCCTCTTGAGGCGTATTTCCGGCGAATTTCCGAACCGGGCAAAAATTTGTCAAAAATTTGACAGATCCCTGAAAATTCTTTCTTCGGAGAAACTTTGACTTTCGAAAAGCTTTTCCTTTAAGCGCGTAAGTTCGATTTCACCTATGTATCCGTTCTCCGAGTACTCCCTCGTAGACCTCATTTTCTACATTCTGCCACACACCTCCCGCCATCAGTACAATCCAGGAAAAAGCATCGATCATTACCAGCGTAACCAACATCCCTCTGTTCGCCGATGAGGAAAGAAGGAATAAAGAGAAAGGCGAGAGAAGCCCTTGGAAAACGTTCGTGCGTTTCCCGTGCAACTCGTGCAGAGTGTGGCGTGTTCTTAAAAGCAGGAACTTTCCGCAGCAGCATTGATTGGCAGCGTGTCGGAAGAAATTGTCGACGGGCGAGGACCTCGCACCCCCGTTTTCTTTTCTCTCGCCTGCCCGGCTAACATGCCGCTCCTTCCAAGGCCGCGATTACCATTTTATCGGGTCTGATTTGCGAGCACTTTACACGAACCCCGCTACTCGATGGGGGATTGCCAGCGAACGGCTGCACTTACCACCAACGTCGTCGCTCTTTCGATGGTTTTAGCCGGGTACCAGGTGCCACGTATGTGTGTCCCTAGCTCTCACCTACATGACTGTCGAACTGAAGGGAAAAAAAAGAAGAACCCGAGTGTATTGTAGGGAGCATTCTTATTACGGAGCGGCTGTTCTTCAGAAACTTCGTACTCTCTACTTGGATGGCGAGTGCGATGTTCTGTGACGTTTATCTAACAAATATTTTGTTGAGAAACGACGGGCCGAAAAATCGTGGACGATCGTACTGAGAAATGAAATGTTATAAATTCGATGCCTCTATTTGAAAATCCAGTCCGATACCGGCGAATCTCAGATCTATGCACACCTTTGCCATTGGAAAACTGCTACGTTTCTGTACATTATTTCGCGCAACGAAGCTCAATAAAATCGATGTTTATGGCGGACCAGCGTGTAGTTCGGGTTACGAGGATCAGCCTGATGCTGGCGCCATGCGTAAAAGGGAATCACGATTTCGAACAAGGGGAATCTGCATCGACAAAATCCACCCCGCTGGAGATAGAGCGCGTGCAAGATTTAAAGAAACGATACTCGTTCCCGTAGAACTGGTATTCAAATTTTATAGGCCCGCTTTTCTATGCGTCGCTTTTCCCGGATTTCGAATTTCCAAATGACGAAATTGGATTGTTAGCGAAGGGCTATATTGGAGTAGCACTAACCCATTGCCATATATATGCCAGGGTCGTTTTATAAATTTTCTAAGCGCACTAAAAAAAACAAAAAAAGAAACATTGAGTGGCATCGACAAACTGACCGGGGCAACGTAAACTTGTCTGTCGTTAACTTTGACACATTAAGCAGTTTCTACATTTTATCGGAGTATTCGCATTCTTATTGTTTTCGTGAGCGAGTTTAATCAGCGTATTATTCTCGTTGCATAATCTGAACATCGATATGCGTACACTTTTACAAATATTGCGTAAAGATAATAGCTGTATCGTTTGCGGCGATATCGGGAAATTTATCACAAATGGAAAAAGCTCTCGTCGCGATAGCGATACGTAATTTTACAGTTTCGTATTTTATTTATTGGGAACCATGTTTATCGCCGATGCGACCAAAGCGAACACCGAATTTTGGTTCACTCCACGATGCTTTCATCAAACACTGGTGGCCACGAATTAGGTTCGATTTCGAATGGATTAACAGAAGTACCTCAGTATTAAATGCATCATCGAATATCTGATGATATTTATTTACCATGCAATCCTTTTGTTATCGTTTAAGCGCCGGACGAATTTACCTCGCAAGGTGTTTAATTATCGTGGATAATTATACTGTTATAGTAAGAAATAGACGCAGTGGTTGAAAATAAATTAACTTACTTAGATTATAATACCAGAATATACAATATTCCCACTTCTATTCTCGAAAATTCGATAAGTACTATCTTCAGCAAAACCCATGATAAATTTAACATAACAAAGAGCCCGAGGAAATAAAATAGCCCAAGTCTCTTGAACGATACTGTACTGCACGAAGGATATTACCGTCGCTATCGTTTCCATCTTTACGCTGTGCTGTTTATTTGATGGCACGATAAACGAGAGGTATTTCCACGTTGTTTTGCAATTGCATAAGCGGGATGTTTGTTATCAATTATCAATAACGCGACACGATCCTCGCGTATGATATGACTTTCACCGGTGTTCTCGTCGTCGACTGGATCAGCGGGAAAGCTGGATGCTCGTCGTCGATTTCCATTTTTTTGTACGCAGAAAAAATGACAAGACGAACTGCAAGTGTTTGCACAAAGGCTCACCTGCGATCTTTAACACTCGCGCCAAGCGTTAAGAACGTAATATACGGGCGAGATAGATCGGACTTCGCTACAAATTTCATGATCGCGTTAAACGACTCTTTCTCGTTAACAAGATAAATAAGTTTCCCCCTTTCCTCGCCGCTTTTCTTTCCTTTTCCATAAATTCGCTTAAAGAAGCGCCGACCGAGGCGACGATCAAAGAAGCGGGCGACAAGTGTTGATCGGAAAATCGAGTGTCGACAAGCAATCACTAGAGGCTGGTGGCTCAGGTGGTGCATTATCGCGTCAATTCCCCTCGAGGGGTCGGCAAACGAGGCCAGACGAGGCGAGACATCAGGTTCCGATAGGAGAATAGCACGTAAGACGCGATGACTGCGAAGTACCTCCGCTCGTAGGCGAGCTTTTGAAACGTCGCAGACCAAAACGCCCGGTCGGCCCCCCGTAAACACGGAATTGTATCGATGCATTTCAATTCCAGGACCCGATGCCAGCGGAATGTTTGCCGATGTCTTGTGCAGCCGCGAATCGGTTTGGTTTATCCCGTGTCCGATATGACGCCCGCGAATCAATTTCTATCATAAACAACGCTGGAAGAAAACTCCAGTGCAAACAGGGATTTAATTCGGTGCTGTAATTTTCGTGGGTCGCATCGGCAGATTAATTGGAATTGCATTCTGCCGCCCGCTTAATCGAAATCGTGTTGTTTGCCAGTTGTCCGGTGAACAACCACCCGCTGTGTATAGATTGTCTCCTGATGGATCCATAGTTCGATATTGTACCTTGGTATTCAATTCAGTTATCCGGTACGAGAAAGGGAAAATCCATCGCGGCTGCACGGCCGTTTTTCACGCATGGAAAATCGATTTCCAAAGGCAATCATCGGCGCCTGGACATTTGGCGCAGCTGAAAAAGAATCCACGGGGTAAGGCCGCGGGCACGGTGCGGAATGAAACTGTTGTTTAAAATGAACGTCGCCGGCCGCGTGTCGTTCGCGCAGGTAGACGCAAAACAATTATCAGCCCATTATGTCGCGGACACTAATTGCCCCGATTTAAACTATAAATTCCTCGCGCGTAATTACGTGGCCGGCGTCCAACAACGAAGGAGACAGAAGAAGTCTCGCTCGAAAGGCCGTGCTTCCTAAACATCGCGCTGTTTATTGAAACGGATTCGCCGTGAAAGATATAACCCGTCCGCAGAACGATAGAAAGATAAACGAATAATCTGTTTCGCGGTGGACGAGCCTGGCCATTATTATGACGCTAAGGATCAGAAAGAACGTCGTGTCCGCCCGCGGGCAATAAACCATACGCGCAGTTGCACACGGGTGCAACGAGCGTAATCAGCCAGCTGGAATCCCATTTTTTCCGAGGCTCGCGACCGCTGGCCAAGCCAGATGCATAATTACCTCGCGTAATTAGCAGATAACAGGTAGACAGAGAATCCCTCGTATCTGCCGCGCAGACCGCGTCCCCCTTCCTTCGCGAAACCCGTTATACGACGCGAGAATAACTAGACCGACTCGATTATTCTTTTCCTCGGGAGGATTTTAAACCACCGTGGCCGGTGTGTTCTGGAGCTGTCCAAGTTATTAGCATACGGTTGAAAGAAACGACCGCGGCTTTGGATCCATTAAAATACGCAACACTGTATGCGCGCTGCTTTGCAAGGTGAAAAAATGAGCACCGGTACAAGGCTACGTTGCTGGGTTATTAAACTGGAACCGCACCTCGAGCCGACGAACGATAGCCATCGTTACGACGCGTCCCGTCGGACAGAAATATCGATCGGCCTAAAAGTCTGCGTTCTGCAGGCAAGTCATACACCTTCAAAGGATCGGATGCGCAACTTTGATGCGGACCCGTGCCCCCGACAGCATTAATTTCCACGTTGTCATAAGGCACTCCAACGTAACCTTCTATTCCTCAACCCCTCGGTCGAATAGGGTACAGTCACTGCCTCGGCCGATATTTAAACGAGCTCCCCGTCGAAATGGAACGTCGAGCGGCGCAAAAAGTGCAGAGAACTGAGGGTGACGAAGCGTGTGCCATGACGACCACCGTGGGGTCCAGCCAGTGAAGAAACTTTCGAAGGTTGGCCAGTCATTTGGCTGCAGCCGTGGGTGATTACCGTGCTCTTTGACCTGCCGGCTCGCGACAGAATCTGATTAGACGATTTAAAATCGATGAGAGGCCCGCCTCGTGGCAGCTGGAAAGGGCTGATGGAAACGGACAGAAGGGTGGATACGCCACGGCGCGCGAGACGAACGGATGGACGTGCGACCGGATGGCGGCTCGCAATTACCATTCATTACTTTGTTGGGGCCAATTGACATAACTGATTGGTATTCGGCTGACGCACCGCCCTCAAAGGACCCTACGGTCCACGGGAATGGAGCTAATGCAGTTAGCCACGTCTACGTCCAGTTACGCGGGCGCCAAGCTACGTCTAATTTGGAAACGTTCACGAATTTGTCACCAGTCCGCGTAACAATGCAGTTTTTACCGCGACAGGGAGGTGGGAGGGCACTTTCGTAAACGGTCGACTTTTCGCGATCGACCAAAGCATACCGCTTGGGGAATCGACTCGTTTCGCTGGCGAACTACGCGTCAACTGTTCAGAGTGATTGCAAAATGAGCTTTCGAATTTTAACGACTCCTTTCATCCCGTGGAATCGATGCAACACTTTCCACGCCGCTAAAAATTGGAAACCTTTATCGCAAGCGTAATCGGCAAGCCACTTTTCGTCATTCTAAGGCACGCTTGTCGACCCTAGATTAAATTAGCGAAATACCTGAAAGCAGGGTCGTCCAGCGAATTCATCGGAAGTTCCTCGTACACGTTTCACCGTCCCACCGTGACAATCGACGATCTCTCTTCGCAAAGAGAGTGCGATTCCAGGAACGTTCGTAACTTCGTCGCACGACATTTGAAACAAAAGTTCGCCGCTCGACTGGCTGGTGCCCCGTTTGTGATAATTAAATGTGGCGCTATTGGGCATAAAAATGTTGCGGTACGCGCAATGGTGGTCGACAGATAACATTTTAACGCGATAAGAAAGTTTGTTGAGGGGCTGAATGCACATTTTCAATGAACAAAGCGAACCGTCCGCTATTTTAAATGGCAAATCATATTACTTTAAACTTTGAACGAAGCTTTTTGCATTATTCGTTTTCATGCTGTGTTCAGTTAAAGGGAATATGTAGTGCGATGATTTTTACTTAGGCACGCAATTAGCACGTTGTTCCTGCCGATATTGATCGATTTTGTGGTTGCGATTTTTATTCGGCATCGGGAGTGATAAATTTCACTGGTATCATAATCATTTGATATTTAAAATGGTACATGCGGCAGTGAAATGTATATCAATTTTTCTGCGGGTCCATCTGCGGAAACGAATAAAATGGTGCACATTTGATACGCAACGGCGTCGAAAGTATCAACCTCATCGGCGTAACACGTTGAATCAGTCGTGCGCGCATGAAAATTCGAGGAATTGAATTTTTTATCCGAAAAACGTTTGCCCGTGTTGAAATCGGCCCGAAAAATCGCTGTCGCGTTTTATTAGCTATTCCGTGTATTCCCCGAAGTAGGTACTTTTTCAACATTGTCAAACAGAGCTAATGCCGTTTCTACGTACCTGGAATTTACGTTCTACGTATACGTTCTACGTATTTTCCATGAAAAATGCTGTCGAAAATTTTTGCGCCAACATCTTTCTCACCACAAACCGAATCCTACTCCATGTACAACCATTCGAAAGCTATATCCGAATTTGTTCGAAGACAAAAATAATTAGTTTCCTACGAGCCCCATTAATTCTCTGCATCGCTATCCCGACACACAGCGGAGCTGTTTGCTCGTCAGGAATCGTTAAAACTTCTCGAACCAGACCTTTAGTGCGGTGTAAAATGAAGGAAGCTTAAAGATATATCTACCACGAACGACGAGGTTTCCCCTCGAGCACGATTCTTAGCTTCCCTTTCGGTTCCTGCATTCCGCCAGCCACGTCGCTCCTGACTAAGCGGTATTCCGGGGCAGGTGTCGGGCAGAACAGAAAGTTAACTGATAAATAGCGGCTAATACTTCAAGAAGATCGGCGTTCGCTACAATTTCGGGCCGACTCGGGCGGGTTTCCACGGGAAGGAAGCCAGGTTTCACCGAATTCCCCTGGAACGTTTCCCGTTTAACGCGCTGGCTGCATCCGTCGCGTGGTTTTTGCACGCCAGCCATGTCGACGACGTTGAACGATCGTTTCCTCGTTCCGGGAAACTTCTTGCAGCTTTCCCGGATACGTTCCTAAGACGGCTGGTTTCGATGAACGACTCGCGATTAACGAGCTCGGCGGGGCAAAGTTCCAAACGCGATGAGAAAATAAGTAGAAAAAGATCAAACAAACAGCCGGAGAAAATAAATGGAATTAATTATGAAGATCAACTGAATCGCGCGAAGCAATTGGTCCTCGAGGATGAAAAGGGGCGCACCATCGGTGGAAAAACGCCGCGGCGATTAGTTAAAGGCAGTAAAAAGGAAACGCGGGGTCTATCTAGGGAATCGGTGGAAAAAATGCGCGCGAACGGCGCAGATAATCGAGCTGGCTGCGGATCAACGTAAAAATGGGAACTTTATCCGCGACATGAATACTAATTGGCGACAGGGACGCGTCGTCCACCGTTGGGCCACGGTGTGGCCGCACTTTTCCGATGCCCGCTTAATTCGCTACGATATCATTAACGTCTGTGATTCGCCGATAAATTATTCAAGGTAATTGGATTCGGGCCGGGCATAAAATCCGATGGCCAATATCGCCCGGCTGCACCGTCGCGATCGGTAAAACGAACGATCACGCGTGAAGCTCTCGCAGGGGACGTTTCGCACGCCTGCAAATAGGATCGAATAATCGGGATCGCTGTTCACTATTTACCAATATGACGATAGCTTATCGTCGAACCGCGAGGAGCCGCTGAATCACAGCGTGCGCCGCTGGGCACGTGCTCTGATCGCCGATTGCCGTGGCGAATTCAGCATGGATTTCGATTATTCGTATTAAACTGGACGGACAAGTGGCGCCAACTTGATCGCCGCCAGCTAAAACGAATTAAACGCCGGGTTACTTAATCTCGAAGAAGGGGTTAAGAGCCACGGGAGTCACTGAATATTTCATGCCACTGTTGCAGGATACGCGGAGTGCACAACGGGGCGGATCGTTCAGCCAGTCAAGGATAGCCACCCCAGAATAGAATTCGCGCCGGCAGCAGGGGTGAGTCGCGCTATTTTTACCCCGTCGCCGCTGCACGCTCGTTACGTGCTTCGATTTTATGATAACATTGCCCCTTCGCGTTAACGAGGCAGCGTTCGACGCCCGATAACTATAGCGGTGGTTGCGCGGTTCCTCTCTAAAATCGATTTCCTTTCGGAATCTCCGCGGGTTAATTGGAGAATGTCGTTTCTCCAAGTCCTCGCCGGTTTTTCTCCTCTTCCTCCCGTTTCCAATGAAACGCGCTCGACCGATGAACCGCACGCAGCTACCGTCGCCATCGACCGACGAAATTAAGAGGTAGGGTAAGGAAGGGTTGGATCGCGGTGGAATTGCTTCGCGGTAATAATTTGAAGGGCCGAGCCCTTGGCGAAAATTCACGGTACGCGGGTCGAAAGGAAGGAAGCGGGCGTCGAATGCAAAACTTCAAAGAGTGCGAGCCGTCTAGGGGACGGAAGTCGACGGAAGACCGTGGACTAATTAAGAATCCGCGTTGGCAAGTAAGACGAGGTCCCCGGGACGCTCGTCGTCGAAATATTCCTGACGACGAATACCGAACCTCAAGTGTATGAACGTAGCGTATGAACGTAGCGCGCAGAACTTCCGGCGAATGTCGGTGCACCCGTATTCAGCCCGGTTAGAAGTATAATATTATCGCGCAACGGCCGAGCCAAAACGATTCAATCTGACGGGCATAATGTAGCTTAACGTGTACGCAACGGCACGGCATAATTGATTAAATGTACGCCAACGTTCAGTGGTAATTGTACCATTAATTACATTCCTTAGTCGAGGCCGCAGCAGCGAACAACTTTGGTAATGACACGAGTGAATCGTGATCCTCTACGAGCATATTGTTGTCCAAACTTAATAACGAACTTTTCACCGCTGAAATTCCCAATACGTCGTACTAATAGGAAGGAAATCGAGCATCGACGCAACCATTGATCGATCACATCGCCCAGGGGCATCGCCACGCGCACCGTGTCAGAATAATAAGTGCCTGAAAGAAACAGAAACAGGAAGAGGGGAAAGGGACGTCTACGTACGTCGATTCTCGGCGGGACTCAAGTGCGCGCTCCGAATGCATCCATTCTGTGTGTGTACACAAATGAAGTCGAGGCTGTGTGCGACGGTGCATCTTCTCCGAGTGTCTTAGCGACGTCTGAAAGAGGAAGAGAAATAACGGGAACAAGGGACAGGAGGATAGGTTGAAGAATGTGCACTCAACGTGATTGGTGCAGGGCTGTGGTGCTGCACACTGGAGGCTGTCTGCATGAAAACTTGAGAATTTCCACTCGGGCACTCGCGTGCGTACGCGAACTCCACCATCCCTCAGTCTTCTCAGAGCGATCAAACAATGCTTCTCACACCCCTGGCAGAGACGTCACGGAAAATTCCAAGGAACGCTGTTCACGCGACACGAGCAATGTATTCGACTGGTTTGTTCGCCCCTCCCGACGCTGTTAACTATCTGAAAAGATGGCACTTTACGGATGAAGGGTTCAGCTGTAAAATCTGACGGGGGCGGTGTTCAGAGGGAGAACTCTGCCGAGATAAGGACTCGCGGAGGTAGAAGAAATTAATCTAGGAAAGATTTGGCGATCCTCGTTAAACTGAAATTGGCTGGCCAAATTAAGAAATTGATTTTCTTCCCTGCATTTTCGTTCTTTCGATACCACAGTTTCGTGTTTAAGTTATTGTGCTACCTTCAAGTGGAGAATTACTATGGAAAGTAGGTAATCCCGCGGTAATTAATTCCTCGGTGTTCGGGTAATTCTTTCCTGGTACAACTTTTTCTCGGACGCCGTGACTTGAGGATGCCGGCTAATTATCCTTTGGATATCCGGAAATTCATGAAACCCTCGATAAGATTGCTACCGGGCGCCAGCATGCTGAATAATTCAATTATATCGGACCTGATTAATCGTCCCTTTCTTTTTTTCTCCAACGACCGTGGACACAACGAGGAAACTGGCGAACAATAGGGGAACGTAGGGGGTAAAATAAATATTCCCGGAAAAACTGTGGGAATTTGGCCAAATGTCCGGAAAAGAATTCAACAGGTTTAATAGTTCGTGCTTTATTGGCCTATCGCGATGCGATATAAATTGTAAAACAGAGATAACGGTTTTTATTTATTTATTTACGGAAAGTACTTTTCGTCCGTATCAGTTTCGATTAGGAATCAAAGGCTCTGCCACAAATGGAAGTGTGTATCCTACAATTATCTGTTCAAAGATAAACCACAAAGGAGGGAAAGGGTGATTTGTTAAACATTGCTATAGATTCTCTCACATTCTTTCCAAATACAAATTATGAGAGGTATATACAACGGAAGCTGATGCAGGAATAGTCAAGCGCGTCGTAAAACATTGTGAACCCCGCAGAATGTTGGAACTAACGCTGGCGATGTAAACGGTCATCGAATAAGGAAGTCCCATGGAGATCCTAGCGTTTACAGTGACAGGGCGGTTTGATAAATTGATAAGAAGCGCCACAACGTTCGAGCTTAGGGTGCGAGTGACGCCCAAGACGCTTGGGCTGACTACGGCGACCTTTAAATCGCCAGAAGCGATCACGGATTTCTGCCTTAAACGAGACAGGGCTAGGAACACCCTGTAGTGGGAAATGTCTATCCATTTCTGTGCCGCCAGGTTCAGTGTTCTGTAGTTGCTATGCACTGGCAGCCATGTATACCTTAAACTCGAGAACCCAGCACTGGTGGTGTTATCCCATTGGTATGGTGTCCTCGCAGGGTCTCTGGATTTCAAATAGAACCTATTCGGGCCAGCGTTCCAGCCAGCTGGATCCCGAGTCTCGTAGTACGCGAACATCCTGTCCTCCATTCCAATTTCGTCGCCATTGTAAACAACCGCCACGCCAGGTAGCACCATCGCCAGCATAGAAATCTGATCAGCTCGGTTGCTACCGAATCGTGTGGCCACGCGGTGGTTATCGTGATTGCCCACGACCCAATTCGCCACGCTCTCCTTCGGAACGCTGCTCAGCCACCTGTCGATCAACCTCTTAAAGTCCGCCGCGCTAGACTGGTTATTTAGGTCCGTGATGAACATGAAATTGAAGGGAACATTAGACCCGGCGTTATAGTACTTGGTCGTTAGATTGTGCGGGGCGTACGCTTCCGTCAGGATCATCTTTCTGCCAGACCTGGTCCTAATGGAATGATCGTCAAGGTGTTTCCTCCAGGACCTCAGTACTTCGTAGGTCTCCTCCTGATTCTTCGAATAAATATGATTCAAGCTTTCGTAGTCGTCTTTGGGGATGTCTTTTCTATTCGCGCTTGGCTCGTCCAAGAATCTGGCGTCCTCGAACATGTGATTGATAGCGCCGATACGAAAACCGTCGACGCCGCGGTTCATCCAGAACGTCAGGACGTTTTTCATCTCTTGGTTCAAGGCTGCGCTACGGTAATTCAAGTCTGGCTGACCTGGTGCAAATTGATGGAGATAGTACTGCTGCCGGATGTTGTTCCATTCCCAAGCTGAGCCCTGAAAGTTGCTCAGCCAGTTGTTCGGCGGCCGTCTGATTCCATTGACGTACCTGGCGTTACGCCATACGTAGTACTCGTCGTAGGGCTTGATCCTCCGGACGCTCTTCAAGAACCACGGATGCAAGTTGGAGCTGTGATTAGGTACGAAGTCCAGGATCACTTTGAGACCCAGGAACTTCGCCCTGCCCACCAGCCTGTCGAAGTCCGCCAGAGTGCCATAATCCGAGTCGACATCCGTGAAGTTGGAGATGTCGTAGCTGAAATCGACCTGCGGACTTTGGTAGATCGGCGACAGCCAGATCGCCGTGGCACCGAGCTCAGCGACGTGCTCTAGGTTCCTGGTGATACCGTTCAGATCTCCGATTCCGTCCCTGTTGCTATCCTTGAAACTCCTGGTATACACCTGGTACACCACAGCGTTGCTAAGCCAGTCGGCATTTATGCCAACGTTGGCAGAAAGGTACAGCAAAACCGTGATAATTGTTACTCGATTCATGATGATACACTAAACACGCGAAGAAACGATCGGGTCTTTATAATGGGCAGTTCGATGAAAAAAGATTGGATAAACTTGTTCGATTTCTTCGGCAGTCCCGCGATAAGATAATAAGGTGCTTGATTCACTATCAACTTCGTAACAGACATTTTCTTCTGTTCTCAAGACTTTCCGGAATTTCCTCATTTTACCAGAGTTGTTTACTGTTTCTTGTACATATCTAGAGGACTGCAGTCCTTCTCAACGTGCACGTTAACGAATTTCATTTTTCTGTTTCGCGATAAAAAAAGAAATACTAGTCACCAGCGGCGAGTGGCAAGTTCCCCCGCGAGTGCCGTGCCGTGCACGGACTGCAACATCAGTTCGTGATAAGATTTTTCAAGGTACATATAGAGTCGCCCGAGAAACGATAAACACCTAGGGCCCGCATGATCTCGCGTGTACGCGGCGTTTACTATGCGTGCCAACGTGACTGCTATCGCAGGTATAGCTAATTATACACCAGACACACTACACCAGCTAGAGCCTTTCTTTTTTACTTTCTTTCTGGCGGGGCCGATTTAAGGGTATCGCGGCACTCCATATTGGTCGTCACGAATAAATTCGCCATTCTCTCGCGTCACTTCGAGCTTTTTCGCCTCCAATGTCTGCGGAGAATCGATTATCGGCGCGTGAGGGCGAGATGGGAGAGATTCGAGGAGTTCCATTTATGAATACCCCCTGAAGTATTCATAAGAATGAGATACTTCAATAGAACGATTAAATCAGTTGCAAACGTTTGAGTTATTCACTCCGGGATTGAAAGGTTCCATGAACTTTTCATGGCCCACCAAAAGCTGCGGCTTTATGGATACTTCAGATGCTAATTTTAATAGGAACCATAATTCATCGCTCTATCGAATTACTACGATCTTAAATGATTGTTAAATCTATACTAAAATTCGTACCTCTTCGGGGAATGAATTTTCATAAGTGAAAAGTAAGCTAAATTAGTTCAACAAATTCGCAAAGAAGTCGCACCGCCACGTGTCCCACATCATTTGTTTTTCGAATACAAATATACGACTACGCGGCGCGACGATGAAAAGAAAGGAACTCCGAATACAGAATATGTGCACTGTAATACATACTGCAAAGAATCAAACGGTGGCTCTATTCCAGAGTCATGTCCATTTCACATACATCTATTGAACACATTTTGCCGAGTTTATTGTCAACAACAATTGCTCTTAATTGAATGGAAAAGGAAAACAGAGAGCCAACGACGGAACAAAGAATTCAATGAGAGTTATTCGAGAGGGGGAGCTGGAAGGGTATCATCGATTTTCTAGGGAAACAATATACGCGTAAGTCCCTTCTCGAATCGCGTAATGGGCTCGAAACGATTTATCAAAATTTCAATCCTCGATAAAATTGAAATTTTCAGCCGGTTTTCTCCTGTGTTCGCGGGCCACTAGGAACCATTTAAAACAAACCGTGCAAAAAGATAGCCCAGCCCCTACCAATATTCATCAAATTTGAACGATATCCCGGCCCAGCTGGGAAAAAAAACCAGGCGTGGAGCATTTTTTCCCCATCGAATCGGTTGCCGCGGCGTATAAAGAAAACGCTTTTTGGATCGCGTTCAAAAAGGTTCTCTGACGCGTGTTATATTGTACGAACAGGAACAACGATACAGATGCGAAATGGAATATGATCCATATCGAATCGACAAATACGTTTCGATGCTCGCCCATTGCAAGTGGAACGATTCGCGAGCGCCAAACATTTTCGCGTAACCCGAGCGAATATGGCGGGTCTTCTTTCTTGCGTTAAATTAATCTGAAACGCGGCAGCAGACTTCTCGGGACGGTAACTCCTCTCAGTGGTAGCGACGAATAGTCGCAGCGGTGCAAATATAATAAATTTCCGGGCACCAACAGTCGCGGACAATAAAACAGGGGTGTGCTTTGCGAAGCGACACCTCCGCGTGATTTATCCTCGAAGACGTATATAGATTCCGCAATGGGCAAAGACTTCGCGACAATCGTGTAGAAACGCCATCAACCGGGACAAGGTTTTCGCCAGAGAACTATTTATGCGCGTAATTTTCTTCTCGCTTATTGTGAATTGCATTCATTCGTTGTGCGCACCGGCGCCCGCGAAAATTTCATCGAAGCAATGAATTATTCATACTGTAAATATTCCTTCCTCCCGCCCCGCGGGCATCAGTCTTGCCTCCCCGTGTTTTCTTTATTAAAATGCTTCTTTACTTCTTTTTTTTTACAACATCACCAAAGACAAACTCGCCCGAGAGTTAATTGGAAAATATAAGCTAGACTCGTGTTATACGACTATGGGGGGCATGTTCAATCCAGGTTTCTCGAGCTTGAGAAGGGATTTCGACTTAATTTTCATAGATTTGCAACGAGCAGGGCGAGAGGGAGCTTTACAGGATGTGCGATCGCTTCGAAAGGGCAACGCAGACGAGGGATTGGCGCGGCTCCGCTGTAACGAGGCCACGTTATGTCAGCCACCCTCGCTACGAAGGGGTAGTCAAACAACCCCCTCGCAGTTTACGGCCGTAATTAACTTCCTAGGTTATTAGCCCTCGTTCGCGGTTGTAGCGTGCTACTCCACAGGACTTTGTCTCGCAACTCTTTCCAGAGGGGAATCCTCGGTCCCTCTCTTGCATCACAGTTTTACGACACGACTTTTATGCCACGCGAGCTAGGCATTTTTCGATGAACTTTCGAGTCAACGTTAATCATTGGTTATCGTGCGAAACAGTAAATTCAACGATGGTGGATTAAATAGAAATCTAGTAACCAGCTCTCTGCTGCGTCTGCTGCAGAAGAAGACATTTTTCTACAACTCTCGTTTGCAATATTATTCATTTCGCTGTTGACGTATCGCGCAACGGGGTTGTAACAATTTTTTCCGCGTTCCTCCCCTCGCGTACAAGCCTTTGCCGGTTCGCAAAACGCGTAGGGGGCATTTAACAATACGATCGACATCGAGCAAATTGTCGAGAACGAAAGAGAATACCGAAACTCGTGCACGCGGAAAAGCGCGGCGAGTCGTTACACGCGTAATGCTAAACAGTCGCGCATTCGGGACTGCAAATTAATTAACCCGCGCATGCCTTACTATCGAAAGCACAACACGCTACCGCGCAATGCGAACCTAATTAAATTTCCAGTACGCGCCAATCCATCCGTTAAATCAACATAGCTGGAACGCTATGAAATTAAATGAAAGCACGTTTTTCGAATAATTGCAACGGTGCACACACGTGCCTGTAAACTGTTCCCCGTTTGCCCTAGAGACTAAAGAAAATCCAATTAACTATCAATCATTTTTTGTCCACGCGTTATCCGATTACTGTACCACTGAGCCATACTGCACCCTTTCGATGTTGCTCGAAATGTTTCTCTCTATCCGCCTGTACACCGCGAAAATTTGATTAAAACCTATGCGTGACAATTGACAAAGCCCGTACCATTCCCTGAATTTCATCAGGGACAGCCGCTGGCCGTTATCTCGGGCATTTCGTTGGGACTCGTTCTAAATGACTTTAAAGCAATGTCTGGCGGCTCATTACACCGGGTCGCGAGCTAGGGTGTCGCAGCAAGGGAATGAAACGGCAAACCGCCTGGCCCGCGATGGCCGGCTGCTGAAGGGTTTTCGTTAGCTGCGAAGAATTCACCAGCGCAAAAGCGCCGCCAGCTTAGACGTGACATTGTGCCGGGAAAGTGGCTGCGGTCCGAAAAACGCGCAACCACTGTAATTCCAGAATAATGTGGCGACGGCTTTTACGCGGAGGTTCTACCAGCATGCATGCACACACACGTACAGTCTCGTCGGACGCTCCTTCGCCCTGTACATTTCAATTCGTTTCCCTTCTTTTTCTGCCGCCGTACACGGTGACCCGGCGTGCAAACTTGGAACGGCGTACGAAGTTATTTGGGTAAAAATTCCAAGGGGGAGGAAATTGAAACGCCAGAGGTGAAAAAAAGGGGTGCCTCGAATATGGGACGGTCGCGAGTAACCGTGTAGAATTTCTACGGTTGACAATGTTCGCAATTCGTACCTTCGACCTTCGTACTTCGTAATGTAAATTTAATTGGGCGAACGAGTACAGTGGGGGTCGCGGGGGAATGCGGGAATTCAATTTGATAAAGATAAAAAGCTTCCTCGATGAATCTTTGGGGCGGGAAGTTTTTCCTGGATTTTCCTTGGCGCGAGGGGCACCGCAATCTCGAAAAGTCCAATTTCCACGGCAGCTTCGTCCGCGTGTTGAATGCGGTCCAGCAGTATATGTAAGTTTTGCAATTCATATTTTCAACTAAAAGCCGTCTCTAAAGGCCGCTGCGCGCCCCCTCTCGCATGGAAATTGCCGTGGCCAGTTTTGTAGGTACAGCTGCTGGATATAAAACTAAATACGCTGGTGATAGAATTTCGTGCGAACGTGAAATAGAAAAATCAGCGCCGCCAGAAATCGACGCGAAGCCACGGGGAGTGTTTCGACGAGGACGCCGCGCGGTCGCAGGGTCCAATCGTAATAACGAAGTCAAGCAAAATTATTACGCCGTTCCTTCTCTTTCCAACGATTTAAAAAACAAACCCACCGCTTCTGCCGCTGCTGCTGCTCCCCCTGTTTCCGGTGTTGCAAAATGTTTGCTTGAAAGTGAGCGCTTCTCCCTGCGCAGTGTACACTTGCAACGCCATTATCTAGGATATTTCTATACGCGCTAGCCACTTGGCGAATGTTACACGAGGAAGTGGCTGCTCCAATTAAAACTGTTCATTAGCGGGAAGTAGAAACTGTCGCGTTCGTGTCAGACCTTAATGCAAACACGCTGCCTACGTTTTCCTAAGGTCGGATAGTTGACGCAAAGAAAAACTGAGCGACTCCGTGAATAGTAATCAGCTGAACGTAGTTGTAAAATTAGATGAGGAAATAAGAAATATTGTGTGTATTTAATCATTGCTGCTTGCAGCTAGACACAGCTCGGGGACGTGTCCTCTTTCTGTAATTAAATTTGAGATACAGCTTGAACGCTGCAATTTCAAACTTTTCACGGAGAGAGAAACCTCAGCTTCGACTCGATTGAGCACAATTCGTAAGCACCGCGTCAGCGGGTCGTTCGACTCGGATAAAACCAAAGGTATCGCGCCAACGGATCACACCCCCGTCCGTCAACTTCTTCGCGGTAAGCGAGTGCAGGGGAACTTGGAGGGTAGACCGTGAAGACGAAGCTTGATATTTATTCGAGGGGGGTGCGAAAGTGTGTCTGAATGGCTTGCACGATCGGTTCTCGCGAAAGGGGTGAGACATCTCGCGAGATAAAACGCCGAACCTAGCGTCGAGCCTCGTTCGCGAAACCGCCCCGTGTCGCGTGGTTGCCTCGGGAACAGGATAAATCGATTTTTGTGAAAGGATTTCCATGGAAGCCGTCGACGATTCGTCGATCGAAGCTTGGTAAACAAGCAGCGTCGTAACAAGTGATTGCGGCAAGCTGCAATGTTTGTGGCTTGGCTGACGTTGCACCGAGGGTTTTTTTTTGAATATCGGAAAATTTTAACGCGACACCGTAGACAGGTATATGCGTGCACGGTGAAACTTCGTCGGTAACTTAACTCGGCATATAATTGCGGGCAGTACTCCGTTGGAAAAATATACGAGCATCTCTCTGATAAAAGTTACAAGTTCCTTGCAACGGTATAAGCAGAAACTGAAAAGAATTGTTTCAAAGCAGGCACGATGATTTAAATTCGGTTTGCTCGAACAGTGCGCTAATTAGACATCGAAAATCTGCCCACCTAACGAAGAAGATTCTCGGCCGACAGCGAACAGCAATATACGCCGCGTTAAAATATCTTCGACCCCTGAATAGATTATACGGGGCCCGTGAAACGCGTAATTAAGAAACTTCTTGCATTGCGCCGCACCTTTAATATAAGAAAAGTAATATCAGGATGAAAGCTTAGTGTTCGCAAGCTCGCCGCCTTGTAATTCAATGTCCAAACTTTCTCCTTTTGTGTGGCCCGATGTTAGTGGGATATAAAATAAATCAAAATACAGTATCCCTTTAATTCCCTTAACTTGATGAAGACATTTCTATTTCAACTAGAAAAGCAAAAATGTATTTATCCCTGTCGCTAGACCGTGGCTTGCCGAAGCTTCGCAAGTTCGTTCGCACTCAGCCTTCCTGTGTCGCGATACCGTTGGGCACGCGTAATTAAAATAATTAGCAGGAATAATCTGGGGTCTAATAGCGCAGGGTGCTCAACCTGGGTGAGAGCTGTGCCGCCAGAAGAGAGGGTTAGACATAATTAAAACGCACTGCCTGCCTAACACTTGGGTCCCAGCTACCTCGGTTGCTCACGCACTTTTATCGCTCGACGAGCTACCTGGCAGGGACGACCAACGCTACTTCTGTTCCCCAGGAAACATTTTTTCGTCTTTGAATTAAACTTGCGGTTCAACGATCCCAGAAACTGGTACCCTATGCACGTTTCCCCGTCGAGCCTCAGCGTTTGCCCGTTAACTTATCGTTCCGAGCTACTGAAACTCTATAAGAGTTTCCACCACTGCGATTCCTTGGGCACGAGGAAGGGTACCGGAAGCTTTGCTGGCTTTTAATTGAGAGGAAACTTAATGCACTTGTTTGTGAAGCCAAGATTCAACTTGTGCGCAAACAATTTTCACGTGTATATACTTTTTTGTTTGTCTATTAAATGACAGTTCACAGATGACACCTGCAACTTTACTCAGATAAAACAGCTTATCGATTACCACTCGGCTATCAGATTCAAGGGGATTTTTTATTGCCTCCAAAAGCTTTCCTATATAAGAACTATTGTCGGAATTTTTCGTTGGGCAATCGTAAAACATCCCGAGAACAGTAGCGAGCGTTCGCAATCGGAATCGAGATGGTTCATCGGATCGCGATGTCACGATTGACCTCACGATTATCGTTCCAGCGTAAAATGATCGAATCCCCAGTCGGAGACTGGCATTCCAACGTTAGGTGGCAGACGTCAAACGGAATTCGTGGCACATCCATCAGATTGACGGACATCAAGGCTATGCTAATGCCGTTTAGAGGGAACAAACCACCCGGAGGAGAAGCAATTAGCCCGACCTGAGTACCGTTTCTGTTCGGTCGTTGACTCCGACGCCGCGGCGTCGAGGCAGCCGCAAGACGCCCTACACGCGGCCCATTTGCTTGGAAAGCAAAAATCGAAAACGCTTAACGAGAGACGCTCGATTTGTGCCGGCTCGTGCTACTCCAAGCTGTTGCTTGTAAAGGTGCTCGCGTGAGCGCCGTTTGCTAACAGGCAGCCAAACGCGGATCGTTAGCAATTATATTCTTTTTCTCCACTTTTTTCCCCTTTCTCTTTCCTGTCGACTCGAAATTACAGCTTCTCGTCCCCCCCCCCTTTTTTTGTTTTGCCTTTCACAGCACGTAAATTCCGCGAGGCTCCATCGCGTCGCTTTTTCGTTCCTCTCGTTTCGCTCGAGTGCTGGCAAATTAAATTATTTAGGAATTGCTCGAAACCCTTGTCGCGTTTCAATACAATCGGGCTGTCGTTAGTCGATGCCGCGCAAGCAAAGTTCCGCCCCTGGTAGATGTGCACCGAAGTTAGTGTTCTAATTAGGTGTTATCGTTGGCGAAACGCTACTGGCAACCTACGGCAAGGTGAGCGCGTAAACTAGTCTCCGGTAAGGCCACTAACTCCTCGAATCGTCTCGTCCTTACGGAAATATCTTCCTCAAGCGCGACTTAGTTTCCAACGTAATAATAATAATGAGACACATAATAAGGCATAACGTAGTAATAAGACAGAGTCACGCAGGTAGTTGTGATTTCGCTTTGGGACCCCACCGTGGAATATTCGTGAATTCCAGCGTCCATAATTTGAACTTTCGGCGTCCAATTTGCAATTGTAAGACGATGCTTTGGTTGCAAGTGTGTGTGAAACGATGTTTTCGTTGGGGCATGGAGTGGCGTTTTCGATGATAATATTACCGTTGACAAGAGAGGACATAACGTTTATTGTGTCTTCACTCGATCGTGATAGAAGACAGTCGTTGACGAGTCCTCTGTTCTCTTCCTTTTTTTCAAATTATGCATTCGAATATTACATAAAACAGAACAAAATGTAGTGATGAAATGCAGTGACCATGCTGACCGCAATCGTAACCATTTCTAACGTTAAAAACAGTCTTCGATATATCTCAAGTTCACGATAAGGGAACTTAAGTAGGAGGAAGAAAACGAGGTTTTTTATTCCACAAGAAAGCCTGGCATGTACAAAGGGCATCCATGAAAATCCATTTACGGCGCTGAGAAATAAGGAGCAAGCGTTTCGTGACGGCAGAGTCGTTAGATCGCCACGAGGGTAACCTAATTTCGGGCTTTTAAAGGCTGCGAATGATTTGCATAAACGTTCAAACGCGGTTCAAACGCGATCACTCAAAATGGGACACAAAATGAACGCACGAAAATCAATTATGCCCAAAGAGTAAAAATTATAAACCTAGAAGTAACCAGTTAACACTTATGTTATCAACCCATATCTATATTTGCTGGAATAATTTTTGTATGTTCTTGATAAAATATCGCAAAACCGCTCTAGATCTCGATTCTTTGAGCAATTTCACGTCGACTCACGTTTTGCGAATACAGATTTATGCAAAATCATTTGAATAACTAAGCTTCGAACTTCTACTCTATTTTGCTTGCTAACATAAGGGTTGAGAGGACCGATTTTTTTTAGACAAATCCGTGCAGGCTTTTCTCGGGATCTTATTGAAGGAATGAGAAAAAAATGCAGAGGCAAAGATTCGTATCGAATGCAAGACCGGTCTGGAATCGGTTCCTTTCTGCATCGATCTGTGTGCGATTTCACGAAGAGATTAAACAGCAAACTCTCGAAAGACGGAACCACGAAATCGTGTTCCTTGAAAAGTCACCCCGCGAGATTTTCATTCTTTCCCCCTTTCATACCCCGGCCAGTGGTTTCCCGTGACCAGAATCCTGTCGGGAACAGAGATCAGAGGGATCGGGAAATAACTGAGGTTACGTACTCAACAAGCGAGGTTGGTTGCAGCATGTGAAAAACCTTTGACCCGGTCCGTGAAAGAATTGGATTCTTTGACCGCTTCTTCCTTCTCGTATGAAATATCTCTACGGTTTTGCCCCTCGTAACGAAATAAACAGGTGTGTGTTTAGCGAGATCCTCGTTGCCTTCTGATGCCGCCTTTTAGAAGGAACGAGATATCGTTGAGGCAGATTTCTTTAACATCTATTCCCGCGAAGAGCACCGGTTAGCGCGGTTTCAACGCAGCGCAGTTGCAAAGTTTAACACTCAGATGGAAAACACCAGCGTACTAATTACGCTGCAGCGACAGGAGATAACGAATTCGAAACTGCGACAACAACTTTATTAAAGCGTCCCCGCAGCGAGATTTTCAGTGAGAATAATTTTTGTAATTACAGAAAGGAGCTTACATGCTTAGTGCAGATTGGTCCGCGATACTAGTGAAATGTTAATAATACACGGTGTTCCGAATGTTGGCTTTCTGTTGAATAAAATATGCATTGAATCCTCAATACATTATGAGAGCGTCTGTTAATCTTGCAAATTTCGCGAAATTTATGAAACCATGTCACTCGTGAAACATGGAATACGCGAAGCATCGAAATTCAGAGGTTGAGACGCAGAATTAAATATTCATAATGTTACTACTGTGGAAGCGGATGATCGTGCACAAAACTACCACAATACCGTTCGAGGGTTAATACCACAATAAATGGGGTATTTCTCTTGGAATCGATAGACCAGAGTTTGATTCTATTATACCATTCCATCATACTTCGATAATTATATGAAAAACATTCAAATGAATTCTACTCGCTAACGTTGTTGGAATATTAGACAAAAAATATATACATATAAACCATCATAAAAGCTATCAAGGAACGAGGCAGATAAAAAGCTACGGGGGAAAGCAGACAGTCAATTACGCAACAAGGAAGTGAAGCAAGCAAAGACTAGAAAAAATTATACGGAAGCACGTCGTCGCGTCGTACGCTTTCCCCGAGTCAAGCGCAGACGCCAAAGAAATTAATCGAATCAGGCTAAAATATTAACATACGAAGACCAACAGCCAGCCAACGAAGGCTTTGAGGCGGATCCAACAGCAGGCCTCTGCGTAGCCCGTGGTTTAATGGAAACTGGCTGGGATTAATTAATTTGCGATAAAAGAGGGAGTCCCTGCCGTGATGAAGTGCGCTTTAAATAACACCGTGCCGTATCCCGGCACTTGAAACGACCATTTATTGTGCAAATTGGAGAATCCTTAATGGTTGGCGCAATTAGCGTTACCGATGGCGCGTGACACTCGCACGTGGCGTACGCCGCGCTAAAAAAATTCCAGTAGATCAGTCGGTAAGCGTGACCTGTGTCACGGTGAACAAAAAAGGACAGAACAAGGCAACAGAAAAAAAGGCTGATGATCGATTTAACCGAGGACACATCTCGCTCATCCGACGCCCCCGTCGTTGTTCATCCACATCATCGAGACTCTGTGCAGCACACGTGCCCGTTTTAACGGCAACAATCGGTGTCGATGGCGTCGATCGAACGATGCACCGCGACGGCACGATAATTACGGAGATTGCGCGCGATGAAAATAGCAGCAGAAAATAGCGTACTGCCCGGAGAACAATGCCCGCTTCGCACTCGAGCACTTGACGTTTGCAGCTGGCCGAGTCCGAACGCTTGGCCATGAATTATTCGCAATTTTTTAACGGGCCGAGTGTGCCCTCGATAGGATCGCGAAACGACATATCGATCCTCGATAAAACGCTCCTCGATCGTGGCCCGATGAACCGAATGAAACGTTGCTTCCCTGTCGAAGTATCACCCGTCACGTTTGCAAATCAATTCCGCGCGAAGACAAGTGCCTGGTTACGTTCACGCGTTCACAAGTATAACACGGTTAAGTAGAGCATATCGGGCCGTTCGCGACGACAGAAAATGGATAACGGATTCGAGCGTCGAATGCAACGGTAGATGCAACGCTGGCGACGCGTGGTTCACCCCAATAAACTCCAACTCTTTTTATAGGTACATTTTACCCAGTTTGCATATTAAATGTTGCACGGCCTGGCCAGGCGCTAATCTCCGCTTACCCTGCTGGAATTTTTAATGACCACGCGTCGACTCGCGGTGGATGTATTGCGCGTACACCGAGCGTGGGATCCGCGTGTTTCTTTCGTTCCTTCTTTCCCCCCTTTTTCATACGGCTGGTAAAAAGCGCGTCGCAGACGAATCGCCGGCGAGAATCTTTTCAATTATAAGTACATTTAAATTAGAATCCTGAATCGCTAACGCTCCCTCGGCGGGGACGACGAGGACCGCATTAAACATAGAAACGGGATAATTTTTATGAATACCGAACGAGAGTGGCGCTTCGCGGCCATTGAAATTTCCATTCCCTCCCCTGGAAGGTGGCGGTACTTGTTTTGTTTCGTTGGAGTTTCGCTTTAAAGCGACATCGACCGTTTCGGAACCACCGTGGACACTGTGTCCGTGGGAACGGGTCTGAAGCCTGGAAGTGAACGGATCGTGCGCCGTACTTTCTTATTTCCACCCTCGGGGATTGCGCGAGGGATCGCCGGGGCGGGTAAACAGGCGCTGTTAGCCGCGGGAAATGTAAACTTGGGCCGGGGAGCCATATTTTCATTAGCCGCGGAGAGTTATCGGTCCTATAAAGTGCAACTATTCCTGAAATCGATGCGGGGACTGGAATTACGATACCCTGGCCGCAGAGATCGTAATTTACATTTCCACGATCGGAATATTTTAGACCTTTCGCCGTCTACCCCCCTATTAACATTCCAAGCAGCGAATTCTAATTTCTTTCACGGTGTCCGGGAACGTGAAATTGGGTTTTCCGTGGGACAAAGAGAAACGCAGGGGGCCGGATCCCTTTCGCGAAAGGTGGAAAAGTAACATGTTCGGATACAGTTCGAATATGCAAACTGCGCGCCGCGAAACAATGGCAGTGAGCTTTGAATTTGGGAAACGGAGGCTCATAACTGGTGGCAAACTCCTGTGCCGGAATCTTCGGGTCGCCGGAGCAACCGCGGCCGCATATTCTGAATGCAAAACAACCCATTCTGAATGGAGCCGTACTCTTATTCTCCGTTTCGTTTAATGGCGATCATAAACTACGGATTCTAATTCTGGATATTCCCAGGCCTGTTTGCCTGGTGTTCGCGGATTAACCGTGCGCGCTTTATAACGAAAAATTAATAGGACACGGTAATACCGCTTGAGCTAACGTATATCGGACGTTCGTTTTATCGGAGAATAATCGTTTCGTATAAACATGCAAATCGCGTCGGTTCGATTCGCACGGCAACGAAGAAAGACCGCCCTCGATAGAGACAATATCGCGGTGATACAATTTCACATTATGCATTATGCAAACGAAACCTTTGCAGGGAAATGGACACGTCGACGCACTCCTCAAATCTGTACATCAATGGCTTGGGTACTGGCACAATATTTCTTTGCCAGTCGATTCACGCAAGCGTCTACGCGTTTTCGATTTTGCGAAACGATGAACGCTGGGGACAAAGGGCCGCGTTGCGCCGATAGATTTATGAGTTTTTGTGTATCGGTGACAGTTGCAAAAATAATTCGGGGAAACAGCGCGAAATACGGTTTATTCGTTATATCCATGACAGGTTCGTGGCTCGTGCAAATATTGACCGTGCGCGCGTTTGCGAACGATGCTTAGCCCCTTTTTTCTGTCGCCGTGATGCCCGCGTAGCGTAAAAAATAGCTAATAGAGACGAATTGATAGTTTGCATTGTCAAACGATTGCACTGCGGTCGAGCCGACTCCCCGGCAAAACCTGTTACTCGTAGTGGACGGGCGCAAAACCGTTGCCCGCGAAGCCGGCAAATATTTTTGGAAAGGGAACAACTGCTGGCGCGCAGCAGGGAGCAACGGAAGTCATAAAGCAATGGCTACTAATTTAATACAGGCACGGCAGAGTGCAGAGTGCAACGGCTATGGCACGACACTGAGGCGGAACAGTAAAGTGGCTCGCGAGGCTCGTAATGGCTATGCAAACTATACCTACAGTTTACAAGGGAAAATTTAATTCCGGCCGACGGTTTACCAAGATGCTACAGCATCCTTTATTAATCCAACCTGCAATTTATACATCGCCACTTTCGCCCGGATTATTTAGCTTAAACGTTCGCGGAACTGATCACGTCCACTGTATCGTGAACCTTAAACGTGCCTGATACCTCTCACACTTTTCGCTTGATTTTAATTCACGGCCGTTGAATGAATTGCAATTTCGCGGGACTACCATGGTTCATAGAATTCTCGTCGCTTGTGAAAACGAAACGATGGACGCAGCATCGCCGCGACAATATCCACCCGTTGCAATGGAATTAAAATCGCAAGCAGTTTTCGAAAACGATTCGAACAGTTCCCATCCCCCGCGTCGCCTTCTTTCGCTCGTTCACGCCCGGCCGAGATTGACGATTCGTTAATCGCGCGCCAGATAAGATTCAATTGCGAGGAGACGAGCTCAGACTATTCGAGTTTCACGTCCGGAGCTGTAAAACGGATAATAAAGCTTCCCTGCTCGCCTGCATCCATTATTTTACAGCGCCCCTGATTCGGCGGGAACTTCGAAAGAGTACCATCACGGGCCGTCTGCGTTATACAACCCCATAAACCCTTTGCAGGTGGTCGAAGCGCCCGCTGGGCAATCAAAGTCTAATACGAACAAGCGATATATCGCGGCACCGAGGATTATTTCACGGAAGGTGTCAGACACCGATCTGGGCAACCAGATAGGCCCGGGGACGAGCACAGTGTTCGTCCACGACCGATTCGGATGAAATTAACCGCGAAATTAATTTTATAATTGAATTGAACGGTGCACACTGACCCTTAACCTACAAGACCTCCGTGCTATCTCTGAAATGTTTAAATACGCCGTCGTTGTTCCAGGTGCCCGTCGGCCGTCAAGTCTCGCGAGCTAACAAGGATCTAGGCCGTACGAAGAGGACCAAGACGTCGCGAAAGGTAAAAATCACAGCTGCTATCAGAAATAGCACTTTAATCTCCCTCGAAAGGGCATCATCGTCGACGGGCATCGAGTGAGCCGCGAGGTTTCGAACCGAGCTGGCTAATTAATTGGCCGGTCGCGAGAAGAATTTTCCAGCCGGACAGAGTGTCCTTTTTTCCCGCCACGACTTTCTCGGTCCTGGCCCCATGGTGCTCGTAAATCCCGCGACCGCCGCGCCGCTCGCATATAAATTAAAGACATCCGGTGCGTATCGCGACGGGACGGCCCCGTGGCTCCTGGAAATTTGCATTTTCGCGTCAACCACGGAAACATATGGCGCTGATAACGCTCCTTACATCGACACCGATGACTTAGTCACGGGATCGATCGGCCGCGTCGTAAACCCTGCAAACACACGCGCCCCTAACTTCGCGAGACATCTCCGAGAAATCCAGCTCGGGATCCGCATCCGCCAGGCCACCAGGGACAGACAATGGGGACTTTTACGGCTACCGCGGCTGTGTGCAATTAATGTTACGTTTCGGACGACGGACAGATACTAAAACAGCTTGCACGATCATGGAAAATGATAGCTGCTCGTCGTAGCCAACAATAATGGAAGTTCGCGTTCACTTTGAACCACGGAATGAAGTGGCCACGGAGTGAAATTGAGTTTCGAGCACAGTTAATATTTTACAGTTTGCGCTTGACAGGTACTTGGTTCGGAAAATGTTTACGGCGTGTCGCGAGATCTGTAGGGAAAATTGGACGAAGCTTTCGCCCCGTGTATCCGGCGATCTCTGTAATTGCACCCTCGAAAGATTAAGGCCAAGTTGAAAGCCGGTGTTCTTAATTGAGGAAAGTTTTGGATAATTATCGGAGTATTAAAAGCCGTCCGCCCGACGATATCGTTAAAATCGAGTGGCAAATTGTTAGATTTTTCTTGAGAAGGAACGATCGCTGTTTATTCAACGTTCTCAACCTTTATTGACTAGCTTTAATTAAGTCCCCCCCGAAACGTTCTAATCATCCAGGCTGCTCTCGATGATCTTGTGTTCTTTCTTCTTCTTTTCTCCTGCCACGAAAGAATACTGACGGATTATTGAAGAAATTAGTTCGCCGCCCACTTCGACGACTTTCGATCAATTTTTCCTCGCGAGCATGAACAATTTCAAGGCGTCTCTGTGCTGATACTGGGGAGAAAAGAAAGTTTCGCTGGTCGGTCGCAACTTCCTTCAATCCACAGAGAACTTAACACCTCTCTCCAACGACCTCCACCGGCAATCGCAAAGTTTTCCCAATTTTCTTATCGATAATTGCGTAATAGGTTTACGCCGATAGCTTTTGCTAATTAATATCCTCTTTCGCTCAGTGGACGGGCGAAATCATGCTCGGAGTTGAGCGATCTCTGCCAAAGAAAACTACGCTCTCAGGCGACCAGCCACTCGACGACTAACTTACTTCTCCCACGATGTTCACATTATCTTGTAAGGATGTTGCAAAGAAACGGGGAGCTGGTCTTTAAGTTGGCTGCGTTTCTCGGTGCAAGAGGCCGGAAATAAAACTCAAGCGACCATAATCCTAACCGGCTCTCTCGTAATTTAAAAGGGCAATCCCTGCGCTTGTTAAATTTTTAACGCGACGCTGATTCGAAAGATGAATTAGATAATAGAAACTACAGGTATTATTATAAAACCAACGCTGGTAATTGCAGTTCGTCGTCGTTTAATTAAATAATAGCTGAATTATTTATGTAATAGAATTTATGCAACGCCGAGTGAGCCAGCCAGTTCCATCTAATTAATTGTGGATATCGAACGAAGGATATCGCAGAAAATATTAATTTGTTGAACAGTCCGTTGAACAGGATCTCCTTTATGATTTAGAATAGAATGATTTATAGAAGTGCATTGAATTTATATTATAAGGCGACAGAAATTAATTGCGCGCGGGGATAAATGTTCTTCAATTAAACTTTTTCAAACCAATGACGACTGTAATTAAAGGTGTATGATAAGAGTTGAGCCTTTTGTACGACCACGATTAATTAGTAAAGCACCTCGACGGCCCTGATGTTTACATCTGCTCTCCATTGAGTCGCTTGCAGTCGTTGCAAGTGTTTTACATTTTTTGAAAGAGCTGCCTTCGATGCACCGGCGGATATTTCAAATCGTAGAGGAGGACCGTGAAGCGAGGGGATAATTTCAAGTGCCGCGATTTTTGAAACAGAAATTTACTAACACCGTAAAATTGCGTCGGGTTCGCCTGTCTAATTATTTCCACTATTCTCGAATGTATCCGCTGGGGAATTTTTCGCTCTCCAGGTTTGCGATTAAAAAGGCAATCGGAAACCTAGAATTAATCCCGGTCTCGACGAATGAAGATAAAACAAAATACGCGTGGTGGTTGATTTTTTAAAAGGTATAATATTCTATCAGCGACTCGTGGAAACGAAACAAAATGAAAAGCCAACGCGTTATTTTTGTGTCGAGGACGGAAAATGCCGATATCATGGATCGAAAATATTTTCGAAATGAAAACCTTTATAGCATCCCGTCACAGAAGAAAAACAACTTTCGTTCCCGAATGAATCGAGTGTCTGTTCATTATATGACGCCGTTTCGCCAGTACAAAACTCAGGGAAGACCAACAGCGACATGAATCCTTTCAATATCAAAATCGAAGCACGATAGTGTTAAGTTCGTTTTAGTTAATTTCCACGGTAGAATCTCGACTCGACGTTCCCAACCGATTCGCGTTTCGCGCGGAGGCTCGATGAAAACACGTTATCACGACGGAAATCGGACGGTTTCCGGACCGGTGCTTATGCCCGGCGCATATGAAAGACTCAAGCAGGATGTTTCACGGATTTTTCCATGCGGAGACGAGAGGGTAGCCGTGGGCTGAGGCCTCGGCTCCGCCAGCTCGTGTTTTTTCTTTTCCTTTTCTCCCTCCTTTTCTTCTTATTTTTCGTGAAAGAAACCCTAGCCCGTGCGGCTGTAGGG
Organism: Nomada fabriciana; assembly: GCA_907165295.1. NCBI lineage: Eukaryota > Metazoa > Arthropoda > Insecta > Hymenoptera > Apidae > Nomada > Nomada fabriciana. The sequence continues at coordinate 15,861,789 of OU015690.1, forward strand.
AAGAAGATCGTTTGCCGCGGAGATAAGCAGCGTGCAAGGAAACAACCAGCATACGAGAAGCGTCCGAGCATCGTGCGTCTATCGCGTCCTAAATCTGAAATGGAGCTGGATTCTAGCGAACACAGACCGGCCATTTTTTCGTTAATATCGCCAGCCACCGCGAAAACACCACCGGAACAGGGAACACATTCTCAAGTGGCTGATCTCGCTTCACGATAGAACCTACTGCTCTAGCTGTGTCAGGCTATGATGGACCATCCGCAGCCACCCTGGTACAAGCTGAAACGCTTGAAAGGCTGTGCATTTAGGGGTGTTCTTCCGGGATTGTTTGGAAGCTTGAAGAGGATTCCCGGGTTCTCGTAACAGGAAGAATGCCGGAACTGCGAGGGTGGCAGTGTTTATAATTTCGTGGCTGCGCCTGGTGGATCCTTTTCAAGGAACCTCTTCGATGCTTTCGAAGGAAACATCTGTTTGGATTGAACTTCACGGTAACCCTCCCGAGAAAATGTCATCGACCACTGTTCCGTTATTGTTTTGGGGAACAATATTTTTTCTTTACAGCTACGGCAAACTAAAACTGACATTTTCTTTACATCGACGTAATTTAACGAAGCACGTAAGTCTGCTTGGATAGAAAATATGAATCGACAGTGTGGATAGATTTAGATAGAATTTCTTTGCGACAATTTACCAAATGGGATTCGTAATTCGACGAGCGGAGAGCTCTTTCAAACCCTTTGATTACGATCCGCAGGATGGGAATATAATATGCATTCAAACGTTGCATACGTAATACAGAAACGTTTCTGTATCACAAAGCAATTTTTAATCTCGCTTTCTCCAGAAAATGAGCTGTTCGGAACGTCTGGGGCTTTAGACGACAAAGTCGTAGCCTTTAGCATGGGGATCACGCTCGTCTCGGTAAATTGTAACCTCCGTAATTTGAATCACGCTTGGTAGGTGAAAAGAAAAAATCGTAAAAAATTCATTCGCCCGTAATCCACTATAGCAGCTTTCGAACGATGCGTCGAGCAAGATGCACTTATCCATCTTTCCCCACGTGATCACGACGAAGTCTCGTTCCTACGATGTCATTATTGAATTTCCTAGCATAGCAAAACGTGAAAATGTGAAAATCATTACATTGTAGACACGATTTACTGAAACGTGAACTACCCTCGGGAAACGGTAGAAAATTATAGCGAACACTGTGTCTCGCGGGGATTTCGAAAGACAAAAAAGTGGATTGGTTCAACGAAAATTTCGTGACCAGAAACGAGACGAGCTTCTAATGAGCGGGACTTTTTTTTACGACAACGCGAAATGACGCATCATTAACGTTAAACGAGCACAAATAAAAAGAGGCATCGCGCACCTCGGGTGAATTTAGCGTGGGAAACGAAGAGGTTCAGCATTGCGGTTGCTGACAGGCCGAATTCAGCGAAGTTGCCGACACTGTAGTGACAAGTAATTAACATCCGTGCAATTGAAACGCACCATTCGACACACGATAGAAGAGATTTTGATTAAAAGAACCGTGTATGTTTCCCCCTTTTTTTCTAGCTTGCCTTTCATTCGACGTCCGCACGGTTTTCAGCGTCGCTGGATACATTTTTGCCCGCGCGTTTTGACATGAAACATTAAATTACAGGTTGCTTGAAGGAGATTTTTAATTAAAGCGTGCCTAAATTGCACGCGAATGGCAATGAGTTTCCAAGCTGCGATCTGACGACCGCGGTGCTCGAATTATAAATTATGTACACTCGCGAAACAATTGCGTTCTAATTGCTCCTATTACCTGCCCTCGGTTGCCTCACGTTTACAGGAGAATGCCAGTACCTTTGTCTTCGGCGGAGACGCAATTTTTATTGCGACGCGTTAACAGCAGAAACAGCTCCCCTGCATTTGATTTTATCACCCGCAGTATTTCTTTTACTTTTACTGATTCTTCAGAAAACATTTTAAGATCCACGGCGTTTATTGAGCTTTCGGCTATCTGGTTCTCGGAGATTCCGTGAACGCGAGTAAAGTTTCCCCCGTGTAAATAACATTCTACAGACTTTATAGGCAAAGAAAATCATTTCTACCAGGAGCGTATCGGGATCGCCGGGCAAAATCGTATCGGAGGCGATCAAAGGATTCCATGCAGGCCTTCCTGTTTCGAAAATCCTTCTAATCTAACCTGGAATCCCGGATACACGGGGCTTCTTCCTCGCGAGACAATCCTGTTCCTTTCTAACGAGGTATACTTCTTCTCGCGCGAGCAAAATCCTGCCATTAGACCCAAACTTTCCTATTGGTTCGTGAACGTACTAAAGTCGAACGGGCAAACACTGGAATCATCGAATTATATATCGAGGACTGCATAAAAAGGACAGGTAACGAAGCAGGCTGAACGATCTGATTCCCTTGGACCGGAGGGAAACGAGGATTAATTGGAAAGTGCAGACAGTCGAAGCTTGATTCTTGAAAACGACTGATTACAATCGAAATCGATGAAAGGAGAAACCATTCTCCGCGAGCTAGTGCTGCTATCTAGAATCATGAACGATCGTTGGAATATTTTTTTTTTGCTTTTCATTGCGATCCGTAAAAAAAAACCATACTGCTGAGCAGTTTCGTTACAGTGTGAGGAGAGGTCGAGAGTAAATTCTTTGGATTTTGCACTCGAATCACGTGGTTCGCGGAACGACGGAAGAAAGGGTCATTCCAGGCGCCAGGACAGTCGATGGAAACGCGGCTGAATCCTTGGAAATACTGGACGAGGATCCAACGTAGCCGGACTTACAAAGTTTCGAGGGATATCTGCGGACCTCTGGCTCCCTGTTGCACTGTAAAATCGCGTCAGAGTGTACCTAATCCATCGAGATTGCGGGGCCATCTCGGATTTACGAGACAGCAAGAGAGAAAGTGGGAAGAAAAAGGATGAGCGGCAAGGAGAAAGAGGGAGATCGAGACCGTGAAAGAGAGACGTACGGGCTGCACACCCTGTGGCATTTCTGCTTTTACAAGCAGATTGGATCGAGTCCTTTCAGGATTTCACGCCTGCCTGGTCAGAATCGCGGGACGCTACGAGTCCTGTTTCCTAAGCCCGTGCACTCGGCCCTCCGCGCGAACACCTTCCGGGGAAGGTCGAGAAAATTTCCGGCACTCGTAAAGTTCGTCAATGCTACACCAGAGGAGACTTCATGAAACCTTCTTTTTTTCTGGATACTACTCCTAAAACACCTTTCCTTTTCGTACGGCTCGTTGAAGAACGAAACGGCGCCTGGCCTCGCAAACGAATTCGCCGATCAGTTTCTATTTCAACGAGAGGCACGGAAATATATAGATTGGAAACCCTTGAACGTCCCTGCAACAAAGACCAGGGCAAGCGTGTAAATTCCTTTTCGTAGAATGGACTGATACCTTGATGTAATGTAAGATCGATGGCACAGATGAGGGTGCAAGGAACCGTGGAATCTGCCTGTATAAATCTCCAGCATAAATGCGAGATCGGCAAGCTTTGGCCTCGGTCCGCGATGATTAAATTTCAACACGTATCCCAGATAAGTTCTCGAAACGTTTCCAAACGCTTCGTATTGATCTTAAGCACGGGCACGCTAAGACTGTACGAATCGATCAATTGCATTTCTAAGCGATTGCTTTTAATCCGCGAAATTCCGTTTCGACTGTAGGGCACACGTTTGCAGGAAATAGAAATAAATGAATTGAACTTTGAACCTCGCTAATCAAATTGTAATATACCAAAGACATTTCATTGCAATCGTCGACGCAGAAAGTAATCAGAGTAATTTTATTGACTCCCGTGTGGGCAGAATAATGCAACTCGAACGCTGATCTACCTGTCCTTCACTGTTTTACACAGCTTCGGCGGATCTATTGAATTCCAGTGAACTATGCTGCAAGCGTCTTTAGTGGAGACGTCCGCCCGTAAATTGGCGGCTATTCAGAGAGATTGCCCAAGCTTTTCATCGAATACCACTCCGTATGAATTACGAACATATAACTAATGCCTTCGAGGGTACTAATGCAGTTCCTGGTAGCTGGAAGCTGCATTTGGCATTGGATTTTAGCGGCTTATTGTATCGAGAAATCGGATACAACGTATGTAAGTCAGAAATCCATCTCTCCATCGCTGAATCTATGGTAGCGTCTTTCAATCTCTGGGTGCTGTCACTGTTATTTGAGGATACCTCGCACGAATGTACGATCATCGGGGTGATGCTGGGAACGCGATCGACTGTGGCACGAATAAAATGGAACTGCGGAAGTTCTCCTACGCTTGATTTTTCATTGAAATATTCTGGGGTGTCATACTTGGTTCCGTGTAGAGTTCTGTTAGAATTCTGAGATGATTAATATCTGACATCCAGCGATATTGTTTAGCGTGTAGCTTTTCCTTTATACAATTTTTTGTTCTCAAAAGCCACTTCTATTTGTCTATTTTCGGAAAATATATTTTTGCGCTAGCATTGCGTCGTGGTAAAATTCACAGAGGAAGGTAGGGAATACTGGAATACCAAGAGTGTTCAGACCCTAGTCGTTCTTGGGGACAGGCAGCATTCTAGTTACTTGGTTACCCGAATTCGCATTTGATCTATCCTTCTTTTGCATACATCTAGCACTTCTGTAACAGGTGTTCACGATCTCACATTATTCTACTGTCTAATCGTGTAGAACCTTTGTCAAGCGTACATGGGGACAGCCATTATTCAAACCGCAACACAGATAACGATTGTTTTCAGCGTAACATGTTGGGCACATAGTATCAACGTGTCACAATCGGAAGATCAGATGCTCACCTATATTACAACGTAATTGATCTGTCCGAAAATAACGACGGGGCGTTCAATTCTTTCTGTAATAAAATGTTACTTTAATTATATCCCAAGCGTAATATTGAGGTTGCATAAGTAAATGTGAGAAGAATATTTTGGTAAACGTCTCGAAGGCGAAATAAATATGATAACACCTGCAACGTCACTAATTTATATCCAAAGATACTTTGAAAGATCAATACTGCCAGCTACCTAACGTTCACCTGCCTCGAAGCTGAGGAAATGTTTTCTCGTTCGCCGGGCAGTCGAAAATTGATGAATGGAAGTATCAGCCATGAAAAGCATCGGGAAAAATGGAAAGAGCAAATAGATTTGATTGATTTCGAAATTTCAATGAATATTTTCGTCATTCGACGAGGGAAAATATTTCCACGTCAATTGAGCGATATACAATTTCGTGCTTCAAATTTCGACTTCACGTACAATAAAATAACATTCGTACATATCTGCTGCAATTACGAACGTGTGCTCGGGAAGTGCAGTTAAAAATCAGTAGACAGACAATACTCATTTTATGTGACGTACAAAAATTGCACCCTTCAAACCGTGTTTTCCTATTTGCTGCAAGATATACTGACTGCAATAACGATAATGTTTGTTCGTCATGAAATAAAATTTCAGACCTATTCGAAACACTTCGAGTATATTTCACTCGTCCCGCCCATAATAATTTCGATGCAAGTATTTCTTTATTTGATTAGCAACGGAATTGTCCTGCCGCTGAAAATTGCATTAATTACTCCATAATAAATTCCAGAGACCAAACTGTACGAGAAAATGTAACTAGCGCAGTGTGGCTTGCGCCGAGCACTGTGTCTGACCAATAGCGGCTACTACTACTAGCTTCGGCAGAAATTTTCGCGCCTCGGCGACTGTTCTATGAAACGGAGGAAAGGGAGGTGATAGTGAGCCGAAGGACTCGTAACTCGGCGATAAAACACGACGAGGGAGATCTCCTTTTTTGTTTTGCGAGAAAATACGGGATCGATCTGTTGCCACCCCATAAAATACGAATCATTCCTATGGACGGTGAGAAGTGTTCCTCCTGACGAAGGTTTTAATTCACCTTCGCAAACCAACGGTCCCTAACGTGGATGATTTTTTATTTATACGTTGCTAACGACGTCGACCATGACGGAACGGACTCAGGAGGAATCAGGAAACCGTTCTCGACCTCCTTCGTTGCACTTTGGAACGATTGATTTAGCACCATTCTTTCATCTGTCACAGACGCTCTCTTTGTCGAGAACGGCAAAAAAAAGACACTCATCGATCAACGTTATTAATTCACAATGTATGCAAGTTCCTAAGTAAATTCCATAAGTAAAATGAAACGACATTTTAAGTGCTAGTAGAAGGTTCTCGAATAACGAATCTCTTCCACTATTTACATAATTTATTCGACCTGTCTTTTCTATTAAAAAACGATTTAAGCTTTTCTATCTATTATTCCTAGATTCCACGAGCTGTCTCCAATTTTCCTGAAATACGGACCGATCGCTCGGGTTTCCCGACTCGGCTCGATTTTAAGCCTGTTACCGGAAGCAGCCTGTGAGAGCTGTGTTGCTATTCGCGTCTCTCCGACCATTTCTCTTTCTTATTAAATAGTACACACAAATTTTTCTCTCCCTCGTGCCAAGGAGATTCCCGTATCATCTTCATGCCGTAGACAGCCCTTTGAAGAACCCGCAGCAGCTTTCCCGTGAATACCGCGACCAGCACGCATGGCTAACGAAAGGAATACTTTCCATAATTCCGCGCGCCATCTCCTCCCGACGGAATTTCCTGCGCCTAACGCGTGCTTTTTCCCTGTAAGAGTATCAAAGGAGCTTCCTTGGTCGGCCTCAAAGGCCGTGTGTCAACGCAACCTGCGAATTTTTGTCGCCGCTGCTGCCAGCCAGCCACTGTTCGGTACTTGAGCTTGTTAGAAAGTGCAATCCAACGGAAGTTATGTAAAACATCCGGGCGTTAATTAGGTTACCTGCGAGTCGCTGATGATGTTAACGAGAAATCTTCCAAGGAAAGATCCACTTTCGCAGAAGCACCGAGTTCATCTGTGACTTCCACGAATTCGTCGACTCACCGCGAAATCTTTATTGCCTGCTCAGCACAAGAATCCCGAAGTTTCCCCGCACAAACGCGGGGATAGAAGGGGCGAGTAACGCTCATTTACTCCTTACAAATCTCTGTCACAAACGTAGCATTCTTAGTGATCATCGCGGCTACAAAGTTCAACTTAATTATCGCTGTGGCAGCGAGACGAAACTCCATGGGAGAAACCGGCGAAACTATGGCGTACAAATTTCCATTGTCATCATTATAAATTCAGCCTCGTAATGTTCTGGCTGCGTTTCCAGGATTTCGGCTAACTGTACCAGCAAAATGAATATGATTACCGTTAATTTTATGCAAAGAGGTTAAGAAGGTTACACCCAACCGGTCCCGTCCACTGAATTTCGACCCTCGTTTTTCTCCATCCTGTCCCGCTCGTTTCCATCCCATCACGGCGGGGGAGGAAGGTTTAGCTTTTAATAATCAGCCTGCCTTTATAAGCCGCCAGTCTCGTATCGGCGTTTGTGCGAGCCACTTCTTGACTGGGTTATAAGGATTCATCGGCCTAGAAGGGTAATCATAACCAGGGTACTCGAAAGAACTTTTGCGTACGAGTTGGAAGGTGTGCATCCTCGATATCGACTCGCGACGTCAAGACTGATGTGACAAGTATTTAAAATTGCTTTGACAGATTGATCAATAATTGTATACACTTGACAATGAAAATGAAGGAGCGAAAAATTCTTCATATTTGATCGGCTGTAACTTCGTGGAATAAAAGCCCAGTGATCCAGTAGACTACGTACAAGAAAAGCGTAACCTACCGACGATATAATAGCGGTATACCCCCAAGTCTGCTTGCAAATCTTGCTACGGTTCCCCGCATTGAAATTCTCCCATCAAGAACCTCGATATCGTTGCAATGTACCAGGACACGCATCTTCGGGTAGCCACAAACCCGGAAGGGGACCCGCGTCGTTCCCTTTTATTATTCCCTGTCGTGTGCAGGAAGGCTGGCACAGGCGTGCCGTGACATTTGCATTCTCATTACCATCGTCGGTCTTATTTAAATAGGTGAACAACTGCGAGCCACTCGTTAGACGTCCCTGTGCAGGCTTTGCGCTACTGGTTCCACCGAAAGTTAGTCGATTCTGGAAGAAGTCTAGGCAGGGGCACGTTTCATCGACAGAATGCTAAAATCTTTCGGAAGGCAACGAGAAGGTGGAGTACTTGAAATTGTTGAAAGAGCAAGTTGTACGCTCGCGAATGATGCACACTGCAGGTTCTACTTAAGGCAGCAGGGCTACAGTCGATTTTAAAATATTCCATTCGCGTGGCAACGATTACCGTTCCGATTCGGGTTAATTGCACTTCCCTTCATTATCGATGCACCGAAGGGGTTGAAGACGCGCGGCACGGGAGATTGAAGGCGCTCTCTATGTAAACCCTTTTATATTCAACGCAACACGCATCATTAGGGAATGCGGTCTCAGCCGTGCACCGCAACGATTTAATCCAAGCTTGCGCGCTCGCTGTCGGGCTGGAATTCAATTTTCCTGCAGCCTTAATGGGCGAAAATGTCCGGACCGCGACTCCACTGTCCTTGCTCGTTGCGAAAGCCATGAGAATCGATTCTCTGATCCCGACGGATCCGTAAAATCGCATGGACTCTGTCCAGGTTACGGATCCTCGATAGCCGCCGGCCTGCGAGCTTTGAACGGAAAGTAATTGAGAAGCTTGCGCGCCAAAGTGGGCCCAGTGAATGAGCCCAATTCATCGAGGATGTGCATCCAGGGTAAAGAGGATTGAGGATTCCGGCGATGTTACGTGTATCCGATACCGTTCGACCCGTTTTTTCGATCACGCCTGTGCACCACGGTTGCCGAGGGAATGTTTTCGTAGTGTGCTCGAAACGTTGGATAATTTAGAAAGATTTCGAGTCGGAGAGGGCGATGCGTGATTCATTACGTCGGCTTGATTGCGTAGCCGCTGTGAGCCACTTCGGAAAGCAGGTTCCTAATAATCTATCATTACTGAAACTAGTTCACCAGGCATTGAGAAGTAGCCGAGAGGTTTGCACGGCACTCGACGCACTCATTGTCAGATGCTAAAGTAGGAAAAACGAGAGCGTGTATTGTGGACAATGCTCGGGGTTTCAGCTGCGCGGGATCGATAAGAGATGATACGTGAACGGTAAAGGGATCGATGTATCGATGAAATATTAGAATCAACGAGTCCACGGGAATTTACGGAGACCTATCCCGCACGGAGTGCGTGGCTTATGTCTATCGATTGATGTTTCAGTAATGAATTCCGCTCTCATGAATGTAGGGGCTCTTTCCCTGTTCCCTAAGTCTGATCAGTTTGGAACTTGCTCTTATAACGCAAAGTCAATTCTGCTGTACGAAACTCTGGTAATGGAAGCTCAAGTGCACTTCGACTGTTCGGGATTCACAAGCGAAATAGAAATTACAGTTTGTTCCGCGGCCAAAGATTTCTGTTTGCCGCACTGTTTGCGATCCTTCGGAGTGCATTTCTTTTTTCCTGCTTTTCAATGGACGCTCAACGAAATTGCACGATGGAAATATTTTGCTATTGATATTCTTTTCGCGCGGCACTTCGTGCAAAAAGAGCGGCGAATGCTCGGTGTTCGCTGAACTGTGGCCGAAGACGTCTGCTCTGTTTTCCTACTACTTAAATGTATACGCATTCGAATATCACCACGGCGCAATTTATTACTGCCCCAAACATTTGTCCCTCGCGCCTACTTGCAACAATATTTATCAATTCCTTCACCGAAAATCCAGCGCGGGAGAATCTGTATTAGATACGCGGATAACCGACCAGGGAGACCTTTTTCCAGAATAGAGTGATAAACAGGCTCATCCGGGATCGGCGCGATGCAAGGAAAATATTCAATTTCGTCGGTGCACTTCGACTTGGCGGATGCAGTTTGGAGATTAAGCGTCACAGGGACGCTTAATTAAATACACCAGAACTGTCTCTCGCAATGCAGCTGTGCTTCGTTCACAGAGGAAGCCAGACTCCTTTATTAAACCTCGCCATATTTCGGTCCATCCCCCATACGACGCGTTCTCAACGGGAAACAACCGGCGACGAGTTTCTCTCTTCGTATCGCCTTACTGCGACAACACCTGTACAGTTCTGAGAGCATTAATAGCCGGCGAAACGAGGAATGTAATAACATGGCCATTAAGGTAGTTACGTGTGTACAACCCGCACGTGCGCGGTCTACGTTTCAGATGCTCGTCAGCGATACAGAGAATCCTGCTAAATTGTAATCAAGCTCGAGGAACTGATGCGAACATACGCGCGGCGACTACAGAAATTCGCGAGGACTGAGCCACGCTTTATGGAGATCCAGCCGAGGCGGAATTTCGCCTAGAATAGAAAAGTTAAACAACCCTCTTTCGCGATACCCTGGCCGGGGGATTTTTATTCGATGCTGCCTGGCCGAGTGCGCGAGACTACGGCTGGAACTTTAAACGTCGAAGCCTGCGTTCCTTAGGGGAAGTTGCAAAACTCCTCGGTACCAATTTCTGCTCGGCTGTCTAGCAGCTGGGAATTAATAGCCGTCGATTTATTGCCTCTCCAGAGTTTTTTTCTATCTTCTACGAACTCTAATTCCTAATATCTATCGCCTGCGAACGGCTCCATAGAACACGGGGTCGTTGAAACTTCTCGAAGTGCCTGGGAAAAGGATTCCAACTTTCCGAAAGAGCGCAACACGCAATGAAATAAACGAACTCAGTCTACTATACCCGTCTCTTAGACACCGGGTCTAGAAGAGCATTTTCATCGATTCGCAAACGAAATCCAGGTGAAACCGCAACGCGTCGATGGTATTACATCCGCGAGAGTTACTTGGAACGTGATATTATTAAACCCCGCGCTGCACCGCGTAATCAGGCATGAACCGCAGTCACACGCGACACAGTAATGATTAAAAACTTGCATTACGCGTGTGCATTAATTAAAAGCTCGTAGCCAGGGTAAGGAACGGTGGAGGGGATATTGATTTTTCTACTTCACTGCCGTCCCCGACCTACCCAGCTAACACCGTGCAAGCAGAAACCCCCGACAAACTTGTTCCCCCTAACTGTAGATGTAGAACGTAACCTGCAGGGAAACTTACAACGATACCGTGCGCCTCCGTATTCCCGAGCACGCCTCCACACGTGACCTTTTGCACCATTTCCAGGGAACGTCCATCCGAAATCCCTGTCCAGCAGTCGGCCGATCCGGCCATATTTTCCCAAACGTGGCTGGACATCTCGTCGGTGACAGCGTCCGAGCCCCGAAGATTTACCGCGGACATTAAATTACTGCCACACTGATCTTGGAGATCACGACTCCTCGTATGAAACGAAGGAAGCGGGCGTTCAGGATCCCGTGTCCGATATATTAGAGTTCTATGACCGAGTGGAACGTCGTCGTTGTGTAAACGGTAAAGTGAACTAAATTGCCATAGAGATTTATATTGCGTGGCCGTGTCCAGAAATAGTTCGCAACAACAGTGGACCGCAATTTCCATAGCATTTAAAGCTATAAACAAGGCTGACTCGCTGGCTGGATCAGGTGCAGTCCGAGAACTATTTGCCTAACGACGAACGGTCATATTCTACTGTCCGTTTATGCCCCGCGTTCGCCACTGTATACATCCTCGCGAAACTGGTCCTTACTTGCCGTGTCAAGTGCAGCTTCCATTGTATTTCTCCGTTCAAGAATGGCACGAAATGGCATACCATTCTACCTGCTGCAATATTAGTAACGCTTGTGGATCTAACCGCCCGATGATGGCCCTATTCTACTTACCGCGTACCGTTCAGTTCGTTACATTTCCACAGACACTTCCACTTTATTGACACTGATACTTACTTCATTAACACTTTGATATCTGTATTCCCGTGCCTCGTTTTATGCACCAAATTAGCAACCATTATGCGATATCTAAGGGCTAATTTAACCTTTAGAAGTATTACGCGTCTGGAGGTCTTCAGATTAGAACGGACTTGTTCTACTTTCCTATACATCCTATATCGTACTCCGCCACAAATTATACATTTAAACCGGCCAACTTATCTCGATCATTGCACAGAACGTCGTTAAATATAAATTGCATGAAAAAAAAAAAATGGAATGTTAATTCCTGGAAAACCTACGGAACGCAGTAAAGTTCCTTGTTCCAATAATTCTTAACGTTCTACAAGCTACGTGAATAATGGAACACCGGTATCGAGCAATCGCGAATCTAATCCGATCCTGAGCACACACTTAAGTTACGGAATTACGCATGATAAAAAGTTCGCGTGCGTGGATCGCGCTGATTCTTTTTTATCAACTTCGCCGACGCATTTACATTTTCTTAGAATATTTCTTCACGCACTCCAGCAATCCATTTGGAAAACCCGGCTGCATACACACACGCGCGTCCGCGCACTTCGCGCACCTGCCCGTACTGATTATCAGAAGAGAGAGAGAGAAAAAAAAAGCAAAGATCTCGAGTATGCGAATAAAAGTGAAAGCCCTAGACGGTGCCACGACCGCGCCATTAATATCGTCACGAAACGTGGAATTTGCATTCGCATCGATAACACGCGTGCTCCTTTTTCCACTGCATGGGAACGATGCACCAAAATGCTCGTGCGAAGCTCGTTTAGCGGGACGCGGATTACAGCGCGGTTGGATGTTGAAAAATTTATTGCACAGTTTATAACTATTAACTTCTACGTGGCTTTTCGAACGTATTACGAGTTTCCCTCAGCCTCGACTCGGATACAGAGAGCAAATCGCGGAGATAAGGTCTGAAAGTGAAAGAAGAAAAAAGAGAAACGTAGAATCGTAAGAAATATGTAATGTCGCGCAACACGCGACCAAGCTGTTAACCAACCATTAAAGAATAATCAACACGAGGTTGAGGGTACACCGTGCGACTAAACTTGTTGTTTTAAAATGGAAACTTCCAGTTGAGAAATTTGGCTTTAGGCAAGCACCGCACATGTACACTTAAGTTGCTCTATTAGTTGAATACAGCCGGTTGCCGCGGTGCAAGATACACTAGTTACCTTTGTCCGGAGTTTAGGTTTAGTTACTCCTCTGCGCAGAGAGTTTCTCCGCGTCACCCCAGCGACCCGTAGTCTGGGTAGGTATAATGTTTGCCGCCGCGAACACTGCGGCACAGGTGCCTACATAATGTGTGCCTGGTTGCGCGAACCGGGTGTTAGTCATTCTTTGCTGCAACATCAACGGGCGTTCAAATAAAAGTGTGACTTCTCCATGCTTACAGGAACGAGAGGGCAACATCGACGGTGATCGGGGGAAACGATGAGCGGATCGAGACGAGCCGAAAACGTAGCGGCGCGATAATAATATGTGGACGACGTGGCCACGTACGAGGCGCAAGTGGAGGGAATCGGGCTCGTCGCGTACCGGACATGAAGCTCGGGGTAGTCGCGACGGTTTTCGTTTCATCTATTCGGTGGTGCTGGCGGCCTGCATGGCGGCGCAAGAGGCGAGAAGCGCGAAATGTCCGCCGCCAGACACTTTACCGGGCTGTCCTTGCTACAATTTCGAGGATGGACTCTTCCTGGAATGCGCCGGGGCCACCGAGGAGTCTCTGAGGAGCGCTTTGTCCGGTGTAATACGCGCAGCTGACGGCGAAGGTACGTATGCATGTACGCCGCGCGTTCTATGACGCGGGAGTACATTAGGATAAATAAGGGATTTCGTTTCCGTCCGACGGGATTTTCCTGTCCTTTCTCCGGAGGCCCGGGTAAGGACACGCCTACATTCAACCAGGCTGCAGTAATTGTCTGAATATGTTGGGATTGCGTTCTCAGTCGGAGGATCATGAATAGAGTTCCGTTTGCCCCGTAGATTATGATGGTTTCTTTTTTTTTTTGCAGGCGAAGGGAATAATTGTAGAATTACCTTTATTTCACTCGGTGTTACAGGAGCGACAGTCCAATCTTTAAGCGTTTACGAGTTAGACAGAAGGGTGGAGGAACTTCGACCTGCCGCGTTCCCAGCTGGCTCCCAGATCAGGCATCTACAGATATCCCACTCGGCGATACGCGAGATAAGCGAAGATGCATTTAAAAGATTGGGCAACAGCTTGGAATCCTTGGCACTGGTGTCCGGCCGGCTTCCGCACGTGCCTCAAAAGGCAATGGCAACCTTGAGCTCCCTGAAAGCTTTGGATTTGGAGGCGAATCTGGTCCACGAGCTTCCCAGTTACAGTTTCTATGGACTTTCGCTAATTAAGCTGAACTTGAAGGGCAATCAAATTATAAAGATATCGGAGTACGCGTTCGCTGGCCTGGAAGATACTCTGACGGATCTCGATTTGGCGGAAAACAAAATCAGAGTATTTCCCATGACATCTCTAAGGAGATTGGAACATTTAACGTCCCTCAGACTAGCCTGGAACGAGGTGTCCGATCTTCCAGAGGATGGATACTCCAGATTGGATGCGCTGAATTTTCTCGATCTCAGCAGCAACAACTTCAAGAAAATCCCGCTCAACTGCTTCCGTTGCTGTCCGTCCCTGAAGACCCTGTCCCTCTATTACAACGCCGTTGAGCTCGTCGACAAGGACGCCTTCATATCGCTAATCGATCTCGAGTCCATCGATCTGAGCCACAACAAGATCGTGTCCCTAGATGTGTCCACGTTCAGAGCGAACCAGAGGCTCAGGTCCATCGATCTCAGCCACAATCATATTCATTACATCCGCGGTGTGTTCTCCAAGCTTCCCGAGCTGAAGGAGTTGTTCCTGGCAGAGAACAACATTTTAGAAATACCCGCCGACACGTTCGCTGGTAGCACAAGTTTGTCGGTGGTGTATCTGCAGCAGAACGCGATTAGGAGGATCGACGCGCGCGGTCTGGCCACCTTGAGCCAACTGGCTCAGCTACATTTGAGCGGAAACTACATCGAGAAAGTGCCACGCGACTTTCTCGAGCACTGCGAGAATCTCTCCACCTTGTCCCTGGACGGAAACAGCATCCGCGAGTTGGAGGTGGGAACTTTCGCTAAAGCAAAATCGTTGAGAGAGCTGCGGCTCCAAGACAATCAAATTACCGAAGTCAAGCGAGGTGTCTTCGCGCCTTTACCGTCGCTCTTGGAGCTCCACTTGCAGAATAACGCGATAACGGACATGGAGACTGGCGCTTTGAGGTCCCTGCACAGCCTGCAGCACGTGAACCTTCAGGGTAATCTTCTTGCGGTGTTGGGCGACGTGTTTCAAGTGTCGAACGATGTCGGACAAAATGGGAACAGCGGCAGCTCGCTGGTCTCCATTCAGCTGGACAACAACGGCCTCGGCGTCCTGCACAATGATTCCTTAAGAGGACAGGCCTCGGTCAGAATCATGTGGCTTGGACACAACAGATTAACCCGCCTCCAAGCTCCTTTGTTCAGAGACCTGTTGCTGGTCGAGCGATTGTATCTGACGAACAACTCCATCTCGCGAATCGAGGACACAGCGTTTCAACCGATGCAGGCGCTCAAGTTCCTCGAGCTTAGCATGAATCGCCTGAGCCACGTGACGGTAAGAACTTTCTCGGAGTTGCACGAACTGGAAGAGCTTTACCTTCAGGACAATGGCCTGCGACGGTTGGATCCGTACGCGCTCACCGCCCTCAAACGACTTCGCGTGCTCGACTTGGCTAACAATCATTTGAATGTACTGCACGACAAGATCTTCCAAGAAGGTTTGCCCATCAGGACATTAAACCTCAGAAACTGTACCGTAAGCGTCATAGAGAACGGAGCTTTCAGAGGATTGAACAATCTGTACGAATTAAATCTAGAGCACAATCATCTTGCAGCGCCTGCATTGGATCGTCTAGATATTCCAGGCTTACGAGTCCTGAGGATATCTTACAACAATTTCAGTCAAATAAACGGCAACTCCCTGGACGGCCTGCCGTCTCTTCAGCATCTAGCCATGGACTCCGCTCAGCTGCATCGCATGCCCTCAGAAATCTTTTCCAAGAACAAGAATCTCGCTAAGCTTCTGCTGAGCAACAATCTCTTTCGAATGCTACCTAGCCTGTTGCTGATCGGTCTCGACTCGCTGAAAGAAGTGAAACTGGATGGGAATAGATTCCAAGAGATCCCGTACGAAGTGTTCACGAACGCCACCACGGTAGAGTTCTTGTCATTGGCTAACAACGTAATCCTGAACGTGGACATGTCACGATTAAACGGATTGGCCAGCTTGCGGGAACTCGATCTACGTAGTAATTACATTATGACCCTTTCGGGTTTCGCCGGCGTGAATCTGTCCCGTCTGATGTCCGTGGACCTCAGTCACAATCACTTAACTGCCCTGCCGGCAAACTTCTTCGCCCGATCGAATTTGCTACGCAAGGTTGAATTAGCTGCCAATAAATTTCATCAGATACCAGCGGTCGCTCTGTCTGCCCAGAACATCCCAAGCTTGACTTGGCTGAACGTCACGGCCAATCCGCTGGTCAGGATACACGAGGTTAGCACGAAGGCAAAGTACCCGGCTCTTCAAGAGATACATATATCGGGGACGAATCTGACGATTGTCACCAGCCAAGACTTCGAAGCTTTCCCAGCGTTGATGCACCTGTTCATGGGTAATAACATGATCTCGAGGGTGTCTCCAAGCGCTTTTCGAAGCTTGCTCGAGCTATTGACCTTAGATTTAAGCATGAACGAGCTGGAGCTGTTGCCCCAGGAGAGATTAAAAGGGCTCGAACATCTCAGGCTACTCAATCTCACGCACAATCGCCTGAAAGAGCTGGAAGATTTCCCCCCAGATCTGAAAGCCCTGCAAGTGCTGGATCTCTCGTATAACCAGATTAGTGGGGTCGGTAAAAGCACGTTCCAGCATCTGGAAAATCTGGCGGAACTTCATCTCTACGGTAACTGGATATCCTCCATTTCTCCGGACGCGTTCAAACCGTTGAAGAAGTTGAGGATCCTCGATCTGAGCAGAAATTATTTGGCGAACTTGCCCCTGAATGCCTTCCGACCATTGGAGACGCAGATACGAAGCCTTCGTGCCGAAGGTATTTCCTCAAATCATTTGCTTTTCTTATCTTGCTCTTTCCAAATGACTGGGATATTTTCCGACTGCAACCACTTGAATGTACATACATACGTACGCTGTACAGAGAACTCGAACTATTTTCCACGTAACGGCAATTAAGTGAAATTAAATGTTTTTCCGTACACAGAGAATCCATTGCACTGCGACTGCGAGTCCCAAGAGCTTTGGGAGTGGCTGCGCGATCATCAGAAACTGGTGGGCGGTGGCGTGGGTAGAAATCGAGGGGGTGGTTTGCGAATGAACGACATGGACAGTGGAGTACTCAGATGCCAACAACCACCGGAATTACGAGGGCTGGTGTTTCTGGATCTGGACCCCCATGCTTTTTGCTCGGCTCCCCTCGTCTTGAAATTGGCTATCCAGGACATTCAACCATTCTCCGTCTTGGTGTCCTGGCAGAGTAGAAACCACTCGGGTATCCGTGGTTACCAGGTGGCTTACCACACGATGGAAAACATCGACGAGGTACCACGAACTCTCCTTCCTCTAATAAACTTCCCCCAATGTATTATTCGAGATCAATGTCAATACTATGTTCCTCTTTGAATAAAAATTTCAGATACGAGCAAAGATTCTCGAGCCGAATTCGCGTTCAACGAAACTCTCCAAGCTGTCGCCCAACACCCGTTACTTGATTTGCGTGTTCGGCCTGGGCAACTGGATAAGTCAACGCCTCGAAGAGGACACAGTGGTTCAGTTTAACTTCTCCAATCACGAAACGTTCGAGTCGCCTACGGATATGCAAATGACGGACTCGTCGGCAAGTCGTTGCACCGAAGTGAAGACCTTGGAGGCACCGAGTGCAGTTATCAGCAGCGATGGCTCGGCAATGGGTGACGTCGGCAGTGTGAGCAGCTTTCTGACAAGACGTCTAGGTCTGATAGTAGGCTGCTGCATGGGATTCGTCGTCTTCCTGCTCCTCGTGTCCGTCCTCGGCTACCTAAAGGTGAAGAAACAAAGGGAGACTGTGAAAAGGGAGCAACCAATCCCACCGGAATACATTTCGTACAGGCACTACAGTATACAAAGCGGCGAGGCTGGCCATGTCGCCAGACAAACCAGCGAGGACGGCCAGCACTCGAATTTCATCAACAGCATGGGCAACACGAATCTGAATGTATGAGACAAACCCAAAAACTCCCGACGCGTGGAGGTTTCGAACGTTTGAGAACAGAAACTAGTCTGTCGTCAAACGCGGAAACACTCACGAATCGCGGCAGTTTTTTTCCACCCCTCGTACGAGGCTGAGTCATTCCAATTGAAAGACAGATTTAGAAAAAGAAACAAAACAAATAGGAGGAAGATTCCGAAGAAAAGTCGTCAATTGTTTCGCCGCAACGAAGCTCTTCAGCCAATCGATGTGTCAGTGCAACGCCAAGTGGACAATCTACGTAATCAACTATTTTGTATGCGATTTTCTACAAATCTTAACTCTACTCGATATAGTTCGGTCTGGTGAACGGTGAACGAAAGAAAACCGCGGGGATCCAACGGCAAGTGTGTGTTCAGTGAATCGGTTTGAAAACGAACAAAATGGAGACACGGTAGAATTAGCGGGGAACTTTATCACGAGACGCGCCGCGTCTGTTGACAATTTATGACTAAAGATCGTGCAATAGAACACCAGTTCGTACTCACGCAACGATGCATTGTGTTATCGAAATGGTTCGGAACGCCGCTTCAAGCGGTTCCTGTCGTCGCGCGGACAATGCTGCTCGTCGTTTTGAGCAAGTGGTTCTTGAATTTCCGATCGCAACGCGCCAAGGGGTCGGCCAACCCCTATCCGACGTTGACGGATCGCGCGACGATGCTGAACCGTGTCGTTCAGGGATCGTTCGGAACGGCGACGACGAAACGATTGTACATAAGCGGGGGAAAGTTATTTCGAATCGTTATTTCGAAAGAACCAACGACCGTAAGAAGAGTAACACAATTAGGTGAATTTTCGACGAATCTTTATGTAGTAAATCGTAGTTCAATTAGAATCGAAGCATCGATTCCGCTTGTCCCGTCGTTGAAACGAAGCCCAAACGATTTGCCAAAGCGTTTCAAGTTCGCGAATAAAGCGGAGAACGTGTTCAAAAGAAAAAAAAGCGAAGAATAAAAACGGCTTCCGAATATCTTTTGTCGCACCACTGTAATCGCGAATCTCCAGTCGCGATTCGACAAGACGAACATTCGATACTGTGAAACTATCGCGCCCTTTGCTGTACCACAGGCTAAACGCGGATTTTATCGGGATCGCAGATGGAGAATATTATACCGCGTTCCGTAATACACAGCGAATTGCAGGTCATGTGATAAAGACACTCTGGGCTCTGATAGTATCGCGTTGCTGGAAGGTAGACGGGATGAGAGAATGGTCGCGATAGACCGGGTGTTCGTTGAATGGAGTCGGAAACAATCTCTCGATAGATGTGTATCATCGGCGTTCAATTGCATCGCAGAAAGATCTCAGATGTACCACACACTGTGTACTGTAACATATACGTACGTCACTGTAATAAAAATGCAAATTCTTTTTTAACCGAGTACTTGTTGGCGAGGAAACCCGTCCAGTTTATGAGTTTCGTTTTCTTTGATTGAAAAAATTATTCTTATTAACGAGTGTACAAACACGACGAATCGCGGACGAGACGGACGGATTAAAAATACAAGGAGAATTCTGAAAACATTCCAAGCACGGAAGTCTCCAAGACGCCCCGGAATGTCGCGGATAATCGGAATCCTTAAAATATGCGGCATGCCCTCGGGTATTTCGAATTACACCGTCCTCTCTACAATCCGCCTCAGCTTCAACCCGCTTCTCCGCGGTTCGCATAAATTTTCCAACGTCTCGACGAAACGCTTCCCGCCTGCTTTATCGTATTTCCTTGCAATTAACCCCTCCTGACCACCCTGACCGTTTTCCCCGTTTTCCCGAGGAAGAGGGGGCGTTCTGCATATTTCATTTGCCGCTTGTGCAGAGAATACCCAGCTGTGCCCGTGATTCCTTTCTTTCGGGTGTGACAAGAACCAATTGGTAAGGAAATCGGCGGGATAATCAAAATTGTAACGTATAAAATGTATATAATTTTGGGTCGTTTGGAACTTGCGTTTGCAAAAAAAAAAAACGGAGGAAAGTTTATATGGGGAAATAGCGCGTAAAAATGGGCAAAAAAATGCAACAAAAATCACACAGTGTACATATTTTTCCCGGCTGTTGGAGCTGTCCAAACGTCTCCTGTTTCACGCTTTAATCTCGTTTGACGTACGCTTCAACGGCCCTCCATTCTACGCGCTGCATTCTAAATGGACACCATTAATCGCGACTAGGTTAAAATGCACCGATGCACCTGGGAAAAATACATTGCATCAAAAGTCATGTCCACTTTTACACGCATTACGTATGAAATCGTGATCGGACAGTTCCGATATCAAAAATGAATTTTACGTTGAACAAAGAAGACTGGATCTGTTCTCCCTTTTTTTAAGGGAGAATTCTAATTCTAAAGGACATGGACTCTCGCACCTGTGCCGCCTTGGATGACACCTTCTGAGCGACCGACTGTAAATGTAGACGCGCGTGAAAGTGCCAGGGGTCTTGCTTATAAAGGAGCCGACAAGGCTGCCCCTTTTACAACTTAAATTGATATCGTTTAAAGTTTAAAGCATCGTGCCTCTGTGAACGTTTCAAAACAGACAGCTTATTCCACGAGACAATGAAATCTGGAATGTTCGGATACAACGGCCGCAATAATGTCTCCTCTCTGCAACGTTTGATTCCTGCTGAATCGAATTCATAAGAGCACGAGGTTTATTAATTTCAAGTCACCTGAATTAAATTCCCAATGAAATTAGAACGCTTGATTTCTGACATGTTTCATGAAAATTCAAGCGGGTACCAATTATCTCGATAACGATAGGCTGATCCTAGCTTAAAGTCGCTTTTAATTACTCCGCCAGAATGATTGAAGCATGAATAAGCCGGTCTACTATGCAGCGAGCTGAATAGGAATGAACTGATAGAAGCGCCGTTTGATAAGAGGAGCTACGTCACCTATCACGATGCTTCGTGAAAAGTATTTTGGTGCCTTCAAGCGTTCGGTTCTCACATATTATCGATCGGCCGCGATGAAATTTCGGCGGACCCGAACTCTCACCTTTCGTTACTAGTTACCAGACAAATTGACCGCTTTTCACCTTCAGACGATAATCAAATACTTTAGTTCCTTGACACACTGCTGTTTCTTTTTTTTCTTACGTTAACGATCGTGAATCTAATTTGAGCAATCTTCTTCAAATAATTATTCTGCCACTAAAATGTACAAAAAATTCTGGAAAATTTCTCTCGCAATCTAGCTTGTGTACACTTCACTAATATAGCACACGATTGGATTGCCGAGCAACCGGAAGACTCCAACCACGAAATCAGCATTAAGCGATACTAGTTACAATTTCTGGGCTTCCATTGGTTCACCACTGGAAACTAGACAATCTTCCTCTACTTTGCCCCGTTAAGTGTATTAGTTCGATTTGGAGCTTTGAATTTGGTGCCAACTCCCGAAGTTTCTCACCACGAACGGCAAGTTGGACCCTGGAATTTGATCAATGATTTCTCCTTGCGTCCAATGAGATACAGTAAGAGAGCGAGGGAGAGAGAGAGAGCGGAACAGGTTTGTCCCTTTGCAATTCAAGCCGTGCAGGTGTTGTTTCGAACGGAGCACGTGCTTCGCTGCGATTAAGTCCCAGCGACGGAATTGCTCTCCCACTGTAAGACGGATGCAGTGCTGGTTGAAATGCTGAGCTGCTGGTTGCAAGCGACGTTACATGCACGATTCGTGACGGACGTTTCGGAGCTTCGTGTTTCACAGATCGGAATCAGGACTCGGTAGTCGTTAACGGTAGACAAAATCCTAGAAATTCAACCGATAGGTTATTGTCAAATTCGATTCAGTAATTCCCAAAAATTTCCATTTCCTTATTAACAGACAAGTTAAACGGACAAGCTTTTCATAATGTAATAGAATTCATGGACAAAAATTTTCATTGCTTTACGAAGCTACTATAAAACGCATTCATCTTTCCTTCCTCATTGTTCTCATTATTCGGGTCTCTCGTAGCAACCGGAATTCCAAGTAGCGAGGTCGATTTTAAGAAAATGATCGCGAAGAAACCGGCGCCGTAACGAGAAGTGAACGAGTACGTCGAACGACGTGTACGACCATTCATAAGCGGCGCACGATTTTTAGCTCCCTTATTTTTCGGTAAATTTCCATGCGAATAATCCGACGAGGGGTTTCGCGGGGCTTTATTCCGTTTAATTTCCCCCCGGGAACAATATCTTCGGCGACGCGCATAATCAGCGCATTGGCTATACGCTGCATAATGGCCAACTAAATATTATCCCCGGGCTGAAATGTCTCAGTGGAATAGTTTTTAATATAACACCGTTGGCGCTGCATCGTCAAACAGGGAATTGCATTTCGGTCATTCCCCCTCTTCCCTTTCGCTTTATTGTTTCTCCTACTCCGTTTTTCTTTGCATTTGTTTTTCACAGTCGCCACGAATAAAGAGACTACGAATGTTCGAATAATTCTGGAGATACATGCAACGTTGCAATGATGCAGCGACACGGCCGTTTACGAGCTGACTAAAAACGGGACTTCAAGGTGGAACAATTCGGAGCACCGAGCAGTACGTGACTCGTGAGTTATGATAACAATGATGGAATTGAATTAACGTGAAATTCTATTTCCTTTGCTCGTCGGTTGCCGTCTTGGCGAGGTAAAATTGGCGAGCATGGTTCGTGTGAATTTCAAACGACAAATGGAACACGATTTAGCCCCGTCATGTGACAATTTGCATATTTTTTCGCTGCATTTAGAAGATCCTCGAATCTCGCTGGTGACCCGTTCAAAAAAAGTAAGAAAATTCTTCTGGATGGGAGTAACGGGAGAGAATTATTACGTTGCGTATGAAGATCGTTCGCCAGGCACAATTGTCACAGCGTGGACGGAAAATTAAAAAAAAAGATGTTACGTAGAATGCCGTGAAATAATTCGTGCCCCGAATGTGCCGGTCTTGATGCAACTTAAGCAAAACCGTGCTAGCGTTTTCCATGGCGGTGGTTAAATAACCGACCGCGGGGAAACGTTTTGTACGATGAAATTCTTGCACCTCTATTCTTCCCTTCGTTATTGAACCTTTTCCGTCTGACCTTCTTGCAGTTTGCAAGCCCGCGAAAGCACGTTCAGTGTCCCACACCTCTTTCATTCTTGTGCAACCTCTGTTTCATTCCGGTTGCAAAATATCTAATTCCGGGAAGTGGAATCTATAGGAATCTATATTGCAACCCTGTTCCATGTGTTAGAATTTAAGTATTAATCGAAAGTATTGAGACAATGTTGACGAGTATATGGTTATATATTATTTTTGTATCGTCACATGTTATCAAGGCAAGATAACGAGAAGAAAATGCTGCATTCATAAAATCATTGAATATCTCCGGATATACAGAATAGCTGCGAACCACCTCTCACATCCAACTAGGTGTACTCGAATGTTGAACCAAAGCTAGCCTGCAACCTGGTTGATGCTAACAGAGTTACCGGAATACAACGGACAAACGCGAAACGGAGATACAATTTTTACTCGATTATCTAAGCTGGACGGATCTCGCCCGATTTCCTCGGGAATTGATGAAATTGGTAAACGGCAACGGCGTCGGCCACGAACGCCGAACGGCATCGATCCTAGCACGCTGTGCTCTAACTAAAATTCAATTGAACAGCATTCCATGCGATCTCGGTCCGCGGCCCGTATCTACTTGAATTCCGGCTGCACCAGCAAACTCGATAAAAATGGTGGAGGCGCACCTCGACGAACGTGGCCCCCAGCCGGCGAAGTTACCGCGGCCACGAAGACAAATGTACGGCAGCGGGGCCGACGGACGGAGATGAGAATCGGAATCAGGAACCGTGTCGATATTCAAATTCTCCAGGCGTGTCCCGTGACGCGGGCCAGAAATTTTCTAGCAACGAGAGACGTGCACGCGTACAACTTCTTGCCGACGATCGGCGCCGATAATACATCTCGCCCTGTCGCATTACTCGCGGGAACAAGACATCCGCGAAATTACAATTCACCGTTGACAAAGTAACACGGCCCCATACGTTTCTGTTGCACTCGACTAGATTATACGAAACGATATTCCTTCGCCGTCTCGATTCACTCGATTTTCAATCTGAAATCACGGCTTCCCGGATAGTAACGATCAATTCACGCGGGCACAATGTTGCACACGGCTGACGGCCGAAATCGCGATAGAATTACCGAGCAAATATTACGCTCCTATTCACGTTGCTCGAGGAACGATCGTCGATATGGATTACGCAAGCCGGCGAAAGTTTCGCGATTTCGCGATCAATCGCTGCGAACCGCCGTCGTCGACGATTTACAAACAGCTAGAAAAGGCTCCGTCGGTTCGAACTTGTAAAATCAATTATCGGCGTTCACGGTAACGCCGCTGGGGAAAGCGATTCCGGGGGAGATCGGTCGGCGACGAAGATCGATTCTACGTCAAACGGGAAAAAGGTGCGCCAGACGAGTGGAATTGCGATCCGATCGACTTATTTTCGGATCGCGCTCCCCGACCGGTTGAAATTCGTCGGGAGTTTAGGATACATCTCACGTATTCGCGAAGTAAATTCCTGCTTCAGTGTCTGCTGGGTTATATCATTTAACTTTCCGTTATAAGTCCTTGATTCCACCGATATTGAACGCAATATTGTTTCGACGGGGCAAGTTGAGCGTGAAATGTTTCGCGGACGAACGGTCCTATTGAGGAATTAATCGGCAGGTTCGATGAAAATTTTCCGCCAATTCTAAGGGCCGAAATGCTTCGCAACGCGCGGCGCCGTTTCAGACCGAGTAGATAGACACTCGAGCGCGCGACGTTGGTTCCTGAAAGTGGCTTTTCATCGAATAAACTTGCTGGAGCAACTCTTGCAGGAATTACTTATCGATTGGCGAGAAAAGGGGCCCGACTAATACAGATTAAAGTTCGATAGTAAGCGCGCACTGTCGACAGTGGGATACCACGTTCTAAATTTCACTCCGTCGTTTATGCAAAACCCTTGCGAGCAGCTTGCGTTTAAGAAAAATATAATTACGAGAGCCGGTCGCGATTATTCTGCACGCATCGGTAAGCCGAAACGAATCCGCCGACTTAACGAAGCAACCGAGACTTGTATATAAAACAGCGGGAAATAATTAATCGCGGTGTCCGTGTGGAGAGCTTCGCGAGACGGAAATTTATTGCGCTCCTTTAAGGGCGCGGAACAATTAACGGTGAAAAATAAAAATGACGCTGGGCGGAGGAGACGCTACAAAGGAAGAAAGGAGCGTCGGCGGAGCGCGTGGAACACGTCTGCCGCATAAATTACCCGATCTCTAATTAAGTAGGACCGAAGCGCTCGTTATGGCCGAGCTGTTAATCACCGAACTCATCGTCGCGTCGGCGGAACTGAAATTTTTCCAACGCTTGCACGGTCACGTGCATGTGTATTTGTGCGGGGTGAAATTAGTCGCGCGCGTACGTCGCGACGTGAAACAAAAATTGGTGCCGGATCGCTAATTATCAATAAATTTGCCCGACACATGACTGATACGCAGCGGGCTGTTTCGTTTGATATTGAAATAAATTCCGCAAATTTTCCACGCTTAAAGAGGAATAAAAGCGTAATGTGAACACACGGGCGATGAAAGCTTCACGCTGGAGGAATTTTAAATATGATAAAGTTCGGAAATAATTGTTAACATTTTACCCTCAGTATTTATGTTCGATTTCAGACAAAGCTTCTTTCATTACAATTGTCGTATTTCACCCAATGCATCGCGATAGTAAATACAACTGTAAAAATAAAATCAACACCGCGCCATTATCTTCGTTCAAAGGGCAGAAATACCAAAGGTCCTTCGGTTATGCGTTTCCAGGCCAGGATTCGATTCTTGTCGAAAAGCAAAGCCGGAAATTAAAGAGTCCCCCGCAAACAATCGGCCGGAAGCGAACGGCGATGTTTTTCCATTTCTGAGCCGTTCTCTAAATACGCGTCAACCAGAAACGAAAGAAGCGAAATGGTTAGGAGAACATGGTACACGGTGGCCAACGATTTTTGTCGACATACATGCTGCCCACGCATCTCGTTTCGAATTCGCAGCGAACGACCGGCCTAATTTCGTGGAAATACGCGTGGCGAAGGAGACAGAAACGAATAAATCACGCCGCAGGGTAGGGTGCGCGAAAGAAAAGGGCAAACAAGGGATGGACGCGTTGAAGAGAGGAAGAGAGGTTGCTACGCGCGCGGTTTTACGCGGCCATACGAGTTGCAATTCATGCGGCACAGGAACTGATATTTCGCGGGAAATGAATCACTCTTATACAAACGAACCGGCACACAGCGGTAACGGGACACAATAGTTAGACAATGGGTAAAACGTAGCTCTCGGCCTGTGGTGGCTGCGAGTCGGACAGGGGGATCGTAACCAGAGACATGCGCGACAACAGTGGATCCCGTGGCTTTCCAGGAGCAGGGAAACGCACCCCGAAAAGGATGAAACTAGCATTCTCCATAGCCGCCGACGGAACAAAGGTGCACATTTAGGAATACAAACCGTGCCGTACCTGCGGGACGGCATCCAAATTAAATTCGCGACGTCCATTAGAAAGGAGCTGGCCGCGGTTCTCCTCGTCCGGCTTGTCACTAATTAAAATCCAATTAGGACATTATGTTGTCCATAGACGAATAAAGACATCGCGACCAAGGGCTTTTCAAGAGGACGTCGGACAGCAATCACCTTGCAATTATTCTTTTAGGCGCGAATTATTGTGCGCTTTCTTTTTGTTGCATTGAATACCGCGCTACTAAATTATGGTAATGGTGATATATTTTTCTGGTGGATATAGATATACGACGAGTATCGTCTTTATTGCGTCGGAAGGGTATACGTGCATCTTGCGTCGCACACTTTGTTTTCCCGCGCGAGAATATAAAATCGCGATGCCTTGTACCGTAAAATCAAAAACAGAGTTTTTATCAAACATTTCCGCGGAATATTATGGAACAGAGCAGATGTTTGAACGCGCCGTTCAAACGCATAGTCGATTCGCCCCGTTTAGCATGGCATGCGATATTGCAAACTGTTTTACGAGTTTGCCTGTTTCCCTTCCCTTTCTTTGCTCGTCTGTCGGCTTCCGGACTTTGATGCTTTTGAAGCGAAGTGACCAATAAAGTTTTTCGGAACAACCGTATCGACTGTAACGGGGGACATTTCTCTTGACGATTCTCGAAGTAGAAATCCCGTATCCAGAATGTGCACAGGCGCATCCTCGTTGCATGGATATATTCGAATTCGTGGCTTCTTGGCGTTCATGAAATTTAAAAACTATCGGCCCGGCGGCCAGCTTCGTATCTCACGAGATTGCCCCTTTGAGGTCTGGTCAATCGTGAGCACGCCTTTACTTTATCAGACGTATCCCGGTGCTCGGAGGGGTTTCATGAAAATTAATAGCTAGTCCCACGTGAATTTCCACTCGATCCGTTGTGCATTACCTTCGCGGTAGACGTTCGCAGCGATTTCACATTCATTCTCAGCACAGAACTATTTTCACATGCCTGCTATATTCTTGATTTTAAAAAAATCATATTCTATGCGCCATGACAAGGTAGGTAAAATAAGGGAGAAGTGTATTACGTAGAATATTTATTCCAATTTCTGTTGTCAAATAAAAAGTGGTCATTTATTTCCAGCGTACATTGGAATCTTTATAAAGGTGCATACATTATGTAAACGTGGCTGTCTTAAATTAGTAATGTTCATATTTAACTAACTCGACCTTCACCGCTGTCCACTATCGCTTACTTCCTATGCAAAACCGCCAATTCATTATGCATTGCACTCTGGTTCCCGTATTACACATTCCTTTCCACCGTTTCCACCCTAAAATCTGCTCGTTACACCCTTGTAAACGACTCAAACGAATTCGTTACAATTCACCACGTGTCCACCAAACTCTCGCTGTGTTTCTTCGTTCTTTGTAATCGCATTTCTGGTAGAAATCTCTATCTTGTACTGCCCTATCAGCTTATCGTACAATTGGGAACGAAAGTTATCTTCTATAGGCGGTTATTCGTTCCGTAACAATTCTTTTCCGTGACGTAAAGAGATTTCGCAAGTCTACCTCCGTTCGCACAGAAGGAAAGTGTATAAGACACGGCCCCGCTTTTGCGCTGTGCAGCAAATAGAAATTCAATAGATAGCCGAGTGGTAGAGAATGTTGTAGAGATTGTTACGGTGAGCGTGATCTATGGGGGCACCGTGACCAGGGCGGCCCCAGAACTTTCTCCAAGTATCGAAGTGTCTGCGACAGCTTTCCTGCTCCATCCGTCGTTCCTCCTGGAACGAGAATTCCCCCTTTACAAGCTACTTTTCGTCAGTCTCGAGTATATATTTCTCGTTGAAATGTACGAACAGCGGAACTGAATGTTCCATAACTGAATTCGATTGAAATATAATCACAGTGTAATCGATACAATTAGTCTATGATTATTATTGGTGGTCGGATATAATTCTGTAATTCTTCTCGATCATCGTACACTTACCAATACTTTCTCCCGTTTTCGTCGCATTTGCTCAGAGAGTTCAGCGACGTATCCACGATTCCCAACCCTCAATGCTCGCAGTCTATCGACAAAAACGACCTGCATGTATTTCACAGATTCTAATATCGTTCAATCGTAACGATCAATACCGTGTGCTTTTTGCATAAATCCCGGTGCCTTCGATAATTGACGAAACACGGAACACAGGTTAGTCTCGTGTCGTTTCGTAATTTCTAGGCAGCGCAGGTAATGCTGCGCAACAAATTGCAAGCCCGCGAAACGAAGTAACTCCGTCAACTGTAATTTCATCGTAATAGTGTCTCGCGTCGGATTACACCTTCGCACGTTCCCATTCAAGGATGGCTCGACGTGCGTGCGCGTGTGCGGATATTTTCCCCGAGACATTTATGTAGACATCGTCAATTGCTTGATCAAAAACGGCTGAAATTGCGGTCTATAATTGCTTCCCGTACTACGCTGGGAATACCGATGAAATTGCGGCTGGCTGCACGTGAAGCTTTCACCGGCGAGCTAAACGGGAACGCTGGTATAAATATTCCGACAATAACTTCTGATTCAGGCGGCGCAGATAATAGCCGGAACACTCATTACGATATGTATGAAAACTTACGGCAATACCGGTATCGCGGAATTGCTCCGCCTCGAAGCCGGCATTGCCTGTTCTTGAATGCTATTTCCGGCCGCGAAAATAAAAAGTTTCATCCTCGTCCGATGAATTACGTGCTTTTAAAACTCGCCGAAGAGAATGGCTAACGCTTTTACGATGACGAAAAAAAAAAGAAAAGGAAAGGAAAGAACAA
The DNA here is from genome assembly GCA_907165295.1 of Nomada fabriciana. Taxonomy (NCBI): domain Eukaryota; kingdom Metazoa; phylum Arthropoda; class Insecta; order Hymenoptera; family Apidae; genus Nomada; species Nomada fabriciana. The sequence continues at coordinate 15,891,253 of OU015690.1, forward strand.
CGTTGCGAGAGCATGAAACAATATTCCGCGTTAGGAAAAATGCTTGTCCATTTCTTCGGTAAACTGCTCGCGAATCCATAAAACTTTCATTGGCGCGTCGTGTTCGAAAAGTTGGCAAGCGTCGCAGCAAGGGTGCCGTAAGAAAAAAGAGAAGCATCCGGAGACAAGGATCGGCGGAGCGATATCAGCTTTCTTTACGATGATAGTATATGAGGCAAACACATTCCCCAAATACTTGTTACCATGTTCTATCCACTACCAGGGACTAACATGCCGCGACACAAACTTCTGCTGCCCTTGGAAAGAACTATTGCAATATTGTTTCTCAGCTGTACACGGCTTTTTATGCCAACATTATCCCAGCAACGTCCCTCTATACATTGCTTTTTTATCGTTATCCTTTTGCACACAAAGTGAAACGAACAGGTCATTTAATTTATGAAGAAAATTAGTGGCGGAATTTTCTCGTCCATTTCATTGAGAGACGATAAAGTCACGCTGGAAAAACGACATTACAAAGATCCTCGCATTATCTAGAGATTTAAGCGTACCTTTGAAATAATTCCTTGTCTTTCTGTCTCACCCGACATAATCCCGGCAAACACGTTAGAAAAGATAAGCGCGGTGTTATCTTCCAATGTACGAAACACGTACGTAGGGAGTAGATGACTAATAAGGGTATTTACCCCTTAATGGCTGTGTGTGTGAGAGATGTTATGCAAATAAAGCGCAAGGAACTTCATAGGAAATGCAATTTTCTTATTCTACGTGGTGGAGTAATCCCTTTTCGCAAAGGGTTCCTTTTTCATCATGACGAGAAATCCTCTTTATTCTATGCATAAAGAAGCGAGCGGTGTACAGATTGAGAGCAAAGTAGCGCTTCGGGAACGGTAGAACTTGTAATGATCGGAAAACTTTTGGAATAAATTTAAATTTCAGAGAGTCGCAGCGAAATGTTAACTTTGAACTGTACGAGTATTTAAAATCTCCATAACTGAAATGCAATGCGAATTATTAATTAAAGAAAAACATTCGCCGATTCTGTAGGGAAAAGAAAGAAATTATTCCTTCTACCAGATACACGGTGTCTAACCTTGTAATACATTTCCATAAAGAAGTTGTAAAAGATTCGAATGAACCTCGCGTCTCCTGAGAAAACGAGATAGATAGAAATAGCACCCGTGCATTGTTCTGATGTCTATTCTTTCCTCGAGAATCGTTCTCCAAAGAAAAGGTCTCTTCATTAACAGAGGCAAGAAGTGAATTAGAACAGTCATCCCTAGAATTTCCCTCGTCCATTCCATTCCGATCTCGTACAGACGACTGAAATTTGTACAATTTTTTAAGAAAAAGTACCTTCACATCACCACCCGCTGCGCGATGCAAACAAATTTGAATAAAAGATAAACATAGAACTGTAAATATAGAAACATCGCCCTGTAAAATGAGCCAAGGTAGAATGTCGTACAATATTTGTGGACTTTAATTTTGTGGGGGAATTTAAGAACAGAGCTTAGCAATGTATTTAATGCCGCTGATTACTTAACAATTTATCGTGACTTAACGTAACGCATCGACTCGGTTTGCCTTTACTTTCTCTTCACTTGAATCAAGCTGTCGATAATCGAAGATGATTAATTGCCACAGTGTTCCGCCGAACGTCCAATCATATTATAAACAACGTAACACCCCTACCGTCCGCTTCATACAGAATTCCATTAAACGCTATCAAAGTCTCTCATTATACACCAGTGAATCAGTGCTTAAATAAAATGACAAAACAATTAGCTAGTACGTCGGCGGCGACGGCATGGCGTCATAAAATTCCACGCATTCTAAACTTTATTGAAAATTCGCGTTGATGCGAATTTTATTGGACGGCACGGGTCCCATTCAGTAGAAACAGCGATCAATAATCAGACGCGGAACAGAGAGATGTCAAACTACATGAAACCTCTTCTCGAAGATAATAAATCTTAGATAACCCGATTACAGCGTTACAGCTAGCATTTTTAAAGCTCAGTACGAGCTTCCATAAGTTGCCAAAAAATTCTACTAATAAGCTGCGCTCAATAGCGAATCACGATCCATAATTTATATAACTCAAGAATGAATGTCCTTCTTGTGAACACAACGAAACACAACGAACGTACAACGAGGAATAGTGATATTTCAAAGTCCAAGGAGAAAGTAATAGGAAAGTGTGCAGCGTGAAAGACAACACTCGATGAGGCAGCCGTCTCGAGCGATTTTTCACCGCGTAATTAACCGAACGCCTTCGAACGAGGAAAACTCGAGGACCGAGAAGACGTGGCAGGGAAAACTGTGTTGACAAGCACACAGGGCGACAGACTGTAACGTTGACAAACATTCGAGAGGAAGGGGAATGCTGCGGATGGACCGACAGCTGAAGCTGTCGAGGTACGAGAGAGTTCAGGTCGATGGGTTGATTACCTGTAATACAGTTACATCCCTCGCTACCGTAACAACACTAACTGGATCTGCATCGTAGGCATAGGACCTGTCCTATTTCGATATAATTCTCTAATAACAAGACATCCAGCTGTACAAAAATATTGGACAGTGCAATAAAGGGGAAAACAGTGAAACTGTTGAATGCGCCGCAACGTTGCAAACGTAAATGAAAATGTTGCGTAAAAGCAAACGCTAAAGGGAAGATAAATTTCATTTCCATGCAATACGTACGACTCTGTCGTGTATCCGGGACTCGTGGCATCAGTAGTGATATAACGAAGGCTTTGTGGTTGCGAGTAATAACGTCTGCTAGTCAAAAGCGGCACCAATTCCACGCCCCCGGTCAATTCGTACACCTGGACCTCCTCGTTGTAACGATTTTTCGCATTCCCTGCCAATTGCATATTCGCAGCAATACCTGGGGAATGCACGCGGCGATCTAGAAACCGGATGCTGGCCTTGCAACATCGACACGGAGAATCTTCGTTTACCTGGTTCTGCCTTATCATCAAAGTACTTGTTCATATCCGTGACTGCTACGGGATTAATGCCCCCTCCGTGTAACCTTTCGATCGTCGAGTTGCTCGTCCATCCCTGAAACGATCCAAAGTGGTAACTCGCTGTAACTGGTGCAGCCTCTGCAGTGCAAACCGAATCGACTTAGTTGAACAGAGATTCATTGGTATTCACGTCTTGGATTTGCGCCGCTCGATTCCAAGATCAAGTAACACAGCGGTGTTGCCTCTACATCGAAATGCAATTGCCAAGCTTTTATTATACAGGATCGACGAAGATCTTCCTAACTAATTTTTCTTTGTGCTGGTTCCATGCTTCCTCTTTTGTTTTTTTAACTCCGTTAAAACTCGAGCGTCACGCGAAGATAATACTGCAGTCTGATCTGGATGAATGTTGAACTAGATCGCGATGAAAATGGCTCCGTAATTTAGTCACTGTCAACGTCGCCCCGAATTCTGACGAAACAGAAATTAGAATTATATCTTGATCGGCATTAATCCGTACGCTGAAACCAGCGCGCGTTTCATTAGCTCCGGCGTGGCAACAAAGTTCGCCGAAACTAGTTACGATTCGGAGTAAAACTGACTCTAAAAATCAACGCAAAATTTGTGCAATTATCGACTTTCGGGGACAAACAAGGAATGGACAAATCGAGAATTAAATCATAAAGAAAGGCGGCAGAGCCTGAGAGTAAAAATTTATCAGCGGATAATCAGTAATCGGTTAAGCTTGACTTAACCGGGCACGACTTATCGCGGTTACTTCGTCGATTTATCAACGTCGCTCTAGTTGGCTGGTTAGCTCCAACGGGGCTGTGTGGTTTATTATGAAGAAAAACAGAAAACCTTCCATAAATCCAGCAGCCATAAATTCATGCTCAGGAACAGGTTTACTGGGGAGGGACAGTCTAATGCTTTGAAACAGACGAAGCAAGATGCACGGGCCGAAAATGCTTGGTAGAACGAGTTGAAGGGTAACAGAGGAGGCTGGGCGCTAAGGAAGAGTACAGCGAGAGAACGAGCTTACGTGCAGGAAGAAGTAAACTTGGCTGAAGTGGAACAAGCTAATAAATTTCAGTTTAAACTTTCCGGCCACGGGAGCTGGCCGTGGGATCGTTCAATTAGTAATCGCGAGTAACGCGGCACGGTTATGTATTTGAAGTTCGAGGATGCTGTGACGCGACGGTTAATTAAAAATTAAGAGTTTCGTTCTCCCGGCATCGCTGACGCGGCCGAACCCGAGAAGGGAAGATCAAAAAGGAGGCAAGGGTTTGACCAGCATTGGTTGGCCATTGCTACGTCTCCACGGAAACGCAAACCACCCTGCGCCGCGAAAGCGCGTTAATAGAAACGCTAATTTCCACTTCAAACGCTGTTTACAGACGCCCGCTGTGTACGATCCCATCCAGTCCCGATAGAAAAACCTGCGGCCGTTCTTGTGTCGACACGTTACGCATCGCAGCGTTCATTTCTAGGGGGTTTTAACCCACGTGCGCACACATCGTATAAAAGCCAACGAGCCTCGATTGCATTTCGTTCGAGCTTGGACGATTTAATTCCCTCCCAGTTAACCATGCATCTCGACACTAAAAGCACGATCATCAGAAACGCACTCTCTACTGGAATCATTTTCTACAGTTTTCCTTTCTACTTCGCTGCGTCTATGTACAAAGCGGCAGGCTTCTAGGTAGTCGGCATCAAAGACTGAACAAGAAGGAACGGAAAACTGGTGAGAGGCGGCAAAGACCTGTGTACACATTCCCTAATTGGCAGGCCAGTTTATGAACAGGGAACAAGGCGAGCCGGTGTAACTAGCTGATCGGTTGTGGATCCTAAAACGGCGCACCAAGAAGTATGCGTACCATGGATTCGAGAAAGCGTACACCCAGCAACTTGGGATCCCTCCACGGAATTCCACCAGGACCGGGACGACCCCAGGGCCAAAGAGGCGTCAACTAAGCACACGGCGTCATAGCATATTAAGCAGTTTCAGAGCTTCGTTTCCTACATCCGCGAGGTGGTTGCCTCGTGTTCGAGCACGTACTCGAAATCACTGCTCGTGGGGTGTCCTAATATGGGGGATGTATTCACCACTTGAGGATTAAGGGAAAAGTTTGGACAAGAATAATTCTAAATACGTTTCTTGAAATTCTCAATGTCTCCCGATAAATGCTCAAGTGTTGAATACGCCCATTGCTGGAACAAAATTATTGCTCCCCATGGGCACAGTGTAATTTGTAAAGACAAATTTTGTTTATTTCGAATCGGTATGAATAGCATCGATGCCTTGAAACAAAGGAACGTTAGAGTGGTATATATTTCGTAGCGATTTTTCTAGAAAATTCTCTTGATACGAGGTTCCTCGCGTCGCCAAGAAAAATCGACTTTTCGCTGGGAAGCCAGTAGAAACATTTCTAACTATACGTGATCGGAGAACGATACATCCACAGCTCGACCGAAAACGGGCTGCACCCTCAGCTATGTCGTCGTTCTCCTTCTATCGACATTATTACCATGAAAAAGATGCTTCACGTTCACTGTACAAGGAAAGTCCATTACGAAATGCGTTTTCCTCGCACACCCACAACCAGAACTGCATTCGTTTTAAAGCGTTTATAATGTTATGTTATTATTGCACAAGCTTCTCGTCTTTCAAAAAATTGTAGGGTACCATACAGTTGCTTGAGATTAAAAAATATTACTGGATAAAAAGAAAAGAAAATGTAATTACTATTATTTCAGATAAGTACTGCTTCGTGGAATTTACTGAGCAATCGTTAAGGTAGATAAAGTTTCAATTTTAAAAAAGAAAGTCCGGAGGGAAGATCTCGGGCAGAGATTGAGTCTCGAAAGCATGAGCCACAGTAAGCTTCCCAATGAACGTACTCAACTTCATACAGTCTAATCTAAATTTATGCAACGACCGAAACTTTAACGTCCCCGTCCCGGTGATCAAATTATCCCAGAAAATTACCTTAATGATAGAGAATTATCCACTGGAAGATCTACTCGAATTTCGTTAACAAGCTGTCGTTAAAGTATGTAAAGAATATCGACGTACGTCGATCGATACGCGTGTAATACATATTCCATGAACGAGGTGCCAGAAAGGTTTCGTGCACGAGGTCTCTTGAGATGTTAATGAAAGCCAACGTCACCGAGGTGGCAAAGATATCGCTGGATTTTATCAGCAGAAGCACGATAACGATGACTATGACTGCCCCCCTAGCCCTTTCACAAGTCTTACGCGGTGAAATCAGCCTACAACCATTTTCAAACACCCTCAATAGTACTTTCTCTTCCATAGGTAGAGCTTTGCGATATTAAGGCCGATGGCAATGACTTCCGGAACACTCCGTTAGACTCTCTACCAAGGGAAAATCATAGACACACATCGTAACAAGAGCCAAGGGTGAAATGTATTCTATCTGGATTCTGTGGCTAATGGAAAAGTGTAAACTTCTTTGGGTATCACCTATTTTGCATCAAGGGGATCTCTGTGCATCGTTTAGGAGAAAAAGTACCGAGATTCGCCCGGGGCCAGCTGAAATTATAGCGTATGTACAAAAGTAATTCCGCGACTGTGTAAAAATTTTAAAAGAGATTAAAAAAAACTACGAGAAACACGAAAGAGCAGAGATGCATTTTTGGCAGCGAAGGTAAGAAGAAAGCTGCTGCTAAACACCCCACTCCGCAATCGTGTATTTTAAGTAGAAAATGGCAAAGTATGTGGGGCACAGCTGCAACGGTATACTATAGTTTTCAACTTTGAATTGCAAATTGTTCTGCCGAAATAGTTCTCGAATTACTACCACGAACGATCGCTGGCTGCTTACATTACTGGAAACACAGCGAGGGCAAACATTTGCACGGTTATTATCGGCCAGCAGTTAATTCTTTGAAATGATAATGGTTCGCGTGATTGTCAAGATAATACGGAAGACATTTTCTACCGATAAAAATACCGGCCCAATTTTACGATCGAACTTCTATTCGATTCCGCTCTTCCACATTTATCTACATTTTCGTGTACAACGTAACGTTGGCGAACAATATTATTCGTAAAATTTCGCGTTCAGAATTCACAGATCGTGACGATTGGTATAGAATGTATATATTTGATGACAACGAATGAAATTTTTTTGAGGATTTTATGTATTTAATTACAGCGTGACCTAAAAATTCTGGCTCTCTAGTTTTGGGGGATAAGGAAAACATTTTTATTAACAGCGAAGCAAAATTCGGAGTACCGCTTTGATTCGATTTTATTAATTTTTAAATGAAACATATTTCCCAGAGAATGGCAGCTAGACAAACCATAGAACTATGCCAAAGGAATACGAGAACACTGTCACTGAATAAAAGATGACATTCCGTCGGCACAAAAAACGAAATTAACTTCTGGCTTTAGAAACGCGCGGTGTAGCCTTGTAATTGTGGATTCAGCATTTATTTATAGTTAAACCGTAACGCCGAAATTGCGAGTCTGTTTCATAGTAGCTCGGGGCAAGAAGGTAATTATTGGCGACGTGTATATTTAAAGGACCATTTGGAATCGAAACGCGAAATTGAAAATCATTAATTCATGCCATTGTAAATGAATGTTGAGCGTTGCATTGCCATCCACGGAAATCAGTCAAGGTGTGTATGGATCAAAAGAATTTCAGTGCTAACATCACTAATGCCCTTTCTCTTGAATCTCTACTGGCAGAATGGAAAATGTGCAGGAAAATCATCCGAGGAATTAATGAAATTTCTTAACCTGATATCAAAGTCGAGGGACTAGTGTCATGATGAATTTACTAGTAAAGCTGCATTTATTAATTTGTGAATATCCTGTGAAGGAATATTCAACTATATTTTATTCACGATTTCAGTGGCAAAAATGTGTCCGAATTATTTATTAATTTTCAATTCATTCTCTATAAAAGTATAAAGAGATTAAATACTTTAAGGGAAAGTTAATTTAAAAATTTCTACGTATGTATGCACTTCTGTTTTGTTTTTATTTTTTCCAATTTCACGTTTCCTCTATGGGTTTTAATCATTTAAATTGAGGGACTCTAGCATCCATACGTAAAACATTATCGGTTCTATGTAAAACCTTTTTGATTGAATCATGTACAGTTCTCTGCTTGAAACAAATCGAGTAGTCTGCAAATTAAAATTGTACCGGCATGAAAATCTCAGTAAATAAAACACGCGGGCAGCGTCAGATAAAAAAAAGATTTACCACTGCCACCAGAAACGTTTGAGTTTGTTGTCAAACGTAGTGAAAATTATGACAAGTTTGTGCAGTTCGGTTTCAATATTTTTTTTAATAATACAATATGCATACATTGCTTTGAGCTTTACCTGGCCGAAATTGTGACACTCTGGTGGCTCAAGGGGTTCTAGAGGGACGTTTTTCCTTCTAAGAGTGGCAGCACAAGGAGCGCCTCCCCCTGGCTTACCCCAAGGCGAATAATTCTTTAAGATTTGCTGAAGCTGCAAGAAAAACAAAAAGTTGTTTCCAAACTTAATTTCTTTACTGTTCTTAAAAAATAAAAATAGGACACGTGAAACATAAAGGTATGTGCATGTACTAAAAATGGTTAATGCTAAAACAACGAATATAATATTTTGATACTGGCAATCGGGTTGTAAAAACAAGAAATAACTACACCAATGGGAATTCTGTAACTCCATGATTTCGCTGGTCTGGCACTAAACGGATCGATTCTACTGCACGCTTATCGAGACCCCATTGTTCCAGTCCTTTTAGAGAGCGCTGTTCGAAGGAATTTTGATACCAAACTAAACAGTCGAACGAATTTTAATACTTTAATTCGCCAAGCTTAATCGAAGAACAACTATTTTGCGAGCAGAAATATGTACAGTAACTTTACTACCAGTCTCTGCTTTACCTGGGTTTTACAGAATTATTTTCAGCAGACTGCGAACTAATCCGTCTTGTGCGAACGTCAGCGAGGTGTGTGTTTTTAAAGCAATAATCAAAAGATGCAAATCGCGAATTCTTTAATTCCCCTTTAATTCATCGTTTTAATTTACATACTTGTAAATCTGCCTGTCCATTAATACGCGGTGGGAATTATTTAATGCAGCCTTCGTGGCATGCCACTATTTACGCTACAATTACGCTAAAAACGATGAGGAACAATGTAGCTCAACTTCCAATAGATAAAGATATACAGGAATTTCATTAAAACGTGGAAACGTTTGCGCCCGTTAGTGAAATATTTCTTACAACTACCAGGACAAATAATATGCAGTAATTGCAGCGCTGCTACTAACGATACAGTTTATACAAATTACACGCAACGAATCGTTTCAGCATTCGCGCACTCTGGAAATTTGAATGAAGAAAATGAAATTCCGAATGCACCGCGATCTAAAATGCGACGGACCGTGAGCTATTCCGCTGGAAATTTTAGTGCCTTTCCATAAAATACTCCCGCCATAAATTATCTATATTAAGTTTCTCGTCAACCTGTACAGATCTGAAATTTCGTACGCCGCATTGAACTAACATTATTTTCCACATAAACTGTAATATTTCGACGCAACAAATAACATTTTTTTTGGCAAAGTTTCACGCGAAAAGAAACACTTGAAATCCAATTGTAGAAAAGGGACAGCAGTTATCGGGAAGTTGCAGTTATCGATGCTTTCAAAGAAACGCTAAACCACCGATCACGTAATGGCTTGTTATCGACACGAAGACCGCTATCTTTATCCGATAAACGACATCGATACTACGAAAAACCCGAAAGGTAACACATATGACCGTGGTCAGTAAAGGCCAGTGACGTAAATAGTACTCGAGCTACCAGAACAATCATTTACGGTTCATACTTCACGCTGTTCACGATGCTTTTGACGTTGCAACTCCTCCTTTCGTCGTCTCCACAAGGCTGTTCCCTCTTGAACAGCTCGCCGTTCCCGCTCCTTTCTCGCATCCCTCTCGACTTCCGGTACATACGTCGTCTCCGGGATTTCCTGCGCCATTTCGACCCCGGTGTCTTCCTCTTAATAAAAGGACGAACAAATCACGAGCATCGCGTGCAAGGGAACACGTGATACGTGAGCGGATCTTGTGAAAATCAAATGGATGTTGTTCAGAAGTAGTCGGGAAACGAATCAGGCTGGTATGCTGAATTCCTTTAAAATTCTACTGATCCTTCGAACATGCTAGTACGATTAGACTTTTCAAACAAATTGTTGTTACTGGACGTTCAAATGAACTGAATAGAAATTGACATGGTTTCGTATATCGCAGCTTAAGAATTCGACTATTTTTAAGTTCATCTATCGGAAAAGCTGAGGTTGGAGATATGAAACGATGGAAAATATCAACGTCATATCGCATGGCAGGACATTCGGTGCTGCTATCGTCTGTTATCGATTTAACAAGATATTATTCTTTTTCGAGGAAACGTGACATCAATCTGCACGGTTACGCGACAATTTTATTCGCGGAGGAACGTCAATGTCTAAAGGTGCCTGATTTGCTTGACTTTTTCCGAGCTGAACGCGAAGATCAATCAACCCCCCAAACCATTTCATTGTTCAAATGTTCCGTGCAACATTTCAGTGACTGAATTCCTCTCTAGAGGCAGCGTTCATTTATTTTGTAAGTAGAGCACAACAGCATGCTCGTACTGTAATGTTGGTAATTTTCAACTTATTTTTTACTGTTCAATATACAGATCGTACTCGGTGCCCGATAAACCGCAATATTGTTACAAAACACGTGGCGAATTTCCTTTGAATAATGAGAAACTTGGATTAAGAAAATTGCGATAAATTGATCTGTCAGTAATAGCAGGTGTGTCGTATTCTTTCCCACTCCACTGAGGGTAAAAGTTATACGTCTTAAATATTTCCAATTATTTCAAAAGGTTTGCGTGCGTACAGAATTTTACGTACTATCAATTGATTAAATAAAATTGGCTCTCCTCTAGGCAAGTATCAGTCAGGGACTCGGGCATTCTTTTCTCATGCAAGCTCGTGCAGCGTTATTCTCCAAAGGGTAATAATAAGTTTAATACTCACGACGATGCAGAAGTTTTGCGTGACGCGAAAGCGAGGCTTGATCCTGATGCAGGTAACAGCAACTCGTGAAAATACTTGGTAAACCGATTACATCCATACAAAAGCTGCTCACCTGACGATGAGAACACGCGACTGCCAACCACCCTGTGAATCCACCCCGGCTTCGACGAAGTCACATACCTGTACATACCTCTCAGCCTACACTGCTGTTATATGCGTCACGATTTACGTCGTGACCATCTACCACTATATCTTTCGACCTTCGACCACCGAGCTCGAAACCAGGGCTGTAAAAAATCGCAGAAGCGCCCCTAACTTGAGGTAAATTACGCGAACAGACTTACGACTAGTAGATAGAAGGGGAAAAATGGGATTCAAGCATGCTCGTTTGCGAAAATAATTCGAGTACTCTAATAAGGTTTCCTTGGTGTAGGTTTTCAATAAAAAGTAGCGATATCAGTGATACTATCTCTGTACTAAGTGTTGTAATTAATAGTACAAGAGTATCGTGGAAATACACTCGCATGCCTATGTTATCGATTGAATTTGAAATTGTCCCGAGATTTATTTTTGACTTGCATTCGTGCTGTTCTACAACTTGTTTGATTAAGCGAAGTGCACGTTACACACATGCTGAAAAGTTGATCCAAGCTCGACACGCGTTGCATGTTGCGATTAAACGCAGCCATCGAATGTCATTGACCTTTCACTCCTGACTATCAAATTGAAAGGTCATTTTGAATAATGGACAGAAAAAGGAAGACAATTCATAACGCAACCTGTAAGGATCTGCACGAAACCAGCTGTTCTCTTTGCTAAATGTGCTATTTCTTTCTCAGAGTAGATACACGAATGCGGAAAGCACGTTGTTCTATTAAAATATTCCACTTGTCTTTACTTTACCGTTGTGATGCGCACAGAAAGAGACTTACAAACGTACGTAAAAACTTTTAGAGATACGAGAAGCAAGCAAGCTTCCAGCTAGAAAAAGTCTATGGAATAAAGTGCACCGATGATGGTACTTGCTTTAGAAATCTTTTAGGTAATACAAGAATTTGAATAATACATGAATAGACCTGTATTCATGCCAGAAAAGTCAATAAACTGAAACTTTCTTGCAATTTTATTATCGTAGTTGGACCTTAAACTGCTGTTCGTGTTTACTTCTACTTTTAATAACGTAAATTGAAATACTCAATTCTGGCAATATATTTGTCTCACTCCTATGTGACAATAGTTTGCTAAATATTTGGCAAATAATTTGGATCAAGTTAGCAAACTCCCGGGGGGCTGTTTTCAATAATCATTGCCGTTAATCAAATTTACAAGTGAATAATATTCTAATAATATATCTGTTGCAATGGGAACATTTTTGTTGACAGAATTACAGAGTAATTATGTTATAAAAATATAAGAATGTAAAGTACAATATTACTAGCAGGCGATTCATCGTACCTGCGTAGCCGACATCATTGCCGACAGATACCGGTCCGACAGATTCTCTCCGTATCAACGTTTCAGACTAAGCATAAAATGATTAGTGTAAATAAAAATGAATTGATATAAATATATTAAACTAAAATGAAATACACGGATATGCATATAATAAATTTATCTCAAAGATAAAATTATAAAATATTGCATTAAATTCGCAAAACAACTGATAGGCTTCCCACGAATCGATCGAGAATATAGCTATAGAGTACATACATATAGTAATGGTATGAGCAAATCATTTATATTTATACAATACAAAATTATAATTTTACAGTTGTACTTAACACTGTTTGAATTGCATTTAAATAATCATTACAATTTCTCGAAGATTCTTCTGTAATGCTAGACCGCACCTCCCTCTACTATCGCAGGCGCAGTGGTGGGGGTAGAGTTACTTGACTGAATCGAGCGCTTCCTTCGTCAGTGTCGCATCGACCGTCAGAGAAAAAGGATGTATTTTTGTTCCATAATTAGTATTATATTTTTCATGTTATCTTCTTCAATACCATTCAACTGAATTTATCAGATTACTTCTTATCAATTATATTTCCAATATAAAACATGCAAATTATGCCGCATGACAAACATTTACGGTTATTTAGAATATTGTTACCTATAATTTATATTATGATTAGTCCATCAAATTCTCAATTTTAACAGCTCCAAGGTATCCATAGAATAATTTACCCAATAACTACTATTCGTTCTTACATTACTGATAATAAAATATAAGATTACGCTATATCTTTCGTCGTATCGTTTATCCAATCATATCGAAATAATAAATATTAACGAATGTGCGAGTATTCTTACTTTAGTCCAGCACGTACAACATATATGCTTCTGTATATATAGTATTAATATTTGTAACATTTGTATTTATAAAATAAAAATATACTACTTTTAAACCACGTTGTGCACTTCCCAGTCATATAAATCTAGTCTGTATTAAAAATAGTGAACGGCAAAGCCAAGCGTCTAGTAAACGAGCGTCCGTGTGAAACAAGCCTTTCCCTTATGATATTGTCCTCAAGTAGACCGATTCCCCTAAGCAAATTATACTTATATAATTCAAATTTTCTCCAGCTTATTAAGAGAAACATACAATTCACGGTTTCTCCCTATCAAGTATTTCAAAAAAATAAGAAACAAAATGAATTTTATACTTATACTCATTACGAGGCATATACATAGTTACTGTTCTTGCACTTTTATGCAAACAATATACATAATATATAATTATTACATAATCAAAAACAATTTCATGTGCTAACTGTTGCATGTACCAATGCGAGATCCATTGTTGGAAGCCTATTCGGAGCGCCATCAATTATGAGCGTAAAATTTACTCAATATAAAAAGAAGTACAAAGTGCCGAATGAAAACAATTCTGCAAATTATTTAAAGTAAACAAGACTGATGCACACGTTGCTTGCTGTTGCACGCAGATATTAATTTGTTAAAGTTAATGCGTTTCGAACACCCAGTAGAGAAGCTTGACGCAGGTCTGCGCCTGTCAACCAGCAGTTGACCTGTGTATGTAGTTGACTGTGGTAGTTGTCCGATCGCGCGCTATCATATTTTATCCCGTGTTTTTGTGTTCTATCGTGAACATACTCGGTATCGCACGAATCGTGTTAGATACATGAGGTGATGAGAGAACCTACGAAAGGCCCAGACTTCGGACCGCCCAGGTGAGATGGCTGATTCTCTAAATATCGCGACGAGACATAATCTGGGGTAAGGGAGTAGCAACCTCTTGGGGCCAGTGCTAGTCACGTGACCCCTATGTTTACCAAAATGGTGAACGTCTATGTTTTAGAAATAATTTTCAGTTCCTTGTAATGCCTATTTGCCTACATGTTTGCCTATGACGGTTCAGTGAAATGCAGGCGGGGTTATGTGGTTAGCTTGCCGTTAGCGTTAATATGTCGTAGGCGAGCGGTTGTACCTTAGTATTGTTACACTCGCGCTGCGTGTGCTTGTCACAAACGATTGTAGCGAAAGTTTGGAAGTAGTCGTACGAAAGTGTCTTCCGCTTACAAATTCTCGTGGATTATTAACCGCGTGCACGAATCGCTGGAATTTTCTTCCAATCCTCCTGAATATATTTCCTCGCGGTTCAACGACTGCCATGATAATTGCACAACTCTTTAAAACTCATTGACCCATTGGAGTTCGACTATCCTTTCTTTTTTTTTTTGCATTCCCTTTTTCGAAATGTTCGAGCCTCGTCTATTTTTCATGTAATTTCCTTGATAATACGGTTTACAGTGCCGTTTTGTTATGCGCTATTATTGACATCATATTTCTGTTTTATTTCTCCAAGGGGGTGACCGAAGCTACGCAAGGCCTAATTTCATTACTGACAATGTTGAGCGCAGAGCGTTGCAGGTACAATCTACATATCGTGTTCCCTGCTTTGGATAGTATTTGCACGGCTAATACTAATGCGTACATTATTTTTACAGTAATTACAGATGATCTCTGATGTAGGTTAGTGCACACTAAAAGCACTTTCAAATAGGACATCTAAATGTCAGAAGGTGTTCCAGCGTAGCATTTCATGCTTTGGCCAAGCATTTTTAAACATGGCCACGTATCAAGTTGACTATCAGTGGTTAGTCGCACAATTAATATTACGTTTGCAATTAACATATCACAGTGTCATTGTATTCTTCATCGACCGTGATAATCGGATATTAAAGTTGTCATTGGTGTTTCAAACAACGAAATATTATTTCAGGGCTTATACCATAATGGATTCGTCTAGGATATCCACTTTCCTAATATCAATTTTATTGATAGTCTATGGAAGTTTCCGATCTCTAAATATGGAACAGGAAGCTAGAGAAAGAGAAAAAGAAAAGGAACGTGGTAATTTATTGACCGGAATTTTGAGTAATAGCAGCACAGCCAATGCAGATGGTGCTAATGGAAGAGTTCAAACCCTAAACACAATGCATGCTCTCTGTCTACCTCTTGGTGCTTCCATTTCTCTACTCGTCATGTTTTTCTTTTTCGACAGCATGCAGATGCTTGTGGCAATCTGTACAGCCAGTAAGTTTCATGAGACAGTTTAATTTATGATTATTATTATTACAATTGTAACTTATTTATTTAAGCATGGTATTAAATAAAATAACAATTTATTTACAGTTGTAGCAACAGTTGCATTGGCGTTTCTTTTATTGCCAATGTGTCAGTATATCATTAGACCATGTTCGGATGGTAACAAAATATCCTTCGGTGTTTGCGGAAGGTTTACCGGTGCAGAATTGCTTTCTTTTTCATTGAGTGTCAGTATAGTATGCATCTGGGTACTGACCGGGCATTGGCTACTCATGGATGCAATGGGTATGGGACTATGCGTAGCATTCATTGCATTTGTTCGATTACCTAGTCTAAAGGTGTCCACTATATTACTAACTGGACTACTCATTTATGATGTCTTCTGGGTTTTCTTTTCATCCTATATATTCAGCACAAACGTAATGGTTAAGGTAAGCTTCCATAAATTCGAATAGAGATAGATACGAAATTGTATAGAATTATTTGATGTATTTTCTTTTATTCCTAATTTTTTTATTCGTTTGTTTAATAATAGGTAGCAAGTAGACCAGCAGATAATCCAGTGAATCTTGTGGCTAGAAGGTTACACTTAGGTGGTGTGGCAAGAGAGGCACCAAAACTTCCTCTGCCTGGGAAATTAGTGTTTCCATCTATGCATCAAGCAGGACATTTTTCAATGCTGGGCCTAGGTGATATTGTTATGCCGGGCCTCTTGCTTTGCTTCGTGTTACGATATGACGCATACAAAAAAACTCAGCTGTTGCCCGGTGGTTGTGAAACTGGAGTTCCACCCCCGCGTCACATAAATCGTATTAGTTATTTTCATTGTTCCCTCATCGGTTATTTTCTTGGTTTACTTACTGCTACTGTAAGCTCTGAGGTGTTCAAAGCTGCGCAACCTGCCTTATTGTACCTTGTACCCTTCACCCTATTGCCACTGCTCACAATGGCATACCTCAAGGTACATGTGATTCAGAACTTCTTCTTTTTTCTCTTTTATTTATTTCTCTATGTATGCCACGGTAATTTATACGAGTGTGATATATTTGCAGGGAGATTTACGTCGAATGTGGAGCGAACCATTCATATCTCAGCAACCTTCTAAGCACATGGAAGTTTGACAACAGTCATGAGTTTGTGTATATTACACATTATGGGAGGACAACTACTCGCAGAATCCCATTGTCACTTATCATAACGTCCTTATTTTTATCAATGTCATTTAATGTAAGTAATTCTTTTCTACACATGCATCTTTCAATACCACAATGCAAATTACGGTTTCGTATCATACAATTGATATGAGTGATTTGCATTGCAACTAAAGGTATACTATACTACGACATTGATTTAATATAACGAAGCATACAAGACGTTTAACGAACAAGTTTTCTTTATTGAACTGAACAGAAATAGTTCTCTAAAGGCGTATTTAGAATACTGGCTATCGCCAAATGCATCGTTGGTATTCATTTCGTGTTTGACATTCGATGTTGCGACAATGAATGAACTATATGTAATAGGTAAAGTCAATGATAACAATTGTTGTCTAATTATTTAGTATGCGCGTAAAAAACCCGTTCCGAGAAACACTTAAAAGGAGGGTACATGTCTTTTTTTTCTTCTTTAATTTTGCAGTATGATTATCACACAGATTTTCGAAGATTCAACACACATTTTTTTATTCTTTTTTTACACTAAACTAATAGCGTGTACACATATTACTAATTTCACTATAGCTTCGTTATAAATGTGTGTGATATTCTATGCGGAAAATTAAAGTCTTTTTAATTTATTATTCAACTGATATCAGACTAATTGTATGTAACGCATAGTTATGGATAGAGTAATTTAATAATTATTCGAAGATTTTCATGAAGATCTAGCGAACGTATGTGTGTAGGTTGTGACTTTCTTTTTACTTGGAGCTACTATTCAACAAAGCATTCTTTATGCAAATGTATATATAAATTTTGGGTTTTATAAACTTAAGAGTTAAAGAAAATTTACGGTTTGTTATTAGGATAAACAGCAAGCATTACAACTTGCCAAACGTCTTGCTAACTTTGTATAGCACGATGGAAAATTGAGAATAATTTTTGGGAATGATGAAGCTGAATGTTGGAGAACTTTATTGACAAAAAGAATAAAATAAATTGCATATTTGTGGCTTGATTTTCAAGGACTCGTGATAGGAAGGAAAGAGTTTATGATTACAAAGTAGTGTTCTGATTAAGCTCTTGCTATGGATAGGCACCAGAAAGACTTTATATGTTTATTTAAAAAGAAGACTGAAAATAATATTGTATGAAAGCCAACAGATTGAGAGGTGTCTCAAAATACAATCAATCCTTTTTGTTCAATTTTTCTTGTATCAATTTATAGTACCGTAGATTGATATGATACGATATAATATAATATAATATAATATAATATAATATAATATAATATACAATATAATATTAAGTAATGTGACATAAATAGTGTAATAATTGCTTTTATAATCGTCACATAATTTGCCGTAGATTACGCGATAATTAGAGTCGAAAAACTTGTTAACTGTTTACTAATTGTTTTTATAATACTTTATTCGTCACATTCTAAAATTCACCACGAAAAGTTACGAACGAACTATATGTACATCTGAATTTTGCTCTGTGAATACATTTTATTAATAAGATATTTCAAAGAAGTTAATACGTTTTTTAATGTAATCTGTTTTGCACTTAGTATGGTATAGTCGTAAATTATTGGGTACAGAAATACAACATCGGTTTAAAGTAATCATAACTTGTACAATTGTATATTGACTTAGAAAGTAAATTCTAATCTGTAGTGCAAACGAAAAAAAAAATATTATATTTGCAATCTTCTCGTTAGAAAAATTTCCGTAGGTCGTTCTTTATCTTAAACATTGCGCCCTTACTTTTATAACGCGAAACAATTAATGTTATATAGTACTATACAAAAACTAATAACTTCAAACTTTCTGAAAATATAAAAAAAAGATTATTTTATACATGTCGATTTTTTGTCTTTATTAACGCGGATTAAACAATTTAAGCAATTTCTATGAGCTATTTCATACCTCACTTATAATAACACTCCTTTTGATACGATGGAATTAGTTTTTGTATAAAACTGTAATTCTTCCTACACTTTATTCATTTACCTGTCCATAGCACAAGCAATTTATTCTTATTCTTATTCTTATTCTTATTCTTATTCTTAGCCGCGTCCTAAGAAAATAATATTTGAACGAACTGCGTAAAAAAAAAGAAATCTATTTCTCTTATAAGATGTAAGGACGTAAGTAACAAAATATATACTATCTCCTTCGGTTGCAAACGCAGAAAACAATGCTTGAACATTCTCAAGGAATAAGAATGTAACTGAGCTGTATTAAGCGTTTACTATCCTTTAACAGTTCTAATTATTTATTTTATTTTTTTTCTTCCTCCTAATGTATATTACAATGCAAAGTTAACTTGTGCATAATATACCATTTTAGTTTTTGGGTCTATAATAATTGAAACTAACGTGCAAAAATACAATTTATTTCAATGCTTTCGTTCTTGGAGACAAACCTATGGAATACTTTTTTCGTATCAATTTTTCGTACAAATAGAATTTAAAGCATTATAATGTAGAAAATATCGATCGCAAGATTATTACTTAGTTTATGGTGAAAATGAAAGACGCGCAAAAATTATATTTCCCACATTTTTATAAATATGCGCAATAAAGCCACGCTTCAAGAGTTCTCAAGTCTGGTGGATTTTATTTATCTGACTAGGATGAAAAGTTTCGAAACGGGAAAGATGTACATACATAGCAGACACGGCTGTCCTTCAGATTTCCCACAAACTAAGTGACAAAATGAATATATATATGCATATATATATTAGTGATATAATGTATGAAATAAATAGCAAGGTAAACGAGAAATACATTTAATGAAACAGAAATCGGAATTTAAGTCATAAATAGAATACAATTAACTGCTA
Organism: Nomada fabriciana; assembly: GCA_907165295.1. Lineage (NCBI taxonomy): Eukaryota > Metazoa > Arthropoda > Insecta > Hymenoptera > Apidae > Nomada > Nomada fabriciana. The sequence continues at coordinate 15,910,874 of OU015690.1, forward strand.
AATAATATAGCTAATATACTTCTAAGAGCACTTTGCTTGTACGGTTGCAATTCTCGATTTGCATGTGTACAGCTATGTACATTTTTATATATAATAAAAACACGATCATTTTCACGGTGGTCGTGTTGAATAAGTAAAGTTATTGAATAAACTTACATGTGTTCTTTTTCCATATCACTGTTACATGTAACTCCAATAACGTTATAGATACGCATATCTTAAGTACGTTTACAATACTTTGGATTAGAACGTCAGCAGATAATGTACTGTCTCTCGGATATAACACAAGGGGCAACGATGAGGCAACTGATGACAGAATGACAATATCTTCACAGAATTCATCAAGATAATCATACGCTACTCTGTGCCATCGTCACGTTATCTAAATTCCTCTTTATACTCTCCAATTCGTTCATATCGGTAACCGAGGTTTCGCATTTATAAACCACCAATGAATGGTAGAAATGAACAGCGAAAGCGATGAACACTATAAGGACCGGGATTACTATAATGGTACTGGCAGTGGCGGCGGTGAACGAGTAGTCCCAAAATTTCACCCAGCACAATATAGCCACCTCCACTAGAAACAAGAACAACCCCAACACCGTGGAAAATGCCCAAGCGAGCTCAATGAAGCCACGCATTCTTTCGTGAGGGGATTCCGTGACGAGACGTGACACCTGAAGTTTACTAATAGCCTCAATATTGGGCAATAAATACGTGCTTATCATTAAAGCAAAGATGTGTACTGATACTAAAACGGTTGTGCAAACAGCGAACATCACAAACAGCCATTCCGGTACCGCGGTTGGCTCGTTTATTTGCAGCTCGACCATAGCCACCTGAAAGATAAAGAAAAAAAAACCATGAAAGGTGATCTAAATATTTTTAGTCATCAACTATGAAGTAGGGGCCCGTCGAAAATCCATTACGTCAACCTCGACGCGAGACGTATTGTTAAAGAAAGTTATATTTGCCTTATATAATGATAGATGAGGCTCAAGATTACACGGAATTGTTGTCCACGTCTGTTTAATGATTTTCAGGAAACGTTGTGTAATCCGCCACGGATTTTCTGATTATACAAACATAGATTTACTTGGAAAATTAACTCGCCCGAGAGGAATGTACACCAGCAAGCATTACAAACTTGCGTTGGCTGATTTCTTTCTTCCCTGGTGTCCCGCGCAAATGAAAATACGTACATGTATATTCGTTACGCATACGTTTATTCGACGATTGTGCGCGTCGCCGTTTAGATCGTTAAGGGAGATTTATCGGCGCATAATCTGACGATTGATCATCAGCATAATAAATTGCATCAATGGAATTTTAATAGATAAATACGTTACGACGATCTTCAACGTCCTCGTCGTGAGGCGTACTCACCATGGCGAAACCACTCAACAGTTCCGAAGTTGTTGCTGTCGCTTTTAATTTGGCTCTGCTCATATGAAGTCTTCTCCATGAGAGACCTTCGGGACCAGCTTGCTCCTCGTTGCCAGGTGAGGAAGGCGTTTGTGGCGCCGGTGATCCCGCACACGTACAACAGCATGCGTAGGGCATGTTATTTGCCAAGATATGGCTATTTGGAAACGGAGGGCCGACCATCGATCTCATATCCAAGGCTACATAACGATTGTGCCTATTTCTTGGCGATAGAACCAGCTCGCTTTGAGCAGGGGACAGCGAGGTCCTCGAATTGTAACACGAATAACTGGTTTCGTGCATTTGCGATTGCTTCGGGAAATAGGCAAGCGAAGTTGGTCTAGTTCTCTGTGCACCATAGGGGAATTGACAGAAATCGATCTGCGTCGCTTTGTTAGATCTTCCATTGACCTCCTCGCTGTTCCTGTGCATAGACATCGCGTTGCTCTTCCCATACTTTTCGTTCGTCACCTTCTCATCCTGAATAGAAAAACTATTTCTACTCGTGCCATCGGCCAGCAAGCCGACGTTACCGTTCGACATAATTTCACCCTTGTGTTCTCCGTGCGCTGTTCTAAAAATCATCCACCCCCGGACACTTGCTGACACCAGTTTGGAACCGTGGACCGCGTACTACCACCTCACGGATGACCGTTCCTTCGCGAAGCGCAGTCAAATAATCGTGCCGCGATTTTCACGAACGCTCAAACGTTACCATTGTTCCCTCTGGATTGAGTCAGTGCATACGTTCACACAATCACCGTGCGATTATCATACGTTCCGTTTCTTCCACCGCATTCCATGTCTCGCATTCGGCCCACTCCTAATTCTTCGTCGTCTATCTTCGATTTCTTAATTAAACTAACTAATCGCGAAACGCACGCCGTTTGATATCATGCTGTACAGTCGTCACGACACTTTGATCGCCAGTCACATCCGCCCCGGTGCCAGATCATTTCCTAAGATGTTATTTAGAGAAACCTTTCAGACGCGCGCGGAATGATACACGTTTCGCAGAGTGGGCCGAACGGAAGCGAGTAGTTTCGAGGCTTTGCGATAGAACACTGACCGAACCGCGGTATTGCATCGCCGTTCAGGCACACATGACGTACTTGTCTGAATCATAACAATAGTATTAATTGCCCCGGAGCCATACCGGCCACATAATAACCGGCTACGCGGCCTTAGCGTATGTATGTGCTCTTCTGCTCCCGACCACTGTGCGTTTGCCTTCTCCTCTCTCACGTGTCTCCGCTGAAAGATGCTACCGCGGCCAATGACGCTTGTTTTCTTGCCTCTGGAACAGAGATAAGATAATCACGAAGGGAACGCACCTGAACAGGTATCAAAACACCAACAGGGAACGAGGTGTCATCAATTATATCTGTCGAAAAGAAAAATCCTGGCAGGGTTTCCTTTGTAACGAGGACTTGCGTTCTATGTTGTTCTCGGTACTGTTGTTGGTTCTTCTTTTCTGTTTCTTTTTTTAATTGTTCCTTCTTCAAGCCAGCTTCGTGTGAGTATGGAAACTTGACCGTGATCGTTTGTAAGGCCGGTTGTAATTAGAAAGACGGTGTCGCTCGTGCGACATTAATTACATAACTTGCATCGATGATTTATATAAAATTGATGTTTGCGGTCGCGATTAGATACAGTGGTGGAAAAATTGCGCTGGTTGTACCTTCAGTTTGTGTTAGTTTTCTCGCCGTGAAATAATATTTCGCGTTTCACACGAATTTCAGTATTCGAGAATCGAGCGTCCTAGATATGCACCTTACGTTCAGAAATTGCGACGGCAATCTTTTTTCGCGTGTCTGCATGCAGATAAGCGACTTGTGATGCGCACAAGAATATATTCATTGAAACGCAGCCATGGAAAAACTACTTTCGATTGTAACTGCATTCTGGAGGACAATCTTGAAACGTTATTTACGAAAGACCGCTTATTCTAATTGAGAGAATCTCCTTGCTTCGACGCATGTATCTTCGCGAGTTCGACTAGGTGATCGTCATCGATTTTTGTTCAGGTTGAACAAGCTACAATTCTTTAATTGAATATTTCGTTCCGCGTACTATTTGCGGAAAAATTGTTCGCATTGGACAACCGTTTCTGCATGTTTAAAAGATATTTCGGGGTCGCTGCATATTTGCCTGTTTGCATTTCGTGCAGCAGGTGGACGACGATGCCGAACATGTTTCAAGGGAGCTGTATGCGAATGTGTGCCATCGACGATTTACAGAAAAAGTTTATCTATTGGCGGCGCATTTGCATATGCAAGTGCACGCTCAAAGTAATAAGAATCATGCAGGTTGGGAAATATAACTGATCAAGCCGATTGCTTTGATTTCTCCTATTGTCTGCAATTTCTGTCTTTTGAGGACGTAATGGTCGAGTTCTTAAAATGAAGGTAAAGGATGCCGCTACACGGCAATACACAATGTATAAATGCTTCCAGCACTGTTTATTTTTTATGAACAATTTATAGATTTGTTTAAAAATTGCACGGCAACTGTACAAGAAGGTGGTTCAAAAATAGGGGAAGATCGTTACTTGTTTCGAGAGCTTTAATTTGAGACGTTTTTCTTATGTATGTCTTACGTTCATATTACACTCACTTTCGAATTTTCGTTAATATTTTGGTGTCTACTTGCAGTTGTAAATATTATGCATTATTTATTATCTTGCTGCTTATGTAGATTCTTCTGTTTTCTGGCGCTCTAGAGATAATTCTTTAGTAAGATGATTCATATATGCTTCGCCTTGAGAATTTCATTTTCTTCTTACTCATGAAGTCGTCTTTTTTCATAAATGAAATACCCTTGTATATATTTTAATTTGTAAATGAATCTGTAAAGATGTACTTAAAATTACGCGGGTCTCTGCCATATCTACATTGCCTACTTTGGTGATGCCATCTATACAGAACTCCTTGAAACTATTCGCGCCTCCTACTTGGCTTAAGTGTAGATATGACAGAGGCCCGGTAGCTTCAAGAAGTTCTGCATAGATGGCAATACTAATAACTCAAGATAAAACAGACATACATGTAGTTTCGAGCAGTTCTTTATAGATGGCGATCCTGAAGCCACTTGGGTGTAGATAAGGCAGGGATACGAGTGATAAGTACTTACTCGGCAATTCTTGGAAATCACGTCACGTTCGAAGAATTTCCGATCGCAAAATTTCTGAGTTTCTGGCAAAAATATCTCGTGATTTTGTATTAGGAGAATATTATGTGCGAGGTCTTCGAAAGCCCCAGTTCTAGGAAATGACGTCGTATTCCAGAAATTTCTGACCGCTTAATTTTCGGGACTTGTTCCCAAATTTAATAACGTATAGGACCATTTTGACAAGTTTCTCGCTTTAGGACTTTGCATTTAAAGTTCGTTCACGATACTTCTTCTATAAGGAATTGAAGTTAGGTTCTTTCAAGGATTGGTAAGGTATGAAAATAAAAAGGGCAGGAGAATTCCTTTCGTAGAAGATTTATTTAAACTATTCAAGGAAAAATATAAATAAAGGAAAAAAACGAACACTAAGCAGAAATTATTGTACATTGTATCCTAAGTGCAATATGCAGTCAATTAGCTCGAATTATTTTCCACATAATTATCAAACGTCTGTTAAACGTTTCATAATTATCCGATAAATAATTGATTGCCCAGGTCTCACCACGTGGAGGTTACTGCGCATGGAGACCCACCCTAGCCACGGCCCTTCCACCCTCCAATTACACGAAAACTAATTCTAATATAATTTGTGAGAAAGAAAAATCCTCCTCTTATTGTCAATTTGTAGAACGTTCATTAATTGATCGAAGTACAAATATGACAGCAAGAGGAGTACTTGGAGTATTCACGACCGAAAGCTAAATTGAATATCCGAAGGAAACCTAAAACAAAATCTGAAATCATTTTCCTGAAATTAAACATTTTTAAAAATATATCGTACGATCTTAAAAACTAGACAACGAAATATTATTACAGCAGTGTACACTGCTGTCTTAAAAACTAAGACACATTTGAAAAATAAATCCTACTTTCTTAAATACTAGATTAGATTCGAATACACCCTGCCTGATTAAGGATCTAACTTAGAAATAGAATCACCCTACCTAGTATAACATCTAAGATTTCAATGAAAAGAATAACACCAATAATATCCTACCTACATAAGAATGTAATAGATACTTTATCATACTCATGGAGGTATAAGTATGCACATCCTTAATATGGAATAATTGTTCGTGGCCCATGGTGTCCTAGAACAGAACGAATCGATTTTTAATTTCGTAAACCCTGCCTAATTAAAAGTCTAATAATTTCAATTCTAAAACCTGCCTGTATAAAGATCTAAAACTATGTGTTCAAACAAATCCTACCTACATAAGGAGCTAAAAGTGTGGATCGATTTATAATTGGGCCTGCCTAATTAATTGTCTAAGAAATGTAGTTAGTTAAAAGGACAGGGGTAGGGTCAGGGTCAGGGGCAGGGTAAGGGCACGGGCGGGGACGGGCGAAGATGTGGTCATATTATTATACGTATCATGAATCCTCCTCTTCAGCTGATTCTTTTCAATGCTTCTGAAACAAAGACAAATTGGAAGTAATTAGTAAAGTATTATAAAAATCTAAAATTCACAAATGGGATCAAATGGGAGGCAAGTAACGGAAGTGACTGCTACCGAGCAGTCCGCGAGCCCTCGGCCCTAAGTCTGGACAGTAAGAGGACTTAGAATCTACACCAGTTTCGATACCGAGCCACAGCAATCATTGTGGAACGGAAGCAAGACCGAACCACGATTCCAGATTATGTCCCATATACCTTCTGCCACCCCAAGGTGTGCTTGGCGTGGTCTAACTCGCAGGAATTTCCTACTAGGCGGGTCACCTGTCCGGAACGCAATCACAGCCCCACACACCGCTCACGATGACACTGCAGCCCGGAAATGCAAGAACCGCGACCACGATTCCAGATTTAGGGCGAAAACCAACAACCGTTAGAGACGTAGTCTAACAGCGTGCCTCGGATCCTTCCTCCAGAACCACAATCACGCCCCCACACATCGTCACTCGCTGACACTGAGTCCCCAACCATCGGTACCCCGGGCCGAGAACGGAAAAAGGAATAAAGCTAATAGTGGTGAAATAAATTAGAAGAAAAGTAACGATCGTGATTGATCCCGGCAGAGAGTAAAAAAGGGAATAAATCAAAGAAGAAAATGAAGTGAAAAAGGGAATGTGGGGGGAAAGTGCAATGCGCAGTCAATTCGCTCGAATTATTTTCCACATAATTATCAAACGTCTCTTAAACGTTTAATAATTATACGATAAATAATTGATTGCCCGGGTCTCACCACGTGGAGGTTACTGCGCATGGAGACCCACCCTAGCCACGGCCCTTCCACCCTCCAATTACGCGAAAACTAATTCTAATATAACATGTGAGAAAGAAAAATCTCCTCTTATTGTCAATTTGTAGAACGATCATTAATTGATCGTAGTACAAGCAAGGCAACAAGAGGAGTATTTGGATAATTCGCGACCGAAAGCTAAATTGAATATTAGAGGGAAACCTGAAAGAAAATCTGCAAGGTAACTGAATTTCCTGAAACAAAACTTTCTTGAAAATATATCCTACGATCTTAAAAAGTAGACAACGAAATATTACCACAGCAGTGTACACTGCTGTCTTAAAAACTAAGACACAGTTTAAACATAAATCCTCCCTTCTTAAATACTAGATTAGATTAAAATGCACCCTGCCTGGCTAAAGATCTAACTTAAAACTAGAATCACCCTACCTAATATATCATCCAAGAATTCAATCAAAAGAACAATTTCAATAATATCCTACCTACATAGGACTTTAATAGATACTTTATCATATTCATATACGTATAAGTATGCATATATTTAAAATGGACCAATTGAAGAGGAATTAATATCGAGGTCTATGGTATCATCCTAGAACAGATCGAACCAATTTTTAGTTTCGTAAACCCTGCCTAATTAGAAGTTTAATAATTTCAATTAGTGTAAAACATGGCCGTATAAAAGGGCAGCGGCAGGGGCAGGGTCAGAGTGTAGTCACATTATACATATTATAAGCAATCCTCTTCCCTCGCCGATTATCTTCAATACTCCTGAAACAAAGACAAACTAGAAGTAATTAGTAAAGCATTATAAATATCTTAATCTCACAAATGGGATCGACGAAGCTGTCTCTTTGTAGTTTCCAGTCGTGCCTCTGATACCGTGAATCTGTAACAATCTTCTGCGTTGGATTAGTAACGTCCACTCAAGTCATGGAACGAATCAAGAAGGGGTGAAATGGGATGAGGAGGCAAGCAACGAAAGTGACTGCTACCGAACAGTCCGCGAGCCCTCGGCCCAAAGTCTGGACAGTAAAAGGACTTAGAATCTACGCCAGTTTCGATACCGAGCCACAGCAATCATTGAGGAGCGGAATGCAAGACCGAACCACGATTCCAGATTATGTCCCATATACCTTCTGCCACCCCAAGGTGTGCTTGGCGTGGTCTGACTCGCAGGAATATCCTACTCGGCGGGCCACCTGTCCGGAACGCAATCACAGCCCCACACACCGCCCACGATGACACTGCAGCCCGGAAATGCAAGAACCGCGACCATGATTCCAGATTTAGGGCGAAAACCAACAACCGTTAGAGACGTAGTCTAACAGCGTGCCTCGGATCCTTCCTCCAGAACCACAATCACGCCCCCACACATCGTTACTCGCTGACACTGAGTCCCCAACCATCGGTACCCCGGGCCGAGAACGGAAAAAGGAATAAAGCTAATAGTGGTGAAATGAATTAGAAAAAAAGTAACGAGAGTAATTGCTCCCGGCAGAGCGCAAAAAGGGAATGAAACAGAAAACGGAGTGAAGCAACAAGGGGAATGAAGCAAAGAGGGAACTAGAGGAGAAAGTGCAATGCGCAGTCAATTCGCTCGAATTATTTTCCACATAATTATCAAACGTCTGTTAAACGTTTAATAATTATACGATAAATAATTGATTGCCCGGGTCTCACCACGTGGAGGTTACTGCGCATGGAGACCCACCCTAACCACGGCCCATCCACCCTCCTATTACGCGAAAACTAATTCTAATATAGCTTGTGGGAAAGAAAAATCTCCTCTTATTGTCAATTTGTAGAACGTTCATTAATTGATCGTAGTACAAATATGACAGCAAGAGGAGTACTTGGAATATTCACGACCGAAAGCTAAATTGAATAACCGCAGGAAACCTAAAACGAAATCTGAAATCAATTTCCTGAAACAAAACTTACGTAAAAATATATCCTACGATCTTAAAATATAGACAACGAAATATTATTACAGCAGTGTACACTGCTGTCTTAAAAACTAAGACACAGCTAAAAATAAATCCTCGCTTCTTAAATACTACATTAGATTCAAATGCGTCCTGCCTGACTAAAGATCTAACTTAAATTAGAATCATCCTACCTAATATAATATCTAAGGGTTAAATTAAAACAACAATTTCAATAATATCCTACCTACATAGGAATCTAACAGATACTTTATCATACTCATGTAGGTATAAGTATGCATATAACTAATTCCCCTTCAATTAGTCCATATTAATTTCGTGGTGCATGCCTTCCTAGAACAGACAACTGGCAACAATTTTTGGTTTCATAAGCCCTGCCTAATTAAAAGTCTAATAATTTCAATTCGTGCAGATCCTGCCTGTATAAAGATCTAAGATGGTGTGATCAAACAAGTCCTGCCTTTATAAAGAGCTAAAAGTATTATTCGATTTATAATTGGGCCTGCCTATTTATATGTCTAATTAATTAATAAGGGCAGGGCTTTGGGGCACGGTTTCGGGGCAGGGAAGGGGTGAGGGTGTGTTCGTATTATACATTTTTTCATGAATCCTCTTCTCTTCAATGCTTCTGAAACCAGCACAAACTCGAAATAATTAGTAAAGCATTATAAGAACGAATTCTTAAACTCACAAATTGGATCGACGAGGCTGGCTCCTTAATTTTGAAGTTTCCAATCATGTCCTGGATAATATTTTTGGATCTGTATTCTACATATTCCATTTTTGAGCCTCTGACATATCTACTTATGTTTGTTTAATGTAGCATATTTGGGATCATCTGTAAATCTGTAACAATCTCAAGCATTGGATTAGTGACATCCCCAAGCCACCCCTTTTTACAATGAAATGAAACTGCTTTCAATTCGTAATAACTGAATTTTACCGCAGTTAATAAATCAGAATTGAAATGGAAAATGCAGCTATGTTTTAATGACAATAGGTAATTGGATTTCGGCCAAAGTGATATATTCTTTTGTACGTTCTAGATCAAACTGAATGGTGGTATCAATTTCATTAAAAACTCCAAAATGAAGTAGTCACATTTCACTACAATTGATTCTATTTTGCTTCTACAAAGAAGCGACAAACGATTGTTCGGGAGCAAAATATCAAACTTCCACTATCACCATGCCGGGGTACAACTACAGCCAAGAACATTTTTCGTGCAAGGATTTTTGATTAAATATTGACGGATATCGCGAGTGAATTTCAATCTCTACAAAGCAAGTCCGAAAAGTTATAAAAATCGGCTCTACTAAAAAAAAGATGAAAATAAAATTGCAACGATTAAGATGTGGCTTACGATGTGGCTAATTTTTGACTTACGATGATGTGCCACTCTCCAGGGTGGCTCCAGGATAGGGATTGATATTCGCAACTCTAATTAAAAACGCGATCTTTAATCAACGCAACGCTAAGTGGAACTCGCAATGCAATCATATCGCAACACTATTTCTTAAGGCTGATAGAAGGCCCACAGTAAATTATTTGTAATATCAAAAAGCAATGTATTTGAAGATCCTCTGTAAAGTTAGCTGAAGGCTCAAGACGCGAAAATAATTTCCGCAACACTAGAAACTTTCTCAGATCGAAAGTATATTATAAAATACTACAATTAACTAACAATAAGAACAGCAAAATTGCAAGAACAATCGCGATATCATTGCGCAACGCTAAATCAATCACGATTTTCATTTGCTCGCAACTCTAATTAAAAACCGTGAGTCACTTCGCAACTCCAAGAATACCAGAGACTCGTTTTCTTTTTCGCGACTCTACTTGGAAACCGCGTGGCATTTAACGCAACTCTAATTCGATTCGTTCTCAAGTTTTTCGCAACTCTAAAGCAACGCGATATTTTTGGGAGGGCTGTATCGTTGGGCCGGAATGTGCGTCGGCCAAGTACAAGTAAAAATTCTACAAATGAAAATGCAAGCACAGTGACAAAGTAGTAACAAAGAATGATTCCCCATTCTTAAAAAGAATGGGGAGCCATTAGTAGTTGCCCTCTTGAGTGACAGTTTGTCGGGCCTCTTCGGCATATAGCCTCTCCTTTTCGTTGGACCCAAGGGTCAGCTGAAACTTAAACTAGGCTCGAGGCTCTAATCGAAAACCAAGGGAAAACTTGTAAATGTGAAATAAGGAGTTGAAATCGCGGAGCTAAATGGAACACACGTGGCCGAATCACGAACCAATAAAATCGTAAAATTGTGATTACGGAAAATCGCAAAGATTACGATTAAAATTGTAATCGTTCTTCGTTCACACGTGCAGCCTCGAGCATAATGTAACACGTTTCGTTTCGGAGCCTAAATCGCGACCACGACCGCGAAGGATTCGAAAAATCGATAGGCAAAGCCAGAGGCGAACGCATTTTCGTTCGCGCCACAGCTTCACCGTCGACTTTTCAAATCAGATTTCCTGAAACAGGTTGAACACGCGAAATAGTGCCTACCCGATCAGAGACTGTGTCAACCTGCCCGGCCCTACCTACTTATGTCTATCAATCACACCAGAAAGTATACTACCTATCCTACCTGGACCTATATTTAAAAAATGGCAAACAGGCACACCAACACACGGCACTCCACGGTTCTCAATCAAACAATTGGGCGCAAAAGCCTACACTAGGGAGGCGTCCCGGGACACCCCCGACACCCAAGTGCTGTCACACAACTTGCACACTCTAATGTACGTACCATTTTTCTGAAATCGACTGACAGTGGCTGGGATCTTTGCGTTTTCGAGGAAAAAGACCACGCCGCGGTAGATATTTAATAGAATAATTAAATAGTACCGATAAAACAGCTACTTGATAGCAATTGATAAGTATATTCGATTCTCTTTGGGATTTTGTCCTTTGTTATCTTAAATGGCAAAAATTCGTGCCTCAGTATAGTAGGGATTATTAATACAATTAATAGTAAAAATGATGTCTCTGCTTTAAATTAATGGACATCTTATCTTGGTCATAATAGCTACATTTTAGTACGAAACGACGCAAATCCACAGCCTAACCACACACACAATGTGGATATTACGCCGTGCATGATACACCAAACGCACTGTCAGTCGCCAACAATAAATCATTATAAACTAATTAAATATCATCGTGCTCTACCACCGTTTTCCCACCCAAGTAGCACCTGGGCACGTGAGTGGGATCCGGGCAGTGAACACGGAAAGGGTTAAACCTGGAAATCCTCGTCTAAAAAAAGGATGAAGACATACTGATTTTCTAACGGGCTAAATATATACATGTATATATACCAGATCAATATACGATTTTATTTTATTAAAGAGAAAATGAAATGACTCTACTTTATTAGAAGAATTGTGCAACGACTTTACTTTATTAGAAATATTGTGCAGTGACTCTACTTTATTAGAAAAATTGTGCAATGACTCTACTTAATTAGAAAAATTATTCAATGATTCTACTTTAATATACTTTGAATGAAATTGAAACAACCTCGGATGTTCCCGTCATCAAAGCATTGCTTCTAAAACACAAGGTTGGTTTTAAAGTAGATTGCTTTGATTTCGAGATCTACCCGTCGCGTATTGTCTTCTTGTACATTCAGATTTAATTAATATCTTGTACGGGAAAAGTGAAATTATTGATATCTCTAAACGCTGAGGGCTAATATGGATAACGAATAATAAAATTATTCGATAGTTCCAACAAATTGACAAGGTAACTTTATATATCATCAAAATAGAAAGAAGAGTAAATACTCTTACTAACAATTTATTATAACTGTGCAGTAATTGCAACTGACAAATAAACGAAGTCGAAGGGTATTCGACTTCTCCACTACAAACTAATGCACGTATAATACTGGACGTTACTTTATATTCATTTAATAATTAATAACTATTTAAATATCGTTCCATAGGTATTCAATTAAATACTCTATTATAAAAAGATATATAGTGATATATCATATACTAAATATGATCTCTTTTAAAATTATCAAGTTATTTAAAAACGCGTTGTACAAGGAGACCTATCCTCATATAATATAAAACAGTAAAGAAGTTACTACTCATGAGTATATTTCCATATACCCATGGTCACAGTGCTTGCCAGAAAAATCTACGTAATTACAACCAGTCACTCGTGTCGGTTCGGACCTTTCGTCCTGCGACATGATTGAGTGACCAGAGGAACTTTAAAGCATGCGACTCACCGGTTGCAGACTCAGCAGGGGTGCGGTCAAGCTCGTCGCCAGCGAAGCCATGGAAGCTGCTGAAACATTCAAAAAGAGCAAACAACATTAAAATCTATGTATTTTCAGTACTTTTGGAATGTGTTAATCATTATTGCAATACAAGATTAAAGAAATAAGGAGATACTTACTCGTGAAGTTGATGGCCGAAAGCCCGAACTCGCCGAACAGGACACTGACTTTAATGGAACACTTGTGATTGACAAACAAAGTGATTCTAATCTCGCGAGAGTATTGTTTCGGAGCAAACACTGACTCTACTTTCGCGTATCTTTATTTAATTATAATTATTAAGAGCGGTTGCGCTCAGAAAATAATAAAAAGAACTTTAACGGAACAAGCACTGACTCTACCAACCGCATTGCGCGCGGTCATAAAAATTTGCTGAAAGAAAATCTGCACAAGTTAGTAAATGAGGGTGGGAGGTAGAAATTAAAGCAATACACATGTGATTTTATTTGTCTCTTTCTTATTTCTGTATGTCTGTTGAGGAATTACTGCTTTTATTTTTAATAAAGTACTAGTGTATTATTAATTGTCTATTCAAGATATATTATTATAGATTAATATAAATGATTTACTAAAAGCGTACTGTGACTGTTCTATGTCAGAGTTTTAAAAGTGATCATGATCCTAGTAAGTAAGCAATATCGCGCATTTATAAATTCTCGTAGCTGCTTGTAGAAATCAAGACTCGAAACTATTTATCATGCTTCAAGGGCATGGCAACAAGTACGTAAGTACGCGCAATCCTGAATCGTAAATACAATTTGACTAACCTTGTGCGTAGGTTACAGAGATAATAAAAGTGTTTATATAAATACTAGTGAAGCTATAATAGAAATCGCGACCGAAATGCAGTGAAAGGTGAACATATTTAAATTTTTCGTTTAGAATTAATGTCATTTACTGACTCTAGTTTCAATCGCGAATGGTATGTCGTAAGTTCTATTTGAAATGTTTAATTTATTTAATGAACACGAATATACGAATTCAGAGAAGAAAGTATTGAAATCTATTTACAATAACGAAAGTGTTCAATAACTTTCAATCGAAGGAAACGAACTTGAGCCGAAAACCAATCGCCAGATAACAAGAAGTATACATATACCGTTGGGATAATAAGTTAAATGTTACCACTCCTTCATCAGAGGTCATTGGGCTGATTGTTATGCATCGCAGTAATTGTATCTCAGTACTCCATTCCTGCAGCCTTAATATGATATTTTTTGACAGCCAATCATCCATTATACCTGCAACAAAAAGAATAGATCTATGAAAGACATGTTCTAAAATCAGAATCAAATTCGAAGTCGCAAAAGCAGTATGTAAGTGACTGAATAAAATATAATAGATATTCTAAGAACCGTTCAAACTAATGAATTAGTTAACGCGATGTTACAACAAACGACTAGTTAATCTCATATTAAAAAGATCTCGATGCCGGACGAAGACGCGTCCATCCTCAATTGAATGATCGGTCATTCGTCCAGCAAAGGAGACTCAAGAAAGATTTTAATCATTAAAGTTTAATGTACTGTTGCGATAGTAGAAATATTGTTAGCTAAACGCGTATTAATTAATAGAAGCTAATAATCAAGCGTACACGATAGTAAAGTAAAGCCCGAGGTGTTATTGTTTTGTAGAGCGAGGTATGTCGCTAACCTTCAACAGTATAGACAACCTTACGCTGCGACGCTTCATTTGAGAATGACGCGGCTCACGCTACCCCACTCCGCAAGACTCCCCACTCCGCGACACACTGCGCCGGCGCGTCGGCTGCGCTCGTTACTATTCGCTATTTCCGAAAATCGTCGCGGTCTACTATCGCAGGGTCATACTGGACTTCCAATGTTTCTAATCAACTTTTAGCCGGACCTATGACTCTAGAGTTGTACCTACTGGACTTTTACTATTTCTGACCAACTTTTAGCCGGACCTGCGACTCTAGGATCGTGCCGACCGGATTTCTACTGTTTCTGACCAACTTTTAGCCGGACCTACGACTCTAGGGTTGTACCTACTGGTCTTTTACTATTTCTAACCAACTTTTAAATTTAAAAACAATTTAAATAATAATTACGGGCAACTGGATAGTCGTATACAAAAGGTGGTGCAGTGGAATAAAAAGGGATGCAAGGAAGTAAAAATGAATGCAGAGGGGCAACTTAATTCCTAAGTTGCCGTCGTAGATAATTTATTATACAAAGGAGAATAACAAAAATGTAGCTATATAATTCTCAAGCGATATTAACTTGATTTTATAAATAAAAATACAAATAAACCAATCTTTTGAAGTGTTGATATGGCAGAGGCACGAGTAGTTTCAAGCACTTCTTTATAGATGGCAATACCATTGGACAAAATTATTAATTTTCTCTATTTATATAATTAATTTATTATAAAATATACATAGGTATGAATGAAATATCGTTTAAAATTTGTCGGCTGCATAAATTAATCCTGTGTAAAATAAAAAATTGTATGGATAATCAATTATGTTCTATTCTGTTTGACCATAATCTATTCGTTCAATGTAACCACACATTTTTGACAGTTCTATTGTCACCGGGTACTTTACCCAGAACGGTAAAGTAAAGTTTTGGAACGTGTGGAAAGGATTTCTTTGAAATTGGTATACAATATAATTGTGAATTGCTCTTTGAAGCACCCGCAGATTTTTTCGTGCCTGATGAATCCTTGAAATTGTCAAAGAATGAGAATAGTTAAGTGTATGATATACAGGTTAACTATGAATCACTTAAACATGAAGTAATTGTATATCTTTGCAATAATAAGAAATGGATAACGTTGCGACTGCAGAGTGTTTAACTCTTGATTTCGGACCATTCGAAACTGTTCATCGATGGCAACGTATGCCAGAATGCGACGAATTCGTTGGTGCCAGGTAATTCGAATTAATTTATTCTACCGTATTTATTTGCTGTTCTTAATTGCTGTAAAGTACATTAAATTGTTCCTAACTCTTTACGATATGCAACCAATAATTTTATTACAGCATTTTAATTCCAACAATCGTGTATCAGTAACGTCCAGCAAATTTCCCAGTTCATTTATTTCTTAACTTTCTGTTTGATAAGGTTCATTTGTATTGGTCAAGTGTAAATTGTAAATAAACGATAATAAATAATACGTAGAGTTTTTAATTATTACCAATATAATTCTTATATAATTTTAAGTTACGATAAACATACATTCTTTCGTGTCCTTTACTTTGTTGCATTAAATGTTATGTTAGAAATAGCTCTTAACACGCATAACTCCAAAGCTCACCTTGTTGCATTATACACAGGCGTAGCAAACACACTGTTGTAGCATACAAAGATGCGATCTACGTATTCGGTGGTGATAACGGTAAAACCATGTTGAATGATTTGTTGAGATTTGATGTGATAGAGAAGTCCTGGGGACGTGCATTTGCAACAGGGGCACGTCCTGCTCCACGATATCATCATTCGGCAGTTGTGCATGATTCGTCTATGTTTGTTTTTGGTGGTTACACCGGTGATATACATTCCAATTCGAACCTCACCAATAAAAATGATCTGTTTGAATATCGATTCCAAACTGGCCAGTGGACAGAATGGAAATTTGTTGGGAAGTATGTTCCACTTAACTTACCCTTAAGTCTGAGTGTTTTCTTAAGCTTTGCAATGCAAATGTACAATATATATCTTTTTTATTTTTCAGAAAACCTGTAGCTAGATCTGCCCATGGCGCAGCAGTATATGATAACAAACTATGGATATTTGCTGGGTATGATGGAAATGCAAGACTGAATGACATGTGGACAATATCATTATTAGTAAATTACAGCAGTGTATCCAAAAATAGTTAAAATAGTTGAAGCATTATTAATTGTTTCGTATAACGTATTTTTAGCCGGGAGAACCAAGAGTATGGGAAGAAGTTGTTCAGTCCGGCGACTGTCCACCAACATGTTGCAATTTCCCTGTCGCGGTAGCTCGCGAATCTATGTTCGTATTTAGCGGTCAGAGCGGAGCTAAGATAACTAATAGTCTCTTCCAATTTCACTTTCGAGAAAGACGGTAGATATTTCGTTGCATTCGTCGCAATTGTATTGTACTTTATAAAACACGAATCTTCAGATGGACGAGGATTTCAACGGAGCATATATTACGTGGTGCACCGCCACCACCCGCACGACGATACGGTCACACCATGGTCAGCTTCGATAGACATCTTTACGTATTTGGCGGTGCGGCAGATTCCACGCTTCCTAATGATCTTCATTGCTACGATCTCGATACTCAAACGTGGAATATCATTTTACCGTCCACTGACAGTCAGATCCCATCTGGTCGGTTATTTCATGCAGCAGCAGTAATTGCGGAGGCAATGTTTATTTTCGGTGGAACAGTTGATAATAATGTACGGTCCGGGGAAACATACAGATTCCAATTTTCGTCTTACCCAAAATGTACTTTGCACGATGATTTTGGAAGGTTGTTGAACGGACGCTTGTTCTGTGATGTGGAATTTGTAGTAGGAGACACGGAAACGAAAATACCTGCACATATAGCTATGGTAGCGGCTCGTTCGCAGTTTCTTAGAACTCGTATCAGACAAGCTTGGGAGAAGCGTGACAAACATTTGGAGGAAGTGTTCGGTACTGTGGATGTACCGATTAAAGATGTGCCATGGCTGGAGGTAGATATTAACTCATTGGACTCGACAGTGAGTATCATTATGTTGTCATATTGTTGCTTTATTATAGGTAAGATTGAAAGATGCAGTGCCAGAAGCTTTTGAGATGGTTTTAAATTATATTTATACGGATCGCATCGATCCAACGAAAAGGAGCGAGGATGGATCGAGTAGTCGGGTAGAAGATCCTTTAAGTAATCGAATTGTACTTCTCATGATGGACGTCTATCGTTTAGGTTTGCAATTCAATATGAAGAGATTAGAACAGTTGTGCGTGCAATATCTGAAAGCTACTATAAGTCACGCCAATGTATTGGAAGCATTGCATAACGCTGCTCAATTAAAATTGTACTTCATCAAAGAGTTTTGCCTGAGTTTCATCGTGAAAGAAATTAACTACAATCAGATCGTAATGAGCAAAGAGTTCGAGACCTTAGACCAGCCCCTTATGGTCGAAATTATTCGAAAACGACAGATGCCTCAGAGGCTAGCGTTTCCCAGACAGTGCGACCTTAGCACAGGTGCGACAATTAAAAATCGTTTGGAAGAGTAATAATATGTCTTATGAGCGAGATCTGTTTTATCGTAATCTTCTTTTCATTGGAGGAACGACTTTGGAACAGGATATGGAGGCCTTTCTACAAAATGTTGGTAGAGAATTTTGTGATATAACATTAATGTTAGACGGTGCACCGAAACCAGCACACAAAGCGATTCTTGCGGCACGATGTAGTTATTTCGAAGGAATGTTTCGCTCTTTCATGCCAGAAAATAACACAGTCAATGTAAGTAATCCATCCGCTTTTTTCTTTTACATAACTATTAAAAATTGTATTACAAAAAAAATGATTTCCATCGAAGATCCAAATCGGTGAAATGATCCCATCTGCCGAATCCTTCGACTCGTTATTGAGATACATTTATTACGCTGACGTGTCAATGCCACCTGAAGACTCTTTGTATTTATTCACCGCCCCAGTTTTTTACGGCTTCACGAATAATCGTTTGCAAGCATTCTGCAAACAGAATCTCGAGATGAATGTCACTTTTGAAAATGTGATACAAATTTTGGAAGCCGCTGATAGGATGCAGGCGGTTGATATGAAGAAGTATGCACTAAATCTGATTGTGCATCACTTTACAAAGGTGCGTTTTTTTTCTTCCTCTCTTCATCACAGCAATTTGTATTCGGTTTTATCTGTAAATGTGATTCTATCGTGTGCGACAGGTTGCCAGGCTACCAAGGCTACAGCAATTAAGCCGAGAACTTTTGTTAGACATCTTGGAGGCATTGGCTGACGAGCGGAGCGAGGCTCGAACGTGTCAGGATATGACAAATGATTGCTGACATATCTTGGCCTCGCTTCGTCGTCCCACCAGCTGGGACTTATCGCCGTCCACGAGCTTCCAAGTGAGTGTGCAATACAGTATTTTACCAACCTCCAACATTTTTTATCTCTTGGGTTATGGGTACATGATAGACGAGTGCCTGACAGATCTGAATGATCGTTCGCACATGTAAATAAGAAAACGCGTTGCCAAAAAGTATGTATTCGTCCGCTAGGAGAAGATGGCAAAATCGTGATCGTCTGATTGTTTAATTTATTCGTATACAGAAGTGCGATGCATTATGACGCACTTGTGTAAAATAATTGGAGAAAACATTTATGTGTACCTTGCTTATTGAATATAACAAATTATGAATAAACTGATTGATAGTATTAAACAAAAATATTGTCAACGTCTTAACAATCTACTGTTATTTCAAAATTGACAAGTATCCTGGGAGATTAATATTAAAATGAATATGAGGAATTGGGAGTTCAATTGGGTATTGAATGAGCCGAGTAGTTAATAAATTATGTACTATATTTCGACTTTGATCGCGAACAATCGTACATACACGCACAATCGATATCGTTTTTATAGTAATTGTAACACTTTAAGCTTAATGCAGGCTGCGTAAATTTTAGGGAGTGGAAGGGGGATGGGGCGAAAAAAATTTTTCGTAAAGGAGCTTGTATAAAATCATTGCTCTTCTTTTCTCTCTACGTATTGTTGTCTCTAGTTAGGTGGTGTTCGTCGACAGCCCGACTCTTCATATCAGTCTCTTGAACAAAATATTGCGGAATCGAATTTGTACTTAAAGTAAGTGTGTGTATAACTCTCTCACTTTTCTCTTTCTTTCTCTCTCTCTCTTTCTCTCTTTCTCTTTCTCTCTCTGTTTCTCCTGATCCTTTCACGCTTGAAAATCGTGTGTATATCGAAGCTTGTACGAAGAATTCGCTTAATTGTTCTCCTTCGTTTGGATTCTCTAAGTAAAGAGTGAATTCTTCCCTACGCACAGGTGTACGTGTACGTGACTCTGTGCGTAATGTGTGTGTATCCTCTTTTCTAAATGTTAATACCTGCTTTTATATCGTTAAATCTCCAAATTCGAACTCGTTTAATTTAAAATTGTTTCTCTAAAGGCATCTTAGTCCAACTATTTATAAGACATCTAAACTTAAATCGCGATAAATAGTCGTAACATTAATTACACTAGGTAGGCCTTTTTTTGTTCTCATCGTCGCTTAGAATTCTAAATAAACCAGGGTAATATTAGAACGCGGCCGTGTCTGCCGGCACGTCGAGTTAATTACAAAATGAGATCTAAAAGTTACACGGCTAGAATCAAATAAGATATACGTTGTTATCATACAATGATACGTTGATTTCGAATGGCCCCAATCTGGAACAAAGTTCTGTATGTTATTTTTGTTCTTTTTAGGCTTACTACCATGGATCAATTTACGCATGTAGCGTAAAGTCGTCTTCACTCACCGATTGTAAAATTGCTCGATTCACATTGTAGGCACGGGGGGTACGAGATGTTCACCTATTCACGGTTGAATCCATTCACAATTTGTTTCAAATCATCCCTTTTCTACTCCTGCATGAAAGTGTGTGCAGCACTTGCATACAGACAACAGAAAGCAACATCTTGTTTCTAAACACGTCGCATCACGTACACCCTCATCAAATGCAGATGGTCCATAGCAATTTATCTTTTCGGCAGGTTGCTCTTGTACCCCAGCTCTTGTCATTTCTAAAGGCACGAGACAAAGATGTGCATATATACTCCCAACCTGTTCATTTCGCATAAAAAAGGCAGGCATGGTGTACAATCTAAAATTTACATAAAATTTTTCTTTTCGATTTTTGTCTCTCTATCCTGTTCATCGAAATATGTATTGTAGATATGTAGATTATTGTATATAAGAAAGATATCGTATGTTTTAATTCTTCGCTCTACAGTAGCGAAAAAGAGCAATCGAATAAAAGTTTCCATCGGCCACTGTTGCCCGATTATAATAAAACAAAGCCTTTAGAAAAAGCAATAAACCTTCTCCTCAGCGATGCTGCTGGTTGACGGCATCCTGTGCGAAGGCTCCAGCCTTCTTCGCCTCTCATCGATGGCTTCCGTGTCTAGATTCATCGTAGGCTGGATCGTCTGCGTCACAGACGTGCTTATGTGTCTCGTTTTAACGAGAGGTGGATTACGTGACTGTGGAATCGCGAACGCTCTTCTGAGTGCCCCCCTCGGGGGTGACGGCGGTGGATACGAGATACCTGATGGTATTCATTTGATTAGCACTCCAACGCGTAGGTCGCTTGAATTTTGTTTTTCGTGCTAACATCAAGCTGCGTATACTTCATTGTCCGTAGAACATTTCGTAGCAATAGGATTGGGAAAGTGCCTTTCGAGGAAATGGGATAAAACGATGTCCAAACGTGTCGGGGGTTCTTTACAACGGGTGAAATAAAATAGGCCCAGTTCGTTCAATCCCTCAATCCCAAATATTCTATATTGTCCTATTCTAAGAATCGATTGAGCATGCACAGTATGTACTACTTTTGTCGATGCAACGTCTGGTTCACAGGAAGCCACTAAGAGATAGGTGATGCAGAAAAAGATATAGTCCCGCGTGGGTAATTGCTACCTCGATGCCCTGGCGAAAGCAACGTGTCCTTGCTCTTTGTTATTTGGGGTACGATAAGAAGCGAGTTTGGCGGTGTCGGCGACACGGTCGACGTTTGCGGCGAGGTGGCCAGGGTCAAGTTTGGCAGCGATTGACCCAAGCTAGAATACGCCGGCACCTGGACGCTCAGTGTGTTAGGCGTCGGCGATTTACTCAGCAGATATCGTCTATTATCAAATTTGTTAGGACTAAAATAACGATCAAACGTTGGTCAGATGGAAATTGAGCACGCGCTACTTCGATAATCTCAGAATTAGGAAAATGAAAAGTTCGTCTCACTTACCTTATTTGCAAGGGTCTGTGATTGTGCCCGGAACTCTCGCCCCCTTCCTCAGACGACAGGCTCGAGGCACGCGGCGGTTCCGTCGTTTCCACGCTAACGTTTCTACTTTGATTGTAACTGGGTACGAAGCTACTGCTTCCCGGTGACACGCCTTCCATCTCAATGCTTCCACTAGAAACGGTTTCATGGCTATTAGAACTTTTAAGCTTTCGATATCCTGATCTATGTTTCTGTCAAACGTACTGCGATTGATTGGAATAGCGGCCTACCTGTGACTGTGGGCGAGACTGCTCACTCTCGACGCTCTGCTACTTCCTCGGGGCGTTTTCAAAATACCCTCGCACTCCTCTGGTTCGAATTCAACGTCACCGAGGAAAGTGCTTGGCTGTCTACTGACTGGGGCCAGATTCATGGTACTGCCCAGCGGTGGTACTTTCATTAGCGCGAATTGTTGCTGTGCTTTTCTTATCGATTCCATCCAGGACTGAAATTGTGGGGAATAGTTTTTAATCGGAGCAGAAAAGTATTCTGTATTAAACTACTTAAAGAGCGATATTGAATGGAGTAAAAAGATAAAACAACTTGAATCTGTACAAGGCACGATGGGTGGTACCTTGGCTAATTTCGATTCTCCAGCGCTAAGTACCAGAGCACCTGATGCCGCCCCGTACTCGTTGAGATAAACCAGCCCTAAACTGCTTGGCTCCTTCAATTCGTGTATCCGGATGCGATCGATCACGTACGGTTGTCTTATAATCTTTAAACCACCCCCGACGGTGCCAGCCAGCCCGCTGGACGAGGCTTTCTTGGTCGATGGTTTGCAGATCAATAGCATGTCTGTTAGCAGCAGCACGTGGACCTCCATCTGCGGAAATGGCATTTTAATTACTCCTCAATCGACAAACTTTCTCCACTTTGCTACACCGTAGGGATTACCAATTACCTTGCTGCTTGCGGCGTCTCGCAATTTTAAATCTCCCTCGCGGAGGAGCACTCTGAGAGTCTCCTTCGGACATCCAGGTATCGGAGCAGTGGTAATGTCAAACGTGCTGTGAATCTTAATTAATTTCTCTAGCTCCTCGTCCCTCGATTCGACTACGTCGTAACTTTCTATACGAAACGCTGCGCTGGCTAATCGCGTCCGCTCCTCGTTCCTCTTTAAAGCTGCGTTCACCGACGCCACGAAATCGTCGACAGATTTGATCTGGAACATATTATATCGTTTACGGTTAACGGTGAAATACAATATTCAACGAATGGTACAACAATTTTGCTCACCATATGCGTCAATTCCGCTCGTTGCTCTTCGTTCTCCGTGTTCTTGTGAACAGCCTTCAAGAGGAGGGAGTACTTGGTCAGCCTCTGCATAGGTTTCACTAGGATATCGAGCAGCTTCAGTCGATTGCAGTCCTTTTGAGTCTCGCACCACTGATGCAAGACACAAATAGGGTGTATGAAAAAATGTTCTATGTGCAACAATAAATCAATGAGCCTTTCCTCGATGATGATTGTTAAAATACTCACCACCAGGTAAACTGTAAATAATTGATTATCGTTCAAACGATCCCTGCAATATTGTTGACACCTGCTCTGCTCGGCACAATATCTCGCGTAAGGTGCGAACGTTTGCTCGAACGTCTCGAAGCCTTGCAGAAGTTGCCCAGGATCGAGCGGTTGTCCAGTGGCCCTCGAAGTGTTCACCATGACTAGAACGTACTCGGTCCAGAAGTAGCGATTGGCGGCGTAGATCTCGGGAATATTGCTGAATAGTTTTGTCCTGTCGACCTCGTTCAGGATATTCGAGGCCTGCAGGCTGCAGAGACACGCCATGAAGAGCTGGGGGTGTCAAAAGTAAAAGTTTTCGATTGATAAAATGCGCATGCCTGTGAATGTTGGAAATTTTATTGGGGTACATTTTTCCTTTAAAACACTTACGTCCGTTACAACCTTCAACGTCTTGATGTACGCCACTTCTGTTTGAGCTAGCTCCCACAAAGCAGTTTGCTGTTGCTGCTGCTTTTCCGATAATTGGCTCGAGTTGTGTACTATGTTCCGCCAGTCCTCTTCTAGGTTGTACAAGGCTGTGATTGAATTCATATTTCATTCATGATTTATCACATTGTGCGGTCAGTTAAGTTAAAGCTACGTTTTTTTTAATCTTTTCAGCCCAGAACGTTCGGGGACAACGGATCCGTGATGACGTGTGCAAAGGATCGTGACTACACGTTCGCAAACGGCGCGTGAGATCGCCAGAAAAGACTGCGAATACTTTTATCCAATTATACAGGATGTACCGTCTAAAACAAGTTATCTAAGTATCTCGTTTAGTTTCAATGGCATACAAAATTACACGACTACAACTGCAAGAGATATTTAGGCGGTCTATTTATATGCGACACCCTGTGTTCACTATTGATAGTGTACAAAAACCAACCAACGACTACTGTTATAAATATGTACATTTATACGCTTTGCAATGTAAGATAACTTATTGGGTACAAATAAAAGTTTCTTGTACAGAGGACAAAAATACGGCTCCTTTTCTGATTAATCCAAACTAAGACAATGGTAAAAGAGAAAAGAAGGAAATAACGTGTTCACCATCTTCGTTAAAGCTGAGTTCATAGGGCAGCTGAACATCCTTCAGCCTCGGTACTCCGTGTTTATTATAATCGTCGAGCTGAGCGGTGAGCAGATCAAGCTTCGTGCCTTTCGTGTTCGTAAAAAAGCCGCTCCAACGTTGTTTGCTGGTCTTGGATCCCGCAGCCCCAGCGGAACTTCGACCAGACGTGAGCGTCGTGCCTCCAGCTTCAGAATCGACGCTCGAATCTTCAGTGGAGACGCTGAAGAAAC
Organism: Nomada fabriciana; assembly: GCA_907165295.1. Classification (NCBI taxonomy): domain Eukaryota; kingdom Metazoa; phylum Arthropoda; class Insecta; order Hymenoptera; family Apidae; genus Nomada; species Nomada fabriciana. Next base: position 15,935,765 of record OU015690.1, read on the forward strand.
GACCGCCGCTTCGACACCGGTAACTCTGTGAAACAGGCATTGCATGACCCATCGTTCACAACAACGGATCAATTAACCGCGACACAATTATTGAATTGGACCTAGAAATCGTACTGGAACACCGCAGACCTAATATATCTGCAGTTCTCCCTTGCAATAAGTGAACGGTTCAGTTTATACGCCACATTGAACGGTGGTACGATTAGTAATCTCTCTATCCAAGTCCGCAACTGTTTCAATAACCGCGAATGCAACGTCTACTTCTGACAATACTAAGGACACAATAGCGCAGTCCGCCAAGAGTATCATTACGCGTGCATCGTGCAACTCTAATCACCGAGCAATGAAAGGACCCATTATTGTCCGAGTTCACTGGCGCTATTAGACTCAAATTTCGAGGCCAGTAACATTCCAGTGAACGCGATAGGGACCAGTTACAATGGCACATGGCCGAAAATTTACGGGGGAATCGCGTCTATCGTTCACTGTCTTGTATTCCAGTGACTCATTAAAACCCGGATGCCGATGGAATAGAAGGATTAGATTAGATTCTCCAACTCCCCTCATTGTTTGCACCTGACGGATCGTTTTGTAATTTGTCTTCGGCTTCGGTGCATGGATCGGGTCGGGGTTCCGGTGTCCCGATCTCGTCGCATTGTCTGCGATTATTAAAGCCGGCTCAGGAGCGAAGCCGAACGAAGATTACGAGGATACACCGATGTGTGCCAGCTTTTGCTCTAGCGCACAATCAGCCATCGCGAACCGATATCAAGTTCCACGGAAAATGCACCCCCGGGTGATATCAGAGAGCCGACCAGGCGGCAAACGATTCGTTTGTGCTCGCTTTTAGGACGACTCGTTTGCGACTATCTGTGCTAATTAAAAAATCTGCCCCAATTGAAACGAAACGAGCAGCGACGGTAGGCAAAGAGTGGGACAGGGTGGAGGATTCTTCTCGTCCCCGGGGATTAGAGCACGCGGAAGGTGACGGGGAACGAAGGGTTCTTTCCCGCGATCGACTCCCGAATCTTTTCAGCGGCTTTTAGAAGACAGACGGTGTTCAAGGTTCCATTAGAGGAATTGAACGATACCCTTTTTTTTCCTTATTTCGAGATCTTACCCCGCTTGTTTTCCTGAGAGAAACACTCTGGCTGCCCCTCTGGCTCGACGATCTCGAGTTCGATTTCTCGTTGTCTTTAACTGAAACCGAAAAAGTAGTATACTGGTACGTGGGAACACGTTTTGCGAAATTATTTGCGGGCAGGCAGTTTTTGTTCGACGCTGGTTGTCACATGTTTTTGTCTAGTTCGATTTGACAGCGAAAGACGTATGCACGTTATTCTGTAGCGGAAAATGGGAGAGCCGCCAGCAACGATATATTCACGAGCAATAAAACGTGCCCATTGATATGTGATTGATAAACAACTTCTAGGATTTTTTTTTATGACGAGAATAAAGTTTATTTCTGTCGAAACCGACAGCACGCTATCGATGTTCGCGATAGTTTTTCCGTCACATCCTTAACAGAGACAAACGCATTTCCCTCGAGTTTAAGTTTATATCTCGCTCTGTATTCGACCGCCAGTTTTTACTTGCAGGGGCGTGTGGGTGAAAAGTGGAACCTCTTACTGTAACGTGCAAAAAATTAAAACTGTTAGTGATAATCATCTACAAACGCGGGCCTGTTAAATAATTTCGTGAGCTTTTGTTCCCGCGTTCTACATTTGCGTCGCAGACGTAATATTCCTTGCAGGAGGTTTCGAAGCTCACGGTCGATAAATCTAAATTTGTTACACTCGAAATTTTGTTAAATATCTTTGATAGTCTTTTATCGTAGACCACTGGACAAGGAAGGAAGAATAATAAATTCTGGTCATCTGAACGTGGAATTGGCTTTTAACAGGATATTTTGTTGGTGGTTTTTGTCGAGAGTTGTAGCGTTACTGCGCGAGAAAATTACGAGAGAAAATACTATTACATAATTGTCCTGCTACGAGAAAAGGCCAATTTAAAAAAAAAATCGCTTGTTAAATTACGAGGCAGATTACATTCTTCTTTTACAGAGAAAGATCATCTGCTTTTCTGTAACGAAACTAAATGAAACTCTTAAATTCTGAACCGGAGATCGCTAAAGAAACATCAAATTTCACTAATAATAACTGCATGATTGAAAGAATAGATGTGTTGCTTATGCAGCCTTTGAAGCTGCGGGTCACAATTAATTAAATTAAACGTTTCATTGCGTCGCGACAAGGACTCTTCTCACCCTTTCAATATTTAATAGCGCTCCTTAATGCACAGTTAGAGTCGTGTTCGTGGAGAATGTAGCACACCAGGGCGAGCCCGTCAAGTATCTTGACATAAATGTGAAACACCTTCAGTTTGAGTTAAGGACATTGATAATTGTACTCTTTCACGGTACGTATACATGGTATACGCGCAAGTGGATCATACATTTCATATTGTTTTTATTTACAATCCTAACTCTTTGCGTCGTAGATGAAAATATAGTATTTTATACAGGACGTCGATAAAAATCAAAGGCATTTTCGAAATCGATTTCACGCATGAGAAAGTGGAAAAAATTGATGGAAATAATTCCTGTCATTGGGAATGTTTCCACGTTTCTCCTTTTTAACCGGGCAACTGGAAACTAACGTTTCGATTGAAAACCAAGCAACCAAGTTCTCTAAATAGGGCCAGCTTTCATACACCGAAATTAGTCTTTTTTTTCAGTGCAATATGTTTTTCTGCGCATGTGATACAAAAAATATAGAGCAATCAACATTGAGCCTATGAATACCGACCACGATTCTTGGTTTCTATTATTCCAAGAAATTTCAATTGAAAATAAAATAAATAATTCTCATTCATAAATAAATAATTCAACTTTGAACTACAAGCTCAATGTTCTAAATCTGAAGTACACGAGAAATCATACTCGTGTACACAAGCTATAGGCGAAATAGTAATCCAGACGATTATATCGCTAGCTTTAAGTAGTACGGCCCGCTTATGGCCAGACAGGTCGACTCGACTTCGATCACAGCTTTGCTCAGCGTCGAACGATCCGTTTATTGCCGTCTATGTACATTTATCGTTCGCACACACCTTGAAATGTAATCGGCTATTATTATCTATGCACTTGTGACTCACAAACCGCTATCGATCAAAAGGTATCGCTCCTCGCGGACACGTACATTTTGTTGTCCACATTTCATATCGAGTTTAATTTCTATTCGACCTACAATTAAACCTTCTCCAGCGAAGTTCACGGTAACCAGCAGGGTAACGCAAATTACTATCGCGTGCTCGCCTCGACAGTACATTAATTCGCTCTGTTTAACTTTTCAAATTCGTGGCGATGATTCGTCGCGTGTACAACGCCGGACGAACGTCAATTACACCACTTTTGCCTCGAACCAGCGTCACGATCTTATCTATATTATCACCTTTGCATGAATTATGTACGCGAATATTGGCCGTAACTCGCAAAGGTTTCAAGCGAACAGAATTTCGGCCGCGTGTACGAGAATGTAAATGTTCCCTCTCCGTTAACGAGCGAGCTATCGCTATAATATATGACTTCTATCAACCGTTCGACGTTTCTTTCGATCGCCACACTTTAGCACGACTGTTAACCCTCGAGTAGGTACGTTTCGATATACGAGAACACCGTGGGTGTGAAATTGAAACGCGTTTACCTGCTATCCGCAAGTGTTTTCCACCAAGGCTCGAGGTGTCTGTCCCAAGTATCGACAATGGTGCCGAGAGGCCATCAAAAACTTCGATTCTCGACATATCGATTCCGCGTCTTTCGCAGGTTGCATTGAGCGCCTCACTGTAACAAAGGGATAGGAAAATCTCAACGGAAAACGTTTAATATTATTCATCCCCGTCGTTCCATAATTTTATTCGACGTAGAGAACGTTCGGGCGTACATCACGGAAGTTAAGCACCCGAACGAAATGCATTGCGCCTCCGTGTAACGGCCTCCCAACAAATCCCTGGCGTCCACGTTCGTAAGTAGCATCTGGTTCTGGCGCGATACATCGCGTTATAACGCCCATAAAGGACGAGCAACTTTGATAAGATTACATCTGAAGCCCCTCGCGAGGACCACAGGGGTATTATTCATTACTCGGCGACGATTATTAAGCACCGTTACGGGTATCCTTCTTAAAGGGTTCATTCGACGTCGTCTCAAGGCCGCCAGTAAATTCGCAGTCTACTCCCCTTCTGCGGCGAAATTCCGCGAAATTACCACCAATGGCCTCTATTTACGAGACCGTAAAATGTTCGAAATTTCATTTGCACTCGACACGCTCGCCCTTCACTTTTCGTCGGCCTGCGAAATGGCGTCGCGTCCATTCCGTCGTTCCCTTTAGCGATAATACTTCGACAAAGTGTTAATAAAACCGTTGATAACATTCGCAGACTTACGCCAGACAGATGCCCTTCGACGTTGGCAGAAACTCGTCCCGGTCCAAGCCGCTCGAATCGTCGGACAGATCAAAGCTAACGCTGAAGTACTCGCTGCTGGATACCTGAAAAATTGATTCACCTGTAGTGGCGGGTTACGTAAACGTCTGGATAGTTTCGGGCTCTCTAACGATTTAGGGTCTCGCGCCAACTACTGAACCTAGAAACTGACTGTTTGATTCGTGGCGGGACTTGAGAACAGTGCGAAACTTGCTTGGCAAATTTAACGGTGCTGGAAGGGAATTGGAAAACTGTTTGACTTATGCGACTTCGTAACCTTTTCCTCGTGCACTTTTACCAAATGCGAATATTCGTCGAGCAAGTCGTTCAAACGTTCAGCTACATTTTCGACCGAAGGAAGGAAAGGGGAAGATTTTAAATTATATGGGCGTAATTGTGCAGCGTATGACAAAGTATGAAAGCCGTGACCAGCGCGAAATTCTGCATTTTCAGCGCGGCAGATGAGCATGTGACCCCGCTGTGTGCCTCCAGAAAACGCCGAGTGCCTATTCGAACGGACGTTTCCCTACGCTGTCTGACAGTGACAGGCAATAAAATACGGAAGGGCCTTTATTTATGAACCCGTCCGGTCTCGCATGGAAAATGGATCGCGTTCATTCCGTGCGAGCTTTTCACTGTCGCTTAGTTTAACAATCGTCCCCCTTTATTGCCACTCGTATTTCCCTCATTGCCGTTTAACCGATATTTGATCCGTTCCCCCTTTGTTGCTTTTGTTGTCGATTCCTGTGGCTACGTTTCAACGACAGTTTTACTCGAGGGCACAGAAACAGCTGATACCATCTGAAATCTTCCAGTTCTATAAGCTCTCTTCAAACGATACTCTTTTATGCGCCCTTGCCTTATATGGATTTCGTATTCGTTTACAGATGAGCGTACTTTAAATATTTGATCTAACATACCATACGCTTCTAATTGTAACGAATGATCCACGCGCCACTCGTTGTTTTATTCATGCGTCACGAAACTGTCCCCGCTTTCTGGGGGGATCTAATGTATTATATGGGCTCCGTGTAAACGATTAAGTAGAATAGGTGGCGCGGGAAAGGCCGGCGCAAGTAGAACGAACCCGTATAAAGTCAATTTGCAAACAACAGGACTTTTAGCAGCGCAGCTTGTCGTTCCGTGCGCCTAAACTATGCGAAACTGAGCGAATCGTTGAAACCGTTTGCAATGCAGAGCGGTGTACGTAGAAACACACGTCTGTTACGAATTCGCTGTGAAGCAATTCTGCCAGCTCTAAGTGTGTTTCTAATTGCTGGAATCCACGAGCAGCGAACGTTTACAAGGGGTTTCGGCGAAGAATTATATGAAATCATAATCCAGGTTCAGAGTTTTGTCGTAACGAGAAACACGAAATAAAAACTTGGTCATTGCTTTCATTGTATTTCACTGGTGATTAATGGTCCCCGCCGCGTCCCTACTTTCCTCCCCAACTTTAATCGTCGTTTACGGAATTTTTTACGGCGAACTCAGCCGCAGTGGTGGCCGAGGACACGTCCGAAACTTAAATCCACCGAATCGATAATAGCGAGCCAGCAGACAGCCGGTCCGTTTGCATGATATCGATTGGAGCGTAGGGCCAAGGGATGTTTCGCCGATCCCACGAACCCAAACCCAAGCTGTAATTCTTCCCATAAAAATAAATACTCGTCCGTGATAAACTTACAAACCGGGCGCGTTACGTCCAGTCAAAGTTTCTTTCAAAAATTCCACAGCCGAAGAAGATACACCCGCGCTTAAAATAAGATAATGGCGGCAATCGTAGAAAATTGACCATCGACGATGTCCAATTCGCCGATTTGCCGTCTGTAATCGACCGTCATTATTTATTTATCTTTATTTCGTCACTTCATTCCTGTTCCATTTCGAACAGGCCATTTGCTTCGCCTCGACAGCTTCTTACGTTCGGATTGCCTCCTTCTTCTGTCCTCGTTGGCTGGTATGAAGATTTAATAGCGAGGGAGACAAAGTACCATTTTATTTCAATTTGCAATCGTTATCCGAGCAGCTTGCATTTCCATGGGTTTAGAACGTAATTTCCCCGTCGTATGATTATTCAGGCTGCTTTACATAATTGGAAACAGGAATGGAGTTGCTTAACATGCAACGCCTGTAAGATCGATTTTTTTTTCCTCGTCGCGGAAACGCCGAAACGACGACGCTGAACCGACGAGTTTAAGTGCTTCAATTCCCGGCGAACTAACCGAGTTTTCCGATATTTCCCCTAGATCGGGTTGTCATAAACGGACGGCAGCGGTGCCGGGGTTTCCATAATATCTCGACCCTTTGTTCGCCCCAGTGACGACTCTGGCCACTTTCTTTGATGAGATTTCGCGGTACTTAGTAACGCAGCAGTAGAAAGACCATCTGCGCTCAGCGTGGACGCAATCTAGGTAGAAGATTCGCATCGCGTAATTATGTTTCCAATTTCCAACGTGCTAAGTTGGCAATTAAAAGAATATCGAGCGTTATATTTTATAGCGACGTATATTCTCCAAATGAGTTTCGATTTGGTACGTACGGCGTAACGCCGAAACCAATAATTATTCATTTAATTTCTCTATTCAAGTGTTGACGCAGGAACTATCGAACTTCGATAGCGTTGATATTGATAAGAAATCGCGATGCAACTGTCTGTTTTCGGTTCACGAAAATTCCATTCAACGAAGGTAGAATTACGATTGAATTACGAGAAAACAAGTAATCCGCATTCTTGTAAAGAAAAATTGAAATAAATCGCGACGAATTAATAATATCTATTGCTTCGGTACAGCCGTTCAAAAATTCGGCTTCTCGGTTAACCTAAGTAAGTTTTCGGCCATGAGATTCAGTTTGTCGACTGGTTTACCTTCCATGGGACGTACACGCTGCCCAAAAGGGATTACAGGCGAAGCACGCTGGCTGCAGACTCGCCAAGGTGCAGGTGTTTGACGACAATCGGTCGCTTAGCAATTCAAATAGCTGTTTCTTGCAACGCGTTCGTGCAGCAATTGTTAGAAACGATAAAATGCCCACTGTGGCTTCTCCATTGTGGCTATTATGAATCGTCGAAATTCGTAACAGGTTCGGGTTTCATTCGGTGATTGATATTGATTAATTTCAGTTCCTTGTATCTCTTTGAGCCCTTACGACGGGGCCGTAATATCATTTGCTACCCTTCCTTTTAATTTATCCCACTCTCTCCAATGTCTTGAACGACGTTACATTAGTTTGCGTTTAATTATTTTCTAGTTCCCCTCTTTTTACGCTTCCTCGAGAGGGTTAAATGTGAAATGTAAGCCGCCAGGGCATGAAAGCTGTTCGTTAAAATTTATGTACCTCGTATCAGATATCGTGGACGATTCGTTTCCAGCTAGAGAATCGGAAGGGAAGATAGTTTCAATTACGATTTTATTGTCCCATCGGTGCAGTGTATCACGACAACGTTTCTCTGATTTAAATAGAAAGAACGGAGCATCGGTTCTCGAGTTGGCAGCGATTCTCTTGTCACGAGACGCGTTACTTCGGATAACAAGATCTTTCGTTATTCTGTCCCCGTTTCTATAGCGTGAAAGGGATCCGGCGAATACTCGGCAGAAAACTTTTAAAGGATGGAATGTAAGTCTTTTCGACTTTTTGCGAGGCTTTGGCTTTCTCACGCTTTTCATCTCCTCCATTTTCCACCGACTGGATATAGGGAAATCGTCTGTCCTTCTCCGTTTCATTCTTTTCATTGTTTGTGTTACTTGCAATAATAATTCCTCCGTCCGCACAAATTTATTCCACCATTTTTTGTCTCCCACGAATTAATCGACGCTCCGACGAAAGCAGAAATCGAGACGAGGATTACGAAAGTTGAGGTGTTAATTTCTTGTCTGGTATGTGCACGATTGTTTGCTGCTATCGATCGTACCGAGAAACAACACGAATAGAACGTGTGCAAAGGTTACATAAACCACAGCCTCTAAAATTGGGTCGACTTTTAATTGTTATTCTACGAATTAGGACAGCCCTCCTACATTCTTTACATTCGGATGACAGCGTTCCTCGTATTTCTTAAACACAATCTGCCCCAAAATAATCCTGATTATAAAGATTTTCTCTTCTAAATTAATGCGACTCATAGAAATGTTTTGCAACATCGTTCCAATTAAATACCGACACCTCAAGAATATACCAATACGATAATTTCCCTTTCATCAGTTTCCTTTGTAGATTATAGTTATCGCGTCGGTACGTTAATATTTTTCTTATTTCCATCGTTACTAACCTGTGATCGAGACAGCTTGTGCCTGGTGCGGTTCTGATGCGCGCCCTCGACATTCGGAGCGTTGGGCACAAGGAGACGAGGATTACTTTCCACATTTTGGGGGTGGTGTTGTAATTGTTGAGGTTGATAATGGTGGTGAAGATGATGGGGTTGCTGTTCCGAGGGACCACCCCCCAGATGGTGTTCCCCCGTGTCCAGCATGCTGCTACCCAGGGCGTCCAGCTGGGTTAACGACCTCGAACGCACCTGCAATCACACAACGGTATGCACATTTCAATTGCCGTCATGAGAGTTCCATTAGCGTCCGAAAATATTTGCTAGTATCAGTCTGGTGAAATATAGGGGGAAACACGCCGTTAACGAAAGCGTTATCGTTGACATAGTGTGACACGCCTGAAAGTAGAACACACGGGTGTATTCGATCGGCGAAACTTGCAAGTAGAATATTGCCGTACGTAGCCGGACGTTCCGGGAAGGAAGGACAATATTTGTATTGAGAAATTGAAAATTGGGTCATCCGTGTCGTAGATACGTACCCGAAAATATCTTTAACAACGTGACCGAGACAGGCTACTAAGATTGCATACAAATTGTTTTATAATTAGGGGGGCTCGCTGAGCCTGCTGCAATTTACCTTGAAACGTGGCGAAAAATGAATTCGACGGTGGGAAATTTTCGTATCGCGGAACTGGGTCATTGTCGATCGACCGGTTTACTAGTATCGATCATCTCTCTCTCTCTAGAGAGAGAGAGCGAGAGAGGGCGGGAGAGAGAGAGAGGCTTCGTTATCACGATCTAGGCAGAGTATTCTTTCTATGCTTTTCTCGTGAAATTCGCGCTGATACTAACGTGGAAAACGATATAGAGCCTCTTTCTACTTTTCGCGGTGAACCACCAGCAAACCAATATAGGGGGAAGATGTTAATGGTTTTGCGGCGTAACGATCTGGTATCGATTTGATGTAGACGGAAACGGGAGTACTAAGTGCTGATCGTTTCGAACTACGGAACGGGCACAGAAATGATGCTCGGCGATCAGTCGCAGCTAAGTACTTTGGATGCTAAGCGGGGAATCGAATGACTGGTGGAACAGTTTAAGCGATGCTGAGTGTCGAACTATTCTTGCTGCGAGAAAATTCCTGTTACCGTTGCCCCCTTCATTCCTACGGCGGGAGAATTTTATTTCTGTATTAGTGAATTCTTCGTTGAACGACAGGAAAGTATTCAGTGCAAATAATTCACAAACGAACGTTGAATGTAATGTAATATTCCACAAACAATTGTTCGAGATTAGTAAAAATTTGTACAACTTCCAATTAGTTCGTCATTTACATTGAGGTCAGAGGATTTACGATATCGCGATTCCAACTCGCAATAATTCATCACCGTTATTGAATAGATGGTATAATAAATTGAAGCACACCGAATTCATTGTGATTTATATGAATAGTAGTACATATATACATACATACATACATGTATATATATACTTTAGCAGGGTAGGCAAAAGCAAAGAAGAATATGTGCGCGCCTGATCAGGAAAAGGAGAATGGGGCGGCGTGTGGTCAGACCAGGCGGTCGCGTAACGTTAGAAAATATTTCTACGTGTCACAGCACGAACCGAATGGAGCAATAAAATATTAAAGAAAGGGGATGAAACAAAAAATGGAGCACTATGAGGCTGAATGGGAAAGAAATAATGGGTGTTTCTTTTTATTAAAGCTCGAGTATAAACGTAAGAAACGAAATAATGGTTCTACTAGTAGGATTTATTGTTAAAGGTCGAGGCCATTTTTCGCGTACGTGAAAAATGATCCTGGGCACCGTGTCCGATTTGCAATAAATTAATCCGAGATCGCGGAGGCGGCACCGTTTTAGTTACTGTCCGCGATTCTACGCTTCCTGATAAATCAGGCTGCCGAACAAATGCACGTTCGTCGCGGAGAAAAATTTTCCCCGAGCTGAGTTCATATTTTATCGCGTTCAGCTCGTGCGACATCGTACAGTGTACGTCTCGAAACGTATCTCAGAATATGGAGTACCCTTGAATCTAAAAATAAAAGGACATTAGACAAATTTCCATTTTCTCGCGTCTAGTGAGCAATTTCAAAAGCCGCGTTACAGCCATCGTGCTTTTATGCCCCTATATCAATTTTTCATCGCGCAGCCTAAAGATATGCTTTTCATCTTTCAGGAAAGACGTGGGTGGATAATTAGAATCACTTTCACCCTTGTCGAATAATATCGAAGTGGGTCAAGTGACTTTGAATGATAGGGTAATCAGAGACTGCGTCGAAATAGCCTGCGATGTATTCCTTATCGGTTTGATCAGTATCGGAATATTCTACTTCCAAATATATCTCTGATGCGTCTGTGCCGTGTACACAAACTAATATAAACCGCAAACTTCTAGGGCAGCTTCGTGATCAACCCTTGCCGGATGATTACGCGGACTTAATAGAAACGTGAATGCCTTTTAAGCTCTGCACCGTATGAGTTTAGAAATTGATCATGCTTCATTTTAATAGTAATTATTTAGGCAACCCCTGGAAGGTGTATTCGTCAAAGCAACCTACGAAACAAAAGATATGGCAAGGTACGGAAAGCCACAATGGGCCCATATTATGAAACATAAACTTGATGGCGCACGTTGTAAGGGGGATGGGTAGTCTATTGTCAGACATATAATACAGACAGCGAAACGAGTATTACATCCGTCTGTAACTTCTGACACGGGTGCCACTTCGAAACTACCTTCTAAGTTCGACATCGTGCTGTTCTATAATATGAAGCTTCACGGGGGAAGACACCTTGCGCAATATTTTAGGAACGAGAAAGGGATTTCCAGGTTGCAATGAAAATATATATGTATAATCTTTCTTTATGTAATACCCCAAAGAAGATTATACTGTCCATAATAGATTCAGTGAAATGACTTCGTATATGGCCAGGCGAGTACATATTCGCAAAGTGTTTTATAAGGTCCACGGCGATTCCGTATCGAGCGAGTCCCGGGTGAAAAATAAGGTGCATTTCGATGCCTCCGACATACATATTTATGTGCAGCGAAATAAATTGACCATCTTACTCGAATAAATATCACTATAAAATATTTACCACTACGAAAACATCGTTCGCTTATCCGTCAAATATTTTCTTAGATAAATACCCTGACTGCCTATGTTTTTCCTTTCATGTCGATGCCCATTGAACAAATTGGCATTAACATATGTGCACGATTTTCGTAGTTTTTTTTATACAGTTTACGCATGGCCATCGTATTGGTTACGGACCTATTTCCAAAACCATCGCCGGTCCGTGGAAAAAATATGCGACACGTTTCTCAAAAGAATCGCTTAACGTTATTTTAACGCGTCCCTTCTGGCCAACCCTCCTTCATTTTCCACCATTTTGGTGCTCGCTTATTTGTCCCCCGAAACGTTTAATTTCCGGAACCTATTACAGCCGCTGCTGTACACTCCGAAAAAGCTTATTAGTCTCTGCTGTGTAATTTACTAATACTTCTGCCGTTTGTTAAACAGAATAGAGTGGATCTAGTAAATCTCATGGATTTAATAAAGATCCAGAATACCTTTAGTCGCCGCCAGAAATAAAACCACGCTCGAGACTCCGTTTTATCATTCACGGTAGTCTGCACAACGTGCAACGACACGCGAAGTTGTCGTCCAGCAAATCGTCGCTGCGTGCGACGAGGAATCGTTCGAGCCGATTTATTTTCACTCGTCGGGACCAATTACTTCGCGGCCAATTACTCGCACCTCCGATCCTTCGCGTTCAAGCAACGAAAGAACAAAGATTAACGAACGCACGCTCAATGAAGAATTTTCACCGGCATGTAGCCCGATTCGTTTTCGAAACAAGAGAAACGCCGTTGCAAGCGTTACACGCGGTCAAACCATTAATCAGAGCAACAAGGCCACGGGCCTTCAGCATCCCGTGGCCACGAGATTCCATCCTTCACCGAGCGCCGGCGGTGTATCACTCATCGCGTGCCATTTTCCAACAGCTCGAAACGGCGTGATACAATTGCCTCAACCACCTCCGCGCAAACAAACGAAATGGCCGGTCATTAGCGCGTAATATATGACAGGGACCGAACGGCTGGGGAATTTCATTACACGGCTTCTTGCTCCGTCCGTATCCATTTACCCTCGGGGCATGGAAATTCACCCCCTCGAACCATCGCGTAGCGACGAAATATGGAAGGTCGACGGGCGTACGAAGTGGATAAACCCGCGGCCGTGAAACGTACAGAAATAAAGACAATGACGTCGGAGAGGATGACATTGAAACGGCTGGCGCTTGGTTAATGGGTAATTTCGAGGTGAAGATGGTGCCAGAAGGAACGTGCCGGAGAGGGGCTCCAGAGAAAAAGTCAAATTCCCAGCGGAATAATTGCCGTTATCGGGCGTACACCGTTTTCTCCGGATCTCCTCTAAGCCTCTATTTATTTATTTCATTCCATGTCGCCGGGGGCTGCTTGGTCCATTTATCACGTGACGGGAACACGAATTTCATGGCGATTCAGTGAGAGCCGCTCCGGAATATATGCTCCACTAAAACATAACGTATTGGGGTCCGTGTCCTTTCTTTTTTTCTTTCTTTTTTTATTTCCGCACGTTTTCTCCTTTCTCACGCGAAAGCGACACGTTCGGCACTGTTTGACAGAGCACTATTTCTTTCTTCTATTCTCCGGGAGGATCCTTTTCGCGGAACGGCAAGGTGAACGCGATATTCCTTGAAACGTATCCAGTTATTTCCATCCAGTGTCGGGTGAAAATTGAAATGACCATTCAGGAAATTCGTGTTTAATAACTTTCCTGCGCCGCAATTTCATTTCCACCCAGCATCGGGTGCATCGGACGGGACGAAAAAAATACAAAAATATCAAATTCTACGAAAGGCGAGAGCTTCTGAAACGACGCGGCCGCGCAGCCGGGAAAATTCATTCTGACTCCCTCGGCAATCGGATTGCGGCCCGGTTCCGTTAATCTCGCTTTAATTGTGATCCTTAATGCAGCCCGTAATTGCGGCCGGCTTAATTGGAAAATGACTGGCCGTGAATGTCAAGAATCTCAGCCGCTCAACTTTTCTTCCATCGTCCTCTCGAGTGAGCAACGAGAAATCGACGAACGAATTGAGCCCGTCGGCAAATAACATTTTTGCGAGCAGTTACTCGGATGGGGGGCGAGGCGAAGGGGCAGAAGGATAAGAGATATGCCAGAGGGAAGCTCGCATCGGTAAATCTGCAAATTTGGCCGCGACAACGGCCACAGTTACCGATTCACTGGAAACGGGGAAACTTGTTACGACATTGAATGAACGTACCTACAAACGGTCGAGGATCGAGATATTGCGGGCCACTCGGCCTTTAGAAAAGTTCCTCGGGATGTGTGCACTCGTGAACGTGTGCTTTCGCGATCCAAAACGGAACCAGGCTTCCCCCTCGATTTTTGCCAACCGGGAAAAAGCTGCCAACTCTGCCTCGAAGGGCTGCGCGATTTTTTCTTCTTCCTGTTTTTTACGCGTGGAATTTGAGAGCCCGGCTATTCTACGGCTCAGAGTTATGATAATGGGGAGCTTGGCGTGGCATTGTTTGATACCTATGGAATGACTTCTTTCCGCGCAACGATAGAATTTCAGTTTGGAATGGTAGGTCGCGGAGCAGGAGATTTGCTTTAATTAATTTTCCCCGGGAATATTTGTGGGCGAACGCTGTTATTTGAATTACACCAATTTCTACGCCATTGGAGATTATACGCTTCGGGCGCAGCTTGATCCAGCGAGCTGTTTTACAGACAACAAAGTACTAATGAGCGGTCGGAGCGATTGAATCTCGGAACACGGATCAATTGTTGGACGATGCGTAATCGAGAAGTTCTCCAGGATAAATATGAATGAAGGCTTAATTGCCGATTGCTGGCTGAAACGTTAGGTCGGCGCATCATTTTCCGAATGCTGAATTAACATTTCCGCGTGGCGCTTCGATAACAAGCGTAAACCGTCGAGAACTTTTATTGGGTTCATCAATATTAATTAAATTGGGAAAATCCAGTGAAACTCAGGCGTTCTAACTCCCACACCGCATTCCCTTCACCGTTGTCTCACTCCCTCTCGATCCCTCTCTCCCTCTCTCTCTCGATATTATAAAATTCAGATTCCATTGTTTCAACTTCGCCCCGAATCAAGCTTAATCTCTCTCGACAATTTGCACTCGCGCTCAATTATTTCGCGATAATAATTTCTCGAGTCCAAGGGAACCAGAGGCAGAGCAAAATTTTACCAACCCGTTGGTTTTGCCTGTCGTTTAAATGAATTTCAAATATTTCCCACGCGACAGCTTTTGCCCATAAATATTTGATCTCGTTCCGAGCGTTACGATCGTAAATGAAATATTTCATTCCTTCCGCCGTGATACTCTCGCAACGAGCCAGCGGACACAAATAAATAGTGCACGGTAGCCGACCTTTCGCGCAGTTGGCATTAAGTTCGTGCCATTACTTTTCCTTCATTTTTTTTTTCCTTTGTCACGATTCCACGATGCGCAACAAAAGGCAGATTAAGATCTAATGCATTATGTAGCGGGGCATAGCGTGCGACAGGCCGGATAATTTATTGCACACGCATCCAACATTAATTACGTACGATTGCGGAGACAAAGGCTCGTTCCTACGGAAGCTGTCCTTAACTGCATAGCAATGCTACTCTCGTTTACGCCAATGGCAAGACGCTGCCAGCTATGATAATAGCTGTCCCTAAACAATCGATCGTTCCAAGCCCGGTGTAATTTCTGCATGAAGGAAGGATTACTTGATCGATTACGTGGTGTAACTTTGAATCGTCATGAAGGAACGTGCGTCATTCCGCTGAGAAAACTGATGCGGCCTTTTTTTTTTATTAAATTGTCACAATACGATATGGGTCGCAGTGTGTGTTCCGTCGGACGGCGACGTGGGTCGGACGAGTGAGCTGTCACAGACTAATATGGATTACGGGACTAAGCCTGTGCAAAGGGACGTGGGTCACGGGATTGGATACGTGAGCATCTAGCAAGTAGAATAAGCACGCGTGTCGTCGGACGTATACGATAAGCGAGCCGTTGATCCCGGCGTGAAAAGTGGATATTAAAAAGACTGCTGCGATGCATGGAGCGTCGTCGAATAAATAGCAGAAATATCGCACCAAAGTTCGTGCTGATAATAAACGCGAAATTATGCAGATTTTGTTGTGACGAGGCTCGCGTTAATGGCCTGCGAAGAAGTACATTTTCTTGCGCCCAGAGGAAACGTACCGTTAATGCCTTTTTGACGGCTTTCTATTGTGGGAAGTTTGGTTTTTCGAATCGTACGATTCGGCCAGCTAACGACCCGAGGAACGATAACGAAGTGTCCCTGGCGAGTCGAGCAAACAGTACAGTGTTAGAAAATATAAGACAGGGTCGAATCGGTGGGCGGGGTATCCGTAGTAGAACTGCATCGTTTAATTACGGTTAAGTTTGCGGCAGCGTCGCGTACGCCATAGCTTCAACCCTTCCCCCCGTCCGATCTGCCTCTGTCTGTTCGTAAAGGGGTGAACGTCTGATAGTGTCTGCTTACATCGTGACCGCACGCTGATTTATACCGTTGCTGCTGCAACGAGGCAATTATTTACGAGGCGATCAAACCGCTTCACGAGTTCGTCACAGTCGTTCATGACGAAGAAACTTTTTTATTGCGCCACTGTGTCGAGGGAGACTGCCCGTTAATAATAATAATCGCGGTAATTGCAACTCTGTTTCCTTTCGATTTCCCGCGCTGTTTTCGCCCGAAATGCTCTCCCACGTCTGTGTTCTTCTTATTAAAAAGATAAACATGTTTCGCCTGTCCCCATTGTGTGACTTATTCGAGGATAGAAACACAGAGGGGATGAAGGGAGGCTGCGCAGAATTGACTTGGGGTCTAATACGGTCTCGCACCATTAGCGTTAGCTGTTTCAACGATAACATCGAACATGAAGAACTCGCCCCGATATTTCATGTCGCTTTTCTCTTCTTTTTTACCCCATTCCTATCGCCCGCCGACCCGCAAAAACCAGCTTGTCGACGCTGTACGCACAAACAATACCGAATGGGCAGAATGCAACGTGCTGTGCGGTAACCGATGCGCGGAAAGAAGAGCCTTGGAGTTTCTCAGTTGTCGACCTCGCATAGCAGAGGGGCAGAATTTTCATTAACTTCACCGGGACGTACACAGCGCTGGTAAATTTCTCCTACTTTCCACTGAATTCGCCTTATCCCTCTTTCACCGTTTCGCACAACTCAACCTGATATCCGTCAGAGAAATATCTTGTGATTATTTTCTTGGGCAACGGAAGAACAAAAAAGTGCAAAGGACGGAAAGTATTCCCGAGTCTTCCAGGAAAGTATGAAGGAATTATTCTGCCGGATAGAACGGCGCGGCTGTGTAAAGGACGGAGCCGTGATATTGCAGTGCTGCCGGCACTGGCGATTCGATTAGTTCGCAATTTAGCAACAGTCGCTTCCTGTATCCGGCAATTTCAAATGATACGCGACGGTGCGGTGTGGCTTCGACATTTTAGTAATTAAAGCAAAACAGTCTATCACGGAGTAAACTCATGCAGTCTCGTTTAGTCTATAACCGGCGACAATAGGGAATTTACTGTACCAGACGATTACCACTTAACTGAAGCGGCGACTGCCTGAAATTTTCCAGCGAAAAGTAACGATGCATAGTAATCCTGTAATCCAATTAGCGAGATCCTGGGAGGATCGAAACGTTCCTGCCTGCCGACGTTACAGCCTAATAATTTGTCAGAAACAGTACATGTCCAATAGGTCTGATCCAAGGATCGTAGGTCCAGCTAAAAGTTGGTCAGAACCCGCAGAAGTCCACTAGGTATAATTCTAGAGTCGTAGGTTCACCTCAAAGTTGGTCAGAAACTACAGTAGTCCAGTACGACCGACTCATGGACTTTTGCGGGTTCTGACCTTTAGTATCTCGAGAATTCTCGACCATTCTTGAGAAACGCAATTTGATTTCTCGTTTCTCGAGAAACGAGAAATATCGGGAAAATCAGGAACACTAATTGCAACCGATGCGAGACAGGATTACTTAATAAAAGGCTGGGTCGCTATTGACCGTGGTGACTCGGTGGGGGGAGAAAATATTTTTCATCGCCCTCCTCCCGGTTCCAGAACCCTCCGCCGTTTATCTTCCCCGTACTCGAACCGACCAAAATTGGTGCCAAAGGATACGTCAATATAACGTAATCTGGTTAAACATCCAAAGTCCGAAAAAAAGAGATGACGGGGCTGACATAGTTCGTCGTCCGTCCCCTTTCGCTTTTGTCCCCGATATCGTTTCGCGAGCTGAAGTCAAGATAGACAAGGCTCGAGGAGCCTTTCAAATGACGAGTCAATCATGACTCTGTCTAGGTAAATAGCAGTTCGCCCGAGTAGTCGTGGAAAATCGAAATTGCCTTGTCTCTGTTTCTGGGACGACGAATCGTTACCATTGAACGAATCGAGGACAGGCAGCGATATTTTATATCTTGCGACTCACTTGGATCTCGTATTTTCTCTACCGTACGTTCCTATACTCCTTTGACATTACAAAAGAACCTTCTTCGTGAAGTTTGCACATTGCGTGAACGGTGAAGTGATCGTAGTGTACAATAAAAAAAGTATCGACAAAGCTATGAAACAATGGGAGTGCAGTTAACCCTTTTTTATTACGCCCGCGGCCATCATTTGTTAATCAGAAATCCATAAAATTTTATTCTACAAAGAAAAAAAAACGGGGAGGGGGGAAGGGTAGCATCAGGCGCGATGGTTAACCTGGAAAAGTTTCAAATTTACGACCGCCCGGTTTTATCGGGGAAAGTCGAAACTTTCGCGCCCGGGCAACTTCTCGTTAGGATTGCTCCTCGTTCCTGAGATGGAAGGGTATTGCTTCGAATATCGTTTAATTATTCGCTCGATGATCCTCCGTTATACACGGTCCTCCATCGTGAGAGATCGCCGTGGACGAGAACGATAATGGACGCTGTTGGGTAACGAGGACCTCTGGCAGCTTTCGAGGAGCACCTCGTTTGTGGACGAATGCCGTGTATAAAGTCGACTACCAACAAATTTTTCCCCGAACCAAAGTTGCTTTACCACAGTGATACTCTAAAGCGACATTCAGTCGAGATCCCATTACCAAGCATTTAATGAATACGTTTAAAACTACGTGTGCACGTTTTCTACAACGTTTACGTAAAAATCGTGAAGAACATTTCAAATTTCCATCGGGCAATGGGAATAGCTAAACTCTCGAGGTTTTTTCAGCGTCGAAAACCAGCTCGTTAGATAGTCTCAGCAACTGACATTGTCGCATTCCTTCGAAACCATCAGGTCCGACTCTTCTTGTCGTTAAAATGCACCCGAAGTTTCAATAACGAGAGGTGCACGTGAAAAGTTCAAGCGGTTCCTTTGCCACGCGGTTGTTCATCGAGAATGCCTTACTCGAGACTCGAGGCTTTCCCCTCTGGAAGCTCGGCTGTTTCGCAAAAAGCGATTCATATCGATACTTCCTCAAAGAGTTTCCTCCCTCGTGCTGATCTCCTTCCGACGACATAGGCAATAAAACCACCCTTGACCGAATTTATTCTAACCCCCCTTCCCCTGCCATTTCTACGCCCCGCGGTGTCATAACAAATCGAACAGAAACGTTACAGGAAGCGAAACGTGCACCCCATTTTACACGATTTTTATCTAACGATCCGGGGCGAGCTAATTGTACTAGCCGAGGGGAGTATTTTCCTTCGATTACGCGCCGCTCGATCGATTCTCGTCTGCACGAGGTTTAATCGACACCTTTCTGCCTAGTGTGCCGGCGAATAACGTAGTAGCCGACGTGCCTGATTAATGGTCTGTGTCCGAGACACGGGGACACCTTGTAACACCTTGTAACCGGTGAACTCTCGATCGTCGAAGAATTATCGAACGCCCTAAAGAATTCGAAACTTTCGCAGCTAAATATTTTCGCGGAGAGAAATGGCTTGCGGTAGGGTGCCGCAGATCGCGACGACGATACGACAGTGGAGGCAGCAAATATTCATAGCGATGGCAACATTGTTATCGTTCAACGAGCTCCAGAGAGACTTACTTAATACTTGATAAGCACTTTATTAACACACCGCGAGCCTTCGATGTTGACTCTGTATCGTGCAAAGTTATTAATATTTAACTTCCCTTCCGTTACCTACTAAACGTTTCGAAGGCCGTTTCGTGCAATCAAGACTTCTGTAACAGATTGCTTTCTTGAAGTTAAGGCGGACAATTTCCAGTGAAAGGACATTCAAGTACGATCTCAAAATTATCCGATCCTGGATACTGTAGTTTCTCCAAGTGAAAAGGTTGTCTCGGTTCATTTGTGAAACTTTATAGCAAAGCTTCGTCGAGAATTTCAAATGCGACACAATGGTATGAAAGGGGGCATTAACGAGCGCGAGAATCGATACCGATGGGAGTGCAAACTTCTGTTGAATGGCCGATTAAAAAGAAAGGTCTTCAGGGGGGGAACGAAGGCGTAGCATCGAAAGTTTTGCCAACTTCTGCCGGGTTTTATTTAAGCAGCAAAGATACGCTGCTCATAGCCCCGAGTGCCTCTGTCCTGGATTATGATTGTTCCACGAAGTTATCGATGGCCACGAATTCGAGGCGGGGCTTGATCAAGGGTGAACGCAAAATCGATCATTTTAAACAGGCTGCGAATTGATAGTCCCGTTGCATGCAATTCAGCAATAGGTCCTTTAAAGCTAGAACACGTTTCAGAGTCGCACAGATATTCGATATACACAAAATGGAAATGCACTATAATAATTTAATCTTATTCTCGTGGATGGTAGCAAGTGACAAAACCGTAGTGCGGGTAGTGTTAATTAACGCGGAAACCTCGAGAGATAGAAAGAGCTCGTCGTCGTAATTAATAGTTCTAACTGCGTGCAATCATCTAAGCGGGCTCAGTTAATTAATTCTACAACATCTAGAACCGCGCCTTTAATGCGTGTCACTCTCTGTGCAACGTTCAACGAATTGGAATAAATAGTCCGAAATTGTGTTTAGAAATTAATCGAAGGGAGCCCATGCAATTAATCAATTAGTCTTGGCGGATCCGTATGTGTTTCCGCATTGTCCTTCGTAGAATGGCGAACCACGCGGCTCGAGACAATTACACGGCCGATGGCAGAGGAGAATCGCTCTCTCGGAGCTGAAACGTCCCAACACCGGCTCAACTTGATAGTGGCAGCAAATTATTTCATGGCGAGCTAATTAATGACCGCGGCGATCCGAATTCGTTCACGGGGGATGACAAGCGGTGTGGGTGAAATTGCATTAAAACGTTCTACGTGGCAATAATGGCACTTCTAAATCATGTTCATAATTCACCGCAGACCGATCCGTTTCGGCGATAGCTGAAATTGGATCATTGATATATCGGTGCAGGTGTATCGTTTGTGCTTCTATGTTGTATTCGATGAACGATTAAAAACGTTACTGAATCCAAAAGCGACGCGTATATTCAATTATCTTAATTGGATAACGCGTTGCACCGTTTTAAAGTGCTGAACATTTAGAGTGACACGTGCTGTCCCGCGTCATTTTTACTGCCGTGCACGTACACGGCTAATTGCGAATTCTATTGCATGTGGCTTTCGCAGTGGACACACAGAGGCGGTGGCCTGAATGCATTTAAAATGGGAAGCACCGCGAAACAGTTGAAACTCGCTTAATCAGCCGGTTCTTGTTGCTCCTCGTTTACTTGGAGGGTTTTCTGCATTCATCAATGAAACTTGGATACAGAGGGGATCCTTCAAAGATTCTTCTCTAACAATAAGTGTTGCACTCTCGACGAAGGTGTGAATCAAACGGGCCAATACTATTTCCAAATCACAAAGGGCAGAGCTTCCTTTACAATCGTTTTCTTCCACTCCATTTGTACACCCAATTTCAAGCCAACAATTCATATTTTGATTACACACGCGTCGAATCAAACTTTTCGAACGGCACTGTAAAAATCCGTGCATCGCTATGCATTCGGCTCTTTACAGAAGCAACGAACTGTGGTTCGCAAGCTCGACAAACCGATCGTGCCTCGAATCAAGTTTCCAAAGTAGCGCATTCGCATTCATCGTCTATCTGTCCCCGCTCTATCCAATCGAAAATTCGCCACCGCCGCCAGAAGATAACTATCTAATGTTTTTCGACAGGGCTGAACTATTTCCTCCGGGGCGTAAAAAGTGTGCTGGCATGGCCGATAAGGTTTTAACCCCGAACAGGGGGATGGTGAGAAGCCACGACGAGAGGAGCAGCCGGGGCTTTCCTCGGCTCTCAAGATGGCTGGCGGCGAGCCAAAGATTATCCGTGGCATCGTCCCTCCCGAGACTTCATAACCGAAATGAGCGAGCACCGTCCACGCAACCGCTATTGAAACCCTTTCGATCTTTTCTCTGCGTCTTTTCCCCTGATCGATTCCAGGACAAATAACGACGCCTACTCACGTCGCGACCAGAATGAATGAGATACGTAAGCGGGACATTCCTTGAATTTTAATCTGATTTCTATGGCAACCGTTCGTCGGATCGGCTTTCCATAGCTTCGGCCCTTGAACAACTGTCGATTCGAGATAAATCTCTGGCACGCACACGAGTATCATAAGGAGGTGTACGACGATTCACCATTTTATCAACGTTTTCGGTATTCGAATTGGAACGAGAGACGTTAACGCGATTCCGTGCATTAGAACCGAAGAAACGAACGGATAAAGGGAAAACAGTTTCCAAGTGAAATGAATCTTGTTTACGATGGAATTAGTTTAGTTTGATAACTGCACCGCAGACTCGTTTCTCGTAAATACAGATATACGTATGCCGGAGCTCAGCGACTATAGTTCACTCGGTGGCATCTCGTGTTTCCAGATGCATCCAACCGAAAATTACTCACCCCGCCAGTATCGTATCACCCACGCTTCCTGTTCCACACTGTAGAATCACGTCCGTGCGGAATTTTCTCCAGTTTTCCGTGAGACTGCACCGCGATACGTTTCCACTCGACGATATCGAACGTTTAATTGTTTAAAACAAGGCAGAAGAGTGAAAAAAACAAATCAAATCGTCTCCTAAAAGTTTGGAGAATCGAATTGAAAAACAAGAATGATAAATTATACATCCGTGGTTAGAAAAATATATCCCTCGATTTTGTAAACGTAGACGAAAGTCAGGATAAATTAAACCGCGACGATTGGAAATTTAACAGAGCAGAGGGGTAATTGTTATGTACATGCACGTAAATCATAAGTTGGCTCATGTTCGTTCCTCGGGAACGACGGCAACCGCGAAGCCAAAGATAATAGGAATTAGCTACGTTCAGTGTGCATCCGGTGCAGCTGGTGCTGTTCCATAAAGTGTTTCGAGTGAACTAGGCTTCTTCTGCTGTGCATAAAGTGGCGCTTATGAAAGCGTAGACTGCCCTATAAATTTTATTTATGCCACAAAGACAGGCTCCTCCGGTTATGTAATATGGAATTTCGTTCGCACATTAGTGACGCTAAGTGTCGGGACTACGGGGGTAATAATTCTTTTGGGTGTTCGTCTGGGAGGGGTTGGTTGCTTTATTGCGGCATTGCGATACTCAGATATTCGTTGGAGAATTTCATGGCACACGCAACGTTTCGGTATTCCCTCTCTGCTGGAATCGAGACGATAAAGCCAACGAACCGATAGTAATTTCAAAGCGCGACAGTCTGGGAAAATTATTCCAAGTGGAACGAGTCGATGCTGCGTCGGACGGTAAACCGTGCGGCAATGAACGATAATTTGTGTTAAAACGAAATTTGCACCTTTTCGAAAGTGCAACTGTGCTCGTCGCTTGCATACGGGTTCGACAGTTCTTTTTTTAGAACGACGCCACGGAATGGAATAGAGTCGGACTTTTCTAACAACGGTCCATCACAGATTCAGTCGAGTATGAGGGGAACACGATAACGCCGACAGTGACTTATAGATTACCTGGTTTTTAAAGTACTCGGACGTCCCATCTGTTCCTGTCCCTCCACACGTGATAAATCTTAATTAGAAATTTTATTCCCGCGCGTTAACTTCGCAGGTATCGACAAACCGATTACCGGTGTATCTATCAATGGGGAAAGCCTCACAGGACGCGTCATCGTTTAATTCATTTTTCACATTAGTCGATGACACAGAACGGGGTTCTATCAATGGCTGAGTCATACTCTTGGACGCCTGCGAATCTTACTAATCACGTATACCATGGTAGTCCGTTTAAATATTTGTCGGTCCGCAGTGCCGTTAATTTCCGTACGACCCCGCCTCCGAATCGCCAGCCTGCTGCTAATGGCAGCTGAAAAATCAATTCCGAACGACACCTTTCTACGACACGCGTGGCGTTGCTTCGATGGAGGCTGGGATATAAAAAAAACGATATGTAAAAGCTCACAGCGGGACGACGAATGCGCGCAATTCTCCGTGACGTTGATGTAATCGTCCCACGGAGTGAATTCCGAATCGGAATGATTAATGGCGCGTTTATTCCCCGAAGGTGGAACGCGTGATGTTTCCCAAAAAAAAATAGAAAAATAACTCGCAAAACTTTGGTTCGCTCTTCGCGAATTCCCTTGTCGAATCGAGGCTCTTCAAATGGATGGAAATAGTAAGCAGGGATAACGATGATAGTCTTTGTTATACGGATGAAGTTCTGGCACGAGCATCCCAGCTGACAGTTCGATCGATTCGACTAATGGATAATCGTTTTTCAGGTCGTCAGTCGGCAGGCTGCGTCGTTCGAATCAACCACGTTTACTTAGCCCGAGCGCACGCCCACGAACGAAAGCGCCTTGATAACGTTTTAATTGCCCGCGGTAGACAATCGCTTTCGTGAGCTAGAGCCTCGTAAATCGTTCGAGATAACGATCAATGGTCTTTACGGCCAGGTAAACGCGTCTGTGGAATGGTGAAAACGATCCCGATGAGAAACGTCGATAGCCTGCCGTGAAATGAGAACTTTCTATAAGCAACGTCCACGACACCTCTCGGTGTGGGAAAGGTTGATGAACAATACTTTGCGACATTGTTGCAAATTCATTGAATCGCTAGTACAATCCTAGGAATATTCCGCGAGGGTCTGCTGCGTTTCTCGTTGGACAGTTCTAAGATTGCTTTTCTACGCCCTGCTGGTTGTCTAACATTGTTGAAAATAGTGAGGATTCTTTCTATATATTCAAGGACACTCTTGCAGCTATTGGAACGAGGTAGTAGAGAACGGAGAAATTGTTTTACGTGCGAAAACAGCGTTGCAGAATTTTTTGGGGATATTTGAAAAGTTTGCACAGCATTGTCAGAAACATTTGTAACTGAATGTATTCAACAACTTCGTGACTAGTTTTACTACAGTGTAGCAGAGCTGTGCCAAATGCCCAAAGCTGTTTCAACGTGTTTAAAAAAATATTGCACATTTTTACGATATTGCTGAAAAGTGTCCCAAATGATTGCAAAGCTTACTCAGAAGTTTATCAACATTGCTCCACATACGTTGCTGCGAAAATATCGTTTTAATATTCCTGAGTACCAAGTGCTATCGAGCCTATTCGTTAATCTATCATTCCAAAGGGTTAATAGCATAAGCAACCGAGTTGTTGGTTTTGTGGCGCCGGCTATTCAGTCGATTATTCGGTATTTACAGACTAGACGGTTTGAAGGAACGACGCGACGTCTGCCACGTATCAAGTATTGCAACCCCTAGAGGAATATACTCTAATCATACTTTCTATTTATACAAGGGAATAGAAGGAACTAATAATAGTTGCCCGGTAATAGATTCTCAAGAACCGAAGAGACGGTCGACGAATTTACCGTTTGACTTTCTATCGAAAACAGTCTTATTCAAGTTACGATTTCACCGTGTAATTATCTCTCCCTCTGATCAGGTGGAAGTGGCAGACTTCCGTGCGGCTCACGCGGAACTAGGTCGATGTTGGATCACTGCGCGGAAAGTTTCGAGAATCCTTAGGTTTCATACTGCCTATTTCGTGTCGTAATGTGTGTGCCAGCTGGTAACACTTTGTCTACAAATAGCCGTTGGCGTAACGAATTAATATACATGTAAATTATTAAATTCCACGTCTCGCCGCCAATCTCACGTGCAGCCCATGGTGTTCCCGAAGTACGATTACCACCCTTCTAATAGCTTCTACCAAAATAGTCTTGCGATAGCGACAAAAGGATTTGACCCAGTTATTTTGCCATGCGATCCAGTACAAACATTCCATCGGTCGAAACCTTTAGCAAACCTCGCCAAACTCTCGAAGTGAATTCAATTCAATTTCAATTTTTCAAGTAAATAGAAAAACAGTCATCCATCCAAAAGTCCCACGTGGCTGAAGCCTGATTACGATACCTGAACGCGGCCCATCGGCGGCGACACCACCAGGAATATTCTCATGGTGGCCTTGAGAAAGTCATCTTGATTGCGGTGAGTCTCCTGCAGAGCCCCCTCCGAGATGCTGGCGCTGCTTTGGGGTGTTTTTCGGCGCACTTTGCGCCTGATACTGCCGACTAGCCTTCTCCAATCCTGTCCTCCTGAACCGGCTGCGCTCCCGACACCGCCACCACCCCCGCCCCCGTGAGTGGGCGCATCCTGGCCCTCCGATGTCTTCGAGGGACTTAGGTCCCGACTCGGACACCGACTTAGGACACCACGACCGGCCGGGCCAATCGATGAGGACACCGTGCCGCTAGCAGGACCCGCCACCGGCTGCGAGCCACCCGGGCAATCGTCCACAGACTCCGTACCCTCAGCGCCGTCGAACCTGTGCACGGGCCCGCAACCACTGGGCCCAGTTGCCCCACCCTGACCGAACGAACTAATCGCGTAGCGTCCGATTCCGCTGCTGATGCTGAACTTTTGCACCAGCTCGCGCAGGCCTCCTTTCTTACTTGGGGTCTCTTCCTCTATCCTCTCCTCAGGTGGTTTCGCCGTCTGACCCAGCTGGCGAATGTAGTAGAGGGCCTCCTTGATTCCCCAATTTATGTTGATGATTGATGAGTACAGCTGCACTGTATAATATTAATAGATTTCCCGTGGAGTGGCTGGTTAGTATTTTATTTGTTCTTTGGGGGTATTAAAATGTCTGGAGTCCTTTTGGATCTTTCGTGGAAGCGGTTCCCTTAGGTTATTGCTGTGCTTTGGATATTCTAAATCTTGTTGTCTTCGGCTGCTTGGATTCTCTGTACACAGTAACCGTTGCTAACAAATTCTGGCTTTCAACGGAGGTGCAGACTCGGGATAGATCGAGGTATTATTTTCGTTGCTCCCTTCAGAGATCATCCCTCAGGCTTTTCCAAGGGGCTTTCCCAAAGCGGTTTCCACGATAGTTACTCTCCACTTTGTTGATACGCTGACCACGTAGTCCCGTTCGAAGGTTGATTTCACGGGGAGTCACGTTTCAACGTTGCATTAAGTGTACCAGGAACACTCGAATCGACTTTTCCACTCGAGAACGCAAGAAATACGTCCGTAGATGATGCTACTATTTGCCTAATGGCAATGCATATACCTTGTCACGAGAACCATTCGGTCCGTCTCTAGTCATCGAGAAACAGTTTGAAGTAGGTGCGGAGGTTCTGTATGCGACCGGTATTGGCTGCGGCCGTAAATGGATTTTAGGATCGCGGCAAATACATCAGAACCTGGATCCAGGTGCTCGATTACGTCTGGAAGCAAGTTCAAGCTGTCGAAATCATCGAAAACGTTCCCCGTCGATCGTTTCGAATTCTCATTCTGCGCTTTACGACAGCTCGTCAATTCTGTTGGTATTGTGGGTGCCCGATTGTTCGTTCGTTCTCCGGGATCTCAATGAAATCTGACCTTTTGAACTTTCACACGCAAATCGACGAAACTTTAGATAGCTTCGGCCGTGGGTCCTTCGAAATCTTAGCTAAATGACGCGGGAAGCAAACGCAATTCGCTTCCCTTAAGGCGGCTCCAAAACTTTGCAGCCTTTTGGTCGTTCTTAACTCGTGACAAATTGGAGGTCGATTGTTTCCAAGGAGCCTCCGGCCACGACCCTTTGGTAATTATGTTTTAATGGAACGCTGAACAATCTGGTATATATACCTGTCAAGCAGAATTTCGTATTCTATGTGTTATTCAAATATGGTGGCAAGTATATTTATTTAACTGTTAAAGAACAATTGAAACGTTCTGTCTCTCTTGTAGCGTGATATTATTGGTTTACAGTGATCCTTATTTCAAAGTAAGACGATGTCGCCGAACAACATGGTTCTTCCTGCTCCTCTTGCTGATTTACTCAACGTTTGTTAACTACGACGTTGCTCCGTTGTCGGAACATCGTTTTCGCGTTTGTCGATCTTCGATAGCGTGCTGGTGATACATTTCACGATAGACGCGTGGCAGTTTGCGTTGTCAGGCATCTGTGTAAGCAACGAATCACCGAATGAGTGAACAGTCGATCGATTTCGTGCAAGGGAATATCGACCTAGGAATCTGCCTGGAAAATCGAGTCTCAGAGATGCTGTTCGCGAAAAATGTTAATAAACCAACACAGCGCGCGTCTAGCGGAACGATATACGTGTCGCGAACAGTTGTTGACCTGAAAATAAAGCCACCTTAAAGCGGAGCTGCTTTCAAGTAAACCTCTACGTCGATTTAATTATTCAGAGAGTCAGGTTCGGTTACGTTCCGGCGGACATTGCATTTCCATGTGCACTATCCTTATTACAGTATCGAATGCAGCATAGCATTTCCATACGATAAGACTAACAGAACTGTATTCTCCAGTGTTCTACAAAGGAACGAGATACGTGAACGTCGCGTGCTCCCCGTTTAGCTCGTTCTCCGCCAAGAGTACATAGAAATATGGTCCCGCTTTGTAAATCTAAGGAAGCAATCCCAGTATCCTTGCCCTTCGGTAAAACCCAAGCTCTCCCGTTCGTGTTATCGCGAACGATCTCCATATAAATCGTACACATCGCGATACGGAAACAAAGAATCCTCGAATCTACCTTGAAAACACCACGGGGAGTAAGTTTCGCTGGACGGGTAGAATGTTCGATGGTATGCACATTGGCGGAGGTTCGAATCGACCGAGTGATTGAAGTGAAGCTGCGCGGAAAAATACATCGACCAAATAATTTTGATCCAACATTTCAAAACGGGTTCCGCGATACAGATTCTTGCTGGCTTCGCCACGATTTTACTGTGACGTATTGCGAAGATAGTTGGAAACCGTGTTTCTTGGAGGAAAAGAAACGCGGGAGTGTATTCTTAGGAGAATAAGAAATACGCGTGTCGACGTGGGTGGGATAAACCATTGCGATTACAAGTCTATTTGCCTCCAAAAATAGCTTCGACAGTGGATGTTAACGGGCACGCGATTTTTACGTCGAGCCTGAATTAGCATCGCCAACATTTTTTTCCCCCCACGCATTTGACCCGCACAATTATTCTTCCCCTCCATCCGATCGGAATGCCACCCCCTCGCTCGCACTTCTCGTTATCCCTCGAAATTTTCCGAATTCCATCGACCATTCGCTCGCACTCATTCATCTACGTTTCAACAGGGCAAATTCTACTCGATGCATCTAGGATTCCTACGGTCTAAATTGCCGCTAAAGAGCACTTCCGAGCTACGCTCGCGTATTAACGCTGCAGGAGCCGTGTTAACGTGCCGGGTTTCCCGCCCTCGTCGTGTCTTTCATTGCTCCAGTGATCCACTCTACGCATCTAGGAACGCCTGCTACGGGTCTATGTTCGTTCTACCGTCAAGGAAATTAGCTACATTGTTCTCTATGAATTGATCGTCTGCCAGCCTCTATTTGTATTCGTTCTATCACTACCTCTAAGTGAACTTATTTCTATTTGCAAAATTCCAGGAAAATATACAACGTTTCTTGGACGCGGACCAGCGTACCGTTGAACTTCCGACGGGCCACAAAAAAATCAATTTGTTGATGGAGGTGGACGTGATGCAAGATGACGTAACTTTCGCAGAACAAATGCCAACACACTGAAGCCTCTTTTTTGTCTTTGGTCGAGAAAGAACCGCTGAAGAGGTACAGCGAATCGGTTCGTCGCAACTACTTCAACGTTTTCGAACAAGAAAAACTCCTTCCTCCTCCCACTCTACCGTGCAATTACTTTCCGCGTTCGAGTTTTATGACGGCACCGCGGTTGGGAACAGTGACGCCTTCACTCGATAACCCTTCAAGCTTCGATCTAACGCGACCAAGTCCTTTGACGACGAAGACCCTCTGGAGGAGACTAATTAATCGGGCGCGTGATTCAAGTCGGGTCAGCTTTCGACCGATGCGCCATTCTAGATCCCACATTGACTAACAGCTTCTCTAATTAGGATTTCATTATTGGACAAAGGACGTAGGTATTTACGACTTGGAAGGCCAACCGAGTTCTATTAAGATTCTTCAGCCAGCCACGAAGGGCCGGGATATTCAGTGACTGGGAGAACTTAGAATCGTCGAATCATTATGTGGCAATTAGCAGGCCCGACGCCTTGGGCCTGGCCACTATACAACCACCATTTCTTATCAAAAATCCAGTTGATTTAAGGGAAAGAACGGTTTAGCATTGATACCTGTTCAGGATCAATAGAAACAGGTGGGGTACACAATTATGAACTAGATTGTATGATTAAGTGCGACAGAGTTCATGAAATTGAATTAGAATTGTACTATGTTGTACACTCTTTTTATTTTAAGAGTGAGTAGGACGAACGTTTAATAGACAGTCTTGAGGGGAAAGTCGATTAAAAGTTTCTTACAACTCAGTCTCATGGCGGGCAATAAAAATATCCCCTTATTTGAAAAGTTTCAGTCATTGTTTGCCACTTTACAGTCTGCTCACATCGTGTCTTATTTCGCAGTAGAGTAAGCTAAAATAAACCTGGCATCCGTGAATACTTTCAACAGATACGTTTGACTGATTATTTTAGCCTTACAATCGAGATGTTCATATTTTCTGATATTTCAAGCATTTGTATTCTTATGTAAATTAATTAATTCTAATAAGAAGACTGACCCAACCAAATTTGGGACTTGTATTAATCCAGCAACAACCACGAAGATTGTAGTACTTTTTAAAGAACGCCAGCTTGCGGAATATTTTTTGCGATTTTACAGGGAAACAAGAATTATAATACCATGGAAATTGGTACATTTCGCAACCGAAATAATTAAACTACCTTCAACTAAAACAAGAACATACACGTACAGACCTTTCCTATTATTTCATTAAAACATCCGTACTATTTCTTCGGAATTAATAACGGCAGGCTTTCGGCGAATATTTTTTTGTCCCCGTGAAAGCAGACATAGAGTAACTCTCCGAAGGCAGGCTAAATGGGAATTCTTTTGAAGGTGAATCGACTGGGTTGATGGAATCCCACCGATCGAAATTGCGCCCCGTAGAAATAGATAAACGAACCATGGGAGAGGTTCACCCGGCTCGGGATTTCGGTTTCGTCGAAAGCCAAGCGGTTTGTGTGCTCGCGGTCATCCGAGTACCCGGCAATTCTCTGGTCGTTTTTCCAAATATTGAAATTTCTCTGATAACGCTCTGAACCCGCGTACCGTATTAAGCCTGAACGATCAACAAGTTATAAGGGAATCATTTGGAGAGTGAACTTCCCGCTTTGGTCGTTTGTCTTCTCGATGGAGATCTCGATAATATCGATCGCCGCTGTTCGATGTTCTCGGTACATAAAGCAGTAAACTAGTTCGGTTCCGCGGTTTGATATATTATTATAGTAGTAGCGGGGATGTAGGATTATGCAGGGTACCTCATGAAATGTGGACGCGATTTTAATCGAGATAAATATTACTAAAATCAATACTACATTTGTGTACGTAGTTCGTATTCGAGAGATGTATGGAATAATTGAACGGAGGATTTTGCGAGGCTACGAAATGACTTTGGTCATGGTCGCCTGAAAGATTTCTGTTCCGTTCTTTCATGCCATTAGCCAGTCCCGGGTCTGATCGATCACGAAAGAA
Organism: Nomada fabriciana; assembly: GCA_907165295.1. Lineage (NCBI taxonomy): Eukaryota > Metazoa > Arthropoda > Insecta > Hymenoptera > Apidae > Nomada > Nomada fabriciana. The sequence continues at coordinate 15,967,622 of OU015690.1, forward strand.
CGGCTTTTTGAAGACTGTTCGCAAATTCAAATCGTTCTCTATTGCCATTCCTTGTAGCATGAAATAAGGGGTTATTCGAAGTTGATTGGAAATATTCGTTTTCTGTGAACGATTTCGTCGCTTTTCACAGTGAATCAATGTTCACGATGTTACGTGTGAAGAAAGGTCTATCTATCGGTCTCGGCCTTTGTGGAAGACTAAAAGTGTTTGAATGCATTACGAAAGAGTTCGCGAGCGAATCTGTGGATATTTCTGAGAAAGCATTTGAGAAACGTTGAATGAACTGGGAGGCTCCTTGGGAACCTATTAAAAAATTATTCTCATTGAGGCGTTCTTCGCAGGAAATTCGTGACTCGACGATAGAACTGCAGATTCTTAGATATCATCAATTATTTGTACACGGAGACAGAATTCCTTCCTCGCGCCCCAGATTAAGAGAAAATGGCGAGCAAAATAATTAATCGATACCGAACTTTATCCGACCCTTCGGAATCTAACTTTTCCTGAGGGGTGGCAAAAAGAAAAATAGAGAAACTTCACGAATATTTACATGTACGACCAAGCACGTGGATTCCTGATCCGTGCAAAAACTAGAACGGAACACACACCAGTGTGCCGCGTGCCTTCTACACACATACTTTCAGAACCATTAAGGGTTGATGGTATGACGTTGATCGATTAGGAATGTGAGCACTCGGCTGGCCGAAAGCTAGTCTCGATACACTCTACGTTTCTTCCTATGGCTCTGCCTTTTTTCCTTTCACTCGAGCAGAGTGTACTTGGGAATTTCGTGGGGTATGCTTTTAGCAGACAGTGTGACTTTTTGTGGGAAAAGAAGTGAAGTATTATTTAGGACTGTGAACGTGTTGTCCAAGACAGTGGAAAATTAGGAAAACATGCTCCCTCTTGTAATTCTGATAAAATAAGATTGATAAATTAATGGTAAATTCATTTTTTTTTACGATTCAACTTAACCATTTCGCCAGGTAACTGTAGGAACACAGCAATAATCAAAGTGTCATTCTTTCGCAATCTCTTGACAGATTTTAAATTATTATACCTGCACCAACGAAGCGGTAAAAACTGGAAAATATGTTGGAACATTAAACTGGAATCATAAAAATAACAGAGAAAAGAGAAAACGCTATATTGCGTATCGGGCATTGTTCGTTTAACCCCTCTCGTATCAGGATCGACAGCCATTAGTGGGTTGTTTAAACAACTTTACAAACCTCCCTCAACTAGTCGAGTGGACTTTCGTGGCTATAGCAATTTCATCAGGTAAACCGTTTTGTAATCCCTAACACAATATTGCTCTTCCGTTAATAAATGAAACGAATATAGAGGACGAAAAAGGCCACAATTACAGATTCAAGAAGTTTCTAATTATATTTGACATTCCCAGATACGTTTATTGAATAATTCATTTAATTCCACGTTACACTACTCTAAGACATCTGTCCGAAAATCTTTGCCAACAATTCTACCACGAAATCGCACTGCATTTTTACAGTGAGAATTAAGTTTGAGAAAGTATGTCGACTAGCTTTCATCGTAGTTACTGCTTTCGTTAGCCGCTCGTTTTGCCCCTTACGTATCTTGACTCTCTAATTGTAAGCGTAGGAAAAAACAACAAACAGTTAGTCCGCGTGACGGAACTTTTTAATCGTCGTAACTGTGAAAAGTGGTCGCGGCGTAAGAACTTAATCCAAGCAAAGAGTCTCAAAAGAGGTTGCTTCTCTTCTTTGAATGCTCATACACACTTGTTCCGTTTCTACACAGAGAAGATATATTTTCGAAAGAATTCGCCGAATTCCTCGAAGTGTCGAATAAAGTAGATGCAACGAAGTAGGTTGCAAGGAACAGTAGTGGAGGAACAGAAACAGCAACAGTGCAGGGAAAGTAAGTGTTTCGTTTGGAATTTCATAATTCGCCTAAATATTTTGTTGCCACGTGCTCTGAGCATCGATTATCGGCAGAATGTGTTTCGTTTTGGTCCCCAGGGGTGAGTCATTCCCATCGATCATCGACTACCGAATCTAATTCCATCACGAACGACGAAAGCTTCCTTCGAGTACAGGGGGAGGAGATTTCTCAATTAACTTCTTCTCGCTAGGTAAATTCCGTCCGCGCACTGGAAATCCTTGCTCGCGGGATAATCGTGCACGTTCGAGGGAGAGGCAGAAATATTAACTTTAATAAACGAATCAGTGAACGTCTGAGCTCAATAGAACCCCTCCCGATTCAGCGTTCGATAATCCAAATTCCGTGCCGTCGAATTGCCCCCGGGATATCGTGGTTTCGTTGTAATTGAATTACAATGGAATACCTAGTCTGCATTCGGCTTTTAAAGCCATTGGAATTACTTTATTTTCTCTCTGGATTTTTGTTCTCTTTTCCATTAAATAGTTGGTGATTTCGGTAGCGGATAGCAAATGAAAATTTGGCGTGGAATTCAAACGAGAAATATCGAAATTGCTGCAATAGAGGGTACGCCGAATGTCGCGTACGTCGTGATACGCGATTTGCCCGTGCAGCGATAACCAAAGCGTGTGCGATACATTATTTAAATATTAATAGAGCAGTAAAAGGCAGCATGCCGTCCGATTCGCAATTTAGATGAACGAATGTCCGGCCGAATTCCGACTAAATAGATATGAAGACTGAAATTACGAAGAATGGGATTAATTAAAACTAATTGGCTGCTATTGTTTAAAGAAGGGGAACTATTTTATTCCCTTCACTGTCCTTCGTTTAATTCGGACGTTAAACAGCCGATGTTAGGTTTTCATCTCGCAGTCGGTCCTTTTCAATATTGAAACTCTGACGGCGATAGACCGCGGAAGTTTTCGAACAAAAACAAAAATCCCAGCTATTTATAGAACGCGATGCCAGTAATTTTGTTAACTTTCATTCAAATAAAAGCTTCGAGTCCGCGTTGTTATTCATTCTCAGAAGCGAAGCTCAATTTATCTTTCGCGTTTTCTTTTTGCACCTCGTTTCGCTGCAATTTCATCGACGTACTATCACTATTCATTATTCAACTTATTTAAACGCTTCAATCGCAATCGTCCGTTGCTTTTTGTTGAAAAATGAATCCGCGATTCATCTTGAATATTCATTTTTGTGAATCCACCGTCGATTAAAGAAACGTTATTCTTCTCTGTTTACAAAACGGCGCGGCGAATAAAATCTAAAGTCTACCCGTTGAATCGGATCGCACTTTTACATAGAGTCGTGTACTGTGTGCTTCCCTTTTGCTGGTATACACCCGGCTTCCAGCAACGGAACGAGGGTAAAAAGGTGTGTCGCGTTACGCGTCATGGATATTATTTACGGCGAAAGAAATCCACGGGCCTCTGCTCCCAATTTTCTTTTCGACAGAAAGGTATGCGAGAAATCTCGTGTTAAAAAATTTGCCAGGCAATGTGTCAGATAAATTATGAAGTTGGCAATAATATGATCAAGCTTCATTTTCCACGGCCGCAATGTTTTGTACATATGTGTACGGGTAATTAATAATTTCATTATACGGATCGTTACAAGCTGACCGGAGAAGCGTATCAAATATTTATTCTTCGTGACGCGTTTCGATTGATTCGACTAATATGTGCAGGTACGCAGATTTGGTGCAGAAATTATCGTTATTAAACACCGGATTTTCATAATTTCATAATACACAGATTTTGTATGAAATCTCTGTCTAAACGTGTACCGTAGAATTCGGGCAAATTTTCCTGAGTGGATAACGAACGCCAAGTTTCCCAAAAGTGGTTAATAGGAAAAGAGAACCATTTCCCTGGTTTATTTTGCGTCGTTGTGAGTTTCATTGCATTAATTAGCGGTCTCTCGCGTTTGAGCGACAAACTTTTCTAATTCTGGTTACTTAGAATTATAGGCATTATTGTTGATATATCAGATAATTGTATTAATCGCGCTACACTTTTGAAAATCGGGGAAACATTCGTTTGCAAAATGTTGCTAATGGAACACGTACGTGATTTCTTTATAAGCTTGGCTTCTAATATTAACTAAATTTTTGCAGAATTTGTTTTAAACGGCTTAAAAATGAAATTAATTTGTATAGTATAGATAAAGTATTCGTATTTTTAAATACATTCCACGAATTCCATTGTGCGCTTTAAAAAAGTCGCTACAGCATACGAGTTACGATGATCACTTTCCAAATTTGCAGTACCAATTAACATCGGATATACTATTTAAACCTTTCACGAGTAATGATGTTTGCCAGCGGGGTTAAAACATATTGAAACTCTCGTTGCATATATCTTTCCATTGCGTGGGTCATCAAGTAGAATTGAAATTACTCGTATCTACAAATTTCCGCCACCATTTCACAACTTCTCCCAGCTGAAAGCGAAACATCGGTTTGCGAGGAGATTACTTAGCGTTCAATGAACGTTCACTACGCAAGTAACATTCAATAGCTCGATTTCGAGAAACGTCGGAATCCTGTCGGTCGCTACGGCGGTCGCTTCAATCAAAAAAAACTCCAGCTGGGATTACATTTCACTTCGCCATCCGACCAAAAGGGAAATAAATCGAACCGTCGTTTTTTGCATACGGAAAAAACGTGAGCAACATCTGGTGACGCTCTTTTTCCATGGAGACCGTGAAAACGATTGTATCGTCGGCGCTATCGATCAGTTAGAAGGTAGCCAGCAGGTTGGTAGTAATGTGAAAGCTTGCGAGTAGTGGCACGAGTGATTCGTCACGAAATTTTTAGCGAACAAGCGGCCGGGCTTGCCAAATCGTGTGTTTGAATGATCGAACGAAACACAAGGCGGGTAAGAGATGTCTGATGAATGTTTTAAACGAGCAAATAGAGTCGGTGGCCAATAGCGTGGTTCGATCAAGCCGCCGTTTCGCCGCGGGAACTGCTAAATAATGTATCCATTTTACTTCTCTCCTACTTTCTTTTTCCAATGCTTTATTCTCCACGCGGGACAACGACACGCGTGCTGCACATTCTTTTATTCCCCGACGCGTGCATAATTGGCCGCGAAACGAGTCTGCGTGGTTTCCATGTATCATTTTTCCATCGCGTGCCTTTATTAGCACCATGCAATTGGGATTATTGCTCATCATTGAAAATTTGGGATTAATCCAGATCGTTTGATTTATCGCAATTTCGCGGCGGGTGATTGGAAGAGCAATTTAATTGAGCCGCCATTCAGAGGTTACTAATTAAGGGATCGAAAGTCGGATAACAATTCAACGGATAGTTGATAAAATCGTGGGCGACGAATTTCGAGTAGCAGAGATGTCGATTCATTTCTGGGTACGGCATCAGCGTTCTCTTCGTTTATGTATACGCCAAGGATGTCAACTTATAATTCCATTGACGAATTACTTGTCGGCAGCGAAGTGAATCGTTCGTAAAGTAGATTGGAACGGGTTCGCCCTGGGAACTTTCTCTACCTCGACGACACCCTCTGTTAAACCTGTGACGATTTGAAACGCGTCACGTTAATGCATACAAGTGCGTGGTCTGGTTAGGAAGCTTACCGGTAGACGAAACGAAGGTAGCTGGAACTTATGAATTGAATTTGAATCAGCAACAAGCCAATTTGCAAGACAAATGTTTGCCCGGCGAACCCTGTAATCCTAGCCGGAGCATTAATGCGAAATTTTCCCGCTGCCTTTTCCCCTTGTTTGCGGCGAAAATATAACTCGCGAATAAAACGAACAGAAAATTTGCGAGGCAGCGTCCCCGTTTCGCTCGCGCTCGCAAACTTTCGCGAAGTTCGATATGAATTTTCAATAAAATCTCGTACGCCCATTCGCTGCCGGGATGTGCACAATGCAAGTTTCTTTTCGATCGTTAGACAGAGAACCGCGAAAGTTATGGCACAGGGTGGAACATTCCTGAAAACTTTCCCACGCGTGACAAGTTCCGATTTCTCCACTGTGCATACTTATGTATACAACAAGACGTTCTATTGGCCTGGCCAGGAGGAAACTGCTTCGTAGCTGACTCACGGACGTAAAACTTTTATTTCCGAGTGGCCCGTGGATCTTGCCGGCTCAAAAGACTGGACGACGTTTGATGCCTCGGGTGCCGTGCTCTAGACGTCACGGTAAAAAGAGATGAATTTCCGTCGACTGGCTGGAAACGTTCGATTCCTATACATGGGGTTGGCGATAAGAAGAATATTCGATTGCGACTTGGAAATAAAATGCTTTGGAGGAAATTGCGAGGCGTAGCTTAGCCGATACGATTATTGGATATACTTTCTTACGGTATCTACCTGCTATATTCCATTCGTAGCTAATTTCCGGTGTTTTTCTCCGATGGAATAAAGGGGAAGCTAAAAAGTGTTGGCTAGAAATATCAATGTAATGTAAGCGGGGCTTACGTATAAGTATGATTGCTCCCGTGTTTAAGTCAGGCAGCGATAGTGGCTATAGCCTCACAGGAATTAAATGAAAGACGAGGGTGAACCTTTTGGACACTCGTCGCGCTAATTCGAAACGCTCTTTACTCAGCTCTAGAGACTCGATTTTCCCTGGCAAGTACCTACGAATCGTACACTAAAAGACAAACGAAAGAACAAAACAAATGCAACCATATTACCTTCGATGTTCATCGACGACACAAACGCGGCGAGTTCCTCTACGTAACACCGATCGAGCGTGTCCGTCTGTTCCGCTCGTGTAATTTCCGTCAAGTACAGTGTATCCTTATTGCGAGACTGTCAGCCGCACTTCCGTTTCCTGTGCCGTTCGGCCGGTCTCAGATAGTCACCCTACGCGTCGTGCAGGCGCGTTGCTTCGGTCTTTTTCACGCGTTTCCTTCTCATCTCGTGACACCGTGCTTTTCCCCCCGTTTCTTCCCTGGCCCGTTTTCGGTGACTCGGCCGTGAATCAACCCTCGTCGATGCACGAGAAGAACCCGATCATTTCCGGCAAGGGGGCGACGAAAAGGGCAGTCGGACAGTCGTTTCTCCCTCTCCTTTTTTCCACACGACCTTTCAGCTTTACCACCCCTACCTCGGCTTATATCTCCGTTCGGCCAGCCAAAGGGATATTATCTGCCGGTCTTTGGCACATGGACAGAGTCACTGAACACCCTCGATACTTCGTTTCCGTTCGTGGAGGGCGTCAGTAAAGGGAGCCTAGCAGTTGCTCCAGCCCGCAGCGGAATCGTGGTCGCGTTCGTTCGTCGGTTTTTCACCGCGTTTTATGTACTATCGGGGGCGAGGGCGGCGTCGATCTTACCGGGCTGAGGTCGCGCGTCCTACTAGTAGGAAAATCCGTTCTCCGTCATTTCGAACTCGACCCAACCCCCTATGCCGATTTCCTCCGGACGGGGGTGGCTCGAAACTGCGCGGACACTACCCCTATGCCGCGCATTCAACCCCCACCATGACGGGCTGGTCTTCTCCCTCGTGTACGCGGCTCTTCTTGTCAACCGTTCCCTCTGTCGCTGTCCGATTCTAACGAACGCAGAAAGTTGCCTGCGTAACGGGCAGATATAGCGTGGCGCGACGATTTTCGCGGTCGTGGAACGAGCTTTTGTATTTTTTTTGTTTGTTTGTTTGTTTGCTTTAACCGGGAGAATATTCGACGCTTTGTCGAACGAGTTACATGCTGGATGACACGGAGCTTTCAGGAGAGTTTGTATGCACGGAGAATGTTTTCTTCGTTATCTATTTTTCTTCTTTTTTTTTTACGAGCGACCGAAATACGTAAAAGGGTCTGCGGTTCGTATGTGGGGATCCAGACGTCGCTGAGGGGTTGGTTATGTTAATTTGCAGAACGAAGGCTTAAAGAAGACCGCGGGCCACTTTTAATTGAAGCCTCTTTAATTAAGGCGTTTTCGAGCGCGACTTTTTTTTAGAAACGTAAGATAATTTTCCATGTTAATTGGAACAGTCGATGGCAGGATGTTGTTATTGTTGCGGAAAGCTGAAGACAGTGGAAGATTTGTTTTTGCTGGTTTCACAGGCAGACAGAATTAAACAAGATTACTCGCAACCCCTAAATGCTTGTCTGATTCGAAATGCAAATCGACCGTCCGCAGTTATCCATACGGAGATTGCAGAAACTTCATCGCGGGAGAAACAATTAAACCGTGCTCGAACGAGTAAAGGCAACAACGTTCTGAAAAGTTCCCTCTTCCGTCCTGCTGTGCTATTAAATTCGTTTTATCTCGTTATCGCGATAAACGCACCAAGCAGAGAAAGCTTTCACGGAACTATTTTTCAAACGGAGGCCAAAATGATCCGTAAACAAAGGTACACGCTGGAAAAGAGCGCTTGAAACGAATTAGAAAAGGTGAGTGGGACGAGGGGTGGAAAAAATAGTGGCAGGGAACATAAGTGCATACCACTGTTCGACACTTCGTTTCCTGTGAGGGCGGAACTCGAGAAATCAGACGGAAAATAAGAGCGTAGTATGTAGGAAATAAACAACATATTTTGCCCCCTTCTCGCGTGACATCTCATTCCCGTCTCTCTATAGCGATCGTGCTTTTCTTTCGCTGTATATCCTACTTTCCCTCCCGGCTGCTGCCCTCATCTTTCTCACTTAATGCCGGTCCGTGAAAACGCGGACGCTTCCGAAAATACAGAGGAATGGAAAAAGGTGTCGGCCCCGTGTCAGTTTTAATGCGCTTAGCGAATGAATCCGGCCGGGAGATTCGATGAAGTTTAATTATCAACAATGGGGACGATTCTTTTAACCAGCCACCTTTTCCGAGGGACCTTTTATATTAAACTGTAACAAATGTGAAAAGGGTTCTTTTCTCGAATAGCAAATCGTGCAGTGAAATTCGCACGAAAGGATTGAAGAAGTTCAGTAAAATTTTCAGAAGAAAATCGATGGCGTGTGGGGTGGAAAGGGCGCAGGGAGATCAGTGAAAAAAATGAGCCATCGAAAGTTTCGCCGGCGCGTTGAAAGTTGGAAACTCGAATATTTAAATGCGACGATCTATCGGGGGGAGACTGTTCTCTTTTCTCATACTTGCGACGTGTATCCGTGCATATATTAAAATGGTCTACTCGGTGCATGGTATTAAGTTGAAAGCTTGTACCCTTCGTATTATAGCATTCTAAATTCTACCATCTACTTAACATCTGACAGAGAATGTTACGCGAAACGTATTATTCTTCCGTGTAATGAGGTCGAATTTCAAATTATAATAATAGTGCAGAAGCATATGTATCCAGTTCGTACTACGGTATGATAATATCGCTCGATGTATAGTTAGTAGTGCGGCAATTTTTTCCAGCCAATTTAAAGTGATACTTCACTATTTCAAGGAATTTCCACGCGCAACTGAAAACCAATTCGACGTTTCATGATTTCCAATGCTTCCTCGAACAGGCCGAATCGATATCCAGCACGTGCAGGCGTAAGTTTGATGAAACAGTGGCCAAAAGTGTTATACCGAGCGAACGATTGCAAGGCAGAGATAATGGAGGCCAATCGAACTTCGTTGGTGGATTACTCGGAAAAATCATAACCGTGCATCGCGCGGAGAATATCGAGTGATTGAGATCCAAACTCGGCCTCTCGTGTTGAAACACTGCCCAGGCGAACAAAAAAAATGGTTCCCTATTTAAACTTCCACGGGTATACTTTTCCAATCTTCCCCACGCGCAACATTTTTCGCAGAATTCATTTCGCCAAGTTACGAAGATGCAACTTACAATTAGTTCAAGATCGGCTGATTATTGGCTCACATTTCGGGACGTCTCGAAATTTTTTAATTAAAATCTTAAGCAGCTTAAGAAAAAAAACCTGCCGGGGAAGTTCGGCAGATAAACTGTTCATTAAAAGTTCCAAAGCACGAGTTCGCAGGAGTTCTCCCGAAATTCTCGTCGAGTGCATCGAATCAACTCAACGAGGTGTTGAAAATATCACCTGTTCGCTAATCATTTTTCCCTTCTCGTAAATTCGTAATTTCGAAACAACCGCGTATTCGCGTAACACGAGTGCTTCGTGATTTATGGTCCACGTCACTGGCTACCGACAACAAATTCACTGAGAACGTTAAGTTTAATGGTAATTCGCAGTCGGAAATTTGCCGCGCGATAATTCGCGGCCCAACATCTGTCTCTCGTTTCCTCTTTCCACCCCGTCGAACGCGTAGATCCATAAATCCCCGTTGAAAGTCGCGAAACGCTTCGGACGATTAAAAATTTCGTGCCAAATCGGCCGTGTCGCAGCGAGAACCGTCGGCACAGAGGAAAAGGACGCAGAGCGGCGTTTCTCTGGTCGTGGACAGTCAGCCGAAACGCAACATCGTTCATGGTCGAACTTGTTTCACCGATACGCGTACATCGTTCGATACTGTAGAGAGGTGCACGATAAGTAACACAGTACGTTGCACAGATTGAATCGTCCTGCCGGGAGAATGAAATCGTTGGAGCGAGAAACAGAAAAGGAGTGCCGGGAATACAGAAAAAAAAACAGAGAGCAGAGGGAAAAAATGGAGAAGGGAGAAGAAACGAAAGGCGAGGAGCGAGAACAAAGGGGGATGAGGGAAAAAAAATCGAGTCGACGGTGTAACCAAGCTGCTGCGCCGCGAACCGGTCGCAGAAAGCTGTCAGAAATTCGCGAACAAGAGGAGCTAGGTGAAAACGGAGGCGAGAGTTTCGTATTAAAGGAGAACGCCTATTAATTTCTCCATCGATCCGTGTTTCCCATTGTCCGGGCTCAACCCCTGGCGTTCGTTCCGAAAAAAGAAACCGAGGGCGAAAAAACGAGGCGAAGGAGGATGGAATCGACGCTCGAGCGTCTACCTGGGTGGGGGCGAGCTCACCGCGCGATCGTGTTTCCTGTTTGACGAATTTTAATGATCCCCCCATTCGACCGTATTTGTTCTGCGAAGTATCGGCCCGGGCGTGGAAAAATTGACACGAGTGCAAGGGATTTAAAGAAGTGTGCAGAGGGTCAGCACCGTGTTTCACGATTTGCGCCGACCTCGACTCGATGCCGAAAATCGATGTACATTTACCCTCGACGAGCACATCGAGATGTGATATTTGAAAAATGAAACGTTTGCGTTTCGTGCGATTGAAACGATTTTCATTCCGGCTATCCCGCCGCGTTTTCCTCCGGATCGTAAACGAAAGAGTTATTATTCTGGCCTTATAGCTTTGCAGCTTTGCAGATATCACGTCCCTCTCTTTAATTAAGGGCGCGATTAATTTTCCCCGGTACCGTAAACGCATAATGACGCGATTCCCCCATAAATTCATAACGCGAAACGTGCGTTTCAAGGCGTCAATTCCGGCGTGTGGTCTCGGAGATTGTGTCGTTCGCGAAAGCGAAACAAACTTTTTCAACGAGGAATAAAATGATGAATATTCGAGGAGCTTGAATTCCCAAAAGGTTATACCATTTCGCGGCGGTGGAAAAAATCGTGGGCTCTCGCGCTTTTAAAATTATTACGCGCCTGAAACAGGAGCCGGTGTCGCAAAGGCTTGCGGTTCTTCAGGTTTCATGGGTACAATCGCGCAAAAGGAACGTCGAGGAGATACTCGGCAATGCCTCCAAACATTCGTTGATTCGACGTGCGACAAGCTTAAAGAAAATCCGTCACGACGCCTACGCGAATACGTTCCGCGTTTGCGAAGTTTCACTTTCACGATCGAGAACTGCCACGCTGAGAACGCAATTATCGCGGATAATAAACGAACAGCGATTCAGTGCCGTTTAAGAAACGGGGACAGACGTGCACGAGAAAGACGTATCTTTGGCACGAGTTCAACTCCGTGCAGAGAGAGTCGATGCCTCTGGCGGAGTCTTTTTGCTGTTCTTGCCGTACGAAAACGAGGATTGTTCGCCAATCAGACGAGCTACGCCAGTCAAAGGCTTGAGAAGGGACGAATTTTTTTTTCCTATTTCCGTAAACGGTCCAAAGCAGATCCTCTCTGTGCCCGCGGTTTGAGTATCGACGCGGTGCACGCCACAGATGTCCTTTAAATATCGATCACAGAGAAAGTTCAAGCAATTCTGAATAGGCCACCCTTAAAGGGGGACCCTTCCAGTGTACCTATATGAATCTCCAGGGAGACGCCATTTGTCAGTGTCGTGGCTGCGCGACACTTCTTGCGGTTACTTTGCTATTAATTAACAGGTGCACGGTACGCCGTGTGCAACAGAGATACGATGGTAATTTAGTCGTTTGCATCGTTATTAAACATCACTAATTATCAGCTTCCTTTTGTGCCCCCTTCCATTGATCGATCCTAACTGTTGATGTATTGATTCAATATCATTTCATTCCGCGCTGCTGCGTTCGAGCTACTTGACACGAATTAATGTCGTGGACGGAATTTCGTTCGACTGATACGGTACGTTCTACAATTTTGAAGTGAAACGTTTCCTGAGGTCTGGGGTTAATGGAACAGTGGGCTTTCGGCGGCGGCAAGTGGAAGTTCGTGGAATGTATAAAATTAATTGAAACTGTTCGCCAAACACTTACCGAGTGATGCTTTACGGGGAATTGTCTGGCATGCAGGAGTGACAAATTTCGGACAACAGCTTTCAGGTTCATCCATTCATTCCTGACCTGTTGCTCCCTTTCAGGGCTGTAACAAAAAGTTGACTGGTTAAATATAAACCCTTCGGCGGGGCTTCTATAAATACGAGAGGACAATCTTCGGATAGACCAGCGTCGTATTAATTTTATATCTCCTCAAATATCTCCTAAATAAATCTCCTTCAATCGTTAATCTAAGATCTGTAATATAGCTAATGAAACGGAAGAGTCTAGCTCCGATATACTTTCTCGATTCGTATTAATTAAACATCAGAAACAATGTTTTTCATTTCACCATTTAAGACTTCTCCGAGTAATACATCACGCCGGGAATACTCTGCAATTTATCATTCTAATTGAAAGAGCCTTTTTTTCGTTTTAAGAATCATCCACGCGCGGCATAACGGATGACGGCGGATAAATTGAAAATGAAATGGTTTTCGATATTGTCACGCACGCGCTGATGAACTTTGAACGAGTGATTAATGGCTCGCCCGTATATATCACGCGCGATTCCAGTGAAATTTAGCAAATTGCATCGCAAGATTGTCACCGAGCTCTCATCGCGACTAATGATATGCATCTATGCATGTACGTATCTACTCCAATGGATATTCATTTCGCGTCGATCGACGAAAACAAAAGTGTCAGGTTTTCGTCTCTTCCATTCGCGTCGAAACTTTCGTCCAACAAAAATGAAGATCAGAAAAAGTATTCCTACCCGGCAGAATTCAGAATGTCTCGCGTTTAACCTTGCGCGAATATTTCAATCTCTGGCCGGGATAAACAGCGTCGGGGTCGAGGTAATGGAACAAGGGAAGTCGCGGCAGAAGTCTAACCCTTTTCGGTTTTTCGCCCTTTTTGGTTGCTCGTCGAGGCGTTATCCGCGAATCGAAGCAACTCGCATAAAGGGCCGCGCCTCCGTATATTTTCCTCCCACACTTATGTTCTCGCCGAAACAGTACGCCGCTGATTAAAACCTATTTTCCATGCTGCCTTCTATTCGCGTCGAGCTCGAGCCTTCAACGTTGAATAAACGCGCGTCTCTGTATGCGCCTTCGTAGGCATTATCAAGATTGGGGCGAGTGGAAACGTTCCCTTCCGTTTGCTTTTCCTGCCAAATCCTTTCAAGAAAAATTAACTATACGCAGCCGGATCTAAGATACGCCACATGTATACTTTCAGTCGGACCCGTATCATTATTCTGACTGGCGAGGCGAGGAGAACAGAAGTGGTTAGCCTTTCATGTTTTCCGCAGCGCCATTGTCTTTCACTTCTTTAAGGGTCGTGCGAAAGGGACTGCAATATCTGCGTCGCCTTCTTGAACTCGCCCCGAGGACGAAATACGTGAATTTCGCCGGGTAAAGATTCACCAATCTTGAAGGTTTTGTTGAGAAGCGAGGACTCGAGAAACTTGCATCCATCGTAGTGCCCACCGTTAAAATTGATTGTTCCCAGCCCACTTTAAGAAATAACAGTGGAAGGGAAGGGAAAAAGGAGGGATCTCGTTTTGTATACAGCGCTCCTTTCGTTTTCATCCACGAGAAAGAATAACGGGGATTGCACAGGGCTAGCGCGGGCTGGGTACTTCTCGAGATTGTTAGCAACTGGGTCGAACCAATTATGTACGTGGCACGTAAACTTATGCTATTGTAGTACAAGGTGTTTCGAAGTGGTAACGAATGACTTCGTCGTTCACTCGAAGGGAGGGGAGAAAAATCGTGCATCTTTTAAGGAGAATCCGTCGAATGGAGCAAAAAGTGTCGATGCTGTTTAAACGAGGTATCCCAGATTTGTCAATATTCGTTTCCTGTGTTCACGAATTCTTCAACCGTCGAAACGACCGTTCTGAAATATTGCACTACCGTAAAACCCGAGATAAAAAGAACCACTTTTAAAGAACATCGAGATTGTTTTAAGGTGTTTCGTCAATAAAAGCGTCTCCTTTGGAATTAATGGCTCAGCTGTGACGTGTATGGCGTGAGGTCGAACGTGCGCGAGTATCGTCGAAGAACAAGTTACGAGATTTCTGTCTGCAGGCCTGTAAATCAAGCCGCTCCAAGGTGCAATTTACTCTGTTTTCTTTAAATAAAAGGAACGTGGCACACTCGCGACGCTATAGAAGCTAGTTTAATTAAGTGCAAGTTGTTGATGACAAAGGCTGTGCTGCCTCGCGACTGATACAGTCGTACAGTAGGACGCTTCTTCAATTAAAAAAAAGAATGAAAGTCAACTAGGAGTTTGAGAGTTTGAGGCACGTAGAGGTATTTTTAAGGAACATCGTGTTCCATTTTATAAATTGAAATTTTACTGTCGGCCACGATTTCGTTTAGATATCGTGTTACTTACAGAGACCCGGCCTCGGTGTGAGAGTCATCCGTGGCAGTGTGAGCGAGGGCTGGAAGGCTGCTTGCCTCGCAGGGTGGATTACTTAAATCTGGAAGGAAGAAATGTGCAAGTAGTTTCTCGTAGCGGCCGGAAGCACAGTTGTCACGAAAAAAAAGCTCGAACGCCAATTAACTCTTTGCAAAGCTGTTTGAAAGTTAACCAAGAGGTACTTTTCTGCCTGATTAAAAATCTTCAGCGTGATTTATACTATTATTACCGCTTATCACCATTACTATTATTACTTGAAAGAAATCAAATTACCTATGGTAGAGTCATAGTGATCGCTGTACCGTCCGTAAGGGGCAGTGCGATTAAGTGCCTCGTTTACTCGTCTCCTTGCACTCCTAGCCTGCTAAGGAACGCAATTTCTTTTACATCGAGTCGGTACGCTCGAACGCACATGGAAATTAGGAGAATCTCGAAAGTCAGACAGGCGCGGGGAAAGATTCAGGTGGGGTAGTTAAACGGTAGCTCGATAAGGGATGCGCGGAGGATTGTCTTGTTTCGTGCAAGAATGGTTGCAGCCGCGATTTACCGGTGATTTGAAAACCACTTCGATTTTACATCGACCTAATGACCTTTTTCTAGCGTGTCCGAGAGAGATATCTCATCTCATTCCATATTGTGCCGACGCCGATATTCTCATTCCCTTAATGTGCCTCCTACGTTCGAAAGCGATTACACGCGGCTGATCGACGTACAAGCTTACGCTTCAATCATTTCTGTTTAATACGCGAACGAATTTAAACAACGAAGAAACAAGAAAAAGTAAAGGAACCTAAGAAGATTAATACGGGATCCAAATATTTACGGTCCCGGGCCCGGTTGCGAAGCGAGGGCAAAATTATTGATCATGTTTCTACGGAGAACACCGAGACTTAAGGTTGGTTCACATTCCAGCTGTACATATTTGGATTCTTGGTCTGCAATTGCGCGTGATGATCGTGTCGGCACCAAAGATTCAGATCTCGTTCCACTCCTGTTTGATTTGGTTTAGAAATTCCAAGCGGCATTGGACACTAACCGTGTTACAGAAGCTTTTACTCAAATTCTAATCTCAAATAAAACTAAACGCTTGAAATATTCAGGGGTTGCCCTGAAATTCATGTTCCACGAAGACTGCATACAAACTGTTTTCATTATAGAAAGGAAACGAGTCGCAGTTTCTACGAAGAAAATCATTTTTCCAATAGTCGAGGGTATCTGCTGTTTCATTGGACATTAATTTCTTCCTTAGCTCTCCGGTAAGTCAAGTCAAGTCTTATCGATACAACTTGGGCACACCCTGTCGAAGCGACGGGAAAATATTATTATTGTTCTATTAAATAGAGCTGTTCGTGTCGCGGCCGATAATAAGTAAGTTCCGTGAGACGGTACGTGGGAATGTTTAGAAAAGTTTGAGCAATCGGAGAGGAGATTGCCCGAAATGGACATTACTAATTACGAAAAGTGCCGAGTTTTCTTTTTTCACCTTTTATACGAAAGTACTCTTCTACGTTAGCTCCAATTAACGCGAAATAATTAATGGCGCGAAATTAATCCGCGTATTAATTTAATCCGTTTGAGTGTTTGAGCATCAGTGAGCCCCCTGAATTTCTATCGTGTTAAACAATTTACTATGCAGAATGTAATTGAACGAGCCTTCATTCGAACTAGAAACAAAGTAAATGCGATTCAGTGCGAGCAACGAACTGTAACATACTTCCACCCCGTACATTTCAGTTTCTTTCCACGAACTCGATTGCCCGGGTAAAACAATTAAAAATTAGGGTCGCCGCTAACATAATTCGCTGCAGTACGTTCCATCATCGTCCTCTCCGTTGGATTTTATATCAAACACAAATGCAAATTCGCCTCCGCCCTCTAGTCACCTCCGTCGACTACATTTCCATTCCAAATTCACTTACAATCCCATTCCAATTCAATGGGAGCCCTCATTAGGTTCTAATTGCCGTGGCGAACGGTCACATAACTAGTGTAGTGGCAGTCAAACCGAAGAATTCCATGGATCGATGAAATGAAACGAATCTACCCCATTAGAACGGTCATCGGCAAACACCTCGACCTCATAAATCTCGTCCTTCTACGCCTCTTAATCCTCTACGTCCGTGGCCGAAGGAGAGAACAAATTAATTCGGGATACAAATTCTAGCAGTGTACCAACACGATCAACGTTAAGGGTTTCTACCCCCATGGGTAACATCATTCGCGATGAAATAATTCTTACGGAGGAGGTGTCGTTGAGACTCTGCGTCCTGGTGACTTGAACCGACGAGGAAAGCAATTCCACAGACCCGCTGTTCCCTGATGGGGCGACATCCAGGTCGTCGAGACATTTGTCTTCCGCCAAGGACACCAAACTGTTGTACCATTGCGCACTGTTGGCCCTGTACGGTTTCGAGGGTTCGTGCAGGCGGTTCAAGTCTTTGCTGAAGCTCAGGCTACGCCTAATCGGCCGCAGGCCGCGATTTAGCACCGCCGGTAATTCCGAGCCACCTCTTATCAGCAAGCCGATTTTCCGACGGAACGACTCCTTCCGTTCCAATTTCTTATTCGACCCCGACGCCTTCTTCGTCAAGTTATCCGTGGCGTCGTCATCCTCGGGATTCACTGCGTGTCTCTTGAGTTCCTCTGAAACTACATAGAAAACAAAATTCCCACGTTATTCCGCGTAGAGTATGGAACACCTTGACCGCGAGATATCGAAGTGTTTCCCCGACTCACTATCCAACAAGTTGAGTCACTGTGGATCCGTCTAATTGAGACACAATACCTGTTTCCTCCTTAGACTCTTCATTTCTCACGGTATCCCGCTTCGTTGCCTCCGAGCTCCGAACGGAGGCCTTCTGGCCGGACTTCTTCGATTTCTTCGACGTCCTCTTCTCATCCTTCTTCAGGGTCGTCATCCTGCCAAATTCTCTCGGTTCCCTCGGCCGCGCGTACGCACACACCTGCGCCAGGGTACAAGCTACTTTTGCGCTGAAGTTCGTTGGATAAAATTCCTTCGTGTCTCAGCTGCACGAATCGGCCGTGCTTCGACGTCCAAAACGATTCATCGATGTCGCGAAATCGGACGCGTATCGCCGAGGTCGCCTCACGGAAATTAGAGAGAGGTCACGCAAGGCTTTCCGTGCAATGCGGATGCACCGTTTAATAAAACGGCCAGGCAACGAAACGAACACGCTCACGAGCAAATAATTAATCGGCCCTCGTCGATCCTCCGATTATACGGACGGCTACTTTGCCAGCGTTAGAACGTCAATCGTATCAATAGGATCGCATTATGGAGCACGACGATCGGGTAATTGTTACTGTCGTGCGCGGCACATCGCACCATTCTGAATAGCCTTTATTGTTCGGGCGTTAGCGTCGATCGAGCAAATCGTGGGACAACAATGTACGAACTTCCGTGGCATGCGGCGTTCTGAGTTCGGTAGGAGTCAATACGTGTCTATTAGTCCGGTCCCTTACGCGTCTCTGCTCGACACCGAATTGCGTTCAAATAGTAGATAGGTATTTAAATCAATGAGTGGGGGAATACTTTTCGTATGCACTTCGCTCTAGGAAGCGTCATTCTGTGAGACGCAATTCTATGGAATTGTAATTCGGTTTTCCATTGGTTTTACGATACGGCGTGTTGCATTCGGCTTATTTCGGAGTACAGATTAATCGATGAGTCCATATCGATGCTGATGATAACTCGATGAAGACGTTGATAACCGATTAGCGCGGCTTGCACAATCCTATTACGGATTATTGGCGTTGAATGTAGTTCCATTCAATGTTATAACTATTAAGCATAGCTGGTAACAGTAAATAGCTCGTTATTAAGCTCGCGCTTGTTATCGATTTTGCGATCGATCCCAGGCTCGGCATGAATTTTATTAGGATTGATAACGTCCATTAACATAACGTGTACCCCGTCAACTATCTGTCGATTATCTCTATCCTTTTATTTCGATCGCCGAAAAATCTTGAGCCAGTTGGCGTAATATGCCTCGTTGGAGTAATTGAACAATGGAACTCTTCTACACTATCTGTTTGTCTTCCACTTGCAACGCTGTCTCGAATAGCTTCTTCAGTTGCTTGGCCCCAATCGTTGCATCCAGAAGCGTATTTAAACTGTATCAGTGTATTCTTTTCCTTATCGTGTTTTCCCCCTTATCATCGCGACATGAATTAACCGTATCGAACTTATCACGATGCGAAACGTCTTCCTTTTTTTTCAGCAATCTGAAAAGATTGCGCCTGCCTGTACCGTTCACTTTGCAGAGAAGAAACTTCTTAAAAATCACTGTTATTTCTGTAACATATATCGTGCCACCGCTCGATTCTGGTCCCGTAACGAAATCAATGTTTCACGGACGAATTCCTGCCTTCGAATTCTCGATGCCGAAAGTTTCACGCGTTTCTTGCAACAAACGCCGTTCAGGCGAAACGCGAAGTGCACTTACAGCAGCGTTCCTTCATCGACAATTAACGCTATCGTAAAGGTAACGGCGTATCACAACATTATCGTCGATTTATGAGAGGCGTCGCGAAACGTTAATGCGTTTGCACCTCGATAGCGGCGCAAAAATGCAATAGTTGACAGCGTCGGCGACAATAACCGAGCACGAAAGCTTACTACCAGAAAGTAGAATTTCCTTCGCCTTTTCCTGTTACAGTATTTACTAATTCGCAATGCAAAACGAAGACATTGTTGTAGTAAATTAGTAAATTGTTGTTTTTTTGGGGGGGGGGCGAAAATGTTGAAAAAGGAAATAGAAATTTATTACTATTTAAACGACAGTGATTAATGGATCGAAAGCGGATAGCGAGAGCTGAATAGATGGAAATTCATGAAACTTGCTGATATTAACGCGAATCGTGCCCAATTCCGGCCTCGAAAATTTGCACTAGTTAAATCGATGCACCGCGTAACCACGTAACACGTTGCCACATTCGCGAATGCACCGATAAGGTTCCCCAAAGGTGGTTCGAAGTTCGCTCGATTAGAACTAAAAAAGGAATCTTAAAACCTATCGCAGGTATACGTGGGAAATTCCCGATAACGGTGTTACATTGTGTGCGAAACTATTCGGAAGTTGTCCGAAGATTTTCCAACTTCTTATCCACGAGCATGGCACGTGACGCGATTCTAATTGCACACACGTGTCAAAGTGTCCGGAAAACGCGGCGCATCGATTCGCGTCGCAATTACCTGTATTCGTTATTCCTTTAATAAAGTCCACTGGCGTGAAAATAATTGTTCTCAGTCGAGTTTAACAAAAAAACGAACGTTTACGCAATAGTCGAACTGTGTTCCGTCGTAAAATAATGGAGATCATTCGGTGCCAATATGGTACAGTGTACCGTGGCTCCTGGAGGAACAAACTGAACTAGATATATTTGGCAGTCAAATACGATGGCAAATAGCAAACAAAATTGCCAGGCACCGACGGATCTGGTTTGCACAGATTTCGTGGCGCGATAATAATTCTACCCGAGTTCTGACTACGATGGCGAAATAGCCGATGATTATGAATCACTTGGAACTTGCAGGTTCGCAATCACAGTAATCCTCCTCGATTACCATTTCCCTGGTCGCGAGAAACTATTCAAATAAAAGAAACAATCGAAATGCACATACACACGCACACAGATACACTGGATACACAGCGTGGCAGTTCATTGACCCCGAATATTAATATAAATATGGAACCAACGATTTGACACAATATTGCAGCATCGCGATTAATTAGTTCTCGTTCGTCCACGGTTAATTTCCAAGCTAAACTCTTCGCCGATTTATCACTCTGCGTCCTCGTCCTCGTTCCCACTGTGCACACGATCCGCAACTAAATATTCGCCGATCGAATCGACGCGGCAGGACTATGCTGCTAATTCGATTCACCTGAATGATCTCACCGTCGGTCTATAGTAAACAAACGAATTAAAAAACAGTTGTCCCCGCTGTGGTAGTCGTGGAATTTACACGCTTATCGAAAACGCCACATTTCTACCGTGCCTTATCGCGGCGATAAGGCACTCCGGTGCACGAATTCGTTTCGAAATCCACGATAAAAACTATCGGTGTCCAGGTTGGTTCACTGGGACGATCGAGCTATAGATTTTCGCGACTTTAACCGCTAAGGGGAATAGAGTTCGCACCGGTGATCGGGATACACTTTATCGGTTGCGTCTTTCGCGCCAGCCAGCCAGGTGACTCTTATCGCGTCGCGTCGGTGTGTAACGCGAGCGCGAAAATCGCAGACGCGAGTAGCTAAGAAATTAAGAAGACAGGTGAGACGAGGTAAGCGTTTTGCCAGCAAGTCTGGTGGGGATACATCAGGTGGAACAGAGAAGTACTGTTTCGTGGAAACGGCGGAGACGATCGTGAAAGAAACGGACGATCGGCGGAGGAAAAATGCGGCATACCAGTGGTTCTCAGTTGCGTTGCTATTTCGCGTATATAACGCTCTTTTCCCCACCTAGCTATGAGATTACAGGCCATAAGCACGAATCGTGAATGTATTTAATAATTAAACTCACGATATACGTGCGTCCTCTAGAACGATTACCTTTATGAAGCAGTATTGTGTAATAGAGAAGCCAGATGGTCTTATACGTTTGATCGGCAGGTATATGTCCCTATGACGCGCGGAATGATTCAGAGCGGTGCAACAGCTGCATGAAAAAATAAATTGGCAAGGTAGAATGACGTTTTTTTTTTTAGTAGGTGACTCCGTACTTGAGGAAATCGATCCGGAAAGTTTGCAGGCTGTGTGTACTGACGCATCGAAATACGGGGCATAGAGCACGTTAATGTCTACGGGGAAACCTCGTGGATATCTGAAAAGCGTTGTGAAACGTTCTCGAACTAGCGTGACCATAAAACGGGCGTATAGCACACGTTGTCGTTTTATTGACGAGCAGCGGGGTATGTATCCCGTTGGTGTACGCGATATCCAGGCGACATTGAAACGACTGCTGTCGAATATAACGAGGGGCAACGCTTTTCATTGGGGGCGGTTTATGACGACAACGCGGACGGATTGATATTTCGATAGATGCAACGTGTTGCATAAGGTGTACTAGTCGACGCTGAAGTATCATCTTGGAGACGCTTTGCTAACATTTGTAGGCACGGTCGTTCGTTTAAACGTTAACGATGCGCGAGTGATAAGCGGCGCCACTGATAAAAAGACTTATAGTTCCCCGTATATAACGAAATGGAATAATCAATATACCTATAGAAACACGTGCACGACTATTCTACCGAATATCTGCGGGGACATTTGTATCCTAACGATCAATTCCACGCTTTTATGAGTATCGAAGCAGCCGCATCTGTGTGTACACATCATTACAGAACGCAATAAAGTTCACGACGTGGCACGGATAGGGAATCCGGCTCGTTCGGCTGGTCGCGAACTTCAGGTACTCATCCCCGGGCACACGTGCGAAAATGTCGATAGGAATTGTCTATTTCTAGGTCGCGAAAGTAAGCAGATCGATACCCTGCTCGCTAAGGGAGACTGTGAACTCGTGTACGACCTTTGCTACGCGAGAACCACCATTGTTATTTTTGCCCGTTTAAGTTTTCCGATGTGCGCCCCGTTCGCAAGCTTCCGGCGGGCGCCAAATGCGAAAAAGGGAAAACTTGTACTGTATATCGTCCTTCTCGTGACGCCAAATCGGGCTGGGAGAATCGTATTGCCTACTGGGCAAGTTTCGTCGTTTCCTTGACATCCTTAGCCGACTAAGGACTAACTCAGGTGTTCGCCAAGAGTACGTCCGAATGAATCGTCGCTCCTCCGGAGCGTTCGCAGGAATCGATAAACCGTTTAACCCAAATTTATTCAGTTCGCTAGCCGTGGAAATTTCGCAACACCGATTCCACCGTGCTCTATCTATTTCCGTGATAAAGTTCGCCCGTTGTAGTTCGCAAAGTGCTGCGACAAATCCACGGATCGAATATAAAAGGAAACGGTACGTGTGTATCGTTTGCCGATGGTGCTCCTAGATTCATGGTTTGCGGTTTAGATTTCGGTTGGTTTAAATTGCCATCGCTAAAGAGAAATTTCTCCGCGACTTTTAAACGACGCGCGAGTTTTTCTTAAGGGCGAAATCAAAAGAGGAAAGGGCACAAATTGGTGGCCATTGTGAGAGATTGTCTGAATGGCGCCGTACGAACGGGGAACTGGCGCAATTCAACCGGCGCTTTTATTAAGTCAACCACCTGCCTTAGAAATCTGCTGCATTTCGCGAGACAGAATTAAATGCGGAGTGCAGTATTCAGCATGGCCAGTAGTGCACGGGGGAATATTAATTGGTACACCGCTACCATCGCGTTGGAAATATCCGACAAATAAGGGCATAATTTGGTAAATAGTATTGTGTAGAGTGAACACTTACCGTAAATGGAGAACAGTGTTCGGTGCTCAGCTTGCGTAAGCTGTCGGTTGCATAAACGTGTACCGATTGTTGAAACACGTCATTGAATCTTGGCAATTTTGGCGCAGGCAATCCCGAAAGATCTAAGAAGAAACGATCGAAAAATTGAGTAACACGAAGTGGTAATTTATTATTAAAAATATCATTTCCCCGAAACAGAAAATAAATATTAAATGTAATAGTTAAACTTTTCCCCAGCTATTAACTTATTTGCAACGGAACTGTTTCGTAATAAGCATGACATCACTAATTTCATTTCAAGCGGTAAAGCCTTTTCACCGATGTTTCGAGAAACGAAACATTAATACTATTCAATAAATGATCACAACAAAGGAAAGAGGTCACTATTAGTAGTCTCTGTTTCATCGCACTTTTCTGATAGAATTATAATCGATGCGACCGCAAGTTGTTTAGTATACAGTAAGAAATACAGTAAGTAGAAATTGGTATGAAAGCTCATGAACCTATGATGTTTTTGAGGAGACTGTAGCCGGCCGCGTGATAGAACACCTGACACAGGGTGGTACATTCATCCCCACCAAACACACTAATTCACCCCGCTACCACCCGTAACTCGATTCAACCCCGAATTAGAGCAGGTAATTATACGGTATATTTATTGGCGAAATAGAACAAAAATCAACGAAGTGGGGCAGCCATTGTACATTATTTAAAAAAAAAAAATGGACGTCGAAGTATACATATTACAATAACGTAAGCTGCCAGAAGATAAAATTGAAACTCATGAATTATAATAAGTAATGAGTATCTTTTGTCGAAACATATTTTTGTTAAATTATTCACTCTATGTCAACTGTAAAATAGTATTAAAAAAAAATTATTTACCAGCGTATTATCGAACCTTCAAGTTCTGCCATTACTATTCCTTACTACTTCCGGTCTTGAACTGAAGCTCATTTAGTGACAAATATATCGCTATACGTGCGCCAAAGTTATCCTATCTGTAAATATAATCAGCATTCTTTAAACTTGTTGAAATTATATTTAAATTGCAAAATGCGCAATGATATTTCGCTTCTGAACAACCTTCAATAAATTCATAGATAAAGTATAATTGCCAAAGCGTAAAACTAATAGCATCTACTGAAAACTAGAAGCACAAAAATTTCTTAATACCGAAATAAATCACCTGTTTGCATTGTGTTATAAAAATGATGTAAACTTATGATTACTTCGTGTAAAGAGCAATGAAAGATCCAATAGAACAGCAACGATCGTCCTTCCCTCCAAGAATTTGTTGCCGTTTCTATGTAACGACAAATCGTTTGGTGGCGCTTCGATCGCTCTTATTCATTAGAGTGCGGCTGCATATAAGTTGTGACACCTCGCGGCCAACGTTAGCGGAGATGTGATATTTTCCGGTAAAGTAGTTTGGCATTTTTTTAAGATATTTAAGTGAAAAAAACGTACGCAGAAAATGTAAAATTGCATTGTTTAATCGTATATCTATTCCGCTGATCTACCAGCTTAAATCGCTGCTTCAAGCGCGACAAACTTTCGCGAGTCGTATCGGAGCTTGTCGTGTATATTAGATATACATAGTAATATATATCGCAATAGGGCGCTCCGAAGTGTATTAAAACATTGATCGGTGCAGTGAAAGTGAAGAAAATTAACGAAATCCAAAGCGATTTTCCACAATGTAGTCGATATATCATATTCGGCAGTCGTTTAAGTTCGCATTACTAACCAACGCTTGTGTTTCACACATACAAGGTTAAAGTGCGTTGATTCCTAGTTATTGTTTTCATCTGGGTCATTAGTAGAGAAAAATGAGCGGAGATATGTTTGAGGGAAAGGATTACCCAACCCAGTGGGCACTAAATCCTTCCGCTTACCAAAATATAAGTAACGACCAAGGTAAATGGTGTTAAGATGTATTTCAGTATCGGGTATACAAATGCGATTCATTTCTTGCCATTATTCTACAACATTTAATTGTCATGCTAAACTCTTGATCGCCGTTCAGTCGACTGGGCAGCATTAGCTCAGCAATGGATCAAAATGAAAGAGACTGTAGTGCCACCGGCACCTCCACCCCCTACTATTAATCCTGTGTGCGCCGGAAGCGATGGTAGCGGAGAGGCACCAATGGATATGGATACAAAGGAAGACGACGTACCGCCGGCGCCGCCTGCTCCAACGATCAGTGGATCAGGTAGTAACAGGACATTGATTGAATAAGATTAGTTACAAAGTTTTAGGTATTGTTATATGTTACAGTTACAGAAAAAACATAGTTTCAGTGGCTGAGAATGCATGATTGATTGCGTTTTGATACATTGAAAATGAAGCTTCCATTCCTTTTTCATTTTAGCTTCTTAATATTTCCTTTAGTTTAATTTATTATAGCTAACGCTTGACGTTTTATTTTATCTGATGTTACGAGTAAATATTATTCCTCCTCACCGAGCAGTACTTTTAATTATATTTGTAATATTTCTTTGCAATATATTGTTTAATGCCAGCTGAAACTTGGAATCAGTGGAATCAATGGGGCCATTGGAATACCTCGGGTTCTGGTACAGGTACTTGGGAGTGGACTGGTGTACCTCCACCTGGTGTTTCTATAGGTTCTGATGGAAAACCCATGGGAATTCCCACAGTACCTGTTATTCCACCAGCTCCAACTATATCTACAACAACAGAATTTAGTGTGCCACCTCCAGCAGCACCATCGTTGTATTCTTATAATTCAGTACCTCCAACACAACCTTATAGTCAGGTTAAAATTGTATTCTTAATATAATATCAAATTTCTAGTTCGCCACATTTCTTATTTTACTTAGGCATAACAAAGCGTAACAGAATCATATATAGAATTGCGTTATTATTTTCTTTTCTGAACACTTGTATTGTGTAAATTTGAAGAGAGAAAATAGTGTTTGATATATTGTAGTTTCAATTATGTTTCCAATTTATTCTATTTACTCTTCTACCAATAAGGCTTGATCTATATTATAAGATAAGACAGCTTATGTAATCGAGAACTATAGTTATTCTAAAACAGAGCGTGGACCAAATTTGAAATTACAAATAATTAGTGTTTCGTATTTAGGTGACTAGTTATTGGTCGGGAGAACCACCAACTGCAGTGCCTCCTCAGCCACCCCCTTTTATGAAGGGAGTCAGGCATGTAAATAGAACGCCTCACGTAAGACCCATGGACACTGTAAGGTGTCGTGAAGACAGAGAAAAGACACCAGAGGAGGACACAACAACGACCATTGGTGAGTGAACAAGAAAAAAAAAGGTGTTCTTAAAATGTCGGTAAATAACTGCATTCATTATTTTTACATCTAAAATGCATAATGTAATTTAATCAACGCACTAATTATTACTGACAAAGATATAGAAAGATATTCCCAGCATTGACACAATCACGATATCCTATTTGAATACATTAATAAATTATCGTTACAATGTTCGTGGCATAATATCCACGATAAAATAGCCCGCGGCCCCGGTAAAACGTTCATACGATGAGGATGTGTTTACTTTAGACGCGGCAAAGCGTAGACAATTGCCAGCATGGATTAGGGAGGGTTTAGAAAAAATGGAAAAAGAAAAACAGAAAGCTGTTGAAAGGGAAAGGCAAGACATACTGAGGCAACAAGAGTTAGAGGCCCGAAAGCAAGCCGAGGACGAAGCTCGGGCCGTACTGAATCCTAGTAAAAGCAAATTTGTAGGTGTTCGATTGCATTCATTAATTACGTAGTTCGCAAAACAAAACGTAACGCCAAATATTTCTACGAAGCACGGTAGCGTAACTCCTCGTTTGCTCTTTTAAAACAACAGGACTCTGATTCCGAGAAAGAAACGGAACAGGAAGTTGACGAAGGAGTACGTACTCAGCAGGTGACTGAGAAAAATTTCGATCGTACTCCAGACATTCTTCTACGTCCTCGGAAATCACGATTTCGAGATGCAGATTCACCGGAAGCTCACACGCATACAGATAGAAGTCCTACTACCTCTAACGCAACCGTAGCCACCCCTAAGCGAACAAGGGAAGAGATACTACAAGATGTGGTGAATATCATTCGAGTCGTGTCATTTAATAATCGTGTTTAGTCGCCTATATTGCAGATTTTTGTTCGATAGATGTTGAAGGTACGGAGATCACTGACGGAAATTCTTTTGGAGGTAACGAATGAAGAAATCGGTTCTATATGCAGAGAGGTTTGGAGCCGCGCACGTGCCAAAGGTACCCCAGATACACACGATACAACTAACAAATTGATATTTCATACTTTCGCTCACCAGTGCACAGAATCTGATTCATATGAGTCTCGTGCAGTGTTGCGGTGAATTTTATTTGCCCATTTGTGTAATATAAGCTTTTAAACATTAAACAGAGATTATTCAATTCATAGAGTTAATTATTCGATGATTTCAGGATATCCTACTTTATTTTCCAGGACTTTGTATAAATGTACTATAAGTGATACTAACTCTATCTTCTTTTTTTTTCATTAATAGAATTATAGTAACTATATATGTCACCCGAAATATTTAAACTAACTTTTGTTTACGATACGATTGGTTCGAATAGTTTTATCGATTTGTTGGAACACCAAAAATCTGTACCGATCCGAACAATAAATTATTCGTGAAAAAGAAGCAACAGTGGTGAAAAATTGTACGATAAGATTCGATATAATTAGTATAATTGGAGGGCAAATATATTTTTCAATTTCTGTGTCTGTTTCTCGATCGTTTCAATTCATCTGGAAAAGAATTCGTGCAATTTTATAATATAAAAGAAAATGTATCAATTACGATCGATTCGATCATATTCGAATACACGAATTTTTCAAAAACCGATCGAAACTCTCACGCCTTCGAGGATTTGAAGGGAAAAAAAATCATCCCATCAAATTATTATTCGCTTCCCATTTATAGATTCTAGTTATTTATTATTTAAATTGTTTTATTTACATAACGATATATCTTTGTTACTTTTGAGTGTACAAATTTTACGCAATTTTACCCGCATCTATTTTCATTGATATCTCGCTGTATGTTGCGGCTGTACGTAAACTGATCGTTGATATGTTCCTATACTAACGTCACGTCTATAGCAGTTTCAGTTTCGTATATCTAAAGGGATACTGTTAAAGATTTCTTAAGGTATATGAGGATTGAAGGCAGGATCGACTCTCCTTGTGATATCGGTGATCAGTACCATTTAATTTGGGGGGTATCCTGATGATAACACTTAGCCATTGGTACTAAATGCGTGTGTATTGTAAGTCCCTGCAGGAGAGACCCCCGTCGCATCCCTCAACAACATGGCCCCTCTTGCTCAGATCACTCGCAAGCTTGGTAAGTCGCTAAACCTTTACAATCTTCAACGCACGGTCATCCTAGGAACCGGTCGTGTACACGCAGTCAGTTGTAAAATGCATCCGTGCATTGTACCGCTCTCTGTAGCCATGCTCGCTTATAAGTTCTCGTGAAACGAAGATGTCTTTCAGGACATTTTTCAATCATAGCGGCAGCATATTTAGTGGTCGAGCGTATGTCTTTATTTTGCCGAAAACGAATATTGTACGGGGGCATGGATAATAAACTTTTTATTTCGCATAGGTCTGGGCATCTATGGCGATAGCAACAGCGAGTCTGAGGAGGAGCAGAACGAGTACGTCCAAGCTCAAAACGACAGCGACGAGGAGCTCATAGTGTGTATTCTTTTTTTCTCTCTTTTTGTTTATTTGGTGCAGAAATATGTTTATTTGTTACAATTTGAATTTTTTACAGGAAACGGTGAAACGGCGGCAACAAGCGTTCAAAAAGACGGAGGAGGAAATCGAGGCGCGACTGGCAGAGGAAGATGAGAGAGAAGAGCAACGTTACGAGGAGCAGTATAATAAACAACAGGAAAATCATACTGGTAATACAAGCTGCAAGGAGTCAGGTATGTTTCGAAATATAATAAAACTATGTGGTCATTACGACATTAAGCGTAACTCCGTCACATCACTACTTTAGTTGATGAAAAAGAAACGGTAAATAATCAAAGAGAAGCGTCTGAAACTTTATCGAGCGGCGGACAAAGTCCACAGCAACAAATAGTGCCGCCTGATATGGCAAAGACCAATACTCCATCGGGGTCAGGCGATTCCGAATCTAGCAGTTCCGAGTCAACGAGCTCTGACTCGAGTCGTAACTCGTTGAAGAAGAAAAGACCGAGCAAAGTTCGTGACCGTGATTATCGAAAGAGGAAGTCAAAGAGTAGAAGTAAATCGAGAGGCAGAAAGTCACGGTCCCGTTCTTCCGAGCGTGGCCACAAACGCAAGTCCAGGTCTAGATCGCTTAAGTCTCGTAAAGAATATCGTTCAAGGTCTTCGAGCAATTATAGGTCCAGTAAGAAGCACAGATCGAGATCGAGAAATCGAACACGCCGTAGATCTCGCTCGAGGAGCTGCCGCAGATCTAGATCCAGCTCGGCCACTAGGAAGTGGTCGCGATCGCGTTCCAGGGGAAAAAGGAAATCACGTTCCCATTCGAGAGGCAGAAGAAGAAGTCGGTCCTATTCTACAAGACGTAGTAAATCTCGTGGCAGGGATAAACGAAGAACGCGATCCCGATCCAGGGGTAGAGACAGATCAAGATCACGTTCGAAGGAACGCAAGCGTTCGCAGTCTTACGTTTCCAGGAGCAAGAGGAGAACACGATCTAGATCTAGGGATCATAGAAAATCACGATCGAGATCAAGGCAGTCGAATCATCGGGAGGGTAAGAAATCGTCGTCGCATCGGTACAGGAATTGAACCTGACCAACTTCTAGCCAAGGTTGTATATAATATATTCATAATTAAGTTACTTTTCGAGATATTCGTACGAAACGGCAGGAAACAAGGAAAACGCAAACAGAAGAGGCATAAAACGAAAGATATACCTTTTGTTCTTCATAGATGAATCGTATAAGCATTACTCTATGGGAAGCGAAAGTTTTCATTGCGATTGTCCATTTTCACAAGTATGCGCGCGTTAGCAATATCGAGTAACAATTAGGTCATTTTTCCAATTTCATTAGGCTCGTTTTATGAATATCTTAACTCTAACTGTATAGTGCCCAGACGATTTGTAATTATTTCAATATATCAGCCAGACCTTTTAACTCCAGTGTTACCCTTGCGTATAAAAGGAAAGACATCTTTTTCATTCTGTTCGATTTTCAATTTATATTTCTGGAGAACGATCAGAAACATGTGCGTCAGCGAACTCTTTTCATTCCTTCTACGGTAATTCATTAATTTTATAACAATTATACAACAATTGATGGTAACAATTATGCGAACGATTATTATCGAATATTTTAAATAACACAGGCTTCTGATTATTTTCGACAAGTAAATACCGATTTCGCTCACACAAGTTTCATTGCGTCTAACACCATAAACATCACTAAATAAAATTAATCCAGGTGCAAACAAGTTGTTCCATGTATTGGATTCGTGATTTTTGATGCGTGGAAATTTTTCCGTATTTCCTTAGAATCGTGGGACGTCGTTTGACTAAACTTTTATGTATCGAGTGAGATTTGCCATGTTCGATTTAATAAAAAGACAAGGAAGGAAAACTGTTACAACTCTGAAACCGTGACGCAAACACTAATACTCATATACGAACACACGAATACACGCAGAGATTTATCTGTTGGTTCAGTTACATGTATTAAAGTACATTCGACAAACGTAAAGCTGATGATTTGATAAATGTATTGTAAGTACGAGTCTTACATACATATTGCTATGATAAGTGTAACGAGGCATTTTTAATTAAAATAAAGAAAGAAAAGCAAAAAAAAGAAGCATACCCAAACTGCACGAAGTGAAATATTATCACCTCAATAAAACTTCTGTGTTCTTTTCATTGTGTTTTTTCTTCTTCTTCTGTTCCCTTTATCGTTGGTGTTGGCGGTAGAAAACAGAGAACGTCCGTTCTATTGCATTATTATAATTTATTTCATATAAACATTTGATACAGTTTTAAAATTTAATTTCGTAGAGCTTAGCCTTTAGTAGTTTAGTGTTAATAAGTAATTAAATTTCTATAGAATATATCGGAGATAAGTGGATGGAGTGATCGAGGAGAGTTAGTTTGGTTTGGCATGATTATCGTGTTCACTTTCGTACAATCGAGTATACTATAAAAGAACATCTGCAGAACAGAATGCAACACGTTTTCTCTTAACCAGAGGACGAGATGTCTAGTGAAATATTTTGAAGGAAAAACGGGTTTACGATACTCTTTTTTTTTTTTGTCTCATTTTGCTAATTCACTTAAGCCCAAAAAAAATCGAATTAAATTTACAAATAGTGAGATACTGGTATCTGCATAGGATAAACTTTTCTTCTCTATTGTTGAGCAATTTTTTTGTTTTGCAACTTTAAAAATCGATATGTAACGATAATTCCTTTGTATAATAAATATTCCCCTTCTTTTTACTTGATAATTCTTATTTATTCTCGTAGATAGTTTTGAAAGGAAGAGAATCAACCATTCGTAATTATCTTACATTTATTGAATTTCCTTTGTGATATGCGCAATAGTATTTTCTTAATTATTTTTACATCGTAAGAAATCAACAAAGATTGGTCTCACTGGTGTGATAGTTCTCTCGATCGAAACAGGCACACGGTGATATTCATTGATAGTCGATGATAAAAATTTCCAGTTGTAACGACCCAACTTGGTTGGGCCACGATTGAATCGCATGTTGCCTGCAGATACCGGTTACTATAAAATAAGGTACGTATTTTGATCTATGTGGATAGCTATGGGGAGAATCGTCTATATCGACTAAATTTTATCTATGCTCGTTAAAGGATACCTTACATTAAATATACAGTAAATATACATGTACGCTTAAACTGTCAGAATATTCTCACCACTGTGATGAAACGAGAAGGGACGTCCAGGCGTCAACCCTTAAATCGTATAAATTTTTTGTTATAGTAATGTCGAATTTCTGTGGCTGCCTCCTAAAAAAATATTTCAGTACGAAATTCCCGATGATGGCATTGGATTAACGTGAACAGTGAGACTGCAGGGAAAATTTATCTCGATTCGGGAGTTGACGAATGATTTCAGGATTGTTAACGCGGGCTTTATGTATAGATACATGTGTACAGTGGATAGGTAATTCGTTTACCAAGCAAGATTGTCTACAGGGGCTGGTTCGCGTGTGAGAACATTGTTACAATTTAAGCATAGTGGATATATCATTAATTCGCTTTATGTATGGACTAGACTCAATTACTTATAATAGTAGATCTTCATACGATATTTGCAAAGAAACGTAGTTCCAAGCAGTTACGGTCGAAGATGTGAATTTACAGTACGGGTACTCGAGATTCATTAGTGACGGCCTCATTTTTTCTTTCCATTCCTGCAAGTCTGCATCAGAATATTCTTGTGGGAATTGAAAACCACTATATTCGTTTATTGTTCCTATCGCGACGCCAATTACTCACTTCAATGACCCACAAACATTTTCGAAAGCGTCTATAACTTTTATCTTTTCCCCAAGCGGGCGCATAAAAAATGAAATTCACCGTCGTCAATGGATTACGTCAGTAACAAGTCCTCGAGCATCTCGAAGTTTGTCCTGTGTCGCAAGACCGAACAGCGGACTGGATGTTTACAAAGAATCATAGCAAAATAGTTTCGTATATTGTATAACACTACGACGACATGAAGTAGGTAAAGTTACAGAATAATTGTAGTTGAAAGTTTCAAAAGGACGCGCAGATCCGAAGCGAGAAAGGGGATTTGGTTGGTTGCCTTAGAAATTGTTACGCTATCCGCCAAATCTCAGAGGCTCCACCAACAAATAATATATATAATATATATATTGTATCTCTTTATAGATTGCGATAGAAAGAGAGGGGCGACACGCATCGACTTCTCCCTTCTTTCATTCTGATATGTATACGCAAAATAAAATCACGTTTCTGATATCTCTGTCTGGAGATTCGCAGCATTAAGAAATCACTCTGGTCTTCTCTTTGAAAGCGCACAGTTCGGTGCCACGGAAAACCGATTGAGACTTTGGGCCCCATTCCTTCTCTTTGTTCCTCTTGTTCCTCTTCTTCTTCGCGCAGTCTTCTTGGTTCCCGAGCACAGACGTTACGTTCGCGAAATAAGAGCATACCTCTATATAATTATGGAAGGCTCGTCCAGCCACGCTAGACGTCGATTTACGCGCGTGTACATAAATAGCCGTATAAATTAATTAAGTACAAAAATTACAAACTTATTAACAAAACATTGGCAAGACTGAGGTTCAGCCGAATCGAGAGTTCGCGATTTTTTCCTCTGCTTTTTACCGCTTCATCTTGGATGACGTGAATGGATTCCTTGTAATCCTTTATCTTTCGTCTGCATTTCATAATAGAAAAATTCTCAAAGACACGACACAGGAATCGAATTATTTGAAAGCTTTATACATATGAGATAACGATGCGATGAAATAATGATGATGTTCGAGTGTATACGGAATGTTTATAATTAATTTGTTAGCACGAAGAGTATACATTTTGGTCCATCTAGTTTAGATACGGAATGTGAAATGGTACTGCTTCTCGGCGGAATAATTCGATCCCTCGTTTTGAGAAGTAATGGTACAAACACGGATGTCCATCGAGCTTTTTCGATTCTTGCCGAAAAAATTTCCAATATCTTTTTGAAGAATATCGCAATCCTAAATTATCTAACACATATCACAGAATCATGTGTACTCCATTTAAAAATGATTACACGCACGAACTCAAAGACAGAATTAACCCTTTGCGTCTAACGTCCCGTGAATATTCTTATTCGATCGGATCGCAAAGGATTAACAAAGAAAGAAGAAAGCAATGACAGTACGTACAGCACGACCACACAATATACGCAGGCGCAATTAAAACTAAATTCCGTGTGTGTTGCGTTTCTTGTAATTCTATAGGCAATTAAATTTGTGCTCCCTCGTGGAACCTATACAGATTGCTCTTTTCTTATTCGAAAAAATGTTGAATGCAACGAGCGGCCATCGGGTCCCCCCGGTAAGGGCAATTAAAATATTTTCGTGGAAGGCAGGACAGATTATTCGTGTTATTTCTTAACAATCATAGAATGTAGAAGAAACCTGTTCAAGGGGATACAATTGGAACCAAAGGGACACGTTGGCCACACCGGTACGATTCAATCAATTGCAAACCCGACTAATATCGTTACGTTAAAGTTACAAACGTGCAATTAAATTACAATCTTTCGGCTCGCAAAAATTTCCTATCGTTTCCTATCGCGCAAAACCATAAACGTCGTTCCACATTCCCGATTACCATCGACAACACCACGCACACTTTAGCGAGGATTCCGTAATGATCACCTGTCGCGCGGTTTCACGAAACTTTGCACGACCCGCCGAGAACTCTCGTGAAAACTTAACAATACGGACGAATGAACGTAATCAGGCGTATGTACACATACGTCACAGTAACGTCGTGCGGTCGCTGTAATAAGTATGCTTTACGTTACAGCGTCAAACGGGGCTACTCTTAACAACTTGAACCGGTATTACCTGTACGGTACAGTCACGCGCTTTGCGAACGGTCTCGGTGAAACAATGTTCTGAGAGTTATCTGCGAACAAATGTAAAGAAACACATCGTTCAAAATCGAAGCTGGCATTTATCAAATTGCGCGACGACGAAGACGTCGCAATTTTGAATAAACATTAATTATCCCCACAATTGTGATCATTCTTGTACAATATTAATTACCTTCTTCACTAAAACGTAGCGACGCTGACGCGCCGTAGAGACTATTGGTTGAGCAGGGTGTTAGTCACCTCAGAGATGGACAGCAAAGGACTCCCGGCGTCCGGTTTGGTATCTGAGGGACAGTTGGGCCCATTCCCGCCGCTGATGATCCCACCGCGTGTTGGTGCTGGGGGTGGTGGTGCGGAGGGTGGTACAAGACGTTGCTGTTGCTGGTGTTGCTGTCCGACCCTATGCCCATGCCGACTCCCGTCCCCGTTCCCACAGCTGACGGGGGCGTGCTGCAACCGAAAGTGCGTTCCCTCGTTATTCGCAACACCTTTCGTGCACCTCGTTCATCTTGGTCGTTCCTGCACTATCCACACTAGTAATCTCATCGTTCTTACTTAAGTGCAGTGGCATAAATGAAATTATAACGTACGCATCAAACTGAACGGTGCGCGTCGGTTTGAAACATTATCATTTCGACGAACGTATACGTGGACATGCATAAGTATGACTAATAATAATATGATTGTGATACGCTTGAGAGAGAAGTTCGTGCATTATTTGTAACGTGCATGCCCAGCAGTTAAAATATTTAAAATATCGGTGTTATCGTTCAACGCTTTTACTTCTCGCCGGATCCATTTCGACTTTACGAGCCTATCGTTGAATGGTATCGCTACGTTACGTACGCATCTGATGAATAAATTATTTCCACTTAACCCCTCGAGGACAGCCAAGCAAAGAAACATTCTACAGTCGATCGAGTTCTCTGTGGAGCCCCTACAAGAAGTATCCTATAATACTCCGTCCATCCTGGAGGGGTTAATAATTAACTACCTAACACACAATGTAAATTCTTTTCACCGTCATAGAAGAGTTACTCTAAAATCTGTGAGGCAGCAGTGACACTCACTGGGGCGCGTGCCTTGGCGGTGCGGGGTGGTGATGGTGGTAGGGATAGTACTGGTAGTGGTGGTGGTGTTGCACTCCTTGCCATACCTCGGAGCCCGCTTCCCCGTGGCCATGGCCTGGATGAGGGTGCGTGTATCCGATAGTGCTGGCTGCTGCGGCTGCGGCCGCGGCCGCCGCCGCTGCCTGATACTGTGACGTGGTCACGGGATACTGCTGATGTTGCTGTTGCTGTTGCTGCGACTGCTGCTGTTGTTGCTGATGGTGTTGGTGTTGCGTTTGAGCTTTGGCCCTCGGTGAACTGGGCGCCGTGTTCTGTTGCTCGCCGGGCGACGTCTGTCTCCATTTGCACTCGCCGTTCATGGAGTTCATCTCCGCCAAGGACTTGAGGGGATCTCCAGCAGTGGCGTTAGTGGAATGGCTAGAGGAATGCGTTGAATGTGGCGTGGGCGGGCTGTAGCTGCCGTTGTTCCTTGGCGGGGTGCGCGGGGGTGGTGCACCCCACATAAGAACAGTTTGTCGAGGTGCTTCGTTGCCATAGACCTCCGGCTTCACGTCCTCTATCTTGGGGGTGAGCACGCCGTTCGTTGGTCCGGTGACCGGTGAACTCCCGGCGGAATTGCTGGACGATGCACCACCCTCCAGGGAGTGTCTGCTCCCGGCCCGGACGATGTTGATGTCTGCTGTCGCGGTGTGCATCGTTGATGCGCTGGCAACGGGACTGGCCGCGTAGGGCGAGCCAGTGACGCTGTTGGGGTGTCTGGTTTCCACGTAGCTGTACTTGGGAGACTCGCCTAATTGCTGGCAGTAGAGCTTCTCCTCGGCTTTGCTGGTTAACTGGTGGGTGTCGTAGGTAGGCAGGGAGACGTCGATGAAGCCGTTGTACGCGGTGCTTGTGTGGTACTCCGGATAGTAGGAACCGAGAGGCCTGTATTGGAACAGGTTCTCTGTCGCTGCGGTCAGGTATCTGGAGGTTCGAATAATATTGAGCAAATTAATTCACATCCACGACTGAGGAACAATTATGTTTTGTTGAATTTCTTATACTTTAACTTGCCCTGGTAACAGAACAATAAAGACGAGCTATTCTTCTTCTTATTATTATTATTAAGGGACTCACCTGTTGTCTAACGCAGTAGCCGGGTACAGTGTCTGATGATAGTTGCCCGTATGACCAATGTACGTGGTCAACGAGGGATCCGTGCTAGCTGCAACTGCAGTAGGAGCATAAGCAGTTGGGTACATCGTGTTCAGGTTGCTGTACGCCGCTGCAACTGCAGCTGCAGCACTGGTGTCGGCCGCGAGGTAGTCGACGGACGCCACAGTGGGTGTGACGGGCGGGGAAACGGACGATTGTGCGGACAATTTGGTACGTTTGTTCCGACAAGTCGACAGGAAGTCTCTTAGCTGGGTCTTGTACCGCCTGTTAACTCTCTGAGACGTCGGTTGACTTGGAAGCGTTGGCGTCATCGCGGAACCTGTGAGACTGTCGCTATCCGAGAAGTAGCTGTTGGTTAGACCAGCGTCTAAGTAGCTCACTTTGAAGTCCATCGTACGTTTTCCTAGGAGGTCCCTGCCTTCCTCCTCCCTGTGAAATTAGCAACGTCGCAAGCGTTAGTGTAACCGTACAGATATTTATAGAAAGGATCTTTAAGAAACCAGATATCGATTTGAAAGCGGACGATACTTACATGAGGGGTCGATGCGTGCTAATGACAAAGTCGGGTTTGGAGTTCTTGTAGACTAGTCTGGAACTAGTCTGTAGCCACTGCCATCCGCCGTCCTTCTTCTGGAATCTGTACGCTATCATCCCCGACGCTCCGGTCTTTAACACTGAAAATGATGGAAATAATAAATATTGCGATTCCGTATTAGCCACGCTCAGATAGAACTCGAAGAATCCTTACGTTCTTGGTGAGCACTCGCGACGTAAGCCAAATCATCGTAATGGACTAGATCGTAGCCACCAAGGTTCGCGAGCTCCGCGTCCGAATAGCCAAGCACCATTTTTCCCCGTTGGTCCATGGACACGAGCGCCAGGTCCAGCTTGTGCTTGCTCTTGAACATCACGTCCTTTTGCGGCACTTCCAAGAGTGACGGCGGCCCGAACGGGGTGCACAGGGCGAACAGAGCCAACGGTGGCTCCTCTGTTTTCCTATTCTGGCCGTGGAGTATCTTGACTCGGCCCCTGATGTCGAGGCGCTGGAAGAAAAACAGATTCGTCGAATGAGAAAACTCGATGGCATTGCGTGCAGAATGCAAAGGAAGGTGCAGGATTTCCACGTGGCTCTCGCAGAGCGGTGTTGGCCAGTCGGCCACGAAAGCAAGCGTAAATCAAAACGTGGACAAAACCGGGTCCGGCCTTTGGGCGAGCCGCGTCGCGGCAAAACACTAATTATCTTAGGGCAAACAGTCAGCAAATACAGAGGTATATATACACGGAACAAATAGTGTCCGGGAGCTATAAAGGACAACGAAGGCCGGGCAGTTCGCCTCGGCCGCGGGTTGCCGCGAAAAAAGGCTGCCACTCTGACGTTTATGAAAATGAAACTGTAATCGTAAAAGCTTTACTGGCCTCCCGGTCGCCATTCTTCTTTTCGTTGGAATAAATGTTGTTCGTTTTTACCGAAATTCCCGTGAGATCATTCAAGCCGATGCCGTATTCTTTCAGCTTAGGACAGATTTTTTTTCAAGGTACATTTAGTAAAATTATTGTGGAAAAGATGAGGACGATATGGTCGTGCTGCGAATATTAGCAAAGGTCTGAAAGTGTGCAACATCAAACGAGATTTCTGTGGCGAAAATTCGTGGCAATTGCAATCATTAGATACTAGAGAAAAACGCTGCACAATTACCAGTGAACGGGGTAAAAGCTGCACCCTTCACCACGATTAAGCCTATTATCGTGAGTCGCAGGGTTAAACAACCCCATACTGGTAATTATGAAAATTTGATGGCATAAAAATCGGATCGATAGCTAGCGACAACCTATCGCGAGGTATTATAATATATTGCGCGACAATAAGGGTAATGGAAAAGATGTAAACGGTTGGCAATAAAATATAAACATAGATATCGTGCAAAAAAATAAAAAGCAAAGAAAACTTTCTGATTCCTAAATGATCTTGACCAAATGTAGTACAACTTCAATGATATTGCGGCCTTGAAATTGGGGTTCATTTTGGCAAGCATTTTTTGCGAGCCAGTGATCGTATACACGAAATTGTCTAGCACTGTGCACAGTCGCTAAATGCAATGTACCCACCAAGAAGCCGGATGTGTTGTCCAGAAGACACCGGAAACGGACGGTGAAGCTGCGTTCCAGAAGATGACTGTGCTGGGGTGAGAGTGCATCGTGCAGAGGCAGACTTGCACTTTCGGCCGGTAGAAAAGAATTCCACATCAGCTGCCTTTGGAGTTCCTCTCGATCTTCGCTGTGGACCAATTCGTAGACACTTTGGTGAACGATGTCGGACTGAAACAAATCGGAGCAAATTATAAAAATAACGTTTACAATCTTTGCAATTGTTGCAACATTTATGGGAATAAAATATTTAATACCGAAGTATGCTTTATATGGGATTGTTTGTAACACACCAGTATATATCACACGATAATTGTTAGATGATTAAGGTAAAGGTATTTGTTTGAATTGAATTTCGCGGTATGGCGAAATTTTTCGCAAGCTCTATCACAACAGCAGAGTGGCGCAGTGGAAGCGTGCTGGGCCCATAACCCAGAGGTCCGTGGATCGAAACCACGCTCTGCTAAGGAGTACCTAATTTTTTTTTTTATTTTATTTCTTTTCACTGCAAAATTTATCATACAGTTTCATATAATTGTTTCTACGAAAAAATATTTTATACGCGCTATAATATTGTATCATTAATTTTGACAGCGTTCTATAAGGGAGAGTATGTCGTTGGGGTAAACAAAAATTAACAAAAAAACAACCCCTGTTAGCAGAGCGTGGTTTCGATCCACGGACCTCTGGGTTATGGGCCCAGCACGCTTCCACTGCGCCACTCTGCTTCGATGAAGGCATATTGCAAATTATTTTCCACCAGATCAGAATTTGCTAACTTATTTTTTCGCTACCCCATTCGCTACATTATTAGTTACACGATACGAATTATATTGCATAAGCTTATCTTATTTATCTACACTCGAAGCAAAGGAATTTTTTGCTAGTGCTCAATAAAATGAGTAAAACTGATTTTGCAATAGCACAAAGTATTATCTCTTATATAATAAATGTTGCAATATTACGCCATATGATATGATTGATAATATTAAAGACGTTCCAACAATTGTTGCGCAAAACGTAATACGCAAGCAATCAAGCTCCTCGTTTCATTTTTATACTGTTCTGTTGTTATCAATCTTGTCTTGTTACACGAATCTTCGGTACTTCAAGTTATTGATTAGCTTCCTTTCCACCCTCGGCAAACACCGGAAAACCCGTTATAAGAAAAGTTCTATCACAACAGCAGAGTGGCGCAGTGGAAGCGTGCTGGGCCCATAACCCAGAGGTCCGTGGATCGAAACCACGCTCTGCTAAGAACCTTCTCGAGTTCAATATTTTTTTCCAATTTTTTCCTGCAATTTTTCGACACAAACCTTTACCATCAATCCCGTGCACGAAATACTATTTTACGAAATCTCTTTTCGCCAATAAAAAGGGGGCAAGTCTATTCAACGACAAGTGTTTTAAAAAATGATATCTACATCCATTCCACGATTTTTCCACCAATATAATTATTTCATTACAACAATAAGCGCCCGGGAAATAATTGTAATTCCTAAGACCCTGCACTATTTACACGAATCGTCAAACGTACGTATCATTCTCCCACGGCCACCCAACAGCAGCGCTCTCACTTTCCCCTGTTTCAAAAATGCCCCGTCCAACCCCCCCGTAATGAAAGCTCGAGCGTTCAATCAAAACGTCCGAATCTACGACACGATAATCCTCGAGCAACCCCCGAATGCTACGCGACGGACATTTCGAACTGCCCCGAACGTGGTCGTGGCCGTCAAGGCAAGGGTGGAGGAGAAGGGACAGCCAGAGGCAGCGGCATTATTTCAGGAAATATCTGATCGGTCGTGACGTCGCGACGGCGACATAGGCGCGCATACGGCACATGTAGCTACACGTGTCCGACGCACTTTATCGCGCATAATTAATCCGGCCTAGCCAGCGACGGACGATGAGCCCGTGGTGCACGAGAAACCCATAGTTTCCTCGTTCCTACGTTGAAGAAAAACGAGCAGAACGAGACCGTCGGCGACGGTCTCGTTCTGCCTTTCCTCTCTGTTCCGCGCGTATGACCGTTGATCGGATATAATCGGCACCACCACGCACCCCAGCCGTCAGACAGCCTAGAAAATAGATCGAATTAACAGGTCGGCTCGGTACACCGTGGCCACGGTTGTCCCGGTCTTCGACGCCTGGAATAATGCAATAAATCAGCCGCTTGGAAATGATACGGACCCCGTGGAACGTGTATAAGCTCTCGTAGAAATAGGAAGACGCCCGGCATAGGCTGTGTTCGCAGACGCGAGAAGCCACGGCCGACCCTGGTGGACAACTGTTATCTGCGTGGCGTAAACCACGACCGTCGCGAGCGGAGATTCTATTTTTAATTAGACGAAACACTGGCGGGTTCAAGGGTTCCACGACCGAGGATTATTTTATTACGATTAACACTAGGACTACCGATAGGTTTTGGTACTATTTAGACGGTATACGTTAGACAGATTATGAACACGAAAATGGTTGAATGGATATTAAATAAAGATACATAATTGTCATTTTGTCTTATGGAAAGTCCTCATGAATTGTTGCAGCAACACCTATCTGTTAATAACTTCAAAGCAAGAAATCTAGAATCAGTCATTTTGACTGGCTTGGTAGTTTTAGT
This sequence comes from Nomada fabriciana, assembly GCA_907165295.1. NCBI lineage: Eukaryota > Metazoa > Arthropoda > Insecta > Hymenoptera > Apidae > Nomada > Nomada fabriciana. The sequence goes on from OU015690.1 coordinate 16,009,581, forward strand.
GTTAATAGAGGCAGATTTAGTTTTCCGGCAAGGTGTTCAAATTGGAGGGGTCAGTAGACAATCAGTGTAAATCCAACTTCCCCCAGTTTTGTAGTTGAACTTTACAGTTAAAACTTTCATTTGATGAATCAGTTGAGTCACCATTTTCATACGTAAGCAATAGACCACGGTATTAACATGGTCATATTTTCTCCCAATAAATTTGTGAAAACCTTATTTATCTCGGTTTGAATGCTAACGGACTTACGCTGATTGGCTTCTGAACCCTTCAATTATAACTCGTCGTATTTGAATACGAATTGGCCCGCCTTGCGGAGGGTTGAAATCCGAAAGAGCAGTTGAATCGAATTAAAGTATTGATTATTTGAATAGGTATTAAATTGGTTTCTAGTTCTTCCCTTTGAGGTTCTCTCTCTCTCTCGATAGGAGAACCACTCGGTCACATAATTTCTACGGTGCTCCCGTCAGCCTCGCAGTGCAATGGAAGCGCGCCGGTCGAATTGTCGCGATAGGCCATTAGCTGGTCATAGTTGTCCGGGGCTCGGTAACCAGGAATAATATAATAAATCACGCGATAGAAGGGAACGAGAGCTTTCGAGGTACGTTGCATTGCCGATAGGCGAAACAGCGTACCTGCACGTAGCTGCACCTTCTCGTAACGTTCGTGTTGGCGGAGCACGGATCTCACGACTTCCATGTTACTCACACCATCCCTGTGTTACGATATTACTCGGGTCGACGATAATGGGATGCCCGCTCGGGCGACCGAAAGCTTCGCCTTTTTAAAGAAATCGCGTCCCGCTACGCGGACGATTCGATTTAGAACGCCAGAATTTTTTCAGGAATAAATTTCGAACAGCAACGAAGAATAACTCTACAACGGTCTACAGGCAAACGAATTTTGTACGTTTACAAAATATCCGTCCGCCACCACTCCCTCTGTTGTCGTGCAGCAATTCTCTCTTTCGTTAAAATCTCAAACCCGTAAAGTGTAGAAAAAATATCCTTACGATGGGCGAACGCATTTTGCATTATCCGAGGTTTCTTTATTTCAAATGAAAATACAAAAACAGAGGAGAGCCGACGAGGCGCGTCGGGCGTTCGTGGACTATCGACCATAAAATTCGATCTCTCAATAAATATGGGAAGTCGCAGACGTGTACGTTCCATGAAAAGGGGGCGAGTGTCCCGCGAAGGGCCAGGCTGCTTCGCCACAGGATCCAGGATGAATTCAGGGATCGTTGGATCGTCGGGGCTTTCCCTAGTCGCAACCCTGCTGGGCGTTCCGTTTGCTCTAATTTTAATTAAACCCTTCCTACACAGGATTTCCGTGGTAATCGAGCGGCCAGACCACGGTCATACTTCATTGGGACACGCTCGACGTGTAATTGCTCCGCGTTGCCCTTTATTCCGCCCCGCCAACATGGTTCGTACCAATTTTATTCCCGTCCGCGGCACGGTCCAGCGTATATCAACGGCTTATATCCCCGGCCACGGGCGTACGTGTAATTTTCATTAATGCGTGATTTATTCCGGGGACCCGTGATTTATGGAATTGTATCGACGCTCGCGAGTCGCGTCGCGCCGGCCGATCGGGTTCTCGATATTGCTGCCACTCAACATTTGATCGAAGACAGTTTGCGCTGGCAATTTTTGTCGCAAGCTCGCCGTAGTCGAGGACGGCCGATGGTTCGTGTCTTCCTAGGAAGCGAGTGTGTTCAATGTTACATAGAAATTATTTGCTCACGCGTATGTATCGCGTTACACGAAATTTACACCCGCAGCGAAAACGAGGATGCCCCGTGCGAGGTAAATAAAGGTACTGTTTTTATACCCAAGCGCTTTTCCACCTAAACGACGCTAACGACATGTTAATTGCCCTCAGATTATACGTAAAAGGACGTTTCATTAAATCCACCTTTTTTTCCCCCGGGGTTCCAAGTGACTCATGCAAACGCATGGGGCATAACTCAACCCCCGGGGGACATTAGTCAGCTGGTCGAAAAACTTCTAATCGTGGTGAACGAGGAACGAAAGGCTGGAAGCGAAGGTGTCGCTCGGTCGGTTCGAGGAACGAGCCTCCCGCAAAATTCGTTGACCCCGCCCTCTTTTATTTTCCTCATACCCAGCTTCGTTCACATTTATTTTTCCCCGTGGAGCGTCTCTCTTTCTCCCTCTCTATGGCCGGCCAGTTAGCAGCGACGGGCGGTTTGCCGGTAAGGTCCGGTAACGTTTGTTACCATTGCTCGTTTAAATAATCTCGAAACATGCATCCGCGGGACGGAGCGGCCGACTCGTGGATGGCTTTACGATCGGCCCTCGTCGTTAATTAAGAGCTTGTAATTATTTAGTGGAGACGCTAGCGCACCCCCGCCGGCATCGAAGCGGTCCCGCTCCCTTGGCAGACTTGATTTACATTCCTGCGAAGAATGCGAGAGGCCTCGCCTTCCTTTGCTCTATTTTCTTTTTTTCACCACCACCACCATCACCGCCACCCTCCATCGTTTCTGTCCCGTGTGCTCGTCCTGTTGCACAGCCTCCGCGTTGCCCTCCCCTCTCCCCTTTTTCTCCTGTCGAGGAATCGACGACAATAAGAGCGGCAATAAGGTCCCCGGTCAGCCAAATGATCGATTTCGCGAAACCCTTCGAGCGTTATTCGCGAGAGGAAATAATCCCCCCGACCGAGCCACGAGAATAAGAGCTCCATATTCTTCTGGCGCGACGAAAAGGCCTGGAAGAAAATGGAATTTCGGACCACCTTGCGAAACATCGCGGCCGTCAACGAGGGCGAACGACACCAAACGAATCGCGGTCGGTTCGCGTTCGCGTAAGTCCCGGGGGACGCGAGCCACGGCGATAAATCAGCCGGGACGCCGGGCGAAATCGACGGAAACACGATTCGGCGCGATCAAAGGACCCTCTACAAATTGAAACAAATCAGCCGGCTAATAATAATTAATCCGCGGGCCGCATTAATTATCGAATGCCCGCCGACGTCCACCTTCGCCGTTTCCCCCCACCGAGACTGTCGGGGCCTCACGCGCGCGCGCTACGAGCCATACTGGGCCCTAGCACGAGAACACGCGCGCGTTTTTGCGCGAGCCACGGGCCCGGTGTACGCGATAATGCCGGCCAGAACGCTGCGATACCGAATCTTGAGCTCTCAATTACGCCGGCAGAATTATGACGCGCCCTTCCGCCCTCTCGATCTCTTTGTATCTCCTTAACAAAAGGGTCGGCGAACGGGGGGAGGGGGGAGGGATAGCCTGGGGCCCGGGCCGATCGCGTCTTCATTAGCGGCTATTAATTGTCAAAATCTGCCACATAATTCAGCGCGTGCGAACCGCGCAGAGTTGGGTTTCAGCTTGAAGCGGTCAATTGATTTCTAATGGAAACGGGCCCGGGGCGGGCCTTCTTAATGTTTGTTATTCGCATGGAACGGGGACGCGAGCGAATTATTGGATACTGTTAAATGTCGAGGGGGATACGAGGTTACCGTTGGCAACAGAACTGCAGAAAATAGTGCAAATATTGTGCCGGACACGTGACGACTGGTTTATCGAGTTCGACAAGACCCCGACATTAATACGAAACGCCTGGCTAATTACAAACTTGTCGAGCCCCCGGAAAATCGATGTAACACAGGCAAATTTTAACGACGCTTCTGCGTAAAAATGTGCTGAGTTCGTGCAACAGTGCAAGACAGTAGTATAATACCACATCATTCAACCGCCATCGACGAATACCCAGATTGGCCACGAGAAATTGCTGCGTATCTTCCCCTAGAAAGCGACCATTGGAAAACAGTGGAGCACGCAAACTCGCAACACAGTTGCACGCGTCGTGTAACAAGAGAGGGCGAGAGAGAAAGAGGGAAAACGGGCTCGATGATTTCTCGACTCGATGACCGTGTATCCGACGCGACGTAATCGCGGGGCGTTTCGGATGACGCGATTACATGGTCCTGTTGTAACTCGCTCATGTTCTTCGCCCACCCTGGTCGAACCGAGGAAAAGCCGCGTAATGACAGCGTCGGCCTGTAACAACGTTCCTCGTGGTAATTCACCGGCCGCGACTCTGTGCGCTCTTTAGTTCCGTATCTCACGCGAGAAACGCCAAGACCGAAGGGGAAAAAAGCTAGCGGGGGGGTGAAATGAGGGACGAAGGGTGGTGGACGTGATTGTTCACGGAGTTGGAACGCGGCTTAATTGGCCCGATAGAGTCGATTCGATGCTCAACGAGCCTTTGCACGGGCCCGTGACCAGCGTTGGATAAAAGTAATAACTTAAACGAAAGGTCAGAGGGCAAACTTATCGTATGGAGAACAGACCGGGGAAATTCTGAAGGAGGGGTGGGAAGTTTGCGGGGATAGAGGACGCGAGGGGAGAAAGAACGATGTAGAGGGTTGTTTTGTGGTAATTAGGATCGGAGTTGCTTGCGAGCTTTCTTCTGGGGGTGGTTTCGCGATTTATTGCTGCGACTGTTTTAGTCATTTAATTTGAGATTATGTTTTTGTGGAACCTCGTTATTCCCCGGCTATTGTCGACTCAATGTGGATATAGGAATTTTTCTTACTCGTTTATTAGGGCGGTGCAATAGAACATTCGGCGTGGGGAAAATCGCCGTGGCGCTTATTAGTCGCGATACACTTCGTCCCTCTTAAATATAGCCTAATCAGGGGGGAAAATCATGGTTCCCCGTGTACCGTGACGTGTGTGTGAACCGTTTGCGTGCCCGGTTACATCTCAATGAATGCCGCCGCGAGGTCGGGCCGAAGAATTATTCTTGCTAACCTGGCCGTTCGCTTTCCGTCCCATCGTATAAACAAATTATCCGTTAAACGATTCGGCGGCCAAGAATTCGTCGCGACCCTTTAATAACCGAAGCCTGTGCGCTTCTAATGGTAAGGAAAACTTGCCGAATTACTGTTTCCAGCGTGGACAATTATAGGGATGATTCTAAGTGCCCATAGGAACGATTTGAAATTTTCCCGAGACCTGTTTAGAGGGACGAAGGAAAAGCAGTGCCGGTTCCAAACGATCGCCCAGCGAAATTTGTTTACGTGAAACGCGAAATTTGTAACGCGTTTCCCATTGTCCCGAGACGCGGGATCATCGAATCGGAAAATCATCATCCGTCGTTTCCTGCAATTACGATCTTATTCACAAAAGCGTTCGCGTGCATTTCAGCCGTACAGTCATCGTCTGTGTCGGGAAATCATCATCCGTCATTTTTTTCTCTCCCCTCCCCTGCTACCCTTCTTTCTTCCACCTTGTACGGCTAGTGTCGCATCAGCGTGCGTGCAGAGGAACCTGCGTGCAGCTCGCATTTCGGTGTGTATTCACCGGGGGTTGAACGATATCGCTCTGTTCCGGATAGAGAAAGGTAAATGGCTTTTTCTAGCTTTAATCCGCTTCTCTCCTGATTCCGTCATACTTATTTACCCTTCGTGCTAGTTATTCTGCTTCTGCACACTGTCATGCCACTTTTATTGGCATTTCGGGCATCTACGGAATTAAGAGCAAGTCCTACGTAAGCTGCATGAAACGTGTTCGACTGTTTGTAGTTGAAGGGGAACGTCGGGTTGTCTATAAATTGCTCCGGAATAATGGACGGGAATGCAGCCACGATTGACGTAACGAACGGAACGATACGGATCTGTCAGAATGTATTATGAAGATTAGGTAATAAACTTCATTACCCCCGTACTAATTTCAAACGTTTTTACTGTTCATGCATGCATACGGGTTATCAGAATGTTAACTAAAAATCGATGACAGGTCGGGCCTGTTAAAAAATGTATATCCACCGTAAGCCGAAGGAAAGGGTGCGTTGGCTTGAGCAAAGGGGGATGATGCTTGCGTAAACGTGACACGTAGAACAAAGCTGACGGGCCTGGCGTGACCGACGAGTGTTGGGTGTGGACACGAGTCGTCTGAAGATAAACCAGCGCCGAGGGTGCACGTACTGTGTTTAGGACAACATTGTAATCGAGCCAACGAATAAACAGTACAACACTTTTATAAGCTTCGTAATTACGCGAGCCTTAGAAACAATTGCCGTATTATATATTACATTGACGATTCGAGTGTGAGGTAGAGATGTCTCACGTACCTGATGGAAGCCAAGGTAACTTTCTATGCTGTGGGTGGCGAAGAACACTTCACCGTCGCAGGTCAATATGAGCAGGAACCCATTCAGCGCCTGTAACAGACGAAATATTGGTGTTTTTCTTTCTCTTTTAGAAATTATTACAGGATCAATAAACGTATAAAGAATTACAAAACAAAAGAATGCTTCGAAAGCTTAAATAAAAATTTGGTTCGGTGGTAAGGTAGTTAATTAGCGGGGCAGAAGGGACGTGGGACGAGTGCTCGTTTCCTTTCCGAAAACGAGGGCTCACCAGCGTACTGAAAACGTTCCGGAAAGTTTTCCCATTTATCGACGTGCCGATGCGGCGGCTTTTGAATACCAAAACGAGCTCGAAACTCGCGCGGTCGTATCGAAGCCCGAAATATCCGTCCTAGTTTAAACGGTCGGGCTAAAACGGCGCAGGGTAGTCAGTCGTTTAAGTCTACCTGCCTGTTCCCGAGCTAAATGTGTATTGTTTTGTTTTATTTCAGCCCGTTGCCGTAGGTGCTCGTACCAGGCACGACAAACGGACTTTATTGTACGGAAATATGTAGACAGGCTCGCTTCTTCTTTCCACGATTTTCTCGCTCCTTGACATTTACGGCGACTGCTGGGAATAACTTAATTTGATGTTTTAATAGTGACACGATTGAAATTGGTCTTGGTAAGTCGATAGGTCTCGGGGCGAAGGTATTTCGAGTTTATAGCTTTCGCCTTATATTCTTCACGAATATTCAAGTTTCCACGTTGCATGGCTTCTGTATTTTTGTTGCCTCCGTATTGAATCCCTTTAGTCGCATTGCTTTTAAGGAACAAATATTTCCAGACTCTTTGAGGTCTACCTAAATCCATTGCAAGATTAAGGCACCATAACTGATAGCGACAGGGGGTTGGATATCGGAGGCGATCGCATGCGCGACGGATGCTGCGATTCGATTGGTTAATCCGGAGGGTGGGTTTCTCTCTCGGTGGCCGCGTCAATACGGATCCTCGTGGAGGGTAAATTTCCCCGAGCTTCAATCGAGCCCCTGTACCACGAATATAAGCTGTAATAGGATTTTCTCGCTGCCTGCCTACGCTCCTTCCCCTCGAAATGGCCGACATGGCCATTTCTGTGAACCATACCAACCCCCTGGGATCCTGTCTAATCGAAGCAATTGCTTTCTATCCTCAATTCTACTTTCTTGATTATCAAATACAGGTAACGGTAAATGAAAAATCGCAGTGAATTAAAGAACAATGGTTGAAATGGTAATTTTAAAACAGTTCAAAAGAATAAGAAAGAAATGGTACCACGTTTGTGTTCAGTATATTATTTTTAGTGAAATTTCGTTCGCGTTCGACGGGGTTAATAAAGAGTCGAGAAGAAGGAATACAGGGGAGGACAGTGAGCAGGAAGAAAGGTGGATGGATTTTTATTTCTCGCGTGAGCTGGCCAAAGCGGCGAATCAGTCGCGTGCCAAGCTGCGAGTACTCGCGTGTTCTGTCCAAGCGTGGACTTCTAATACCCCTTCATCCTCACCTTGACTCTCGTGTATTAGCGGGTCGCCAATAATACTTTACGCACGAAATCTTTCCATTCTCTTCGCTCATGCAACCAGGAGTCACGGGCACGGACACAAGTCGCGACTTCGCCGGCTTGTATGCAGATCCTAGGAAATAACTAGCAGCGGAATTATACCTCTCTCGATGTTCTCTGCTTCCCCCCTTTTTTTCCCATCATTCCATACACCTCGTGCAATTCTCTCGTCCATCTCGTTCCAAACGCGTGCTCGTTGTTAACACTCTGTATCCGAGTGAATGGACTAATGCGATTGCAGTCTAATTTGGTGGCGCTTTCGGAATTGAAACCGTTTAAATATTCGACGCTTGGATCGAGGACGATTTCGAATAGAAAGACTAAGTGATTCGAACGCCACCTAATCAAACGTTTTGGAGTCGGAGCGCACCGGTCGAGTGCGCGGCTAAGGCAAACGTGAATTATACGCGAAAGGGAGGAAATATGCTAAGAGGCTGATATACGGACCGATTAGATTGTGGGTCGAAAAATTGGTAGCAAGTTACGTGTGCGGAAACTTAAGAGCAGCTTAGTCGAAATAATAAAGGAACTATAAATTCTGACTGTGAAGTAGCACGCGAGTTGCGCGCTATCAATCCGCGAGAGCTTTGCGAAGTGGCGATCAAAAGAAACTTGATATCCTTGCTGTGTTAACTTTTTATCCGTTTCTTTTTTCTCCTTGGTTGAATTTTCCTTCTTCTCCTTCATTTTTATAAGTAAACGCAGTTACGTTCGCCGTTAATTGGCTGCCAATCACATACTCGGTGAATCATTTCGAAATTCAGTAATCTCACGTTTAATTTGTTCGAATGAGAAAGGTATCATTTAAAAATCGGTAGAAATGGAATGCTTGCTAACGATGCGCCATTTATTTCACATTAACAACGATCTGTGTTTCATCCGATCTCCGTATTTCGCAGGCTTTACTGATACCGATCGAGCAATGTCCCCAGCCGCAATAAATTATGGAAAGAGATAATGCGCGCTATTATAATAATTGCAGCATTATTCTCGCTAATTCGCGCAAAATTTAATGAAACCGCGCACCGCTGTATAAAAATCGTATATAAATCAGATAATCGATACACGCTTCTGCATTGCGCATAGAATTTCATTAATTCAAACAGGGCGAAACCTTTGTTCCGACGAGATCGCGTTTGCAGCTACTAAATGCAATTAAGAAGCGATTTAATTAACACAATTCATTACGCGCAGGCAATTAGTCCGTTCCTACACGCCGAAGTACACAATACATATATAAATCAACGCGGCAAATACACTCGTGATATACTCATCATACTTTTGTGTGCACACACAGGTATAACATGTAGTACGCGCAATAAATTACGTACTGCGCGAAAGTCTTACAATGTATGTACGTTTATCCTGGAAATTGTTACAAACGAAGCGAGATTAATCGACTGATAACTAACCAACAACTCCTCCAAGCTTTCCAAAAACGTTACCAAGTCGAACGACTACAAGCAACACGTCGAAATGAAAATACGTTTGCACAGAACACGTCCCATGCGACGCAACGAAATTCCATATCCGAAATCCGTTAACTATTGATCGCCCCTTTACATTTACTCACTTGCACAAACTTAGTGATATTCAGAACACCTTTCACGACAAGGTTCACCAGGGTGGAAGAATCTGTCTCCTCTCGTTTCCGCGTGCGACTGAAAAGGAGTGCGTGGCCCATCAGTCCCGACAGCTTCACCACACCTGTAACTTTGTCGTTCGTGCGTACACGACGCCGATAAGCGTCTCTCTCTCTCCTTCGCCGCAGGAACGCGACGCCGCAATAATTTCATGAATTTATCGTTTTCCACGTGTTTCGCCGACGGCGCTCGTCCGATTGTTCACCGGATTTTGTTAATTAATCCGTCTCTTACGGCGAACGTTGTCCTATAATGGGTCGCGCAATAACGCGTGCGTTAATGAGGAACGTCTCAACTGCGTCTCGTCGTAAAAGCAGCTCGTCTTATTGGGAGCTAGATCTATTCGTGACTCGCTGCGAGGCAGACGAGGGAATAGTCATTTGGAAGAACCGTTCCTATTTCTGCGCGCGTAAAAATATTTTACGGCTTCGATTTTTATTCACTTCAAGCGTAGCGTTCCGTCGATAACGATAGCGCGGCGTAAAGTTGCGTATAGAACCTGACTCGGTGAAATTTGTCCGAGTGTCCTGCGAAATCTCGCCGACGTATGTATATCAATCAACCCGTCGAAAGTCAGCCGCGGAAAAAAATGTCTGGCGTAAAATACCCGAACGATAAGACGCATGAAATAATAATACCACGATAATGGGTCGCCTGATGGGTTTCATGACCGGGCGTAATTAATTATAGACACCGAAGCGGTGGTTCGGGTACGTTCGCGAAATTAATACTCGGCCCGACAACGGGTTGACTCGACGTTGGTCGAAAAAAAAATAATCCGCGATTTTTTTCGCCTCTGCGACAAGCAACGCGGCTAGACGCTGAGCTTCCGGTAAAACGTCTACCGACCAAAGACTCTCGGTAGCGTTTTATGGCCGGGGATGATTAATTGCACCTGCAGCTATCTGCAACGACGACACTATTCCATTTCGTTCCGCGGCGAACGTTGCATTTCGTTCGCCCGCGACAACTTCGTCGAATACCCTCGAGTAAATTCCGCCGTTCGAATAGGAGGGAAGCAATTGGAACGATAGAGGGGGACGATAGAATCTCGAGTGAAGTGAAGTTAAAATGGAGGCAGATCAGAAAAGAATTAAAAGGAAATATTAGGGAACGACAGGGGAAGCTAGGTAGATGTTGGAGTAACGATTCGAACGAATTGGAAAAGCTGGTCGATGCAGAGATCCATGGCCAGTGTCTCGCCGGTTTCGACGCCAAGGTAAGAGCGAATGCTGGCGATACGTAAGGCGCAAAAGGGGGTGGTATCTAAGGGAGGAAAGGAGCACGCGATCAATACGGAAAGGACTAGCGGTGCCAGACCAAGGCGAGCCCCGTCGACCACCAACCTAACCTCATATCATCCCATCCCATGCACCCACCTAGCCTACACTTACCTTTGACTCAGCCCGTGTCTCACTGATTCACTACACTTTGCTGATCGCCTCGTTTTCCCTTGCGCCCGGCTTCCGGTTATCAGTCTTAACCGCCGTTACTCTATGAAGGAACGCAATCATGGGCCAGAAATGGCTATTTCGTTGCCGTCCCGAGGGATCGCAGGTTTCTTTAAAACAATTCGCTTGTCGTCCGAGTAATGACTCGCCTGGCGAACGGCACGAACAGAGATTCGATTAGAATGATCAAGGGTGGTTTCGGTGTAACGTCTCGCTTCATCCACCGATATTACGCGTAGAGGTGAATTTTAATAATAAAGGTGGCTCGTAGTTGGGGCAATTCTCTTTGCAGGGGGTTGCTTTAGGCAGAGGTGATTCACGTACAATATACATGCACATTTTGCTCTATTGTTAATTACGAGCACTAGGACTGCATCGGCTACGTTTCTTAATTATCCGGCGTAATAAACTTTTCAACCGAAGCACCTTTGTCCCCTGGCGACCCCAATGCCAATACTTTCGCCGTGTCCATCGACGACATTTAATACGGTTACCAGTGCACGTGAGATCGTTAACGAAGTAGCATCCGGATCTTTCACGACAGAATGAAACGCAGGTTGCCACGTCTTCGGTGGACACACGCACGAGCTTCGACACCTGTCCCTGTCGAATCACTCTGCTTCTCTTCGGGCGACGGTTTTCGATCGCAAGAACAGATTGCCGGCCTATCTTGTTTGATTAATCTCGATACCGCCGTTCGTTCTGTTCACGCTGCGGAGCACGGTGATTTTTGAAAATTCGCAACGAGCAGGGAGTGGAGGCAACCACGAGAGAAAATGCCGTGGATCGAGAAGAAAATTGGGAAAGAATTGTACAAGGTTGTGCTTCACTTGTACGAGTGTGTTGCGAGTCTGTTTCACGCAAATAGTGAACCGTCGACTTGAGCAGCAGATCCAAGCTATTACTTGTTGCTGATGCTTGCATGTCTGCCCTTTCTGCCTTCTGGCTGATTGCTCAATTTCGTCTTAGCTGTTTTCCTCTCGCTCGAGCATCGAGAATTCTTTAAAAACGTGCTGCACTCGACAGTCGATGGCCACGCTCAAAAATCAATATCGAATACAATAATCGGGATAGTATTAAGACTCTTTGCCCACTTGATACCGCTGGTACGCAAAGGCACTTCATTTATTCGGGTCCACCAAGCTAGCTAGGGATATCCAAGTGTTACATAAAGCACCGTCGTAGATTTCTTATATAACACAGGTGTTCCAGCCTTCGCTGAACGAAGCTATACAATTTAAGTACCTCCCTTACAAATGAACTACGTTCGCGGTACGCTTTATTACCCCGCATTAATTTCATTTATAAATAATCGAGTCAAAGTTCGACCGGCAAACCCCGGCGAAAGAACGCGATCAGGAGGATCTTGGAAACGTAGGTGGTAATTGGAAGTTGGTGGTTGGAACCCTGGTGGCGTCCGCGATATAGTCAAAGCACGGCTCGAGAGGCAGCAGGAAGAAAAATAGCTCGGTTATGATTACTGGTTACCGGTGGCGGGGGTTGTTCCTGACCACGACCCCCTTTTACCGCTACTGCGGTGTGGCTGGCGTATTAATGCGATACACGATAGCCTGCTGGCTATTAAATAAAAAATACGAGAGCAAAATGGCTGCTTTCGCGGCGATACGTCACCGAGAGGCGTGATTTGTGCCGAAGCCCGACTAAAAATCGCCTCCACGATCCCGCGGCCGCGTAGTAAACGGGCAGGGCTCGCCGAATCTTCGACCGCGTTTCACGGTTTAATGTACAGGTAGCCGCGCTCACCTTGGATGAATTCTTAACTAGAGCCCACCGTGCGAACGATCGTTGATCGAACCGATCGATTCTTTGGGAAAAGTTCGATGGGCCAAAGGTTGAGGTACGCGATGAAGTGTACGACGGGCTAAGCGTAGCGTGGAGAATCGGAAAGCACCTGTTCCCGAGGTGAAACAGGATAATCGATGAAAAATTTATGAGGCTGATTTTATGTTGCCGAAAGTTCTACACACGTAATACCCTCGCTTATGCAATGGCGTGTAGGCATTGAGATCTCCCTTCCCTTCGCATCTGTAAAACTGTGATTGGTTACGACGATGATAATAATGATAGTGACCGCAGAATATCTTCTGGCCTGCTGTTCCTCTTGGTAATGTGACGGACAGGAAATATATGCGATATTCAGTACTGTCTGAATTCCATCGAACCTAGATCCGTTGACTGCATAATTCTCTGCATGAGAAGAGAAAAAAGCACGAAAAGAGATAGAAGAAAGAAGGACGAACGATGTTTCTTTTTCCCGGGACGCATCGTTCACTGCGCTAGCGGTGTCAAGAAAAGTATGTTCGAGTTCTGCTAAAGGAAAGCCGAGAGAGGTGCGCTCTCCCGACGGGGGGCGCGTATCGTGCGCTTTGCTCGGGGTGATAATTTGCAAGAGATGGCAGAAATGGATTGGCAAAGTATGCGCTTCTCGCCGATTGAAAAATCCCTGTAGCCGGAGCAACCGTGCTGCGTACGCGCGCCTTCTTTATTAGTTTATTCCGGCGGTTTCAACCTGTTCCAGGACCGGGAGGGCTGATTAATTCTGATACGATGCCAGCATTCGTGGTTGCAAAAATTGGAAATCCGAGAATCCCAATATCCAATCTTATTTCGATCAACTTTAACTCCGTGGAAACATTAATACTTCCTCCAGCTAGATTGCACAGTACGCTTTGCTTTAAAACCGAATTCATGGGATTTGCAAGAGCTCCAGTAATCTAATGTCTTTGCGATTTCACCGCGGTGCCTCGTCCGGTTCATGGCAATGCGTTTAATACGAAAGGAAGGCACTTGGAGGTGCCAGAGGTAGAACTCGGTTTCTACATAGACGGATTTATGGTTCCTCCCTTGCGGCAGAAACGCCGGCGGCCAGGGAAACGCGCCAAAAGTGTCGGAAAATGTGCAGTAACTGTCTCGCGCTAGGAAACCCACGCCACGGGCGGCTAACGCATCCGTGTACCGTTGAGAAAATCGTAAGTATCCAGCGAGAAAGTATTCGCCTGCACGCTATCTCTGCAAGTCGCGGCGATAGCTATCTGTGAAATTGCCTTAAATATTCCGAGGTACCCGGTTTCGTTCGTGTAAATTATTCAACGATATATTGTTCTTACCGTGCGGTGACCGCCTTGTTTTCAATAGCCTCGGAACAATTCGGCGTTAATACTCTTATGGGAAAGGGAGCTTCGAAATATATAATACACGGGTTGTGGAAAAATGTGCAATCCTTAACCTGAGGTATTATTATTATTATTTGGATAGTTTCGGTGCGATATAAAATCACAGGGATACAAGGTGAGGCGAGTGGCTTCGAATGACAGAAACGATGTCCTTCCGATCCTCTCGCATGAGGCCCCGCACAAAACACTATAATTGGTGGGAAGAGGGAGTATAAAAATTCGATCGCTCAGCCGTAATTTCGAGAGTGTCTGGTGGTGGCGGTCGGCTTGTCATAAACCGGATTTACTGTCGGGCTTCGTAAACTTTATGAGGATCGGCAAAGCGCCGTATAAACGTGGGCATAGAAGGAGGCTGCGGCAGCACCGGCAGAAAGGGGTGGGGAAGAAAGGCGTAGGAGGAGGCCGAGGGAAGTCTTCGGAAAGACAGGTTCAAGGAACTCCACGAATTATAGAAAATACGAGGACCGGCCGAACAATTAATATCTCGCTACCCCTGACGCTGGCGGTCCCGTGGAATTATTAAAAAAGTGCCCTCGAATGAAGTTTTTATTCGATCCTCTTCAGCAGGGGGAACCCGCCATGGCAACCATCAAAGTAGTACCTATGCTTGTTGCCGTTAATTCGCTTGTATTAGTTCAGGGTGTTTGGAAACAATAGTCCCGTCGACAAACGTCTCGATTCGGGGCACGACGATCCTTGATGCAATTCGAACCGGATCCCGAAAAATGCTAGAAGGAAAAGCAAGGAGGAACAAGGGATCAACGAAGGATCTATTAACCACCCCTAAGTTCAATCTAAGCAACAACGTCGCGGCTTTGCCAAAAATTGCCCAACTCGAATTCGCAGCTGTCAGTCTGTCCCGTTCAGCGATCAGAGCGTGGCACGAGCTACGCGGCGCAATTAACGAGCTTCAATTAATGGCAAGCCTTTATAGATGCTGGCAGGAATCGTTCTATCCCATGGAACCGAGGGCACCGCTTTGTATGTACACAATACACACGAGCGTATCGTTTCGTTCTCCCACCCCGTCACCCACTCGCCTCCCACTCGTGCACCCATGGTATCCCCCCCGTGTAAGCCTCACCCTCGCTCTGTTTCTCTCGTGTGTGCAGCTAAAACGCAGGAAAGGGAACGTAATAGCCTCGCATGATACACCGCCATTAATCCGTGTATATACCCTTCCATACTTTGGAGGAATAGACACCTCGTACGCCTCGGTTTCATAGCCGGTTCATCAGCCGGATATCTCTCCCCGCTCGCTCTCCTGCGCCTCTTCCTGTCTTTTCCTCTCACTCGCGATGATTTAATTTCGCCCCGTTCCCTTCTTCTAACGATCCCTCTCCCCGGACTCCCGCCATAGGCACCCGAACTGCAGATTCGGAGAAACGATTGTTCGTCCGCGATGAGGTTTATGAATTTGGGGCTCGTTCCTTGAATAGATTGGTGGACGATTGAATGCAGGGAGATACCATAATTTGGGGAGGATCATGCTCTATGTCTTGTTTAGAAATGGAATCGCTGGGTAATTATGTACACGTGAGGCTCGAGATGGTCCGTTCGGATGGGATCATTAGTAGAATCGAAATGGCTATTATTTTTCTGCGCATGGCGATTCGTTTGTAAACGAGACGCTTCGATCAACCCCCTATTAGCAGCGAGATGGAACTTCATTCACGTTAGAGGATACTGATGTCGCTAATTAAATCGCAATGCAAGTACCTACAGGAAAGGTGGATTGTACGTTTTATGAAACACAGGTTGCGGTGCGCTCCAATCGCAGACCATCGTTTAGCTAAGCGTCATTTATCTCTCTTCCGACTACGTACCTACTGATTCGCTCGTCCGTCGACCCATATGAATCCAAATGAAATTGCGAGCGGATAGAAGCGTGCTCTAATTCCGTTTTCTGTTCCACGAACACCGGGTTCGGCCTATCGTTACTTCCGAGGTCTATATCGCAGGTTTTTTTTTTAACGATGAACAGGATAGAAGGATCGTGAAACTGATTCCACGTGCCTTGTACCAACGTCTAATAGATTAAATCGTGCCGCTCACCTGCAGGAACATTTCGCCGTCGAGATGATGATGGTCGTACGCAGCGAAGGCAGCCAACTCCCTCGCCCGATAATGCGTGTCGTGGTGGGAATTTTCTTCTTTGTCTTTGTGCATCACCACTGCAACAGAAATTCGGGGACCTGTTAAAGCAACGGCGACAAATTATATTGCCGTTCGTCTCGCGAACGATACGAATCTAGCGTCAATGAAAATCGAAGCAACTGGTTCGAATCCAAACGGTTCTCCGCCGGTTTATTTAACGGTGCGATCCGCTTCTCGAGTGTTTTGCAATTATGGCACGCATATTAAGCAGTGGACACGGCAGGTGTAACGGCAACAGATCGACGGCTTATTATAGGGCTTAAAAGGAAGTGTCGCTCACACCTTGTCACGTATTGCAGGATCTTCTCCGCGACCGTTCGGTTCTCCATTAATCTTTTTCCGTCGTTTCGATACTTTCGCCGTATGAACGAATCCACCTTTCGCATGGTGCGAAATACGTTTCGACGACGCAATGGGATTACACACGCTCTAGATAAGAACGATCCATCGTCGATGAAAACTGTCCGTGCCTCTCGACCGGAAGAATTCGATTTGAAACGATAAGGTGTTCCCGCTCTTCCTCGAAGCTGCTCACTCCCGTGTTCAATCTTCCTACGTTTAGCTTTCTTTTCGTTTCTCTTCGCTCGATAAGAACGGGAGGGGATACGAGAGTATGGAAATGTACGTTTCCGTATGATCGTAAGCTTTGTCGGGTGTGAATCAATTTTAGATTAGTCGCGAATTATGATAATAATAATATATTTCATGAATCAACGGGCAAGAGAACCTTTTAGTATACAGGGGATTGTGTCACACAGAGAATAATAGTATCACGTACAGTTTGAAGTAAAAATAGAAATATGGAAAGATTAACGACTTAAATAAAATAAAATAAAGTAAAATGTAATAAAAAGGAAAAAGAATGGGATAGGGTAAGAAGATAGTTCTTAATTCTTAAAAACGGAAAAATTAATAACTATTTACAATTTACCGCGCTTAAAACGGATGATAACAGCGTGACAATGATATATCCCTTCAGCCCGAACCACCTGTCAATTGTACACGAATCGATTGAGAATGGACGTCGTCGAGCATTCCGGGGCACTCGAAACACCGCGAAACGATTGAAACGAACAAAATTCCAGTGGAAGTGAAACGCCTCGAGCCAACAGGGCGGGCAGTCATCGAGGGCCCGACGTCGACACACGATTTTCGTATCATTTACACGGGGAAACCGATCGCAGCCGGATAAAATACGATATTTCAGGAGTTCCAGGCCGAGGTAAAGTGAAAGCACCACGGTATCACCGCGTGGCAAACCGTGTACGAATAAGAACAAGACCACCTGCGAGTTGCGCCGTCGGAGAGGTGGGTGCTACCCAGCCGACGATGCGTTTCGAAAGTGAACAACCTCTCGTGGAGTATTTAGCGTCGAAGGGCATCGATGCGTGCATGAAAGATGTGCGACTTCGCCGACGGCCGCTCATAAAAAGCTGCACGCAATACTCTGTCAAGCACGCGTGCGCCACGCGACCCTCCGGGCCAGTTTTCATCGCGGGGCAATCGTACGCGGAGGAACTATCCTCCTGCAGGTATCGCAGGCCTTTGATGCCGATTTGGCATCACTTTGTGGGCAGCGATCTTGCCATGGCCGCGTCTGATTAAGAATCTCAATGTGAACGACTCGAGAGCGGAACAGTTGGTCCGCAAGGAAACATCGCTGCAACTATTGCCTCCATCAAGTGCCCGCTGTCTCCTTGTCGTCTTTATCGGCAACAAGAACTACAGAAAATTGTGTAACCTCTGTTCAATATATCGTACTTTATTTTCATCGAAAGATCAATCTTGCTATCCTTTAATCCGGATCTCAAGTGAGATCTGCACTTTGGTAAATTATCCCCGGGCTAATAAAAGCTAGGCGAATCAGAGGAGCACGGGGCAGTAACAGGTTGCCACGGCCCGGAACAGGAAGAAAGATCCAATTCTGTGAAAGAAGCGTTTCAGAGAGGGAGCAACGCCGAGCGCGACGCGTGCAGGAAGGATGAACAACACGGAGAGGTTGTTCACTCGTAAATAGTGGCACGCAATGTCGCGAAGCGGTTGTGTTTTGCCACGCGACCCTCTGGGACAGGACCCCATTAGGATGGCCGTCGGGATAACGGGCGTACCGCAGGATACGAGGCTGCGTTCGCTTTATTTACCCCCAGGACAATTCGATTTTCAATGCTCCCTCTCGACGAGGACCCCTCCATACGGCTGGAGTCAAGACTAATGACCGTACCTAATGCTTCCCCGATCGGTGACTCTTCCAGCTTCCTGTCTCATGATTCCTGTGTCAAACGACCGTGCAGAAAGTGTTTACGCGCGCTGGATCGCCGATTTCCACGGGAACGAATCGTTCGATACGCTACTTGTTACGGAAATCGCTGTACAATTCGTTTGGGTTCCATTTATTTAAGAGCGGGGCGAAATATTTGTTACAGTGTTTGTCAAACAAGTTCGGGGTTCCATGAATGAATAGCATTTGTAGCATCGTTTCGGCACGTCATGGGAAGGCTCGTATATGTATCACCGGAAGAATGGTGTCGCAGAAACTGCGCGGAACGAACGAATAAAGAAAACTGTCCGCAGATACGGATCGATCCGCGAGAAACAAGAGACGCACAAACGGTGCATCCGTGGGATCGTCGCTAATAATTGCGCTTCCTCTCGTGACGATGGCTCGCGAGGAGGATAAAAAGTAGTTACATGTCAATTGGAATACATACGCGAAAGCCACAGTGTACATGAGCGTCCGTGAAAATGGAAGATTTGAAAAGCACACTTGTAAAACAGGACGTTCCTTGACCAAAGCATTACAGTTTGCTCGTCGAACGTTTTGTAACGCGTTTGGAGTCGGCAGGAAACGAAAGTGACGAGAATCGAATCGGTTAAACTGTTGATAGTTGGGCGTGAACGCGTCCATCATATTTCTATAGCCTAATTTCTGAACAACGGCTGACCATGAACTTCTGATACCATTGGATATTAGACCGAACGGTGTGAGCGAATGACAAAACTTTGACAGAAGGCTCTCTCGACAAAAGTGACAGGCGAAATTAAAAATTGGCCACGCCACACCCACCGCTTCGTTCACGTGGACCGAAACAATCAAGCGGCGGCACGCGTATCATCCTGTTGATCGTTGGAGACGCTTCCTAATTGGAACCGCGTCCGACAACGCCGGTCCCATTAATCATCGATCGATTATACGCTGAAAGATATAATTACTTACTTAACCATTCACTTAGCTCGACGCGGGACGAGCCCCGGCCACGTGAAACGCAACGTCATCCGGAATGGGGAACTAACCCGAGGGACTTGTCCCATAGGAGCTTGCCCAAATAGAGCCGCAACCAATTACGCGAAAGCGCGTAACTCGTTGGGAACAAGAGGTTGATAATAATCGAATGCAACTCGTGCGACTAATTCTGAAAATTGTCCAACTTCGATGGACTCTAACTCTGCTAACAGCGCACCAGGTTACCTGCGCCTGGGTTCCCCCTTTCAGATCGAATACTCCACTTTCCACGTCCATTTCACAATCGGCGACTATACGTCAGCCGACTGGACAGGTCCGCGGGGCGAACAGATCACGGGCTTTCCAGCGAGCAATTAAAACGTTCGAGGGGCTCGCAGATCCGCGACGGAGATAAATAATGGCCGAAGAGCATGGCGGAGGAACGGCGGCAGCGAAAGGTCACGACACGGCGGAACGCTCGCCGCGGAGGTACATAATTGGTTCGCGTGGGGAGGAAGAGTACGCGATAATTGGCCGGGATAAGGGATTACGAGGTTCCTGGGTAAAAAGCCGACGGATCGTTGGTTTTTCAGAAAGCCAGCTGACCCGTTCGAAAAAGCTTCGCCGCCTCTGACCTGGCGAAAAGCACTCCGTCTGGTGCTTATCGCTGCCGGCCATTCGTTTGCGCGACACACTCGCCGGACCAGTGTATTAGTGCGCGTGTCGCCGGCAGAATGTTACCTGCCCTTCTCTCTCACAGAAAATTTCGGATAAATTGAACGCAGGAAGGCGAACACGCGATACAATTATCGACGTGCACAATGAATAGAGCGAGGATGGAATTCTGAGTCCAGTAAGGGTTCCTTCGCGTTAATTGTTTCGCCCCGTTCAACCCCCGAAACGCCCAGGGCGAATCAGGTCGGGGCGCAAGAAATTGCGGGCACGGGTTGTCCGCCGCGTATACACGATCTGATATCGCGCGGCGACCAGACCCAGACGCCGACAGTTTTTATCGGGGCGACGAGCAGCAGCAGCAGCGAGGAAGAGAGTAGTTTCGCAAGCGCTCTTTAGTGCTCGACGCCACGATACACGGTCGCTTGCGACCGGCGCGGCACCGCTTCTCTGTGTACAGTGACCGTATAAAGTAATCCGTCAGACAGAAGTGGGGTGATAATGCATGAGTGCGGTTGCCCCGCCCTATCCCTGTAACCGCGATAAAATCTCTCATTACGCAACGAAACGGACCCTCTGCCCGCTAGACTGTTATCCATGGACAGGAACTCTAATAAACCATACGTATGTGGAAATTTATATTTTCGTCCCCACCCCTTTCGGGAGGGTCGAAACTTTTCAATTTTGGTGACGGCCCGGTTGTCCGGGGTGTACTCGACCGATGCCAAAGGTAAATCGACGACGGCATACCTTGAGAGAAGTCTACGATGCACTTCTGGTATCGATCTGGGCCTTCTCGGGAAAAGGTGCAATGACGATAAGCAATTCTACGCGACGCTTCTATCGCAATTCAAGGGGACTGGCCGCGCAGGTAAAAATTCAAACCGATGACACACCGGGCTGACATTCGCCGGTAACAGGACCACGTATCGGCCGCAATTACGAATGATTACACGTCGCGGGAGGAAATGTGCACGCGGCACGGCATGCCGCGTGTGTCATAAACGCGACTAACGTGCCAATTTGTATCTATTGTTAATTAGCTCGCTAACAGCGAATTATCCGCGGACCGTGAATCGTGCTGCCTCTTCGTCTGCCTCGACGGCCAACTTTCTGCTTTATCGTGCGTCAAGTTTCGTTAATTAATTTCATCCTGTATACCCGGTGTCTCGAAGATACAATTACATATACTTTCGAGAATCGGCTGGCGTTCAGAATCGCCGAAGCAATTCAAGCGCTCGAGGAAATTGCCGTTTCCGTTTGAATAAAAATTTATGTGAAATTTCCACGACGCCGGCCAGTCAGACGGGGACACACGGAACGGCAGGGAAGGCGATTCTTAATGCCGATGGGCCCGTGTCAAGGTGATTCCAGTCGCAATCTCTGGCCGGAAACGCGGTGTACACAAACGCAGCCGTCTATCATTATCGTGGACGTCGTCGTCGTGATCGGTTATCGCGTGGCCTACAATGCACATTTCTTTCGTATTCCTCGACTGCTATCGAACCCTTGGCCGTCCGAAGAATGCCAACCCTAAACAGGGGGACGTTCCCCGGGCAACTTTTTGCTCGGCGGTCGAGCTTTCGAAGCTGCGATTATAATAAACCGTGCATAGAGGGGAAGTAGGCCAGCCAGTGACTTACGTGTGGAGCCACGGCGATAGGGTTGCCCCGATAAATAACGCGATGTCAGGATGTTTTAAAAATATTTCAGAAGCCGCCTCTAGATCCGTCGTGTGGATTTTATGGTAATTCCGCGACGTGAATTACTTTGTAAAAAAGCTGATTATGCGCGGGAACGCGATAAATCTGCCGACATACCCTTCTTCTCCCGTTGTTAATAGCATGCTCAACGAGTGGTATATACCTGGCGACGATTCAACGCAATTAATTGTAGATCGATCGCGTTTCTCTCAAACAATTATAATTGAAAGTATACCTCGTTTACGAATAATTCGGTGCAGTGAACGATCGATAAAGTGCCCCCTTTAATTAACCTGGAACAATGGTTATCTCCCATCTAAAGCTCGCAACATTGACCAAAGAGCCAACAGGTACCCCTCTAAAATCGAGATCTACGATTGAAAGGTACGGTTGGAACGAGGACGAAAATTCGAGGGAGGCGAAAGGCGCGACCCGGGCTAGCCTCGAAAGGCAAATCACATTATAATTAGCGCGTACAGCTGTAGATACGAGGGCAAATTGTATTAATGCATTCCGTCGTCTCTATCTAAGTGGCTATAGCACGGTGTCCAGCAACGGAGGGCAGCTGTCGGTGGAGAAACATACATATACTGCCCCGCGACACGACATCGTCATTTATCACCGTGCCCCGCCGGCTCGTGTGCCTTTTCTACATTACCTAATGAGTTTCATAACCGAATTAAATTTTTCGGCCAGACCGGGTAAACGGGGCTGGGCCTCGTTAAGCCTGGCCACGGCATTAAAATCGCCGCCACGATTAATACGTACGTGCTTCTGCGCTCTGAGCTGTACGCCCCTCTACGTTCAATCGAAATTTGATCTCAATTTCGTAGCAGAATATATATATTGTCGATCATAGTCGTGGAAATTCGTCTGCTGAATTCGAAGGGCATTTTATCGTACACTGTTAAACTGGAATATGGTACAGGTACTTCGGGCAGAGTGGAGGCTCGTGTGGTAAGTGGACAGGTCCATTCGGAAGCAATGCGCCAACACTCGAAATAACTGTGCAAACACTCGTTTGTTCCGCGCGGTTCGATCGAGCCAAGAGTAATGTACTTTGCCTGTCCGTTTCGCTTGCGATCCTCTTCGGCCCGGCGACCTCCGCTTTCTTCAAATATTTCACCGAGTTAAATGATAATCCTATTAAATTCCCCCCGACGAGTAGCATTTAATATCCGCACAGGAGACACCGGGCGTATTCGTGGTCCTCGGTGCTCTATTCGAAAGTAGGGGCAGCTGGTAACGAGGCAGTAGCGCTTGGTAAAATCATTTAGAGTGCGTGGCCGGGGGAGTCATGGATCATTGATGGTCCACGAGCCTGCGGGAATCCAAGGAAACAGCGTCCCCCTTGCTCGCGGTTCTAACTAGAATGGATCGCCACGATTTTTCAGCCGACCGAAACGTCTCGATCCGCAAACGAGCCTGACAAAATACGGAAGGTGGGAATACATTATCCCGCTCATTTGTACCGGTCCCCGTGTTTCCATGTTCTGTGCCCCGGCGGCTTCGCGGTCGCCCTCGATGATTTGTGCTTGTCGTTCCGCGGACAAACGAAACGTCCCGCCATCTAATAAACCTTCGCATCGTCCACCCTCGGATGGGCCTTCGTTGAAGAAAATTGGAAGCTTTCCCTGGCTACACGAAACGTTTGACCTTTCTAATTCCTTCTGCCGGTTCGTCCACTCGCTACATGGACGTGAATTGCTTCGTATATATGTCTCCCAGAGGAGAAGCATATTGCGGAGCAAGCTCACAAATAGTTGCGGACAAAAGAGTCACGCCTCAAGAGAGACATTTCCCCGTTGGATAGGCCGCTAACTGATCGTGTTATAATAATAGAGGAATAAACGCAAGCTGCTTCCCGTTGCGAGGCTGGCCACTCTTTGCTTCAACCCTCGTCCCAGACCGTCTGTTCCCGATCATCCGGACAGTTTCGGGATCGAGCGGTAACCCACGTCATCCGACTGATTTTATCGAATTTAATTAGCAAACGCACTGGCCAAGGCAATGACCGTGACTGTCTCGCTCGAAGCGAACCGACCGGGGAACATTAAATTTCGATTAATTCGTCTTGTGCTCTTCCCTCGTATGCAATTATTCCGTCCCGTTCGAGAACGTCTGCGCTGAATTTCGTGATTTCACGGTCTCGTTCTACTTAACGCTCCTCCGCTGGCGTTCGGTGCCTTGAAACTGTTCGACAAAAAATTGCAGGACAACCCTCTGCGAAAATTTCAAGCTCGATTGTTCATAAATTAAAATGGCAAACAGTCGGGCGATCTTCGAAAGTGGGCCAATTAAATTTGGGACGAAATTCGCGTGGATTTCTGGCCGATCATCAACTGACGGAACGAAAAGGGCGAGACAATCAACGGCAATTAACGGCGGCCGATTAATTTGGGGGCAAGGGCGCGTTGATTACGCGAAATTGGATCGCCTAATGACGACTGGCGCATAATGTCGCAACCACGCGGGCCAACACGAGAAGAACACCATCGATACGAAACAGATCGAACATGCGAGCTGAGCATTGGCTAATAGTCGCACGTAATTGCAGATTTTATCGGCGCATCATCCTCTGCTTACCGTGCGCTTTCTCGCGCAGAGGTAATACACCGTGGCAGCTTGCAATAGTAAACGGAAGCGTCGTTGCTCGCACTGAGAAATCGAAATGCCTGCCTCGCTTTCGTTTATTAAGATCCGACACTTGCTTGCCCGATCTGCTGTTCAATTCTTATTCTCAAAGTTGCAGGGAAATGACTTTCCCCTGCACTGTAATTTCCAGACGATATTTCGAGGTTGAGTTTATCTATTTCTTCGAGAAATTTCCAAAGTATTCTGCATTCGAATCTTTCGCCATAGTTCCGCTGGAGAACTATCAGTTTCTATTAATTAATGGGCTCGATTCGCGGGATCGTTCGATGAATCGACGTGGCCGATTAGCGAAAAAACAGGAAAGAAGAACAGCTTAGCACGGGCGAACGTGCCGCGTGCAGCTTGATTCGATTACACAGTTCAAATGAAATTTGTAATTTAATTAGTTTCGTAGTAGCACGAGGCGGGACTTTTTGCCTTCTTTGAGAGTTCGCGTGCTCGCTCATACACGTGAGGCCGATGCGCCGGCTGCCGAATTCAAATTAACCCCCGGCCAGCCCCGTGGCGGCAATTTTCTTTTCCCACTCTGTCATTCCTGGTAAACTATGCATTATGTTCGAATGTGGAATTTCCATCGGCCAAAGCGAACCGACAGATAACGGAATCAGTTGTTGGCGCGGTTAATCAGGAAGTAGCCGCGTGTGTGAATTAATGAGAGGCCGGCTGAGAACTTTCTCCGCCCCGCTGAATTTTCCGATGGAAATTGTCCGGGGTGCGGACTAAATTTACATACTTCAGAAAATTATAAATTTGCTGCTCGTGTCGCGGGACAACTGTAGGAGAATTATAATCGAGGGTGGTAATTAATTTTTCAGCTGGAAAATTCATTCGTTTGTCGAATTTCGGTATTCCCCATGGAAATGAATTTCTGAGTGCCTCGGTGATTAATGTAAATGTGTTTTTCTAAGCAGATGTTTCATTTATTAGCGAGCGTAGCTGCTCCTTTATTCAGCAGCTGCCTCCTTCGCGCGGATTCTTAACGAACTTCTAAATTACGGATTTTTGCGTGCGATTACGATGATATCTGCCAGCTCGTTAACAGACTCGAGCATTTTGCTAATGCATCACGAATGTAACGGCTAGGATTCTAAATGGGTTATCTATGGAATAGGTCAGAGTTATGTAAATCATTCGTGATCCATGCCATTTAATAAACAAAGTGATTCATATTTTTTAAAATAGTTCATGAGAAAAAATAAGTTCTTTATCGAAAAGAAACGCGGGGTGCGTTAGCTGCCCCTGCTGAAGAAACATGTGTATTCAATTTCTACTTTACTCACAAAATTACGATTGAATTTAATAATAGCCACAGGCTTTTATTGCAGTAAATGACTTATTTATCTGTACATTTGTCCTGCCTTATGTTTGCATATGGTAAGGAGCATTAATTACAATTCTAAAAAAGAGTAACTGGTTTTGGAAAAGGCTGATATCTGTTCGATATCGCTGCCTAGCTGAATTGGTAATATCGTGGCAAGTTTTCGAGATATCGTTGTTCCAACGAGGCGACGTCATCGACTATTCGTGGTTGCCGGTGAGGTGTGCACGGCTTGGGGGTTGCGACTTATCTCAGGGCTAAATCGGACCGCAATTAACGAGCAAAGCCGGAAGCCAGCAAACCGTGATATCACTAAAATTCAAAATTTCATTAATTAATGTGCCTGGGACGAATAATATTTCTCCCTTCATTTTATTATGGTGCTCGCGTTCCAGCCACGGTTTACTCATACCCCGATGTCATGGAACACGCCCGCTCGTAATGTTTACGGCACATTCATTACTTTGTTTGTTTATGCCCCCGCCGATAAGGTTTATTAATGAACTAATCATTTATCAAAGGGCGGGCATTACTGCGCTCCCAAGTGAATGCGAAATCTTTCGATATTCTTTCCCTTCTGTTTTCATTCATTCCTGATAAACGGAACACCGAAGGGGCGTACGTTTTGAAGAATCGAGTCGAGCTCGCAGGCGAGAAACAAGTTTCACGGTTCTAAGACACTGGAAACCTTTCGCAGCGGATCGCAGCATGGACCCGCGGATGTACAGCTAATCCACTTATGGTATCCGATGTCGAATACACTGTCCGGTGTTCGGTTTCATCGTAAATAACGAGGCGAGCAGGCTAATTCGCAAATCTTCTCAAAGCGCGAAATCCGACGTGAAAGGCATGATCCGCTGCTTTGCGATACAGAGAAGGACGCGTCGCCAGTCGAACTTCTAGGTGCTCGTTCGCGGATTACGTTCAACAATCGGTGCAACACCATATTTGCAATCCCACAATATTACTTTAGAAACCCCAGTAAAAATACTAAAAATACATTCAAACATTCCACGATTACTACTCTCGGAAATTCAACCCCTAAATTACTCGAAATAATAATAGTAATAATACAACGGCAATTATAAAATCGTCATACCGGGGCAAAAATAATTCAACCGTTCTCGAGAAAAGATATAAATAAATGAGAAGCAACTAATATCTACAATCCTGTTAAAGGGTGTTCCTTTCATTTGACTTTTCCGTACCCCAACGAAACAGGGTGAAAAAGCACCGAAAAATTCACGTGGCGCGTTATCGGGCCGCGACACCTTCAGGCTCGTGAATCTCGCCCCCGGCTGTTTCTGGCGGATTCCAGCGGGCCGACCAGCTCATTAGCATCATAATAACGAGCCCCTATGTCTTTGGCACCGTATTTACGATGCCGTGTCGCGCAGTTGATGCGTATTGGTGGCGCGTATATATCCGACGCGGTGTGCCTCGCCAAGGTGTAAGGTAACATCGCGTTCCTCGATTTCGGACCACCTCGACGCTCTCTGGCCGAGCTCCGGCCAGGAAGCAAACCACTGAAACATTTGGAGAACAGTTGTCGCATGGTTTGCGATCAATTCAGATCGTCTACGTTGTCGGTCCCCCTTCCATGCCAATATCGATCGTTACTGACGCAAGTCTGTGACGATGGTCGAGATGCTTCTTTATGCGTGGTCGAATTTAATTTCGATTGGACACGAGTCGTGCGTCGCACGTCGACATCGGCACGGGACTCGATCTCGGTTTGTAGAGAGCAGCTTCGATAATTCCAGCCAGGACAGGCTGGCGCACGCGCCTCCGGCCGGAAGTACTTAAATCCATCATGGCGTCCACCGGAAACCGCCTGAGTCACTCGCGTAATCGTACCTCCTCCCGATGTATCGATTTTCCTGGACGCTTTTGCGAGACCTGCTTCGGCCGACCTCTCCTTTATCTCAACTCTTTCCGTCACGTTCAATTTCCACCAGAAAAATGTTCCTCCCCTCGATAAGGAGTAGAGCCTAAAAATTCCACAAATACCGTTCAGGTGTTTCTGTGGAAAATTCTTCAGATTTCGGAGACTTTCGAAGCGAGAAGCGTGCTCCGTGGAAAAGAAATTCTCAAGCTACTTGTGCGGTAGGAAAATGTTTGCGTTCACGTGTACAGTTACATTGATTACGTTGTTTAAATGCACGGTCCACGGTACGAGGGAAACTGGTAGCTTCTGAGGAGGATCTCCGAGGGAGATTGACAGAGGGAAACGCTGACAGGTTTCTCGGAATCGACCGATCGTTTTGAGGGAGGCAGCCCGATTTAATTGCTCAGTTCGGGCCGCTTATCAGAATTTTCTTGGAATCTCGGTCGCCCCACTTATTCAGCCACCGATCGTATCGTGTAATTTCGGTGTGGTGTAATTGCACACGGGACGCGTGTGCGCCAACTCCTGATTTATCGCGAAACGTTTCGCTACCTGTGCATTCGGCCTATACGTTTCTCAAGCTAAACATTAACGTAAACGTTTCAAAATATTTCATACGAAAGAATACCACGGGGAATATTATTTATAGAGTTGACTACAATGGTGGCAATTTAGTAACGATTTACCTTTGGCTTTTATACCAAATTATCCAATTATCTACGTATATATACCACCGAACTATCCATTTACATCTGAAACCTAGAAATCCATTCATCAAGCGAATTGCATAGCTGCTGCATGAAAGTTCGAAACTAGTTAGAACTGAGTAGAGTTCGAAGGACGTTTCCGACGGTTCTGTGAATTCGTCGAGAAAAATTGTTGCCGCCAATGGTTCTGAATCGAAAAGGTAACGAGCAATCGTTGGAATGGATCCCGAAACAGGTATGATTAGAATATGGACAGGCAGATTAACGGAAGACGGCAGGCATGGCGGATTCAGGGATACTATCGAATGCAGGAACAAGAAAAAGGATAGGACGAACACGCCCCCGGTCGCTTTATCGTCAGAACGGTAGAAGGAAGAAGAAGGTACCGGAGTGGTTGTTTCAGGCCACAGGAGATCGATAAAGTCTGCCACCGAGAAGTTTCACCGCAACCCTCCTCGCAGCTTAACTCTGCCAGTCAATTGTTCTCTAATCGTAAACTTCAGAAATGGCTCTCGTCCCTGGAAATCGATTTCGTCCACGTACCTGGCGTTAAGCGACCAGCGTAACATTTACATCAGACTCCGTTGCACAAACCCTGTCACCCATATTTTAATACAGGTACATCGGTATCTACGATCGTGGATTGACCTTTCGTTTCGTTCTCGCGGTTGCTGCAAAATCTGGCTGGTTCAAGCGGTGCAGAAGGGACAAGTCGGTGGTAGGAAAGTACACGGGAGATTAGTGGACTCGTTTAATTATTTAGAGGAGTGTCTAATTAAGTGCGGTCACGAAGAAACGTTTTTATTTGCGGAACAACGGGGTGGGCCCCCGGGGGTTGTTCCGTACCTGCAGCCATTCTGTTTCTAGGTCAAAGGACTGCCTTGCATTTATGGAGCTCTGTTCGCGCTTTATCGTCGTCCATTAAGTCGCCAAATGGGCCATGAAACCACGGTGAATGGGATCGCATAGCCGAGCAAACGTGGCCATCACCAAAAATCGCAGCGGCTCAATTTTTATCATTAACAGAGATACAGAGCAACCCTTCAAGAAATACATCTCAGAGCTCCCTTAATGATAGCCGGTCGATAAATTGCCGAACTGTTTTCCCGTATGTGTCGATTTTTCATCTGGTGGAGGGCAGGGCGACGAAATCAGCTGAGCGTGCACAGCGCCACGTGGCAGACGTCTACCGAAAGGGGCATCGCCAAGAAATATAGACCCAACGACAGGGATCAGCAACATTTTTAACTAGCGGTTCCTGTTCGGCCCCGGCCGACAGGGGATATCTATAAATCCTTCCACGGGATCAAGCCGGCCGGCTGCGTTGCCCACGGATCAATCGTGCGGCCCTCGATTGATATTAATGACACCTTTTAAACCCTTGCTTCGCTACCGAGCCGCAGATGAATATTGGGAATCGTTCGGTCAGTGAGTAACCGCAAACGGCCAACATAAATCTTCGCGTTCGATTTCGACGTTTCGTAGACGGCCCATTTGAAGCCATTTACCGGCAATACGTAGGTAATTGAAATTAATATCCATGGAAATTACCTACTCTTTGCCCGATGAAAATCGTAAGAAAAGGAATATTTGTCGAAACGTGGTGGCTGCCGGCAATTTCAAGGGCCAAGGATAGAACGCGACTGGACGTCGATCGACATTAACAGAAACGTATTCATGCCACGAATCATTTAATGGCCCTAATGAAATGCGCTGGTAATTACAGAGTGTGCCGGGAGTCATTCATATTGCATGAGAGGCCCGGGCTGCGCGAAGTGATGCATGCCCCGCTCTGTCGCTACATTGAAACACATGTTGCGAATTTCTAATGGCATCGCGCGTTGCCGCCGCTGATGTCAACCCGTTCTTCCTTGGTTTTCTCGTAACGCGGCGCACGCCACCGACCGGATATTCTTCGTCGGTTTGTTGCTCGCACCCTTTCACGCTTGGTATATTTGTTTCCCTTCGAGCCGCGATCAAGATTTTTCGCCTGATTTATTCGCGAGTCCCTCGCATTTGCGAACGGGACGAGACGAGCTTGGAAATCGGGGCGATAGAAATTTAACGGAGCGGAGCATACGGGCCGTCATCTTGGCGGAATCGTTAGCGAGAACTCTGCCAGACCGATTAACTCGAAATGCTTTTATTCCAGCCACTTTATCCTTGTCCGTGGACGCGTACCTGGCACGTGTGCCTTTCTGGAATCGTAACAACGTTCCCCACGGCCGCCTTACCTACGGGATACCGCCCTTTTCGTATAATTGCTTTGTTTATCGTCCCCAATCAGGGCGCCCCTATTAGCATATAGGCAAGCCTCGTGTTCCTCCGCTGTCGGTTCCCCCCCTTTCCATTTTCTTCTCTCCTTCTTCCACTTCCTATGCTTTGATTGTGCTCGCTTGGACTTTAAATTAAGCTCACAATTGAACCTCGTTCTTCGAATTTTCATTCGCGATATTATTCCTCCGTGTCCATTGGACACAGGGGTTGCCTTTATGTTGACTTTATTGAGGGGGTTGTAGTAAATGAAAAATCGTTGCACTAGTAGCAAGATAGGTTACTTCTGCTCGAAGAACGATAAGAATTTGATGATAAGTTTTGGGATTGCTGTTAAAAAAAAACATCCCCCTTGGATTCGTTGGTTCGCGAGGCTAGCAGAACAAGTACTTAACATTTTTGTAGCGTGACACATTTCGTCGCCTCCGGCTGTTCCCCGTTTTTCTGTAGGTACTTCTCTGTCGATTCCTGGGATTTCGTAGCGTCGCCCGAATCAATTCCGCGCGCCAATGCATATTTATGAGTTCAGTGCCATTCGTCCACGGTCGATACCCGCGATCCATGCTACCCACCAGCTGAATAATTGATTCGTCCAACGGTTTGGACTGCTCCGACCCCTGGCCACTTTCTCCAATAATTAAAATTCTTCAAATGACTTCGAAGAAATGCGCAACGACGCAGCCTATTTTTCTTCATCGTTGCAAACCGTTCTCCCAGGCAATCTGCCTCGACGATAATAGCAAAGATTAATCAAGAGTCGCGAGAAGTAAGACGTTCCCTGACGTAAGCGGCGTGAATCAAAACACCTCGATGTGATTCAGCAAAAAATGCCGACCACAAGGTGTGACGAAAGAAAATGACACGCTGAGTTGGTTATCACAACAGGGCGAGGCGCGATTAGCGCCGCTTTTATTCCCGCAGCTGCGGCGCCGGCCCTGTATACCCCTAATCGAACTTCAATTGACCAGGTGATGTCGGCGAAGAACGTGAAAATGGTTAAAGACTCTCGACGATCCAAAAAAATACCACCCTATCCGTAGCTGCAACTGCTCGGCAAAATGGGATATCCATTCACCCTCGCTGTATATTCATCTCTATATTCAACAATTCATCTCTATAAGAATTGGTAATTATACCTGGCCAGAGAAGCCAGAGTGGCAACGGTGCAAGTGATAAATAAAAACCGTATCACGCTGCGAAGAAATTGCGGGATATCTATTCGGTAAATCATTGCCCAACTTCTGATACTTTGCTATCGAAAGGGTTAGAGCTGGCTCACGAAACGACCCGGCAATCGGCTATCCACCGCTGTCCAGCCCGTGGCGCCCGGAACCCATCTGAACCAGACTTTTCTCGTTAAGAGAATTCGCGTGGCCTGGGGGACAGAGACAAAGCGAATGATAGAGAAGGTGAGGAATCGTCGAGTACGCTGTCCCGTTTCTCGTCCCCCGGTAAGAACCCTTTCATTAGAGGCTGCGCCTCAAGTGAAACGGCCGTGGAATCACGACGGAGGAGAAACGCGAACGAGAACTGGGACCTCGATCTGCCAAATGAAAGAGGGCAACGGCGGGATTACGTGATTCGTGGCGGCGATTCACCATCAGTGTCAGTCTAATGAAGGCCTCTAGGTAACACGAGGCCCGGCCACGGCGGGACGCCGCACCGGCGACCGTGATCGTCTTTCAGACTACGCACCCCTCGGACCGACCACGGGAATCGCCGTGAAACGACCTGTACACTCGTTGCCTCTCGCCGCGAGAAGAATGGCGCTGTCAAAGGAGGCCGCGATTAGGAATCGGTCGAAACGCGCCAATTCCAGAGAATCAGCCGTGGTCCTCTGATGGCGTGTCTTCCAGTGATTTATCCGGCGTGGAAACTCTGCAAATTCTATATGCGTCGCAAGGAGAAGTTTCGGTGCAATTATGGAAGGATTTAATAAAGCTTTACCGACGAGGCATTGCAAATCTGCGGGCCGCGATTATAATTTCTGGGAAAATATGTCCGCGAAGAGAGAGGAAAAGTTTTTAATGGAATCTCCAATTCCAAACAAGCGCCAGATGCTCCCCCATGGAAATCATTTCCACAAATGGGACTCAAAAATATGGTGTTCCATTCGGCGAAGATCGATCGTATCTATTTCATTCGAGTTGTTCGTCTTGTCGATCACCGAAACGCAAGCAATCAGCGAATGGGCGGTATTACCGGGAATAGGAGTAAACAATATAATATTGCCGGCCACGTGGAGGCGCGTTCGCAGCTGTGCTCCTTCGAACGTCGAGGAAGGAACACATAATTTCGCGCTCCCTCTCTCGTGGCGAACAGATACCGTGAGATACGCCAGGTGCTCCTTATGGAGGTGGCGGGCCAGGTAGATGATGGATTTACAGCGAATCATTTTACACGCCTATTGCCTGGACCCGGCGGTCGAAGAATTATTGTCGACGTTAATTCTTGAAAAGCGACGGCCAGGGGGCACAAAGAAGTTACTGAAACGCGATATCGCGTCGCCTTAACCAGTCTTCCAGCCTTTCCTCTCTCTGTTATGACGTTCCCCAATATTTGCCACGCGTCCTTAAAGAATCGTCGGTCCCACGAACACGATCGTCGTCTCCATTTTTAAATCCAGAAAGCCGACATACGCCCAGCGAAACGGTTCACACCCATTGCTCCCCGCGACACGCTCAATCGACCGGCCACCGAATCCACCCGACCCGTCCTCAACCCCGGACGATCAGATTAGAATCCACGAAAGCATCGACCCTCGCCAAGGGAACACGAGATCGTCGAGATCCGTTCGCGCGGTCCGCTGAAGCGTCCAACTACCGAGAGGAAGTCGCGTCTCGTGGTCATGGCGAAAGGGACATGGCGAAAAAAAAGAAAGAAACAGGGAGAAGAGGAAACGACAGAAGCGTAGGCGACGTAGCAGCGCAGCGGGCCGACACACGGATCTTCCGGGCGAGCGAGCGTGATCGCGAACCGCGAGCGGGCCGCGATCGATCTGCACCGGGTCGAGGCCGATCAACGGGCCCGCTTTCCCACGAACTCGCCGAACCGTCGAACGAGGGACGAAGCAGAAGCAGAAAGCTAAAGGAGCGGAGAGAAGAAGGACAATCGGGACGCTGCGGTAAGGAAACAAGGAGGAGGCCTCGAACGAATTCCAGAAAATCCGGCCGCTCTTTTACCGGGAGAACGGAGGAAACGACAGGGAGAGAGAGAGAAAGGGCGAGGCGTGGCGAGACAGGAGGGAAGGAAAAAGGAGAAAATAAAAGAAGAAAACGTGTGTCTCGAGTGTCGGCTCGAGAGGAGCAGAACGGCCCTTGCGAAAAGTGACGTGGCGCGGCGGCGCGACGTGTGCATACATACACGCCGAGCGTTTTTCGCTTTGGGATCTTTGGCCCGGGTATTGAAGAGCGGACAGGGGATTTTGAGCGTAACCCGGCAGCCGCGTTCGGCGGCTCAGCTTTCATGCGTCGACCACGAGCCTCGAAAAACGACAGAGACTTTTGGTCCAGGCCAGCGCCACCAGCGCTCTGGACCGGCTGCTTTCCTCTGCTCTTTTTGCTCGACAGCCGACCCACGGACCCGGTAAGTGAATAAGGAACCGATGTTTGCACCTTCCGTGCGGTCGTCTGGCCCTGCGAAACACCGCTTTTGTAAAATACCGGCCGACTTAAAATAAACGAAACCGCAGGCGGATCGGTGCATTCTGGCTGGACCGACGGACCTCTCCGATCGGACGCCTTGGAAACTGGCGAATTTTCTTTAGCCCACACCCGCGGTATTGAGTGCCCCGTTGAATACAGCGGACGTTGGTTATTGTAAAGCCTATTGTAAGTAAAGGAGGATTTTTTGTATTTCAGAGAGAACGTGCATGTCCCCATTACCAGACCATCGGCGGTCGAATGAATAAATCAAAATAGTCGAGGATTATTTTACGAATTTCGATACACCTGGAACTGAAGCAAACCCTGGGTACCAGACACTCTTGGATGATAGAAGTCGGACGACATCGTAAATTAGTCTCACTCTCCCAGGCCTCGAAACCCGCGAGACACCGATTCTGTAATACTTTCGCGGTCGCGGCTGATTCGTCTTCGCGATTCGCTTCACGGTTTTTGCGCGATGGCGTTCTAACCAGGAATCACTTTGAACCCGATGGCATCCATCGTCCTTGCCTCGCTTCTATTCCCGTTTCGAGGAAGAAGCCGAGACGCTGATGGAATATTAGCGAGCTCGTTACCTTTCGCTCGGCGATCATCAGCAACGATCATCATATTTTAGCTTGATATCCGGCGATTTACCTTGACGCCATGCCGCGAGATGGTAATCGATACGACGCGTTTTCTCGACGACCACGATTCGGTCTACCTTGTCTCTGACCGGCGAAGACAGCGGGAAGGATCTCTAAAAACGAGACGCTAAGAATGGAAGTGGACATCGTGAGACTCGGCTCGAAATGGGACTCGCATACGAGTTCTGTCTTCGAGTGAAAAGTTTGGAGACATATTTTCGAGGTATATTATCCAGGAGATGTTCATATCGTGAAATTAATATTGTCACCGTTGTCACAATAGAAAAGGCCAACGCAATTATTTCCCACCGGGGTTACATTAATTTATTTTTCTATTAAAACCGTCCAAGAAGCCGCGCCCATTCGCGCTACAGGATTAGTCGATATTCCATCTCGTTTCCCGCGTAATTTTTCGTACAAAAGCGAAAGAAAATTAAGAATCGCGCCCTTGGCGCAGTGGAAGGTTATCGATGTGAAAGAAAGGTGGGTTCGAAAGTCGATTTCATTTGTTCTCCCGTTCACGGGTCATGAATATCGTCGTGAAGAGTTGCAGGAGGGTTGGTCAGCAACCCCTGTCGATTCGCCGCTAGTCTTTTTGTCCAGCCGTTGCGTTTGGCTTGTCCGTACAGCCAACAACATTTCGGCCCCCTTCGGACAGCAGGACGATCGGCGAAGGGAGGAATAGGAGAGAGATAGGTGAAAAGGGTGGGCCAGGTGGTGATGCGATGATGCGATCGCGCCATATGCTGCGCCCTCTAGGGGACTCACCGTCTACGTACTTACTAATTAATTCCCAGGCCTTTGTTCTAGTGGACAGAACCGGCGAAATTGCTCCCAGAACCTTAGCTTTTAGGCGACGCCAGCTATAACATTGCTGGATTCATTAAGCTTTATGGTACCGCCATGGTTTATGACCATTTGGGGACCAAGTCTATTCGTTGGAAATTTTATAACGCAGCGGTTGTATTCGTGTGCTACGATGGCGTAGCATTTCGAGAAAGATTCTAGAGAAAATTAATCAATTAAACCCTCTCCTTAATTGCTGCCTAAAAATATATAGCACCGTCGGTCGTTAGAAGAAAAAATCTTAAGTTTCGCTTAATCAAATTTGTTGGAAAACAACGAGTTCTGTTTAAGCTTCAAATCTCTGTGGTCCTTTATTCCTAGAACAGGAACCCCGTTTCCACTCGATAGATTTTACGTGCGAGTGGACAGGAAGCGATCAGGGAGAGTCAGGAAGACCGAATCCCGCAAAACGGTGGATTGGCCATCGATTGCCACGCGGGTCAATTAAATATCCATCGACGGTCGGAGGAGGAAAGGCAAACGTATCGTTTTCGGTGGTCGCGAACGGAACGGGACAGAGAACACAGACAGGGGTTGTGTCTGCGGACCAAGTGGCGGGGGGCACAAGTGGCACAACATGGTGGTGGAATAGGGGAGGCGAATGACTGGTGTCGGTTACACGGGCTGGCACTGCAGTCCGTGTTTCGTTCGGCTACCCCTGCGGTTACCTGCCATCCCTTCGTTGTCCCCTCTATCCCCCGAAGAAACGATGTATTTATATTTCTATACATTCATCGTTTGACCCACGGTGTATATACATACATACGTGCACCCCCAACGTTAATCATTAAGGACGCTAATCACTACTGTGAAACGAGAAGCGGGGTAGTTTGGGGGCGCTTTAGAATAAAATACATACTTGAGGGAACAGAGAAAGAAAGCTGAGATATTACGCTAACAATGAATGCCTTGAGAAATATGTTCTGAGTCTTCGAGATTTCTGGGACTTATACTAGCAGACCTTCTTGTGTAATAATTTTTCCAATCCTGAGAAAGCTTTAAAGAATAACAATAGCAATTATTATTATTCTTACCGCGCACAGTTCACAGGCCAGTACGAGTTATACAGGTCACTTTATATTGAGATCTAAATATTCTTCGAGCACTTTTGCTGGTAGAAATAACAGTGGTCTACACAGCCCACTCTCGTACGAATGGTACCGTGCACGACCGTGACCTTTGATCGTGGAACTAATCCAAAGTACGCGTATCATGACGGCATCACGGCGCATTAAATGCACCGTGTGAAGTCACCGGTTGATCGATGACGATTATTAGTCAGAGGACCGGCCGGTCGTCACAAAAGGGCCCGGCCTTTAAATAATCGGGCGACTCTTGACGAGCGATTAAAGGTTCTGTCTCATCGCCGCTGCCTCCCAGCGGAGATTGATGCGCCAGAGTCTGCGCGCTGCGAGAAGAATCAGAAATATTGCATCCTGTTGGAACGTGTCCTGCACGGGGATGAACTCACAAATGTCCTGCCGTTCCGTTCGTTATTAGAGCAATTTTTAACGACAACACCCTGTGCTTACTTACTGTCATACCCTTTTTGTTCCTTAATGTTTGCTTCTTATTTGATGTAGTCGCGGAAGCTTTTTTTCATACTTCTTTGTATACCTTTTGAAACCTTTCTGTATACCTGTGAACACGTCCTGTATTTTTTATGAAGGACCTTTTACGGTTCACGGGATATAAACGTCAGGTTGGAGAGCAAAATTCTTTTGCTGAATTTAGCTGAATATTTCAAGTGTTTTATTGAGTTTTTAATAGAGCCCTTACGTATTCACCCCTAGTCTACTTTTACGCGCGTGCACCCCTTTCAACACTTTTACGGTAGTGAATAAAATATTGCCATACAGTGGTGAATTCTTGAAATCTCTGGCGATTGTCCAGTGTGATTTGATCTACGGCGTTTCTGATATTAACTTGACAGCGAATCCCCTCGGAATTGTGTATCGGCGAATACAGTATAATTGCTTTCGGAGTTTCGTGCCTTTTCCCGGAACGCGTTACTTTTGTTCTAATGAATTTCTTTGTGCCTTCGAAGGCAACGGAGATGTATGAGTGACCCCATTTAAATGCCCCACCCTTTGCACGGCGTCGCACATAAATATCTGCTACCCCTCCTTTCCATTGGCGTTCCGCCGTAATAAATATTACTTGTAACGATTTTTGTACAGCTTATCTACCAGTCGGTCTACAGTGTTGCTGGTAATCGAATTGAAATTACCTTCCACGTATTATCGGGACCTTGGAAGCTATGGACGAGGGAGAATCTTCTGATTAAAATATTTTTCTTTAGACGGGGGGAAAAAGACACCTTGCTAAAATACACGATTCTCGAACGAAGGATTAGGTGATTTTGAAACTCACGACTGGAACTTAATTAAAAAGAAATTTGAATAGGAATAAAGAGGCCGATGTATAAATACTAAAAATTGCGAAAATCTCACGCCTGTGAATTATGTCGAAACCCATGGCAGCTCGGAAGTTGCGTACGAAACGCGGGGCGCGCTTTCACCGGTCATTATTATCATTATGAAACGCAGTGGCAGACTGACGTGCTCGGTACCGATTAAGAACACTAATTGCATAAATTGGTAATTGAATCATCGCGGTAGGTCCTTGCAGATACGCGAAATGGCTTTGATTTATTAATTACTGATTATCGTTACGCCGCTAAAAAAATACGCAGGCATCGTACATCTATCAGAGAGAGTGATTACACCACCTCCTTACCTCTGTACTATGTATGAAAATTGTTATAATTCGAGAAATGTAATTACTATAACTTAGCTGGCGGTTAAGAATCGGACAGAAGAATTTTCCAGACCTTTCGCGTAAATACGATAACGAAATGATTAATTGACCTCGGCCACCACGTGATCCCTGATATAATTAACACCTCTGGATCCCCGATGGAAGTCCCGCTAATTGTAAGGAAAATTGTAGACTCAACGGCGAAATGAGTTCATAACGAGAAATTAATGTCTCGTGTAAATTTATAGAAAAACATCATACAGATGTATGTATCCCCTGGTTTCACCAATGAAATTACTCACATAATTTACGTATCCCTCTCTTCTTCTTCGTTCCCCGAGTCGACCGACACTTACCCGTTCAACTCATCAAAGAATTAATCAACATAGATGGCGAAGCAAGATAGAATATTCCATGCTGGGTTTCCTTAATAAAAGGATACTTTGTTCAGCGAGCCTAACTGCGGAACATTCGAGTTAGGCTACATATATATTACACCGCGGGCGAATTATGTTGTAGCTCCGGAGCAGAAAGTTGTCGGAAACGGGCGTGCAAGTTCTTCGTTTTTTTTTTGCCGTGGCTGCGTTTCCACCACGGGGGAACAATAACACGGGGAGGCGTGTAAAAACAGTTGCGTTACGCACCGTAATTGATCGCTATCGGACGAGCACGCGTGCAAACAGCCGCTTTGCAGTTCTAACTATCT
Organism: Nomada fabriciana; assembly: GCA_907165295.1. Taxonomy (NCBI): domain Eukaryota; kingdom Metazoa; phylum Arthropoda; class Insecta; order Hymenoptera; family Apidae; genus Nomada; species Nomada fabriciana. The sequence continues at coordinate 16,048,777 of OU015690.1, forward strand.
TCTAGCAAAGATACGTATGCCCGACACAAGCTGCAGTTAGCAGGAGCCGCTTCGAAGAAACCACTAGTACGCGATGCAATTCCAATGAGTTCGTTAATTGTCGGGGTCCCTTTCAACCCCCGTTCCTTATCCCCCCACCAATCATACAGACGCCGTGATTTTCCTCTGCTCATTTCATCTTCGTCTACAGAATATCCAACGAAGGGGGTATGCTCCAGTCGGTGACTGCTCTCAATGAGCCATCGGATGAAAACCATAAACTACCCTCGATGATTGGTGCATCGTGGAAAACCGCGAACTACCCCTAACAATTGCTACAAAAAAACCTCACGAATGGTAACATCGATCTGCCGAAGCAAGGTGCCGTTGAAGATGTTCCAAGGCATCGGTGGTCTGTCGATGCATCCGGAAGGAGAAGTCGAATGGTCGCGGGGCGCGTGTCGGCTGCAGACACGGGCGTGGGGGTGAAGTTAAACGAGCGAGCTCATGCAAAGGTGTCTCGTTCAGTGGGTCAGCAGTGGCAAGAAGCCTTCCGGGCATCCAGCTGATCGCGGCATGGCGTGTTAGCGTGATGCGTGCTGTAGCCGCACGGAACTCGGAGCTTCTGGAGGCCCGTGGCCCCCGCTATCGTGGATCCTGCGATGGATCCTCGCCCCGTTGGATCGTGGCCCCGTGCCATGACGTGCCGTCGTTCCGTGCGTGCGTTCGATCCGCTCTCGCCCTCTGCTCGCGTGAGAAGTTCACGTATGGAACAAGAAGCAAGATCGAGAAACCATTGGACGAATGGCCCGTTCGACGCCTTTGGACCCTCCACCCTAATCGTGGAGATTGAGCACCCTTGAATCGTTGACATGGATTCTTTCGTTTCCTTTTGTTACACGGGCCGATAAGGGGTGCGTTCTCGAACAGACGAGTGGGGTACACGATTTTGATTTACATCTAACGCCCTCAACAACACCCCACCGCCCTGCTTCATCTGGCAATATCAACGCAATTATCGTGGGCGCAGGGAAGATTCCTCCTGGTATTTTTCTCGGAGTAATCGACTCGAGCAGCTGGAAACGAGGATCCCGGCGATTCATCGAGGCGCGGGCGACGGGGAGGCAACGTAAATTCAGGGTGGTCGACGGCGAAGTGTTAATAACCTTGGCCGTGTAACGTGGCGAACGCTATGAGGCGAGTGCTGATTACCGCGGTCGTTAATTCTCGGCTAATATACCACCGTTACACTCGATATCTGTGGCCGGCTGGCCGCGTGTGCACGCGCGCATACCTCGCGAGGAATTAGAAGGTCGTCGCGTACACTACGTTATACGGCGATACCATCTCGGCCATATTTATATCGCGATGATACTGTCTCGGGTTACCTGGTCGGAGTTACGGCAGCTGCAACACCTTCGCCAAACTTCTCCCTCGTCTGCCACGTTTCCCTGAATCAACTGGACTCTGATGCAAATTGATGTAGCGCCCGTGGAAAGTGGTTCTTGGGCGTGGGAAACGGTAACAATGCGATGGAATTCTCATTGGAATTTCAAACGTGATTTTCTCGCGAGGCTTGCAGAAAATGTGGGCCACGTCGGAATGCAGGGGTCGTATCAACTCGGGGTATCGGATCCCCAGGTTCATCGTCGACGTCGACGGCGCCAGTTCCCCGTCATGCCTCGCTCTGCACCGTGGCCCCGCAAAATTCTCGGATTGATATAGGTGAATTAACACCGACGGGAAGTGTGCGCCAACTAATAAAGCAGGATGGCTGCCTATATATCGTCCGCGGCGCGCGCATAAAATTTCACCGCCGCGGCATATGAATATGAATCAGCCGGCTACTTGGCCGGTAATTAGAATGTACGCGTACCCGTAACCCACCAGCGAATTGGACTGTAATAACAACTGGCAATTATTATCAGCAGCGTTTCGTATCAGGCCGGTCGGTGATCGTTTCGAGGACGAGATTTTCGTCCGGATAAATAGAGCTCGATGGGCGGTCGGACTTCTGTTATTAAACGCCGAAATTTATAAAGAATTATATCTTCTGTGATGACGCTTATATATTCATTTCTCCACCGCAATTTATTTATCGCTCGTCTCCAATAGGTAAATGTAATCGCTTAATTAAAGTCACGCTTAATCAAGATCTCCGCACATACATATATAAATGTGCAAGTTAAATATGTGTGGTGCTGAACAGCTTTGATAAGAGCATACGAATCCTTCCTCCGGAATGGAGAACGAGAAATGCCCGCCGTTTAATTTACAGCCAGGCCATTTTTCTTCCCCCGTGGCTGTGTTAAACGCGCTTTCCTCTGATGCCTCGAAACGTCACGTCGATCAATCACTACCGATATTGCGAGTCGAATTAACGAGTCCGCGCTTTCAACGTGGGGGCGACGCGTGCGCCAAAGAGAGATATATATATATATTAAACAAACGTACGGTCTAAATACATTACGGTTTAATTGGAGCAAGCGTTCTATCATGCACCGTAAAAACAGATAACCGACGTTTAGCTACACGAACGTAATTATTTCTGCTTTTGCGGAAAAGAAACGAACGCGCGCGCCGCCCCTTCGAGCGTGAACGAAACTTTTCCGGGCTAAAAGAGTTGCCGAATCGGAAAAAGGGAAACCCCGGACGGACCTCGAGCGTGGCGAGGCAAGTTTCATTAAAATTGTACAAAGTGATTCAAACTGATACACCGTGGAATATCCAACGAGCTCGAGACCGGCGTATATATATGTAATCGGCTACTTAAATGCTAAGGAGCACAACGGAATCTCACGTTTATCTTTTAATGTCCCGCCATTTCCACCCGACGCGAAGATTATGACACAGTATCGCGGCGCGGTATAAATAGCATCGCACGGGGATAAAGAACGGTATAAATATAGAAGAAATAAAAAGTCATTTGAATTTTTAATACCTGTCCAGTACGTACAATATTTAACACGCGTCATACTTGAATCTTAAATGCGTAGCCGCCCCCGGCCCGGCGATAAAGCAGCGAATGAAATTCTTCCACGGGTAGAAATCGATCCAGCGGCGATTTTTCAGCCGGACAAATGTTATTCCCGTCGACCAATCGACGATTGCAAAATAAACGAAACTCGTTAACCGGGGGAAGCATATAAAACGCGAAGCGTCGCGGTCGAATTTCTTTGCGCGCCGCGTCGCTTATGGCACTTGCGGGATTACGTTGCAACGCGTTTCGCAATACTATACGTATTAATTACGAGGTAATTACGCGCGGCTCGTAATTACGGCTCCGTATTCAGTGATAAATACTGGGCCCGTTTTATGGGCCCTCTTCCGAGTCGTAGCCTCTCGGTACTATTACGGTGGCACGTTTACGTGTGTCGTTCCCTCGACAGAAGGAGCTTTTGTGCGTTAGCAAGTCGATCATGAACGAAAGCTCGCTGGAAGAAGACGCGAAAGGCTTTCGCACGGTTCCTCTCTTCGGGGAGAATATACCTACAGGTCACGGTACTCTTGTTAACTTTACTGCGGCTGATTTTGAAATGGAAGCACTCCAAGCTTCTTTTATTCGCGCAGATATTTTCCCTTTCGTTGAAACCGCGATGCTCGAAAATGTTGAGAAAGTAAGTTTAGCATAGAGATGGAAAATGTTATGTGTTCGTATTGACAATTTTTCTTTCCACGATCCAGCCGATAATCCTAACGAAGCAGAAATATGTATAGCGATGATCCATATTACCACCCCGTGTTAATTTCTACTTGGACCACTTCCTCCGCTCGTCATTAAGGACGCTCTCTCCGTCCGTATGCCCCCTCTCTTTGTTCCTCTTCCACGAGCATGGTTTCCATAGGCAGGCAACGGAGGAGAGAGGCTTGCTCGCGATGCCACGGGTGGTAGATTCTTCTTGTTAAAGGGATTCTCCGGGCGAATCTGCTCGTTTTTCTTCCATTGCTCTCTGTAATTACGCGCAACTAGCCTCTTTTTCCTGAATATGTTAATGAAAATGTGTTCCGCGCGTGCTACACCCGGTATATCCTAGACGGCTCGCCAGCAAAATAATCCTGTGAAAATATTCGTGTAGGAAATGGCAACGACGTCTAATTGTTTAGTTAAGTAGGCGTAGACAAGCGTTCTTGATTAATGGAAAAAGGTAATAATTGACACTGCAGGAACGTTCCGTCGAATGTCCATCTGTGGCGCGGTAATTTAATCGACTCCGGCATCGCTGTGTTGATTTGTAACGACGATAGGATGTTCGATGATCGTTAAATTAACTCTGATGCGGTGGCGAATGATCGGTTCCACCGAGCAGCGGAGATTAGACGTTTAATTGTTCAATTACCTCCGCTAGATTGATATCGGTCCGGTGATCGTAAAGCGACGATTGCAGCCATGAAAAGCAACTGCAATACTTTGGACACGTACAATGTACGAGTAAAAGAAGCTGCGCTTCCTGTAACGTTGGCTATAATACGATGACATTGCTAAATCAAATCGAAATAAACGCAAATTTATATAGCCGCAACGTAACACCATATTCTAATCACAGATAGAAACTTTTATCTCGTATTCCATATTAGATCGGCATGAACGTTTTTTCACCGCCGTGACAATGTTCGCCATGTTTCACAATTCAGTTGCAACTTAATAAATCAAGCTATTCCCAAGGTTCAATCATTCAGCCTGACAGAATGAAAAGTACCGATTTCTTTCATCTTGGATCTCGAGCGTGACGCTCGCCGGACAACGGAGATCGACACAGATCGGCGTCACGTAAACGCGTGCGTGCGAGCAAAATTTCGCCCAGCGTCCGCCTTCAGCTAACTTCTACCGGCTGGATTTTCATATAAAAATATTCAGAACTCTCATGGTCGGTGAGCGCGTGCCCGCGAAGATCGCTATCCTACGTTGGTTCTCGGTGCATGCTAACGACTAACGGACAACGGGTTCGTTAAAAAAAAAGAAGAAAAATAAAGAAAAAAGAAGAAAAAAAAACCACCCAGCCGATTTCTCTCCCTCTCTCTCTGTCTTTCGCACCTGTACGGTTCCGTTCGGCGTTCTCGCTCTGCGGTACGGGCAAGCATCGTCCTGTAGATGGTCGTCGAGTAGCGACGACGCTTCACGCTCAACGATTTCGCGCTTTGTCGTCTCTTGTTGTTGCGCATCCGACACCTTGCCGTGCTATGCTTCAATCGTTGCCCGTTAAATTAATGTCAAGCCTTCGAACGGTATCGAGGTTCGATCGAATTGGCGGATCCGGGGAACGTTCACTGCGAATCGATGATCGTTCCTCCCCGTTACTAACGTTATTGCCGGTCATTCCGATCGCCCCACGAGTACACCTGCGCCCGACGAGCCTTCAATTAAAGTGCCGCCGTAAAAATTTCGAGCCCGCCAAAACTCCACGGCAAACACGTGAAATCTGGCGGGGCGATAGTAAAACTAGTGAAAGTGTTTTTGCAACAGGCGGAAAGATTTTCTGTTAAATGGGAACGTCCCACAGCTTCGGTCCCATGGCTCATTGGTCGCCGGCAGCGAGAGACGCGACAGAGCAATTGCATAAGACGACGCAGTAAAATACCAAATACACCAATTAGGCCCCAGTCAGACCTGGAAACTCGGGGCCCCGGATGGGCGAAGGGTGGGGCGGAGGGGGCGAGTTATTCTTAATTAAAATGATTGCCGACATTACGGCTAAACTCTTGCAATTATGATTCCCTTTCCCCCATAAAAGTGCTGCTCGATGCCCGCTGGTGTTCCTCGTATTTTCAGCTAATAACACCCTTACGCCGCCTCTTATCGGGGTTCATCATCGTGCAACGCTCGGAACCAAGCGCATCGCTCCGGCCAACGAGCATCACCCGCTAATTTCCATAGATTCTCCGTTTCGAAGCTGCTACAATGTTGTTGCGAGCGATTCCAGTGTCTACTTGTACGCGCATTCTGAAGTCACTTTGTGTGTACGTGCGCTGCAGTTTGCATATGTGTTGAGCGTACAGGAAAGTCGGTGTTTCGAGTCGATTGGGGATGTTAATTGGCGCTCCAGGCCACCCGAGGGGCTACTGTGCTGCAGTTGCCGAGTTCGATGATTTTCGAAAATTTGTAGATACCCGGGGAAGATAGCGTTGAAGTGCCCGAGCTGATGGTGTCCTTCTGGTCATTGAAGATTATCGATACAAGTATCCCGGTAGGCTGACGTATGATTTTGTTACGCACGATGTTATGTAAATCAGTAATTGCGAGAAAGACAATCGTATCGTTCGGTACCACCTGTGTCCATTGGCGAATAATATTTTATAACGAATTCGGCGAAGAAATTGTACAGAATGCTGCCTTTAAAAGGTAGAAAGAAGGAGGCGAATTAACTGTACGATTGAAAAGCTTGTGAAAGTGTCGATACACCTCGATCTACAGTGATATTAATTTATCCAGTTTATCACTGAATACAATCGAATCTGCGACTGCTTCGAAAATTGTAAAACCTCGCAATCGTTCAGTGATCGCTAACGAGAAATCGTCTCCGTTGCCAATAAGGATCATCGTTAACCAATAATAATTGTCAGTGCCGATTTTCCCGTGTTCCCCTCTATTAGCACCATCGCTTATCAATTTTGAATCGAACCAACGATCAAGGCACTGTTAACACGATCGATCGATGCAGCGTGATTGTAGCCCGAGCGGACAGGTGCGGGACCGTGCACGGAAAGTGGCCATGCCGGTTTACACGGCAATCGATTTTCCTACCACCTTTGATGATCTCGCTCGATTGACGTTCAGCCGCCCCCGGTGATCTGTACAGCCTTTAAGTTCCGTAACATGTCCAAGGAACGTCTCGTCCCTCGTCAGGCATCTGCGTTCTCGTATCGAGGTGAATCGGCAGCTGGAAGTCGATTTATCGCCATCTTCGCGATCCTTCTTCTTATCCAGCTATTTTCCGATAAAGGAACCTTGACAGTTTGTTTAGAAATTTCTGCCCGTCTCTCTGTTTAGTCGTTCTCGACCACAGGTAACCAATTTGCATTATTGGTAGTAACACGTGGACGTGCTTGCATTTAAGCTTCTCCAGCGCACCGTTCAATCTTCCATTAATTATCATCTAATATCCAATAGACCGTCTGGTCGCGAAATTTATTCATAGACGCATAGGTAATCAGCCGTGCGGCCATATGCATCATATTTCATTACCGTAAACACGTCTGTTAGAATATTCGAGGTACAGGAACGGACGAGGCGGGCCATGTGCATTTTGAAGATGCACATGGTGACGTAGGCTGACGTTTTTGCCAAGGAAAGTTTTAACAAACAGTTTTAACAAACAGAACACCTTTTTAACGTATACACGCCTACAAAATCATTGTAATAAGTAATACCTAATCGAGATAGAGAGACCACTACCCTCTCATTCGATTATCTTACACGTCTAAACACATTGTACGAAGATACGGATCTTTACGACAGCGCACTGACAGCCGCGTACCAACGACGCTTCTTGCGTTCGATTATCCGAACGATTAATCCTTGCGTACTCTCGTTGCGTGAATTATCCCGCCGGAGAACGGACACGTTACACCGTGTCCGTTTCCTTTCGCGTGACCGCCGTTGACGATAACGTTGTTACAGTCTCTAGCTTGAAAAAAAGTGCAGCGAAAAAAAATGGGAGAAGATCAAAACGATATTAGCTGGACGGTATTGCAAAGGTGCCTGTTATACTTCTCTGACGCAGAACACAAAATCTTATTTAAAATCCTCGCAGTTTCACGCAGAGAAATAAACGATATCGAAGAAAACCAAAGAAGAATTGCATAGTATGTACGTCCAGCGAATATACATTCACCAATGTTGCCAATGAGTGACGAGCAACCCAACCATTTCGATTTCTTACGAAATTAATCAAACGTCCCCCGGTCGAAATTCTGTCACCCGTCAACCGAACGAGGCAGCCAACGTTTCCTTCCTCGTTAGCCAAAGACGAAAAAAGAAAGGTGTTCCATCGAGAAACGGCCCCGTGGCCCGTCCATATAAGTCGATATTTGCCGCGGTCTAATTGCCGCATTTTTAATAATGACGTTAATGAGCGATAGTTATCGCGTGTCCGGTCGGCGAGCAGTCGGCCGCACAGTGTCGAACCGATTAAAGGCAAATCGGATGTTGCCCGTCCGAAAGAAGGACCGACTGTCGTCCTGATATCGATCGCCACGCGTGCCATTCCTTCCGTGAACCGGGGCCAGGGCCCTATCAGAAAAATGCACACGGTCCTCGGCCGCGTCATTTCATCGGGAGGGCTTGATGGCTCGCAAGGCAGATGTCTCAACGAACTTTTTTCCGTATCTCGATCGCCGTTACAGCCGCCGATCGCGACACATCGAGACCGATCTTTCTATTCGACGATACGGGAGAGGCAAGATGATCGCCGACGATTACCGGTCACGGTTAATGAGGACTACCGACTCCGGAATTCTTTGTCGGTTCCAGCATTAAAAGGAACAATTACGCCGGGGCTACAAAGAGTATCGGGTATCGCCGTTATTCCTTCAATTAAAAATTATTCTAAATTCGCATCACCGTACGACTACGTATAGTTATTCATTTGCTGAATAACGTTTATCTGCAATCTTATTTCGACGGCTGGATTAATCGCGGAGATCGTTCGCTTGAAACAACGAATTAGAATATTATCTCGAATTGCTTGCGGAATACGGGCACTGCTTGCCCGGTGAGAAATAATTGGAAGTCTGGTTTGGTGCAGGGTATAGGCTATGGAAATGACTGGTCTCGCGGAAATTAATTTAGAAATTCACTCGAGTCTATGTATGGCGTATCGCGATAGAAATTGTGTAGATGATCTAGAGGGTGATCTAGAAATGGGAAAACGTAATCCTCCTCTGTTTGCGCCAATAAAACAGTCACCCCCGGAAGCAAACATCACTGGCGCGACGCGTGGCGTAAGAAAGAAAGGAAGAAAGGGAGATGGGTGTCTTGCCCGCGGCGACAGGCGGAAAGAAAATCACTTTTCAAAGCGAGCTGGCTCCATCGTTTGCCCCGGGCTGATGACTTCATAGCGATGACGTGGACGGCCCCCGATCGTCGTGAGCGCCGCGAATGGAAATCATAAAAGGTAGAGGCCGCATCGCGATAATGACATGAAAAATGAACTCGAGCGGAGATAATCGGCGAAATTAAATAATTGCGCCGCTCGGTAGCGCGGTTTGCCGCCGACGAATTTAATCGATTTGCGATCTTCCATAATCCTGCCGCCGCTTCCGGTTCTCGGCTGCCGCCTCGGGAGATCCGTCTTGTTGATTTCTTCTTCCTCTGCTCGCATTTAAGGTGTCCCTTCGTCTGCCATTCCAGTTCCGCGAGATGGCTGGATGTTTTCTTTCCCCTTTTTACTCGAGGCTCTCGTTGCCTCGTTTGCTTTGCTTTTTATCTCTTTCGTATCCTGCTAACCCATTATGTACTTCGCTATTATTATTATTATTATTAATCGTCCCCGTTCTAAATATGATTCTGTTTCAGATTGTTGCACAATTGCGACACATAAGATTAATGTCAATTAGGAGTGTAGCATCGTCAATAAAGAGAGAAATATTTTCCTTCATTTTTCACTCCTGTTTTCATCTTCTTCTTCTTTGTATCTATCATTTGTATCGTTCGTTCCTTGCATTCTGGCTTTGTTCCCTTTCAGTTCTTCCTTCGACCACAGTCCTCCGGTTCCCCAAATTCCCCCCTTTCCCGTCACGCAGTGGTTCTCCCGCTGTCCCTCCCCGCCAGGTGTCAGGTCGAAATGAAAAATGTAAATGAGTCGTAATGATGAGAAGGTAACTGTATCGATGTATATCTCTTCATCAACGACCATGCTACGCGTTTACAAGGCACGTTGTCGGAGGTACGCCGCAAGACAAGCTGCTGCTCGAGGGAGCACGAAGAAATATGTTACCGGCCAGTCGATTCTCAAGTTAGACTCCGTACATCGATTTGTACGTACTCGTTCATCGCGAAACCACGTCCAATGTGTCGAGCAAAATTCACCAACGGACAAATGTAATTATGGTGAACGAAAAGGTAAACACCATCCTCTGGAACGCTTTCTGATAGATGGTCCCGAAACAGCACGATCAGCCGTCGCGTTCAACGTCGCAAAGAATTCATTACTTTATCGCTAACGTCGCGACGTTATTCCAGATGCGCCGAGTTTCGATTAAGGTTGTCGTAAGGTGACGAATTGTACAATGAGGATTTTGTGCCGTCGCGCGGCAAGCAATTAGTCCGCGAAGATTATTAATGTCCCCGACGAACAATTCCATCAGGAGGCCTCGCCTCGCACGGACGCAATTTCGTCTCTCTTCGTTGTCCATCTGTCACGCGGGAGATCGAGCAGCAATTATTCTAAAAACAGCGGAACGTTCTGAAGTGTCGTTCCACTCCCAAAAGTGAGCAACTGAAGCGAGGGCGAAGGAAAAATTCGTATCGAGATTGGTCCATCAAGAAACAGCGTGGCAGTGTTAGGAAGGAAAAGGCAGAACACGGTACCGGCGGCAATAAGATCGACGCAGAGGAGGTTAATTACCGGGACTCGTCGCTTTGGACCTTTTATAGGGTCTACAGGGAACGGCGAAACACGAGTGAGGAACGGTAAGCGTCAGTAAAAAAGCGAAAGAGGCGCAACCCCCACGATCCGCTATCTGAATCTCATGCAACGTTCGCCACCTCCTCCTTTTCTTCCTCTTCGCCATTCGTATTTTACCCTTTGTTCCTGTTCTCTCCGCTAGCTAACCGCAGGCGAGGACGCACCACGTGCCCGTTTAAAAAAATCGCCGCGTTCACCGAGGGACTAATTAATTTACATAGCGGAGCTGTTGTCGTTTTTCCTTTCGTCGGCTTTGTGCAATCAGACTGTGGGAAATGGACGATAGGGCTCTGCTCGAAGGAGCTCCGTTTCTTGGGAACTGTTGGGAACTGCCTTACCTCCCATCTCCGCGGAACGTTCCACGTATCACCGTTGACGCGGCGTGGCCGGTGAATTTTACAGCTGGCCGTTCAATAAGTGCTCAGAATTATCATCGGTGCATCTCGCGGATCACCAGTTGCGTGCTCCCTGGCGAAACCACAAAGAACCACCCCGTGCCCGCGAATCGGTCGTTTCCCTTCCTCTTTTCAAACTTCTTCCGCCATACGACTTCCTTCTACCCGCAAGGCAACCACTTCCTCCTCATTGCTGCGTCGAAAGAATAGTGGGCCAGTATGGCGTGAACATCCCTTAACAAATGTTGCGAATGAATTGCTCGCCTTGCTAGTCTGACGAAGAAACTCTTCAACCATCCCTACGCTTGATGAGAATACTATATAAAGGGAGAATAAGAGATATTGTCGTTTTTTAAACAACCGTAACAACTGCGGCTCGTTTTAAACCATGAAAACCTCTACTCGAATTTCCCCAAACGCACTTTTACATTAGAAAACACTGCAAGTAATTCGTCTACGTACAAAGAGGCTCCATCCATCCCATTCAAGAACACCCAAATAATTAAGCCCTCCGTCGACCATTCATTAGTCGCCCACTATATTACTTTCGCCGTCCGAAGCAGCGCGTGTCGAAAAAGCAAATCCATCAAGCGACGCGAAATCCGCTCGAATAAAGCCCCATCGAAACCGTATCGATCCTCCTTCAGCCAAAAAGGGGATTTTTTCGCAATTAGCGAACCACGTCTGGCATCCCGGTGGACAAGTTCGCCGGAAGGCGGAGAGCGGTCGCGAGGGTGGGGTGCAGCCGAGCTGGTAATGCACAAGAACTCCCAGGTATCGGGGCATCGGGCGACACTCTCCCGGGAGTCTTCGGAAAAGATCTGAGGTCCGACAATGAATACCTATTAAAACGGTGTGAACAATGCCCGGGGCTGGGCCGTGGCTTCGCTCTCAGGATCGCTCGCCGGTAGCAACAAGAGCGCTAAGTAGAGGCCGGCCAACCTCTTGTGGCCCGCAGGTGATATACTGCGAGATCCGCGATATCGAGACGTGGCTCTCTCGCTCTCTCGTGGCCCTCGACACACCACCACCATCGCCATCGCCATCACCACCATCGGCCATGGACACAACGTCTTCTCGCGTTCGCATTCCTGCTCCCGCTCTCTCGCATTCGCATTCCCGTTCACGCGCTCGCGCCTCGCGATCCGGATTCGTGTCCATTACCTTGCATACGCCGCGACCCACGCGGCGCAAGTCCCCTGCGAGGGGCACGATTCAACGAGATTCGAGATCTCGACCGGGGCGGAGGTGGGTCGAGGGAAATTCGGGAAGCGGGCTTCGTAGATCGAATGGAACGAGCTGGGAAATGCGAAGTCAACGCGTCGAGGGATGAAGATTGATTTTAGAGGCACGTGTTTCGCAAATCTGAATAATTATTCAGGTTTTTACTGAGAAGCGTTATTACTCCCAATCGATTCGAGAGGCCACGAGAGATGGAAAAAACGAAGCATTTCAGGACATCGCCGGTATCGTCGGACTTTCCCCGCGGGTTACAGAGCAGGCGATAGAGGGGTGTCGGTGGGCGGTAGGAGGGACACGATCGTCCGTGGCCAGGTTCGCAGTACTTAGCGGCGTTAAATCGATAAAAGTGTAGAAGCCGCATTACGAGGGTTTCGTGTGGGCACACTTAAAGACCGCGCACGTTCGTCGTGAGAGATTGGAGCTGAATGCTCGCGACTCCAGACCGGGGGAGGAAGATAATGGACAGGAAGAAAGAGGAACGTCTACCCATTATTCCGCGGTGATTCTTCGATTGGCCCCACCTGATTGCGATTGCAGATGAGATTGCACACCCGCGGCGCAGGAAGCCGCGTTGCCGCCGCCGTCGATGCAGTTGCATAATTCTGGCCCGCTTCTTTCCTCCCTTTCTCTGCGATCGAGCGGGATTTTATGCTCGACCCGACCTGGAGTACTCGAAGATTGTCAGGGTGGAAGACTTCCGTGTTCCGCGAAGTCGTCCTGGCTCTCGAAATCACTCTAGTCCCGTTTTACAAACGATCATGTGCTCGATACGCGGCCTTGCTCGCGTCAAATATTTTCGAGGCAACCTTGAATAATCGCAATCTTGTACAGTCACGCCATTTCCGATTTCGTGGCGGGGCGACGAGGCGAAAAAAATTGGGTCGCCGTTTATCAATCGCGACCAATCGAAGGTATCGAAGGCGGCGTTGAAACGAATTGTCCAGGCGTTCAACGTGGATGGAACCGGGCGAAGGTAGGGACATAATGTATAGTGGGTAAATTGAAAATTGAATAAAAAATTATCGCGGCTGGATCTCGAAAAGCGTATCGTTGTATAACTCGGGACGCCGGTATCTGAGCTGACCTAAAATTTAATAATGTCATAGCCGCGCGGATATCTTGACTAATTATGAATAAGCAATGCAAATGGGTTGAGCAATGTTACGATTTCGCGTCACGAAGGGATTATAAACTCTTCTTTGTACAGAAATTACAGCCCTCGGGCAAATGAGCGCCGCGAGTTTCTCGTAATAACCGGGCTTATCTTTTTACGGCGGATTTTCAGGCTATTGATTGGCAAACGTTGCCTACCCCCGTTCCCGGTTCTGCTCGTTTTTCGTCTGTCCCGGAACAGTTCGAGATCGATATGGAAATTCCCTCCACCGTTCGGCTGCATTAACTAGGCAGCCAAATTTCCGATCCGTCTTCGATATATAAATTGCCCCCACGAGTGAATAAATTCACTATCTATCTGTGCGTCTGATAAAGTTCCTTCTATATCTGCACACCTTCCGATAAAAATATGCAGATGCACGGGAAGACGCTTTCTCCGTAATATCTTGCGCAATGCCGGCGATTTAACAATAGTGGCGCGACCACAATGGTTGCCGAGGAACCGAGAAGTTTGACGGCGAACAGACGAATTGCAGGACCGCGGAAGAACGGCGGCTATTGTTTTTGAATCTTATTGTTTCCACAGAGACAGAGTAACGACAGCATCGCGTGTCCAGAAGGATATAGACAGTGGATGCTAATGCCTCTGGATGCGCAACGATGTTTGGACACAGAGCGTGCACTCGTCTCCGAATCTGTACAAAATATTGACGATGGACGGTCCTTTAAATTAAAAACTTTGTTTACTATCGTCAAGTTGGTTTACGTGATTTATAGTTTAGACCGTGATGCATTGGAGATACGAGTGGTTCGAATTGTGTTTTATCTATTATGCAGTACGCAAGGATTCTTTACTTAATTAAGCACTTACCTTGAAAATAGCTCTTCGTCCGGAGGTAGCTGACGCTGAGCCTGAGGATACTGAGTCGGTCCAGCTTGCTCAGAATATTCTGCTCGAACGGAAGCAACGAGGCCAGCGTGTCCAATTCTGCGTTCAAACGTTCCCGATGTCGCTTGCTGGGATTCGACTTGGTCACCCCATCTTTTTGCGGTGGCTTTAGACTGTAAGAGAAAGAACGGGGCCGTATAATAATTATCCTGGCTACGAATACCAAAGTTCTTTTTGGGACACTTTGATTGGCGCGTAACGTGCGACTCTTCGATCTCGATTGGTAAACAGAGAATTCCCCTGAATGAGAAAACAAAAAGAGGGCGCATCACGTTGGCTTAATTAGCCCGAATAATGGGGATAATCATTTAGCCTGCGGTGTTCGCGTTCGACTGGTTACAGAAATTCCACGGCCACCTTCGGGACTTAAACAACAGGCGGCCTGCGAGAGGAGGATCTCGATAATTAAAGGCGACCACTTTCCGAGGGTTGATTGACACGTGGAGAAACCCTGCGGACCGATATGCCCACTCAACAGCCGGTTTTCTTCGGGATAAGTATAGTTATCGCAAAGTATCTCTCCCATCTGCACTCTCCACGATTCGTTCCCCTCGTCCACCTTTCGTTCATCCGCGAACGGGATATAAGATGCATAAATTGTTTGATAATTATGACAAGTGCTACCACGCGGCGGTCTGATCAGCTCGCATTGGCGTAGACGCGACTGCGAAAATGTTTCTTTCGAAATTTGATCGACCCGTGCGAACAATGTGTATCAATCTTTTAATTAATGCAATGGATAATTACGATTGCCGAGTTGCGTTTCGCCGCAAATTCTGCTACCCAAAGTAATTTGTGAAAAATGAAACTTCCCGTCAAATTGAAGAGCAAATGCCGATACCAGTGATCGCTGGTAAAGTGAGAAGAAAAGGAAACGCAGAATCAGATGTTACGGATCGTCTGCAGAATTTGTTTAATTGAAGCGGTCGCTGTATGAACGACACCCCATGGCGAATCGATACGGAATTCCTCGGCGAGGATACCGCCGCAAGCCTCTTTCAACCCTGCGTTTATATTTCACGCGCAACAATAATTCTCTTCAATTTAACCTAATCCGTTCGATAAACTTAATACTTGCGTTGAAAGCAACGGAATCTCGGACAGGCCGCGGTCGAGAGTCCTCTGGAGAGAGAAAAAAGGGACCAGCGGCAAAGGGGGGAAGGAGGGGCGAAAAACGGCGATGGCCTTAATTAAAATGCTTAGGGGTTAGAAAGCGTGATGAATGAGATTGGCGGCCACATACACAGGCCGGCCGGTGTTACGGCTGCGCGCGGCAGCACCGAGAAGAACTCTATTAATTATTAGATGACACCGAATCCATTATCCGAGACGAGGAACGGACGGAGGTCCTCGAGGAATAGTCTCATTCAGGTACCATTAGGACCCACAGCCGGCCTTTTGTTCTTTCGCACGTTCCCCAGCGTGCAAAACACGGTTAATTATTACGGACGAGGACTGGAGGAAAGGAGTGCCACGTGGGTCGTGCCACTTTGCTCCTCTGCCTCCAGTTTTTCTATCCCTTTTTTCCTCTTTCCGATCCCCCCTTCATTTCCCTCCAGAGCTTGTCGCCTGTCAAGCCGGCCTAAGATCTATTCCGCAGGAACTAGAGACGGCTGTCGCGGGCGGACAATTTGATTCGGTCGGGAAGAGGAAACGAAAGTCCGAGTAAGCTCGAGATTACCGACGCGATGTGTTCAAGGAACTCGTCAAGGATGCCCGCGAACAAGTCGGCGCAATTTGATGACACTAATTACAATCGTTAAGACTAACGACGGCTGAAGTAATCCGGAAACGTTGATATCTCGAAGCGGCAGAATTTCCGGATACAAGAGCATCCCGATAAAGTGGACAAAAACAAATTGTTCCGTTCGTCGAATGCTAAAGGGCGTTCGTGTAATGCACGAGTCTGGGCGATCGTGCTGTTATCTTTTGCGATGTCCGTGCCACGATGACGAACGAATGTAAAGGAAAAAATAAAGGGAAAAAATTATAGATTTCACGGAACAATGTCCCAGAGGGAACCGATGAATGGGGCACACGCGTTTACGTAACCGACTTTTGTTCTGCCGCAGCGTGGGAAGAAAGCGACGCGAACCATGCACTTTGCGCGGCACAAAACCGCATTTCAATGCGTTCTGAAACTGCAAGTTCGCCGCCGGAGAATGAAACCGATGCGACAATGCGGTAATTAGAACGTAATTGTCCCCCATGGTTAGCGCTCCGGTCATTTCCTGAGCTGTACACAATATGATGCCCTCGAATCGCAAACAGTATCTTATTGATCATATTTTCGTTGCTGTTTTCATATTTCGCAGCCTTCGCGGCACATGCGTGCGCACTCGTGCACATGCAAATGGTTCGCGCGGAATTTGGATACGATTCTATT
Source organism: Nomada fabriciana (assembly GCA_907165295.1). NCBI lineage: Eukaryota > Metazoa > Arthropoda > Insecta > Hymenoptera > Apidae > Nomada > Nomada fabriciana. The sequence continues at coordinate 16,065,463 of OU015690.1, forward strand.
GCGGCAATTAGCGGGCGTCGGGCAGTCTGCGTATTTGTAAAGCTCCTGTGATAATTGGTTCGAATTATACTCGAATAATGGCTGCCTCGTCGTCGGTTGTTATTAATTTTGGACCACGTGGTTCTCACAGTGGTTAGTTACAATCTAACGATTATTTTAATTACGCTCGCCGCAGCGACCGACTATCGCGGAACAGGGATCGCAGTTTTCATAGTAATTAGTAACTGTGCGATAGTTACGTTGCACATAAGTGGCACCCTAATTCCTGCGGTGCCTCGGTGCAGTTATTTCGTCGATACTTTGCAAATCTCCGACGAACCGAAACACCTTCGACAACTTCGAAGGAATATTTGAAAAGAATGTATTATTTTTCCCAGCTGATTCGTGTATCTTTTGTTAATGCGAGCAAGGCCATTGCTGGATTACCACGACCCAGAATAGTTCCAGAAGAAGCACGATTCCGGCGTGGCATGATAAGACGCCAAGTAGTTCAACCCCTTGGAACAGCCCCGCCGACATAGACCGGTTGCGTAGATGCGTGTCGGTTCTGCGGACCGTAACACGGTTACGCACTCGAAATGTGCGCGCATACTTCAGCCGTTGTTTAATGGCCGGCCGTGTTATCTCGATCTTCACCCTCCGCGGCAGTTTTCCATCCCAACCCCATTTGGTAGACCCGCGTTCGATCGTGTTTTCCTGCAGAGGGTCCTACGGAGTGACACGCGGCTTTGGAAGGCCACGAAACTTTTCTTCCGAATTCAGAATTATCATACGACACCGTCCCTGCTACCAGGAAATAAGTTTCCTGGAAAACGATATTGTAGACTCGCGGGGAAGGACAAATACAAGTGCCGGGCCCTGATTAGAATTAAATAACACGAATCAAAGGTGGCGCGACCGCGTGACGTCGGCACGCTATCCTCGAATCCATCAGTCGTACGAATCCCACTCTAGATTACCTCACCCTCGGCCGTGGTTACTTCTCGGCAAATACTCGATGTCCCCTCGAGATCGATGCAAACCGAGCGAAAGCACTGTAGAACAAATAACGAAGCAACCTTCGGCCAAACGAGCTATCAATCACTTCGATAAAAACCCTCGAACGAAATTGTGACTCCCATTTGCTATAATAACCTATTGACACAATACTGCTACGTGGAGAAACGTAAAATATTCCTAAATGGTGATCGCCATTTTGTTTCCTACATCCACGACATTTCTCATCCCCTTGTACCAATACAGACTGTCCACCCCTTGTTCAGAGCACGCAGAAACCTCTGCGTATCCGTTTCCTCCCTTCCCTTTGCCCTTTAATGGCTCGTCGCATCAAACGGATCGTCCCGTTGACGTTCTTCCACGGAGAGCAGAGGCCAGGTTAGGCAAAAGGGGTTGATCGTTGGAACGGTATGGGAGACGCGCAGGCGCTACGAAGGGTGGGTCCACTATGGATTTTCGAGGGTAGAGACGCTCTACCAGTAGAGTTCCGGGGTGGCAGACAGTAATGGGGTAGCAATGGAAGCTCTCGCCAGGCGAGGGATGCTAGCCTTCTTCCTGGGATGGTGATATACACGCCTAGCTGGCGGAAGGGTGGGAGCGGTGTCTAGGAATGCCTGGCAGCGACCTTGAACCGAAGTACGAGACACTCTGGGCTCGATTTCCTTGCGGGTTGAGAGTGCACGATTTATTTAGGGTTGATTCAAGACGAAGGATTTGTTGATTTTTTTTCCAACAAAAGGGCTCGTATCCTGGCTATCATTTTCAAAAAGTTAAACGCCCATGCGGTGCGATATCCAGCGAATTGGTTAATAATTCATTCGGGCAGCTTTTCATCGTCGTTTATTAATTACGTTTCAGGTTGGTCGCTTTCTCGTTTCCCGACATCTACCCGGCGCAGAGGACTGATTTTATCGAATCAGATCTCACGGAACGATAAGCGGGTATCGGTCACGTGGCCGAAGAATTACGACCCGCCACGTTGCAGATAACGATTCGGCCGGCTGCTGCCCACGATAATTACATTTTAATGGAAAAGTGAAAATTTCGTTCCACATCCGCCGGAAGCGTGCGGCGGGCGTACCTTTCTCGATAATATAGGGGATGGAAGGGTGGTTTCGTAAAACTTCACAGAACTATGTCGGGCTTCTCGGAACGCTATGCCCCGAACATTATTTCATTACAATTCGTAGATTTGAGGAAACATTTGCAGATCTTGCGCCTGAAATTTCCGCGACTCGAAACGAGCGGAAGTGCATTCGTCTGTCAACGTGGTATTTCGTAAGCGGCGAGTAAAAAGAACGCGCCGCTGATGTCGGTCGGGAGCGACTTTCGACATCCTGTGGCGGATAGTCAACCATATGTCGGCCGACACCAGAATTAGTGGTCTCCGTAAAAGAGAGCTTCTCAACAACGAAAATGCAAATGCAGCTGTTAAGCTACTATTCGCGGCCGTCAGCTTGACCCACGCCCTTATTACCTGCTGAACATCCAGCGTTTCCGCAAAGCTCTACTTTACTTTCTCTCTGAAACGCTCGTGCCTTGCACGATACATTCGATCGTGCCCTAATCACCCGAATAAAATAACTTCGGTCTAGGAGTTACAGAGAAACCTTTAAAATATATTTAAACATCCTTTAAATGCACAGTCGTATGAAATTATTATTATATCATTTATATTACACTCAAATAATAACAATAATAATTATTCTTATTATTATTATTATTATTATTATTATTATTGAATAATACAATTAACGGGCAATGTCCTTTTTAAAAACTTATAATGCAAACATACATGGTTATACGCTATTAATTTACAACTTTTATACCTCGATCATTCTAAGGACTTGTTGAAGATTCCTTTGGAGGGTTGCTAGTGATATATGTATTAAAGAGGACTACTTCATACATAAGGGTATTGTATAGGGTTGAGATGCGATTTACTGAGTTGGTTGCACTCTATTTCGATTTATGCGTTAGAATGTGAAATAATTTAATAATTTTATACAGACACCAAGAATAGTTATATATCATTTCGCGCTATCAAAATGTAGCTACATTAAAATGCATAACAATATTTTACTATCATTTATAAATAAATAAATAAATAAATAAATAAATAACGTTTGCGTTTCTGTCGATTGATGTATTTTACGAAAATGGAGCCCGATAAAATTGTCGTGGGGTTATCTATACAGCAGATATGGTTAAAGCAGCGCTGCAAAAGCTTTCGATATTCCTCGGCCGAGCTGCGATCGTAAACTGTGCTTCCCCGCTTTCCATCGAGAGATCGATCCTCGTCGATCCGCCGAACAATCCCAGAAACGACACGCCGCGGATGTTAACGGGAGCAGAAAGGATCGTTCTACGGCGTGCGTTCCTCGCGTTAACAAACGACCCAGTCACCGTCGGTTACCATTACACGGGCGAGAGTCGGCGTTCAACCGGAGCATCGCGAACGCCGTTTCCTTCATCGCCGTCGCGAATTAATTACCGCGATCGTTCCCGGATTAATTATCGGCGCGTACGCGCGAGAACGATCCCGACGTTTTTTCCCGCTCGCACGCGATTCGCCGGCTAAACGTGGCGCCGCGGGCTGATTTACTTCGGCAAAACAGAGACTTTGCAACGGGGACGGTGCCCTGTGAATTCTGCAGCTTTTTTACACGGGTTAAAAGAACCAAAGAAAAAAAATAGGGGACTTTAGACATCGTTTTGTGTTCATTCGGAGGTATCTTCGACGAAAATATATTCAAGAAAATATAAAAGTTACTTTGAAGTAGAATTTAACGAAACCGAATGGCTCGAGGGACCAGAATCCTGAAAGAACGAAGCGTTCTAATAATCAGACCAGCCATTAATCTTCGTACACTTCGGATCTCGGCCTGCTGTATATCTTCGCGGGAATCGCCGGCGAACAATCTAATCGCGGCAGATTACTTGCCGATCTACAAGATAAGAATTACGCACTGTTACCATGCAATCTGAGACACATCAACAACAACGGGCATAGAATCCTGGCAGCCCGTGGAACTCCCGTGCCGCAGCCCGAGAATTTATTCGACAATTTGCTCGGACTCTACGCGTTCAAGAACGTGCGAGAGAAAAAAACCCATTCCGCAGACATACTTTGCTGCGTTTCACTGTATCAGGCCGGGTGCTCGATTTCAGGGGAGCAGCAATCCCGCGGCCGACTATGTAGAGCGCGTAACTGGCGTGACAAACGGAATTATTATGCGAGGACGAACACCTCGCCGGGATACACAACGACTGCCGGAACTAATTGAGTGTACGAACTGAGACAGTTTTTCGAGCACCGAGGATTATTCCGTCTCGGATAGCGAGAACGAGGCCCCGTGAAATTGCGCTTCGCGGAATCGCAACAGCTGCCCGGAGGAACTTCCTCCGTGCTACCGACCAACGTTTCAGCCGCGTTTTTACTACGTTTCGCGAGCTTCGATTGCGTTTTCCTTCGTCGTCGTGTAACGACGAGAACGTCGAATATACGCAAACAGTGTCCGCAAGTTTTTCAACAAAAATTAAAAATGTAGGAGTACAGCCAATGAAGGAATCTCGACTTGGATTCAGCGAACGATATTTCGATCTTCCTTCGTCGTTTCCGTAGAGAAAATTGTAACACCCGAAGTGTATCACGCGTGCATACAGTTTCACTATGGCGGCTCGGAAGATCGGTTGGCGATTCCGTTTGGATATCTCCACGCATCGAAATCCCCGAGCGTCCCACGCAGCCGCGAGATCTTCGAACGATCAGTCGGACATCGACATTACCTCCTCTGTTCGCGTGATCCTGCACAGGCTGGCATGGCGAAGCGGCGAATTTCGAATTCAGCGGAGAATTTATGGCGGCACGACGGACCAGCCGCTCTGGTAGTTGTCCCGCAGAAAGAGAGAGCTCCTCCTCTTCTCCCCCCGGACTTTTGCGCCCGTTGCGTTTTCGGCAGCCGGGAGATTTGTGGTCCCGGGGATTCGACGATTTAGATGTTCATTTAATTTAGTCGTCGTCCGTCGTGCTCGAAAGCCGACGGGCCCGTGCTTCATTAATAGTCGAACCGGACAAATAAAGGATCTTTGATTTATGCACTGCCCGCCGTGCGTACGCAACGAACGCGTCCGCCGATTCCACCTCGCCGCGTAGGTTAATTAAATTGTTTATGGTCGTTGTTGTCGTTTCGGTGTGCATTTCTGGAATTAAAGCTAGTCGACTCGGAGCGGGCCTCGCCGGAACAAGTCTGCGTTCTCGGTTTCTCCTCTGGATGGGAATGGAACGGCATAGTGTTGATGGCAGTTTTTCTATGGTCACCTCCGACACGAAGGGCAATGTTGAGTAAAACGGAGGACGTCGAAGATCGTTTTGCAACGAAGCTATAGAAATTAGTAATACTCGACTACTATTCAGGATTATTCTTATATATAAATTGTGCAGCTCAGAATAATAGAAATTACGTTTATACGCTTAAGATTCTCAAATATGGTAGACTCATATCGTTCGTTTGCTTATATACCAGCACCCCGCGGCCGCGTATCGCGTTCGAAAGGGTGAAGGGTTGGGAATGTGCAGGTCTGCGTGGCGGTCCGCGGCTGGAGATGGTCGATAGGGATCGGAGGAGGGAGTAACGTCGCTGGTAGAACCGTAAACAAAGCCTAAAGGCGTGGGTTGTCCAATGGAGAGCCTCACGGATCTTCGTTAATTGTGCGGATTGAGAGGCGATCTTCTCGTCGTGATATCTTCCGATTTTCTACAATAACCGGACGCCTGACTGAAACTCGCAAGATAAATACGCGGTGGACGATTCGCAGAATTCTGTGGGCGATCGTCCAAGGGCGCGGCCAGGAGGCGAGACGTCGAAATAAATCGTCGGGGGTTGAAAATTTCTATCGATCCTCCTCGCTATCCTCGCATCTTGTAAAAATGCAAATCTGCCGGCATGAATTTCAATTTTACGTTTATTCGTTAAAATCTGTTGTTACGTTAATCACAGGTGTGAGGCTAAATTTCTTAGAAACGTAGGCTGCCTCGTAATTGGCCCCACAGCGAAGTACAAAGTTCGAACAGGAGGAGGACTTCCGGCGCCTTTAATTGCTGCAAAGGCTTATTAGACGCAGACTGGGTATGCGCGTATGCAAATGCAGCGGTTTTCGCGTTTTAATATGTATATTTTGTATACCTTTAGTATGCATATTGATGCGCGTACAATGGCGTACGCGCTAATGAGATGCCAAGGGTGTCTGTCCTGGAACGAAATTCACGTTTGATGCACTGCATGACGTTAATTATTGTCCAAATGTAACATTTAAATTGGAAGTTGTGGTAGCTTTTGTAAGCGTCAATTTTCCATCGAATGGAATTATTTATGCTGCAATAATCAAAAGTTCTCGAGTTATTAAAGTTCCGTTGAACAGATGTGGTCGAGGGACCACTATCCACAAGCGGTGATCGAATAATCAAAGGAGTCCGAGTTCACTCGCGTTGGTTCGCCAATTAATTGCTGCGGAACAGCAATTAGTCGTCCAGAACGATTGCACTTTATTCGATGGGAATTAGCGCGGCGCCATTAAAGAAGCAATGAAAAGTATCCTCTATTAAATGATCCAATATGGCTGGATAAAGATCGACGCTAAATTCTCACGAAATTTCAGGGCATAAACGACAATCGGCTTACACTATACCGTTCAAATATAAATGTAGAAATATTCCAATCGCTAATAAACGTCTATCGTTAAATCGGCCCCTTTCCCAAAGGACACTTTACGAATGATGAACCGCTTATAATTAACCCGATCATCAATTTCATACGCTCTCGCATCCATCCGCTTAAACCAGTAGCGCATTTTGAATGACTTAACTACCTCTGCGTCTCATCAGAGCTTAGTCATTACAACGAGGATCGGCTATTTCAGATGCAGTTATCTATTAATCATATGCCCCGTACACGTTGGCCGCCGACCTCGTAATAGCATCTCTATAGGATAATTGTTAAGCATGATCTCCCCGAGATTGAAGCGATCTCGTCCTCCTGTCCCGTAGATATCCTACGTTCGAATATCGCTTTCCCCATAATTTAAACCGTACTCCACAAGCAGAATACTTTCTAAATTCTCCAAAATAAAGCTTCCCGCCGTACCTCGAATAATTCTCGCATTCATTCCAACGTAGAAAAGAAGGATTCAAAAATGCCCAAGTATTCGAACCACGCGGGCCGCTAATAAATTTGTTACGTTTCTATTCTAAATACCGTTACGTTAACTGATTGTCAGGTAACATCGAAGCGCTGGCCAGCTCCCTAACCATCGTGTTCTCCATGCCGATGCTCATCGGTGCCCGTGTACCGACGTAGAAGCGAAAAAGCATGTCGTGGCGCGGCGGTGTCGGTGCTCACGTGATGGAGTAAGAAATCGCGAGACCGCGCGATTTAGGAAGGAGAGTCGTTAATCAAGCGGCCGAGTTAGAAGTCAACAGGTGCGAGAATGAAGCGGCCGGCTGGCTCTCTCGCATGGGACACGCATAGCGCGCGTGTGTCACGGACCTGTGTCTCCGTGTGTACAACTCTTGCTGGCCGTCTGTGCTCTCCTGCACGAGGAAATTGGCGAAAAGTTTGGCGCAGCACAGAGACAATTGTTCAGAAATTTTCTGGCAAAATTAATTTGACGAAGAACGATGTGTATTACTGCGATTACGATAAAAAGAATATGTATAGGACATAGGTAAATAAATTCGGGCAAGTAATTTGTAATTTAATAAATCCGTCGATTCAATGGAAGGGCGTTGTTTGAAATCCTGAATCCCCTCCGACCAACAATAAAGACGTCTGAATATTTTAATGATCCCTCGGAAGATGTTCTCTAATGATACATAATTCTGTCATTAGCTACTTGCGACGTGAAAGCGCGCGCCTAATCGATAAGCATCGACAGGTGAAATAAATTCGGTTAACAGTGAGATTAGCGTGCAATCGGCGGGATTAAGTTGCATGCATTAAAACGTCGTTAAGGTGACGCATAAATTGCGGCCGATGTAATCGATAACAAAATTTATTGTCTCGTCGATGAGCGCGCGATTAGCCGATTCCCTGTGGAAACCGGTCCGATTCCCCGGCGAGGCAATCTTCTGCATTTCGTCTTGTTTCATACAGATAGCAATTTTCTCCGGGTAATTATCACTTTAGAGCTAGACACTGGTTACATTAATAATCCGAGGGGAAATGCCTGGCTCGCGCAGAACACTCAGCTCCCATCCAATTGCTTTGTACCTCGGTTCCCTCCAGAAATTAACACTGGCTTCATGAGTTACCCATTAAGTAAACGATTGAAGTATTTTCGAATGGTGCTCCAGAGTTTCTAAGTTTTCAGGGCGGTTACCCCTTTAATCTATCCGCATTTCAAAAGATTTTTATAAATTTTGAATAAACACCTTTCGGAATACTGAGAATATCTTTTTCTTAAACAGCTGCAGTATACCATTCCATTCGTATTTGATTGCAATAAACACAGCTTGCTCCTTATTTTATTTACTCATACTCTAATTTCCCCGAGAAACATAGCTGATGGGACGGTGGACCGACGTTAGTATAACAAACGATACACGCCACGAACTGTCCTCCAAACGTTTTCTACCGGCGTCTTTAATCACTCCATCCAGTGCAGACGTCGAGAACTCGACTGGATCGAAGGAGGGCCGCGAACAGAAACGCCGGGCCTTGCTACCGAATTCCCGTGACAAGGTACAAGGAACTCCAGTTTGGACGAGCAAAAGGACCGATGGAAGTGTTGGTGGAAGAAGGAAGGTGGAAACTGGCTGGCAAACGCATTTGTCGGCTGTTGGCCCGGTTCTCGTCGCTCTCTGGCCAGAAGGAAAGATTAGTGGTCCTAATTCCCGTGCTCGTTCGTTGCTCAGGAAATCCCCACTGTGGAAAGACACGTCTCTGACCTCTCTTCCTCCAGTGAACCGGTGAACGGCGACGTTGGCGAAGAGGAGAGGAGAGACGGAGCACACACGGACGAGTTATCTGTTCCGTTTCTCCGGTTCGTGTAGGTAGGAGTGTAGGTTACGAGTGTCCGAAAGCGGGGGCTCGTGCTGGCTACCGTAAATGTAAATATCCTACGCTCCTCGCATTAACATACGTCCCTGCAGCCTCATTAAGGATGAAATTAATTATCCAATGGAATCGTTTCTCGTGTTCCAAAGCTGCAACAGGAGACATGGAAAAAGTGTACCCGGGCCGAGTTTTGTGGGGCTGATTGCCCCAGCTTTGAGGGTTTTGGGTATGAGCGAGCCGATGAACGTATGCGTTTGATAATTACATACTTCGAATTCAGAGATTCGGATGAAGAGGGAAATTTAATTCTGCGACAGTCCTTCTGCGCCACTTCTTAATCACCACTCCCCCGCTAATCTTTCAATAAATAACAAAAATTCCATAAAAGGGGTAGTCGTCGTTCAATTTCAGAGTGGGCCGTATGCAAAATTCGGGTTGGCGAAAAGGGAGAATCCAGGGATGCAATAAAACGTCAACGCTCTCACGTGCCGTTCGCGCTTTAAAGGTGGCGCCAATCGATGAAATATCGCGCGTCGAACGCGCGCGTAAAGCAATCAGCTCGAGCGAAGAAATCACCCCGGAGACTTAGAGGAGCAATTATCCTAATGGATGCAAAGTCACACCCTGCTGTCTGCACCGGGCATGGTAATGAGTTGATATCACCGCATACCAGGACCTTGTATCCCTCCAAGTCCTGCTCCAAGCAGCGCCGCTCCACCACCGATCCTCCTTCTCACTCCATTTCGTCCCTTCTTCTCTCTCACCTATCTCCTGGCGCATCTTCCTCGCCCTACCCCCGACGTTTGCCGACGCGCAGAATTCACTCAGCCTCGAAAATCACGTTCACACTTGAGTACCGCGACCGTGTTCACTAGATATCCCCGCACACACCAGCAGGCACTGCAGATAATACCTCGAAGAACCAGACCGATTGCTCGACGCGATGCTGCCCTTTCAATGGAGAATCATTGACCTTAACCCCTTGCCCAGTTGTCCAAGGGAGAAAAGTGACTTGTTCTAATGTTAAGAATAGTTTAGATTCAATTGCAAAGCGAGAGATATTATTTCGATGCAGTACCGTAACCAGGTGGGACCTGGAGAATTTCCAAATTTCTTTTGATTCACGCGTCGAGTTGTGAATAGGATTGAGGGTGAGGTGTCGATTTCGATATTTGCAAAATCGATGCTGGGTTCCGTTGATTTCGTGAACGAATCCCGGTGGAAAGTGTGGAGCTTAATTACGAGCAGCGAGCGTAAACGGGTTAAGGAACTAGTCCCGTGCTCGACAAAGCGCATGAAATGGCTTCGCACTTGTCACTGACCACGGTTATCTTCTCTCTTCTAAGAAGGTGCTCGCAGGGTGACGGAGATACCGAGAGGCATGACCTCTACCTGCTGTTACACCTCCGCTGCAAAGTTCTCCACGCGATTGCTTGCTCACGATTCGTTGAAATCTCGAGCGAGCTACTGTATATTCTGTCTTTTCTATGTCTACGTAGCTACAATACGATAATTCTATAATTATCGACTCACTTTCATTCGTACCTGGAATCTAACGATTCCTGTGCCTTACACTATTTTACATTTCTGGATTCTACGTTTATTTATTCAAAACACTATTGAGCACGCAATATGGAGTATTGGAGTATACGAACCTAGAATTTGAACAATAGGAGATGCACGACTTCACTGATAGCGTCTGATTTGAACGCGTCCCGAAGCAGAAGAATGTCCGGACATGTGGACCGTGGCAGTGTCTCGAATGAACTGTGGACGAGCAGTGGTAGCAAGGAGGTTTTGCACTGCGGCAGGTGCATTGATTGAAATGCAAACCAGTTAAGGGTGGAACCTAATCTCTCAGGAAAACTGTCACAGCGGCGGGACTTTCTACTACGATACTAATCTCTCCCACAGGATTCGGTGTCGTTTTCCGTTCACTAAAGAGGACAACTCCGCTCTCGAGTATATAGGGTTCTCAGTTAACGTGCTTCGTTCTTTCATCGAGATGCACGTATAATTATTTAACTTTCGCACGATGCAAAAGGGACTTCTGCCATAATAAAACTGTCGGTGCATAGAGTTAAGAGTCTTTTTTTATTAGAACGTGACAAAATCTCGGAACGATATTATTCCAACTGAACAATACTCATGTAATATAACATTAAAGTAAATATAGACGAAGGAAATAGCCCCATGAGTAATTAAAGCCGATGCCCGTGAAACACCTGGCAAGCCAACCGCAATTCCTCCTCGCTCAAGAAACAACAAAGAATCCCAAGTATATCTACAATGTCCCTCCGGCGACAGCCACCAAAATGTATCTCCAGTAGCGCAGAATTATCGCAGAAATAAAAATCTGAAACCCTTGAAAGATCCCCGAGAATGAACACCAGACGAAGCCAGAGGATCTACCAGGAACATTTGCACGATTTCAAAGCCAAGTGATCGCTTCGGCTGGGATAAAACGAAAATCGGGCCAGAGCTGCACGACAGCCGATTATGCGTTCTTGAAATCCGTCAACGGTGTAATCCCGGTATCGTGGCGCATGGGAAGGTCGCAGGTGTGCTGGAAGCCGACATTTCTTGGTCTTCGGCGGTGGTGTCGCGCATTAAACCCGCACCACCGTTGTTCCGGAATCCGCGTATCCGCGGGGAAAATTCAGGATGGATCGGGCGTATAAGGCTACGACGTGTACGTCGGTGTTCAGGCACATGGTAAACTATTGGATTATTCGAGGCGTACGAGTGGAAGAGCTGCGGTTAGCAGGCATCAGACTGAGTTTGTTGGATTCGGGATCAAAGTAATCTCGTTTGCCACCCCCCGATCAGCCTATCCCCGGTGACCAGGGCTTGGGAAACCACGCCCTATTATAGCTGGATACCGTGGTCCTTGACGATCTTTTTCAAAAACGCGGCGAAAATTCTTCGAAAATCGGGGTTTTTTTCCACGGTGACATGTCTCGTGTGTCGAGGGGCTGACGGTGTCCAAACGATCACTTCAAACGGCGCCTTTAAACGCGTATCCGGGCCCCGTGACGATTAATTTCAGGATTTTTAAAGTGCCCAATGTAGCCAAAAATTGGTCCGCACCGAATGGTATTGAAAAACGTTGATTTTAGCGCAGAAAAAAGTGTTTTGAGACGTCTAAATCCCATGTTTACCCCTTGGACGAATATTTAAACGAATGTTCGCGGAATGCTGGACACCCCTGATGCTAAGTGAGGCATGTGATCTGATTAGTTGACTCTAGGGTGGGTTTTGCCCTCGGTAGGCCGCAATCCGCTCGTTTTTCGAGGCCGGATTAGCCTCATAAGACGACACCGTCGCTGGACAGATTAGATACCGAGATTACCGATCCAAACAGCGTCGGATGACACATTGAATCGGATCACCAAGTCGATACTCATCATACTTGACAAGGAAGACCGCTGTTAATTAGTAGGATCAGGTGGCTGAGCACGATCGACCGACTGATGTCAGGACCAACAAGAATCTACCCTTTTCCTAGTCTACAATGAACCATTCATAATGAACCATTCAATGGGGTGTCATAATCACGGACATCATACACTGCACTTCAATCTCTGAAATCATTACCCTTGGAAGGGCTGTGAAGTGTTGTTTCTTGGGGAAATGACGTAAACTCTGAACAAGACATTGCTGTGATTGCAAGCTGAGGTGGGGTATCGTTTTAACAAGTTCTCGAAAGTGGAAATACGGCGGACACTGTGTGCCACGAGATCCCCGGCGTTCGTGACTAAATTTCATACCCCAACTAACAAAGAATCCCAAGAAACCAGTGCACTCGGTTAGGGTCGGTCTATTTACCTCCAGCGTTGACACGTACGCCACATGTGCCAGGTGTAACTTATCTACCTTACACTCCCTGCACTTCTTTAGGCTAAAGTCACCCGATTCTCGCTGACGTTCTAGCAAAAATAATAGAGCACGCATAATTCGGGACAATATGCCCGTCCCTATTTTTCCCCTCCTCCCATGCCTTCCTTTAGGAAGTCCTTACACTCCTGATTGAACTGTCCACGTTGCTGACAGACTCCAGATGTCCCTCAAACCCGCGGACAGAAGAAGTTTTTCGCTCGTTAATTCGACCCGGTCACCGTTAAACGGACAGCTCCTCTCGGGGCGGCAATAAAAGGCCCGCGACGTAGATGATCTCCTGCGCGGCTGGTTCGTGACGTTCCAGACGGTGGCTTCGCGTGGTCCATTCTGTCCGAACGAGCACGCACGATGACGTGATCACGTGGCCGTTAAAAACCTGACCTAACCGACATCCCTGCCGGCACGCCATTATCCGTGCGTCCATTGCTACTGAATCAGCCCCGATGTCCAAGGTAAAACTCGTCGCCAGTATCGTCGACCCTCGTAAATCCGTCAGTCGAAAAGAACATGCGATGCAACAACAGTCCTTCCTATCGGCGTCGGATTCGTTCCTGATTCTCTTCAAGGTCCCCGTGCACGCGTGCGACGAGCAGCGTAATCGACGATTCAACCTGATGCACCGGGGCGATTTTGGTCTGGCACGACGGGAAAGATTTGGAGTAAAGGAAGGTGGATCAGCGTGCCACCGCCGTTCTATACGGTTCGTCGAGAATTATCGTGGACGCGGTTCGATAAAGTGACAGCGAGTAAACGATTAGAGGCTGCACGCAACTACCAAATGAACTAATATCGAAGTGTCGACCTAATATCGAAGCTCGACGTAAAGGCATCGCGAAGACACGCAACGCGGCGGCGGCTCTCGTCACGAGGCCTGTATACCTTTTTCTCGGGTCGTCGTTGCATGTGCGAGCACCTTGCAGGACGTGCCGTGGATATCCGGTGGTTGATCGATACGTCAGGAACGCAGCGATTACTCCTCCACGGGATTACTTTACGCGTATCGTGTTGCCAATCTGTGTGTATACAGACAGGCCAGGTGAAATTGCGCGAAACTTGCCGGGCACGAGCAACTTTGCCCGATTGCCTTCTTCCTACGTCGATGGAACGGTTCTCTGTTTTTCCCTCTGTGTTACACATTTCCAATCAGAATTTCGTCTAAATACCCATGAAGCCGCGGGCAGGTACTTCCCTCGTTCAATAGCGACAAAGGAACCTCAAGGATAATGATAACAATCATAACACTCGCAATAAATGGAACGTACAGCTCGAGTATTTACTTCCCACAGTAACTAAAAATAATCAGCCCACCTGTGCAACCGGAATATAGGCGGGTGTCGTAAAGAAATGTTTAAAGCACACAAGTTTCATCGCACCGTGGAAATACTCCGAAGCAAAGGACACAGATCAACGGGCAGATGGTGCTACCCTGTGCGCGGTGCCACGAATCGATTTCGATCTTTCGTTCTCGATCCCATAAATATCTGGCAGGGCCAGTCAGCCGGGTAATTACGTATCGAGGCGTACAGGGGGCGGAGAAACGTGGCGTTCTCTATAAGCTCCGATATTATGCTTATACGTAGTCGCGGCACGCTTGACCCTCTTGACACTCGGATGATATAATAATAATTGTTGCGCGTCCGTGGCCACCACTATACACGGCGAAATAAAGAGTCCGAACCGGCACCATCGGTAGAAAGTCGTCGTTTGACTCGGATAGCTCGCGGTCGATGGGTGTGCTGGGACCGGCCCGGTGCGCAGAACGGGGCCCCGTTTAATTTCCTCGCTTCGTTTCGTGCTTCTCCCGAACGAGCGTTTTCGTTTGGCCGTTTAATTAATATTGGAACCCTCTTGCAGCCTTTGCCACGAATACGATCCCCTTCTGCTAGATATCGCGACGCCCTCGAACGGAGATAACGATGCTCGATATTTTCTTTCGAGCTTCTTTGGAAATCTTCTCGCGCCAATTGAAATAGACGCAAGGTGATGAATTTCGTGGTGAAAGAAAATTTCATTTGCTTTTATTTTATTTATCAAGATGATTTGAGGGTATAGTGTTTAAACGAGCGAGGAAGTTCGCCAGCATTCGGAGGCTTTCTCGCCTGCCGTTTGAAAATGAGATTTCGGTAAAGAGCAGATAACAGACGGAACTGCATACCGAATTAGCAGGATAGAGTATCTACCAAGGGGGCATTACCTATCGCGGATTGAGTACAAACAAAGAGGTGAGGCGATCGGTGTATAGTAAAACGATCGTCGCTCGACTTGAAATACGTAGCCATTAACGGCCATAACCATTACCGATTCGACTGAATTGTGAAGTTAGTATGGGGCTAATCTGCTACGTGCTTTACTTACCTGTCAAGAAATTAGCATATTATCTGAATACCGGCTCCCTTGCCTCTGATTCCTTGGGAGCTCGAAACCGTTCCTCTTTCATTCGCTTTCGAGCTCCCACTCTGCGCTTTTTTGTTTCAGCCCTCTGAATTCGGAACAATGCAAAAATCTTGGCCAAAGAATTTCATGGGAATGAAATGTCCAACTTCTTCCGGTGAAAGGAGATATTGAAATGAAAGTATTAAGAGAAAGAAATTATTCGTCG
Source organism: Nomada fabriciana (assembly GCA_907165295.1). NCBI lineage: Eukaryota > Metazoa > Arthropoda > Insecta > Hymenoptera > Apidae > Nomada > Nomada fabriciana. Next base: position 16,081,012 of record OU015690.1, read on the forward strand.
ACCAGAAATATTATTCGTAGCCGCTGCGGAAGAGAAATTCTCCAATTGATAGATCGACGTCGGCCGCAGCCCTTAAACGTCGACGTAAAGTCCGCCGGATCAATAATCCCGATTCGTCTCGGATCATTTTCTGTTTTTAATTATACGTGGGTTAGCCAGGGTTAACCCCATTAAGTTCGCGTTGCCCCAAGAAGCTACCGTGATTTTTATTTCGTTCTGTTCCACCAAAGATCCCATTATGCTCGTTTGCGTTAAATATTTTCGTGCGTGCCGCCAACACCGGCACAGGATGCTGCCCCTCCGTTTCATCTTCCCTCGCGGCTCACCCTTTCCTTCGAATCGTCGATACAACTGTGATCAATTGCTCCCGCAATTTCACAAAACAATTAGCCCCCATCAGTCACCAATAATTCCCTTACTTTTCCACAATAAAATTTCCGTTCCACAAGATTTCTATAATTATTAGTCGTCTGCCAACGTGTCAATATTTTTCCACAATTTTCCAGGTTAATTCACCACCTTGTTATCCTTTGCGTATCGGACGCAATGTACCTTACACAGAACAAATCTTATTTAAAACTAAAAACAGGGTGCCAAGGCGATTCACAGTTCACGCCAGTAACCCGCCCATTTGCGCCAAGGTAACAGCTTCATGAAAGGTTCGACGAGCTGCCCGGTTGCAGTAACCGGTCGAAATGATCGCAGAGGTTACGCGAAAGCCAGGGAATAAGAGATAATCGGTAAACGAGCCGCGGTTGGTATTACGGGTGATCAAGATGGTCCGAACAGCAGAAGAAAGTTTCGCTTTTTTACGCGTGGTTTTGCCGTGTTTACCTTTCCGCTGTCCACAATCCGATTCGAGTCGGATTCGATGGTTACGAACCCGTCCCGGGCGATTTCGCGGCGTTCGTGGAAACGACTAACTTCATAATCACTGGCAACAATTTCTTGCGCCACGACGCCATCTTCGCCCACGGAATTTATTTCCACGTAAGAAGAGAAATTCGCCGTCAGTTTTTCTCTGACAAGACCAGATTGTTCACGCTTTATTCCGCCCATCTAGCTCTGGCTGCAAAACCATGGGCATCGGGAAACCGCTATCCGTATCGCTCTATAATTGGCACCGACTTTGTATCAAACTGCAACGAGTTCGCGAGAAAACCAGAGGTGCAGTTTTCACCGTGCTGCGTCGTTTATCGGGCCGAAGGATGAACGGAAGAACGAAGAACGAAAAGGGAGGTGAGGAGAATGCAAGGGAGGTCTAGCCGGGCCGAGCAATCAGCACCAAGCGTAATGCGTATCATTGGCCGGTCCTCGTAAACACGAGAGCAAAAAACAATTATTAAGGGAAGATTGAAGAGAACGGCAGTCAAGAGGGTGCAGAGCGAACGAGCATCCTTAGCGCGAATCCCACGGTTGTACCTGCTCCCCTGCTCCCTCTGCCACCATCGTCATTGCGAGATTTAGAGATCCTCCATTGAGATTCTGATCGAGGGGCAAATGCCAACGGCAGAGACCCTCGCAGATGAACGAAGTGCTAATGGCATTGCTCGACAGGTAGTCTCTTGCTTCGTATATTTCTGAATTCCCGAACTATGACGTGAAAATAATGGATTTTTCGACGAACTAGCTCTCGTACGGGATAAACTGAATATAAAAGAGTGAGGGACGAATTCCTCTGTCATTTTTTACTCCGCGACTCCTCGCCTTATCAAAAGAACAGAGAACTCGAAAAAATAAGCTCGTTAGCGTATCTACGACAAGAGTTGGGATCGGCACAGGTCTACGCGTAATCGGCGAGAAAGGGGGAGAAAAAAAAAAAAACTGGCGCCTATAGATCAGGATAGAAGGGGGCGCTCGTAAACATGGAAAGAGACGGGGCCGGGTTGCATATTTATAAAATGCAAATTCTAATTGCGGTAACAGCGACGCGAAATTAATGATTGCATTTAAAACGCTTTATCAGCGGCTGGCACATTTTAACTCACGTAATAAGCAGCCCGCGCTCCATCGCGTGTACAGTTCGATCGAACAAAAAGCGCGGTGACATAAATTTTTATTTATAAATCTACCCTATCGAACGTCGAAGCTGTTCCTCCATGTTCGACGAATTGTGCGTTGAAATGGAATCGGGATTAGAAACTGCCCTTAAAATGCATGTATCTTAAAACAGGGGTGATAAATTGAGGGTTTAAACGTTGACGGCTCGAACATTGATCTCGAACAGTGCCCAATCGTTTTTTGCCCTTTCGTTTATTACTTTTCATAGGAAATGTCGGGCATTTCGCGAGATCGCTGAACAGATGACGCTGACGGAGGCACCGTTAAAAGCAAAGCTAACAACCCAGCGAACATATGGCGTGGGTAGCGTGGTCTTTGGGAAAAAATGGACAAGTTTTCGTGCCGTCAACCCACGGAACGTTGCCGTTTCTCCGCCTATTGGGCGGTACCTGGTTTTCGCAAACACATTTGCACAAGTGTGCAAACGTTCGCTCGTGTTCACCGTTGCACGTTCGCCACTGTGTCCTAGCTAGGCTGACAAACCCTCTGTCAACTGTCTTTGCTTCTTCTCTCGTGGAACTATAAGTATATATGTATCGAATTGACGAAAACAGTATCAGTAGTAGGGCAAGTTCTTTGGAAATGTTGATGGAGGACCAGAATGAATTTTTATGTAGAGAAGGAACGAAATATCGTTTACTATTAATCTGCCAATTTACTTGGCCAAGATGTTTTAACGCGAAACTGGAAACACGCAGGTGCCTCGTTACTTCCCGTTTCCCCCGTGGAATGGCACAGCCTAATTACTGTGGGGACCCCTTCGTTAAACAGCGATAAACATCTGGACGATTAATAAGGAATACTGTTTTCTTGCTGGCGGTGGCGATCCCCGCTGCATCTGTGGCCAGCCGATTCCGTCCGAAAACGACAAAAATGTGGCAAAGGTGCGACATAAAACGGAAGAGAAGAGTACCTGGCCCGACTGGTAGCTGACGTTAATTGCAAGTCTCTCGTCTCTCGTAAATTAATGTTCGATTCGTTGAATGCTGCTCACGGTCGACTACGTTAACTTAAGGCACGGTTAACTTCATTTCTAAAAACGATACCACCAGTGAAATGTACTCCTATGAAGCATCGTCCTGTTCAAACGTTTGTGAGTTTGCAACCACGTACGTACTTCGCGAAGAGTTCCCATTCCAATTTTGTCTTCGCCTCTAGAGAGCTGAAGTTTCTTTCGCGATGTTCTGTGCGCCACAGGAAAGTGTTTAGATCGGAATCCCATTTTTTTCTCGTGAATTTAGAGAGAATAGCTCGTCTGATGTTCAGACGAGACACGTATAGTGCGGTATATAGTCCTCGGGCCACGAGACGCAGTAATTTACGACGTGACCCTTGACAAGTGATTTGCAGACGTCTCGTAACGAGACCCATGAATGACTCCATCGTAATCGCATTCTGCCGTTTGCCTTGCTCGAGGCACGTCTTATTTTCCTGCGATCCGTCGTGAGAAAAACGTGAATGTTTCTGTTTACTTTCACGGTGCCGCAAGCGGCATAATTTCACTTCGCGGCTTAAATCGGGCCCAAGTAAAAGGTAAAATTGGCCGTGCTTAGTTTCCGAGGAATCGCATTTTTTAGGACCGTTTTATGCGCGCAAATGGTTGTTGATATTTCAAAATAATGCACTAATGAATTGGACGGTCTTTTAAATCGATAAAAATTGCATTGCTTCGCGTCTAGATGATGCACGCTTGTATATATGTAAATGAAACTTTGGCCACGCTTAATTTTCATAAACGTTGCATAAATTGTATTAGTAAAAGAGCCCACTTAAAGTACCATAAACGTCTTTTCAATTCCAAGAATGTTCAACATTGAAACACAACGGTAATCGAACCAGACTTCCATTCGGTTTCACGACTACCTTTGTCGCGAGCCCCTCAGAAAAATACAATTAGCTGCCGCAATTAATTCCCGGGGCAACTCATTTCACGGTAAAATCGTGGCCGAAGCCGCGGCGCAGCTACCTCAAAAACGAAACAATCGATTCGCATCTGCGTCATCCAGCGTCGTGATAAGCCGCCATCGTTCTCGTGGCCGACGTGTTTCGCTAATTACCCAAACAATCAGCGAAATTTCGATGCGGCGCTAATAGTCGCCAGACAAATCGGCAAGCGTCACGAAACGATTCCTCACGATCGTCCTGCGGCCTCTGTCACGAAAAATCACGGCCTCGTTAAGTATATACGTACGTGTACGCGGCGCAGCCGAAAGGAAAAAGAACTCCTTTCACGTGTCGTTAACGACGAGTCGTTAAACGAGTAAAAGAACGTGCTGAATTTTCCGCGGGAACGGTCGAATTTCAGTGGCAAAAACCGGCTGCGCGTGTCGACACGACCGGAAGTAAATTCGCCGCCGCTCCATTTCCATATCTCCGCGAAATACTTTTCTCTCGCGGGGGAACGGTTCCTTTAGGGGGTGGGCAAGAAAAAAAGAATAGGTAAGAAACATTGGACAGGTTTACGGTCGTCAGGAAATTATGAAATCTAGCCCGCCATTCTCTTACGATGGAATGGCGAATTCTTCGCAATTATGGAGATGGACGAGAGGGTTTCGCGTGCCCCTCGAAATGAATAACTCGCTTGATAATTAGGAAGCTCTGATACGGGGAATTGTAATAGGAATGTTTAGAGTTGTTTTAAGAGGGACAAAATGCGTAGAGGCGAGTATATTAATCTTGTAAGCGTAAACTCGTGGAAAAATGTATCGCGCCGTGGCCACTGAATAACTCGTTCTCCCTGTCCGACGGGTTCATGTAAATTCTACGATTATCTTTATCTTAATTTGATATTTCAATTTCAATGGGATTTATCTCGTGGCCGTGAAATATAATGGATTTACCTCTCTGTATAAATGCTAATATACTATCCAATACCGGTCCAGATAAATCATCGAACTCTATACGCGCCGTCGAAATTGAGACTTTTCGACGGTCAGGTTCGATCGAGTTACAAATAAAAGGAAACGTCTGTCCGTCAAATTTGGAATAGAATTTGCCCGATAGGCAGGAGAAAAGCGACGAAAAAAGAATTATAGTCACTTGGCTGAAATGAAACATACATCAACAATATCATAATAATAATTAAAACAGTGAACTTTAATTTACCCTGACATATCTACATACATACAGCTAACAGAATTTCTCCATTAGCAGAATTAAACCAAAATAAGTAAAAATGATTCGATGCTATCCAACAACCATCATTCCTGAAGTACCAGAAAAATTCACTATCTCGTCGGAATGAATAGAACTCGCAAAAAACAAATAAAAAGAAAGGGACACAACTCTGTTCTCCAACACCTGCGATTAAATTGCAACCATGATACGAACTCGATCAACTTCTCCACACGCATCGACACTCCTATCACGTTCGATGCAATTCCGATTCCGTGAAATTTCAACGCCTATGCATGCGTGCACCCGTGTTTCCTCCGGTTTGGCCTCCAAGTAAAGACATGGGGCAGGTGGCCGCGCGATAGTTTGCATATTCATCGGTTTCTCGTTTATCGGTCCCATATTATCACAGTGTGCTTAATTGACTTCAGATTCCCTCATTAGCGCTAATGGGTTAATTCGAAAACTGTTTCGCCGTATGGCGCCAACAAACCGCGGACAAGTACGCGCTCGCGCCCCGACGAAAGTGCAGGGGAGATGATCGTTTCGCGTAGCCGATTCGCGGACAACTGTCTGATAAGACGGGGGAAATTAAGAGGCATATATTCGGCGACTGATAGGCGAGATGTTGAACGAATTGGAAAGAAACTGTCTCGGAGCTCGTTCGTGATTCTCGTATCTTCCGTTTGGTATTTCTTATCGGGACATGCTTAACATGTTGCGCAATTTTATCCCGGCGTGAAGCTCCGAGGAAAAGTATTCATATATTCACGTTTTTTCTATAATTCGCGTTGAAAGAGAAATTCACGGGTCTGTTCGAACGAGAAACAGGGAGGCAAAGAAATCGCGAGGGCGGGCACAAGTAATTTCAATGGAATCTTTCGAGCTACAGTCAGCCGCGTGGAAGAGGGATAAAAAGAACGATGATGCACAAAAAGGGAAAGAAAAAAATGGTTCGCATGTTCCGTGACAATGTGTCATAAGACGACTACAAATATATGTAACCAGGTATAGCGTCCAGTGATACAGCGACGTGAAATAATTGTGTACAATATAAAGAGTACAGAAACGTGTAACAACGTGCGCAATGCAGCATATCGATTTAATGAAAAGCGGCGTCGTATCGAACGCATAAAGCATAAATGTCGTTGCACCGAACGCCAAACCCACTCCGCTTGTAATTCATTGTGGCCGCGAAAACAATTTATAATACCGATCCCCTCGACTTAGTTCAATTTAATTACTCCGTGCCCGGTTTTGGTACACCGTCCTCGTTCTCGTTATCGAGGGAATTCGATTCCTACAATTGAGCGTGAAGTCTGGATACATTCTGGAACAGAAGGGGCAAAAACACCGAGGAAAAGAGAACAAGAGACCAAGCAATTTCCTCACAGTTTACCGACTATAAACGCCACGGTCGCGATTCTATTTTCCAGTGACAAAGATAATCGATAGTTGACGCTGAACAATCACGTCGCGATACAACTGCCACTCACTCCGGCTAGGAGGGGAGCTCCTAAAGACTGGAAAGTTTGCGACTATAGACGGATTAGGGTACGCCAGTGACAGACTTTCGCCGTCCCACGCGTCTCTGGACTCTGTAATCGAGGATGTAATTTAAACTACTTACGTCCAGACTGAACAATTTGCCGGTAAGTCGGACGTTCTGACCACTCGTTGGAAAACCATCAACCATTTAATAGAATCAATGTCCCACCCCTCCACCTATAACACGATCGCATCGTACCTTTCATACGCGGGAACAGAAGCATCGTTCCAGATAATTGGCAATCTTAGCCCCAAGTATGTTTCGTCGAAATAACTTATGTACAAGACAATGGCATGCGAGAAAACTAACTTACGAAGGCAGCGTTAGAGTGAAGACGAAGCAGGTACCAAAATGGTGGCGATGGAAATTGGAAAAGGGGCGGGGGGAAAAGCCGAATCACACGATAGGAGAGAGATCGCAGGTTTAGAAGGGTGAGTACGACAGAAAGAAGAGAAAAGGCCGACGGTAACTTAACTCGACGCCCCGACATCCGATCCTCCCTATAAAAATGCACACGCCACTCACGTCTATGTAAACAAACGGACATCGAATGGTCGAGTGACTCTCTTTTTCCGGTTAGCTACACCTATTAGCTGGTATGTAGATCGTATAGCAGTCGTTGCAGTTCCTGCAACAGGCCAGCCAGGTAAAGGTACACATACTCCTCCGATTCGCGAAACGCGACTCTTTCTCGCGCTGGAACTCGAGTCGTTCGGTGAACCTAAACGGAGCTGGTTCTCCTCCACCAAAGCCCGTTTCATGCTGCACTTTATGTTACACCTGCTATGCGTCTCGCTCGACCATCTCGCCGCTTGTTTTTTAACAGCTATCCGTTTGCTTCAATTTGCCCCGATGGGAAATACAAGTTGCCGTGGACGTCGTTACCCGTGTCACGAGTTTGATGAAAATCACAGGGTGCACCGTTGTAATTATCGCTGTGGATATCGGTGCCCCGAAAACGTGCCTCCGACTAAAGAATTTCAGGTATATTTCGATGATTGGATGACAGAGGGGGATTGCGTATCGGGTTACGAAAAATCGATCATTCGACGTGCGCGGTGAAAGGCCGGGCATCGAAGTCACCGACGGTGATACAGAGCGGCGTTGCAGAGTGTATGCAAGCATTGTTAATGAAGCAAAGTGAATGCACTTTCTCCGTTTTTATTCGTCGCTCGTCGAGTTCTGTGTGGCACCCTATGATTCGAAACTGAGAGAAGCAGCGGATGACTGGCGCCTCGATTTATCGAGAACCGCGACGAAGTAGGGGCAATCGAGCGCGGGAAAGCGGGTCGGAATTGTAGATATTCGACGAAAAAGAAGGAGGGCTGACGGAAAAATGTCTAAAATGGCGACACCGGATCGGTCGCGTAACTGGCGCGTACACCGCCGGCGCAACTATCATGTTGCAACCGCGTCTACCGATTATTCTTAAAAGCGGTCGATTTTTCGATCGACCGTCGACTACCAGGTAGCTGAAACACGTTTGGATTTTCCTTGTTCCTCGCGCCTGATCCGCAAATTATCCTTCTATTTCCCTTCTGTTTCGCCTCCCCCCGCCCCGCCGCGACGACTTATTTCCCTCGGTCTCACTCCAACGCGAACGGCCTGTTCTATCGTTCAAAGGGTAATTATGCTTCGCCCTTGCGACGGCGATCTTTCCAATGATAAATTTCACGGCGCTCAATCGGGGCAATTGCACGCTGGATAAATCGATTTCCTAATGGTCCGCGAGTTAATGTGTGCGTAATGCCTGCAAATTAATTACGCTGACAACATTGATCGCGCCGCGGCCTTTGCACGCGTGGGTGTTGCCTCGTTCAGAAACGCATTCATCAGTCCGGCTGATAAATTGTTTTTGCGTTCTCACGTCGGATCGATGTCGATCTCAATATCCTTCCGTGGAATTGTACTCGAATTACCAAAAAAGAAATAAGAAAACCTAAGATCGACCAGGAAATTGAACAACAGCCAACGCCACGGAATTTTCATTCCATCTTGGCTATAAAATAAGGTATGCTAATTACGAATCGAACAATGGGAAGAACGTCACCACACAGTGGGCACATATTCTCGCGTAACCCTCTGATCGATCATCGCGTTACTGAACCTTACATAATTAACCGAGCGCACCGGCCAATCGCATGCCAATAGCTCGCGCCGCGTAATCAATTATTGCTTTCGTTTCGACCGACCGCATTAATTTACCCTCATTACGGAATCTTATTTGCCCAGGCCGGTCGATTTATTCTCATTACCGTTATTTCGCCTTTAAGTGTCGAATCGTCGATCCACTGTGGCCGTCGTATCGCGTACGCGATCACGGCCGGGAGTGACGCGCCTTTCGTCTGCAATTTTATTAAATAAATCAAGTCGCGGTGACGGTCCGGCTGCCGGAAACGAACTCGCTCTTGTCTCACCTGCCGGCCGACAGCGCGGCTGAAATTATGCTAATTAATACGGATCGGTGGCGGCAAAACGCGCCACCTCGCCCTCGAAACTTTATACGAACGTTTAATGCGCATAATATTGTCCCGCGAGGCCGCTCTTTACGATTACACGATATCGAAAACATCAAGTGGGCGTTTACACATAGAAGAATTCCGAAATTATGGTATCGCTGGACGCGGCGGTCCCGAGCCGCGACCGATGCTTCCAGGACATGCAAGGAAAACGACGCGAGTCACGATCCTTCGCGAACAGGAAGGAAGCTTTCTTGTAGAATTCGTCGCCGACCCTGCCGTCGTTGAGCTTAACAATATTATACAGCCTAACGTCCCGAATCGATTCCCCACTCGGGGCTCAGTTTCGAATATAATCGAAATCGATTCATCCGTCGCTACTCTCTGAACAAAATTTCACGCAACTCCCGATCAAGTCGGCATTCAATATCTTTCGCTCGCGACACACCTACGGTAATATCGTAATAATCGGTATCGCCGATCGCGGCGGTTAAAATAAACGCCGCTAACACGCCGATCGAGCCGTTGCACACCGCAGGAGAAAATCACTCGAAGTCCTCACCTGTTAGGGTACTTGCTACCGATTTCGCGCTACGTGCCCGGTCGATCCGCTGGCTAGCATCTTGATACCCCGGCGCGGCGATCGCGAGCGTGTTATTACCCCGCCTAGTGGCTAGCTCCGAAGATTACACGTCTACGAGTCGGCCGAGTCCCGAGCCGATCACTTCTCCGCTCTCCCTCGAATTTGTAACAGCGATTGCACCGTGAAATTTGCATATCACCAGGAGACAAGTCTGCGCGGGAGAGAAGACTTCATTTTTGCCCCTGATCACCGGCTTCCTTCTGCCGGGGATCGACCGTTCGCCGATCGTGGCCGTCCATTCGGACCTGCGGGCACCGGTGTGCAGAGTTTGCCAGCGAAATTGGCGTATCGGGTAGAACTTCTTCGACGCTGGCGAAGTAATTTTCGATTCTTGCCCTCGACGTTCCTTTCTTGGACGAGGCGGCGAAGCGACAACGGTGCACGATTTTCACGACCTCGATCGAATTATTTCCGTTATCATCGTCATTTTTGTATGACGGGGGGAAGAATGGATGGAGAGGGCAATACGATCGTTATTCGGTGTTTATTGCGCGATCGTAATTACAAAATCGCACCGCGGCCGACTTTCAAGTACGTGCAAATCGGCCTTTAAGCAGGCAATACCAAAGCGGCCACCGGTGCATCGGCGCCCATTAGCATAGAAATGATACGTTGATCGACGCGTCCATATTTATTCGAAATTCCGGACGCGACAGAATATCGGTACTTACCGCGAATTCTGACCGGGCGAACCGGCAATTTCACGCCAATCTGTAGCGCGTCGCCTAATTAATTCCTCGCCGTGCACGGGGATTCCGTCTTCCCCACGGCGGCCGAATGTTTATCGGTAAAACGCTTTAATACACTGTCATTTCGATCTTAACATTTAATTCCTCGACGATCCACGGTCTCGTCCACGTCACGCGATCCCTTACACCATCGAACGCCGAACGATCGTATGTATTTTTCTCCATATACCTGCTGCGCTGCTCGTTTGCCGGGCGCTTCTTAAAATGTTGCTTTCCAGCGTAATTGGTAATTTCAACGAGTTTTCGTTTTTCGCGAGACAAGTGGGTAAGAATGTTTGCAGGGTCTGTTTGGCAGGAAAGAATAATGAGAGCCGTTGGTCGAAACATGTGCATTAAATGGAAAGCGGAGACAAAATATTCATCGACTTTAATATACAATGATTACCGCCGACCAAGTGTAATATTTCACTCGCCGCTTTATTCGTAATTCGTGAATAAATCGCGCGTACCGCTTCGAACGAGACAAAGGTGATAAAAGGATTGACAAGTCCAGCGATATTGGCAACGCGAGAAACGGAATATCGATTCGGGCAGCGAAGAAACCGCTGGTTGCGAGGAAAGAAAGCTCGAAAGAGGCAGCCGCGGCGCTCGCAATTTTGCAACCTCGCGATTCCCGCAATTCCCGCGGCCACGTCAGGCGGATGAAAATTCGAACGCAACGGCGTGCACAGGCGAAGATGATGAAGCCAGAAAGGCGCCGACTACCCTGTGTTTACACGGCGCGGTGGTCCGCCCCGCAAGCATTAGCTCTATCTTTGCACCGCCCAATTTCGCGTTCCTTGGATGCAAATTCTACTGAAACGAGCGGATAGCAAAATGAAGGGGGATGCAGCGACGACGATGACGGACTAAGAGACTTGTCCTGAATCGACCGGCTGCCGGCTCCCCTTGCCAAGCTTCGATAGATCGCAAGTAAAGTCTACGTACTAACGATAGAGCAAGACGGAATTGAATTGCGAAATTCCTGAGATTTCTTTCCATGCGGTTCGATACAACTGATAGTAAAGTATTGCTTTCTCGGTCTTCTGTGCGAACTGTATTTTAGTTTACAAAATTTTTAAAGACATTCCAATGAAAATTGGAATGCTCTGTGAAAAACACTGCTCCCTTTAATTGGGTTGAAGCGTCGAATCGCGGCGTCTGAGCGATTCATCTAAAGCAGAAAGAACGAAGGGCCGTGTGTATCGCAAGGACATCGCTTTGCTGTGCCACTCCTTGGCAGGAAAGAGGTCAGGATGTACTGATCGGCGAGCACCAGGTACAATGTGCGAATCGAATGGGGGGTACCAACGAAGGAAGAGCAGCAACGATACTCGAACTAATGACACGGTGGACAAACTAATTACACGAAAGAGCGGAACACCGGGTTTCCTATTCGCGCTGTTTCGATAATTATATCGAGTATTCCACGAAATTGCATCCTCGCTGTTCCATCCTCCTTTTTTTTCCCCCATCTTTTTAATTGAACGTCGAGGCCTGATACTCCTGGCTGGCAGCACTGTTAGTGCAGAGCCATATTTCAACACTCGTGAACTAGGTAAACCTAATGTTACGGTATTAAAGGATGAAACCTGAATCTAAACCCCTCGCATCCGTCTCCCGTCTCCACGAAATGCTTCCTCCTGACAGCTTGAAGGAAATCGTCAGACGCTTCACCCCGCAACCCCGTAATCAAGCTAGCCGAAGTTCCAAAATTGTCTGAACGCGTACGCGGACAGACAAGTGATCCTCTGGACTTCCCTTTGTCGATGCTCGATAATTATCCCCGTTCCTCGGCAATTTAATCATTTGTTCGTTACATTGGCAAAAAAGGAGGGAGGATCGAGAAGACGATGGCGCATGACATCGACTGGTGGTATTCGGTGTTCCTGTAACAGGTACTTCCGGTGCCAGGAGGCGGTCACCTCATTGTCATTACGTCACCGGAGGCTGTCATTTGGATCTTCAAGTGTCCGTTTTTCTCACCGCGAGGAAAGGGGGCTTTGATGATCGTAATTACACCCGAGGCCGCTTCGACGAAGAACGTTTTCAAACGGAGACGCGAGTACGTGCACGATACATCTGAATGTGCGTGGACCAAACCGTTCACTGTCGCATACTTGTACCCTTTCTGTAATTCATGTTTCCGGAATTGATAATAAAGTACCTGGCCCGAGGAGTAATGATACGTGGAACGAATATGGTGGACTCACGGATACTCTACTTCTACTAACTCGTAAAATAAAAAAGTACGCAAGTTAATATCGATTATTAACTGCAAAAACTATATCCTCGGGATACAATAATTGATACAAAAATAGAAGTACCTTACAGATTATTTCCCATAAATTTCTCCGACGAATCAACCGAAAGGGTTCGCACGAGGAGCGAGATAATGATATCGCTTGACGAAGGAAAAATTAGCGCAGCTCATAGACGCGAGGTACGAACGGAATGATTTGTGAATGTTCTCGGCGTCACTCGAACAGACGAAATGAGAATGCTTTGAGATCCAGTTTTAATTCGACGCCCACTGAAGCGTACGGCGCGACGAGGTTGCTTTGACGAAGAGAAATAAAGAAAGTGAATTGCGGAGATGATCTCGCGATGCAGTTTTGCACCGCCCTGTTTTCTCAACATACATAAATTCTCCCGAGTTTTCTCGCGCGCTGTTGCTCACGGTGCGGTGTATATCAGTTCGTTAAAGTAGATACACGGAACAATTAATAGCTCGTACGGAGGAGGCGTGCATTCGCTTAAGCAGTGTTTTTCTTCCACGGTTTCGTTGGCAAAGATTTAATGAATCGGCGTGCACCGAGTCGAGTGGATAGCCGTTCGAAACACATTCTGCCGCAATTTATGTGCATTTGATACGATGATTGATGAACAGTTACACGAAACCAGTCCTTTCCTTACTCGTCTACCCGAAATGTTCAACGCCGCCGTATACCCACTGACCATTAAGAAATTCAACCGAGGATTTTTCCCCTGAAATTGTATGCAAAACCCGTCGGAATAATGCATGTAACTTCCACGCAGAATTTCCATTCGCGATGCCCGTATCGTTAATTTATTTAAACCGACTCGAAACTGTGTCCAGTTCCTAATTTCGCTATCAGATTTATGGAAACCCAGTTTCGAACGGTTTCAGCTTGTGCAGAAATTCGAATAAGTGCTGGATGATCGATCAAACGGTTGAACGGCGTGGATTGCCATCGTTATTACCGGGCACGGGCAAAAATCGGTAGTGAGAGGATGGGATGCCGCGCGCGCCAAACAAATCGTGGCTAATAAGAAGTTGATACATGGTGGCGAGCTGGAGGGGGCCAATACATAAAAATAAGATAAATTTTACACTTGGCTGGTGATGAATGGCGGGATGAATTATTGAATAGTTAAACACACAGCGCCGTACCGGGCCAGCTCGCCCTGAGCCCAGGCCCAAAGCCGGATCGGTGCATCGTTCGGGCCCAGGGCCGCTTGTTCCGCCGCGAAATCTGCAATTTCGTCGCGCACTCCCTTTGTCAACGACCACCCCTCCTTTTGTATTTAACAAAAGTTCCACGACAATCCCATTCACCGGCGTTCTTCGGCAGACTAGGTACAATAATTCTCACGCAAGTTGACGAGAGTTACTGAAATGGATGACCGAAAGGAAATACGAATTACGGACGTTGGAGTAACACACAAGACTAGAAGAACTACGTCCTATGATATATCGTGCAAATAATAACAATAATCCCATCGGACCAATCACTCACGGTGTACCAGATTGAAATAATAATTCCCTACAAATGATTGCTTAAACTCCCGATTTATCTCGTTTAACGATGCTTAATGAGCAACTTTGACCGGTCGTTCGAGCCTCGATTAATTCCGCGCCGTTTTTTCCGCGCGTCCAGCTCGCTTCGCAAGCGGCCAGAGGAGATGCAAGGCAGCCCCCATGCGCTCGTCCGTTCCTGCGGCATAAATTCACCTGCACGTTTCACTTCGTTATGGCTCTATTCACAGTGCCGTAACCGCGAGGACGGATATTCCTTGCTGTGCGGCCCATTCACCACTGGCGGGGCCCCTTTCGGCTCAACAGCCCCGGTCGCGGGTGGAAGATGCACTGCGCGTCCTGCCGATATTGTTTAATCGCCTCGTGTCCTCTCTGCAGCATCCTTCGTGGAAACTTTGTTTCACCCGGCGCAAGATATTATTCGCAATGGGCGCTTGGGCTTCGAGGAAGAACGAATGTATGTATTCTCAGCCTGGCGGAGGATGCTAGCCGAGGATAAGCAGGGGAAATGGACGACTCGATTCGGGACAGTAAAAATGTTGCGACGGGGGGACAATTAATTGGATCACGGAAGAGAAAGAGGTAGGAGGTAGGTTCCTAGAAAACGCCGTGTTAAGTGAAACCGTGTTATATGAGACTCAGAGCCAGTAAAAAGGCGCAGGCGAAGGACTGGTGGCTTAGCACGGAGTTTCGACAGTCTATTCTCTTCCTTCAAACGGTTAAAAAATTATAAAAAATTCTTTCAAAGTGTATATACATATGTAAAACCGCGTTGTAAATCACCGTGTTGCACGAGGGTTCCCGCAAATTTCGTGAACCGTGTTAGAGCGAAACCGCGTTGCTGGATACCGTGTTCTAGGAGGGTCACCTGTAATTGTCTTCGAGCTGTAACATTCAGCAGACATGAAGTTTATGGAAACTTGGAAATTACGCGGAGTCGGGAGATTTTCAGCATTCTGCTTCCGACTGCGATGCTCGATTCTGCTTGACGAAAACAAAGTTCACGAGGAAGGGGGCCGAAAATCGTGGGCCGCGAGGAGGCTCGAACGGAGCCCGGCTCGGAAGCGACACGGCAATATGTAATGGGGTACCAATTATACGCGTGACACGGGGCATCGTTATAATTGGATACGAGGTGTTAAATCTGCTGGGTGTGGCTGCTTACGGGAGTTATGAGTGTTCCAGCAATAATGGTCTTGTCGCGACTCGGGCTATACATATCTCTCGCACGAGCGAAACGCATCACGGCGCCGACTAACGCGAGGGGAGTCTATTAAATTACAGCGTGTACTCGCTGCGACGTAGAAAGTAGGTAAACGATATCCTCCTTCGGCTACGGAATTAAATCTTGCCCCGATCGTACGATATCTATCCTTTCTGCCTGGCTGTGCGAGTGCTCGGCTCTTCCGTGAACATTGTTGCACAGGATTATTCCGCTCGGGCAGTAATATACGGGGGAAAATTCGATCGAATATCTAGTAAAATATCCCATCGACCGAATTAATAGCAGGAGCGAAATATAGAACGGAGACGATCATTTATATCGCAATTGGAAATGGAAAATGCAAGAACTGTGTGGTTAAGAGGAATCCCTCGGCTACAGGCAACGAGCACCAAGATGTTCCAAGTTCCAAGATGTTCGACCAGCTGAATGGAGGAACGGCCTCAGAAGCAGGTTCATTACAGGGCTATAAACGCACGTTAGAAGACTATAAGGATGCGCGGCAATTACTTAAGAACAAATCAGCCGAAAGCCGGCCGGCGCGACGGCTGCCGCTGTCCATCAAGAAATCATCGACCTCTACGTGAATGGTTCTTTAGTTGCTCCTCGTAGCAATTTCCGAATGCCGGTTAGTGGACTTTCGGCCGGGCCCGCGTAATTAAACGATCGCATGTGGCGTACATTGGAACGGGAATGTCCGTCCGTATTAAAATTCGCATCGATGCAAGACCCGCCGCAGAAGCATTTACAGACTCGAACGACGTTAACGTAACCCGTTTGCACCGTGAAGCTGTTTTGAATCGGAGAAATGGGATCCGCCGCGAGAGTTCGATGGTGAAGGAAAGGATGAAGGATCGTTTGAGGATCGTGCCCCCTTCTCACTGAACCAGAGCGAAGCTGACAGTCGAACGAGTGAAGACCGGAGAGAGACTGACTGACTAAAGTATAATCAGGTTTCGACTGAGTCCGCGGCCGCATGTAATAACAGTAATCCCTTCGTTCGCCGGTAATTTGGCCGTTCGCTCAAAAACTCCAAATTATAGAAGCTGCTGTCATTAGGCCACGGCGAGCACCGTGCATCGCGGGCCACCCTCTTCCCCGAACCACGGGGAATTTTTGGGAAACTGCGCCCCGTATCCTTCGCCCGGGATCGTTAGATCTCGTGCGCCGTTAAAAGGAAAAGCGGCCGGACGATTTTCCCGGCGAAAATCGTGCAACGACAGTGTCTACGACTCCGGTGGATCGTTGTCGCGGACGAAACTTTTACAGGTTGGTTGGTTCACAAGGTGTGAACCACGGGGTGTCTCCATGAATCTACACGGTGAACACGCGCAAGACATGCTCGCGGTTTTGTAAGGGAATTACTCTTCGAAATGCCGGGCGGTGGTTTTTTTCCAGGCTGTGTATCGACGTCGGGGCGATGAATAATAGAAGGCTGCAATTATTCGTGGTAAATTATTCACCGGCGTTGAACGGCTGACTGGTGTGCTCTTATCGATATCTTCTTGTACCTCTCCCTTTTTTCGCGATCACTCTGTAGCGATTAAAAAGCTGTTCACTCTGAATCGCACGATATCCATGGAAAATGCGTTAGAAATATTATGAAGAAAATTATCTGGCACGGTTGGACGACATGTGGGACGAGCGATTAAAAAAATCATGAACCAGCGTCCAGGTTACGGACAGCCTGCAGGAGACAAAATCAATGTCGTAGCCGAGGGGAACTCCTCGGAGGAACCTTGTGCTTAAACTTGCACTCTCCTAGGATGTTCTGTGCCCGAGGGCAGGACTCTTTGAATCTGTAGGAGCCAAGGAAGAAGCGGAGAATGAACCAGACAGTACGCCCCGGGCTACTCTACGCCGGATAGACCGTCTCATTCTTTCCCGTGTACTTTTATCGTATCAAAGGGAAGCTAGTGGGCAGGAACGAGAAGAGAATCGTCGAGGCTCTACGCCTCGAAACACCGTTTAAAACTCCATTACGCTCTTGCTTCGTGATCCTTTTGATCGCACGGTATTTCAATGTGAACCAAAGGAACTCTAACACGAATCGTGAACCATCCTCGAACGTGACACGTTCCTCTGGTCTCGCCGGGGAACAGTCAGACGATCAACCCTTTCCTTCTCGTTAAATAGCCGTGGCTTCAAACGAAGTTCGTGCTTGCTTGAAAATGTTCCCAACGGTCGAAGAATTTCGCGGATTGCGTTGGAAAAGCTTCGAATTTGTTGGTGCGGCATGTCGAATATTTTATCCTCCGGATAATCTACGTTCTATTCAAATGAGCAATCCAGGAAGCAACGCCATTCCGCGGGTTCTTTCGCTGGACTAAGAAATACATTTCACCCCACGGCGTATCTGGCCGCGGGTGAAGTATACATAATACGGTGAAATATATACAAATATCGACGAATGTAAAATGCATTCGGAGGAACGTGAGTCGTTACAGTAAAGCGGCGCTGTTGGTTTAAATCACCCTATCGGCCGATTATGTCACGCGTCCTTTTTATGCACGCTGCCGGCGAACACCCACATGAATATTCATGCCGATTCGTCGATAAACAATCGTAATTATAATTGTAAAACTGGACGCGATAACTTCCCTCCGTTGCGACCATCATCTCCGGGGTATTTTCCCCTCTCCTTCGAATCACGCGCGCACGAAACAATTCCAAATACGTCGGGACTCAACTCCTCGAGACGTCCGCGAGATCGAGCCTTGCCACAATTATCGGCCCTCGAAAGTACGAAATATGGAGTCAGTCCAGCAGCGAGCATTTCTGCTCGCCGATCCAGCTAATCCACCTGGCACGCGATAAAAGAAAACAGAAGAGAAAAGGAAAGAGACAAAGAAGTTCGGCTATATCTCAGCTAATTACGAGCAACGTATGCAAACGATTCGAGTAAAGTTCAGACGGATATTCCATGGCCAGAGGTTCTGCTCTCCCCTTATTCGCAATCAGTGCCGCACTCCGTCTCTGTCAGCTTAGCACCGGTTATCCCCGGTCTATCTTTCTCTTGATGTATCGAACATTACACACGTATATGTATCGTGTGTCGCGCGTACGTACCTCGCGTCTACATTTACGCGTACCTGACGGAGGTGCGCGGGCGCGCGCTAGTGTCGCGTTCAAGCGCGTGCATTTCCGTGTAACCGGCGCGCAAATTAAAAGTCGCAGGATTACGCTCGCGAGCGTGGCCACAGATGTAGCTTTCTCAAATGGCCTTGCATAGAAAGGGTTTTCTCGTCCTCTCCGGCGAGGAGGTATCAAGCGAAGCGTGAAGGGGTTAGAGGGTTGAATTAACGCTAGGTTTACGGAACCCGTCGATGCGACGGATGGCAGATTTTGAAAACAGAAGACTATTGAAGGGGTATTAATATTGCATAATTGAATCAATTATATCTCGTTTCTAAATAGAGCGAAGTAATTTTTTAAAGGAAACGCGCATTTTTATTGGCTATAAAGTGTAAGTGTAATGCACCTATTTTATACGTTTCAGGGACAGCTGTGCACATTTTACCCAGCTGAGACAAATGCGTACCCGCGTGTGAATGTGTTCGAGGCGAACAATGAACGAAGCGAAAGGTGTATTATGGCACGATATCAAAATATACGAGCACAAAGTTTCGAAGAAGCAACGACAATTACGTCGCGACGCACCGCGGCAGTCTATAGGCATTCGACATGAAGGATTCGCGTATTAGCGTTTGCCGTGGTGCAATAATGACGAATCTCCGTCGAGCACTGTAATTTACGATCTATATACACACATCGCTGCTACGAGTTAGCGCCATAATCGATCGTGGTTATGTGAAAAATATCGCCTGTACACCTTTCGCCGGTTGGAATCGGATGAAATGTATGTCTTTGAAGCACACCTTTGAACACCCCCGTTCGATCCCATTGGCGCCAGCTCTAGACACATGAATTGTATATGCGCCGCGTCACGATACTTCGTGGTCATCGTTCTTCTCAATGACCAACAAATTAGCGCCCTTACACTCGTCGATTTTCCCGACGTAATAAGGGGAACGATACCTGTCCGCGGCATTCTAAAGCAGGGGAACGGCTACTTATAGAATCCTAAATGTGTCCCGATCCCCTGGCACAGGCAGTCGTTACTTTCTAGTTGCCACACGTCACACGACTCGTTAGTTGATGCTGCTGATATAATTGCTGATGCACACCCTTTTGCGCTTCAATCGTAAACTCGTGACAGTTCTTCTGTTTCATTTGACGAACTATGAAGACAGTATTCCTCGCGGGATATTGTGCACAGAAAGTATCGTTTTCCAATCACCCCAACAAGACAGATATATACCCACCCCTCAATTATTTCAAAGCCAACCCGGATAGAATTCCACAATTAAGTATAAACCTCGATAATTTCGAGCAACCTCCAACTCGCTCGCGGCCGTGCGTTTTGCAAAACAACAAAGTGCATACACAGCGCGTACGATATAATGCCAGCAACGCTGGTCTTTAACGAGCCGGTCAGGAAGCGAACATCCGCGTGACCGGCGTTCTACCGTGTAGTACGCGCTCGAATCCTGCCCATTTATTCGGCAACAATAACACAGACAATGTCACCAACCTTTTCCCGTTCCTACGTCGCCTCTTGGTAGCATAAACAGTTCCCAGTTGGCTCATGGCGACCGGGTTGTTGGGTCCCGACGCCGATGTCGGGGTCGGCACCGGTGCCGAGGTGGGCGTCATCGCCGGATCAACGACGTGGGGCTGAGGGTGAGAAGCGGTCAGGGTGAGCTGAGGTCCCGGGGGATAGCATGCCGCCGTCACGTAATCCGTCGCCGAGAGGGACGCGTTCGCTGGTCCACAAATCCCGGCGACCACCCCCTGCACTCCACCCCCAATAGTACTCCCGCTACCACAACCACTTCCTCCTCCCCCTCCGTCTCCTCCGCCTGTTCCTCCAGCGCCAACGATACCGACGACACCCCCAACCACCCCCAGCCCCGCCGAGGCGGACCTGTCCAGCGCGTACACCGTGCAGACCGTGACGCCCTTTGCTCCTGCCGACGCTACGTCATCGTCGTCTGTCACTACCAGGTCGACCAGCTGCCGGCGCGGCGTCGAGGTTTCGACTCCCGGTCCCGGTGCTGGGCGTCGGGACGATGCAGCTGCGACAGCTGTTCCCGTTTCGGCAACGTACACCACTGATAACGTGCACTACTTCTCTACCTGTTTTCGCGCCCCCTCGACCTTAACAATCGCACACCGGACGACGCGTGTTGTCCTCGCACGAAATTTCGCCGGTTCCACAGTTGGCCGACAATTCCAGTGGCGCGCACGAAATATTCCTACTGCCTGCTCGCGAGTTTCTTCGCGCCGGCTATCGCGTCACCGCCTTCGAGAGACCAGTGGCTCCGTACGGCGTCGGATCGCGACAGGCCCGATCGTCGAAACGATAAATCATTTCTCCAGATCTTGGTGTATCCACGTCGCACACTCGCGACCGTTCGCGTAGCTACGAGTTCACTGTCACTGGCACGACGGCGTGGAAACGATCGCAACACGTAACAGTCGATCGCTGTCGATTGGCGCGCGCATCGCGCGGAAACGATGAGAGTGTCGCTGCACCACTACGGAGCGTCACGATGTCGCCGGTCGCGAGTAATCACGACCCCGTGACAACGATCGCGTACACGAAACGACGCTCGTGTAACGTCGCGTCCCCTCGATGCAAGCGTCCCGCCGACGCGCTCATTGTCAACGAACTATTCTACGTGTTACCACTTCACCTTGTCGCGCACTGTCACTGGTATCTAGATTATATCCTGCCCCCCTTTCGTTTCACCACGGCACTCCGGATCCGAAGCGGTCACATTCGCGATCACGTGGCAGTCGAAGGCAATCCAAAAAGCGGTGCTGTCAATAGAGCGTGCTTCCCGCGGCGGGGGGCTATTAGGTACACGTTTCTCGATCGGATCGCGTCACGTGCACGCGGAAACTGAACCGCGCATCCCTCTCTCGCACACGGCCGCACCACCTCCCTCCCCTCGATCCTCGACGTCCCCCTCCTCTGTACAACGGACCTCGTTTCTCTCCCCTATCGTGCGCGTCTCTTTTTGCTTCCCTGCGGCGACGCGACGCGCGAGAAAAACGCGGATTCGCGGCCACCACCCTGCCCGTTTCAAACTGAAAACCGAGACGCTGCGACAGAGGAATCGGTAGAGCCGAGCACAGCGAGAACTCGGTGTTCGCCTGGTAGAAGCGTATCGTATACTGGCTGGCCTGCCGGGCGTCGCATAAGTCAGGAGACCGTGGCATAGATCGGGTCGGGGATCGGTGGTGGTGGCCGATGGTGGTGGTAGACTTACCTCCTCGACTGAAGGAGTAACCACGACGCGATCGCCGCGATCAGCCACCACCTTCTACCCCCTGGAATTGCCCCGTCACCTTCGCGATCCCCTCTCCAAGCGCTGGACACGCCCACCGACGGTTCGAATCGACCAATCGCGCAGCCAGCATGGCGCTACCGAGACCGACCCGCACCACTCTGACGGAGATACCATCGTGCGCGTTAAACGATTACACCTATTCCACTGGCGATTTTCCCTCCTCGTCCAGCGCACGGGGCCACTCCTACGCATCCAGCGCTATCTCTGTCGATCTGCTTGACGAGGCTTGGAATTTCGTTGGATCTATTCGATATCGTTCGGAACGTTCCGACGAGGACTGCTCGGCATATTCGTACGCCTACTCCGGTTCTGTCCGTGCATCTTTGGCGGATTTTTGTTCCTCTGGTTCGAGTCCGTTTGGAATTGCAGCGTTTGGTGCTCGAAGTTGCATGGACCTTTTTGTTGTACATTCGTTCGTTAGTTTTAATCGACACGCCAGATGCGTTTTACGGGTTACAGGAATTGTTGAATGCTTGTTTGCGATCGATCTCCCGTTGCTGTCTCGCAGCAGTGATTCTCCTTGGCTGGCGTGAATCTTTGATGCGTCATGCACAGAACTGCGCGACAAACAATGTTTATTTCATTCTTCTTTTCGCGCCCAGTGGCACCGTCATGGAAGGCGGCCGAAATCAGCCGACGGAGTGCAGGATGGCAATTGCATTTCTCGCGAGCTTAACCGTGCCAATAATTTTCAAGCGAAACGAAGCAAAACACGCTCGTCATCGTCGTAGTTTCCATCGGTAATAATAATAATTCGAATCCGCGATGAAAAGGTGTTTATGGAGACTAAAGTAATTGGCGAGCGAAGAAAAATATGTTGTCGATACACGAGCAATTAGAACCGAGTCTAACATTAATTTTTTCTCCGATGCTGCATCACGAAGGACAACAAAATAAGCGTGTTAGAAAATAAATTTCAATGGAAACGCGTTTTCAACGCTCTCCCTATTTTTCCACAAAAAATTTTCCCCATTGCGACAACTTCGATAGACCTTCAGTGGCAAACAGATATCGATAAACGATTCCGAAACGATTCCTCTTGCCCTGGGCCGATCGTCTGGTCGCGGCCCCTTATCAGAAGGCCATTCTCCTCGTGATCTTTATCGGATCGCGCGACATGAACCGACGTCCACCTGTTTCGAGGCGTAGAACAGCAGTCTGCGACGCGTCGCTTATACCGGGCCGACATTAAACCAGGAACGATCGGATCGCGATCGGCGGCAGACGTTGGCGCACGTATTTTTCAACAATCGCGGCCGATATCACGGCGGCGCTCGCCGTGAACAGATTGCGAAAAGATCGAAACGTTTCGGTGACATGCGATTCGACGGTCGTTTTATCTTCGTCGTTTTAGATCGCTCGATACCAGGTCGCAGGGCGATCCCTGTGTGTACCGTTTGGCGAAGCAAAACCTTTGACAGACGATACTCGGAGAACGTTCTGAACGTGTTTTGTACTGTTCCGTGACGTGCTGAGTAGAGGTTTCATGTAGGGAACATGCAAACCGATCCATCGAACGTAATACAGTTTGGGGGGGTTACGAATGTTCTATTAACCGATCACGACGCGCTTCTCTTCGTGGCAGGAATATTTTCGAAAACTGTGCCATGAACAGTCGGTGGAATTGTGTTTTTCATGGCGGCTCTCTTTTTTGGTCGGGCCTGGATTGTGTTTGCGGCGGGAGAATGAAAAGAAAGATCGTTCAAGACATTCGGTGAATATTATTGTCGTCGGCAGCATTACGTTAAATCGTCAAGCAACGTATCGTCAAAATTGAAACTATTCAGTGTCCCCATCCAATGACTTTGTACATCGTCGCACATTCTATGTACCTATAACGGGTGCAATTATCTGAAAAGCGTGTAGAACTAATTGTAACTCTCCAAGGTTTTCGCCGACACTATCCTGTACGTTTTGCCCGTAATGGCTCTGAATTCTTTTCACGCTCAATTACGAACAATTCCTCGATAATGTCGCCGTGTTTTACCGATACGCTCGAGTCCGGAACGGCGTTCGGGCGTAATTAATAACACGCGTTCGAAGGACGAATACGAAGCACAAGTTTCGAAAGAAATTCGCCTCGAGCGAGATAGGTTGCCCTTGCTGCAAGGGTGGAGGGAGGATGAGGGATACGCATTCCAACCCTCTGCCGGCGGTAATTGTGCCGGCGAGATGACCGGCTTTTTTTATTTATCTACAGGCAGGCGGCGGGCATTGCAGTGGCGGTCTTGTTTTAATAACACGTTGCACACCTTCCTACGAAAAATCCCATTCGCGTTAAGAGCTCATTTCACGCATGCATTTCAGACATGGACGCTACCGTTCAAGGAGCTGCTTTTGCACGCAACAAAAGGGCCGGCAGTCCCAGCTGACTGTCTTCAATTTTCTCTCGCACAACAATGGCCATACTTCGACACCTTTCCCCTTTCGCGATCTGCCTGAAAGTTTATTCTGCTCGAATCTTGGCCTTATAACATCGAGGCATTTCAGAAGTGTGCAAGTAAATCGGCAATGAAAAATTTGACAGACAAGTCTGGACACTCTAACAGTATTTCTACCAAGAGGTGACCAAAGACACTTTTCCAATTTTACGTTTAAATTATTCTATAAGTATAATCATTTCTCCACGATTAATTTGATGACTTTTAGTAGAATAGGTGTTAAATTAATTTGGCGATACAATTTATCCCCAGCTCATCCCGGATCTAAAAATATGCACCTGATATTCCTATTTCTAGCATGAGGTGTTGACTGACACCTTAACCCTTATGTTAGCAACCAAAATGGAGTAGAAGTCCGAAGCTCAGTTATTCAAATGGTTTTGCATAAATTTGTTTTCACAAAACGTGAGTCGACGTGAAATTGTTCGAAGAATCGAGATCTACAGCTGTTTCGCGATATTTTATCAAGAACATGCAAAAATTATTCAAACAAATATATAAATGGGTTCCCGGTTGCTAACATGAGTGTTAAGAATTTCATAAGAAATTCTAATTTTAAACCATTTCACGTATAAACATCAACACCATTTTACTGCATCATATCAATTATAATCAGTTTAGAGAATCCCGACTTCTGTTGCAACGGAAAATACAGGTGTCGCTGCATAGCTTTGATATTCATTTGCCTTCCTCCCTGTTGCATTTTAGTGTAGATCATTGCAGTGACTAATTCTACAATTTACAACCTAATTAAATAATCTCTAATAAGTATGCGTGAATGTATCGATAAATATACCTATTGCTCAAATCATTTATGTTCAACTAATGACTTAAAATCCCCACAGTTTTCTCAATTATTTGCATACAAACGCGCAGGTATACACAAAATCGTCGTAGAATTAGCGTTAACGAACTCGAGGCCGGTGATACTGGAATCTGTGAAAACATTGAAGCATTGCAGGGGTCTTGAATTCGCATAAATCATCGGTCTCTACTCTCCCGTATTTCACCCATCGCTGCGTAAGCTCGTCTTCTTTCTTCATTTGCCCGCCGTGCACATTTATCTTTCTCGCTCGCGCCCACGCCGCGGGCCATTCGGTTCGCTTCATCGGTCTGGGTCACGCGAATTCGGCCCCGTACCTTATATTTACCCCGTGGACGAAATCGAATTCTGATAACTTTTACTCTCGGCCCTGGCCGTGCCCGAGAACGGCTGGTAACTCGTGATTGCACGGCAAACAGAATCAATCGTCGGACGTTACCTCTTTGCGACGCTGCCCTTCGTCAAGCGTGACAGAAAACGCGTGGCGCAATTTGCAGCGTCGGCTCGCAATCTACACGGATCGAAAATTAATTCCGCCGATGCTATCCGCGAGATCGCGGGGAATGATATCGGCCGGGGCGATCGTCGTGCGGGCAATTTAAATGGCACAATTAAGGACGCTTTCTCTGTTCGACGAGTGTACGAAGAAGTAGCCTGCAGTGGCCGTCCGACGCTAATTGCACCGATAATCGCCGATTATGTAAGTGCAAGTTGTCTGCTCAAGTGTATATTAGAGCGAACTATCGGGCCTGGTGTTGGGATGCTAGTATAGCTGAATGCAGCTTGTTGCGAATATTTATGTGTGCGAGTAATTGGAAAAAGAATGCTGCGAGGCTATTATTTTTATCGTTGTCAATAGACACTTCTTTAGCGATGAATAATTATCATCGCGAGCACAATGGCGATCGATACGTGTAACAATACTGCCCGAAACAGAATTTCAAATGGTCGTAGACTTGGCTTACCTTTGCTATTCAACGATCGGAGGTGGCACTCGATGTATTCCTTCGAAATCTTCTTTTTCAACATAATTAAAAACTGAAAGATTGATTAAGAAATTTTGTTTTCCGGAAGTCGAACAGCTTAATCCTCAGCTTAACATAGAAAAGGCTCTGAGCAAACCAACAAACATTGTCGACTTCATTTAACTTTCCCTACCTATACACCAAAATATTATTACCTCCATAAACTATAGCAACATATAAATATCCAAAATCCCGGTCAAACGAATCGCATAAATCGCATTAAATATTAAATACAAAAATAAAGGCAAAAGACCGGAAGCCATCCTGCTTACCCACGATCCCAGACGAAATTCTCGCGCCATCTGCCATCGACCAGTGCTACCAATCTGCCCCTCGGTAATTGTACTTTTACCAACCGGTAGAACGCGAAGCTCGAGCACAGAGTGATCGTGGAATTGGCCGGAACCGTCACGTCACCGGAAGCCATCCGACCCGAGCAGCAACCATTGCAGCAACTATCCCTCGATAGCCGCGGGGGGTTCGTTCGTGTTCTATGGGGCACCTTTCCACGAATTTCAATCGGCTCGATCACGTCCATTTGATTTTACAAGTTCCCCGTCGGTTCGAAACATGCCGCGGCACGAAAGTCTTCGATCTGTCGCTATTTCGTGCCCCGGCGTAATCGGCCGCGTACAACAAAAGCTCGGCCAACAATGCAAAGCCGAGGCTTAATTAGATAAATCATTGTTTCGAGACGCGAGCCCGCAATCAGGGCTGCGAGCAGCGGCGAAATTGATGCCGCGATACCAGCGACACGCCGAGCACACCGCTGGTAATTGCGTGCTATGAATAATTACTTGTGCAACGGACGGGCCGCGGTAGTCAACCACTGTAATACTGTAGAACCGGGCCCGATACAATGAGAAACACCGAGTCTTATCACTTACCCGCGCGAAACGCGCGAAACGCGCGAAACGCGATTGCCATCGTCCTCTTCGCTCGCGCATGCGTCGTTCAAAGGGAGCTCGCAACAACCCCTTCTTCTTCAGCTGCTTCTTCTGTTATGCCCGCGTAATTGCCCTTTCGTAATTTCGCCCGCGTAATTCCAGTCGTTCTGTGCCGCATGCGGGTAATAGAAATTGGGGTTCGGGCGAAACACAGGGATGCTGCTTGTCGGTTCCGCCCTCGACTTATTCTACAATCGATACCAGTTTCGCGGCATCGCGACGTACAGCACCATCGATTTCCCTCGCGTCGAAACGCAACCGGAGGCATCGGGTTCCTTGAACATCGAACGATTCGCCATAAATTCCCTGTGGCGTGTGCACGCGTAAGCAAAACGCTACTTTATCGTTACTAGTACTCGCGCGTTGCTCGTACTCCCGCGGAGTTTCTTAGATATCCCCCGTGATCAGCCTTGACCTCTGGCTTTCAAAGGGAATAGATGTTCGCGCTTGGCGTTCGTCCCCGATAAAACGGTCGAAGGAACAGTGACTGCGAGTGCATTCTCGAAAATCAAAAGGACAGCGTCGACCAATGGGAACGGGCATTATTAAACATCCTCCCCCTACCCTTCCCACGGTCCCGTAATTGCCGTCGTTCAACAAATTCAACGATCGCACTTTTCCATTTTAATTAAAATAATTAGCACGATAGGATCGGTTATTAGCTGGTGCGCGGTTATTTTTATCATACGAACGAACGAGCGCGGCTAGGGTGGACGATATTCTTTTAACGTTGGCCGCTAGAGCCGCGCATAAGTCAAAGGCAAGCGGCATGTCAAACGAAACATTGAACCGTGCCACCAACCGGACCCTCTCAAATTAGCGGCAATGCTCGCTAGCGGCAGGTCTCGTAGTAGACATGCGATCATTGGGGCAAGTAATACGCGTTCGAGTACGTTGAACCGTCGAAACGTCTGTGCGCAACAATTTCAGGTTCAAGGAATCACAGCCCGACGAACATCCGAACCTCTCTCTCTCTGTTCGTCGGAGGAATATTCAAAACCGTGATGCGGCGTCGAAATTCTTCTCGAAACAGTTCCACGCCGAAACGTTCCACGAGAAGCCAGCCCAAGCTGCCACGAAGAAGAAGACGACGATGAGGATGCGCGTATTACGCGCACCACGTGGCAAGTACAGCTCTTCGATCTACGGCTCGCGTTAGAGAAAGCTACCTGAGCTGTATTACGTTTATCTAATTGCTCCCGGAGCAAATACCCGGCCGGGGAAATATCATCGAAGGATCGGTGCGTCGAACCGATGATTATCCCTCAGCCCGAGAAGGCCGCGGAGCGCGCGTTACATTGTTATTATAATGAAACAAGGATAAATACAAGCCGCCGGTACACGTGATCGGTGCAATTACCTTCTTATGATGATTTTCGTGGCGGTGGAATCGGCGAGGGGGACGGAGGCCGCAGCCAGCAGCCGCCACAGTTCGCTCGGCCCTCGAAGAAATTATCAGAAATTATGAGCGAAGAAATTGGTAGTCTAGCCCGCGGTTGATTGACAGCCGGTCTGCCTGCCAGTCCTCTCCCCGTTGCCATCCCCCTTTCGTCCTCTGCCCCTGAACCGCCACTGCTTCCACCTTTCACCGGGCCACGTCTTTCCCGATTGTCCCTCGGGACTGACCATCCTCTACGATCGAAAGCCTTCGCTCCGTCTCTCGTTTGACGCTTCCTCGTCACTCGCTTTCTTTGCACCGGGTCGTCTAGCTCCTTCGCGTCCACGCGGAAATTCGAAGGCAATTTTTCCCGCGCCGCCGTTGCAATAGACCGAGCCTGGCAGTTTTTCCAATTGCGATTTTTCAACAGTTTCGCCAAGTCGAACGGCTCCGTGGAAGACGACACGGGCGGTTGCGCAACACCTGTCAACGTCCATTGTTGCGACGGGACTCTATCGAAATTCTGCTTGCCGGTGAAAAATCTGCGAGGCTTGGGGGATCGGTAATTTCGCAGTCAATCGGGCCGACATCTGCGACCGGCAGACGTGGGTATTAAGCGCGAAAAAAATTTCTTTTTAATGCGGCTAATCGATTCGCTGAAAACGAGTCGCCGACGTTGCCTCCGCGTTCTTCTTTTTTTTCCGTCCCTTCCGCGTGCTCTTTCCTTTCTGCTCGCCCCCCTTTTTTTCTTCTTCCTTTTATCCCCCTTTTTCCTTCTATTCCGTATCCATAGTTCGCCGCCGTGTTACACGAGCGCGGAATAGAACGGGCGCCTCGAAGAAACGCCGAGCGACGTGCACGCGATGCGCATAATTCCGATAATCGAGACTTTATTTCATACGCGGCGTTCCTTTAATTGTTGTTTATTATTCCAACGCGAGATTCCGCGGCGATACAGGGACTTCAATGCCCCCGGCGTCGCCCGACACGCGTTCACTCGCGAAATGAAAGCCGATGCAGTTCCATTGGAACGCTTCTTTTAATTTTGAAACATAGCCTTCCGGTTCTTAATAGCACCCGCGTCGAATTAAGCCGCTCGCGAAATCTACGCGCTTGAAGAAACTCTGGCAGCGCACGAACGTCGACGCCATTTTGGTTCCCGTATTGCAACATACGATACGGTTCTTGCATTCAATCGGGAAGATGTCCT
Organism: Nomada fabriciana; assembly: GCA_907165295.1. Classification (NCBI taxonomy): domain Eukaryota; kingdom Metazoa; phylum Arthropoda; class Insecta; order Hymenoptera; family Apidae; genus Nomada; species Nomada fabriciana. Next base: position 16,110,812 of record OU015690.1, read on the forward strand.
TTTCGTGGAATTAAAAGGCGATCAGAGCTGTGACAACTTTTGTGATAGCTTTACGCCGCGGTAATTGCGACGAGTCGCTTCTCGTCGATATTCAATTGCAAATCGTTGCGGCGCGATTAAGAAAGAAACGGTGCGAAGAAAGAGGAAAAATCGGCGAAGCTCGCCATGGATGGCGTCGAGGTACGAACAAGATGGCCGCGTTTGCATCTCGCTCCACTGCTTGCAATAATTAAAGCGTTCGTTCTTGATGCAAGAGTTCTCGCGGCCCTGGCTTCTTTTCTTTTCCGTCGACGTACCGACCGATCTGGCTCGGAATTTCTTTCCACCTGCTGCCTCGAAATTGCGTTTCCTGGACTTCAAGCCTGCAAACACCGCAAGCGAAACTCCTCTGCGATAATTAAGTATAGGAACTGCCTTCGAATCGTTCCGACAATTAAAGGTACTTCTCCGCTTCCTATACACCTAACTCTGTTTTATCTGTCTAATAATATTAAGTAACAATGCTTCGAATGCATATTTAACGACCATGCAGGTTCCATTTAATCAGTTCAAACTCGAAGAGCAATCACGTAATCTGAGTTAAGGGGGGACACTCAATTAGAAGTATGAAATTTAGCAGATTTTTAAAGTTTTTTTTACAGAATACCAATTGTACAATCTTTTCGTGACTTAGAGGCTTCTTTATTATATAGTTAAGTGTCAGAAAAATATTTTTGTTTCTCGAAAAGATTTAAAAATGGCGGAGTTTCCGCAGTAATTTTGCAATAAAAAAGTACTTTCTTGAACGATTTTCAATATGATTGCAGTTCAAATAGAAGGTAATAGTATAATGAACATCTGCGCCAAGTTTGAATGAAATCGGTTAAATAGTTTTTCAGTTATCTTTCCCGCCAATTTGAAAAGTACAGGTTTCGGGAAAACGCGTTGCAAGTTTCGAAGACTGCCTGGTGCCGAGCGGACATCAGTGACGTTTATCAGCTGTAGCACCGTTTAGAGCCTGAATTTCGCCATAAAACTTTGGGATTATATTTTTAACACATTAAACTGTCATTTTATAGAAAAAGATATTATCGATTTTTCGATGATTCTAATTGAGTGTCCCTCCTAAAACGACCAACCCAAAAATGATCTCGCCAAGCTCATCAGAGACGCGAACGAAACTCTGTACGACGAGGAGCACGTCGCAGCAGCGTTAGTCAGGCATCCAAAGGGTTAATTCGTAAAGCCAGATCGATGTCCGGGTTCAATTAGATTTCGGCCAGGGTCCAGTCGAAAGGAAACCGTCCGTCGTGGACTATTAACGATGACTCGAGCTTCCACGGAATGGCGCGGGTCCGCACGGATTCGTAGTAACGCTTTAACAGGGCCAATTTCGCGATATAAAAGTGGCCGGGGGTCGGTGCTTGGATAATGCCGCCAGTTCACTTCCTTCCAAGGAACCACCAGTCGGTTCTGCGAGCGGGCCCAACAAAAGAAGCGTCCACCGTCCCGTGTTTTGTGTGTACTGCGCAGCCCGCGGCGTTTATTAGAGGCCCGGGATTTTCGTCTGACCCGTCGTTTCAACCCTGACAAGGAAATCACTTTCAACGTCCAGGCTAATTTGGGCCCGATCGATCCCGATACAAATTTCACATCCCTCCCCCTTAAAGCGAGGGCCTATAATTGCGCCAACGCTCTGGCCCCTTGGATCGTGAGACTCCTTTCACGATCTTTCGTCGAGCTTTTGTTCCCCGTCCTCGCCTCTCCTTCCCCACCAATTTTTCCATTTTCTCCGAACGTCAAGGAAGAGATCCCTCTTCCGTTTCATTTCTGGATACACTGTTTCCGACAGCAATGTTCCTATCCTGCTCCTCGTCTCGATACGCTCGTCACCCTTGACACTTGGTTCACGGGCAAGTATGAACACCTATTTTCACCGACTTCCCTCAGATGAACGATTTTCTTTGAGGAATTAATGATTTCAATTGTGTCAATAATTGTTGTCTTTCGAATTCTGAGATGCTTTAATTTAACGCGTTCCGTATACGTAGTGATAACAACACCCGACAGTAATATCGACCCAAGGAATACCCTCCCACGACGAGCACCTTCTTCTTATCTGTCTTATCCAGTTCTTATCTTTACTACATGATTCCCTATTTTTTCGCTCCTCGACCACTAGACTCTGCCGTCCCGCATCGCCCACAGTGTTTCAAATGGCATATTTTACTGGGAAAAATTATTTTTTTGCGTTTTTGGGCTTATATGAGTATTTTATTAATACAAAACCAATTATTTCTGCGATAAAGTTATTATTTTTTACTAAGAATATTAATAACATAAAATTAGATAACAACAGAAATTCCTATTGCACTTGAATATAGAATAGAATAAAAACATATTTCATTTCATTTCATTATATCCAAGTTCACTCGCCACATGTCTGGGCGCGTCAAAAGCGGAGAAGCTAAGGGTAAAGCGCAGTCTTGTTCAAATCGGGATGGAATATTTGGCGTTTAATTATCTTCAATAGTATCTTTTCATTTTATCGCACTACATAATCCGGGGTAAGCAATACAAAATATCTGTGGGAAAATTTTTCTTTGTTAGTACCTCTTCTTGGTCGTGCTCATGTCGGACGTGAACGCTAATGATAGATTATTCGTTTCGCATACTTTTGGAAATTTTTACAGGTAGAACTGTTTTTTAAATGAAAGCTTAAAGTCTCTACTTTTCGTATATTTAATTTTAGCGCGTGGAGTCGCGTGGAGCATATTTTCCATGACTGACGAATCATAACATAATGTCAGATTTTACTAACAATAAGAATTAATTCTTTCACTAGAACTTCGATTTACAACAATACAAAAAAGTTATTAATAATTTACTGTTATTGAAGGTAAAATAAATGCTTTGAGATGCTAAATCCATCGTGACATTTGAACTTATATCCATTTTAATAACATTGCAGAGCAATTTTTGTTGACCAAAAAGTGTGCTCGATCAAGGCCCAAAAAATTGTTTGCTAGAAGTCGTACTTTGACCGCTCTGTAAACATTGAACCAGTCGGTTTAGTGTATTAATATTCTGGAGTTCTAATACATTCTGTGTAAAAAGTATCCAGAATTTATCATTTGAAAGATGCGCGTAAGAGATATCGCCACAATTTTTTTTCTGTTAGTTGTTAGCACTGTAATAATTATTTAAGCGTCATGAGGCGTTTGCAAGAGAATATTCGCCGAGAACGGTCCAATTTGTGGAAGGACAATTCATGGATCTTGCACCGCGATAATGCACCATCGCACAAAGCCATCGTTGTGCAACAGTTTTCGGCGAAAAACTCGACAAATGTCATCGACCAAGCACCGTACTCACCTGATATGGCGCCGTCTGACTTTCTCCTATTTCCAAAATTAAAATTACCACTTCGGGGAAGGCGTTTTGAGTCGATTCAAGCCATAAAAGAAAATTCGCTGAAGGAGCTTAAGACCATACCTCAATCAGCCTATGAAAAATGTACGGAGGATTGGGTCAAGCGCTGGCATAAATGTATTGCACTCGATGGGGCCTACTTCGAAGGCGACAAAACAAATTTCGATGAATAAATTACTTTTCTCGTGTTTTATTTAACAATTCCGGATACTTTTTACACAAAATATACATAACTATTCTAGATTACATTGAAACACGTTTTTTCTCGAAATTCGAACACGATTTTTGTCCACCTAAATATGTCATTTGAAACACTGCACGACGGCTGATTCCGACGCGAAATACCAGATAAGGGAGCTTAATAACCGATCGGCTGTGTATTACGGAGCCCCGGGGACGGCGTAATTGCACCGAGGCCAGGATGCGGAGGATGATCGCTCCCATGCATCCCCCGACGCGGTGCGTTCCGTCTGGTAGATCACGCCACGCGAATGTGCAGATACAAGGCACGTCAGTGCATCCCGGGGAAGGAACTGGAATGGCCGACGCCGACGCCCGGAGCCGGCGATTGCTCAAGCGGTCTCGGGCCGGATGGCCGCGAGGCGGCGGAGAACCGGAGGAATTTCAGAGCGGAGGTGCGATAATGAGTAAATTGAGCCCCGAGTACGCCGAGTTACTGCCGAGATGAAAGGACCTGCGAGCTAAGCGGTCTCAAGGCCATTTCTCGCGCAAACGCGGCCCCACGCTGCTTCTCGCCACCACCTTGGATCGCGTCGCTCATTTTCGCGATTATCTAGCTTCCTGTCGCTTCTCGTTGGCCGACCACTGCAGGTAGAAGTCGTGGAGGGCGATGGCGCTCGTTCGGCTGGGTAATTTCAACGTGGAGGAAGTCGGCGGATAGATATCGCGGATATTGTTTCTGTTTTGCGGGGCGGATTCGAATTGATTTGGCGACGCTGTTCGGCTGTTCGGCAAGGAAGTGAGAAGTTTCACCGATCGTCCGACGGCGGAGTTGAATTCTTCGGGCCTCGATCGATGAGTTTCAAGAGAACGAAAAGGTACAGGTATCCGATCAAGGCTGATTGGCGTATCTTTGAAAAATGTGCGAGATAAATTACAGGCTTTTATAAAGTTGACTCTTTGCCTGGGTTAAAGATGAATCCTCTTAATGAACGGTTGCAGCTCGTCATTACGCGCCGTGGCGTTTCGATACACGCAGAATGAAATTCCAAGTTGAACTTTATTGCGCGATGTTCTTTTCTTCGCGGTGCCTCCACCGCAGCCGTTCGGGAACACATTGGAATTCCACGCGTTCGCCGCATTGTTAACACGAATGTACACGATATTCCAGCGATCTGACGCAACGAGAAAGTTCTCGGTTCATTGTCTGGGATGCGAGGCGCACGAAAAAGGAAAGAAAAAGAGAAACGAAAAGGGAGGCGAAAGGGAGTTGCACAAGATCCACTGCGCAAGAGGCCGTCGTGTACCTACATAAGTGCACGCGTTGATAATTGTGATTAATCCAGTAATTATCAGCGGGTTCTTTTAATAGCCTGGAAAACGATGCAACGTTTAATGACTAGTGTCACGGATGTCACGTTGCCCTAGTTCTCAAACAATTCAGCAACTGGCGATTGTTATACATATCTTCTGGTTAACGGTGGACGCGCGAGTCTAAATTAATCCTCGCCGGATGAAACGTGGAAACGAAACGAAGCAATGAATTTTCAAATAATTCCGTCGAAAGTCTCCGGCACATTCTTTTGATCGTTACTCTGGACTCGTGTTCGGCGAAATACGCCATAGCGGCGCCGCATAGGATCATCCGCTTCCGAATTTTTTCTTACGCGGGTATCCCGACCGATTTCTGATGAATAAAAGATCGCCGTGTATAGGTACGTGGACGTTTCACGTGGACGTTCGAAACGATCGGCCGCCATCGAAAATTGTTGTTCCTCGGGGATGCCGGTAGCCGTGAAGGCTATCACGCTAGCCAGAAGGAGTACGTTCATTCTCGTTCATCGAAGGGACCGGCCCTCCTAGACCCGGCTTGGACAGGCCAATTATTTGAAAATTACTGGAACCTATCCGCTTTCTTGGCCTCTCTTTCGAAACGAAAGTTATTCCACACGCGAGCCCCATCATCGCTCACCACCGAGCTACCCCTTTGATAAACCGATCGGGACGCGATTCCACATCTTCGCCAGTTCACTTTGTCCATGGAAACGGTGATGGTAAATTGAAAGCAATACGATGGCGGATGTGTCTCGTAGCGTAGCAAATTATTCGGTACGCGAAAGCCGCTGTTGGATATTTACTAGTGATAGTAAATATATTATGATATATCGTGCTCAGAGCAAAATTGTATCAACGTTCTTAGAAATGTCTTACTAATAGAGATAGAAAAAGAACCAGGTGGGTCTGTACTTGGCGAGTGAAAAGGGCCTAGGTTGCAAAATGAGACAATGCGCATTCCTAGGTATAAGTGGACCCCAGTTCTTTGGGTGTTTTCGTTCAGTTCGAGGGAGCATATCAGAGTGAAAGAACATTCCTTCTCAGCTGTTTTAAATACATCGATTGAGAAAGATATACAGTAGATTTCGGTTAATAGGGACCGCCGTTTATTCGGGGCAGATACTGAAGAATGGAAACAAATAACTACGCTTGTTTCTACAACGCTTAGAAGGGACATATCGCCGTTTTATTGGGACAGTTTACGGTCGTACAGTTTACAATTGAAGATACAGTAGAGTCCATTATGAAGTAGTGCTACTGATTGGAAATATAGATCCCAAACGTAAGAAAGGACAATACGAATAAGAGAAAAACAGTTTAAGAAGTCGGAATTATATTGAAGTGAACTCAGGTTGACACGCTCCAGTCGTAGCATAATGACCACGGGTGTTGCGGGGTATACAGCACATCGTTTTCCCATCACAAGACCAGCGCATCACAAGATCACACGAATTATTGTTAGCTTTGTTTGCATCCTTAAACAGACATTTGGATTCAGGACCGAATATTACATACGTTTTTCAATAAATCGTTTTTGCCTTCATTTTGTACTTTTCTTGTTATAATAAACGCAATGCCACCCTCTTTTATGTATGTGCGAACCATCTTTACCTACATGTATAAGTTATTAACGCATTTATAGTCGTACAACTAATTAAATAACCAAAAAAAAGAGTGATTCGTTTAACCCCAAATGAAGCGATCCGATTCACCCCACGTAATAATAATTTTAAGGTGAATAAAATACGTAAACAAATTATGATATATTTGTGAAAATTATATCAAATATTATTTCTGGACACTATATACCAACTATACCAACTAATAATATTAAACACATTTCGATCTTAAAGCTTATCTTTTATTTTTAAAAAATAAATTGTAAGCTATGTATTTCAGATCTGCGCCAAAATTATTACGATCGTCCGCGTAACGCAAACATGAAATGCGTTTAGTGTGTCAACACTAAACGGTATTGTAAAAAAATAAAAGCACAATCGAAAGAGGTGCATAGAGAGGGCGTGACGAGTGTATGCACGACCTAAACCATTTTTTCCATACTAACATAACAAATTTCAACTAAATTGAAACAGGGTCTACCCTGTTTCAAATGTTTTATTCGACCTATTATATTACTGTCTAGGCTTAAAATATTAATGAATTCGACTATCGAGCGTCTTCTCCTTACATTAGCATAAGTTCTCTCTCACCATTAGTATGTAAGTAGTTCCTACATATGGTAACCTCTGTCTAAAAAAGGGTTCCACCCGTTCAAGAAAATAAAATAAATAAATAAAAATAAATGTGAAACATTTGGTGCAATCAATAGGGAATCAATTTCTCCTCGCCATTTTCACCCGTCCGTTCTGCAACGAGAAAAATAAACGAGTTTTCAGTACATCTGCGAACTGTTTATCCATGTTCCTCCCGCAAAACGCGAGATCCGTTTTCCTCGCGGGGACGCGCGTGATCCGTCGAGCTTCACGCGACCGGGTTCGCCATGTCGCTTCTCCTCCTCGTCCTCTCCGCTCCTCTTATCCCATTCAACGATCTCGCCGTGACAGAAATAAAAGGTGGTAACTTTGAAGCGTACAAAAACAGGGGGAAAGCATAGGTGTGTTTCCAGGGATCAAGATTAGCCTCTGTCTAAACCGCGGTTTCAAGCGAAACGATTTCACGTCGCGTTGTTCCGACGTCAATGCGGCGCGATAACGGACGTGCTTAAATCGTGATAATGAACCGTGCACGTATGTCACAGGTGTATAAAGTTAACAACGTTTAATAATGCACGTGGCTGGCGACGATGATGCTTCGCTATCGATAAACGCTCGGTCGGTTAACGTTTCCAGAGGGAGAGAGAGAGAGTGAGAGAAACGGGGTATCGATAACGCAGCAACTGCATATTCCCACGAATACACGAGTCGACGGTAACAAAAAAATAAACAAAGAAACGTTAAAAAAGAATGAACGAGGGAAGAAATATTATCACACTCGAACGTCACGTATCCTGTGGTCTCCGAGACGTCGCTGTCCTCCCGACATACCTCGCCATGGCACGGAAATTGCGCGCAGAATACTATAACGAGGCCCCGTTGCTGTTTATTACTCGTCATCCTGCTGAAAGACGGCCCCGTAACGGGAAATCTGCCTAACGATCGATCCTCCTGATAGCACCGGTTCCGCTAACCACGATGATCATCTTGTCTTTCAATCACGCCGGGTTCGTATGCGGAGTAATGTTACTTCGGTGGTATTTTGTTGCTCGCGGATGATATTAGCTAAAGGACGGCGGGGGTATTTTTCTCGGTGTTCGTCGGAGGTAAGGTTCGGTGACGGTAGAACGTCGGGGGGCGACGTTGTCTCAATTTCCGTCGTCGTGCAAGCGTGCGGTTGCGTAAAGGGTTAATTCAATTCGTTCATTAGCTCGGCGACAAATAGCCCGCGGAGAACGAATTTAGTCACGATAGTACGTGCAAGGTGAAGACTTGGTGACGTTCGAGTGGCTTCGTTGCGAAATAAATTGAAGCCTGATAATTCGATCGAACGATTCACCATTTCAGGCGACCCACAACGAAACGAAACGTATAGTGCATATACAATGCTTTGTAACATAAACTTCTGCCACAGACATTCCACTGATCTGAATTTGTCAACCAAAACGAAAGAGATTTCTCCTTTTCAGAAACCTTCGCGAACGAAAATCGTCCACCTTCAGGTGTCTCGGGAGCTCGTCCTCCATTATGGACCACGCCATTCGAGCATCCCGTGCCGATCCAAAGGGCGAGCAACTAAAAATCCTGCGCCAATAAGAAGGGGGTGACATTCTAACGAATAAATCCAGCAAATTAGCAAACGAAATCTAATCTGCAAGGGTGGCCAAGTTCAACTAACACCCCGGCGTTCCTTGGATTCGTCAGAGAAGCGGGTGCAGTTTGCAACCGTCGGACCGGGACTGGTCTGCCGAGGAGAATAAAAAAAGCAGCCAGAAACGGGGGGGAAAAATCGAGAAAACGAAGGAATGCACGCGACCAAGATGGCGTCGCATTGTGTGCACTCAATACACAGGGACGGGACGCACGAAACAGGAATGGAAGCCGCGGGAGAATGGGGATAATTGCGTTGGAAATGCAGCAAGGCTCCTCCCCTTATTCAAACCTAAAGGCTGCAACTGCAAGTGCCAAGCTGCTCACTTTGCAGCGCGCACACATGACACGTTCCCGACCATTGTCCACGGGGGCACATCGATATAAAGTGCTCCGCCTTGCGTCCTACGTGCATGCGTGTCGCATCTGCATGCGAAATCAAGGGTCCGCTGAGAAATCTGATCGACCCTTCACGCATCGACCTATCGAGTTTCGAGCGCTGCCACGCGGTCGTAGGTTCTTTCATCGCAATTCTATTCGGATATACTGGCTTAAAGGGGGCGGGCACGCAGTAGGGTCGAGCAGTGGAATTGCATGATTATATGCGAGTAGATGTATTGTTCTAACTGATGAAATTGCTGACACGAGATATGATATTGGTTAACATAGTGGACGTTTCGTTTTTATTGAATTTTATTACAGTACCGGTTTTTCGAGGAGTATATTTTTGTCGATTGCACTGCGATTTTGGGCTTTGCCCGAGGCAACAGTTTTGTGCTCGGTTACGTATCGTATTGGGGACAGGTTGGTGCTCAGTGTTTCATTATGTTTATTAATATGAAGTTAATACGGAATGTGTAGTGACTAAGTTGATAATGCTTCGGTGCGGAATTTCATATTCGCTGATTTATTTATGCGCTGGATAGCATTACCATATTCGGAAAGCTTTCTTCTGTTTCGTCGATTAATTCTTTAGATGTTATCGATAATTTATTCTATTTAGTCCGACAGGATTATACTGACTCATGAATTTAATTAATAGTAATTCTGAGCGCAAATTTTATCGGTACCTCGATCTTCTTTCCAGGTGAATACTCGAGCGATTTTCAGATACGTACGTGCTGTCTAAGGAATGACGTATTTATCGAACCACTGATTTGCCAGTCACCAAAAATGTTGAGGAATATTTTTGCTAATAGCTATTTTTTTCCAATTTCTAAATCAATTCGCTGGGAACGAATGAGTAAACAAATTTTAAGGATTGACACAATTACTTACATCTCTAATCTACTTCCATTTCTTCTTAACATGTTCCTCTTTTCCATTGTGAAATAACGACAAACTGTTTTATAATTGTTTTATGATTATGTGAATATTATTGACTCACGATGAAATTCGATTACTCTGTTTTTATTTTAACGAATTCTAGGGCAATCGATGTACCTTTTTGGCTCGAATTCCTGGGTATCTGAATTCCCCATTAGCAATTCCATTTCCATTTCAGTCACAACGTTAGCAACAGATTATAGAAAGCGATGTCAACACTCGCGATGGTAGGAATCGAAATGTAAATAAATATAAAGATATGCTTTTATTCGCTGCCACAAGGAAAGCATTAATACGTCGACTGTGGAGCAAAACAGGGAATAAAAAGCATCAAAAGTGCCGCCCGATATAGTTACATATCGAATCCACAATAAACGTGATATAACTAATCATTTGCAATGAAAACGATATCAAACACGAAAGTGTTGTTTAAAACCATAGGCGAGACAATTCAATTTTTTTCAACATGTTCTAAGCAAATGCAATTATTCCAACTTCTCAGCAAGGTTTAACAATGATCGTGGGCTTAAAGTAAAGCTAGAGGTATAAGCTATGATCTACAACAGGTGTGCACATTATTTCATGCCAGGTTATTTTGTTGTTAACAGATATAATGTTTAAACAATTATTACGGCTGAGAGGATGAAGTAACAGCAACGGGGTATTTTTTTCTGTGTAGCTTATTCTCTTCCCTTTCATTTGATCTCTTATAGATTAAAAAACAACCATCAGGAGCCGAGATAATAATTTTTAAAAAGTTTATCGGTAACGTTGTGGGTGACATGGAAATGGTAAGGGGGTACTAATGCCGCACAGCCATCGATAATCAGGTATGTGGCGCCATCTACCGTTTGCGGCATTTCCGCAGTTTGCCGCGCCTACAAAACTAAATGTCTGGATGACATCGTTAATTTAAACAATTGCGTTTTTCTTGGCTTCTAGTGCGAATTATTCAACCGAACTGGGCTCATATTAAAGATACGACACATAGCTATCTCCCTCCAACAGTTGTAACAATATGGCAATTATGGTTTAAAAGTTATTAACAATTAAAAAATCGGCAAAAATGCTGTCCGGGTCACTGCAATTATCTCGGCATTTGGGGGTGCTAGATTAATGATCGAGTACTAAGAATAAAGGTAAAGGATTTAGCTATACTTTAATAAATGATTAACAAATGTTGCATGCGCCGTTTATTTTTTATTAACAATTTAACAATTGGTATGAGAATTGCACCGAAACTATGGATCAAGCTTTTTCCAAATGTGAATGAGATTATTCCTTGAACCGAGGGATTCAATTTGAGATGTCGTTGATTCAAATCGGCACAGCAGAAGCTGAGATAACAATTTTTTTAAATTTTATCGGTAACGATATGTCGATAAGCGGACATGTGGCGCCATCTCGCGTTTGCGGCATTTTCGCAGTTTGCGGCACCGCCAAACCCGAATTTCTGGATTACATCGTTAATTTAAACAATTGCTTTTTTCTCGGCTTCTAGTCTGTATTTTTGAACAGAACTTGGTTTAAATTAAAGCTACGGCACATACGAAAATGAACTGCACATGAAATAATGTTCACACCTATAGGAGATGGTAACTTATACTTATAGCTTTAATTTATGTCGTATGGCCATTAATGTAGCTCGCCGGGAAGTGGCAGTAATCGCATTTGTTTATACTTTTTGATTTCGTTTTATAATTTTTGATTTATAATTTGAAATGAATTATTAAATTGTTTATAAAAAATAAAACGCCCATGCATCCTCTGTAAATTGATTATTGTCGTGTATCAGCATCCTTTACCTTCTTTTTATGCACCCGATCATTGATCTAGCGCCTTCACAAGTCGAAATAATTGCAACGACCCGAAGTGCATTTTCGCCGATTTTTTAATTGTTTATAAGTTTTAAACCACAAATGTCATATTGTTGAAACTGATGGAAAGGATAACTATGATTCGTAGCTTTAATTTAAGACCAGTCCGGTTAAGAAATAAGCCCCAGAAGCCGAGAAAAACGCAATTGTTTAAATTAACGATGTAATCCAGAATGTCGGATATGAAGGCACGGTAAACTGCGAAAATGCCGCAAACGCGAGATGGCGCCACATGTCCCTTTATCGACATATTGTTATCCATTAAATTTTAAAAATTGTTATCTTGGCTCATGGTGGTTGTTTTTTAATAAATGAGGTATCAAATGAAAGGGAAACGGATAAGCTACACGAGAAAAAATACCTCGTGGCTGTCACTATATGTAGCTGGCTGTAATAACAATTTTAATTGTTTAATAGTTTATAACAAATGAACCGTACATGGAATAATATTCACATCCATTGGAGGTGGTAGCTTATACTCCTGGCTTTAATTTAGATCCTCTGGTCATTGGTGCAGCTCGCCGGCAAGACGAAGTAATTTAATTTGTTTATAATTTCTTTAAACAAATTCAATTATCTTGGCTTCTGCTGTGCCGATTTTAATCAACGACCTCTCAAATTACAGCTCTCGGGCAACGCTGTGCACCTGTTTTGAAATGATCCTCTTGTACAGTTACTGTGGGGATTACTAATCGGGGAAAGAAGTTGGAAAAAGGTCAAAAATTTCCACGAAACTAAAGCCCCGTATCAATTAATTAGTACGACATTCTGCACGAATTTATGTAATGAAAATACATTTTCTTAAACCAACAAATATTGGGATTGGGCATACACTTTTATCGAAAGGGTAATACAGGGGTATCATAATGTAGAAGGGGAAGAATGATCAAAGAAGAGAGTAGAACATCAGTACGATAACTTTTGAAGAAATCGTTCCTATGACCGCAATTTCCGTGCTTTTTCACAAACATGCAGAGGATAAAGAAGTTAGTAATAATGTTCCGCTATCACACATTGTGTAACTTCATTATTTTTATTTCGTATTAACTTAGGAATAGTTTGTAATTTTCGAACACAACAATAATGTGGGGAAATGTTGAATCTCGTAACATTTCTGAGAATCGACTATCTAATCCAAAGACAATACTGACTCAATGGAGTTTCTGTTTCTTGCTTGATATTTCAGACCATTGAAACAATTCAGTGGACTTCCAAAAGTTCTTCGATCGGCCGATATATAGATAGGTTGCAGACTGAGAATGAAAGGCCTCGTAGAATCTAGAAAGTTATACATACAAATTCTGAGCACGAGTAACTCACGAATCAATGGCACAATATCGTGGATGATTTAGTTACATGAGGATTGAATATGGGTGATGGGTTATAAAAAAAAAGAATGTCTTTTGAAATACGTTTATTTTACATGGAGAAGAACTGCTTCCCTTCAAACGTATTAATACATGATCTTCTTACATGAACACTTGAACAGTTTTGGTTTCATTTTTCAGATGATACGTTGGTAAATTAACAATTGTGCAAATATTAATGTTTGTACTTTCGAAGTTTCCTTAATATAGAATAATTAATTTATGAAAATACATTTCAATTATCGATCGTTGTTTCGAATTATGACATCAATAAATTAATTTACTAACAAAGTGTGCCTCTTCGTGAGAAATGGAAGTAGTACTGACCTGAAGATAAATCTCCAATTGTCGATCGTTGTCCAATACCATTTAGCGTGACGGCCTAAATTGGACGAAATGGAAGAAAGTAATTATCAATACGAAACTATCAAAAGTTGGCGAGGCTGTTATTTAAATATAAAAGATAATAGGATAATACAGAAATTATTATATAAGCATTCAATGCAACATGCATATGAATGCATCCAATTGATCCATGCAATATTGATTGATGCGTTATGGTCGTATCTTCAGCATACCTTACTTCTAATGAAATTTTCATGTTAATATTATTTATAACTAGAGATTAGTAATTATGTAATTTTGTTGATGCGACTGAACATTTCCCCCCAATGAAATGGGAGAAACTGGTTTACTTTGTTGCAACACATCATCATTACTATTATTATAATTGTAACATTTTTCAAAAATACTTTCTTAAAGCGTGTAATAAATTAGTTAGAAACAACACGGAAAAACAAGAAAAATACTTTCCTAACGTCGCACAGTTTCATTAATAGCTTAACATCATGCAAGCTGCTGTAAACGCAGCAAATAAAATGGACCACCGATTAAAGTTATTTTTTTCATAACATTATTCGCGTTAATATTTCAAACAGTGTGTATAGAAGAAACAAAAAAATGTTCGTTGTTCTATTAATTCTACCGTAATACACGAATGCGAATCGTATTCTGACAGAATCAGAAAGCAACGGTGCAATCGATGCAACAAGCTTTGCGTTAACACTGGTACCTCTAGATTTCAGTCTGCATTTTCGTGTCATCGTGTTCGGGATTGTTGTTTAATGATTCAACACACTCCTCGACACTTATCGTAGACGAATTTTCCGGCTGAAAGTATCATATAAGTACTATTTTCGATTACGTTCGTTGCATTCCAAGCTCTTCGATTTATCAATCATTCTATTCACGCTACATGATACAAGTTTCGAATTTCGCGAATAAACATTTATGCCGTTTCGTTTACGCCTGATGCATTTCATGGATCTTCGAGGAGTAGGATGCGACAATGTTCGCGGAACTTCTTTCCTTCGGGATGTTTTATTCGACGTCGGTATAACATAATCAATATTGCATATTTATGTGACACAAAGAAAATAAGAGAAGAAAGTGTGAGGAACATACAGAGAAGGTTGATTCAGATAAATAACAGATGTGTGATAAGGAACCAACAACACCGATCAAGAAAACATATTCAACAAAGGACACGTGTAATTAGTGGTAAAATTCAGAAGATCCGTCCTTGAACGGAAATTGATTTTAAGTATTATCTACGAGAGTTTGATTCATTTTAAAGTGCATAAAAATATTTAAAAAATCTTCGTACTTAAAATATATTTTATCATTCATTATAAATTAGTTTAATTCTATTCGTTTGAGATCTTTGAGTAAATAGATATGCTAATTCTTTCAATGTATTCAAGGACAGAGACCTATCCACGCGAGGAGTATTATCTCGATATTTCTCTTACCGATTTCACGAAATCATTGCTATCAGTATGCTCATCATTAGACTCATCTCGCTGTTCCTCGTCTGGATTCTGCTTTTTAGTATCGTCTTCTTCCTCTTCGTCTTCGTCTTCCTCGCCTGCTTCTTCTTCCTCGCGTTCTTCCAGTTCCGGTTCCTCCTGCAGATCTTCCATTGACTGTAAAAGATTTTTTCAGAGCTATAAGGCAAAATCATCAAAACTAACAGCGTTCGTTTCTTGCATTCTATTGTTTTTAGTTTTGCATTTGTTCTATATGTCACGAATTTTGATTTAAAAAAAGTATGCTTCGAAACATGCAACAGCAAATATTATAATAATACAATCATCTTTCTCGCACAAATTACAAGAATAAAAAAAATCAAGTATTTGTCTTAAAATTAATCAAATATTTGTCATGCTGCTGTAAATTAATTGATTCTAGAGTAAGGTTAAAATTATTCATTTATATATCTTTTAAAGCATTCCAAAGTGAACCTGCAAAGTAGACACAGTTTACAGAGAAGCTAATTAATTTACTTATCGACAATATTTTTCGATAAAACGCGTTAAAATAAGGTTCCCTTTAACTGAAATAATAGCAGACATTTCGGCATTACTCGAGTATCCACTTTGCAAGTTTCTTAGAACTTAATACGTAATTTTTATAAAAAAAAGAAAAAATCTTTACGAATGGATTTGGTTTCGGAGATTTAGTGATGATGCCTGTATTTACCCCTAGGAGCTCCTTCGTCTCTGATTCTTCATCTGCTGCAACAAAGTACACTTACGTGAAATCGATAAAACATCAGTACTAAAAGTTCGATTAAAATAATTAACATCCTTTCTTAATTTCTTAATCATCCAGAAAATTGCAATTCAAGAATTTCTACAGCTGTCCAAACTTCTTAACACAATAAAACCCCAAAAGCAAATAAAACACTCTCGAGATCCAGGAGTATCTTCCAAAAGTACACGACACACGCAAAACCAGATCGACGAAGTACTCCAAAATTATACCAATAGTTTCTCAATGAAAAAAAAACCGTCCAATTAACACGCCCAGTGACGTGTCAAATTGATATAAATTCGCGCCCCCTGTTCCATCTATAGTCCACATTTCTTACAAATTATAATATTCAGAAGACTACGTAAATATTCAAATACTTAATGACAGTGTTCCCCGTGACAAAGTGATCGAAACCACCCGATTAGAAATTTCATCGCGGTTCACCGACGGTGCACGCGTCAATCAACGTAACGTAATTCAAATACCAGCCAAGAACTTACCTTTAATATGAACCCTTTTATCGTTGACTAAATCTTTCTGTTCCGTGTTAACCAGTGGCTTGTACTCCTTGACCGGGGCCTTCATATGATTGCCATTGGGCCTTTTCTCGTCATCGGCCACGTTTTTGAAGCCCACCGTTTTCACGCCGCCTGCCAATGGCTCCGTGTACTGTTGCGATTGCCACCTTTGAGAACCAGAAGCCGACGGCGTCGTCGCGCCCGCGACTCCTGCCGCTCGTCTGCGACGTCGATCTTTCCTCGCGCTTCGCCAAACCTCGTAAATGCAACCGATCACCGCCGTCACGAACACGCAACACAGCGCGATGAAGATATAAGTACCAGCACCTTGCTCCTCTTGCGTCGCGTCGGAGTACTGAGACTTGTACAATATCCTCTCCGGTGGATCTTCCACCCAGGCTTTGTCGCGACCCTGATAGAAAATTTGTACCGACCTCTGAGCGACATTCCGGACATTTGTTATCTTGGGAAAATCGTTGCACTTCCTAGCATTCCTTTTTTTTTAAATTATTTTTCGGTTGTGGAGATTAACTGTTTCCTACGTCGCGGTTCGATACGAGAAAAGATAGATCACACTTTCGGCAGTTAAACGGAGTATCCAAGTGTGAATAAAGTTTGCACTGTTCTGTGCGTTTACATTTGCACTATTAATGGTACTAGAATGAAAGAGTTACATTGGAAGTCTATTGTAGACCATCAAGAAGGTCCGTTTATGTTTGAACTACGAAAGAATATTTCCAATATACGTATTTCCATTATAGACGCCCGCAGAGTCGGAATTATATAAAGACATAGGGGCCTACGACATCGAAGTCTACCGTAGCAATAGGAAATTTGATTAACAACACACTGCGAACGTGAAAGTGAAAAGTAAATCTATAAAATACTATTAATTGAGCACCGAGGTACTAATAGGTATCTGTTAGAGGAAAAGCAAACGATAATGTTGTAATAAAGGGTTTCCTTACCACGCTATCGTTTCTGGGTGGGTCGAGACCACGGGGCTGCGCGTGAAAGACCGCGCACTGTGCACTCCTGACCCCGGCAGGTATCGTTGCACGCACAGTTTCGCTGCCCTGTTTCGTAAAGAGCATATATTCCTCGAGTGGTTTCATGCCAGGCCCTCCGTTGATCGATACCACGACGTCTACAAGAAGAGGGTATCCGTCATTTCGAATTCGCAATGTGGCTGATGATCGTGTTGTCTAACATAAGAAAGACAGTATTCTATTAGAACCACGGTTGACCATCTCAATGCCGACGAATTCGTTTCGATTCATAGTTTTCAATTGGGTGATTTTAAATAGTTGCCACTCACTACTGAGACATCCTGTATAGCTTTTGTAAGCGCTGAACCGTGAGTCTGTCGTGTTCAAGCCACCCAGTTGAATCTCTGTCACACCTGGACCGCCATCCT
Source organism: Nomada fabriciana (assembly GCA_907165295.1). Lineage (NCBI taxonomy): Eukaryota > Metazoa > Arthropoda > Insecta > Hymenoptera > Apidae > Nomada > Nomada fabriciana. The sequence goes on from OU015690.1 coordinate 16,128,701, forward strand.
CGTCGTCAGCTAGGTTCAACACTGGGATCGGCAGCAATTGAACTGGCTCGCGATCGATCTACAATTGTGAGAAAGAAGGTTCCTCATAACTTTGGGAAATAACGAAACTCATTTGCAATATTTCAGTTTACTGTGATTCGTATTGTCTCATTTGATAAGCATCGTTTTCGTTGAAGTAATTATTAGATGAATAAATTAGTGAGTAATTTTCGGGACTCGGTGGATCGTTTAATCTTGTATTTAGCTTGTTTTGGTTGGAAATCTGTGACAGTATTTTGTTTTAACTAAGTGTTGGCTGATACAATTTTATTTCTGCCTAGATTTATTTTAATAAATAGGACGTGATTTATTTTGGGTTCCAAAGAAATTATTTCCTTCTTATATTATTCAATAGTGTACTCTGTTTTAATGATCATAAGAAAAAGAAGACGTACCAGTAGCGTAGCCGTATTATTATCTCGGACATAATAAACACTGTGTCGAGCTGCGGTTAAAAAGTTTCTATCATTTAAACGCACTCCATAAGCGGAGCCCTCCCTGTCTTCTTCAAAGATCAGCTGACCCTCGGACGTCAGTGCGACCAGCAAGTAGTAGCTTCTTCTGGAAAGAAAATCATTCGAAAGACATCCAGGATTCAAGGTGGCTTTGAAATGTTTAGTACCTAAGGAGTCGGTCGAACGAGAATACAAAAGAATTGTACGCTGCTTACTTGTTCTCTGTCTGCAAGAGTAGAAGTGCTGTGGTACGTTGTCGAAGTTCATTGGTCGAGAATGCTAGTTGAACTTTAACTTGACTCACTTCCCCAACAAGATCGAATTGACGTTGTAGAACGCTCTCCCCGCTGAAGTCGGCCCCCTTTTCTAACAACAGACACGAGTCGTTTTTCAAAACAGCTTAATCTCTGAAAACCATTCGAACGCCTATTTTTTATAAACATTAATATTTTATTACATTTCCACCGCATCAAATATTTATCCCTACATTTAATTTCTATTAATCAACATGAAGATGAATGCGATAGCTTTGGAAAAGAATGAGTTGTATCCCTTGAAAAATAATTATTTCCAAATCATCATACTAACAACTTGTAAGTTGAATAATTTGTCGCGTTGCAAAATACTCAAATTAAAATTTCTCACCATCGGCGCAATGCTCCCCGAAATAAGACGTAAGTTCGCAGTTGCACGAGGACTCCTGCCTTCCAAAGTCTTCCGTACAAATTCCCAAATTCTTGCAAGGCATAGCGTCACATTTCATTTGGCAATTAGACAGCACACCTTTGCTACCTTCGTGATTAGCCTCGTTCGCGAGATTTGGTAGATCAACCAGGTACTCTCCTATCATCAATCCACGAAGGCAGCCCACGTAGCCCTTTATTTGCATCTCCTCCTTGCTCACCCTCAGCAAATCGTCCGAATCGAAGCCCCCTAGATTCACCTATGTAAGATTCCTTATCATTCCGTACATTCGATTCAACTACGAAGTCTGATATCTCACCTGGAAATAATTAGTGGGCGGTGCTGGCGGTCTTTGGGGTGCTAGCACTTCTTTCTCTGGATTTATCCACGGTTTATTCGAATACGTATCTAATAAAATAGGGGTGGCGTTCAGGGTGACGTTGTACTCGTTTACGTGCAACGTCGTTGATTTCTCGTTTCGAATTATGGCGATTTGGACTGAGATCCCTGTATTCACGCCTGAAGGGAAGTTAATTAGAATTAGATAATAGTTTTAGGTTTTACACTATTACAGTTTTAGATTCAATGAAAGATTGAAGATACATTGAATTAGAAAATGAGCATGTGTACTAGAATTAATTCTTTCGATATGAAATGTACTCCTTTGTTCGCGACGTTTTATGTAGTCTTCTTTTTTTCATGATATTCTGTCGACACGATAAAATCGAATTACCTGGATACTCTACAGTTATATTTTTAATTTCGTTCGCAGCGTTGAACAAGTACACGATACTCGTGCCGTTCGATATATAAAGATGAGCGAAATTATTCAAATGATCGTTCGCGTACAGGATCAGCGAGTGTGTGTCGTATGTTCTCAAGTTGATTAGAATATTTTGCAGCAGTATGCTTTTTAGTAATAATTTCTCTTCGTCCTCTTCGTCGGCGCCAAAATAATTCTTCTTCAGAAACGCACCCTGCGACGTAAACGTCAACGCTTTGCTGTTTATATCTGAATGGTTGATCAAACGAAATATATAAATTAATTGAATCGAAGGATAAACGTGATTAGAGACAGGTGATTAGAAGGTGGACGCAGTGGCTTACTTTTCTCGCAGTACGTGCCAAGGTGAGCCCACCTGTTCTCGCAGACACACTCGAAGTTGCTCCACAGTTCTACGCACCTGGCGCCGTTTTGACATTTGTTCGGTTGACAGGACGGCTTGCAGTCTTTGATAATTTCGGACAGGTGGACCGACATGTAGCTGTGAATGTCCAGAATCTCGCCGTTCACGACCAGACCGCGGAAACAGCCGATTAGTCCTTGGCGAACCGAAGAGGTTCTTAAGTGTTCCCTGAAAAGCAATAATAACATTCAAAGAAAACGAAGAGAAAGGAAAAAAGCCAAAATACGTCGAAATATTTTGTTGTCCAAAACTTAATTTCATATGTAGAAATATATAAATAAAATGGACTCGATAAATTATCCTGCGGTGTTTATTTGTACTACTAAACAATTGCAATTTGGAATTCATGTTAAATTGTTTTCGAATATTTGAATAACACATTCGTGCGAAATACTCACGCAGTAGCACCGCCTATGAACATAGACCCTTCGAAGGGTCCGAATTCTTCTTCAGGTAGCAGATCGACCATTTGGAAATCAGTGTTGATCATGAATCGCACGTGATAATCGTTATAGTCGATCCAGATTTTCTGCCACTCGCCGTTATTTAATTTTCTCCTGCTTTTCACTTCTAGCTCTCTTATAGTGCCAGTGTTCAGAGTGAAATTGAACGTCAATCGATACTCTGACGTTAGAGCTACCATGAAAGATGGATAGTTGCTCCTTATTGGCGGCTGGTATAAAAGAATTGCTTTTTCTCCTGTTGTTCGAAAACTGAAAGCTATGTCTCCTTTTCTCCAACCAGGAACTTCGATGTACGATTGAGAAGTTGTGAATGTGACTACGTACTTTTGTGTATCTGAAGAAAGGTGATTCAAAATAAATTTCTTGGGAATGACAAATAATATTTGCGAGAGGAACTACTAAAAAATTGTAATCGATTTGTAAAAATTGAATTAACAGGTATTTCTATATTTAATTTTTGTAATAATCAGGGCATTGCGTACTGGTTTCGACGCATTCTAAGGGGCCCAATGTAATTCGTCCTTGGGCATCTTCCTCGAGATCCCTCTGTTGCAAAAACACCATACCCGTGATACCTAAAGAGTCTGGAGTTTCATAGTATCCTTCGTCAGACAACCATTTTCCAGCATTTCCGGCGGAAACGTCACAATTGCAGCTTAAATTAGGATCGACGCATGTCCTATTCACTAAGCGTAAAAATAAATGAACCTTAATTAAACACTTCAAACATAATAAAATCCTATTAAATTTGTAATATGTTTCATTCCTTTGCAATCATTCAGACGTAGTAATATAGAATTACATTTATCGTACAGAATTTTTCTTTTTCTCGCTGTTTATAACGAATTTCTATGTCTCCCAGAATTTTTCGATTTCAGTTTCAATAAATGTACTTAACCAGTTAATTAAATCTTTTGAAAAATTCTGTCACCATTTTTTTTCATTCAAATTCTTTGCTTGCTCATTTAATTTTTATCAATTAAAATGACGTAGAATGTAAATGCATAAAGAATTCTGTCTCAAATATTTTTTTAGAAATTTCCATATCTTAATCACTCACTTCCACAGGGACAGGATCCTCTGTTCACGTTTCCAATATAATCGACGGTAGTTCCTTTCGAGCTGAGGAACCACGTGGCACTGTGCAACTCCAAAGGTGCTTTGTAGCAATCGTATTTGACGTATTGACTACAGTAAAGCGAGTGTGAGATCAATTCTTGCAGCATCTCCGCGGTGAACTGTCTGTACTTTATGTTGAAAGAGAAATCCGATTCTGCGATGGATCTGACGTCCACTTGGGATGGCAAATTGTGTTCTACGATTGTTTTCGTTGAGTCTTCGATCGACTGGAACTCGCATTTCACTAGAGCAGGTGGAAATCTGCCGTTCCCATCGATGTCGATTTTGTACACATCGTCCTGCGTGTAACCCAGTAACGCCAATTCCTCGCAAGTCTTTCTGTATTGAGCTAAAAATTAACTCCGTTAACACTGTACATTAGCTTTCATGTACTTCATTAATATTTAGGGTGGCGGAATAATTCTTCTCAGAACTATCGGCACAATTGAAAATAAGCAATATCATGTCGCAATAAATTATTTTGATCGTATTAGTAATTTTTTTTGAGTATCATAATACAATATAAAGTATTATATTTCTAATAATCATGGTATAGTATAGGACTGTTTGAAAACTCCCTCCTCCTATTATCAAGAGAATTTTCCTCTATTATTTCAACAAAGAAAAAATAATTGTACAAGTATCATTTAGCATTGGATTTTCTCAATGAGTTAATATATTGATCAACCGAGATGACTAATTTTCAACTGTTTTTCTATTTCGAACACTTTCAATAGCGTGAAAAATTCACTCACTAAAATGACAATTTTTGCCGATGTAGCCAGTGTCTGTGCAATCACAGGTAATCCTGTCCTCTTTCACGGAGCATTTACCTCCGTGCTCACAAGTGTTCGGTCTGGTACAAGGATCGACGAATTGGCAGTTATCCAGAGCCACCTCTCCGATAACCCTTTCGGTGTTGACCACGTATCTGGGTTCTATTCTCTCATCGTTCACTCGTATTTCACGCATACATCCGACTAATCCTGATGTAAAACGTAGCATCTTGTGATTATCTATTCCGGTCGGGTCAGTTTACAATGTCACTTACCAGCGTTGCTCTTCCCACTGCCGATGATAACTTTGTCGCCCAGCTCGAACGTCATGGAGAACAGTTTGCTCTGTTTGTTCCGGTAATCCACGAGTATACTGAGCTCGCCCTTCGTGTAATTCAATTCGACCGCGTGCCAAGACGTGTTGTAAGGCGGAAATTTTACGGCCGCGGAGACTGTGATATTCTCCGTTAGCACGGGGATCAGTTGGAAACGAATTTCGTCGTTCACCAAACGTAGCTGGGAACACAGAAAACATTGGTTCAATGATGAAAGTATTTGCGTTGAAATGTATTTAAAATGGTTTCGTGAAAATTCAGGGCCTAGTAATTTACAATATTTTATTTGCAAGCTTTCTTTTTTTCTTACCGCTTTTAAAAAAAATAGGGAGATCATTTATTGGAAATGCACAGTGTTATTAGAAACATTTTCTATGGTATAAAGAGGTGTGATGAAAATTCAAGGACATTTAATTATGGTACATTAATATAAATTAATTGATGGAATAAAGTGTTTACATTAGCTGTACCAATACATATGTGTAGGCTGAATATTCGTCGTTTTATTAATGAGCTTTGTATTTATGTTTTGTTGTTACTTTTTTCTTGGAGAAAATTCTGCGTGACTTACCTCCCAATATCCAAGACCGCCATTGCTTTTCACTTCCCCAGATGCGACCACAGCAATGGGCTTCGAACTTTTAAAGTCGAAGTTCAATTTGAGCGAGTCGGTGCGAGCAATTGGCCACCAAATGTGGCTTCCAGCGAAGGGATACGTTATCGGAATCACATCAACGTCAGCCTCGTAGTACTCCGGCTCCAGCACCCCGATGTAATGCACCATGGGGTTGGAACGTTTCAACTCATAAATAATCGACTTGTCGTTGAAGAAAACATATTTCAACGAGCCTGAAAGCGATTTAATCGATTTGATCTAGAATTATATTATTTTCGAGGGCAAGAGATAATTGCAATTATTTTTTACCATAACATTCAAGAATTAAGTTTCGCTGTTGAAGAAGGTATTGAGATATCGTTTAAAATGTTTTGCTTATTTTAGCCAGCAGTTAACGATAACATACTCGATTTAAGTTTGAAAAATTAGAAATGGTAATGCAAAAAATGAAATGTTCAAAAAATTAATTGTTCAATTTGAGTTTACGGAAAAAATGGATATCTCTCATTATGGAATCAAATACTTTCGAGATTTTGTGACAATTTTTACCTGCAAAATTATTGTGCGAAAGGAGGCCCTTCTTCTTGTGCAGTTCTGGCCCTCCGCCTATGTAGATCTCCGGATCGATGATCATATTGTAATTTTCTCCAGGAATCTCCAGCACCTTGATCTCGTCGTCCAAGCTAACGAAGACTAGAGTTCCGTTGTGGAATATCGTCAGATTGTTCCAGTGATTCGACGTGACGTAATCACCGAGCACGGTGGAGATTTTCGAGTTGTGCCCGAAGTCTAACTCGACGTGCACCGATCCGTTCATTATGAAAGCTGCTATGTAATGAGGAGTACCGTCGATTTCTCCGGACGCGTAAAACAAAGCCGAGTCGTCCCATTTTGTCTTCGCGAAGAAATAGGCGAAATATTATCATTCATGGGGTGTTGAAGCAAAATCGATTTCGAATCGATACTGCAATTAGTCAAATAGTTTGTTGCATACCTTGAACGCGAGACTTATCCTGTTGACGGAGGAGTGAACTCTGTCTTTCCAATCGTAGACACGAAACGAGACGTAGGAGGAGCCTCTTAACGTTAAGATTGTGGCCGCTGAAATAATCATTTTTTAACAACCATGCAAATATTTATTTTGATAGAGTATCTTTGCTTGTGTTGTTTTTTTTATAAGATACAATTTCTATTAGATGTAACGAGAATCTTTAAATATTTGGAACACAAATATTACAAGAATGTTATGGTTTTGCACACATGCACTGAAAAATGATTACGCTACATACTGTACACATCGCATCGTTCTCCTTCGTACTTTGTCCCAAAGCAGTCGCAAGTTAAACTACTGTAGTGATTCACACATTGGCTCGAGATGAAACAGAGATTCTCCCGTGTTCTACACCTGAAATTCGTTTGCCGATGAAATGAATGGATATCGATGTTTCGATAATGACCACACGGGTGTATATTTATATTTAAAAGGGTCTCTCACTTGTCCACGCAGCCCTCTTTCACGTTTTCGTGCTTCGTTGCAATCAGAGGTTGAATGGGTAACAAATCGCTGGCCGATTTGCCCGAGCTGAGAACCATGTCTCTTATGCAGCCAACAAACGATTCTATTATGTACTTCACGCCGTGCAATCGCTCCTCGGAACTCAACCCTAACGAAAATCGCATAATTCATGCGGATATTAATTTGCATTTCCACGATTTTAATATCGTTCAATAAATCACTGACACGCATAAATTAACAATCGACCATAGATTCGGCACTTGTAATATTCACATACAATTCAATTGTAATATACATTTCCTACGTAATATTAATATTCGAAAACTGAAAATGATGTATTGGGTTGCAATTTAAATTGATCTATATATTTATAATCAAAGCATACGATAATTAAATAATAATTTCTCTCTACTATAATATAATAATAAGACGAATTTGTAATTAGACTCCGAGCTATGGAGAACCAAGGAAAGATTTATTACTGCAAGAAAATGTTATTACCTCCAATAAGAACGACAGAAGCAAGTTCTTCGGATACTCCGTAATTGATCACGTGTTCCAAAACTTCTAACGTTGTTTCCTCTTGCTTGTCATCTACCCTGGCGATCAACTTTGCCCCGTGAACGTCGATTCTCACTAAAACGCTGTGCCATTCATCTCTATTCAGACCTTCGCCGACTGTCAGACTGGTGGATCGCTTGCCGAATACGTGGACCACTTTTAACTGGCCTTTCTCCACGATTACATAGAGTGCGTATGGATCTAAGCTTTCCGGTCGATCCTTGACGCTGTGGTAGACCAGCAGACCGTGGGGTAATTTTGTGCGAAATTTGAAGGAGATCTCGCGACACAGCCTGCCAATTGGAATTTGAAATTTTAATTACGAAAGGTGATAAAGAAGTATGATTTAGTTGAGATAAAGTGTGGGTTTTGTATGCCAGCATATTACTATTGCTATATTTTATTTTTATATTTGAAAGGGACAGGATCTTTATATCAATTGACATTTTAAATTGAATCCTTTGGATAAACATCTTACCATTTTTTTTCCAACCCTTTTGTTTTGACGTAATACGCGGTTCCGATGCTACTGATTAATCAGTATACGGAGGTCGTAAATCTCCGTTCCGAATTCGTATCGACACCGTTACTCGCGTATGACCCTACGACCGTTTAGGGAGATAGGGGTGGTATATTGAATGAATATTCGTTTTGGTAACAAATAAACTCTTTAATAGCAAATAGTGTGTAGTGTTGAACAAGTATAAGTATAAGGATCAGAATGATGTGTTTAAGTTACTATCTAGTGAATGGATGTTTTTTGAAGTCAGAGAGAAAAACGGTTTTCTTCTGCTTCTGAGTTAAGACGACGGAGCGAAGAAGAAGATTGACGTCTCTTCTCTTCGTAGTACTATGGATACGATCCTGTCTTAGACTGCCTTCCTCGTCGAGTGTATCCTACAACGTCGACTCGGAAGGGTCTTTTGAGTGTACTGATTGGGTCCAGTAAAAATGAGTGTTTGCCAATCGGTGTGTCTAAAACGTAGACACACCTTTCCTTTGGGCCCGAATCGCGGGTTTTTCCAAAGGAGGCGGTGCGACATTGACCGTGCCAAACAAATCGCCAAAGCACGGAAATTTCCGCCAGGGTCCCAGAGCTTGACCTGGTCGTGCCTGCTGGGGCACAGCTGCGAGACCCTTTTGGAAACTCACGTTTATGATACATGCAATTAACTGTTGAGGCCGTGTATGTTTAATTTCGTCTACCTTGACGGATTACAAAATAAAACGACTTCCTCAAAAACAGCTCTTTTACTTGCGTGTCATAAACGTCCTAGCCATCTGCACGTTTGGAGGTTCCTTTTCGTACAGATTGCTGGCCGTCTTTTTATTAGGTAGGCAATTTGTTTGAGGCGTTGGTTCCGCGGGTTTGCCGCGTAACACCTTTATTATATAGTTCAATTTTGCATTTCCCAACATATTACTCACCGAAGTTGGAAAGGTTTTATGCCACTGCCGTCCAGCTGAATGAACGTGTTACTTTGCGCGAACATAAAAGTCTTCTCGTAGCCAGATTCCATGAAAGTTAGCTCCTGTGAAGTAGTTTTTTTTAATAGATTTCTTTTCGCCACATTAATGTGATCATTGATAACTACTTTATCTTTTTTTTTCAAACCATTAAGGTCTGCACTTGTTATTCAAAACAACTTATCGCGGTTAAATTAAAAATGCTTGGATGATACCAGCATATATGCGAACATTAATTGTTTTTTCCCGAAAGTACAAAATTTTCGTAGTAGTTCACCTTTCCCCTTTTGTACTTTGGTACAGGTGGTTTCGTTGGTTCCGGCGGTACAAACGTTGGTCGTGGAGTAATGGCGGTGGTTGAAGGCAGCGTGTTCGTACTTGCCGTGCTCGTCACAAATACGCTACCTTTCGTGACCAAGTAAGGTGGCAGCGTATCTAAAAGAGACCCATAAATTGCTCAAAAAGAAGAAAGGCGAAATATATCCATTAGCAATACTTGAATATTTTCATGCTGCTAATAAGCAATATATTAAAGTATGATTATTATTATCATTTTTATTATTAATCCTTATTCGCAAGCTGTCGCACTGAGAAATCACTTGAAGCATAAAAATTGAAGAAATGTTGAAAATTATCGATGCTTCTTACGTTCAGGACCTCCCACGCAGTAATGAAGACATTCGGCTTCCGAATTGAAACGATTCTCGTTTCCCAAACAGCCGCCGTATGGAAAAGTTCTGCATTTTCCCTCAGTCTTGTTGAACGACCATTTATGGACGTACTGTTTGCAGGGACCAGGTTCGGTTTTCACGAGACACCTATCTGGAAACGTTCGTCTCGTTGTCGTAAATAGGTCCATCTCGCCGGACAGATCGATCTCTGATGAATCTGTTAGGTTCGTTGAAACGATCGCGCAAACGTTTGCCCAAACGAGGATCCTGACGATCCATTTCTTTTGGTCGGTCATCGTTGTTTTGTTGCTGAAAATTGGACGAGAAATTCCTCCTATATTTTTTGTTTCTATTGTAACATTCTTTGAATTCCACTTCTGCACTGAAAAATTTCAATGAATTTCTCGCCTCCAAAATATCTTCGAAAACTCCACGCAACTTTATCCCAAGCCACTTTAAAAACCGGATAATTATTCTCTTTTAAAACATGCATTTATTTCACGTTACCGCCTGACATTTCCCCGCTAATTTCACTCGTCCGACTGAAACGAGATTTCCGATCTTCCGAATCTATCGTCAATCTCGATTCATATATTACTCACAATTCCGTTATATTCCACTGTTTACAAAGTATCCATTAAATACGCACCAAAACTCTGCACTCTTATTCCATCAATCTCCCCCGTTCGTTCACAGAAAGTCTCTCAAAAAGAAAAATCCCCGGCCACATCTGCCCCTCAATCGATCTCAGCGATCACAATCGAAATTTCTCACGCGTGCATACTTTCACGACTTTCATCGCGCGCGTATCGTTGGTCCCCGCGGTCCCGTGGAAATCGAGGGAAAAGCGTGAACGTGCGCGAAAGAAAAGGGTAAAAAGCAACGGGGACGACCGTGGTCCGGCGATGCTGCGTGATCTCACGTGCCTGGCCGGTTCGTGACAGTTATCTGCGTCCAAACATTGAGGACGCACGAATCTGCGTACCTTGATGTGCCGTGGTCCAAACGAGATCGCGACTAGCCAGTGGACAGGATGTGACGTCAGAAGGCCCCCGACAAGCACGACGGCGGCTGCTAGTCAATTGTCTTCTTTCGCACTGACACACCGACAATCTGATCGCACACGAACGACTGGCGTGTGCATACGCCGCCACGCACCGTCGTCACTCTCGGCCACGATAAGCGTCTGCTCCTCTCCTTCGTTCGTTTCTCACTGCGTTCACCACCTTCACTCCTCCGGCCTCGACGACCCTTTTACGCTGCCATCTTCCTCGGCATCGCTTACGAGTGACGGCCTCAAGATGATTCTAGTCACTTCACAAAGGTAGAAGGGGGAGACGGTTGAGAGGTTTTTGAATAGATTCGTAGATAGCGGTCAACCCTTTCGCTGTGAAGAGCGTGTTTAGTGGGGGAGGGCAAAAATGTTCGAGCGTTAGTATAATTGGACCGTGGAAATGGATAGTCATTTTGTAAATTTTTATGTCGTTTCGAGGAGCTATGGTATGGTACGTGCAGTTTTTATTATACTTTGGTGTCGATAATTTATCGAGTGTACTGTTGTTTAAGAAGTGCTTTTTTTTAGGACAAGTATAATTGCATTAATGTAATGGTTATTTGTGATTGCTGTGACGGAGAGATTGAAACATGATTCGTGTTTGTGAGATTTTATTCGACGAGTTTGTGGTGGAAGATAGATTTGTATTCAAATATGTTATAATGAATGGATTTGTATTCAAGTCGGGCGGAAGAAAAAATTCGTTGACAGAATTCTGGAATTATGCTGGATAGTGGTAAATAGATACGGGGGTTAGTACGAGGAAAATATTTTGGAAATTAAACAATAGATTTAGAAAAACGTAAGTTAAGTTCTTATCATTATTTATAAAAAATGTACTGTTATGTATTCAATAGAATATGTGATTGTGGGTGTCTGAGATGCATACGATTCTTATGAATATCGGAACTGTATTAATTCGTGTTGCAAGTTTATTTTTTATTCGAACGAATTCGTAGGGAATGAATTCTAAAAGAATTCTAGCTTAAATAATTATAGCTTCCAAGATACCTCCTTCATCACATTGGAATTAATATGTTGTAAACAAAAATTTCAATTAAACTTTTCAGATTTTAAAAATACGGTCTATTTAAATCCAGAGGTACTAAACAATCCTACAAAGTGTTGAAATATTTTTGTAATTTCAAATAAATCAAACCTTGAGCAGATTAAGCGTTTCGAGAACTTCCAAGGAATAAAATCGACTGTCCATCGTTGTCTCCGTCATCTCCACCTTCTCTTCCTATACTTCTTCCTCTTCTATCTGTTATTCCACCACCTCCTGTTGATGCTCCTGTTGCCGCTGCTTGTACCAACTAGACACTAATTTATTAATACCACTCCGACTGCTACTCCCTCTTACTCATCACGGTTTATTGACTTTCATTGCGATCCCGTCACCACCGACACGTTTTCGCATAACCCCTTATCTCTTTAACCCTTACATTCGTGTCTTCAATTCCCATCAATTAATTGATTGTGACTTGGAGAAATTGAAATTGTTAGGTAATGCTATGAAACCGCAGGAGAGGATTTCTAGCGATGCAGGTAAATATTTATCGATGCATTATCGTATTTCTCTCTTGCACTAAATCTTGCAGATAATAAATTGAAATTTGCCACTTATAAGTTGTAATTTAGAATTCTCTGAAGAAGAATTTCCCGAGATAAATGTTGCAATAAAATAGGAAATGAAGGTAAACAAATCCGAGGGAATTATTTCAAACATAATGAACAATCCTGCAAATGAATTAACCCTGTTGAGATTTATACTGTCAGGTGTAGGAATTCGTACCGGCAATTTTCAGATAATTTTTAATATTTCTCTTCGCCCAAATCTAGGCGAACGCGTTCCTTATTTTGAAACAGCAACATTGCCTACCTTGCTGTTCACGGGTACTCCTGCTGTCGGTGGAAAATCGATATATCGACAAAGCCCGCGAGTGGGTCATTGTAGTGGGCAGGTTAAAAGGAAGGGCCGCAAAAAAACTGGGGAAAAAAAAGAAAATGCTCACTCGCCATTTACCTAATTACCAATCTTTTCTATTTCCCTTGCATTCTCTCCATTAATCGACTCTCCTATAATTGAAATCGATAAAAGCACAACTTTCAAGCCACCTATATTTCCCGCCGTTAATTAATAAAGACGGTACGAATAATTAAAGTAAACCTACATTTATTGTTCGTCAAAGGTAAACAATATCAACCAAAAGATGCCCGCAAGATTAAAATAATATGAAACGAAGGGCAGGCCGTGAAAGACCAAACTGGAAAAGAAAGGAATAAAACTTTTACTAAGATTGACTAACGCAACCAGGTCACGAAGCGGCAACCGCTGAAATCTCGATTCCCCGAATGAAAAGCAATCCATTACTCATAATCCTTCTCCACGCGCAGGACAATTGTGCTTGGGGCTTACATCCTAGATGCTCGTTCCACGACCGGAAATCACGTAGGGCGCTACACCGATCTTATCCTTTGAAGGGAGACAACTCAATTTACATAAAGGAAGTTTATCTTCTAGGAAGCGAACGGTGGACGCGCATACCAATGAGAGAGATGAATTAACCAGAGATGGATACTGTGATGATTCGAACCTTTGTAACTTCTAACAATGAGATCTATACATATTATTTCCGTTTCTTTCGACCAGATTCTTTTATTTTCCGAACAAAAGATCCCGCGGGTAGATAGGTACGGAGCGGTGCGTTGGGTTAAACGAAGAGGTTTATATTAGCGTATTGTAAAAGCTAAATTGTGGGGAAAGAATTATTATAAGAATAAAAATGATCCGCGACGCTGATTCCTTCACGGAGCTGCCCCTCTCGATTAACGGAATTGAATCTTTAAGGACGACCTTCTAATTGATGCGATTAATAATCGCCGTGCACCGAGCTGCCCGAGTTCCAGTGCGTCACGCTTTAACAATGCTCCACCACGTTGCTTTCTTTCTTCTATTTTTTATTTCTTTTTTTGTTTCTTTATTCTTTGGATATATACGTAAGGTACGAAATTAAGGTCATGTTTCTTTACAATGCAATGATATTTTTTTAACGGAGGCTTAATGGAAGTTCTATTCTATCGTTAAACGCACACAAACGGGACAAAACACTATGTTGTATGGGAGAAACGTTATAAACCTTACGCAGACACAGATTCTGTATCTTTGTGAATTTTCAATAAAAATTGTTGGTTCCCTCGTCGCGTAAAAATTACCTATTTTCAATTACTATTATCAATAGTTTCAACGTTCGACACTGCGGCAAAAAGATTTATATCTATACAATTCAGATGATTGTGATAACTGAATCAAGATTAAATCTGTTACACCCGGTCCGCTGAATTACCATCATTAATTTCCGTCGCTTTCTTCAGAAACTCGAGGCACCTCCACAAATTTACAGACCGTGTGTACCATCGCTTACATCCTCTCAATTTCAATTTCTCTTCCCACTGGCCGTTTTCGAAACGAACCGCTTAATTCCTACGAATCGTTACTTACACCTCTCCAACATAATCATCAAATGGAACAATTCTTCTCAAACGAGCACACTGAACATTATTATTCACTCCCGACCGAACGAAACTATTATTCTGTAAATCTTTTCACAAGCAGCGCGTCGAATGTTTTCTGTCACCGGTGTAACATGCAACGCTGGAACAGAGTAAACGAGAAAGAAACAAAAATGATCGGACCCTCCGTACGATCTCCCGAAGTGCTTGTCGCGACGGGATCGCGCTTACGACTGACACATTAACTCATTCTCCAAGCCGCCGTACTACCACAGGCTTTTCCTCCACCCACGCAGCCAACCGCGTATCAATTGAGGGTACTATCACGAGGTCTAGTTCTGTAGAAGGTGTCTCGGAAGTGTTCGCTTAACTCGCAAGTTCCTTTGCGAAACTCCGTTCAATTGGACACCAAGAATGTTTTTTGATCGTTGATTATCGGGAACGTGCGGAATTTAAAGCATGTCGATACCCATGCAACAGTTACAAATTTTTCTTGGATAAAATATTACAGATTTATTATCGTTTTACAGGGCGCATAAAGTACAGCAATGTCGGCAACGAAATTTTATGTAGGTGTATGATAAATTTAATTAATTGAATCCAAGGCAGAACTGGAGTAATTAGTGACTGTATAATTGACAGAATTAATATTTAATTATTTTTATAATAGACGAGCAGAAAGGAGTTTCTTATATTTTTGGAGAGAAAAATTGTTAGAGGGAGAAGTTATATTATATATTATTATAAATAGAATGTTAAAGAACTGATGTTTCTTTAAGCCCACGAAGAAGATCAATAGCCCTTTCGTGGTGGACGAAATGCGACCTTCTAATTCTCGTCTAATAACAGGTCGGATGTGTGTAGGGTCAATTTCTTTATTAACTCGTTACCAGATTTATTTTCTACACTTCGGATGCATTGTGGCACAAAGTCTCTCACTGTGGATATGTTTTCGTTCGAAATTCTGCTAATTACATAGTTTGATCCTCGATGCATCTATTTCAACTTCGTGCAATTTATTAACGTAATTATTCTTGGTAATGTTAACCAACTGGGTGATAACATTAATCTCGTTTTACTGGCCCAATAAATCGCATGGGCAAGGATAAATGGTAGTAAATA
Source organism: Nomada fabriciana (assembly GCA_907165295.1). NCBI lineage: Eukaryota > Metazoa > Arthropoda > Insecta > Hymenoptera > Apidae > Nomada > Nomada fabriciana. Next base: position 16,144,280 of record OU015690.1, read on the forward strand.
TTCTCTGAATAAATAATCTGTTGTGCTGTAATATTTCCTTAAAACCGGATATTTTGATAACACCTACGTATTTGCAAAATAAATAATGCTCACCCGTGTAATATTTATAATATAAAATATTGAATGATAAATGTCCCAATTATTTTACGTTCGAATAAATAGCAATAGATAAATAATGTATTACGGGAAAATTGAACGCGATGTTTGAGCTTCAGATATAATTGTATTCCTTTATTCCGCTTGCAACAATCTAGGGCTCAATTTGTTGACATGATTCTAATTAAGAAATAACAGGCTACCGTTAATTGCATCCAACCGATTGATCTCTAAATTCGCCAAATTAACGGGCTTAGCTCTAGCTTAATAAACGACACGCAATTATTACGCGATAATAATTGCTAAAACCCATGGCCCACATATTGCACCGTGTTTCGTTTAGCTGCACCCCGCGAGATTGTTATTTAACTGGCTGTGTCGAAGTTAGTTAACAGTTGCATGTAATAAAATTAGCAATGCTTGGTGGCTGTGACGTACAGCACGTACCTTCGTAACGTGTTCACTTATGCTTTAAATAATAAATCTGTTTAAATAATATGGCGAAGAAAATGTTATCTTTTCCTCCCGACTAAATACCGCGTACCTGTACAGGAAAATAATCGACGGCGAATAAATAAAATATTGAGAAAAATATTTGTTGCAACTGGCGGTGATGAAACTGTGACAAGTTACTATTCGATAATCAAATGATTTACTTTTCTAAAGGCCACATTGAATGTGGCAAAAATATACATTTGTAATGTCGCAATAGTACTTGCGTAATTTTTCATGCGGGACACATGCAACGAATGTATGCATTATGCATGTGTTCGCGTGTAACAAGGATCACTCCGCAGTTTAGTAAAAGCTGCAGGAAATAACAACGAAACTGAGAAAGAAACGAGAGGCACGTTGACGTAGGTTGCTGAAATTGTGATGCAGAGGTGGAAATTACATTGCAATTGTAAGAACAGGGTAAACAGTTCTAAACATTTTTAATTTAACATGGTCGCTTTGTAAAAGGCATGAAAAAAAACACGAAAAGAGAAAACAACGAAAAAAAAATTACTATAGAAAAAATTTTCAACGATTATAGTGTATTAAAAAATTTTTACCAACGAGTGCTCGACAGCATGTTAATAAAAGTCATATATGAAATAATATAATATAGGAATTATATTTCGAAGAATACGGTTCATTAGATGCCCCCAATCCCTTCAAATCTCGAAACAAGTGGAACATTCAGAATATTTGAAAGCCTTTGCAATATTTTCCAAGGTTTTATCGTTCGATATCGCATTATTTTCTGTGCAATTCGGTAATCGTCCGTATGTATCTGTGTTAATGTAAAATTGGCACACTAGCTTATAGTAATCTGTGTAGTGAGATTGATGACAGGTCGGTTTAGCAAATGCATCGATTAAACGAGGTGTCAAGAGTCACCAGTTGCCTGATGCATTAAGCTCTCTACTACTGTTCACGTAACAGCGGAAAAGACGATACAATGATAAGAAGAAATTGGATGGCGACTCGTTACAACAAATTGCTGGAATCAAGCTAATTACGATAATGGCCTATTCGATACGTTTTCCTTGAAACATGAACCGGCTTCATACAAAAACAAGTTACAGAAAATTTATTTAAATAACTAAGATTAAATTATTTTCAAATAGAAATAAATTCTTTGAAACGAAGTTTTATTATCGCGGAAACATTAATACACTTACTTTCGATACGCCTATTTCTCTTCTCGAAATTGGTAATATGGAACACATTGTTAATTAAGCGTTCAATATTTTAACTTCATAACATTCGTGCTGAAAAATACCAAATCAAGTCGATGTATGTACCTACCTGTCTGTAATAAACCCAAATTACCAGCACTTCTGTATTTCACTCGTACTTTTCAATTCTAAAACATTCGTTTTACCGCGAGGAATCGAGGGGAATAAAATCAGCAGACAAAAATATCGAGAAGGAACAATAATAATTATATTTATTACGCAGTTTACAGTTATTTAGGTAGTGAGTTGAGTCGACGAAACAAATGCTTCATTTTCCACAAATTTGTCTTTCCCAAACGAAACAACGAGCCGCACCGGATAGACGCGAGCTGCGTCCCCATATTCACCCTCGAGGAATACACATTCGTAGACTGGTCCGAGAACGAAAGCATTTGCTATACTTTTTTTTTCTGTTTATTTTTAAGCGTAAGACTCTTAAAACTGGTATACCTCAGTCGCATGCGCTATAATCCACCGATTTTGTGAAATATATTAAGGTTTCTCGTAAAGTAAATGTACAAATATAACTCGTTAGGAATTTCGAGCAATCACAAGTCTCGAACACTTTACCCCTCTCCCCCGGTTCGTTTCTTTAATCCTCGATCGCCTCAATCTCATTATTGTCCAGTATAGACGTTAAGCTTCGTAGAAAATCCTATATCTTTTTCTCGTTCCCCCTCCCATCACGTTCACGATCACGTTAAACGTCCCGCGCGACGTTAATCTCGTTACAAGGAGAATTACTCGCACGTTATGTTTGGTCGAATGCGGGATTCATTAATGACTACGGCCCTCGCAACTTCCTTCGTGTAACCGGCAGCGTTCGTACAGGTTTTTTTAGACTCGTTACAGCCTTAGCCTGACGTCTGACTTCGTTTCTTTTATCTCTTTAAACGGAATCGACGAGCTTTCAGAGTTTTGACGACGGGCCCTTGCAATTGTAGAAAGTATCCGTGAGAAAATCTTGCCTCGATCTTGCCACTTTACCTCGACTGATTTGGGAAGCAAAGTGAAATTGAATTTTTACGTGCGTAATGCCTGTGGTTAAATTTCAGATCTTTTTAAAATAGTTTATTTAGACTTTCCTTTTACTGGTATCAAGACGAAGTGTTAGTGTAGTTAACGTTAAAAAAAAGTGATCCTTGTTCAATATGCAATATTTTTAAGAATCCATATATTGATTATTTACTTAACGATTCATCTATATTTAGAAGAGAATTTAAATGGTTTTGTGCAATTTTTAATCAACTTGAACTGGATGCATTTTTTAAATACTTGTTTGTAGCATTCGAGCAAACGTGTTCTACTTTATCCCTGACTATTCCATCAAGCTTCTTCAACGCTAAAGATGGAGTAACTATCGGCCTTGTATGTCGGTATGGAAGTTCCAAGCAAACAGAGTGGGCATTCCCCTGGCTAGATTATTCGAATATCTAGCGTGTCACCAAAGATCTGAAAACTCTCGATCATATCTGTTTCATACTGATCTCGATTTGATTTACAAGTATTCAATTCAACACGTTGCTTACCACATCGCCATTTTACTCAAATCGCTATTCCAAAATTCGTCACGTGTAACATAAATTAGGGAATGAACTTTCAATGAAAAAAAAATCAATTCATCGGTGAATAAAATTCCCGACTGGTGAGCAACGCGCTAACAATAACAACAACAATGTCCAGTATTTTCACGGTTGCGAAACCAAACGGAATAATCGCGAAAGTATGAAATTTCCAAACGCAACGTGGTAGGCAACTTACGATACTATTAATACTATAAACTCGTAAAATACGTCGCTATGGTACACCTATTATTTCTCTACGGCATACAAGAAGAAAAATCGGCAACAATAATTCGACGGTGCTACGATTCGTACTGCGCCCCGCTGCTTCTCGTTTTCGTTCGATAATAATCGATCATTTCACTTGGCGAGAAGAAATGAGCGCGCAGACGGTAAAATAATGTTATCGTAAAGAATATTATAAATCGAACGCGGTTACAAAGAATCTTGCATCGAGGATGCTAATAAAAATACAATAACATAAAATAGAAATATTCAGTTTTCTGCGCAAATTATACGAATGACTTAATAATACGATCTAACGTAATCTAAATACAGTTAAGAAAGAAGTATTTTTTTTCATTTCTCGTTGATTCCCTTTCGGTACGATAAACGTAACCATCTCGATAAATATTCAGCCACTTCTCGTTTCTATATAATAGTAATATTAATAATAATAAAAAACGTAGGAAATTTTTTTAAATATAAGCTTGACGTTAACTTAATTAACCCTAACACATAAACGCTATACACCGTTCAAGATAAAATGCAAATAATATTGATATGTCAAAATTATATTGTACTCGCACCGAAAGGGTTAAAAAAGAAAAAAATCGATGAACACCATGCACGTACTGCTGAGCATTTCGCCGACTGATTCAACCCTTTGCACCTCGAACACACCTTCGCGAAGAAAAAATACGCCTTCATTAAAAATCAATGGTATCGCAAACAGACAAATACGATGGATTAAAAAATATCAACGAAATGGGTACAATTTTTATATTAAGAAAGCAGAAAAATTCCAAGCGCAAAGGGTACTTTCGTGCGCTCTAAAAAATTCGTTTGCCTCCAAGAAAAACCAGGCTCCCTAAGAAGTGTGTCTGAAAGTGCTTGAAGAACAATGGATCGATATAACAACGGATCCGGCAAATAACTGTTCGCGCGGATCGTTCGTGAATAAATATACGATTTAAATACTGGCAGTGGAAGATGCAATGCAGTAAATCCGCAGAGTAGGTACACGTTAAATAGGTACGCGAAACATTAAGAGGGACTTAAGTAGTTTCGAACGAATCACGCCTCTCGCACGATGAAAAAACAATCGCGAAAATTATCGTCGACGCTCGATTATTTAAATAATTCGCTCATACAAAAATAATTACGCCGTCCTCTGCCCTCGGGCGTATAGATTGTTCCCGAGTTTTACGTTAATTACATTCCTCATTCATTTACAAATTCGTTTTTCTATGCCAGGTAGTCGTACTCGATCGACCTGCATTTTCATTATTTTTTTTTTGTTATTTTCTTTTCCTCCTTTCCCTTTCTCTTTCTCGTCACGACTCTTTACGCGCGGGATTTTGCACGAACGAACCTCAAAGACTGTACCTTAGGCCGTGGAATGAAAGATTCGAGGTTCCCAGAGTCACTTCTCCTTCAGATGATTTCTTGCCTTTTGTTTCCAATGATCACATAGCAAAATAAGATCGGTTCAGATCCAATTCTACGGTTCGTTAATAAACGTATTATTATATAATAGCAATTTTGTCGCAGATAGGGAAATATTGCCAATATTGCAACGACCTATTAAACAGGCAAGAAATACTGGGCGTCTTTTTTTCATTTTTCTTTTAAAACATACGCTTTCCTCCGATAAATTATTCCACTAAATACCGAGGGGGTTAAATATTCGTAAAAAAGAAGAAGCAGACATGCCTTAAATAATACGGTAATTAAAAGATACGCAGTAATAAAATGAAACTAATCGAAGCACGGAGATGCTTTGTCGGTTCATCTTCGAATAACTATTCGTATGTATCGGTTTAGAGAATCTTCTTAGCCAGATATCGATCGCTTGCTACAGGTGTGAACGCAACTGCCTGTTCGAGAACTTGTTTCATGTAAACGTTTACTCAGAGGACAATAGACCTAACAACCCGTCGAGCTCCACGATTAACTGGAAATATTTGCCACGGTGAAACACGAAACTCCCTATACATTTGCTTAATACGTTAATGCGAATACGTCTTACAAATCCATTCGCCGTTCCCAAACACCGTATCAATTTTTTGTGCTCGCCGTTTCTTCCGTGGTTACAATGACAACACGTGAGAATTCGGAAAAATAGTTGCACGAAGCTCAGCACGCTAGCAAAGCGTTCAATCGTTCCACCCGGTAAATGGAAACGTGTAAATGCGAAATCTCGACCTCTCGGACTATGAAATTCTTGGTACATCGAATACCGAAGCCTGCGACACTGAACACTCAAACGAAGGTGAGAATTTGGTTAACAACGTATCACCTATGACAGTTGCCTCGAAATTTCTGCGCTTTAGCTTCAAATTCTCCAAGCCCTAAATTTACCCTCGTCCGCGCACGAGTTGCTCGTTCTCGACAGTAAGTAGCGAATAAGGATCTCTCGAGAGATCGCGACGTTAAGCGTGAATTTCTCCATCTTTTTTTTACACTCGATCCATAACTTCGTCCACCATTAATCGTCCAATAGTCCAAGCATCATCGTGATCATTCATTAGATCTATTTCACACTGAGCGAACGATCCAGCGGGATGCGCGGCGAACACGCGTCTCGTCCGCGGTTCAACGTTTACGCACCCCGTTTCTAACACTCCTCGTCGTTGAACGTACGATTCGATTAAATATATATATATGTATATGTAATACCTAGCGTAGTACGTGTTCGAATTGTTCGTCGTTTTTTGTCCGTAATCCGCACGTAGGCACGCACAATATAATTAATTCTTTCTCCACTTTCGAATATATATCACACTGAGCCGGCTGTGTGCTGTTCTGTTGTCTTTTTTGCGAGTGTGTGTCCATCTTATAGTAATTTCGGCCTGGCAGACCGTGTGCCAAATGTTTCTTGTGTCCACAATGCGATCCACGGCGATCGGCCGGCGAGAACACGTTCCCGTGAGTTCACGCTCGTTTCTCGCCACGTCACTCGTGCCTGCGCACGTAGAAAGTTCGAATTGTCACACTGTCTCGGTTTCAGGGGGTTTCCTCTCGGTCTCGATACGTCTCGACGCGTATTTATGGAACACCTGTGGCGCCCGGCGTCCCACGATCCTGGCTAGTAGCATTTCCGTGTGCACGTGCACTTGCGCACCAGGTCGACGTCCTTCGTGTACCGCATACCGTCGGCGCAGATCAGTCGAACCTGCGATTAATTAACGATTTATTTATACGTTTGATGGGGCTTGCTGTTTTGAGATAGTTTTTGTATGGTTTCGTTTGGGGGCCATTGTTGGTTCTGCGAAATATTGGATGACTGAGGGCTATTTATTATTGGGAGGATAACGAATTGGATGTTATCATTTTTTTTTATTAATTAGGTAGCATTTTTGACGGACAAAATGATTGATTTTATTTTGGGAAAAATTTGGTGATCTGGGATCAATCGTACTTTCGTGTCGCACGTGTCTGATTATTGGGTGACTCGTACTACTGATTTAAGGAACTACTGTAATCCTTGCGTTCGATAAGGCAGCAGTTGTGTTGGAACAATATCTATTGGGATATGAATATGTCGCAGAATGAAATATGCTTTACCTTGCGTCGTTTCGTCTTTCGCGGCAGACAGCAGGAGTTGCCACAACTGCCCCAACACTTGGCTAGCTTTACTGGTCGTCGACTCCGACATCCATTTTCACTGTAATACTCTCTCGTGTGCTCCTTGCGGCACGTCGGTGCTGCGATAGAAATTCGGAAATTTAATAGTAATTTAATTCCTCTTAGACACATAAGAGTCTCCAAAAGCTATGTTGAAATTACTGGGCAAACAACGATTAATATCGTACGCAAAAAATTGGATCATTATTTCGAATCTTATTAAACATTCTTTTATCGATTGACATAATCATTAATATAACACGTTAGCAGGGGCAAGACTCTGTTAAATTACGTATGCTTTTCCCTTTAGCAATTTATAATTTTATAAATTCATTTATACCGAATGTTTCTTATGAAATAATTCCTACCTTTCTCGCAATACCGTCCTTGCCAACCAGTTTGACACCGGCACGTGTATCCGTTTCCCATTGGCGATGGCACGCACTGCGAACCCTTTCTGCATTCGTGTCCAGCACAGGGATCGGAAATTATCGTGCCAGGCCCTGTCATTACGATGTCTGTAGTACAAAAAGATATTCATATATATTCATTCTTACACAACTTTCAATATTTCCACACTCGTTCAAATTATTAATAGTAATTCATTTCCTCTTGATATTATACAACATTTCAATAGTTATCCTATTATTGTTCAGTCTGTACTTGAAATTCCACTACAGTTATTTATCGAATTCGACATTTGCAAGTATATGATTCATCGAATAATATCAGATCGATGACCGAGTTAAAAAGTTGCACACGCACCGGAATGTTCGTGAGCCATGTTCTGTTGCAGCATCGATTCCTCGTTGCTACCGCTGCTAGCCATAATTCCTTCCGCTTCCACGACGTCTCGCGCCTCGTCAGCTTCTTCCTCGTTCGACAAGCATCCGGGAGATACGCGATGCATCTTCGCCGCGTTGCTGAAGTCTACCAACTTGTGATTGATCCACATCTCGGAGATGCACCCTGGAAAGCACAGACGTGAAAATTTGTTACCCCCGAAAATTCGGAATTCCCTGCGATTTACACTTTCAATAAATCATTACAATGTTACACGCAAGTACATTGCCACGAAACGTAAATATATCTGCAATTTATATCTGCAAAAAATCGAATACATCGAAGTAAATAATATCTTAATCCTCGAGAAAATTATGCTACTTCATCGAACTTTTATACAGCCTACAAAAAGAAATCCGAAAAATCGTATTACCTATAGAATCGATATGTTGCGATGCAAAGTAAAGCGAAATAAAAGAAGGAGGAATGAAAAAGTATGAAGAAAAAAAGATACCTTGGAAGCTCGTGATATTCCTCAAGTGAAACTCCGTGAATGCTATAGTGGCAACTTCTGGCGCAACGCCGCCGACGTACATAGGCGTAACAAGTTTCAGGTACTCCTTAGGACCCTCGTTAATAATGCTCCTAGCAGAACCACGGTCAACCCTCATCGTGAAGTTCTTCTTGATCGCCAGAAGCTCAGCCACGTGAGGTTTGCCATCGGCGACCATTTCGTAACTGTACATAGTCGAGGTTGGGTAGTTTCCTACATCGTATGAGACTCTGATACGGCCGTTGAAAAGCTCCACGGCTATGTGATCGCCGTTTTGGCCGTTGTAGAGGAGAACCCCGTTTTCATGCGAGGTCGTAAAGACGATGGTCACGTTCGCTTCGGGCCTCGTGCGTAGCGGCTCCAGCTCGACCAGCGAGCTGTTGTCCACGAAGCTCAAACTCGTCAGGTACTCGCATCGTTTTCCTTGAAAATAATTTTTCACTTTTATGGTGAGCTGTGGAAGCGTTTCGTGTGGGAAGTTTATGTTAATTAGTTAATTAACTAGTGTTAATTAGAAGTTCTATAGGTGTCTTCTGTTTAGATTTTCGTTTATTATTAGCTAGAGCTGTTTGCAGAGTGATGTGTTCACCAAGTTGCAGTTAAGTAATGAATGCGTTTTAATTTTTTCATCGAAGCATGGAAATAGAATTTCCCCTTTTTTTTGTAGTCGATATAATGTGTTATTTAGTAAATGAATTTAAAAATTATTAGGATGCTTTTCTTACCGGTGTAGCCGGGGTGGCACTGGCAAAGGTAGTCCGCGGCGGAAGCGGGTGCGGGTTGGAAGCATGCACCGTGCTGGCAGTCATGGTGTGCACATGGACTGGTTTGTGGATAAAGCATGGCTGTCGACGGTGCAGCTTCGCAGTATCTTCCTGTATATTCCGCCGCGCACTTGCACTCGTAATTGTTTATGCCGTCGATGCAAGTAGCACCGTTCTGAAAAATGTCAAGTATTGCTTTTGTACGAAAAATATTACGTCATAATTATGATGACCGAATAGGAATGTATGCTGCGAAATATTTTTTCTTAGAGCGAACGCGTGAAATATCTTAAGGGATGGAAGAAAGTACCTGGCACATATGATCAACGCAGTCATCCAGGTTGGTGGAACAATTGAGGCCGGTGAAGCCGATTGGGCATTCGCAGCTATAGTGGGTCCCGTGGTCGACGCATCGACCCCCGTTCTCGCAGGGGTCGTGCCCTTTTGTGCAAAAGGGTATCTTCTCCTCGCAATACTCGCCCATGAATCCTGGTGTGCAGTCGCATCTGTAGGCTTGTACGAGGTCAACGCAGGTCGCGTTATTCGAGCATTTGTTGTCCTCGCAGTCGTCGACGTTGCTCTCGCATCGAAGTCCCTTGTACCCGGGGGCGCAGTTGCAACTGTCACACACCGACTGATCGTCAATCGAGACATTGACCATGATCTTCGATCGCGGTGTATCCGCCAATCGATTTTGTCACACGTGAACGATACATCGACGAATACAGTTTCTAATCTGTTATAGATATTGTTGTGCGAATTCCATATACGTCTCAGTCATTTCGTGTTTATTATATTTATGCATAATGCATATTTGGTGACTTTAAAATATTGAATAATTCGACCCGCTGAGACATATGTGGATACGAAGATATTTGTAAATCCTTCTATCTGGGATTTAATTCAGAAATCATGATTCGAAAGTAGTTAAAATGTTATCGAGAGTGATAGTGTACAGAGCAATGGGTAAGGCTTGAGTGTTCTGCGAAAGGAAGCCGTGAATCATAATTGCTTCGTCGATAGATTGTTACGTGTACTTGCTACTCTTCGGGGCTCACGTGCAGAGGTCCCGTTTTATTTATTCATACAACAGTGCACGTTTTTAGTTTTTTGTGCGTGCAATTTACTGCTACTGAAACTACATTCCAAACTCTACTTATACGTCAAACGGCATTTTTACAATGCAAAATATTTCATCATAGCTGTTGCCTTTTTTTAGTAAATGTATTACTGCACGATGTAAGAACTTCGAGCTGCGTCGATTAATCAGCTGTACGGACAATGATTTACACATACTACTGAATTCTAAAGATTATATTAATTCACTAAATTGGTTTCGTGTTTCAAAGGGCCAGATTGTCATTTCGTTTAAAGCTAACATAATCCACTACAGTAGATACACAGTACTACTTTATCGTCTCACGAAATACATGAATACTCTTCGTGCAGTCTACTCAATTTCGAACCGAAACTACTGTCTCCTGTATACGAAAGTTTCAACAGAAATCGTTCGAGCTACAGCAAATGCACAGATTTATACTCATGTTTATACGTTCGAGGCAGAATTCTGATCCAACCGTGATACATAAAAATCAAACTTTCCCTTTAATCTCAAATGAAAATAATGAAAAATAATCGTCGACCTTTCAAAACGTAACAAAAAAAAACAGAAGGACAATAAAACAAGAAAATGAATCCTAAAGATCTGTACTAAAACAAATAACCACAGTTCGATTAGAATTCGCCACGAAACTTAATTTCTGCGGGCACCACTGAACGAGCACATTGAAATCACACCCGAACGAGCTAGCGAAAAATGCCTACTACGATATTAGTCGGAACGTGTAATACCTGAATCGTCCTTCCTCCAGGACTTTACAAGTTCCGGTGTTCCTGCAAGGATTTCCATAGCACGCGTCAATTTTATGTTCACACCGGTCGCCATGATATCCTGGCGCGCATTTACAACGGAATTGCCTGTCCGGGAGCGCCTCGCAAAATCCTCCATTCTGGCAAGGCGAGGTGTAGCACAAGTCGCACTTGGCCAAGACTTCGGCTGGCTGTTGGTTGACTGGGCAGAAGAAAGGTCTACGATTAATGAGCAATTTTAGTACCCCATTGTAACAACGGGCCAAAAAACCATGAACTAAACAGACTGCGTCACGGGCCAGTGAGAAATCAAAAACATATTCACGTGCGGATTCTTCGTTCGATCGTCTTGCAATAGCGGCCAGCTCAAGCAATTATCGAAATTAACGTGGACTGTAATATTTATCAATTTTATTCATCTTCTGGACAGACGAATGTTAAGAATACGTTACATTTTATTTCACCGCGTCTCGTGTATCTATTCTGTTCTGCACATATGGTATGAAGATAATTGTAAAGACTCGAGCTGCATTAATTAGGCGGCAATTTTTTTTCGCGAAGACAACGAAGGGGCTTTTATGGAAATGATGGAAAAACAGTAAAAAAATTATTAACATTTTTAACAGAGCTTTACATACCACACGTCCTCATGCCATACAAACAACATCGGTCATAACTAAAAAAACAACATTCAAATTCACTTCAACACCCCATTCTTTGTTAATCAACTCTTTTTCTCTTAACTTCTTCCCGGGCTACAATCGAGAGAAAGAAATTGTCGCCCGGTGCTTATCGCATTCGAAAAACTTTCAACACGCAATACTATTTGAACGTAACACGCAATCGAATACAAGTTCAGACGAAATATACAATTAACACTCTGATTAAAATAGCTGGCCGCTTCTGCCACGATCGCGAGATCTGTTGAGGAAATACATACTTTTGCATTGGAACGCCGACACTGGTGTCGTCAGCAGCAATTTGTCCCTCATAGCTGGAGGCTCCATGCACCTGGCGATACCTGGCTCCAAGAAATCCTTCTTCACCCATTCGGCCAACCATCGCATACTGCAGTCGCAATAGAGCGGGTTGGACCCCAGAGCGCTATAAACACACCGGCTGGTGAATTATCGACGCAGAGAAAGCGGTGCGTTCGCTACGGTTAGGTGAGAGGCATACTCACAGGTGTGTTATAGATTCAAGATCCGCGAACGCGCCCTCGGGGATCACCGATATGTCGTTACCGTGTAGAGACCTGGTGTGAATCAGAATTTTAAACGATCGTTATTACGTGTATCGTGAAGGGGGAAGAACTTTCCGCTGCATCGCATTCATTTCACGCTCACAACGGTGTACGATAGTGGTAATTGCGGTGTGGAGTGGTAATTCTGTGGCATGAATTTTCTATGGGAACACTGTTACATTCGCGTGACGTGTTTATTTGATAGTGGGGGAAATTGTTGACGACTTGCGATCACGCTGACACTATGTTATATCTTCGAGGGATTATCATATTTATTTCAATTACTGACGAATAAATAAACTTTGAAATAATGTAATATTAATGATCTTTACTATAGAGTCTATAGATTTTTAGCGTCAGTGAATAAGTTGACAAATTTTGTTAAATATTAAATAAGAAAAATAATTAACGATCGAGCTTTTGATCTTGCAAAAACATTCATTTTTCCACCAACCTAATATCAAATTACGGTGTAATATTACATTGGTAGAAAGGGGTAATAATGCAGTACACCTGACATTAACATAATCTTAATGGGTGTTTAACGACGCGATATTCAGTCTATTACACTATAGAGCTGTCACGTTGTTTATAAAGTATCGGATTATTAATACATTGTTATTACACACTATTAATATTCCAGCGTTACACTGTGCATCATCACGTACCATTGGTAAGTGTTATTAATTACTAGAATTGATATTATTAAACAGCATTCCCATAGAGTTTGCACTTGGTCAAATTATTATTTGCTAATGTAATACGATTAACCCCCCATCTCCCCAAATAGCTAATGTCGAAATAAATTCGTAATATCGTATCCGCATAAATTACTACGTTCACAAGTTTACGTGCACGCGAACGTGATTTAACGAATTAATTATAATGATTCGGCCCATAAAGAACCATCGTTTTTCAAACTGTCCGTATAAAGAAATTAATAACGCAATCAACGAAATAAACGTATGATAATTCATCGTTGTGACCGATAAACTGCTATACTCTTCGCCCCATTAATTTGACACAGATTGTTTCAACGAGATCATCGCCTTTATTTATTCCATTATCGAGTTTTAATGCGTACCCCACTGTCGACCGTTTCATTCTTCCGTGCGATGAACCATACTGAAAATCGACTAAAGGTTTCGCCGTTTGGTTCGAAAATCATGCTTTCCGAATAAGCGAAACGAAATTAAATTACTACGCGCACGATTTTGCCCCTTTTATCGCGACACTTTCAGTCTTCCCATTCCATCAGTATAATTTGCGGATTACACAAATCTATCTATCAATCGAACATTGAAATAACCGATTTTAAAACTCACATTATCCGCAGAGACTTCAAGCCAGCCAGGGCGTTGCGTTGGACACACTGTAGCTTATTATAGCTGATGATTCTGCGAATAGAATGATGGCACATTAAATTCTGATTAAACTGTGACGAAAATTACAGAACGGTGTGAACGGATATAAGCATATTGTTTTATTTTTTGAAAATGTACGAAATGCTATTATTACTTTTCGCAATGTTCATTCACAGAGATTTCAAGTTTGCATTTATTATAATTTAAAAATCTCTACTCTTCATTTGCAAATGCCACGTTCATTTCAACACTATCGATTAAAGTCGAAGTTTACTTACAGATGGGACAGCTTGGAAAGGTTCCTGAATGTATCGTTTGACAACATTCCGATCTGGTTGTTGCTCAGGTCCCTGTAGAACAGAAATGGAGGAGAATGTTGCAAGATTTTTCCATGAATCTCCAAGAGACGAGACAGGACGAAACATATGTATTTTATTTACAGTTTAGTGAGAATCCTCAGGTGGTTCAGTCTCTCAGGCTGGATGGTCTTGATGTCGTTCTCGTCCAAATACAGCTCGGTGGTCTCCGGTGGAATCCCACGTGGAATCTCTGTAAGCTGAGACCTCGAACACCTTACCACTGACCCGGCACAATTACATTGGGGTGGACAGTAATCGTCTCCTAGGCAACCAACGCTGTCGTCTGCGATTCATAAAGTACAGAATGGATCATTAATCTCTGAATCCGAATTCGAATGATCAAATAGTTTCAGAAGAAACAATCCAGCTCGATTTTGTTCTAAAAAAAATCAACTTTCCAAGAATTTGCAATTTAACTTCTATTGCTTATTTGTATTCTCAATATTCTGAATGACAAGTCCCTTCCTTACGACCATATGCTATATATAATAAGGGTGCGAGCTAGAGAACGTTTCTTATGAAGTTTTAATAAAATCGTAGGAACATACTGTTGCATTTGAATTCGTGATGTGGAATATCTTTGATGACCGCATCCTTCAATCGTGGCGGATTGTGACAGTGTCCCACCACGCCAGACATGTCGCGTTTTCTCAGCCATCCGGCGAACCACGCGAGATGACAATTACACGACAAAGGATTGCTTTGCATGTTACTGGAAACGCCAAGTGATTTATTAGACCGGCATTAATTACGCGCACGGAAGCACGGAATATTTATTCTAGCAATCGTGGAATCAGGATAATCGCTGGCGAAATCCATCGAAAACGCGTGCAGGCTCATAATAATTAATAAATCCGCAGTACTGTCTCATTAAAATTAATGCCCCGTAATTCATATAATCATTCTATAATTCTATTCCGATTAAACATTCATACTTGCAAGCAGGACTAGTGCGTGTCGTCAGGAATGCTCAATAATGCTATCACATTTTACTTTAAACTGATTTTCGCGTAACTTCTCCCGACAATATTCGAACGATCGACAATGAATTAATTTGTCGCCACTCAACAGCATGTAACATCACTCGACATTAATTTCTCAATAATATTCATTTCATTCATCTTACGAAAACAAAAACACTCGTATTAATGCTGACAAAGTCAACAAAATTATTATTTCTATTAATTCAGAGACTGATTATTGTACCACAGTGCCCGTCAATATTTAATCGATATATCTCAGATTAATACAAACTCCACTCGACAATATGTAGCAACTATCGCCAATAATTTTTCAATAAATTTCAAACTATCAATATTTAACACAAGCTGCATCGATGAAATAAAATTTGATTAAAGCAGATAAATTCAATGCTGCATTCTCCACAATCGATTGCGTTTAAAAAAAGTAGAGAAGCTAGTAAAAAGCACCATCGTTCAGGGGGATACTTACAGGGTGCGTATATGCGTCAATCCGTCGAACGAGCCGTGCATAACGCAGGTTATAGCGTTTCCGTGCAGGTTCCTAGGAAAATGATGTTCGAAGAATATATAGTCTCGGGGTGATACCGTTTTATGAAGAGACATAAAAGTTTGTACTCACAGCGTCTTAAGATTCGTCAGGCCAGTGAACATCTTGTTGTGAACTTCCCTCAGCCTGTTCTCCGACAAGAGTCTGTGAAACGGAGCCTTGTTATCGGAGGGTACAAGAACGCGGCGTAAAGTTACGAAATATTAAGAGAAAAAAGGCTGTGCCGGTGGAAGGGGTGGTGCTTTACGCGTCGATGGGAATCGATATTTATTCGCGTCGTTGCGCCGCTCGAATCACGGAAAATTCTCTTGAAAATTATTATTGTGTCCTATAGAAGTAATGCGGCGTACTCAATTTCCCGTAAATTGTTCTTGAAGCCAAATGGAATGTCGGGGTTGAATATTTCTTTGGTATTGCTCTGTGTATTCTATTCCATTGGTTGTTCGTAATGGAATAACAAAAAATGAGATAGTTCGTATTATTTATTTAAACATTGATCTTCGTCGTGATACCCGTTGAATGAAGACTTTTTCTTCACTTTGTGTTTGCCTTCGTTATGAATAAATTTGCCGAAACGGCGCGAGCAGATAAATAGCTTTGAATAAATGACGTTTGTCCTGTAAAAAGTATTCGTTTAAATATTTTCGCACGTTTGTATGTTGGTCGAATATTTATGCAAATGTCAATATTTAATGTACCGAATGAATTTTCCTCAGGGGAGGGGAAATACGTTTTATTTCGAAACGTGCTTCACACACGTCTGCAATAAAATACACACGAGCATCAGCCACCCTCCGGCTACCTAATTAATCGACCCATTGTCCCGTTAATTGCCTTTGAAAATTAAATCCTATTCTGCTTCGTTAAAGCTCGTTTCAAAGTCCCGATCGAGTTAGGCACAAATAACGCAAGTAATCTCGACGGTCTGAATGCAGCCCCGTTATTCCAAACTTTCTCATCCAGAAACGTTTCAGCGGAGAGAGAGAAAAAAAATGGAAGGAGGACAAACAACCATTCCTCGACAAATCGAATCACGCTGTATAAATGCTTCCTCATTGAATTTCTCCTACCTCGTGTTCCAAATTCCTAATCAATCAATTAAAAGTGCGAAACAATTCCTTACGCGCGAGCTTCATTATTAACTCATTATTAACTCACCGAAAATAGCTATGGCTTTGTTCAATAACGAAACTATTCATGAAAAAATCAGGATAATTGTACCCCTGAAAAATCTGGATTGAAAAAAATGCTTCGAAAGTGAAACGAATTTATTACCTACATCTGTGAGTAATTTTAAGGGTGAAAAAATGAAAAAAATAAATAAACTCGAGGCGATGAGAAACTTACAGATCGGTGAGTTTGTGGGCACCCTGGAAAGCAGACGCTTCGACGCGGGAAATTTTATTTCTCCTGAGGTCCAGATGCTGCAATTCCGGAAGCTTCTCGAACAGGCCGTCCGCTTTGATCTTATCCAGTTCATTGTTGGCTAACAGTCTGAGCGTAAGGACAAAGAAAGTTAGAATCTATCGTCTGATACGGCGAGCAATTAATCGCGCTACGGGGCGTCGATCCATTAAACGGGTTCGAATAATTTATTTCGAATAATGGCCCGTCGTTCATTGTTAACACCCCCGTCCTACCCTCCCGCTGCCGGCCAGCTTTTAATCAGATAATTATCTTGTCGGCCGTTTGAATTAATTTCGTCGCGCGAAGAAGAAACCGGGGAACTTGGCCGCCATTCATCTAAATCGATTGACCGAATCAACCCCTTCTTTTCGTTCCAATAGATCGACTCCGTACATAAGCTAACACTCCTCAAGCTAAATAATCCGCTAAATAAACTTTCCTTTTTGACACTTTATTATGCTTCGCCTTTGTAGCGTAAAAACGTGGAACTCTATTGTTTATCTGTTTATTTGAACAGCATTGTTTTAACCCTTCGCGAAGGGGTTTTAAGGAAAGAAAGTTCTTCGTTCGTGCAAAATTCTTTTATAACTCAGAATCTAAAATAAACTTCGCAATATGACTATTCCGAAAGAAATCGATTCGAATGAAGCATAAAATTGCATTTAAATGAACTTGGAGCAAATGAGAAAGAACAGAATTAATAATTTGAACAATTTTATTCCACGAGCTTTGATAATGGCTCAGGGCAATTTAAATCTCGTTGAACAATACATCGTGACTGTACTCACAGGGTGGATGTGTAAATAGGCAGATCCTTTGGTATCGATGTTAACTTCTTGTTGGAGCAGTCCACGGTCGCTCCGTTGCAAACGCACGGGGCTGGACACTCTCCGGGCAGGATACACTCGCCAGCTCTCTTCGTCAAGAGCTCCTCGTCGCCTAAGTACAAACAGCCGGATACAAAATCTACTTCAAACAATCTCGTCTGATCTGCCTTTCCTTCTTAGGACCGCAGAGTGTCGCTCTTGAATGAGTCAGTGATTAAATCGTTTGAGGGCTTAAAAACGGTACATACAACGTATCAAACGCCTTTAATTTTACCATATGAAACGACGTTGCAACCAATGCGCCAGTGGCTCTCAGTTTCAAGATCAATTTTAGAATACCAGCACCATAGATGCATTTCTCAAAGAATCGAATAAATATCTGTTCAAAAATTCAGGCTATCGTAGAGGCAATGGGGGCTCGAAAATTTTATAAAAACTAGACGGACATTCAGTGCTATACATTCTCAGTAACCCTTAAAAACAACCCCTATTCCGAGCTACGACTCTGACACAGAACTATGACGCAACTCCAATTTTAAAAAAACAGATTTTGCAATTTTTCAACCGTTCACCGCAAACAATAATTCAATTGTATTTGTACAAAAGATTTAGCAGCGTAGGAAGTACTTGAATTGATCGCGTCATAAACCACCGCGGTGTAATGTGAAATGATTGACCTATTTCGCAAACCTACGCCACGGATCATGAAATCATTAGGATCGGTAGCAATCGTGCGACCCACGTCGATCACGATGCGATTGGCGAGATCGGCAAAGAATGGAAGCTAGTGTGGAGAAAGTGGCCACGCGACGCCACGCCGTGTGCAGGCTGTTATTAAACGCGGGACGCAAATTACCGATATAATTACGCGCGTGTATCGCGGCGGACAATTTGTAACACGGCGTATAATGCGATGATAAATCACCTGTGCGCGCGTACTCATACATAAACATATTCGTCTCGGAACACGTGACATTCAACACTCAATTAACGTGAGAGAGAGAGAGAGAGATCGCGTCGAAGCTTAATTTAATGATATCGCCGCTACTACTGTTCATTATTAAAATTTATCGGCGCGACGTTAACATGGTAACCTGGTGCGCGTTCACTACCCTTCGACTTCGATTAATCGAAACCATCATGATCGCGTGAGTTTCTTTTCCATCTCATGTGGAACGAATTTTTAGACCTCCATGGAGATCGGTGCATTTTTGTAATCTTTCTATGTGTACTAGTATCATCTGTAAATTTAGATTAATATTATAAATTGAATATAACTTGATAAACAAATGTCACCGAGTATCGAATTCTGTCGTGGAATTTATCGTGACGTATTAAACACCGTTTCAAATATATTTCTTTACCTTTATTACGAATTTGCGAATCATTGAAAGAATAAAATGGAATCATTGTGAATTTTTTTTATCATCAATCAACTATCGATTGACGTCCACTTTCAGAGTTTTCTGATCGTAGAAAAGATTATAAACGACCGAAGTCCTTTCAACAACTGTCTTCCTTACTTTATTCGTCAAATTCGGACGAATCACTGGGAAAAATAATAAAGAGTTACCGCCCGCGAAACTTGGTTCGCGTTTCCGTCAAATTCTTCCAAAGTGGCTCACGGACCAGGGTAAAAATAAAATGGTCTTGGCGTTTGTTTTTCATCAAGAACTGACCTAGACGAAAGTTTCTGGCAAGTTTTACACATGGCGCGTGCAGGTGCTCGTTTGTTGGAAATGCGGCGTAACGATAATGTGCAAGCGCAGCCAGCACATACGTGCCAGCGAAGTGTTTATCTTCCGGTGTCATTTGCTCCGCGAAAGCCGCCGCGCACGGAAGCAGCTGCGGGCAGAGGAGGGCGATTATATTCCGCGCGGCTAAGTGCAATTAGGTGAAATAGTATACAACCGTGAAGAGGAAAAGCGCGAATGTTGCTGTTGTTATTCTTGAACACGCAGGCCTCGAGATTTCAGCGCGAGCAGCACGCGTCCTCGAGCACCTCCTTCTCGCCACTTACGTTCGGCCTTGTCGTCTTTTGATCCGTGAACGAGCTTCGACTTCGACAATATCGTGGCAAAAAGGAATTCGCGGCAAAGGTTGCATCAAAGTTGAAGTTTCAGAAGTCTTTTCAATATTTTTCTACACGTATATTAATTAAATATCATTTTGATGGGGTCTCCAATATATTAAAATTGTATATATCGAGTATCTTTTAAATCAAACTTTCTGATTGCTTCGTACCTTCGATAATAAATTGTTACCGAGAGCCTTAAATAATTTCTAGTTTAATCTAAAGTATATGTACTTTTAATCACTGACTCATTTGGAATTTACATCCAAGAAATTGATCAATAGTCGACCTTAATCTAAAGATGTGAAAGAACCTCGTGCATTACCGTCTCGTAATCCGTATCCCAGCGATACCGTTAGAAGGGAAATATCAGAAAAATCGGATCGTGCTTACCCTTACATTTGAAGTTGTCTCGCAACGCATCGATCTTCCGTTTCTGCGCCCTCTTCGGTGACTCGCATTTGGCACCTGACGTTTCGATGGGGTGATCGCGAAGATACGCGTTCAGCCATCGCAGATTGCAGTCGCAAATGAACGGGTTTCTTGCCAAATGCCTGCGAAATATCGAGTCTCGTCTCTTTAAAATATTCCCCTTCGATCGAACCATTACTATCTCCAACCGCTTCAAACACGAATTTATATTCAGATCAAAAAATATAAAAAAATAATTATAATTATCCAACAGCGCAAATTCTACCCGTAAAGTGAGAAATAAAATATGTAATATATATGCGGAAAGTTCTCCAATCCATTTTCAACGTTGTAACTATGACGTTTTTGACATTCTTTGTATCATTATTGTCAAATTTCCACCGCACAGCAATTACCGTTCAATAATACGGTTATTTCGAAGTGAACGTAACAAATTGCTAATATTCGCTACGAGCCGGTCAAAAAGCGGAAATTTGTCAATCATCGAACAGTCTCTACCAGGGATATTTCGGAAAGGCCGCGAAATATAACGAATGAATGGACAGTGACACGTGTTTGCAATTCGATCCTGTACAGGAGCACGGTGGAAATGGTTCGAGGTGTTAATGCCGCGGTAATTTGTATAAATTAACGGTTCAATGGAGGGATACGAACAGCGTTTCAATGCTTCGTAGATTGGCGAAAGTTCCATTGGCCAGGGATCTGATGTTGTTATCGTACAGCGACAACAGAGTCAGGCTGGTCAAATCTCGGAACAGATCTGTTCGTATGCAGGATATCTCGTTCGCGTTCAGCAGCCTGAAAAGAGTTCGTTTTGTCGGATTAATTTACATCCCCCGCGACACGACTCGCCTCTGGCATAATAAAATGATAACAATGTGAATTAAATTGTTTCGAAAGTATGATAATTGTATCCCACGTTTAAACGCTGGTGATACGTAATGATACGATGTAAATAAAATAAACATTTCACTATGTATCACAATGAATAGAATCTTTTAATAGAAATAAAAATTAATTCGAAGGGGTTAAAAGTATTAGACTGTGATTAATGTAAGCAATTAAGAAATTTCATTCAATTTTAGTGAACGTTCCTTAATCTTTTGTCATGCAAGTATAATAAAAATTGTTTAGCGAAAGATTTTTGCATTAACTCACAGCAGTTGCAGGTTGGTCAAGCCTTGAAACAGGCTGCTTGGCAGATCGGTGATTTTATTCCCATAAAGCACGCTGCAATGAAGGAATAAAAATAACACGGAGTTACGAAACGTCGCAGATTTAATTAAATTTGTTTCTATGTGTATCAGGTTCCTAAATTTAAACTTCATACGCACAGTGATTCGAGGGATTTCAGGCCGTGGAACGCGTCGGCCGCCACTTTCCTAATTTGATTGTTGCTGAGATCGCTGTTGACGAATATCCGGGAACGAAAAAAATATCAGAGATTAAAAACGTTGTCAGCTGACGATAAAAAAACGAAAGAATTGTATTAATAGCGAACGTCACTCACATTCTCTGTAGTTTTCTGTACGGGGAGAAGGCCTTCGGCGGGATTTCCGTGATGCTGTTCTGCTCCAAACGTCTGCGAATGATTGACAACGGAGTATAAGTTAACAAACTTTCAAGCCAAACATCGCTTGATATTTCCCCGTAGAAATTGCCCCCGGGAGAGAAAAAAGGGAAGCTCTGTCAACGCCAAATTAATTGCTTTTTATAAGCAAGACTATGGCGAGGATGAGGGTAAGCTCGTATGCATCATCGTAAATAAAACTCGGGATATATTAAACGATAATTATAATTTGGAAAATAAATTTGATAGCCTGCACACAGTGATATTAATCTAATATTAAATTACATCGAAAAATCTCGAGTTAAATTCAATTTAATTAAACAGATAAAAGTATTGCAGTTATCATCCAATACAAAATTTCATGCTGCTCAAATTGAGATTTCTGCTAATGCAAAGGTAACCTCCGACAATTCTACGCGGTATATCTATACATATAGGCAAAGTCGTGTGTTACGAACAGCTCGGTGGTGTCCTCGGGAAGATGGGTGGGCACTTTCGTCAAAGAATTCTCCCTGCAGTCGACGATACCATTAGCGCATTTGCAAGGATGCGGGCACTGCGGTTCCGCGCTGCACTCTGATCCTGTGCGCTCAACCAGTCCGGAACACTTGAACTCATGTTCCTGTTGTGCAAAGTGAGACGTGAGAGTTTCCCATCAGTGAAATAGTGGTTGAAAGGTTCGTGGCGTAAAGTGTAAAAAAAAGAGGGACAAAATTCAGTTTGGTTGACCGTAAAACCTGGGAAGTGTCGTGCAAAATTTTTTTTCGAAACTTGTATGATGAAATTCGAGCGGCGTTGGCTGTATAGTAAATTGCTTTATTTGGAATAAAAATCGATTATCCGGTGGCGCTGTTTTAAATATCAATACAGGTATGCATTACCTGAACGTCGGCGATATTTCGATCCTTCAAATGAATCGGAGAGGCGCAACGAGTGTGTTGGCCAAGACGTGGATAGGTTTTCAAATGTCGTGGAAGCCAGGCTAAATGGCAGTCGCAGGAAAGTGGGTTCTCTATCAGTTTCAACGTTCGCAGGTGCGACAAACCGTTCAGCATTTCTTTGCCCAGCGTTGTTAGCTTGTTGTTGTTCAGCATTCTGCAATAGAAACGTAATAGGTCGTAAATTATTGTTTCTCCTGCGTTGGATTATGCATTTCATCTTTCTACTGCAATTATATTTATATTACTCACAGTATTTCTAAATCTTTCAGCTCTCTTATTGACGCCTCGTCGATGCAGGTTAACACGTTGTTGTCGAGCAACCTGGTGATCAAATTATGTTTTAACACGAGAAATTCTCTCGCCTTTAATTTCACGATTATCGCTTTTTCAAATGTCTTAATTCTTCTACCGTCTTAAATTCATGATCTACATTTAATGACAATTGAACAATGATAATTAGTGAAAATTTTACGTTATCAACAATTGATAGAATACTTACAAATATTTAAGTGACGATATTCCTCTGAGCGTCTTTGGTCCAATCGTGGCGACTTGATTGTGACTGAGGTCTCTGCAACGAAATAAAAATGCGCGTGACTTCAGCGAACCTTGTTACGATATGCCTGGCGGAATTCTAGAAACCTCCAAGTAAAACAACGACTTCATTAAAATTGTACGGTTCGATGATCAAGTAAATTACGTTCCTTTCCTTTAGAGAGACCAATCTTTGTTAAGGCCGGCGCAACTCCTTTCATTGAGTTTCATAAACGAAGAGACAATGATGTTACAGCGATTGCATTGTTAAACGCGACGTTAGGAAAGAACAAACGGCTCGTTCGTTCGCGAACGGTTGTAAACTTCAATTGCAATGCTTGGTACATCGACCTTTCAAAGTTTTCCGTCTTCGAAGGAAAGTCGATTTCCTATGAGTAAGAACACCGGTGAGCGTTCCACTTTGCACCACTTTTTTCTCAAGTTCGCTATACATATGATCAATTATTTAAAAACTTGTCGAGTGTCAGTGGGACCGTATGGACGACAGTCTCTATGGACACTTCTTTGCCACAGTTGCGAACTCACGTGTGACCGTGTGCACGTGCATCAGTCACGTGGCTCGCTATACACTTCTTTAAGGTTTCAGAGGGTCGTTACACGAGTAACGAGTGACCATATCCGCGACCTCACGTGCCACGTTGGTTTCCGCGAAACAAACAGCAACCCCTTTTCTACGATATGCCAAATAAACATCAAAAATTTCTTTCTTAAAGTGCACGTCTTAACAGCAACCCCCTCAATTTTTAACAAGAAATGTTAAGAAATGTAGAAGTTCTAATTTTTAATCATTTTTATTCAACGTAATATCCATTTATTTCACAATCTCCAATACACAGAGCATATTTTACTATGTCCGAGCATCGCTTCTAGATCATTTCGTATGGATACCACTATTATGTTGCAAACGACAGTTGATGGAAATGATAATTACCACACAACTGTGTGTCGTACATAAAGTGTGACAACTGAGGCTTAATTAAATAAAGAGCTGACCTACAATATGAAGCAATTTTTATTTTTATTTGATACAGAAATGTCTAACTAGCAATCTACAAAATATACCATCTACAAAACATTTCGTTTTACCCACCCAAAAATAAGTACGTTCATAATTATCAAGCTGACGAAAGAAAACCTCGAGACTGTTGTTTAACGCAAAGGGTTAATTCGTCCACCCTCAACAGTATCACCGCCAACCCACTATACGTCGCGAAACCAGGTTACAAAACCGATCGGTGGAACCGTTTTCTCGCCGCACAGTGCGCCCCGTCATATCTATCACCATAATTTCCCCCGGAACGAGACACCATGAATAATGCATCGCATCGCAACGTTTTTCGAGTTGCAACGCGCACCTAACGGCAGAGTCAATCACGATAATGGATCCTCCGCTAAACCGGGAGGTTCATTTAAATAGATTGCGTTACGTCTCGCGTTGCAAAGATCCTTACGAGCCCTCCTCCCTTGTGCACGAGTTAACCGGACGTTTGCGATGATAGGTTAGAGGTCCCGGTGCCTGGTTCACCGTTGACCATCCATTGCCTTGGAACCCGCAGCCTGTAATTATGTCCGCTAGAAAGGCCACGGACGACGAGCATCCCCCGTCCGAGAGATGAAGACGAGAAACAAAAATAGTGAACGGAGAGTCCGTCGGGTTCCCGTGCGAGATTGAACCAGAGAAAGAAGGAGCCACGGTATTCCGGGCTCGAAGTGAGCGCGAACACGGGGCAACAACTGGCAGATTTAGACTCCTGCTTACCGGAGCCAATCCTGAAAGCAATTACCGAATTTCGACCACGTAGACACGCCAGCGGCAAAAGGAAGACTAAGCTTTTAGTGCTGCCAGTTTCATTTGGAACCGCTGTTGCAGCTTGATCATGATAAGTTCCTAATTTGAACAAGCAATTTCGTACGGCCACTAGTGGCGAGCGTTTCCTGTTGACGATGATAGGAATTGGCTGGATAATTCCGTTTCATTTGCTATCCTATGATTTTATTTTCTTCTTTATTATGGAGGTGACGTAGGTAACGATTGGCCGCTGTTCTCCTGCGAGTCTCGTCGAATTTCAATAATTTCGAACATGTGACGAAGGACCCTGGTGGTAGATTAAACTCCCAGTGCGCTCCAGCCAATCCAGAAAGCAATTACCGAATTTCGACGTAGCCGCTCCTTCAGTGGAACTAACAAAAGGATCTTCTGGACCTCGTCCCTCTCTCTCTCTCTACCTCTACCTCTCGTATTCGCCGTGCTCAATTCCGGATGCTGCCTGCCACTGTGCTTTGTGTTTGCGCGATAAGAGTCGGATGAAACGAAACCTGATTGCAAGAGTTTGGGGATCATAAGGGAATCGTTTGTCCGTCACAGAGAAGCTGGCGATTTTATTTGGCCCGATTTCTATGTACGTTCGAAGATGTCTAATCAGTTCGTTGAATGTATCCAGAAACGTGTACGTTTATGGGGAAATAATTATGGAAATAGCTCGCTGCTGGTATCGCGGCAGAATTCCGTAAAATGGATGCACTCATATAAAGGAAGAAAATTTCATGGGAAATTATGGAGTATTTGCACGTAACTAGCACTCGCAAAACTGCTGGAAATTGCACGAATTTTTCTTTCCACCCCGGTTTCTAATATCTCACACCTATTATTCTTCCTTTTTACACGAATGAATCTTGAATAATAATAACAATATACCAAACGCACTGTACTTTGCGATTTGTGGCCACAAATACCCGGCGAAAGTAACGCGGAATAAGGTGACCTGGCATCGATTCCAGGATGCATAGGAGCATCGAACTCCGTCTCCACAGCGACGAAATAATACGCGATCGTAAATTTTCATGGCTGAGAATCGTAAGACTGTACGCCAAAGCGTTTTCGTTGCTTAAATCACCGCAACACCGGGTTGTCAAAGAGACGTGGAACGTTTGTCCCGGTTATTATCGGCTTAAGTGTACAGCGAACAAATGTTATTGCGTCGTAAATACAAGCTTGTACGTTCACCACGGGTTCGAGGTATCGCGTTTCAAACCGGCGCAATATGCTTACACGACGGAGTGATACTAATCAGCCGAGTGTCCGCGCCCCTTTCCATTGTGTCAAACCATTTATTACCGGCGAGCTTCATCCTCTTACCACCTTCGAATAGCTTTCTACGTTTGCACGATGGGTTAATCACACGTTTCGTTACCGTGGCTGGTCTGTTCAGCTCGCAGTGAACATACTGGAGCTTCGAACACTACGGCCGGGTCCGCCTTGGAATCGCTGAATCTTCTTGCTGAGTTAATTAATATTTCGCGACGCTTAATTGCTGGCCTGTACGGAAACATGTCGTCCCTGCGCGAAGGGGGACAGCGAGGGAGATTAATCAATATCTAGAATGTATGATTACACCTTCGAGTACTCGCGTGCGTTGTATTTGAATTTACGAAGAATTATGCAACGCGTGGGTGGATCGTCTAGAGACCGGAGATATAAATTGGCGTGGATTTTTTTTCGATAGTTATAAATGATTTGTTATGGCAAAGGTAAGAGATGGAGTTCAGTTTCGAGAAGGATTAAACAGTACATTGGAGAAATACATTTTTATATTGCTCGGAATTCAGAAGGGTTAGAAGAATGCGTATATGGGGTAATTTGGTGTAGCGTTTGACAATGTTGTCGAGTTGAGCGTGACGCATACTGTAAAATGGAGTAATAACTGTGGTTACGTGGCGGATGGAATTGCAAGTATTAATAATGGAAATTGCAGCGTGAATGTTGAGAGCGGCATTAATGTAAATGCTGGAATAAATAGTAACGATACTATATGTATACTGCATCGAGAATCTACAATTAGTGTCAGTCTAATGATGTTTGTAAAATCATAAATGACAAAAGATTAAATAGATTATGCTGTATAATAAGAAATTTCCATTAAATTAAGGAGATGCCAATCGTTAGTCTGGGTAAATTTTGATTCGATAAGATTGGACGTAAAATAGTCAATATCATATCAATCGTTTCTTTTAATCAAATATCTGTATTTTTACCCTTCTTCATATGTTTGAATATCTCCAATTAATCACAAACAAGCTTATCCTCCATTTCCACAGATCTCTTTTCCAAATTTGAATATATTTAAACACCAACTTGGCAT
Source organism: Nomada fabriciana (assembly GCA_907165295.1). NCBI lineage: Eukaryota > Metazoa > Arthropoda > Insecta > Hymenoptera > Apidae > Nomada > Nomada fabriciana. The sequence goes on from OU015690.1 coordinate 16,171,921, forward strand.
CACACAGCTAATGAATAATACGCGTTTCAATTCCTAAGTGTCCCGCAAAATTTCCACCTTGGCATCAGGCTTCTAGACAACCCTAATCCTTTAACGAACACCTACTATTTTATTAACTATTTCTTCGCTATCTAAATTTCTGCACCACTCAGATGATTAGCGGAACACATTCGATACGAGAGTAGGTAGGAATCAATTTATTTGAAAGCAGATCAGCCAGAGCTGGAAACTACCAAAACCACCCAGTAATTTCGCCAAGCAACACCCCCATCAGCGTATTAACCTTCTCTGGTTTCCCGGCTGGGCATCGACTTATCCACGGACGGATGAAGGATTATCAGGCGTCCGGATGCCCGTGAGAATCTCGCAACATAATACGCCCTTTTGTAAGCTGCCTGATCCCTAGCCTTATCATCAAAACTGTGGGTTACGTGTCCGGAGGCAGAGTGGAGGGCCTCGAAGAGTCGTGGAACTTTTGAGTCTCCTCTGCCCACTTCACAACACATGATAGATGGCCCATCTCTTCTTCATCTTTTCGTTCTTCCTCTTTATCATCTTCTTGCTCCCTTTTGTTTCACCATTCCACTTCCTCTCCTTTTTATTTTCCTTCTCGATCCCACCCTGTCAATCTCAATGAAACGGCCGCCGCCACGACGAAGCCGACCTTTTCATTTCTCGTTCTGGTCGATACACTATGGGCATCGTCTACACGGAAGCCGTGTCCATTCGATCGCGATAGTATCACGACATCGACTCCCTCGTCGCCCCTAGACCAGGTGCCGTATTCGAGAAGAACTGATCCAAGATTCATGATCGAGAACCACGTCGAGGGAAAAGTGGACCTTCGTGTTAATCTATGGATCGCATACCTCTCCTACGGTGCTCGATCTTCTTGCCAGCTAGTGGTTGACCGCTTCTTAATCGGTTCGGTGCTTACCATGCATGAATTTTTAGACTGGCTGGCTCGATGATTGTAGATAAAGGCGAATATGATATTGGATGAAAAAGCAACTGCTGGCTCTGTTTTTTTTAAAGCTTTTAAATATTCTTTGTGAAATTGTAACACATATATGTAGCGAATACTATTGATATTTCCCCACAGCATAATTGTTACATTTTCAAAGATAAATTCGTCGAGGTTGCATTCCAGAAAACGGCCCCAGCACCAGTAACTTTGGAAATATATTATTCTGTCGCGGTAATTCTCCGAATACTAGCGACCCTACCCCTAACGAAGACGCTCATTAAAAAAAGATAGTCTCAAGAAAACGAATATTCTCTTGAAAGGAAATAAATAGAAAAGAGCGGAACTGCGCTGCCGCTATTCCATCAAAGAGAATTAAACCGCTGAATATTTCGCAAAGAACGGGCATCAACGGGACAATGCTCAAATACAACAAAATGTTTTTCGTTCGCGAAAAGCTGTTCCACTTTCCACGGACAATGGTCGCCGTCCGCGAACGACGCACAAAGAATTTCAAAAGTCGCTACTCCAAAAAGTAAAAAAAAAATTAGAACACTGGCTGTCGATTGATGAAACTTCCGCTCGCTTTTTTCCTCCTTTCACATTCCGCTTTTTTCTTTCGTTCTTTAAAGTCGAGGAAACGGAAACGCGAAAGATCGCCCTTAAAAGAGTAGCGAAACGGAAGAAGAGTTGAATACCGTGCGGAAAAGTCACGCGTGTTCGATCGCCATGGTGCAGGAGCATGGGGGAACGAGGGGTGCCCGAGCGGCGGGTTTCGCAAACCGAACTCGTGTACTTCCGCGTGTAAGCGTACGTGTGGGTGGTATGTAGGCCATCGTCTGAAAAGTTTATGCGATAACCTGTGTGCTGTGCGCGACACTGACGAGAAACGGATCGTGAACGGACTTTCGCGACTGTCAGCCATGCGTTTTAAACAAATTCGCGACGCCAAAACACGTCTGTCAACGGCTAAACGAATTGTAAAACGCGTCTACCTCGTTGGTTTATATGCTTCTGTTCTTTGCGATGCGGCTCGGCTCTGTTGTTCGAGAAGTGTACAATGTAACAGAATCTGAAGCTAAAGTTATTGAGAAGTATTATCATTGTGACGAGTTTTCTCTTTCTACTATTAGAGAAAGGTCTCTGATAGTTTTTTTAATTTTCCATTGAAACGTCCCAGTTTCTTTCCGACGGAATAAAAGATTTCTGGCTTCTGAATGATAGTAATATATTTCTTCGATGAAGAGGCATATATTCTTTTAATATGTTGTTCCACGCGTATTGCGATATTGCAATACGTTTTTGATTCATTGTTAGAAAACTTTTATACCAAAGGAAATATTTCCCTTTGATTCCTTAAAACGATCAGGTATTTGCACACCGTTCGATCGTTCAATTCAATGAATAAGATTAAGATTAAAATAAATTCAGTCGATTCTGCGATACTTACAGTCGTTTCAAGTTGATCATGTTGGTAAAGAGAAGATCGGGGATGTGACGTATTTGATTATTGTTCAGACGTAGCTTCTCGACTCCGACTAAATCCTGGAAGGCACCTCTCTCGATGGTGTGAATCTGATTATTTGACAGCCAGCTGTAAAACATTGATCAAACTCTGAAATCTCAAATTTCCTTCGAAAATCACAGAAAAATCTGCCATCGAACCCCGCTAACACTAATAAACCCCGCGTATCAATCGTACGATCATTGAAATATTCTTCTTCAGAGAGACCCAAAATTTATAACAAAAATCGTGAATTTAAAGCGGTCGCCAAAAGAGTACAATTTTCATACAAAGACGGAATTTCGACTAATACAATTCGCGACAAATTCGCCAGAATCTCGAGAACATTCCATCCCCCTTAAAAGTCAAGGCAGCTTCAAACTCGCGGCCTGCATTGCATTCTATTTACAGCACGCGACTCAAAATTATCCGCCAACCCCCCCGCCAACCACCTTTATTCGTCCCGTCGGGCCCGCAGATCGTTTCCTTATTCTACAAACGGTTACTCACAGAACGTGAAGCGTGGCCATGTCTTCAAAGTCCGTCTTGAATATCACCGAGATATTGTTCCCTTGGAGGTCCCTGGAACAAAGAACAACGTTGCAATAAATTACACTCGCTTCGTGGCACAGTAGCGCGAGTCAATAATGCGCCCGTCTAGCGGGGCTAAAAATATAATTTTCCCTTCGTTCGGAAAGTTTATAAAAATCTCACGACAAATATTTTCTTCCTTATACATGTATATATATATGCAGCACAAAAGGCGAACCCCCTCGTTCGTGGCGTTCATCTAATTCCATTTTAACTTTCACCCATCCCGACGCACTCTTTCACTGTACTTTGCGTCGCAGCAACCCCCATACCATTGCCCCCGCATCGTTCGTCGTATTTATTTGCCGCGAATAAGTATTTCTGTTTTCCTGGCCCGTGCAAATATTTGTCGCGACACAGCGGGGGCAGAGAGAGAGAGAGCCGGCACAAAGAGCAACCTTCGGAGAAATTTTATCGCGAGCACCCTTTTTTTCTCCCCCTCGTTTTAAAACGTTGTCGCCGATTACGCGCTGCTCAAAGCCAACCCCGTCAGCGCGACACCCTGTAGACTGTGAAAACGAGCCCATCGGACTGTAAATCCGGATTTCGTTCGCTGCTTTGTCCCGTTGTTTTCGTTTATTCAAACTGATGTTGAACGTGATATAAAGTACTGAACTGCCGAGGGACGCGTGTTTGGGGGATGAGTAGTTAGAAATGGGACGTTTACTTCGAGTTACGATACTTTAAGATTATTTTGGGGTGGTTAGAATTGATGCGAACTATTGTGTCATTTTCTGTTTCAATACAATTCGGTTTGAATTATAATTAATTAGCGTAATTAACAGTTACCAATATTTGTCAAGCACAATAATATACTGTCGATGCTGCTTTAAATATAATAATCTCTGCTTTGTCATACGCGCGACATATTTACGCGATGTTTATTACACCAGCTTCAAAATGTTACGAAACAATCAACATCGTTAATTTATCCCAGCTCGTCGGTTGCGACAACAAGTATCCCAGTCATGAAATTCGAGAAATCGATCAAACTGAAGGGGTGAAATCCGTCGAACGAATATTGTTCCAAAGTTGCAGCGGGTAACTAGAGAGCGTGAATTTGCTCTTCTCGTGAAGAGGCAGAGAGAGAGAGGAGACCGAGAGGGGTAGCCGTCAAACACAGCCGTCTGCAGCCCCCGTCCGGACAAGTTATTAAGGCCTTATTAAATTGGTTCCTTTTTCCGAGAAACTTTTTTACCTGACAAAAAAAAAGGAAAAAAAGGACCAGACGTAGGCACAAGTAACGGGTCGAGCCTACTGCTCGTCGACTTCTTTTCCTACGGATTTTCCCGTCGCCTCCATCTTCCTTTTTTCCATTCTTTCCCCTGATTTTCCCATTTTCTTTCGCCGAAACGTCGACGACGACGTGGCGGAAGCCGAATTATTTCCCCGTTTCCGTTGCCAGACGCGACGGTTCAACGACGAAACGAGACGAACTGCTGCTTTTCTTTTCGCGGCCCTTCTAAGCCTTGCGTGAGATTTTAATTTCACCACGCCCGTCATGGTTTTTCGGATGCTTTGCTCGTCGGTTTTCCGATGCTTTTCTCTGTCCCTGAATATTTTAGACGCGTTTCTGGCGGAATAATGAACCTGTCTGGTCACAGGTGAACAAACGGTTGTTCATTAGAGAAATGAGTAAAGAACCATCCGTTGTTTGATGCAACAGATATTGTATATACGTTTGATTCGGTTTTAGTTACGGTGCATGTGTAAATCGTCTTTTGTCGAATTTTCAATCGTAACGTCCATTACTCTCGCGTGCGTATGCACACACGCAACACCGCTGGAACTGAAATCAATGATTCGGTGGTTGTTTCGAAAATAGAAAGCTATGTGCTCGTGATCGATGATTTTGTACGACTGGTCGCTGCGTTTTTGAATTCGAAACGCTTCTGTTTGCGCTAGATTTATTACAGAGATTGACGGCAAAAACTTGTTTGTCCGCGCGATTCGAATGCAATCGATAAGTTTGTAAGCTGGTGAGTAACTGAATTGCGGGAGCAAAAAGTATTCTACAGTAGAAACGGGGTAGATAAATAAATTATAGTAAATTGCAGCGATCGACTGATATTAATGAACCAAATGTAATAAGGCCCCGTCGTAAATGTCGATTAACAACTAATGTCAACTTCACGAAAAAATATAAATCCGCGAAAACGAACGGCAAAGAAATGAAAAAAGGTATCAAAGATATAACGAATCGAATTAAAAACGAATAAAATACTTGAAGCGACAAAAACAAATATATTCGAAACAAACGCAGGAGGGAATATTGAAAAGATAACAGTAAACAGCATCTAAAAAACGCAAAGGCCAAAAAATCAACAAAAGGAAAAAAAAACAGTAATATCAATAGAGCGACGAGCACAGGACCAGCGAATGGAAATAAAGTGAATTTTAAGCGAGGCTATCTTTTAAATTGAGAGATCAAATCACGGACAGTCGTGTGGAGCGTTCGTAATCGTGACATCTCGTTGTCGATGTACAGAAAGAGTTTACCGGAAGAGGAACCCCCCAAAAAAAGAAGAAAAAAAATCAACGAAAAAATAACGAGTGGCGCTCGCGGGACCGAGGGTATTTAAAATTCAGCCCCGAAGCATTTCGTCGATGGAGACAGGCGAGTACGGATAGGCAATCCTCTTGATAATCGTTAAATGAAAAAAACGTGTCGACGATGGGTAAACAGCAGCGTGAAAAAATCAGTCGAAGCGGCGCTTGTACGCGACATCGAGCAACTCTTGTTTCCCGCGTGTGACTTTTCGCTCGTAAAGATAATGCGGAATTGAAAATTGGGCCCGAAAAGAGGAGCGCAAACTCTTCATTTCCTTTGTTTTAGTCACTTTTCCATTTTGTCGTGTGAACAAAAAGAATTGTTTCGACAAGTTGTGCCTTTCGGCGCGATCCTTTTTGTTCCTTTTTTGTTTACGGTGGAATAAAATGATTTCTGACCGAAGTGTCCTGGATAAGTAGGAAACAAATAACTCTCTTTTGGTAGAGAATGTACGAGAGAGTTCGCAGTGGACACTCTGCTACTATGAATAAAAAATTATTTGGCGGGTGGTTTAAACTGCTCGTGATATGGGGATTAACGGAATAGTAACTTGGAATCGCTGCAGCGTGGTTTTAAATATGGAAATGTGAAGGATCCTTTTTTTGCGGGTTTTGCAATATTTCTATTGCGGGCAGTGTTGGATAATTGGAGGAATTTTCAGAAATATCTTTTCAACAGCGTTGGCGTTTTAAATATGGCTCAGAATAATTGAATAATTTACGAGCAGCAGTTAATGTTTCATTAAAAGCCGTCAGATATATCATGGATATAATAATCGCGAATTAATCTGAATAAAATGATTCCAATTATTCTTCGCAAAGTTTAACATTTTTCCAGCGTGGACTTGTAAAAATATCAAGAAGAAAACAATGGTTCCGACTTCGCAGATACTTGGACAATTCTCCTCCAAAGTTAATTTCGAAAGAATACTTAATGTCCCCGAAGTTTAACCCACTTATTACGCTCCCGTTTAAGCGGCAGTTAATTGAATACCAACGGGAGCTTATGACTTCAACTTTCAGTTGAAATAAAAGTAGGGAGCTAACGAGTGTTAAGAGACTTCAATGGAAGCTTTTTCAATTAAACCTTCCAACAAATTAGAATTTCTCAAACGTCGACTTCCTTAAATCACTGGATCTCTCTAATGCAACAAATTTACAAAGACAGTACCGCACACGTTGAATGAACTCCTCCGATTGTTCCTGCACTTTCGTTCCATCAAGCTCACTTTTCACAAACGAATGAAACTCGCCACTTCAATTACCAATTGAAACAAGCATTCCCCGTGTAACACGGGTTGCACGAGATTGACGAGACGACATAAACGACATCGTTTACGATCGATGGTGTTATCGAATCGGAAGCAGCCCAGTCTGGCCGCATAATCCAGTTTATCAACGATTCGATTAACCCTGTGCAAGGTAAAACGAGCGTGGCCTGCAGCCGGCTAACGAAGGCAATACGAAGAACACGGAGAACGTTATCATCCTTCCACTTTGTCGTTCGCGACGTCGATCGAAATGCCTCGAAGAAGGGGGTAACACGCGACGCGCATCTCCAGCCGTTAAAACGGTAATCCGTCTCGCTTGCTGGCGGAATATCGACGCGTTTTTCCACGGAGAATCTCGACGGTCGACATAAATCATGTCGTCGCGACACTGCACGGAAGTTATGGATCTATACGGGCCGATTCTTGCGAGCGAAATCTTTTTAGTTGCCCCTTTAAAGGCGAAGAGAAGAAAAGATGACGCGGTAGGAAATTCTTGACGTTCTAGGGAAGTGTTGGATCTCTGCAAGAAAATAAATAGATGGAAATGAGAGGTTGATACGATGCTTCTGGTGAAATTCAACGTTTATCGAATACTTTAAGTGCATTGAAAAGATTGTTTAAAACATTGGTACCGTTATCTGGTTAGCGATAATTTTACTTCTCATCTGTCTGAGAATATTCGGTTATTCGGATAAAGTTTCGAAAACGATACCAAATTGACGTAGCCGTGTTCCTTTCAATAATGCAACGTTATTGGATGTTACACTGTGTGTTTTTATCCGTTTATTGAATCTCTAATAACGCCGTGTTCCACATATTTCTCTTTAATATACTTGTGAAAACTTTTTTAATTTTGTTATGGGGGTTGCAACACAGACGAGTTCAGGCTTTGCATACTTTACCAAGCCTATACTCTTCTATCCCACTCTGTTGCATGCTGCGCGTTTCCCTCTGACTTTCCCTTTCCTCCCTTTTTTTATTCTCTTTAATGTCATTGAAAGTTCCCTTTAGTTTTCTCATTGGGTTTTTTAATAACGCCAGGCTGATGCTTTGTGCAAAGGTAAAGCAAGTTTTATGAGACGCTGTAAGACCGAGAAATTACTATCTGTTCATGCATTTTTCACCTGACGTTTAATATTCCTTTATCTTTGTCGTAACTTCATCGACATTGCTCTACTGTTTCGAAACGAACTTGCGCAGAGAGCCAACAAATATTACAAAAAAAAAGGAACGACTTGCGGAAGCTCCAGATGTTGGATAAAATACTGCCAACGAATAATAATGAGCACTCTCATACATTTATTTTTAAACCTACATTTATGCTTGTATTACTGATGCCATAAATATCTATTAAGTAATACTAGTTAATAATAATTGTCTCATATCTTTCCAGAAGTTGATAGCCTTCGTTCAGATACAAATTGAGGGATTCAATTGATCTATATAAAAATTCGACATAGTCTCAGAAATGGCAACGAACCAAGGTATTCCTCTAGATCAAAGATCCAGAGTATTAAAAATGAAGAGAATCCCATATCTTTCTTCCACCCAGCGTCCAGGCGTATCGATTATCGGAACCGTGCACTGGTACATACCACAGTCTCCACGTCAAACACCCTCAGCGACTCCTTTCAGGAACCCATAGCGACCGTTTCAACGGCCACTCACTCGAAACTCTATGAACGAAAGGAGGCAACGTCCCGTGTACTTTGCATCCCGACAGTAACCCCGTTGCCGCACTGCCCCCTCCATCCCTCTGAGAACGCGAAAATATCTCAATAAGCAGCCCGACAGTGAATTTATCGATTCCTAAAAACCGATCCTCGTCGACGATTCCGTCTAGAGTGAACGACCGGGCGTAGTCGTCGATTCACGTGCTCGTCGTCGATGGCATCGTTCACGATGAAATATAGCTCGCGGGTTCAACGAGTTGGCCACCGGCGGCACTCGCTGAAACGGCGGTCGTTCCGTTCCCCTCGACAGATTTGTGCTTCCTGGAACACTAACGCGGCTGTCCACGACGGTCTCCGTCTCTGGTCGAGTTCAATTGAAACCATCGACGGCGTCTTGGCGAACTGCGACAACGACGATCGTTCGAATCGTCGGGTTCGTAATACCTTCAATCGTTCGTCAAATGGCTCGGAAGGTTTATAAACGTCGCTCGGTTCGATACGCGGAGACCAGTTGTAGGTTTATCGCGGCGTAATTAATTTGCGGGGCGGGTCTGTTCGATCGCTTCGAGTTAACGAGGAAACTAAGGTGAAACGGTAATTGCGGCAGCGGCGAAGGAGGCTGCCAGTGGGAACGATGTTCCTGTTTCGTCTGCTTTATCGAGGGGATATTGTGTTCGAGGGAAATTGGGTTAAACGGATGGCAAGACGTGGAAAAGACGAGAGGTTGCCGCGGCAGTGGGTTTATCAGCAGCGAGGCGGATTGTCTTCGGCGAAATCTCGGGGCAAATTGTAGTCGCTGATGCAGCTCGTGCCGGGGAGCAATTGGAATGCCTCGCTTATTAACCGCGACTGAGCTAAATCATTCGTGGTTACTGGGATCGGTTGGGTGTTACAATTGTAAGACTTGTTGGGAAGCTGTTCTAGAACGAAACGATAACGAGGGATCGGACGGTTTGGATGAATCCGGCGCATCGTGTTGCTTTATGAAATTTATTGTTTGAGGACGGTGATAGATATATTTGAAAATGATTTATTCACCCATTTGAATAAAGTACGAGGCACGAGAAAAGAAAGATCATCCCTGAATTATTTAAACCGACGTTCTATTCGTTTCCTAATATAAAATATTTCTCGCAGGGAAAATTTCGCAAACGAACACAACAAATAAATAAATTCAATGCCACGGATCTTCAATTCACAACAACTCGTGAACTCGTTGTTTCTCACTTGACGTATCTAAGCGTTTCATCGTCAACGATATAGAGGTGGAAACTATCAGGCGGTAAATAAAAAAGTTACAAAAAGAATAGGGTAAAAAATAAGGGGAAAAAATAGGAGAAATAGAAGAGGGTTAGACGAAATACCGGGAGCAAATTGGCTTCGCTATGAGTCGCTTATCGGGTCGAAAGTCTGCGATTCGGCTGGGTATACCTTCCCGTTGATTCAATTCGCCGGCTACAATGACGTCCGCCGGAAATCCAATCGTGTCCCGGAGGCACATTTTCATCGTCGACGCGCACTTTTGACAGGCGGCTCACGTGCTGCCGCCTAACGAAATTACTTTTCGCGTCGTCGGGACATCCGCTTAAATACGTTTCCATGGGTTTTCCATGGCCGGAACAGAGACTGGGGTAAATCTGCTGGGACAGTCTCCGGAGGAGGAAGTCCGGAAGCAGAGACAGAGAAGGAGAAAAAGACGAGAGACAAAGAGGGAGAGGAATAGAAGAAGGAGTTGAACTTGAAGAGAGACGATTCGACGACGGCCAAGAATAAGGTGTTGGTACGCGTCTATATTTGCGCTGCTGTGGCTTAGAAATGGACCGTCGGCAGATGTAATCAAAGTTTGCAGACAACCACTCCTGAGACACCTCTGCTAGAAATGAGCGGGACAAGTCCGTCCGGATGTGCCTGTTTTTCCTCGCGCCGATATGCGGAGACGTTCGTGAATCGATATGTGTTACCGTGTTTCCCTCGGGGGAATATTGGATTTTCTGCATCTGAATCACAGTGGGGCACAGGGAGCCAGGCTGGTTGCACTATTGTATTTCACGCTACGGCATTTTCTTTTCTATTTTTCCTTTTCCATTAAACACAGGGGAGTTTGCGGCCAGAAGCGTCTATGATATAATATTATCGAAGCATATATTTTGCCCAAATAATCTTGCACGTTATTTATTCGTTGTATCCGAGTGAAATATGAAAGGCGAATGAAACCCTTTAGAAAACTTTATACGCGTGTGTACGAAAATCTCGACGCGAAACTGAATCGTCCGAAAGGCAGCTCAGAAAATGTGCTTACCCTCTGCGCGAGGTGGCGAGCGAGAATTCCGACGTATGACTCCCGCGTGAAGTTTACCCAGATGCATATTTAATCCTGTCGAACAGAAAGGCCCGATAAGCACGAATCGTGCGAAGGAAGCGACACGAGGAGCCGGGGAAAAGTTCCACGAAGGGAGCATCCTTCCATTATCCACGTAGCACGCGAAACACCGTCTACGTACGCGCGTCGAGATGCAAATGGAATCTCTTGATTGAGTTTAGCGCGGCGTCGTCGACGCCCTAGCACGCGGAACAGGGGGTCGTCGACGGCGGGGTGGCGTCGGCGTGCGTTCGAAGAAGAGAAAGAAAGAGGGCTGCCTTCGGCGAGCCGATTTGACGTATCGACGGCTTTCCACTCCGCTTGCTACTCACGAATAATCGTGACAGGTGGAACGAAAAGAATGCGAGGCGCCGTCCATTTTGCCCGGGCACCGCGTATATAGACACGCGTCCCACGTTCCATCGCGAATGGAGACAAATTTATACGGGGCGGCGGAAAAAGCTGGGCACTTTTGATAAATTGAATCGATCGATTGTTTTTCGCCGGGGCTGACGATATTTTTCACGTGTGAATTATTGTGCCCCACGCCCACTTCCGGCCTGCGTGCCCGTGACACCCGGTGGACGTTTTTTTCTTTGAAAGGGGTGGACAACTACATAATTTTGCCGCGCCACTGAGAGTGGTGACGCGAAATTGAGGTAGCTAAGGCATCGTGTTGAGACGTAGGAGACGATACAATGGGTGATTCGAAAAGATCAATCATCCCCTATATTAACAGGAGATTCTCACGTTGTAAAGTATCTGTATAATTGTCCTGTATAATTAAGTGAAACGTTAACATTTTTGTATTCGTTAATTCAATTCTCATTTAAAATTTGATTATCGTCATACAACTGTCCTATAGCACGACTGCTGCGAGAATATAGCGAATTCTCGATACTCCAAATTCTATCGATCAGTCTCGCAAGCTGCTACTACAGATGATTAATTGCTACTTGGACGATTGCGAAACGGCTAGCTTGGCGTTCCGCATATTTACTAGATAGATCGACTGGAGATCTAAACAGCTGCACAATCAGCTACCTCGGGGTCCAAGCAATTCAGCCGGCAGTTGTTTAGCGATCGAAGCGGTTAAGTGATCAGTTGAACGGCGGTAGGAATAGTTATACAACCCTATGCCTCTGGAGACCTGAATAGCCTGTGTGGCAAGCTGCAGTGGAGATTTGAATAATTGCGCGATCAATTTCTTCTGCATCGAAATAATTGTGTTATCGGTCATTTAGAGATCTAAGCTGAAACGCGATTGTTGATTTGAATAGCCGCGCGACCAGTTACAGGGAGATTAACTGCCGGCGTGATCGTACGATCGGGGATTCGAGCGTTCGTCGAGAGATCTTAACATCTGGCCCGTTCATTAGAGATACGTGTAATTATCCAATCGGTTGTCGTACACTTCCGGAAGCGGATGATAAATTTCTGCAACCGTACTGCTTAAAATAGAAGCAGATTGCTGCCTGGTTAAGCACATTGGCACAATGTTCAAGTTCTATTGAATTTGTTGAACGCCTTATTCAATAAATCGTAAAATAATTAGCTCTACCTTTATGCAAGTTTCCCCTAATCGTTCATCAATGCTGTCTGTAATTTTTACAATATATACTTTTCCGATCGCAAAGAGTACCCAGCGTTTAAATTTCTATCCACCGATCAACGAAATATTTCTACTATTGTTTGCTATGAGATAAATTACTCAGATGCCTCCAAGCATCCGTCGCAACAAGAGAATCGTCTCCGCTACGGGAACCCGTCCCCCAAAACCGCAGCTATGTACCATAAAATCGTTTGTCACTATTACCATACAACCTTCCCCATCCGAAAGCATCAAGCGTAATCCTTCGACTTCTCTAAGCCACCTCCACCCACGAACAATTCAATCCTGCAATTTCTCTCGCGCCCAACTACCAGCACACTTCGCCGGAAGCAACGCTGCAGTTACAAAGCATCGAAAATCCCATCGCGGCTATCGAGTTTCTCTCACAAGTCAGTAGGCACGGCTCAAAATTGATCCTACCTCCTCGGCGTATCCATAACATTCAGATTTTATAGCCCGGCGAGCCCGACTGCACTGTTTGCGATACCTTTCACCTGTCAGCCTAAACGCGGGACGAAGACGCAGCCGCGACAAGGATGCACCGTGTAAACCGTTGCAAGGGGGCCGGAGTCTGAATTTATCGTGCTGGCTCGCCTCCAGCGCGGAGGACTCTCTTTTTTCGCTCGTAACAGTCCGGCTCGCTTGTTCTTCATCCCCCTTCAACCCAGTAAAATCAAATATTAACGATCCAACGACCGCTGGAATCGCGCGACCGCTGTTTTACGATGTAACACGATGACACCGGACGAGGCGTGATGTATTATCCTCGCGTCATGTCGCAGAAAATAGCCAGCGACGATAGAGAGACGAACGGGTGACATGGAAGGGAAGCCCGTCCGCTGGAAAACGCCGGGGAGGAGAAAAATGATTCCGAGCAGACGCGGCACGCGTCACCTTCGTTTTGCTTAATTAAACGAAACAACCGTGACGATCTTGTGCCGTTTCTGCGGGTGACTGGGGTCGCTCACGATGGTTTGTATGCGTCGTTTGTGTTTACTTTTTGGTTTGCCCTTTTTTTGGTTTTGGTAAACCGACGAGCTACGTACTTGTTCGGCGCAGCCTGGGCTTGTTTAGACGGGGTATTAATTCGAAGAGGTTGTAGATTTCTTTGGGGAAGTTTGCGGTTGCAGGGGAGCTAGTCACAAATTGCCCGTGCAGATTTTCGTGTGGAGTAACCAATTAATAAACTGACTGAGATAAGATAGTTCTTGAGAATATTTTAATTTGCATTGCATATTTATCAGAGAACATCCTGCGCATTTTCCAAAGTTATCGATAAACGCAATAAAATAAGATGAAGCAAGACAAAGTAATGATACTAATTTGCTATAATTCTATTTTAATAAATCTTGGTCATCAAGTCTCACGATCATTCCCCTTTCTGTCTTTCAATTTACCTGTCAGCTTAATGGGCACGCCAAACCTCACCGCGAATAACTTTCGTTTCTTCCACTGCCTGTCCACTCGAATATAGAAACCGATGCCCGCGGATGGGCCATCGGCGTATGATCGACTCAACAGGCCATCGTCGTCGGTCTACCGATGGCCGATCCCAGCGTTGCTCGTGTTTTACGGTTTCAGACCCACAATGCGCTGGCCCGTTAACGTCTGCCGGCAGAATTGACGCGGAGAATTGTTCCACGAGTACACAGGGAACGGAGGCAGGGAACGGCATTGTTCTGGCGACAGGTGATTCGTTAGTCGACGCAACCGCTTCAGCAAAGACAAATGCTAGCTCGCTGGTCTAACGAGCGACGCTGAGGCTTGGCCAAATACCGTCGAAACGACGAACGAGGCACCCCCCTTCAAGATTTCATACGAGAAACAGCTGGCTCCATTTGGAGGGAAATTGCAACTGTCAGGATTGGATTTTCTTTTTGCATCATATTTTTATTTCTTTCGCGGGCAGGGTGGTTTATCGTTACGAGGAACGGGCACGATTTGTTCTTGCGTGGGGGCGATTTTCTATGTCTCTCTTGGGCTAATTGAGGTTAATTTTATGGCGTGGTGGTTGAGCCTACGTTTCATTGTCTTCGCTGGATAGGAGGTTTCATTGTTCCGTTGCTTGCACGAACGCGGGATTTATTCGCGCTGCTTTAGAGACTCGGGGGTGGATACGGATCGTGTAATGTTATGAGGGGGGGTGGAAATGATAGGGCAGAAGGAGGAAGAACATTGTAATAGATGTTTTGAGTGATTCGTTTGAAGGACTTGAGAAATGAATGGGTTTGAAGGGAAGATAACAAAAATGTATTCTGCTATATTTGTTTGTTGAAAAAAACAGAAGAGGGAATCATTGAGAAATCGTTCAATAAATTATTCGAGTTTGGACTGAGTCTAGAAATCTAGAATCTAAAAATTTGTAGATTATAAGAAAAGGATTGAATATTACTTAAAATTAATTATTTATAAAGCTCTTCCATGGAAGAGAGCTTTTGAGGGTTCGCAGAATCTTGGAAGGCATAGTTTGTCAACTTCCAGGGAACTGGAGACAAACAAGTCCATTGAAAACTCGGCAAACATTGGAGGAATAGCGGGGAAGTTAGTTACAACTGCGCTTAGCATTTAGAATTAATGCCTGACAGCGTGAAGTTCTGTCCAAGAAGCATGCATTATGCTGCCTGTTTAACATATACCGTGGAAATCCTCTCTACCAAGAATTGAACAATAATATCCTCATAAGCGAATCTCTAGAAATGCTTATAAAATACCTACGAAAGAATTATAATTCTGATAATCATCCTTGAACAGCAAAGAATCAATCACAATCTACCCTTAATTATTTATAACCACTGCAAATCACCGATTTTATTTCAATGGAATTAATCGATATCTAATTTATAAGAGTAATAGCACGCTTTACAAACTCTAAATAATTCACCAATAATTTACCAACGAAATAGCTGCATCACTCGGTTCGCCGAGAACCGAATCGAACGTCTAAAAAATCGTTCAGAGCTCTGAAACGTTTCAAATTCTACCCTCTAATCTCGAATCCCATCGTTCGTGTAACAAGCGCGCGACGAAACTGGGTACAGAGCGAGGTAAGCCAGATTTCAGATAGACGTTCGCAGAGGCTCGATCTTTCTTCAACCGACTCTGCCGATCTCTTATCACAGGAACGAGCACCTCGTGGTCTACGACTGGCCATAAAGTTTATCACGTTTGTTTTACATCCACCACTCACTGCGATGTCGATGTCGAAAAAAAAAAGGAAACGCGTCCCGCTTGCTTCGGTTTCGCAAGGAAACACGAGCCGCTAAATGCTCGACGAGAATCGTGCCGCAACGAAGAAAATGTCCGCCTTGATCCCGTGGCCCTTGCGAACCAGAACAAGCACGAATTCGCAGTCGACTTTCCGCTAGATAATTCCTGTTTATTGTAATCCGTGGACGCTCCAAACGTGACTCGTCCAAACGTGAACCGTTGGCGGTATTCATCTCGCGGCCGTTTCCTTAATTGTCTTCGCGTTGGTGGTTGCAGACGAGACGAGATTCCTTTCCATTTTTATTCCCAGAGAAATATTTCGCCGTGACAGCTTGGGTTTTAATTAGAGAATTCTTCACGGGTGTGGTTTACTTTAGGGGATACTTAGCGTTGGGTAATACTGGTCGCTGAACGCGGCTCGGGGTGTCAGAAAATGGCCTTGCTTTACTTCTTTTTTTGTACATATATTTTTAAGCAAAGTGTTTAGTGGTTGCAGAAATGTAAGCAGAAATATATTGTAATCGCGTGGAAATGTATCAAAGTGTCAATATCAGGCAGACCTTGTGAAATATTATAATTAATATAACGGTCAGTTTCAGCCCTCATTTAATTTTTTTCAGAACTAAATAACTGCGAAATAAATCCACCAAACATTCGACAAATATCACCACGATTCCCGTATCATCCACGCTCTCGAAATTAACCATGCGTTCGCGAAACAAAGCACAGAGGGGCTTTTATCTCGCCTATAATCGGCCGCGAATGGTCAATCCAAGGCGGGACCAAGCGTCTTCCGGTTCACTGGTTCTCGCGGCACATTCATCGGTCGAGCTCGCATAAAAATGACAGTGTGTTGTTCAGCTCGTAAATCTCCAGTCAGCCGGTACACGAAAAAATTCCCAGCCGGATCGATGCTTAACGCCAATGGAAACTTGCAATCGCTTGCAATCGACCGGGTGTCTGAAACCACCACTTCTTGATTGTTACGATATATATATGTATATATCGGGGCCATACCACTTTTTCCCCTTCTCTATCGGTTCCTGTGGCTCCGTTGGGCGCACCTCGCGCTCCGCGGTCACGATTCGATAAATGTTACACGCGATTTGCATAGCGACTCCGTTGTAAATGCCGCCCACGCGGCGAATTCAAGAACGAAATCGCGTGGCGTCTGAAAAGGTGCATAAATTATCCATCGATGCGGTTCCATAAGTGGTTAACGTTCGAAGAGGAGTTCGATCGATGGAAAATGTTGCCTTTGGAGAACACAGCGATATGGCGTCGTTACGGTGGTCACGTGTGTCTGGTTATGGTGGCGATATTGCTACGTATAATATAGCGACTTGGAAAGGGTTGCTGAATGTTCGCGGGGAAATTGAACCAGGAGTTGGCGGCCAATTGAACTTGGCGGCCAGGAGTGTGATTCTGAATAATGAATACCATATGCAAAGTAGTTAATAATATTCAGAACAATTTTTCTAACACGAGAATGAACGAAATAAAATAATATTTATGGTCATAAAGAGGCAGACCGCAATCGACCCCATAAAGAAGATTAAAAGGACTCACCCTATACTTCCGTGCAATAACTTGCCAGTGTCGCGAAATTGTAACCACGATAATTAAACAAGAAACGATCGCAGCTTCGCGGCAGACTGTGCTAAATATTGAAATCAACCCCGAACCATTCTCCTTCTCTATCTATTTCTATTTTTTTTCTGCGTCTTTACAATTGAGACGACAAAACAACGAATCGTTCCCGTCCTCGACGACATAATTGTAGCTGTTGCGGCCGCGGCCCGAGGGTGTTTCACGTCGATTCGTGCGTGCATCGCGCGACTGACACGCGAGGCCACCGTATTTTTCTGTTTCGCTGAGCGGATTTCTGTAAATAATGCACGCGTTTTTAATGAACGCGTTTTGCATCGTGAAATACGCGGCAGTGAAAAGGCAGAAAGGAAAATCCATGCCAGGTGTCCCCGTTTCCCCGACTTTTCGTCAGAAAATAAAGCAAGCCTGATCTCACTAACGCATGAAACACACGACTTAACCCCCTTTAGTTAGTAAATTCTTCTTTATTCATTGTTCGTGTCATATGGCGATAAAAATTGGACTTAACACAGGCGGGTCAATTTATAACAACCGTACGAAGAAGGAGGAAAATCATTTCAGAATATTGATCTAATTAAAATTTCCATACGCCCTGATACTTTTTGAATCAATTTCTACAAGATTTCGCTACATTAATCCCCGAAGAAAGATTCAGAGGTAGAGCTGATTAATATTACAGAATCTCCACGGGAATAGTACGAAGAGTGAATGAAATTTAACACCGGCCAAGGTTCTTCCCCGACTTGGGTTGAACTTTTTGATTAATTAAGAGCGGAAGTTTAACGAGGAAAATCGGGGGAGTAGGGGGTGGGTGGGCGCTGTAAGGGCGAAGTTATGATTACCACGTTAAATACACTCTAAGAAAATTGAAGCGTTTCAATGTATGGGGAACTTATACGGAAAGAAGAAAGAAACGAGGTGGTACGAGGTGTGAAACTGTAATGGAGCCATTAAGTTGTGAAACTTACGAAGCCGGCAAAGTTTCTACAGCTCTCTAGTATATCTATCGATAACGTTGTACCGAGTACAAGCGCATGACGTGCACTGAACATTCTATAATTCTTCCCAGTACCCGTACGTAGCAACTTTCACGCGCAAATATCTCAATGAAACAGCGACAGCTTAACGATAAAGCGTCTCTTACAACGAGTAACATATATCTTTATACAGTGATCGAAACATCATTATTCGAAGCAATTATTAAACTCAAATTTTTATTTCTTTTTTATCAATCACGTGGGCGGTGGCAAAGTGAAGGAACTTGTGCAAGTTCAAATGTCTGTAGTAAACGTCAGGCGTTGAGAAATTTTTTTCATGACTGAAATGAGTATAGGTTTGAAGGTTGAAGTCTCCCCTTTACAACGGAATCAGAAAAATTGAGCTACGATTTTTTTTGACCATTTTATTGCGGTCTGAATGAACAGTGAGCCACCGGCATACGAATAACCTACGATACACCACCCGTCATTCAGACTGCGATAAAATGATCAAAAAAAATCGTAGCTCAATTTTCCAGGTTCCATTGTAAAGAGGAGACTTCAATCTTCAAATCCATACTGATTTCAGTCATGAAAAAAATTTCTCAACCCCCGTACAGACGTTCGAACTTGCACAAATTTCGAAAAAATAATTCCTTCACCCCGCCGGCAATCGTCGTCCTGGCCACTTAGCTTCCCAATCCAAACCGCGGTACCCTGAAATAAAATACCTCGAGCACCACTTTGCCAACTCCGTCCGTGCACCAGTTTCAAACAGCTTCGAACGACGGGAATCAGAAAGCGATACGTTTGGTAAGCAGCTCTCTGGAGTGGGTTGGGGTTCCGTGGCGAGACATTAAAGTTGCCGTTAATTAAGCGGGTCGAGTTAACGGTAATTAGTCGACGCGCGGCGAGAGGCGTCGTGTCGCGGCGCCGTTTAGATTTAGACGCCTGATTTCCGAGCATGAAAGCACGCTGTACAGCACGCACCCTTTCAACTTGTCCGCGGCTGGCTCCCGTGCACTATGTGCGTGTTCATCACGCGTCACGCGCCACGAACGTCGTCCGTGATTTATCAACCGCGATGCGGACGCCCGCCGCAAATCATAACAACCGTGACAACCGCGAAAACTTCGCGGAAACGCTGGGCCTTGATGGGTGACGCGTGCGGTTCCTCCGTTAAACAGCTCGATTGTTGGCGTTTCAGGAAGTCTCGCGTGGTTTAATTGACTCGAAGGCCTGTTGAAATTGAGTACAAGCGTATGGGGGATGATTGGGGAAGATCTGGTCGTGTCACTGGTTCAAGCGTTTCAGTTTCAATTGGCTTAGATTTAACTTGCGACCAATTACGAAGGTAATTGCACAGTATATAGAATTGAGAGAAATAATTTTTTCTTCTTATTATTGTTGATTTAATGATAGATGTAATATAGAAGTTTCTTCTGTATTAACTTTAATAATAGGTGTAAAATGTCCCAAAGGATTTGAAGATTTTCTAAATTTCCAATATTCCGAGCTACTCAAACATGCAAGCTGCATCAAGCATAATAAAAATTGTACCAAACTTGAAAGCCTCAAATTTTCCGCGCCACTTCGACTTCGTGCTGCGTCATGAAACTTTCAGCGCTTCGGAAAGTCTCGAATGGTTCGAACATCCCGAAGATCTTCCTACAATATTCCTTGCAAATCTTTCTGAAAGGCTTCCGAATATTTCACAAGCCTATTTAATTTTCCCCTTCAACTTTCCACCGACCTCCTCACTCGTGCCCGCGTCCACGTTCGTATCAACACCGTCATCTACGTGCGTTGCAACTAATCCTACTTACAATTCATTTATTAAGAACGACCAGCCATCCGGCGAGCAAACGCGACTTACCTGATTTATTCGATCGTTTCTTCTCTCACGCGCCGCCAAGTCAGCTGGCATACGCTTACATAAAAACTCGATAACGCCACAGTTGTAAAAAGAAACCGTGCACACGAACAGGAATTAAATCTTTCTCTCCCGAAACGATGGTAATCGAGGGGCCGAACGGAAACACGACCAAGGGAAAAACACATCCACGGTGGTTGCCGTTGAAATTAGCGAATCATTTCTCGCTCCGTAGGCACGTGCAGGTAGTCGAATAAAATTTTTGTCACCCCGCGGTGTCGTGACCGCGGCTCGATCTCGCTTATCTCAATTAACGTCGCTGTTAATATTTCGTCGCAGCCTTCCAGGTAAATTGAACGAAAAACACCGTGCACGATTTTCCTTTCCCCCATTCCTTCTCTCGTCCCACCTTTCCCCGTTAGTCACATCCACCCTCCGGGCTAGTATTTTATTTTATTAACATCGGCCCAGCCCAGCTACCGAAGATGATCTAAATGAAGATTTACGCTTTTCTTCTAGCCAAGCGCGCACAGTGGCACACGACGGCTGCGTATCGCGAGATATACGCCGCGTCGGCCGTAAATGACGCGACGATGGTAATAAATTACGTTGCAGCAATAAGTAACGAGGGAAATGCAAGCTTAAAAATGTCTAACGCGCCGTAAAACGAGCGGATTAAGACCGAGAGAGCTGCCTTTCTTTTTCTTCTCCTTTTTCCTCTCCGATGTTGTATACTACACGTGCATACACCTCTTCCTAGGCTTTATTTCCTTACCGATACTTGCACTTTCTTTTGCTTGGTTTTCGTCTGAGACTGTTTTGTTCGTTCTTTCCGCTAGAGCTCGCCGGTTAATAATCGCCGCTGTTATTCATCGTAATGCGCTTTAGTTAAACGGCACTTTTTTACTCAATTACAGCCCTCCGCCCCGTGTCAGATACTTCAGACAAATATTTTTCACATTATATCATTTTACTGCCAGCTAACGATGCCCGCCATGCGGTTAAAGTGCGCTTGAAATCTGTTTCCTCTAGCATTTTCTTTTCCCGTTCGTTTCTTCCGAGGAAAATTATGCTTCACGCGGCTCTGACGACTTTTATTCGAGCGTCTCGCTAAGTTACGACGCTTTATTCCGAAACGACGCCGGTGCTTGGTTCGCGGTTAGAATCCGGCGGTTATACGACTAGAAGTTATATGTTTCATTAAATTCGAATTCAGTATCATAATGATAAACTGTTTCTGTAATAACTATAATAATAATAGCAAATTCTTTAACCTCATTTCTACATGAATTATAATTCACAATCTTCAAGGAATTAATATGCAGAAGATACCAGCCTGCTAATTTCGAATGGTAATAATAATTGTAGGTTTTTAAACCTTGCTTTTCACATCAACTATATCCTACATTCGTCCAAAGACTAACACAAAGAACGCACACCAGCCTGCCCAATTAAGGGTCACAATTTATAGCAATAACAATGATACTAATTGTCAGTTTGAAAAGCACGGCTTCACACCAGCCACGCTTCTTCCAAGAACTAATATTCAGAAATACACAGCGCACCCAATTAAGGGTAACGGTCTCTAATATTTTTAAACGAGAATCCAATAAATCTGTCATATCTCCACCGAACTCCATTCTATATCACAACAAATTCCACATGCTCCCTTCCTACACGTTTCTTTCAGTAACCATTCCACGCCACTTTTCATCCCGTATCTGCGGCCCCTTGCCGACCGAACGAACCTCATCTCCCGGCAACAATTCACCAAAGACTCCATTCGATTATCAGCGACAGCCACCGATAGAGCGCCGGTTTTTCCACAGAACTCCGGTGGAAGCGTTTCACCCAAAGATATTCACGCTGTATCGGAGCCATTGAATCGCGCTATCTGCCGCAAAGCCGAGCGTTTTCGCGTCCGTTCTGTCAGGTGTTGTTGCGGCGAACCCAGGCCGGTTTTGGCAACGCAACGCTTCAGGTGAACGATACGCGAGCTTGGAAAAGCCCGCGGCTCAGTTTCGAACCGATAACGTAGTCATTGATAAATTATGCGACCGTTCGTCGGTGCAACAGGGGGCGGGGGTGGATCGATAAGGGTGAAGGGCTCGATTCTCGCGTAGCTCTGATCGTTCGGCTGTTTATTGTAATTTTTCCTTCGGGACTGGGATAACGAATAGCCTATTAAAGCCCGACTAGCCGAATAGACTAGCTGAATAGGGTATACAGAAAAATATGTTGAGGTTTTTTCTTAACCCTCCCCAAAGAATGAGGACCTAGAACGATTTTGGAACACGTTAACAGGAGTTTAGTAAATTGATTTTCACAGGGTTAAATCAGAATTATAAAAATGGTACACGAATTCTTAGGAACACGTTGATTCATTCTTGCAATTGGCAAATCATTTTGGAAGATTATTATTATTGTTGCACTGATTGTGAGTGATATTAGAAAATTGAATGGAATATCTTATTGACATTAATCTTCACCCCCCTCCACTCTGACAATATACTATAATACAGGTAAAAATTTCTACTACAAAAACTTCCAAATTCGTTCATTATCAATTACCAGCCACTTAAACGTTCCGAAACCCCGGTAGCAAATGAAACAGCCAACAATTCCACCTTAAAACTTCTCTCCGCCCCTAAACAACGGACTCGTCGCCCTAATCGATACCTAACCGAGAGCCAACTAGACCAACAACTCCCGCCAGTCTTGGGTCTCCAAAGTACCATCGCAGTGTTAAGCGCAAACGGGAAGCTGTTGCCGTGCAAACTTCGGTAACTGTGTCATCCGTCCAAATGAACCGTCAACGTGAACGAGAAAGAGGGTGGAAGGGTTCTCGAGAAACTTCCGCGTTTAATCCCGTCAAGTATGAAAACGACACGTTCGCGCATAAAACGCCGGGATTATCGGCGACGAGCCCGGAAAATATCCGGTTGGTCCATTAAACGGTGTCCTTACCACCGCGGGGAATCCTTTCTCGAATTTGCATTCCATTCAGTCTCGTGCCGTGCACAGCAGTGGTGGAAAGGGGGCGAGATAAAGTGAAGGAAAGGAAAATTTAGAAAACGCCACGATAACGTTGCTCCCGGTGAATTGGCTTTATTATGCAGCCGTCTTTTTGCACGGCACTCGGGTACACAGATCTCGCTTGTTAGATAGCGAAAGTCGCGAGATGAATAATACGTGTACTCGCGTGAAATGTCACGTGAACGCGTGCGTTTTCTAAATACATTATGCTAGATTAGAAACGGGGACGCTGGATTTTCGACTCTCGCGGAGGGAACGAAAAAGTCTCGCGGTCTCGTGTGAATCATTATTCTATATTATTGTTGGTGTTTTGTTTGCCGCGAAACGGAAAAAGGTGAGAGGTGGAAGATCGTCGAAAAATTGCAAAGAATAAATATCGAAGGCGTTTGGGGAGAGTTGTGTTGAATATTGAAATTTAATTTATACCAAGGCAGATAGATAAGTGAAACTGTTTGCTCGTGGTAAATATTATTTTCACTCTTGCAGGGAAAGGGAATAGAATTTTACGTAGGTACTGCATTCGTAGTTTTTTTCTTCTTCTTCTTTTTCTTTCTCTGGACCCACTGAGATAATATTTGCACATTCTATAATTCCCGTGGAAAAAGTGTTAACAAGTCCCGGCCGAGAATACGCAGATGTTTGGTAAACTCCAGTTGCATGTTTCGAGCAGACTTTTAGTCCACCATGTTTTCCTAAACGTTGCAGATTATTCCGTATCTTAGCGGAACTTCGTTCGACGTTTGTTCGAGTCCATTTAAGTCAGCAAGTTTCAGCAAGTCTACTTTTCTAGACTTTTAATGCTTTCCTGCATACTCTTTGAAGAGAACTTCGGCTGCCTCTGTATTGCTGAATCTCTTGTTGAATCCTTCCTTATTTCGCTATAATAAGCATAGTTAAAGTTTCAATCTCATTTCTTTGCCAATATTAAAAATTCCCGCGGCATTTATAGGCGCTTCACCGTGTTAAATAAATTCGATTAATTGATGATTCAGGCAAGCTTCCCATTTATTTAATCGCGCCTACATGTAGATACTTGTTGTTATCCATTCGTCGAGCAATTAAGGCGGATGTGAAACGGGGAGAAATGAAGAACAGGCTCGTTCCACCTTTGAAAGATCGCCGCGGCAACGAGTGCGAAATACCTTTAATAAATATCTACGTTTTAATTAACATAATGCAGCAGCTTAATTGGCTGGCATTTATTGTGGGCAGCTAGCGCGCATTTAATTGCCCCCATCCCTTAAGAGCTGTGCAATTATAAGAGGGACGGTGTGTAACGAACGCGAGCATCGGTTGATATCGCGGTGCTGGTCGTCGATCGTGAAACAGCCTTGCTTTTCTTGGAAATCGAGGCTTAAATCCGACTCGTTCGTTTAATTACACGAATCAGCGAGAACGCGATTCGAAGAACGAATGTAGCTGTTCCATCGCAGCCACGACGTTGGAAATTGTTTCGAGCATGAGCTTCTGCTGCTCAGAATTGAGATTCATTGATCGAAGAAGTATGATAATCGTAGTAGCAACGGGGATTTCTCTTTTAATTTATTTTTTGACTATGTAAAATTCCCCGGATATAAAATTAAATAAATGAAAAGAAGAATAAACATTTTTGGTGAATGTAAATTTCATATTTCTTACGTTTCGAAGCATTCGTGAAAATATAATTTAAATATTATTTTAATTTCCTATTATAACTATAACCGTTTCGAACGTATTTAGGCCGCGTTGATTATCGATTATTATTTAATACACAATTAATTTGTTTCTAAGTACTGCATGGCGCAGAAAAATATATTTGCAGAAAGTGTAACGAGATAAGAAAAAGTGAGGGTGAGTTGGAGAAAGGTCTGACTGTGAAAGGTTGCCTCTGGCACGTCACTATGCTTGTAAGCCTCCCTTTCATTGCAGTGGTATCTAGCGCCCTAAATATTTTTCATACTTATTGATGGCACGTGATACGCCTCTGTAGAACGAGTTATTGTGAAAATCGAGAAGCATGTTCGCAAACGAAAAGGAGTAAAACTAGGGGATAAAAGTAGCGTGTTTCTTTCTGTTTCTGCTACCTGCAACCATCAATAAGACTTACCTAAATCGGATCTAATTCATAGCCAACCTATGTACGGCGTGCAGTAAAGCCTTCTTTACGAGCCAGTTCGATCTTAAGATTATCTTAGCGTACAGGTTTGCTGGGAATTTTATTAACTTGCATTCACTAACGAATTTTATTTATTTCATATCGAACGGGAGCAATTTATATCCTCGGGTCTGTATCTCAAATGCTAAATCTGATATTTATCTGGTAATACAGATATAAAGAACGTCCTGGAAATACTTGTTAGAAGGATAGAAATAAATTTCCCTCGGTAGAAAAATTCCCTGCTATCCTGGAGAATAAAGGAATTGCCATTGCACGAATTTTGTTTACCCAAGCACCCATTTCTTATCCAAAAAATTATATATTTTTATATTATATGACAGTCGCCATTCTGACCGCCATTTTTCTATTTTCCCTCCGCAAAGAAAGCGTCAACTAAATCAACTGTTTTTCCACCTTATTCCCCGACTCTTCTTCGTTCCTTGAGCGCAATGGTTTTAAGTTAACGGTCTACCGTCACTATGATAACCAGCCAGAAATTATACGGCCGCTCTTATTGTGACCCAGAGAACTTTATACCGGAAGTCCTGGCGGTGGCAATAAAAAATGGAGTTCCATTAGAGGGCAATACTGGCGAGAAGTATTTCGACCTCATCTACTCGTTTCTGCCTAATGGATTCATAATCTTAATACGTCCGACCTCGCGTGTCTGTGCTCGATTCAATATTACCTCGGCATAATCAGGCCGAACCCCTTTTCACCCTGATTCCCTTGCCCCGTGCAACGTTGTTCTATCCGCCGTCGACCCCCCGCGACCTTTTCTCCCTTGAAATTCTTCTGGAACTCCCGATGAAAATTATTCTGAGTAGCCCGGCCGCTTCCATGTCCAATAATCGCGGCCCCCGTTCTCCTCCGAGCTTTCTGCAGACCCCTTTTAACGCGATCCGCGCGTAATGTCTAATCAAAATTCAATTAATTTCCACGTTGCAATTTCCGGCCGTAGCCGGCGGAAGTTTGGTCCCGCGGAGTTTCATAAGTTGGCGAAAGATTTGGAAATTCTCGCACGTCGTCTGGGCCGTTTCTCGAGCTCGTGCACACTTTTAGACGTTCTCCTTTCTATTATGCAGGTGATTAAATCGAAGTTCGTGGTCGCGATTGAGCCACTGATAATTGGTAACCGAATTACAGCACAGTTTATTATTCACGTTTGATACCTTCTCCGGATGAAATAATTGATACAAATATCTTATTCTCTTTCGAAGAGCTTAAGTTCCTCTAGCACTTACAAGCACCCGAAGAAATATTTCAATACTAGGATATATACAGATGTTGAATCAAGTATTAAAAGTATTCACATCTCTGAGAGGAGGTAATTACTCAACTATTAATGTTCCACATCAGAAAACCAATTATCATATCTGTTTCACAGAGATAGAAAACAAATTGCACGCATGAAATACCGTTGAATCTAAACTGATCGTCGTTAGTTGAAACAGGCTCGCAAATACATGTCTCGTTACATCGACCTGAAATCCCGAAAAACATAATCGTCGCTTAATACTCGCGAAACAAGATAGGGGACCGTCGACGAGAAACTATCACGAACGAGCTGCACGTTTGACAAGCATACTTTCATGCCTACCCATGGGATGAGTCGCTAAGAACGGTGGTCGATTAATGGCCGCCGTGGCAAACTGCACGCGATAAACCCGCAATATCGGATTGATATTAATTGGCCGCGAGGAAGCACCATAAAGACATTACGACGACGGCACACCGCGAGCCTGTTGGTAATTATTGCCGGTTTAATGCCCCATCGACCGAGAACCCCATAGAACATCGGGAACACGCCGCGAAAGCTTGTTGTTCCCACAACGATGGAATGAAACGGGGTGGAGGCGGTTTACAGTGAATTTTTATAACCCCTTTTATCTTTCGTTCGACGAAGGATTCTTCTTTCTTTTTTGCTTTTCGACCAGGCGTTAATTACCGGCTGTCGCGCATAGACTGGTTCGACGCAGGCAACATTGGAGATGTTTTTTTTTATGGGAAAAATGAGGTAGTTCGCAGAGCCTTGTTCCGATGGTTACTTTATGGCGTACCGTGTCGCGGGGACCAGTTCCAGATAGGATAAAGCAATAATTAGAAGATTACCTGTTTGGAGCGGGCAATTAAAATAGTGGGAGCTGTTTATACGGCAGCGATTAAACAGCTGGGAATATCTTTCGGAAGGCAATAGTTGCATCGTCGATGAATTGTCGTCGACGTATAAAATTATTGCGCGCGACGGAGTTAATTAAACTGTCACGCGTGGTGATGCATTTGTGTACTGATAAATAGATTGTTATACCCAGGCCAATCGTGACTGAAATCGATTCATATTTACAATTAATAACCGAAACATCCATTCAGACAGTCCACCAAGATTTTTCAGGATTTCCCAAGATTTTCGTCCAATCAATCATTTCTTCCACCATTTTCTGAAACTTGCCCGCCACTGTTCGCCACGAAAAATACCCTCGAAAGCCAGTATCGCGAATTCTACGCGAATCTGACCCCCGATTCGACGTTTCTCCACGGGCGATTTTCAATGCTGTCGGCTGAATATCAATCCTTTCAACGATAATCACATTTGCATCGAGCCGTGTCATGTATGTTTCACCCGGATGGTCCGGATGTCCCTTATCCCCGTATCCACGCCCGGCCTTTTTATCATCGAGCCAGTAATTGTAACAGAGCCAGAGGGCAGTCCATTAGCCGTAATAATTCCATAAAATCCGGTTCGCAGTTCTGGAGCGGTAAAACGGGCTCGTTTCCAGCTTTATCGTTCCAAACCCCCCGCCACCCCCTCTCACCACTGAACCCCCTCGTTGCCCTGAAGCGTCGAAAAATTCGTTTTTACAACGCTCATCGAGCATTACCGGGTATTCGTGACCGCTAGTTCTCTCGCGTGTTTGACACCGACATAACAATACTTATTCGCCTTAATGCTCGATCATTTTACCTGCAATTTGGTGAAAAGGAGAAATACAGCTATGAATTTGTACGATAAGACGACGCTTTCAAGACTTTTGTAAGCTTCCATTCGTTTGATTGGTTAATTGGGAGGGGGATTGTTTATGAAAGACGCTGGTTTTTATTGTAAGTTTATGTTGCTGGAGAATTCGAATACATATGTTGCGTAAATAGTTGTTTTTTATTATCTAGGATAAAATTTTTTCGCGGATTTGGAGCTGCCAATTTGTCAATTTGTGAAATTGCTAATAAATAAAGTTTGTTTCCTCAGCTATGATTGCAAACAATTCGAAACGAAATATGACACGAGCCAGAAACCAAGCAGACACGAACTCGAGACGGAAAACAGGACCTCCTTCTTGTCTGATAATATTGACCAAAGTACTTGATATTGTTTCAACGAGAGCCCCGGGGACGCGCCATTAGAGGCTTGCTGCACCGTGATAATTTAATGCCAGAAACTGGGTCAATGCCGCGGAGACAACCCGCTTTTGTGCCCACAACATGGCTGATTTGCATTTTGGGTAAGACGTCGTGAAATTTGTGCTTCCGCCAGACTCGCTGCACTGATTTATCCTTTCGTTTCCAGCCCCATTATGGAACACTGTTTATAAAACAATTCACCACTGTAGAGGCAACTGGAGTACTAAATGTATATGCAACATAAATACGCTGAATAAAAACAGCATTATTCCTGTATTAATGCCCACCTTCCACATTAAATCTTATTAATCAATTTCAAACAGCAGATTACTAAATCATTCAACCTTTGCAGCGAGTATTTATTCCACAGCCTTCATTAGATTTACTCAAATCCAAAATTTTCACTTGCTCCTCTACTGAAGTATTTCCATTCAATTTCCACTCAAGTGTGACATACGTTGCACACCTGTTTTCGTCAACGACTGTCACATTGTAATAACCGTAAAAGCGCGTTTTCTCGAAAGAAACAAGAATAATTCAGTTAACTTTGAAGTAACGTTATAATCAATACAATTGTACAATATTAATACACCTTTACCAATCCATCGAACTGTCAGGCGTCGTAAGCTAACCATTAATTACAGTAATTCTCTCGCCGTGCAAGAATACTTGCGCGAAATAAAAGTGACAACTCCACGGCCGTCCATATTTCAAACAATTAGAGGCCCTTCCTCTCAAAGCCGTATTCAATCTTCGATCCGGGCCCATGCTCAGGCAATTACCTTGCAAAAAGCCCCAGTGTAGAGGATCACTCCATGTGTAGGCTCCTTGGCCTCGTTAGCTACCCACCGATTCAATCTTCCGAGAAACGGAGGCGCACGTGCAAAACCGAGAGCAGCGTATCTTTTTCGCGTGTCGGCGAGGGTGTCGTCCCTAAATATAGCGTCTACCCGTGGCCGTGGCTTTTCCGTTTCACGGTGCCAGTCCGTTGCGGGGGTCGCGGTGGGGCGAGGTAGAAGCGAAGTCAACGGTTATAGCATTATGTCACGTTAATAACGTCCAGCCACGGCCTCTGTTTCTTGATCTTTCGGGTATCCACGGTATTCGAGCTGCGAGGGTGCCGTGCAGACGACGACTTTGAAGCTTTAATTAATGACGGCCACGGGACGCACACCGAGAAGGCGAACGGCAAAGAGGAACGCTGAAATTGCGTCTGTTCTAGTCATTTGCAGAGGCCGCCGCGGAGACGTTTCGCCGTGCCGCGATAAATAATTGTCAACGTCGGCGTAATCGTTATTGCGATCCACGGGATCGTCTGGCGATTGAATCCGTCGCGGGTATACACTGCGAGGGCTGCGGTGCTGAAGTTGTTCCAAAGGATCCGTGCTCGCTCGGAATTGCTTGAGGGAAATCCGAGCGAGAGGAGACGAGCTTTCCCCCGTGGCGGACGTTTCGATTACGCGGTTCGAGGCTGATAGGTGGATAGTTGTGTTCATTAAGTCGATTCCGCTAGGTATTTCAGTTCGACTCGCGGTTAATGCTGGTTAAGGTTGAATTGATTGAACGTTGCTTTCATCGAGGATGGTTGACGTGAAGTGTAAGCACGTTTGCTGTAGTTGTAAGTATCATTTCATTTTTATTTGATTATTTTGTTGCATTGGAAATGTTTTCAGAATTCAGAATCACCGATTAAATTACTTGTAATAGGCACAGATTGCGGGTTGCTCAACTCGCTAACCTCGTATTCCTCTTTAAAGAAAAAACGTCCCTCAAAACCAAATCCAGTATAGCTCGATTTAAACCAGCCTCTGCTAATTTACGCTCCTGGCAATAAATCATTTAAATACACAGGTCTCGCCAGGGAACAGGGGCGCTATGAAAGGAACCGGGGAAAATGGGAAAAGGAACTGAAAATAAAAAGTCGAGTGGCGCACAACAGGTGTCGGTATAAGGCACAAACAATGGTCACAGTTTCTGTATCGAGTCTCGAGGGCGCAACTAGTGAATCCAGTGCCGCAAATCACGGCGGAGCAGTTCGTTTGCGAATTGTGGCCCACTATTCCCGGGGCACCGAGTGGATTTCGCTTGTAGCCAGATTCATGGCGCGATAATCGACGGTGATCGACCTCTCGGAGGCTCGAGTGCCGCCCTCTCAGGAGTTCAACGAGTCGGTTGTTCGAGAGGAACGTGAACGAGCCACGTGCGATTCACGAAAGACGGTCGACCGGCTTCTTATTTATAAACGGCACGTTCGAGAACTTCCCCACCGGCGTGGAAACTAATGGAACACCATGAGTGGCGACCATGGGGACGGGGAATGACTTTTGAATCGGAACGATCGCTGCTCCTCGCTTTTGTGGGCGAGCCTACGAGGCTTGATAATGATTCCGGTGTGATTTTGACGTGGAATGATGGCACGTATAAAAATAATAATTGATCGTGCGAGGCAGGCGTTTTTCTGTGGGATCTCGTTTCCGATACAACGGGGGTATATTGGGTGGATCATTAATCACACACATTTTGTGAGATTTTTTTTAACGAAATAAATAGAAATAAATTTGTAATGACGATTAGATATCTGGTTTGGACGAATGTGAATTTAAATATTATTCTTGTCTGCATTGTTAGTAGATTATCATACTGTTTGGAAGCGTTTATTGAAAGAATTATGTAATATTGTTAATGGAACGGAATGTTGAAGTATTATTTATGAAAAATGATTTGCACTCCTCTTACTCCCAAGCAAATGACGCGTGAACAGTCGATGGATAGCGTGGTGAAAAAATCTAGGCGCTAAGGAGGAAAAGAAAAGGGTAATGAAGGGGAATACATCTTCCATTCCTATCGCTGCATAAGGAATCACACTTTAACAAAGTTTTCGTGCACTCTGTACACCGCGAGTTTTATCACGGGTTCCGCGAAAGAAGAAACTGTTCGTCGCGGTTTTGCTCTCAGAACGAGAAAGTTTCAGCGATTGAGACCGACAGGGGAGAGTTTGAAGAGTAGCGACTGCGATAACGTCGTGGCTGACTTCCGGTGCGAGCTCGATCGGGGATGGAGGACTTCGAAACATTCGAACACGATCCGTCTAGCAAATTTCCTCTGCGACTTATTTTTTCTTTCGACCTTCCTCTCCTTTCCGAAAAAAATTCAATTCGCGCGTGGCAATGAATTTTTCATATTTTTTCACTGCCATTCCATTTCAATTCCATTTGAATTGCTACAGGATTATATAAACAAAAGTATTGCAATGCAGCTTAGACCAACTTTCTATGGTTTCTATATAGTTTACCACGTTTATTTGGACGACACTTGAATTAACTACGGCATGGATTATTTATGATTTAACCCCTACGATCTCGCACAGACGTCGTTGTATGTATTTGATTTTTCTTTCTTATAATAAACTCATCGTCCGGTACGTGATCCAGTCGACTACTTTGAGATCAGCCGAAAACCACGTTTCGTTATATCGAGCACGCGATTACTAACGGCTCGATCGTAAGGACGTGGTTTAACGAAAGCAAAGGGATCCTGTAATTCACCCCGGTACGTTCTCCAAACACGCGTTTCACTCTTTGGTTCGTTCCTTTTTCTCCGTTGAACTTGAGTTCAGCCTCTGCCCACTGTAATAATTATTTCAATTACAATGAAACGGAATTTTTCAGAATTATCGAGGTGTTTTAGATTGACCTTTTCTGTTTCGAGTTAATTATTAAGGATGTAATGTAATGTATATAATTGCG
The DNA here is from genome assembly GCA_907165295.1 of Nomada fabriciana. Classification (NCBI taxonomy): domain Eukaryota; kingdom Metazoa; phylum Arthropoda; class Insecta; order Hymenoptera; family Apidae; genus Nomada; species Nomada fabriciana. The sequence continues at coordinate 16,204,428 of OU015690.1, forward strand.
ATGGCGAAGAATGAATATCTTGATTGAAAATTGTAAATTTATTTCCGCAGATGCGCGGAACGATTTACAAAACGATTAAGGACGAACAGAATGAAAGGTGAACATGTAGCCCTCTGACTAATGACCAGTAGCGGAGAACGTCAGTAATAAATATAGAAGACGTGGCGCCAGTTGATAGATTAAGGTAACAGGTATGCTCTAACAGCCGAACAAATTAAGGCATTTAATGAAAAAGCCATTTAAGAAATTCAACTTTCCAATTAACTGCAACAAAGTTAACTGATAGGCTAAAATGAACTATATGCTAAAAAGTGCTCTAGAATGTAATCAAATTACTTATTACGACATTTCTTTAACATTTTCCAAACAAAATTCAGCCTACATGCAATATTCTAAATAACATACGTTAACGCATGAAATTATCTCAAAAAGTGGCACAAAGTATCGATGAATGTCGGGAAAGCGAGAATGATACTACAGAAAACCCTTGAGGGCTTCACTGGACACCGTTTCGTTGTACAACTTCTGACAGAAACGCTCGAAGGATAATAACGATAATTCATAAGGGCCACGAAGGGGGTTGGGGGCAAAGGGATCGTGACTGAAATAACTTAAAAGCGCGAAACGTTACTGAGCGCCAGCTTATACGGCGCGGTATCGACCCGCCGGCGAGTTTATGCGCCGTTTCAACTTTATGCTCGATTAAAGTCACGCGCGTTTACTTCGGAACTGCAGCTGGATAACGCTTAAATCCGTCGAGAACGGGCCAGCTCGCGACACCGTAATATCGCACGAATTTCCGGTACCAGCGACCATCCACGTCGCGTAGAAATGTCGGAATGAAGTCATCTAATTCATCCCCACCTAACCCTTTTCGGCGGCCAAGGGGATTTCCACATCGGATATATTCGAAAGTTTGCACACAAACTGTCGAAAATTCTCAGTATAATATTGTGCAAGGTAGATGCATAGTTTCTTTGAAGAAAGACTTGTTGCAGACATGTGTTTTGCATTCTGGTCGTTCGAGTGGAAGTAAATTTTTCTGACAGGATAACAGCGTTGATTTAAATTGTTATTAACATTGATTGCACTAACTTTATACATTTTATGTTAATTTATCGCGGATTTAAGCTTATTGTGCGTGGATGTGTTTTTAAATCCATTACTAGATTTTTCTGAAAAAAAAAACATTCCATCAGTGTAGACTGTTTTCGTTTACTTGTTAATCAGTAAAAAGTACTTGCAATGCAATAAAGGCAATTTTCCTGGATAATATATTTTTGTGAGGGAAGGAATATCATCAGCAAGAGAAGATGTTCATTTTCAATAAACTTAATATTAAATGGCATCGTCACGTATCGTTCTTAATCAGGAGTGCGTTAATAATGCATAGCGCATTGTTAATTCGACCTGAAATCCGGGTTTATTGCGAGCGATATGTAGTGCACTGTTACACTCTGACCGCTTATCAAGTCCTTGGTGGACGCCTGACGTGTCATCCAGGAATCAGAGGCACGGTCATCGAGATATTCAGGTGTCAGCCGGTGGTCAACATCGTGTAAATAACAGTGGCGAGCCGAACCTAACTGGCCGCAGTGAAATTTGGGTAATGTGGATTCGAGCTGTAGACGATTGGACGATATTAACGTCAGCTCAAATAATCCAATTGGATAATTGAAATTATAAATCGACAATAATAGAATGTTAATAAAGCAATAAAACAACATTTATTGTCCAAGTGAATAAAAATATATATTTGAACATGAGTATGTAAAATGAAAGAATTGTGTTTGGATCTCTGTAGTAGAAATGGTAAAATGAAACAATAGTAAAAAATATTTGCCTTTATTAGAAAATAATTTTGAAATTCGAGCACGTTGCAATTTATTGAACGCTGTTCGAGTTACCAGAATCTCGTCCTGTTTCGCATGCCATTTACCAATATTGCAAGATAGGTAAACACTTGAAGCAACGTACGAACGTCTCGTTTCATTAAGGTACGCGTATCGGTGTTACCTGGCTGTGGCGGATATCAACGTTATCCGGATAATCCAGTAAATCTGAGTAATGACAGATTCTACAGGCGACCACGTTATTAGAACAACGTTCGATCGCTACGTGATCCTGGACTGCTTATATTATTCGAGCGTTTGCAGCGTCTCGATAATGCTCCGAGCGATTGACCCTAATGCATAGTTTACCGTGACGAGGCAAGAATCACGAAAATAGTTAAAATCACCCGATTAGCACACGTAATTAATGCATTATTCGATTGAACCTAATTGAACCTGTTTGCACTTTGTCATCTTCCATCCTTCATTCCACCCTTGATTTAAAATTAAGTGAATTGACTATCATTGCCATTGTTATTCCTGGCAATGGTGAATTAACGAATTTCAATATACCGTATCATAATTCAGCGTGACAAGCTTAATCACGCGAACTCCTGTGGTACGACCGCGGTACAAACGATCTCGAGCGCCCTCAAACTCCATCACGCCAATCCAAATTAATTACCGAAAAAGAAAGAAAAGAAACGGCCAACCACCTCCCGACATCTCAGTCACAGCGATTCTTCCACATAAACGTCTCTCCGGGGGCAGAAATAAAAGTCAACCATCGATCCCCGACGTTTAATCGCGCAACGCAACGAACTACTCTCGCCGCGATACTCCATAAGCCTCGTATCGCCCAAGAAACAAGCCTCTGTCAGACGTGTCGAAGAATCAAGAGGAGCGGAAGAAACAGCAAAACGAAAAAATAGAAGAAAAAAGAACCTTCCGTTCCACGTCCCATCGGACACGAGCAGGAATCAAGCTTCTAAGCGGAACATCTGTCGAACATATTCCCCCGCGCCGGTACGCGTCGCGCACGAGATAACGAGCAGGGACGGCGGCCGTTCGAATTCGACAAGCAGCGATTTTATCGACTTATGCAAATACGCGCGGAGGCGATAATTTATTCGGGCCCCGGCGGAGAGGAACTCGGTCACGGTGGCGCGTAAACGAACATGGTAGCCGACGTGTACAAGCATATTTTTGTCTCTGCCTGTTAGCCGTGCGGCCCGTAACAAGTCGTCCGGATGACAGGCCTGTCCGACGGGTGCAACTTTTCAAAGTCAGCTGTCATAGAGTGAAAAGGGCCGGGGAATAGACGGTGGCAGGGCAGCCACCGTGTTCCACGTGGAATGGAAGCCCGGGTAGGTGTACCTTCGTCGTTCCTTCGTTCGTTCTACCTTGCGATCGCTCGTCGTTTTGCGGATATACCTACGTCACGTTCAATTTCTTCGTCATTGTCGTCCACGGCGGGCACTAATTAAATCTCCGTAATCGATGGCACCGATCGAGGCGATAGGGGCTGCGACGTGAAAGGCTCGTTTGCTCGCGGAGAAATCCAGTTCACGAGTGGGAGATTCGTTTTGTTTGCGGGGGACTCGGGGAACCGGAGATAGTGTCTCGTTGAATGGAGGGTTTTTGTTTTAGAGGGTTGATTTTCGAGGATGAAGGAATTTCGCGTGCTTTTGCCTCTGGTTACTTTGGAAGGGAAATTAGTTTTTACTTGTCGAAGCATCGATTTCGATGAGGTGTATAATTAGGTTGCAAATTGATTTATTTATTAGCTAGCGATATTTTGATCGAAGTATGAACGAGAAAAAAGGTCACATGTTTTTGATATTTAAAATTGTTGACCAATCTAAACTTGATTTAAATTAATTGTACAGCACATGTCACATTAATTACATATCACGTGTTGTATGGTATTATCAGTGCAATTTCTATTGTCGAGATTACATGGAACAATAATGCAACGCTTCTCTCAGAGGAAATGTAAAATCCGACGCATCGAAGCGTCACGGGACAAGAGGACTTAACTTTCGATAAATTATTCACGAGCGCTTGAAACCGCCTTATTAATCGCCCGCGTTTCTTTCCCCGACTCCATTCCCGCGGAGTGAAATTTTTCTACGAAGAAAGAGGGAAAAAAAGGAAAAGGGAACAGGGAGGAAAAAGGAATCACCCATGAAAGCTAAAATACTTCCGCGGAAGAATAACGTTCCTCTGCGAGGAAAAACTCTTTAAACGTTGGATAAAAGATTCCCTGGCCGAATTATTCTATTAGTCTCGCAGGTTACCGGATGAAATATGCAAATCGTCCCGCGATCACTTTCCGCCGGAAGTTTAAATGAGACCGCGGAAAATCTGAAATTAGATTAGTCGATTATTACACGTCGTTCTCCGGCTTCATTATTTTCTTCCTTTCTTTTCACTCCTTTTTTGCTGCTTTTTTTCCTTTCGTAATTATTCCTTCGCGAGGATAGCAACAAAAAAAAGAGGAAGGTTTCTCGAATTCGTGGAACGAACTTAACGAACGTAACTTTCACCGTTCTATGGAGCTCGATGGAATTAAGGGACGGTGATCCGAAAGCCATGAAAATTTCATCCGACTTGCAAAGGTCTTTAAGCTGTTAACTATCCGTACTCGTTCGAAAGAAATAATTGAATCGTTCAGTTACGTCTTTATAATTCGATTTTCCCCTTTACGATCGGTTCTTTTATGTTAAGTCATCTTATTTAAAATGATATCGTTCCTTTTGTATGCAACGGAAGAAGAAAGTTTCCTTGTATCGCATTATTTTAATGGAATAACTGTAATCCCTGCTTTCAGAAGCTGCTTTTAATATTAAATGTTTCGTTATTTCAATGGGAAAGGAAATAATTCGAAACAGTTCTACGATTATTATACACTGGTGAAAGGAATGCAATTTTGTCAAGAAGGAGTTCGATATTAATCTGATACCTTCAAATAACTTCTGGCTAGATTCTGTCTGTATATATTTAGACATATTATACGTATATGAAATTTAACTATAATTACAATTTTTCCTGTCAACACCAGCCGCACTAAAAAATTCTCATCCGTGAATGTTTCACCCCACGTCTCATTAATTTCAACCGCGTTACGCTTAAATCTCGCCCAGGATATTTTTTTCTTTCTTCTTCTTTTGAAGCTCCGCCAAATGAGACAATCTTGGGGGGAATAAATCTAAGTCCAGCCTCGGTTGACCGCGAATTCTTTTCTGCGCGACGCGTACTCCTCTTCGAGGAACCATCGTTCGAGTACTTCCCTCGTTGATTAAAAACCGCGATACAAATCGTCCGTACACGACGGACGTGGGTGTCGGCTTATTCTCATGGACAGCATGGTCTTTCAGAGATCCCACAACGTTGTATGGGAGGAGTGGGTTGGTACAAGCACCTGAGAGCCTCGAAAGAATTATTCCTCGGGGCTTATAAACGTTTGACATGTTCGAAAACAAAAGGACCAAGAGCGGCTGAATAGTTTTACGCCTCAGAATAATTCTATTTTTTAAATAGTAATCCTCCGATTTTCCTGGGAGGTTTGTTAAGATGCTGATAGAAAAATTTCAGTGCAGCCTTATAACGCATTGCGTTAAATACTAAGATATTAAACATCAGATTATTTCAGGATGCTTTAAAAGTAAATGTTTCGGCGGAATAAATTATTCTGAAGTAATGTATTTTAATAACGTCGTAAAAACTCCCATATATTCCGTACGAGATTTAGAAGAGTCGAGATGGGAGAAAAACTTGGAAAATACGAGTTTATAGATTGTTCGAAAAAATTGCTTTCGCGTGCATCTATATTTGATGAATGCTGTAAATCCAGGGATTTACGACTCAGTGCAAATAAAATTATATTTCAAGTCTTTTTATAAATGACCATAATTTCAGCCAAATGCGTGTTCCTGTATTCTCCGCGTCGAGAAAGAAAGCACAATCCTATGAAAACGTTGAAATTATTTACTGTAACGCAGAAAATAAAATAAATTCTTCCTGGGACAAATAACAGGCGTTTTTTCTTTTACGAGCGATTGAATCCTTAGTCGATGTCTTCTTTGCACAGCCTACACACCCATGCACCATTCTTTAAACGAAGTTGCCGATAATGGTTTCAGAAAGTTGCTGAAGCCGGTAATCCGCTCTCGACGAAGGTCAAAGCGGAGGTCTTCACAAGACACATTACAGAAAGAAGGCATCTGTCAGTAAAGGGGAGGATGAAAAGCACATTTCCGAATCTTAGCCCCGGCGAAATTTTGACTGTTCCCTTTTAAAGCGCTCCTATACCCTGAAAATCCCATTGGGAACAGAGCAGAATGCGAAGGAGGAAGCTTAAGTAAGCGAGGATCACGAAGAATCGGAAAACTTTTCCTCAGACTTACGAATTTTATTTAAAAGAAAGCGCGCCTGTCTAAAAGTATACGTGGCAAATAATTTTTCCATAATTTACAAATATCGTGCCCTAAATAACACTTTATTGCAGCAATTAGAAAAACTTGTCGATTCATAAATAGGGATTATAAATTGTAACTCTACCGGAATTAAATAAATCATGAATAACAATATATACATTAATCTTTCATTTCCTCGTTGATCGTCCAGCTTTTCTGAAATATAATCATTCATTTACAGAATGACCTAGTATCCTAATATTTCTCCGCTGTCAAGGAACGCGGACCCACGTTACGCCACTCCTCCGCCTAAACGGCAAAGCAACGCAAAAAACCACAATCCTTCACGTTAACAGGACCGCCGACTCGTCAATCAAACAGATGCAGAAGAATCGGTTGATTAACGAGATCCAGCGAGTTCGAGAAGTCGACAGGAACACCCTGCCCGTGGAAACGAAATTGAATTAAGTCAAATACCACTTGCATCACGGCCCGTGCGCCTAAAACGGGGGAAAGGTTCCGACGCGATGGCGAGAGGTGGAGGAGAGTTGCAATTATTAGAGTGGGTGCATTCGCCGTTGGCAAGCCTGGCCCCGGTACTTTGAGGTCGGAATCTCATCGAACGTTGTTCACCCTCGATAACTCGACAGTTAAACACAGAGAAGACGAGTGCAGGCGGGCGTTTCGTGCGGAAGCTATCGACTTCTGGCTTCCTTCGCTCGTTTCGCCCCCGTCTTCCGTATCTGCTGGCGCAGATGGATTACCGGGTCGAATTGAACGAGATCAAAGTGGACTACACCACGGGGTAATGCTGTATCGAGTTTAGAGAGACTGGTCTAAAAATACCGTTCCATCCCTCTGTCTTTCTCTCTCTTTCTCTATCTCACCCTCTCACTCTGCCTTTCTATCTCTTTGCTCTCGGTGGGTATTAAGTTGATCTCGAACGAGTTCGTCTGTAGACGTCTGCCGCGAGATTAAGACGGATCCTCGTATGATTATCTCACCGGCGTGCAATCCGAATAATTTTGATCGATCGTTCTTTTATGGAATGGATTTAAACCTTAGTGTTTATTCCATGCTCTCAGTTTGTTATTTCTTGCGAGGATGTATACGAACATCCCCTTTAAGATTTCGAGGATCGAATGTCTCTATAATGCTTTGCCACTGTGATTATAACCGTGCCTTTCCACGTGGAAATTAATTTCAATGAAATTTAGACACTTTTAATCCACACGTGTACCGTATCCTCTTCATTATCGCACTTCTACTTTCGCCGTTAAATCGTGGACAAGTAACTCATGCCGCAACGGGCCATATTTATTAGCCAATTAATCGGCAAATACCGGCACCGGCTGCAACGAGCCTCGTGTCTGTAAATTCAGCTCGCGTAACCCGTTTAATAACGAAATTCCCAGATAACAAAGGCCTCTTTAACGCTCACCCCGCACCCAGGTTCGTCCACTCTAATCTCCAGACCAACTTAGACGTGCAATCGAAACGCTTTCGATCTTTGAAACGTCCGGCTCGCCTCGTTAAACCGGCCTCGATTGTGTCTCACTCGAATGGTTGACCGTGGGGTCACCGGGGTGCAGTGGCAAGAAATTCGAATGGAATCCAGAAAATTGTATCAAACTACCACCTTTTCGAGTAGCTCGTTTAAATAGCGAGGCAACCTCGCTGGCCTGACTCAATAAAGACGTGCTCGAGTGGCCGGATTGAATACACATGAAGCATGGAACGAGCGTTGGAACACAGTTCGCTCGCATCAAAGAGGATCGGAATTAAACGCCCGGTCGCCGGGGGCAACTCGATCGTCGGTGAGCGACAACCCTCTCTCCCTCTGTCACCCCGCGCAAAGTGACACACACGTTTTATTAAAAATGTTCCGCTGTTGTCTTTCGTGCCGTTCGAGCGTGGCCGGGCCCCGGCTACGTACATACGTAATACGCGCCACGCTCACCTGCGAACGCACGTCTAACCCACAGCCACCGGATCACTTTGTCCCGCGAACCGTGAAATCATCGCGCAGCTCGCCGATTTGTATAGCCGTGCACGCATCGCGGTTTCGATACTCGCAAATCGGTCCTGCAATGCTGTGGGTCAGTCGAGTCAAATACTTTCGGTTAATTAACCAGCCGGCGTGCACTCGTTGTCTTTGTCCTCCATTTGCGTCGTTGGCTTGTTAATAGTTGTACCGAATGTTTGCCCTCTGGTTGGCTTCGTTAGCCGGGATTTTATTCTGCGGACTTTTCGCCATACCGATTTGCCGCCGCGGCTTCTGCGCTCGTTGCGCGTAATTAAATATCGGTCCGGGTCCGGTCTTTGCTCAATGCTGTTGTTTAACAGCGGACCGTAATTCGGTAAATCGTCGTTTCGTTGATGCACATGCAGTTCAGGATTGGACGAATATTATTATTGTCGGCATCGATACGTGAACAAAAATAGTTAAGTTCGATATCGTCGAAATTCTTGTACTTATACGTACGTATACTTACTTGCAATATTTATCCGAACGTTTACGAATTAAACGAGCAGAATTTCTAGCAGAAAACCATGTTCAGCTTTCATTTAACCTGCCTCATTGTTTCATTGAATGTCGTGCTATTCAAATGCAAGGCGCAGTACTGGTCGTATACGCGTTAAGTACAATAGGACCGTGCGCGATCAGACGGGCGTTTAAGTAGAACGAAACCGTATTGCGGCCAGAAGTGCCCTTCGGTGTAGAACAAAACAGGATTCCGTGTAATCGCATTCGTGGACATTTTGCAGAGTTGACTGTGCCAGTGCGAGTGCCAGATCGTGGATAGTCGAGTTCAGAAATTCCCGCGAAAAAAAGGAAGCTTCAGGCTCGGGATGCGTTGAGAACCGCTGTGTAAGTAATGAGTGTGGATAAAAGGGATTAGACGGCTGAGTCCTCTACTCCGGAGGCACAAGAAAGATTTATTAACGACCTCCTCTGCCCGCGAGCCCGTTATTTCTATCGTGTGCGATGATATTCGCTCAGTCACCAAGGTTTTCGTCGTTCTCGCCGAGATTCACATGGGTTCCCGGTCCCGTTTCTTCTGCTTTCTTTGCCATCCCCAAAGGGCCGCCGAGGAAATCGTTACGTTCCGACGTTTTTGAAGCGTTTGTGAAAGCCGAGAGAGCCGACCGGCAATTTCCATGTAGATTTCTGAAGAGCCTTTTAACGCGGTTCAAGCAAAAGGATCGAGGACCAAGGTATTCTCCAGACAGAGGCTGGAGCTTTTTGATTTGTAGGAGACGAGGCAGGTCCTCTTCTCTCACTCGGACTCGCCTCTTACCACTTCTGTTCGATGGTTCCACAATACACGCGATGAAATTTCTACTCCTGCCTCGTGATTCTGTGCGAAATATTCGTGGGACACTACTGAATACGAGATTGGAAAGAATTAGTCCTCCCGTTTACTTTACCCTCGTTGCAATTTAGATTAAGATATATATTTACACCAGAAGTGGTGCAGACAAATGTAAATGATTATAAACATTAAGCCCAATCTAGATTTTTCTATTCATCTTGGGATAATTGAGGATATTAAATAAAATCAAATTCAACTGGTGCATTCGAATTGCTTTAATGATAACACGAGGGAGATTAAATATCGCGAAGCAATGATGGTAATAATTTAATTACGCGAAGCTTCACTTCCGTTTCATTTTGATACGCAATATTTTCGCATTTTCAACTTCTCTTAAATCTGAAGGAAGCAGACAGTGAAGGCTCGCGGAATGTAGCGTAAAGCGTGACCATGCTCGTGCTCGTTACAGCAATTCGTCTCACCCTTTAAAACGTTCAACGCCACATGTCCGCTGATAGATAATTTTAATTTTCCGCGAACGTTCGCTGGGACAGGCCTGTCACCGTCATAAATATCGTTCGCTTCGAAAACGGAGTCGCGTTCCACCCGGAATACACCTAATTTCTCCACGTGAAACTCGTCACGCCACACAGGATCGTCAGAATTCCTCTTTGTACCCTATCCCGCCATTGCACGATCTCCAAGTATTCCTCGTGTCGATCTCAGAGAGTCTTACGTGGCAATCTTCCGTTAAAGGGACGTCAGGAGTTCGATCCTGAGTCATCAGAATTTCTCTGCACCAATCTTCCAGCGTCCCATCAATGGACGCAGACTTTTCTCCAATTTTCTCCCGTCCAGGAATTAAACCTGTTCAAAACTGTTGAAACTGTGAGTTTGTTTGGAAATAGCAATATTTCTCTTCCTCTTATTCTTTCTTTCTTTTTCATGTATAATTTAATCAATGTTGAATACACATAAAATTACGTCCCTCCTATCCTTTCCTGATTTACGAACAAGTCCCACTTAAACAGATATGTTTATGCCATATCTATAATACTAATCATCATAATATTAAGGATCGAGTGCGAGTGGAAGCGAATTAGCACGAGTAGAAGAGATTACGTTTAAAAAATGAACAAGTGTACAAGTTACTGTTATCTATAAAGGTTAACTGTTCCATTGAGTCTGAAGCAAAGGCACGATGAAGATATCGAACGGGTTACTTGCCACCGGGTTGCACGCGGAAACTGGGCCGTAGGCGGAACACTGGAAGCTCGTGTAAAAGTGGCAGGGCAATGCGAACCAGGCCAAAATGGCTCGATATAAGTAAGTTACGCGACGCGAAGAGGTGCACCTGCCGGAATAAAGGGAATCGCAATCGTTGGCAGGCCGAAGGCTAGCCCGTCTAACCGGTACTGCTTTGTAAAATTCCCAACTATGCACTTAGCACGACCTGCCGCCATGTATAGGGTGTTGCAAACGCGAAGGAGGTGAGACTTCATGAATGGATTCGTAGATATTCATTATTCAATCATTTGTAGATTTCATAACCAGTACCGAATTGTTGTAATGGTAAAATTGTAAATTATTTGAGATTTTGCTAATAAAAGTTGAACTGAAAAACAAAGTAATCAAAAAACTGTCGAGCATCCAACTAGGAATTGCAAAAAAATAAGTAACACCTCTGATACATTTTTTTTTACTACCTGACTGAACGAAATTGAAAACGTATCGATTGAAATTCTTACCAAACGATCCTAATGTAATTAACAAACGTATCATAAAAGATATTTAGATGCAACCGTAGCGCAATCCGTGTAAACATTTGAATCTCACCCATTGTCATCTGAATGAATTAATACACCTATAATTCTTTTAAACTGTCTTCAATTTTACAACACCGACCAATCCTGATCGCCGTCCATGAAAACATACTTTACAGCCGCGGGAACAGAGAGAAGAAGAGCATATCTTTGCATTTCGTCGATTCAGCCATCCATGAAATACATGCCTCCTTTACGTAGGAAATAATGCAATCTTAATAACTTCGGAATAGTTCAATCCAACGAACGGAGAAACATTAATCGACACCCGTTTACCTTTTGTGAGCCGACCCGCTGACTCTCGATTGGATTAATGCGCCAGTTGGCAAATCGGAGAACGAGGATTTGTGTCTGACTGGAGAGGCCGGCCGCCTTATTCTACTGCCCTTCCCCTCCGTTCCTTCTCGTACCTCATCCCCCACCCCTGCCACCGTCGTTGCATTGAACGGGCAAGTTCACGGAAACTGCGTGCAGGCAGACGGTGGCTGCCTTGAATGGCTGCTTTCCGGCCATTCCATCTCAAAGGAGAACCGAAGCAAGCAAGATTTGCGTTTGTAATTAAATATTTGCCGGCGGTTAATTGAGTCGCGCTGTGCTTTTATTCCAATTTCTGGGCTTAAATGAAACCGGCGCGGGGACACCGCCTGGTTACCTGTCGCGTAGACGCTCTACCTGGTGTCCCGAATTTTGCTGCAGCCACGAACGAGGCATTAAGCTTGTCAATATTTCGTACCCTGATTAGGTACGACTCGATATTAAACACGAAGACGCCAATTTCAGCACTATTGCTGGTTGAACTTTGGCTATCTTATGATTCGGTGTTTAATCTTGCTTAAATGTGACGATTTGTACGATTTGTCCACTGTATTTGACGGCTGAACACTGTGCTCACTGAAGATTTTAATTGAATTACATACAGGGTGATTCTATTATTCTGAAAATTGTTTTGTGTTGTAAAATTAATTTTTTATATAAAAGGCAAGGAGCCGACAATTTATTAGAAATATTTTAATGCAAACTCCCGATCAATCCAGTAGCAACAGAATAATGTATATAAAATTGATTCCAATCAAGGAACCACTGTTTATTCTTCTCTATAACAAACAGTAAACCAACAGTCTGATCTACACTACTAAATTAAATCAACTCTTCTTAAATGCCAATAAAATTCTCCGTCCCCAACAATTCTCCGCCTTTATTTTTAGTTACTCCGTTGCACGACCCTAAACAGTTCAACAACCACCCAACCCGCACTAAACCCTCAATCCCTCGTACCGTGCCGGCACTATCGTGGTCTATCGCGGACGAGGCAGTAAAGAATTCCGCAGCATCGTTCCCGTCAAATCCAATATCGGCCTCTTTACACCTGCCACCGTATAACTTTATGTAACGTAAAATTAAGAAGTCGCCGAGGAACCGTGATCCACCGGGGTCTTTATCCACCTCCGGCTGGCCTGTACGACCCTGCTCGCATAAAACACCAAGCACGTAGTTTCGTCGATGCCGCGTTCAACATATTACCTGGCACCGGGAATCGCAGCCCCGTTGCATCTCGTGATGCTCGACGTTAAAGTTCGCCGGGGAAAACGCGTATGCACGCTTCACTTGCGATCTCTCAATAAGCTGGAGCGTCATTATCTCGGATGCGCAGCGTGGCTCGAACGCCCGTTACACAGAACAGAACAGAACGTGCACGTATCGTGACTGCACCGCGTGGCGACTTAAATGCATCTTTGTACGACGGACGCGTGTGCGAGCGTTCGTGTGACCACGGCAGGGAAAAACCGTGGACGGCCTGCTACCGTGTAACACGTTGCAGCTTGCGGGGATATTTATCTCGTCTCGTCTAACCTTGCCTTGGTACGCTCACGGCGTTGTAACGTAAGCGTGTTCACCCTCGGAGGGAGAGAGAAAGAGAGAGAGGAGAAAAAAAGATCGGTGGACGCATCTACTTGCTTCGTGCAAGCCGGTCTCGCTTTGGACGTTTTGGACGAGCTGGCGCGCATGTGCATCTGATTGCATTAAACTTGGTGATTGTTATTCCGGGACGCACGGCTGCTCGCTGCGGGAAAAAGCACAAGGTGCTTGTTGCGGCTGGGTAATTGAGAAAGATGTAGGAGTACGTTTAACGTTCGTATAAGAGTGACGGTGGTTGGAGCGTTGCAGGTTCAACGATTTGCCGTTCGCTCTGATGCCTTCGAGATGTTCGATCTTTTGGATTCCTTTGAAACTTTCGATACCTTCGAACCCTTTGTAGCGCGAGGCCATACTCTGGCGTGACGATACTACTTACAATTAGTTCTTTTTTACCGGGACTCTTGAGTCACCTCTGACTCGACACTTCGTACAGTTGATGGGATAAATCAGCGTTGACCGAGAACAAAGTAGAAGAACAATTGCAGTGCAAAGGGTTAAATACTTGATCTGTACTTTTAATGCGCTTGACAGCCTTTGATGCAGACGCTATCTGTTTTCATTCGACGTCTGAAAATCTGCACACTTTTGATCTGCTTTTGACAAATATTCTAAAATATATCTCCACACAATCACGAAACATTACTTCCGACTGTTTATTACTCAATGGTATTATTTTAATAAAGTGTCCTCAGTACTTGCGTCAGCAATTGTACACATATACCAATCTATATAACAAGAACTCCTATCAAGAGAGCCGTCGAAAATCTCGATATTCCCCCGAAACGTCGCTGGCCAGGAACTCGACCCTCGACCCGGAAGCACGCAGAGTTTAACATTAACAGACCATAGAGGATCCCCGTATCGACGAGAAATCTCAGCCCGTCCCCTCGGCCACCGAGATTTCGGTCGAATAAGGCCAACCTCGCAAGCTCCTTTGCGGACACAGTTATACCCGGGGACGGCTTCCAAAATTGCCCGTGCGTCTACCCCGTTTCCCTTTCATCCCCAATCTCTCTTCAGACACAGCGTGGTCACATGGTTGCACAGCAATACGACCCCGTCCCTGGTACTTACACGTGTGTATCGGTACACAACACCACCAGCAAGGTTTATACCGTCCTGTCGCGCGATACATATTATTGTGTGTATTAGCCTGGCGCATGTTTATTAGATAGCGTATACGATGCAGTATGTTGGCTCAAGGGTTCCGTCGTTACGAGGGGCCTCGTTAGCAGCGAAATTTATATTGTGTCTGGCCGTGTGTAACGCGGTCGAAATCTTGCAGCATGTTAACGATAGCGATCGTACTGTGACACGACGGCGCGATGCGACGTTTCGTGAACGCCGATGGCCGGCCGTATTTCCGGATTCAGCGGGGCCATTAAGTAATTGGCGATCGCTGTAACCGGGTCCTTCGGGGACCGCCGATAAACGGGCGTCGTCTGAATTTCGATTCGATCTACGCGGGGCTAATTTGGCCCGATTGAACGCGGCGGCGCGCGACGCAACGCCATCATAATCAGTGAGCGAGCGTTGTCGGCTTTCCGTTATAAATCTCGTGTACGGGGTGAAAGCGACGCGTGAGGTGTGGATTTGAAAAAGGGAGGACAAAAAGCGGCAGGAATCATCGCGCGAGCCGCGATAATTAACGACGCCGCGACTGGCGAATATTTTAACAAATCTGTTAAACGTAACGAGCTCATCAGTTTTTGCGACGCGTGACCTGGATTGCCGCGGCGCTTCCCGTTGGACGATTCCGGCTAAATGAATATAAAAGAGGGCCGGCGAGTTCGCAGGAATTGTATTCGCGTTTACAGGTGTAAATTTCATATTTTCCATTTGTCCCGAATTTCGCGCTGGTGCATTTTTTCTCTCTGCTGAATTTTATTGACGGCTCGGGTGACCGAAATAATTCTTTAGGGGGATGGCAAATTTTAATACGAGGCAGAGTGTTTCTGCGATACTTACAATTAGTAGGGGGTGAAATAAATATTAAAGATACTTTTTATCTGTTTCTCCTAGGAGTCATAGCTCCATTCTCGCGAGTAATTAGTTAGAAAAATAGGAAACGGGAACTATCGAAATACTTTGCACAATATATGCCCACAAAATCGATCAACAACCAAATCTATTATTAAACGCTCGATCGTTCGAAGAATTTTGCAACAGTGGAAGCAGTCGACGACGTCTCAAAGATCCACAAATTCGCCAGGCAGGAAATCATAAAAGTAACGACACTGTAAAACGCGGAATACATTCCCCCCTTGATCCAATGCTTGTGGTATCGCGACAAAGTCGACGGAAGTACTCGAAACTATCCACGAAGTGGGCCGGAAGTAGGCGTAATTCAAGTTTCATGGCCGTGGGGACGAGTAATGGGCGCGGATCGGGCAAGTTTCACGAACCAAGAGTGGAAGCGCTCTGTCGCTCGTTTGTTACGCTTTCAAGTGGCCCACTGGAAGAAAAGTGTGCACAAAGGAGTATCATCGTGTGCATTCTTCTTTTTTTTTCGCTTGCTCCGGGAAACCACACGCCACGGGCCATTGACGCGAGCTCGCGGTTCATTTCGTGCTCGAATAATGATTTTACGGTTCCGTTTATTGCCAGTTGCCCGTGCTAACGCGGTCCTCTGTTTGTTAGCAATTTCGTTGGGCAAACAGTCTCGTTTTGTTACGCAAAGTAGCCTTTACGTACATACGTGTTTCGCTGAGTTTGGTTTGGGTTTTGTTGAAGTTCCATTTAAAATTTTGTTTTTAACTTCTGCTCGGAAACTGACCGAGTGTTTTGGTAAATTAAATGCTACGCTTTTTCGGGAATGCGTTACGTTCGCCCCTCTGGAATTCATACTGCGAATTGCTTTTGTTCGCGCAACTGAATTGCTTCGTAATGCGTGCTTCTCTGTTGCGTAGTAATATTATTGTATAATCATTTCGTTCGTTACCACCCCGTTTGTATTGTTTGAAATTAGTATTACTATTTATTTCTTGTTACTGCCATTGTGGTATGGCTTCAATTAATGTGATTCATTTAAGGTCAATAATATATTATTGATAGAGTACATTTATGTTTATGGTACGGTAATTGGAGTTTCAATATTAAATGGCAGTTACCTATGAGTACTTGTGGGAGTTTGGAATGAAACAAGTTTACTAGAATCCAATGCATTTCTTGGGCCACGTGTCGAATTCTTTTGAGAATATTATTCGTAAGCGACTTCTTCCTTAGCAAGTTTTCCACGCTTTTCTATTATTCATCCCGTTTGTCACACGTGCCACGTGGTTTGTATTGTTATTAGCCATATGGGGAGTTTCATTGCATCATAAACTTTTTACAACATGCAGCTCATTATTGTTCTAACATTCTCTCAGTTCATATTTTACTGTAGGTATATCAAACTTTTATTTGTGGTATTCCCTTTCGTTGCGTATTTCTCTTTCATACCGTAAGCCCCATATAATTGCAGAATTCCTTAATGCAGTTTTTGCAAATCTGCTCTCGTACAATTCCCTCTGACCTCGCTCCCCATTTTAATTCATCGTTTTTCTAGCTGCGCGTACCTCCACTGTTGTATTACATTTATTCAGAAACTGTTCGCAACGCGTGGCAGAAAAGTTTTCCACAAAATGTTTGTTCCCCCAGAATTTCGTGATTGCATTAAAGAAGCAAAAATATTTCTAAAAAATGTACACCTCGAGAAAGCATCGATTTTAAAAAGCTTTTTCCGCGTTTACACGAAACAGCCACGAAATAGTTAACTTCGCAAGCTGAGCCTGAAATTTCATTTCCCAGCTCGAAGTTTTGTACTCGACTTTAAAACCAAGAAAATCTACACAATAATAAATAAATAAACGTTTTATTCCCAACAGCCGCATAATAATTTCTCGCAATCATGCACACGGTCAGTTTGCACCGTACAACGATCGATTATTTTTAATGAACAATTCGCAGGTACAACGCGATCCAGTTCTCCATAATTGTCGCGTGATTGCTTCTTTCGAGCGCACTCCAGCGGGGAAAAGGAGACATTACAAGTTTTAACGTTCTCGTTGGAAATTGACCGCACGAAAATTGTGTATTAAGAGCATGTAACGTCACGTGGCTAACACGGCCTCGCGTGGAACTTCTTATTAAAACGACCACGAAGACATCGAAATTTCCATCAGCCTTAGCGTCGTAGGAAATTAGCGGCAAAACGAGCCGTTTGCTCGAGGAAGTTCACTTAACGAGCCCGAGTGTATACCCGTGTAAAAGGACGTTGTAAAAGGTGGCATGATCTCTGCATGATCTAAGGGGTTCAGGGACAATGGAGAGAAGTTCCGCGGACACCGTTGAGCTTCTACATCGACGCGAAGTTTTAACGAAGCGAAAGGAGCAACGCGATGAATTTTTGGGCAGGGTGAAGTGACGCCTGGAGGAAGTTGGTTAAAGGGAATATGCATGCAGGGTGGCATGAAAGGGGGAGTATCTTGATAACGAAATTTTATTGTACATAAAACGAAATGTGGGACTCGAGGAAATTTTCAGAGATCCATTTCGAGACGACTCATTCTGTTTTAAGGTGATTTAACAGTGTCGCTTCGTGGCTGTCATTTATACTTGTTCGGTAACAAGCAGTTGTATCGTTCAATGCTTGAAGAGTAAACTTTTCCCTGTTTATCAAATAGAATCAAAATAATTAATAGTTTTAACAGAATATTATGAAAAATCTAACTCCGAATTATTGAACTAAAAACAGGAAAGGAAAATATATTCAATTCAAAGAGTTACAGAAGATTAGTAATACAAATTCAGTAAAAAGACCAAGTTGCCCTACAATTATCCACCTTAAAACGTAACTCCACAGATAATGAATCCAGCACCTATTACGTCACATCGACGTACTATAATCCGCAGCTAATTATAATCGCCAGTCACATTTCAGGCGCCTAACAGAGTCGAAGGCCCGTTCGGCACATTTTCATCAGGAAGCAGGGTTGTAATTTCCCGTGGCCTCGGAGAACACGCTGACGAGGGGGATGGTACGTTGAAACGTCACGCGGGTCCGGTGCTCACGCGCACGTCGACCGTACTTACCTCGACTTATGTAAGGGCGCACGTAAGTGCAGCAAATTGCTCGTAAAACGTGCCCCGGGTGTTAATTTATCCGCTAACGTCAAAGTAAATACGGAATTACTTTCGAGCCGTAAGTAACACGGGTCTGGACGTGTGTGTCTCCGGGACACCGTCACCTCTTTCCCTGCCTCTTGTTTCTACCGTCGAGGATCGCGTGGAAGTGTGGTTGGCGAGTTTCTTTAAAATCTGACCAGATGCAACTCGGATGCCGACGCGTCGTCCGGGATACGTGAACGGGGTTCAACGTCGGTCTTTTCTTGTTTGCCTGTTTTTTCTGTCCTTTTTTCGCCGCAATTACCGTATGTAAGCCGCTTTGCATGCACGCTGGCGATCCCGTAGCGCGTAAAATAGCCACTCGCCGACCAGGTAAACGTTTTCACGTTGAAAACACGCCGGTCGAGAGTGTAGACGCCGGGCGTGGAGAACTGACGAATTAGGCGTCTGGAGTTCTGTTTTAACTGTTCGCGGGATTTTCTGCGAAATAACTCGCGGCGGAGGTTAACGACATTTGAGAATGAGAATTTCTTTCGACATAGAAATATAAATATACAGGTAGCGGTGTTCGAGGTGAAACGAGTGTCTCTGAGACGACGCGAGGCTCGACGAGAAAATTGAAATACCGAGTACCAGAAGGGCATCGGGTGTAAAATTGGAACCGTCGAGGCCGGAAGCTCGCGGGAGCATAATATTTTACACAGCGTAGAATTGTAAAATGGTAATCGGGGTAATTGAAGGGTGTAAAAAGTTGCTGAAGAACGAACCGAGCATACTGATGGAATTAAGCTGTAAAGATGGAAATCATCATGGAGGCTGAAGCGTGCAGCGTGTACGGGTTTGCTTTTACTGAAATTCTTGCACGAGAGATGCTTTGCACTCGATAAGGCAGCCACGAGGCGGATTAAATGCACGGAATTCGAGCGGGGAGCGAAAGAAACATTTGAACAACGGTTAATTAAATGCAATCGAACTTCTCCAAATGCGTTAACAATTTCTCGTAATAGAAATTCAGCTCGCCCCCGGTAATATACGAAATAATAACCTCCGCCAAATATCTCCTCCCATATCGAGTGTTCCGCGAGGAACGTAACATTGGCCCACTTTGAAATGTCTGGAAATAAACACGAAAGCCCGTAAATTCTCGTACAAACCAGCAACGGTAGAAGCTAAATCATACGGCATATTGAATATTACATTTTCAAAACGAGCTGCATCTTCGGCCGTCCGATATTTACAGCCGAAAACAGCGCTCAACACCTCCGGCACCTCACAATAAACCGATATTTACGAGACACCCGCTACACGGGAGACGAACGAGCCTGCAACGGCGTATAACTGTACAGAAAACGGTGCAACACGATATTCGAGGAATCCATAAATTCGTCGTCGGCTTATGTAACGTTTAAATGGAGACAGCCGAAGAAATTGATAATCCCCGCGAGAGAGCGTTCATTGCATCTCTCGGAAAGAGTCTTGCATGCGTCTTGCAATCGCTCGAAAGCGACTGGTCCCGTGTATCGATAATAATTCCTCGACTCCCTTTCGATCGCGGCCCCCTGAAGTCGACATTTCATTGCGCAACATTCGTACGATTTCTACGCGCGGCGGCGAAAAAAAAGGATAAGGAAAAACATTGCCGTAGAAAGTCGCCGCAATTAAAATACCAACGAGACCGCGGTTGGTAGCACTGGCTGCGTTTGTTCAGCGTTTTTCAACGGGAGGGGTGTTGCCGGTTAATATTGGTCGCGATTAAAACGCGAGGCATCAGCGATATCAGGTAATTGGAAAACGCGACGTTCGGTAAATATATCGCGCGCATTTTCATCGAACGAACCCGGCAAAAAGTAACCGGGGAAAATGAATTGAAGCCAGGTACGATGGTGATCCGAGATAACTCGATGTCGGAGGGAGATAAAGGGCATCGGGTATATCGTGGTTTTAAACGGCTAATGAGTCGAAATCCTGGACTTTCCCTTTTTTCTTTTGCTTCAGTGATGCACCAGTCTGTGGAATTTTATATTTTTTATATATATTTTATGGTGTTTATTTGGCGGACTCTGGACTGTTACAATTTCTTCGTGCATTTTCTCTACTCAGAGGTTGAGTTTTTTGGACAGTACGTTCGAATTATTAAACGGAGATATTTCGAAAAGTAGGTTGGCTTGACAATGTTTCACATTAAGGTGCTTGAAGTTTTATGGAAAAAACGTTGAGTAATTAGAAACGTCGGAGATACTGCTATTCTAGGTCATGAGAAAAAGTGTGCAATTAAATTTGCATCCCCAGTCTCGAGCTTATAGACGAAGTATAAGATGTAACAGTCTACTGGAGGAACAAGATTTCATTACGAATCTTGTCATTTCTAGTTAACCCATTCTACATGTCTTTAATTATTCGATCAAACTACGTAACACTATAGGCTTGCCTAAATGACATTAATTTCGGAACAGAATTGCCATTTTTCTAAGAAAATCTACGATAAATTAACCTAACATAAATTAACAACCGGAAGAAAATTATTAATCAATACAAAATTCTATTTCGTATACATGATTTCATTATTTTGTTACAAATCATTACTATTAATATCAGCCTTTTATTCAATCCCAAGAGTGGTGGACATACTCGAAATATAAAAACTTAAAAACGTTCAGCATCGAGAGGGTTGTGCAAAATCGTCCGCGAGACACAATAATGGAATAAACACGAATCGGCGACATAGGTGAGCCGTATATAGCGCTTGTCGCAATATAATCATTCGCCGAAAGCTATCTATGCCGTTTGGTATAAGTCTGTGGTACGGACATAAACGTATCGCTAGGTACGCGCACGGCGATAGCTTCATAAAGCGAAATGGTCGTCTCCTCGTAATTCCACGGTTGCTAATTATCGTTACCGAGCAGCCGTTCCGTCGAATATTATCGCGATTCCCGCAGCCGTTTACGACGCTTCAGTATGAAATTTAAAGCCGCCCGACTGCTCAAGACGCGTGCAACGCGACGATGAACTCGCAGTTTCCACAGTGAACGATCACTGGGAAGAGCTATTAAAACATGATACTTTGAATCGAATCACTTGGAGATCGATAGCGACGCGACGGTGTTGGGCAGGTGGTAAATTAAGGGGATTGGTTCTTTCTTTTCTTGTTTGTTTTTCTGAATAAGTGAAAGGATCCTAGTGATGTCGTTGAGTATGAAACTCTGGATAGTAGATGTTTTATGATGATCGGTTTCCGAACGACGACTTTATAAGTCGTGGAGTAAACAGAACTTGTTCAATGTATTTT
This sequence comes from Nomada fabriciana, assembly GCA_907165295.1. Taxonomy (NCBI): domain Eukaryota; kingdom Metazoa; phylum Arthropoda; class Insecta; order Hymenoptera; family Apidae; genus Nomada; species Nomada fabriciana. The sequence goes on from OU015690.1 coordinate 16,226,130, forward strand.
TTCGCTTATTTAGGGGTTGATTGGGCTACTTGATAAAGTAATATAAATAAGAAGTATTACACGATGAAAAAGAAACTAGGAATAAATCATCCAAATCACAAGTTCCAAGGAAGGATAAATTATTCAAAATAATCACCGCTACTGAAAAAGCATTAATTATATAATCACTGATTCTTACAAACTAACCACCTTAAGTCTACGCCACGTAATTACTTCGTGAGCTATTAAAAACGTTCCACGGACACTATTCCTTTACCGACCACCCAAGAACCGTTCCACAATCACGGAAAATCCACACGAACACGTCGGACCAGCCAAAGACTCGCCAGACCACAAGCTTCTCGAATCGATTAAGCCTCTTTATCCTGAATCTCCGTGGCTGGCTGAACGGACACGCATTCCATCGGCGTCTGGTTTTTCCTGTTGCCCGCTAGCACCAAACTCGCTATCCATCACTGAATCAATTAGCAACTTCTCAATTACGCGAAGTTCGTCGTTTTTTTCCCCCTGGGTTGGGCTCTTTAACCTGAAAACGGTTCACCGTCCACCGATCGATGATCGAACGATGAGTTGGCCCCGCGATGGGTCGAATTTACGAGCGGGCAGCGTTTGATTTACGGCGAGTACGGAGGATCCATTCCGTTGATCCACGATCGATCGACGCCAGAGCCAAAGTTGGATCGAAGGGGCGAGGCGTGCAAACACGCGATACGCCGAGTTAATCGTTATTCTTGTCGGTCGGATAATTAATAGCCAATCAGCGAGCGTGTCGGGCTGAATGTTAAGCAGAATCTGCGAACTCCTCTCTGTATTTTCTACCCCCGCTGTGGACAGCGCGAACGATACTTGGCTGTTTGTACACGTGTATCGATATATCGTAGAACGGTGGAAGAAAATGGGAACGAGTTTCGTTTCGCTACGGCCACGGGAATTGAATGACAGTAGGCGTCGGTGTATGGGGGACGCACTTATTTTTGGTGGTATCGGTGATTTTAGGGGTGCATTTTAAAATTATGCGCATTCAGTCGGGATCGCACTTTTGCTTCTGCTCAATTTATTTCTTAATTTATCGTTGAATGTGAATGTGCTGAATGTGTATTATTATTATTATTATTATAGTTAAAAGGGTGTATGAATCGGATGTAAGATACGTAAGTGAGATATCTCCATCCGATTATGCAGCTGCAAGAGTTCTCAAAGTAATTGTCACGATAAATTATGCGGAAGACATTTATCGGTTATGCGAGGCTTTTAACCGGTTTAATTATTCAGGCTGTTAATAAAACCGTCGACTGTGTAATGGGGCAAACAGTGTGACGTTATTATAGCGTTATAAGTTGACAATCATAGAACAATCTGTACCACTTAAACTTAATCGATTACATTGACACTCGCTGCCAGCCATTCACTGAAGGAACAATGAAACGTAATTGTTGCACGAAGAAGTTTATTGCGAGTAGACAAGTGTTGCCACTAATAGATATTTGTTAGAAATTTAGTCATCATTTTACCTGTCTCAACTCAAGATGATACGATTACGGTGTACATGTAATTAATATTTAATTTACATGTATCCCGTTGTACAAATTGCAATGTCCATCTAAATTACGTGTAGGAAAATGAACATATACTTCATTAAATCGAGAAGAAAACTAAACGACATATGCAAACAAGTATATCCAACAAATCCCTTATTAAAAATGAATAATCTCTGTCACTGTTATCCTACGAAAACAATCATTTAGTAAAATCATATCAAACATCTCTATATTCAACAACTTTGCAACCCCTATTTATAAATCGTACCAGAAATTCGCAAACGCTTGAACAACATCATTCCTGAAATTATTAACCACCTACACAACTAACTTAGACGTCCAAAATATTTATAGCAGATAGCTACTGGTGCAATAATAATTGCTCGAAATAACCTCCCTTATTATTTACAACCTGCCACTATGTATATCACTGAATTGAAGCCAGCAAAACTGTAAATTCAACCACGTACCCATTACCTTTGCACGTTACTGTCAGGTCCTCCAGAAAATCCCCAGGCTCCTTTACCTGCACTCACCGTCGCAGCCCCTAATCGCACAACACATCTGCAACCCCCGTGCGAAGCCCAATAACATAATTGCTCAAATCCAAAATAGCATAACCATTCGAAACTCATCAAACAGTGCACACATCCACACAGTGGAAACTTCGGGACTGCTTCGTACGTACAGAGCCGGTTTCATCGGTGCTCCAGCAGCAAACTAGCCAGACAACATTATTATTGTCCCATCAGGAGTGGCCTCGGCCTCTATTACACCGAGTATCGTCTTCGGAGCACCGGTTCAGCGTTTTGTACGGACAGAACAGTTTCTAGTGCGGCCACCGCGTTGCTCGTCCCGTAAGAGCGAAATATGCGGCAGATGCATGGAACAGATAGACGCTCGGGGAGCGTGAATTCTAAATGAGGATAATGTAACGTGCACCGCAAATAATCCTAGTGTGCATGCCGTGCAAACATTTCCCTCCCCCCTTATTCTCTATTCGCCGGTTCGGCCATTACCTGTGTATTCTTGAACAAAGGGAGTTGTACACTGCCACTCAAAAGTTTGGCACGCCCGCGTCGTTCATTAATTCCCTTCCACGTGTACGTATAATTGTTTTAATGCAATTATTCGTTGTTCGGTGGATCTAAATGTTTGTATCCTGCCGCGGAGATTGTGTCGGATAGTGGGGACCGGGAGTAGGTTGATTTTTCTTTGTGATAAATGTTGCTCCGACAAGTTTTATACATTTCCCGAGACGATTGAAACTATGAACCGTGCTGTATGATAGTAGAGTGCAATTTAAAGAAATAGGGGTAATAGTTGAGTCCACCCAAGTGTTTCAGCCGCCGTGTATTATAGGTTTGTGTACGTGGGTTTCCATCGATGCACCACCGGGGACTCACAGTGTGAAATTATTCACCGATCGCCCGACGAAGCAACCGCGGATCTATCGATCCAGTTGCTCCTCCGCCGACGACGCAACAGAAAATATTCATAAACGTTTGTTAAACTAATAGAGGCCTCCTGCTCCGGTGTACACGTGCATTACACGGCGAGTTCGCCACTTTATACATCCTTTTTCCTACCTGCTCTCGGGGATCTTGAATCTTTTATATTACCCCCCATGGTGGTAATGTACGTACTAAAGCACACACAATAGGTTCGATGTATGCTCTAAAAAGAGGAACCTACGTGTGATTCGATTGCAACAGGAATTCGTGCCTCCGGGGATTATTATTAAATCAATTAACAGTGATTATAAAAGGATATCGATGTAAAAAGAAAGTAAGGGCCTATCTAATACACACACACACAGCCTTTATATATTTTCGACTCAAAGTGGTTCGAAGTAGCGATTACAAGTAGCTGGATACAAGTAACTCCCTCTCAGACTTGGGGCATAATGATCCCCGGGGCTCGGCTCGCTACTTATTTCATTGCAAACTTTTCCTTTCACGGTTGAATGAAGTGCCCGGAAGCAGGAAGACGGCCGCCCAAGAGAAAGGGCCGAGATAAACTGAATGAGTGGAGAGAAGACGGCCTCGACTCGTACTCTCGAGGGCCGAGACCTTCGGATAAAGGAGCTGCAGGGATGGAGAAAAAAGGAACAGAAGGACGAGGGAGACGATTTGGAGGGGCGAGGGGAAAAAAGGAAGGAGGCGAGTCTGCGAGGAATAAAGTTCCCTGTCAAGCTGGGTGTACCGTGTCTCGAGAGACTATGAACCGAGTTTCCACCACCCTTGCCCCCTTCGTTCGATTCCGCTGCGGAACTCACCCCTTCGACGAGTTCCACGCTACTAGTTGTTGATTGTTTCTGGCTTAATTATAACTTCGAACAATTACCATTTTCTCGACTATAATTATTAATTACTGTGACGCCGAGCGGACTCGGAGAATCGTCGGAAAACTGGCGAAACTCTTTGTCCACACATGTGATTCGAGGGCGTAGGCTTTTATTTGGCCAAAGTTTGAACCTCGCATTTGTTTTAATAATGGGGGTTTTATGAACCGGCGATATGCATCGAAAGTTTAAGCGGAAAAATGTAGCGAGACTGTGTTGAATTTTTTGTGAACAATTTCTAGTTAGAATATTCGGATATTATTGGAGAAGTTGACGTTGCACATTTGTTATGGCGTGTCCGTTGTATAACAATAAAGTCTATGAATCGTATACTAATTAATCTCACATGCGCCTTACGATAATTGTAATAAAGCTGTAGGCGCAGCTGGTTTTGTAAAAGTTCAAAATAATGAAATCATTTATTATTCACGCTTGGATTAATGTATTCAAGCTTCACTTTACACTGCCAACATGAAATACTCATTTTCTAAAAGCACCCTAGAAGACTACTAAATTCGACTTCCCTTCTTTTAACCTGACCTCAGACACTATCCTCCACCTCCCCAATTTCCTCAGCCACTCCTTCACCACTAACCCAAGAACTTTTCCCAAGACCTGACCATCGACAACTTCCAACGCCCAAATTGGCCCGAATATATCCAATTCACGATCCACGAAATATTCACTCGATATATTGCCGTATCTACGTCACTTGATATTAACGATAAAAGAATATTGTATACTATTACAATGAATTAAAAATGGACCGCATATAATTGCCAAGAAAATATAAATAGAAAATTACAAATGCTAACAGGAAATATGTGTTAAAACCACGGTAAATACGAATTCTCCATTTTCACGCATACACAACCGTTCCGTCCATTTAAATAATATCCAATAAAATTAAACAAACATCCGCCCGAGTAAAACCCCAGTAACCGCGGGCAATCATACCCTTGGCAAGCCTCCCGATCCTTTAAAACTTTTACTACCGTCTATTTTCACATTCCACGGGGGAACCGAATTACATATCCGCGTGCTGAATTCCGAAAACGCAGCGAACGCCAGCGTTACTTGCCCGACGCAATTAGATAATGGAACCTCCGTCTTGGGCGCAGCGTCGCAACACCAGCGATTTCGCCCGATTAATTGAGAAATCAAGAATTCCCTTTGCGCACGGAATTTCACTCGTTCCGACGATAATACAATCATCTCGACGAACAAACGAAACGAGGCAGCGGAAACGCTTGCTGGGAGTGGCGGAAGATGCAAATCCAGAGGAATCGTTCGCGGTGGCGTGTGGCGTAGCATATGTTGCGATATTCTGTGGTCGAATTTACACACATACACACACGGTACGCGCACGCAGTCAGTATATGGCAGCATGCATGACTGCCGACATATCAGCATCTCCAAAGGGATCGTCGTATCTGCGCGAACAGTAAGAGCATCGATCACACACCGGGGACAATATTGGCATGATAATCGGAAGGGATTCGGCACGGTTACGTACAAGGGGCCCTTGCTACAGGGTCGTGGCTAGGATCAGAGGGGGCGCGCCACGATTATTGCGACCAGAGGGGGCGCACTTCATAAATAATGGTCGTACGAACAGATCGCGCAATATGGCGCGTTTACTGCTACGATTGCACTTTTCGGTAGTGTCACCGATTCTCTTCATTTTCGGGGAATCGTTGGCCACTGATCGAACAGACGCTGCGAAAGGGGCGCCAGTGTTTTCGGGGGTGTTTGGGGGCTTGCTTTTCTCGCCTGCCGGAAGATCAGAATGATTCGGCAATGATACAGCGAGGACGGAATACGATTGTCTGTTCGTTTAGGGTAAAGGGTTTCTACGTGACTGTCGAATTGTCGCGATAATATTTCAGATGACGTCGACCTGTCAATTTTTCTGCTGCTATTAGGAATGATATTTGTATTCGTAGAAAATATCGTGGTGTTGACGTAAAGGTGCTCAATAATGTTCGAAAATATTATAAATTTCGTAGATTTCAATGTCAAACCATTTTTCATACGTCGATGGATAGCATGCATCTGCTAACGCCTTCTCGAACAAACATTAAAAATAATCTATGAAATTCCAGCCCGTAATTAACCGACCCCTCATCTGTTAAAAATACCACAAATCATAAACAATCATCCAACCCTTCGCGCTTGGGAAAAAAACTTCGATATCCCTTCATCTATGAATAGTACACCTCGTCACCAACTTAATTATAATATCTAAATAAAAACTGTCCATTATGGATTTCGTTCATCAAGCGAGCCTTCGTATACCAATGATTAAATATCCGTCCATCTATAAATATAGTACACCTCGACACTCAAGTTTAATATACGCCTCACTTTAAATAAAAGCACCTTGCAAAAATTCTACAGACACAATTTCAACGACAAGCATCGTCTCGCTACAACTCGAACAAACATCCCTTGCCCCACCTGTCATTTCGACTTGTCCCCCATATCGCGACCCCCTCCACTCACACACACACATTTTCTTCGCGCGTGCAGCTATCCAGCGTGCACCCCGCTGTCGCGTAATCGTGTGCAGCATGCACACCATTTTGCGGCGGGGTGTGGCGCGATGCGGTTCCCAGTGAATCATGCACCACCCTCGAGGGAGATCCATCTACGATTAATTCCGTCACTTGACACGCTGCTGCGCGACGAGAACGCGGGTCTAGCAAACATTTAAGCCGGGCATTAATCCCGCGTACCCAGCGGAAAATGAAGATGGCCCGCGCCAAATGTCCCGTGAAGGGGACCGTCGATCGCGACTCGATGAGACGTGTCGCGATCGTTCCACGAATCGTAACGACGTTACGTCACGTTCTGATTCACACTGCGAATCTTGGGACCGACGCACGCAGAGATATTGAGCGAAGTGGATAAAAGGGGTCATCGATCAGACGACTGGCGTTTCTCTTTCCATTTTTTCGAAGGAAAGTTGGACTCGCAAGGGGTCGAAGGGTGGACGTACTTTGCCGAGGGGTTGCAGTGTCGAGGAATTAACTGCAACGGTGTAATTTGCTGGTTCATTGGTTATTTTGCGACGGCGACCGTGTGACGTACGATGTGCAGGATTACGTTCTCCGCGGAGATGTAACGGGGAAAGGTTATTTTCTTGTGTTTATGGTATGGAAAAGTTGTTGAGGATGAATGATCTATATTGCAGATTAGTAAATTAGCTTTCAGTCTTTTCTTTTAACCGTGCCGGGTATATATTTCACTCGCACGGGATATATATATACGAAGAGCAACTGGCGTAGAATCTTAACGAGAATCTCAAAAGGGTACAGCAAGTTTACGGTAATATCCAAGATTTACAGGGTTCGTGGCTGTCCTCTGATGTTCCAAAAATATACTCGCGCGTATATGTATATATATTAAGTAAATTATCATCTCCAGGCGCAGTTAAAAGCGCATACAGTCCCCTCGGATCCAGCGGTGTCCAGTTAGCCGTGATATCGTAACCACGACGAGAAATCTCATCCCGGTTTAATTACCAGCGAAGTAAAAGCGGCCCAAGTGTGGCTGAAACGCACCGGCACAATAAAACCAATGATTTTCCTGCCTTTCTTTCTTTTATTTTGCTGTAAGAGCTCGCATTATTTCTCCCCGACCTGTCTAATTAGCCTGAAGAAGTCGAGGCGAACGCAGGTGCACGCGTTTAACCTCCTTCTGGACGGAACGCAAATTTAGCCGTGGAATTAAGTCGTAGGGTTGAACGGGTCCCGTGTAAAATAATATAGAGCTAATTGGGCCGGATTTCCGTGGCTTACCGCGTCCAAATTATTGAGCCTGAGAACGACTTGGTTTACTCGCGCGTAACAGTGTTCCATTTTCGTCCGTGGACGAATGTATCATGGGATGTTACGACACGTCGCAGAAATTGGTCTCCTTGGCATTTATGGCTAGTTAGCCGTGCGTTTACTTGTTCTCCAAATCTTTTTCACAACGATATAGTGTAACAGGTTGGCTTTTACAATAGCATTCTTTGCATTCATTTTTTAAACAAGCTCTCAGGCAACGCAGATTACTGACATCCCCGCCAAATTCTCTGTAAAAATTGTTCGAGCAATATTCAGATATCATTCACTCGAGCTTACTTACTTAGACATTCATTGCCACTAGTTTCACGATATCTTCGGCAACATGCTCGGTCCCCGGCCAAGCCTCATCAACAAGCTTATCATACAAATCCTCCTGATATCAGGTCGGATTTAAAAATAAAGCAATTGAACCAACGCACACCAGCAGACATGCACGTATCTACGTATGTATGTATGCGCTTCGTTCCTCGTGCAATCTGCCCGGAATACCCGCGATCGTTTCGATCCATATGGATGGCGAGGTGTGTTCATGTCCAGTCCGCTGCGATCCGGCGAAGGAAACATAGCAGAGAAAATTGTTCCACCGTTCGATCTATCAGGCAATTACGCGAGCCGGAATGAATATTAAAGCTACGTTTCCCTGCCGATCCGATTGATCGAGGAATTGAGTAAACGCAATTACACCGATTAATCATTCGGGCCCCGGCCTTTGGCGTTTTAATATCGACCAGCCGGTGTAATGAGGCCGGTATTAAAGTTAATGGCGACACCTTGCGAGCACGCTGAGACAGATTGAAGAGTTCGAGGCCTGACAGCGTGTTCTCCGTTGCTCGTTTATCAGAGAGCCTCTTCTTCCCCGGCGCACTAGGCGCTCGGCTAATAAATCAGCGTATCTCCGACTGGAAACCTGTTTCGCAATCGCGTCGAGTTGTTGGCCGTTTCGATTTTTCCTTCCGCGGGGGGAGGGTGAAAGCAAATTTTACTATCGGATTAAAGTGAATGCACGGTGAACTTGGAGTACTGAAGCGTTACGATGCGCCGCTTCATTTTGCGCGTTTTATCAGATTGATGACGACGGGATTTGCAAATATTTCAGCGGATATATGGGCTCGTGACGTCGAATAAATATGACGTTTTTAAGTTCGATAGCCGCGAAGATGTTGATTTATCGTAACGTCATTCAAATATCTCTATTATTCGCGTGATGAAAACTCGTGAAATTTAGCGAAGTAGCCTGCGATTTGATTCATTGCTATAAACCGTTCGAAATTTGAATTCCCCACGTTTGCTCCAGATATTATAATTGTACGGTCTAAAAGTTCTTTCGATAATTATTCATTCGCCAAGTGTGGAACTAGTCAAATAAAACACTTCGTCTTGCTTGAATTCCTCGCACGTATCCGTATTATTAATTCCAATTTATCAATTCTTACCATCCCTTCAGCTAACTTCAATCCTGAACTCACAGCTGACATTCTCTTAAATACGACACTGCGAAACACAAAAATCCGAATCATACCCTGCCCGCGCATACCAATGCGATATCAGTGAGAAGTATTGAATACCTTGCGAACCCAGCGTCTACATAATACACGCACACGAGTAACGTTAAAAGCAGCGAGAAACGCAACCCCTAAATAAAACTGCACCCTGATCACCGCCGCAGCCGAATTCGTGCCCCGGCGCAGCTTTTAAATCCAGCATCCAAACAAGAAGACCCACGCGAGCGTACCTTTTTCCATTTCATCCAATGACGCGCTTTTTTCACGGCTGCCATTAAAACACGCCGAGGCACGTGCTGTTTTACGAGGGACGGGCCGCGTAACGAGCGCGACCCGTTCGGCCATCGAAAACGCGAAACTGGTCCGACCGTCATAAATCACCGGCCACCCTGCTCGACTTCGCTGCCTAATCAGTTTAAGTGATTTCGAAAGGAGCTCGCTTTCCACCAGCCGCGGCCACCACCTCCGGCGAGCCTTTTGCGCCTTCTCCCCAGTCATGGTGGTCCACGGCGAGCGTGGGTGGACAAACGCGTGCACCGAGTTACGCGGCAGCTCGAAACTGCCCACTCTCCTTTCGCGTACACGTCCAACCGAGTGGAAAACACCGGGGCTTCGACTCCTTCGAAGCGGTGATCGATCGACTTTGAATTATATCTTTATGGGGGATCTCGATCGTTCTATTGTTCCTTCTTCGTGTTCCTCTGGCGATCTGGAGGCGATCGGCGTTTAGACTCGCGCCACACGGTCTATGGTGATTTGTGACGCTTTGTCTCGGCCTTTTACTTTGCCTTTTTTTGTTGTATCGTTTTTCGTTTTTGTTTGAGCGGCGTTTTTGTTGAGTTGGCCGTGCGAATTCTCGAGGTGTATCGTTTTTGTTTGGGGGAGGTTTTATTTGTAGTAGCGAGGGTAGCCCGGTTGGTCTGGAATTTCGATTTGGTTCGTATTGATTTCTATTTGTGCTCGCGCTTCGTACCTTCGGCGTATTATTTTTCTAGCCAGATTTATGGTATTATTACATATAAACACGGGATAGTTCTGTAAGGTCTGTTTTAAGCACCGTGAAATCTCTTCACGTATCATTTTCGTTTAATTTAAATCGACATGCCTATTGCAGCTTATAGAAATCTGTTTTGTTGTAATTTTTGTTCCTGCGGTCGGAGGAACCGTTCCTGTTTAATCCCATCGCTCCATTAGCTCTAGGTCTATCCGTCCATTTCCGCCTAATACGTTAGATTATCGTGTGCCATGGTTAATACGATCAGCGGCGGAACACGCGATTACATATGCACCGTTCTAAACAATCAATTATGCAACGGGACACACAGCTGTGGGTATTGAATTATTGCTAATGAGTGGCGTGATGCGATTAATCTTAGAGCCTCGTTCCTGGTTCCAGGAACAAGGCGAGTCGCTTAAAAACAAAGAGCCCATTGGAACCTGGTGGCATCGTGGAATGGCATAATTCACTGAAATCTAGGTTAATTCTTCCGTTCAGAAAAGTGATTAGTATTCTACTTGAAACAGAAGCTGTACGCAGATAGTTTCTACGAAGCACAAGACTTGCGAGTTAGTAATACGTAGTTAGAGATAATTAAGTGGGGACTTCTCGAAATACAAATTAATTTATGCGCATGTATCGAATCTAAAAGTGTACGACAATTTTCCTTCAAGAAAGAACAGAGTAGGTATCGCAATTTTTACCCCACCAGCAAAATAATTAATTAATGATTGCATTATACATACTTATATGTACAATGAATAAATTGCAAATTTTATCTAGAAAAAGTTATATGAAAAAAGATAACTATTATATAGAGTACAGTAATACAGATGTAACAATTGCTGAGCATAGAATTACAAAAACTGAAGCAGGAAAATTATTATCAACTAATTAAACCCCATAAATAAACGTCACAGGGACTAAAGCAAAAATAATGCAAAATATACGAAACATTAATTATAAAATAAAAATATTACCAACGATACAAAATATGTACATCGACTCTCGCGACCAGAAACATTTAACCCTATAAGAATTTCTAGAATCGCAGAGCCAATTAACGATCTATCGCTCCTGTGCCGTTCGATTCTCGCCGATCGACGATACTGGCTAATGAACACGCGACGCATAACTCGACCCGAACTTCCGTCCATTAGACTGAACCGTTTCCGTAGTGTCGAAGGTCGGCGAACATTGAATTCGCCGCGGCGATATCGGCCCCGAAACTTGGGGCTGCTCGAGGGTGTCGGGGAACGTTCGCATGGACATAATCGGTTGGGCCTGGCGGACGTTTTATCGCCGATACACCGGCGGTCCGATAAATCGCCGCTTGGAACTTTGCTCGCAATTAGTATGGTAATGCGTCTGGCCGGCGTTCGAGGGTTACGATCGGTGTGGCACGGGGTTGGACGATCGCGTCGGAGATTAGAAACTCCGTCGCTGAGAAATATCGAAATTTGGGGGGATACGATGGCAATTGACAAGCTCGATGAATTAATTCAAACAATTAATTGAAACAACTTTTCCACGAGCCTGTAAGAAGTGGGTACGTCACAGAAGGTGGTTATATAGGTCTATTTATTATACCTTCGAAGAAGAAACATATTTGTATGTGTACTTGTTAGGTTACGAACATTTTAACAGCGAAAAATTGTTGCTCGGTAAATATGAGATTTTGTTAGAAAATGCAATGTATAATTTATTTAGATATTTGGATTAATTAATATTCTAATATGTTATTAAATTTTCCGCGCAAGATATGCAATAATTTCTCTTCTCCTCTGAATAAAACGATCCAAATGGTATATTAACAAATAGCAAAGGGGTATACTTGTGCGATTTAGAAATTTTTCCTGCAAGGGTTAAAGTAACCGACGAATATAAAATAATCCAGGCTTACCAGACAACGGGGGAGGCTTAACCGCGTACAGGGGTGGCCACCTTTTATCAGCAACAAAGGAAAAACAACCGATATCCAGCAGAAGCCACATTTATCTACAGTATAATGAACCATCCGACGGGGTGGTTAATCGTGATTCCCACAGCGAGTCGGTGATGCGACGAGACGGCGCATCTGTTGTTCATCCACGGGAACTTTAAATCCCGCGTATTATTAGAAGTCTAATTTCGTTTCGCGGCCCAGCGAGCATTCGACGCGAGGGTAATCATGAAATGACTAGTGGCGCGAAGATACTCTGCCTGCGTATCGACGGGGTGAGCATGGGTCGGGGGTGGCTTTAATGTTTTTAATCTAATTCCCCGCGTGCGAGTCCAGCAGCACGAAACTCCTCCCTCGGGGGTCGAGTCCTGTTCGCTGGGGATTTTTGCATTGTGCAACTGTCGGGGGTGCATGCCTCCCTTTCGAGGAATGCCCCGTCGCGATCGATCGCTCCTTCAATTTCATTTTTCATGCTCTGAATTGCACTTTCAGTTTTTTTACTGCCACGATAATAATTAATCATACTCGGTTCGAGTGCTCCACTGGCCTGGTTTCTCAGTTTCATCCCTTCAGCTCCAGATTCAAGAGGACCATTTTATTTCTTTTGTGGGATTGGAATGTATGCATTTCGATCGTCTGATGGTTGATTCATTTTTAAGATTCGCAAGATATATTGAAGGGATGTTTCTGTTTTCGAAAATTGCAATTGAAATAACAATTCGCATATTGCAACACCAACAAAATCTGAATATTCTACGTTGCCGTAGGTTACTATTAGATGAGTGCGTGAGTATCGACAAGATCACTCGCCGTATCCACCTCGAACGAGGGAAAAGGCAAATAAAATAACCAGATGCACGTCGCGCAAACCGAAAGAACAATAGATCGCTTGCTATTCCCCAAAAGACATTAAACTGCCCCGGAAAATAAATCAGCTTGGCTAATCGTAGCCACGGTTGCCCGGGGGGCCGAAAAATATTAAACATCCATCATCCCCCATAAATCGTATCGTCCACCGTGACCGACTGCACTTCACAACACAACACCTCCCCCGTCGACCGGGCGCAATTAAATCGCAGACAAAAGACACCTCTGCTCCATTCCCGCGAAGGTACACATAAATCGGTCACGGTCGCTAACGAGAACCACCGTCCGATATATTATCGTTCCTCACGCACCTATATCCATACATTAATATCGACAAGCCCTCCGGGAAGGAAAGAGACGGAACGAAGCGGCGTGACGCATCTAACGAGAGAAACGATCCACGTGCAGATCGAGCAAGGGATACTTAATCTTTTTCTGCCTCCCCGCCGGTTTCGTTGCGAGACATTACGGTGCCCCCTTGGAATATTTTCACACTCCCGCCCGCTGCCACGCAGCCCCCCCGTTCGTCGCCCCTTTTTGTCCCCGCGCATCCAACCCCCCGAGCGCGTCTGTTTTGTAACTATTTTCCGCCACCTCGTCGGGCAAACGTGCCCCCTCGGATCTATGACTATGCGATTCTCGCAATGGGGTCCGCGGTCCACTTGCTTGCCGTTCGACCCCCTCTTCCTTCTTTTTTTCTGCCGCAGTAGATGGGATTAAACGGGACACGGCGTGGTTAATGGACGAAGGGGGAATATACGCGGAACCGGGTCCAATTTCTAATTCTACGCTCCGTAGATTTGACGGGTGCGCCACGCCGCGGCGCGTGTACGATCGTGCGCTTTTCTTGCGTACGCACAGGCTGTTGTGTACGATGTTTGTTTAGCATCCCTTTCGAATGGACAGTCATGACGGCGAGCCGTGCGGTATATTTCGCTATAACAATAGTAATAAATCTGTTGCAATTAACTGGGGGTAAAAGTCCTCTGTTTTATGCAGAATAAATGAGAGGAGAAAAATAAGAGTAGGCAGGGCAAATTGGATAATTGAAGATAGCAGACAGAGTTGCGAGAGGGTAGTTTAAAAGAAACGGATGGTTGCTTTGAATGGGAGCTTCGTTGTGTTCCTGATTAGTTTGAATATTTTGATACTTCATTGTCTAACGTCTGGAAGTTCTGGGAATTTAATTCTGAGAGTGTAACACTGTTTTCCGACGAACAAGTGCAGGATGGTTAAATAATACGACGGAGGTGTTAGCCCGGTTCCTCGATAACTAGTTAAGCACAAAGTTCCCGAGCCTTGATTTAATATGTCGTCGCCCTCGACTAGGAACACGGGGACTCCTTCGTACTTTTCCCCAGGGTCATGTTCAGCCTGTTCATTTATATTCATAATACCCCGATTCTGGAGCATCCTAAATCAAAACGTAACTGCTAACGAGCTCGCCAATTTTTATACGATACTTGTTAAGAAAGTGTAACTTTATGCCGCTACGTTATATTACGTACAAAATTTTGACTAATTTATGACGGAACGAAAGTTTTTCAAATGTGTATAGACCCTTTCTTATACACAGAATGTACATAGAATTACTCCCACAATTCCTCGTGAAAATGGAATTTAATTACCTTAAGCTTAAAAGATTCTTTTTTAAACTAGCCTTTGCTTAGTAATAATTTCAACGAAACACTTAAACAAAAATATCTAGAAGGCGCTAATGATATCAAATAAATTAATTACAAAATTCCATTGTATGAAAGGACGTCCTCTACATTTCCATTACCACTTTTGTTACTGTACTTTTAAAAATTCCTGCCACTCAAACTTTACCTGCAACCATAATAACGTCCTCGCCAACCCCTATACGAACCTCCAAAAAATTGCAACACAAACGTGCACGAATCCACGCCTAGTTCAAATTGTCAACAAGACCGATTCAACCCTGCCCCACATCCGTCTCAGAATTACCAATTCATATCCCATCGTAACCCATCGCACAGTGCACAAAGCAAAGGTGACATCGGTTCGACCAATTAAACAGCTCTATTCACGGTCCATTCACCCTTTTTCTGTTCACTCGAGGAGATTCCCCACCCTGCCAAACTAGACGCACGATGAAAGGGAGCACGGATGAGGTTCCTACAAACAAACAAAAAACAGACACTTGTCCTTCGGGGGGTAACAGGTGCTATCGCCTGGCCTTCCCAACAGAAGGACGACCCTCGTGGCCCGTCTGACGAGCCGTGAAAGTCGAGCTCCTCGCGGGCCGCGTGTCTGATCGTCGGGGCGTGTCCCGTTCCTACGGGAAACGCGTAGGCTCCCTCCGGTGGGACACCACGAGACACGCATATCCCGCAATTATTCAATGAATACATGAATACGAATATTTAGCGGCCGGCTGCGCCAGGTCGAGATGCATAATGCGTGGCATCCACGTCGCGACGACCCGATTCGGGTAACTAGAGGTGAAATAATTTCACGGCGAGCTTGAAAGCCTGTTTTGATGGGGTCTGCTACTATAGTCGAGGCTGGTGGTTTGCATGGGAGACGAGCTGCTTTTTTTCCCTTTCTAGGGCTTCATCTCTGTACAATGGTGTTTGATAAAGGTCACGAAGAATGAGTCACGGTGATCTGGGGGACGTGGGTTGACGGTGAAAGCAGAAGGAGGTTGTTTAGGTTTTCCCGGGGGAGTACAGATAGGTGGAGGTGTGAACAGAGTGTTTTAGAATGGTAATGGACGGTTGTCTAGTTTCGTTGCGAAGGGTTGTCATTATGATCTTGAATGAAAGTTTATGGTATACCCTTCTACTTGCTGCTAGCGATTGTAAGGTGTCTGTACTTGCCTGGAATATTCAATTATTAAAATTGTCCTGGTTCGAAACCACGTAGAAAATCGACTACTAATTCATTCGCTTCCTCGCTTGTCTATTGAATTATAAATTTGATAATCTGATTACAATAGTAGGGGAATCTGAAACCTCTCTGTTATCTATTATTCACCGTAATTTTATCAACCCTGAAGCATCAAGAAAAAAGGGTGTCAAATAGTAATAAGGACCTCCGAAATCACTCATGATACGTTCGAACTTCGCGATATCTTCGGTCGACGTTGCGAAAAGCAGGAAAGCAAGAAGGTGATCGAATTCGTCGACAGATGGGGAGGCATCTTAGATTGATCGATTCGTCGGGTTGATCGCGTCTCTAGGACTCGATAACATCGAATGACGCTTAATAACGCTTCCAGGGCGTAAGACAAAAGAGTCAGCTGCCCCTTCTCACGCGTCCAAAGACGATCGAAGGAGTTCTCGAGGGTGAGGACGCGTGATCGTTCCTTCTAATTCAATCCCGTGGGATAGAGGCAGCCCTTCGCGTCTCTCGATCGCCGCTGGCGAACCGTGAATCAGCACGACCCTGAATTATCCAGCTCGTTTATCGAGAAAATTCTAACCGACTGAAGACACATCGAACTACTAGGGTTGGGGCTGTTCGGACGTGTAACACTGCCTAACGTCGCCTAATGAGTCCGAGGAAAACAATACACCATGGTATCGCTGAATTCTGGTAAATCTCAAAACTAACAATATTGTCGATTACAGTGTCACAAATGACTATACGAGACCCTGAAAATCCCGAGGTAATATAGAAATCGTATGGAAATCTCACTCTAATAGCCAGATAAAATCGCACTGTCATTATAAATACACGATTCAAATAAATCCGAAGCAAATCTAAATACGCAACATAACATTTCGTCAGTAACTAATGGTCTTACTCCTGAAGAAGGAGAAAAAAATAAATACCAGGTATACGTATCACTGCTTAGTCTAAAGAAGTGTTGGATCACGATAAGTCAGACATCACAGTGATCGGGGATCGATTAGTGACACGTCGAAGCGACCCAGATTCCCAACGATCGAGCAGGAATGCGAATTGCAGGAAAATTTTCAACGACCCCTGCATCGATTACGAAGGTAATGGACACCGTGCAACCAGCTGTCTCTGGCGAGCTAGACGGATTTGAATTCTCATTCAGCTGTGGCGGATCGCGGAAGTCATATCGTATGCGCGCGAGGCATCCAGTCGAATGTGTCTCGATCGATTCGACGGGAGGCCTCGTAACACAGCAGCATTAATTTCGGCGACGCCGCTTCATTATCATATAGACGAGTGTTTCGTCGAGCGTTATTGGATCTCACGCGTCAAGTTGGAATGACACACGCACGTGCGTGTACGTGCTTAGGGTAAACGCATGTCTGCCCGTGGCTTCCGGCCAAGGAATAACGATCGCGAGCGAGGCTTCGATCTCCTTGCCAAAGGAGTTAACAATCGCGAGACGATTTACTTTGTAATAATTAATAACGTCAGACGGCTGATACCACTTTGCGAAGGAAAGATTGTTCTAAGGTTGCTGTGTTGCACGTTATTCGTATTATATTTTAAATGAAATGAAAAAACAGTGATTATTATTTAACGAAAAATATATACGTATCCAAGGTATCGATGTAGGTCTGGCAAACACTTCGCAGTTCAGTTAAATAACGCACCGTAATTAAGCTGTTACCCTGTCGTTAAATCCTGATGATAAACGATCGTTAAGCTCAACAACTCCAATTCACTGGAACCTGAATTATTCTTACCTAACGCCAGACCAGTTTTTCGTAAAACCAGCGAACCGAAACTGCCTCGATCAAACGTCGACGCCAGCACCGTGCGTTTCCTCTTCCCTTCCTTATCTCAATTTCCAGGAGCACTGTTCAAAAATTCTCCTTCATTTCACAACCGTGCCCGTCTACGCATCAATCAATTTCCGAACGAGCAACGACCGATAACGAGTTCAAAGCGCCTGTCTCCCCATCGCATCGATTCGACAGGTCGCGACAGAAAAGAGCATAGACTATGAAAAACGGTCGATGATCGTCGAGCCGGAATGCGTTTGCCTGTCGGCCCGTGCAGCCGTGATCGAAAAGAGCATAGGTTATCAGGCGTTCCGATCAGATTTCCGTCTTCCGCGCCGTGTTTCCGTTCCCTACAGAAGCTGTCTACTTACGGAGGGCAGTCTGAACTTTCGATATTTCAGTTCTCGGCCCACGGTTCGTGCTGGATATGTACGATCGTTCGTGGTGAAACAGCTCTGGTGGGGTGACTTGGGCGAGGTGAAAGGGGTTGGATAGCGTGGAGAACCTGTAACGATAACTCTCAGGCCTCGTTTCGAGTGGCTGCCGTCAGGTACGAGATAACTCTGCGGACCTAACTCGAATGCACTCACAGACTTGGGACGATAACGCTTCGGATACGACGCGACTGCACCGAGTTTCGGTGATTAAGGGCAACCGGGGTTGCGCATCGTGAGCATCGCCACGGTTATTGGGGTGTTTGTCGTCTTATCGTTTCTTTGACGTTCATTCGAAAACCAAGGGGATGGTTTATATTTTACCCGGAGACTGGGAACGTACTATCGAATAGATAGCAATTTTTTTTATAGGAGCAATTTAATCGAATTATTATTGGAGAGTTGAGAGACTGGGCAATATTTTCTTTTTATGGATAAATGTTTAGAAGCTTCGAATCCACTAAGGGTTCGGTGGAAATTTTTGTGAGCCAGTTTCGTAGGTTAAAGCGCAATTTTAAAGTGAGTATGAGTTTGTTGAAAGTTCGATACGTATACGAGAAGTTAACTTGCGTGATTAAGAAAATTGATCTTATTTTTAATATAGGAATATCTAACTTTCTTGCGTACATAATTTTTTACAAAAGAACGGACCTACGGAATATTTCAGACGAACCCTCAATAATAACCTTGAAATTCCGAATCGCAATTTCTCCATTTAATTCAGAATCCGGGATTCGTATAAAATCGACAAAATTATTCCTCATCGATTCTCGGCCATCCCTCCAAGTCACTATTTAGAAATATTTCTAAATTAATCATTACAATTGATAAATATTTCAATCTTCACTTAAACCGCACAAAACCGTTCTGAAATTCCCAGAAACTACCAGACACTGTGCACAGCTGTCCAAGAACAGTACCAGCAATGCAGCCAGCGAAATCTTTGCGACACGATGCTTCGCAGAAGTGGCTGGTTTCGTGGCGAAGTTTCGCATAGCCCGAGGGCCAGTACAACCCCGTTGAATCCCATGCAAAATAGCGAACCGACACCACCCTTTGACGCGTTCGCAACTAGCTGCATAATTGGACGGGCCGAGCGTACGCTTTAACATTTGGCATAGTTATGGCATCGTCGATGTCGTCGAATGTTCCAGAGTTTCTGGGAGACCTTTAATGGAAGCTTGGTCGAAGTAATCCTCGAAACCGTGCGGCATTTTCCACGCAGAGAATTGGATATCAGGGGTGGGAATACGGAAATGGGAATCACGACAGATTTCCATAGGGGCTTCTATTTATTCGAGTATTTTAATCAATAAGATATAGTGTACACGATAGTGGAGGTGTACATTAGCATATAGTGCGTGGGATAAGTAAATATTCTCGAGGGAGGTTGTTTACTTATGATTGGAATTTTTGCTGGTATTCTAAATACGTACAGTGCTCTCGAACAGTGGGTGTAGAGAATTTATGATATTTGCGCTGTTCATATTTCCTTGTGGCACAGGTCTCGCGGGGTACACTTGCTTCATTCAGAAAATCGTAGAACAATGATCTAGTGGCCGTATTTGTATACTGCATCGTTTATAGCACATTGTTACCAACGAGTATATGCATACTGGTTCCAGTTCAGGTTTCATTGAAGGCGAAACAACCGGTGTAGATAAATCAGGTGGAACTTGTTCGAAGCGATACCTAATTCTCCAGCAACCTCCATGAAGTATAAATCTGATATTTCAATCCTTCTATTAGTGTAGGCGCGATCATTAAAATATTAATCCTTTGTTGCGAATAAATAAATTTCGAAGCTCTCCTTTATTTATCTCGATAAATAAACGCGCCAGACTTGTGACCGACTTCTCGCTATTAAAATTTATGAACTAATTTTAATTGAATTCGGTCGATTATTGAATCCGAATTTGCAAGCCATTTCGAGTAAAATAATTTGCCGAACAAATCTTTGGATGAAAAGTCTAAACGTTAATCAGGAAGCAATCGAAGGGTCGCTAAAATGTGAAAACGCTCTCCACGTAATCATAAATAAAATCGACGAAGAAACGTGTGTACAGCGGCAGCCTAATTAATGCAAAACACCGTCGTAATTCACGGGGGCCGAGGGAAAAAATTCGCTCACAATCAGCTGACCGTCCAATCAACGACTTCATTCACCAGCGGACTACGTTCGCCTGAGTTTGACATATTGCGAGTAGTTCACGTTCGAGACACTTTGGAAAGGTCGCCACGGCAATTCGACGACAATGAACGCGTGCATCGCGATCTCTCCGCGTACAATGCGTTGCATAATGGACGGAACCAAAGGAACTAGATCCACGGGTCTGAGTTTTAGAGAAAATTCAAAGGGGAATCAAGAAATGGCGCTGGATCGAGCGTGCACACGAGGCACGATTTTACGTAACGAGCGAAAAAAGTTGGAAAGGGGTAAATCGCTTGGGTATTGTGCAACTATCATGTTGCGGCGCACGAGACGGTTATTGTTCGTGGAAGATATTGGCTAATTTTTATAGGGATCTCTAATAGATCACTCGATTGTCCATTATGGCGATTGACGGTTTCTTTTTTGGTAGGACGGGTGATTTGAGATTGGTGAAACGATGAAGTTGTAGAGCTCGGGGTGGAATCGAGGTGAACTGTGCTGTTGGCTAATTGTAACGGAGAAATTGGAATCGGTAATGGAACGAAGCAAGGTATTAAATTAAATTATGGAAAATAACATATTCGTATTTTGGCAGGCGAATATTTCAGGGGAGAAAATTATTTCAGATAAACATGTAGAAGTTGAGGCAATGAGATATTTGCATATTTTAATTAATTTAATGGGACAAAAATATTGTAATTATATTCGGAATTGTGAGTTGATGAAATTGTTCAATTAAGACATTGAGACTGTAAGTTCTTAATTAAGAAGCTAACTTTTATTGCGAGAAAGTGATCAATAGATACATATAGGAGTGAAGTACTATATGTTCTAGTGCAGTAGAAAAGCGATTGTGAATGGCTTCCATAGAAACACGGATTAACGTCACGTGTGGTAGGTTTCTAAGAAAGGATTCTATTAGCACGACTTACTGACAGAGAAATATTAATGGCTGCCATTATCACGAGATAGTATTAGGGGAATGTGATTTGTTGCAGTAGGAAACTAATGAGATTCGTCTCGATGGAAAAAGCAATTAGTAATACTTTTTACGTGTAAGGAAATTGAAAAGTCTATTAGATAGTCGGCTGCAATGAAATTGGTAGAACCGAGTAGCCGAACCTGTATTATCAGAAAAAATTAATACCCGTGGGACGTAGGCGAGTCAATTAACGTAATTAGAACATAGGAAAATGTTTCTGAGAATCGATCGTTTAGTAGAACTTGCAGTCGCCGGGGAATTTATCAAACATTGTGTCACGAGGAATCTGTAGAAACCAGTACCACGAATATAATTAGAAAATCTAGATACTGCTGTAATTACGAAAAGACTATAAAAATTTGTAGGCAGTAGAATTTGTCTCTGTTACTGTAATAAAATACATAAATCATTAGCTTCTATATAAAATAATAAAATATTGCGAAAAATACTTTGATTTTTCAATTCGATGCAATTATTCAGCAACGAAATAGAATAATTCAATGTAACATCGCACGTGTCTGGATTTTTATCAAAGACATCTGCTTCTCCTTTTTCGTACACAAAGGACACGTGCATTCGTGAAAACCATTGCGTCCTGTCATAATCAAGATTCTAAATGATACAGGCTGAATGGAAATGCTTTGTGGGGGAAGTTCGAAGCGACCACTTGAAATTCAGTTGTGTTAATTCCTGCGGATTTTCGGCCGCCCTTCGAGCGATCACTCCCCCTCTCTCTTTCTGCCTTTCAGTCTCTCTCTGCCATTACTATGTATCGCGCTGCACCCACGCAACAAACATTGCCGCTCGCCTGCGTTTGTACAGGCTGGTTCATATAACTCGTTGCGTATTTTTCTTTGCGGTTGCGTGTTGCATAAATTGCTGTAATATTTATGCACCCTGAGTATAAACAATGTTTTAAAATAATCGTTCCTACCTTCAATTAATTCTGCCCGAGAATGGAATTTATACATTGTGCGACGGGCTTTATAACATTTATCCTGATTATAGGAATCGGAAACTCGTCGAAAAGATCAACAATAAGAAAAAAATTCAATTAACAAATGTTTTTGCCGGGAAACAAAAGAACGACCCTTGGGAAATTTTTGTCGAATGATATTCATCACGAATTAAACGATAGATATACTCGTGTATTCTGCATCCATCCCCATTTCAAATATTTTCAGAACGATGCGAATATTTTTTTTAATGAATTACTTGAATCACCCTGTACATGAACACGACCCTCACTGAATCCATTAGCCGTGTTCGCTGGCTCGTTTCCCTTCGGGCGACCGATGTTGTAGAGAGGACCGAACACTCCGATTCCTATTTCAAAGTGCTCGAACGACAAGCGCGCGATTAGTCGTTAAACGCCCGCTGAAAATTCGGGATCAGGCAACCGGAAGAATCCTTTCCATCGGCCGAAAAGCGTAGACCCCACACTTTATACCGTAGGGTGTGGTTAGGGCAGTCGTTATAGCTCGATGACTCGCAATGGCGATGGCCATTTTTGCACCCTGTACACTTTGACGATGATGTACAAAGAGGTGCTTGCTCTTCTTTCACGAGGTGCAAATATCTTTTTTAAATATACTTGCAACGCGCGATTTATTGATTTCAATGATTGATCACTAGAAAATTCGAATTTCGAAGTACAATTTTAATTATACAGAATACAACGATAAACCGTTTTTTTATTATTATTGTTCTTATTGACCCCGATACGGTAGATTGTTAAAAGGTACATATATATCGTTTTCATATACTATGGACAAGATCGAACTAATTTAGAGTTTTTACGAAATTACTTAATTTTGATTAACAAACATTGTCGCACCTCGATACTATTTCACAGAAATTAAATAGAAATATTGAAAAAGCCGAATTATTAAGATAAACCCGGAACCAAGGAAACGACGTTGAATTCTTATTTCACTGAAAGTTACTCATAAACGTAAATTTAACCCATGCTCGACACAATTGGCGCCGTTTAAGCTCCCAATAAAATCGATTCACGATTCGAATCGTACGTCGACCGATCTAATGCTCCGATTTAGCCTACACGCACGTTCGAAACTTGTTTGGCTTCGTGTAACACGCGTTATCGGCGCTTATCGTCCGGAGCCCGTATTTATACGAAGAATTCGCTCGACGGGGATGGGACTGTAAAGGGGTAGGTATACGTAGAATCTGACGAGGCAAATAATTGACGCGGCTAATACGGCGGATTAACAGCGAACACGGATGAAATGGAATCGCTGGTAATTGAAATAAACTAAACGGGCCACGGTTATGACGGCAATAAACTTTTACTGCGCCAGTAAAACTTTTATATATGCCTGGCCCCCTCTGCCATGGGTCCTCAATCCCTATCATCATCGCGGCCTGTTAAGGTGAATATTTTGTAGACGGCGAATATGCGAACAATCTGTTCGAGGATCGTTTCTAAGATACACGCTGTAAATTGTCGCGGTTTTACATTACCCTGTAACGGTGCTAGACATCGCGTTACCTTCGCTGGAATTGTTCGTTGGAATTGTACTGCGGTCGAGTCCGATGGAAACTTACCTGCAACAGAAAAAAGGGAGCACATGAAATTAGAAATAATTGGCTACACAGTTGTTACACGTTATGGTTATAAGGGTAATATTAATTTTAGTGTAGGATAATTTTATCCATATCGCGATGAAACGCTTTTACGGAGCCATTACATTTTGCACGTTTTATTATGCCTGAATTATTTATTGCAATAAGTGGTGATTTCGAACTGCGAATTTATTTTAAGTCCGTAGAATTTTACTGTGTACAATGTGGCGTAGTATTTCTGTAAAAATTCTTACGTTCCCTGGACGAGTATAATGTTCGTTTATCTTCAGTAAAATAAATTCAATGGAAGAGAATTTTTTTCGAAAATAGTGGGCCACAAACTGTTAATCAATTTTTCCGTGTTCTAGAACAAAGTGTAGAGGTAAAATCACGGGTTACCAGGTGTCCATTGTTCTGCGAACAAGGGTGGCGTCAGATCAGAGAAGTGTTTATTACATCTGACCGAAATAATTACATTCGCCAAGTGGAAAGTAACTTCGCCGTCGGCGGTGGTCCGGCCACTGTTGGAACACGTCGAAACAAACACGCCCGTTACATATTGATTGGCCCGTCCAACCGACCTGTATGAGTTTCGAAACAAACTTATTCGAAACCCAATTCAACAGGTTTTGGTTAGGTTTGTTCATGTTTCACAGCCAGCCAGGAATTTCTGGCGTTGTTAAAGCGTAATCGCATCTAAACCATCGTGTTCCACCACTCGCAATGTTTAATCTCCTTGATTGTTCCGTTCACTATCAGATGAGATTTCCTACAAATTTCGAGGAAATTCGCCGCAGTTAATATTAGATGTAATACACTGCGTGATATGCCTATACGTATAAAAAATGGAAGACTCCTACTTCCGGAAAATGTAGGTTGATTGAAATTGTTTGCATAATTAAGTCATGAACCTTTAACTATTTCATTGCATGTAAAATAAATGGACCACGTAAGTATGGTAATCATAGAGTAGTTCATTTTACCCGTTACCCTCCCTTTATCATTATTTCTGTAAAGTGCTTAAAACTTCAAGTACATTCTAATCCTGTAATAGTACTTTATAGTGCAGGGTAGAATATAATACGCGGTTAAAACATTTGTCGCGGATATGTTAAATTAAATATAAACAATTCTAAATCTAAACGAACTTCGACATCAAAGCTAACATTCTCCTATTAAAAATGACAAAATGTCCGTCTAATTCGAAAAAGAAAGTACGTCGAATCAATTCTCCGTTCATCAACTATTATTATCCACATCAGAACCATACCAACAACGTACCAAATACTTGGTTCTATCGCAAATCAAGATTGCTGGAAACTCTTACACATAAATCCAAAGGGAGAACAATTCTAAATCACGTCGAGGAATAGCCCCGTCCATCTCCACCCCCTCGATAGCAACGTTAATCATCGAAATCTTCAGATCGTGATCGGTGATCCCCCGGTTCGAGAGTGGAACTAACAGAGAGACGATTCGCACGACTTCGTCGGTCTGTTTGCCCGGCAGTTAACGAGTGCGGCTCGACGACGACGATACGCCGAGCAACCTGTACGCATTATGCGCTGAATGAGGCGGCAATCTCACCCCTAGATCTCGGCTGCAGCAACAGCAGCAACGAGTGAACAGTTGGCGGGCAGCAGCGAGTCCTTTTCAAGGCCTACTCGGGGCAAACTTATCGCCGGACCGTGCAACGGCCATTTGCGTTTCATGAGCTCTCCTGTTGGCAGAGCCACGTGAAAATGCGGAGTAAAAAATTTATCTCGCAGAGTCGACGCGCAGAGAAAGCCGGAGAGAGGGTTGATTACGTTACGTGCCTTTTTTCTTCTACGAGAAGCATGGAACTGAGAACTGTACTTCTCTTCTGTCCACGTAAATATCTTGAATTTAGATTTTTTTCTGTATGAGATTGATGGAGGTTGATGGTGGCGCGAGATGGTTCATATGGAATGTGGAAGGAATTTAGAATCAATTTTCAATTTATCCTGCTGAAGAAATATCGTGTTTCCTGCGTTTATATCATATTTGATGTTTGTGGTTCAACAGAGGAAGTAGTAATTTACCTTTTTCTTCTAATTACGCAAAGTGCGAGTTTAACTTGGGGATTGGTGGATAATTCCTTTAGACGAACTTCCACTGAACATTTATGCCCATCGAAATTTAACCTCAACTAAAATATAAAGAAGTAAAATTCTACATTTATGCAATTTGGTACAGGCTTTTAATTTACTGATTCGTGTCAAACTTAATGTTTCGCCGTTACGAACCGAGGCTGATATATCAGGTAACAGATCGTGGCAGCTCGGAATACTAAACATTTGAAGCCTATGTATAACAAGATTAACGAGTTTACGTGTCCGACATCACGGCCTCCAGTGAAATCCGTGTAACAGTGGGATACAGCGATTCAAGCTTAGATCAACGAGGCTGCACGAAGAGCAACTACACGATCCCGACTGATACTGTCATTTAGGGTCTACCATCTTGCCAATTCTAATGTAAACGCTTATCGTTTCACGAGTACACGTGAAACTATCATAGAGCCAACGATGGCGAGCAGGCTGCTCGTAAGGGTGGCGATCGTAAATGAATAGGTGACTGGCCACTCCGACTGCGAGTTAATCGATCGTGACGAAACGATGAATAGATCTCGGGGAAGATGGTCGTAAACAGGCGAAGAATTATTGGGCATAAAATTGCGCCCCTCAAAATCGTTCGCATCGATTCTATTGTCATAGAAAATCACGTGAAACAGATCGAGAAATCCTGCAATTATTCCAACAACGACGATTCTATCATTTTCTATAGGGATCTTAAACTACATTTTATCGGGATCAAGGTCTAGCGTTCCGAACGAGGCTGAAGCACACTCGATATCTGAATCAGCAAGCTTGCGAGGATCGCTTTGGAACAAAGAAGTGGACGTAATTGGGACAACCATGAGAACTGTCACAATGGAGGCATACTGATATCTGAATCTTCCAACTTTCAACGATCGCCTATCATACTCATAAATGGAGGATTTTGTTTTCACTTATTAACGAGATTTATTATATTATCAAATTATAATTGCAATATATAAATAGTGAAATAACGAAAACAAACTCAGAGCCACGAAATGAGAAAAATTCAGCAGGGAAATAAATACTGTTCAAAAATATAAAAAAAAATATTGCATCACAGAAGTACCTAAAATTCCAACTCAACATTACCTTTCCTTTCTCCGCAGCTGCCCTAAATCCGCCCCTACCACTTCAAACGTCATCGCCTTGAATAATTCCCCCCCAAAAAGAGCCCCGGCCACTCATCAGCAAATCCTAAGATATCCGTCGAGCGTTTGATCCTCGGAATGGATTCGAATTCATAGCCCGTAGGCCTGCAAACGACTGTCAGCGTAATCCACGGGGCACAACCGCGACTAACGAGCGGAGCACGAAGATGATGCACGAGTATTATCTCGTGAATGGGTCGCAATCTCGGTCCTAGATCTGTTAGTGTAGGCAGCGAGTGCGCAGTCGGCATACCTCGCGAACCTTTTCGGGCAGCATGACGAACGTAAGCGGATGTGATGCAAGAGATCGCGTCGTTCCACGCCAGAGAATCTCGCTTGAAAAGCTCCGCGGCATAGAAAAAGAACGCCACCCTCTTTGCTTCGTGACAGAACGAAGAGAAGTACGTTTGTTCCGCGCTGTTTTCTTCTTCTCTTTTCTTTTTGCCTTTTCTGCAGACGCTATTTTTCCTGCTTTTTTTTTAATTGGTTTTATTCATACCTGCTTTACCAGCCTAGCATTATTTTAATAAACACGTTTGGGGCGATCCTTATCTACCCCCGAAATTGTGGCCGCCGAAATTACGCGGTGCCGGCGTTATCTTTCGTGGAAGCGATTAGGAGTAATTCGATTAATGATCGTTTCTGGGCTGCAAATGAATAGGGGTGGTTTAGCGCTGTCGCCTGATGCAAAGGGTTAAAGGTGATATTGCTGAACGTGCATTTTCGCCTCGACCCTTTCCTTAAAGCGCTCTTAAAATCAGAAAATTACTCTCGCACAAAAATTAGCCCTATATTATAATGTAACTAGAAAATTTGTAACTCTTATTAGAAGTAATAATTTTTGAAACGGTGAAATGGTTAATTATTACAAAATTAAGGAATGTGCCCATTGCTTTTCGAACCCCTCGTTTCCTTTATACACAGACAGCATCGAAATTACTTGTACAATGTGAAATCACGGAAAAACGTTCATGTTTCCCCGATTTCCCGTCGAATCTGTTCCAGCAGTTTGAACACACACGAAGCAGCAGTGCAGCGAAGTCTTAACCCACCCCAACATTTATTCCCGGGGGTGAACGAACCGATCCCTGCACAGCAGACTCCATAACTCTCGCCACTTCGGTAAACAGTGGCAATTTTCCTCCGATCACGTGCAATTTGACCACGATTACCGCTACGCTTCGACCCGGCTTCCGCGAGGCGGACCATCGTTGCGGGCGGATTAAAAAGGAGCACCTATCGATGGATTCCAGCTAGATCGCGAGGGGAGCAGCGCGATTTTCAAGTGGTCGGCGAAATTGCAAAGCCAACATCCAACGTTTACTTAATTTTTCCCTAATAAATCAGCCGGACGATTACTGAAGCGTTTAGCGAACGAACGAGAGGGTGGAAACCGCTCCCTTCCGACGGTGTGCAGCGTCCATTTGCAACGATAACGAATGCAATTCCATTTCACGAACGCAGCGCACGCACGTTATTTCGTCAACGGATTATACGCTACATCGTACTCTAGTTGCTAACGTTTTGTAACGTTGATGTCGAGAAATCTTAACGGTGTTCAAAATTTATATGACAAAACAATGCTTCGCATAAATTTATCGAATTTATAGAAAAATATTACTAACGCGTCACAGAAACGTAATTTATGACACATGGATTGCAGTATACGACAGACAACTCGGCATACAAAGTCAAATAGAATTTACTTTTTCACTTTTCTTTTTGTTCGTAAGTGAAATAAGAATTAAAGATTAGAAAACACTGAAGAAGATTTTTTAGAAAATTTTCTCCGCTAGAATCTAGAAGATCGGAGACGATTCGCGTTTCACAATAAAGATCGATCGAAGTTCCGTCTAAGGGGCGACGTTGCTGCACCCTCGTTCGCGCTAAGAATCGCATAATCGAGCAGGTGTTAAATATTGATGCGCGACCACGGGCGAAAGGAGAAACGGTGCAAGAGCGCGCCACCGCCAAGTCGATATCAGCCAACCAGCTAGAACCAATTACTTTGTCCCGCGTTAGAACGGCCACGGTAATTACTCCAAGTGCAATGTTCATGCATTGGATGTAAATTGGACGGGCCAAGTTCCTGGAGTCCCGCTGAGTGATTTAGATACCGCTCGGCGGGTGTTCCTTTCGTTCTTTTTCCTTTAAAGGGGCAGTTGTTTTATTTTTCGCTGCTTTCTGGGGATTGTTGATTTTAGATGGTAAGATTAAGGGATTGGAAATATGCACATATGTTTCACGGTGATGTCTTAATAAGTGTGTGCATACGTATATACCGTAGGCAGTGAAAGTAATTTCTGCCTTTCTATAATTGGAATAAAGTGCCGACTGTTTATTCTTAGAAGTACAATTTTCGTTCCGATTCATAAAAGATCTATACTTCACGTCGGCTATTCCATTTTTATTAACACGAGAAATGGCGATGTCCCGTTGCTCCTTGAATTACTACAATTCAACATGACGCTACGACAACGACGAATTCCTTCCTTAAATAAATCAACGAATCCCACGACCTCGAAGTACAACCCAGTGCCTTAAAATTCAATTACCCTTTCGTCCTGAAACGCTCGAGACCGAACACTAAACACAAAAGGTAACCCCATGCACCGACCGACTGTGCACCATCGAACAACTTCGAATCGCCAAGGAACCCATCCAGCTAAGGGAAACAAGCTGACGATCGCGATGAAAATGGCTGGCCGTCGATAAACGATTAATATAAGCATTATAAGCGACAAGCCCATCGAGCTTTCGCCCGATTCAGGAATATCGCCGCGGTCTTCGACGCAACGGAGCCAATTATAAAATCAACACCGGCAATTAGACGTTTTTCCCGGGCAAATCGACCGAACGATTACGGGGGCGTCTAATGAGCCCCGGCCCCGATATATCAGGGTGTCCATTTAGCAGCGTTAACGAGTGTGGAGAGCGTCGGACGTGGGGCACACGTATACATGTATATCGATGCGCGTGTATACATACGCTGCCTCTGCCATGAATGGGCTCGCAATCTCGCTCCAGGATCTCCTGCCCCGTCAGTCCGCGCGGCCAAGTGAACAGTTGGCGAACGCTCGACAGAGAGGCTGCTCCACTCGCGGCAATGCGAGCTACCGTTTCAGATTAGCATCTTTTATGCATATACATGGCGGACCTGCGACCAGCCGACACGGACAAGCGGCCACGGGACAGCTTTCGTTGCTGATCCTCGACTTCCCCTCTTCCGTGGACACCTTTGCTACTTTCGATGCCTAGACCCTTGTCCCGATGCATCTTTCCTTTGTTTTTTTTTTCTAGAGGATTTTGGAGCATTCTAGATGGTCGAGTAGTCGATACAGTGAGGGGTATGGAGACTTGGTGTAGAGGATTTTTTGATTGTATTTAGTTAGCGTGAAATTATGTGAACAGTCTACAAATAAGTTAGACTGATGTATTGGAATGAAGGAGGTTAGTAGAAGACAGTTGGTGGACGAAATATTCGGGAATATTTTTATATTATTTCTAGTAAGTGTGATGGCTTTCTTTGTATTTAATAATGATTTTGGTTTGAAATATTTATCTGCGTATAAAAGAACAGTGTTTCCAAAATAAGTTTCCTCTTTTTCTTGCCCTTTTCTAATTTCGAAGCTGTTTCAAGTTTCTCCAGAAGTTCGCACAGTCCTCGATATAATCAGATAGATAATTCAGGGGGCAACCCTTGGAACTAAACAAAAGCCATGGTCGAGGGTTGTAAGTTAGGCTGACATTTCTAAAACGACATGCGCCTCGAACGAAGCGAGCCTTCGATTTTATCTCGAGACTCGCCTTCTCTGGAGAGGCCCCTTCGAGTTCTAAGCCTTCAGACACGCGGCACTCGTGAACCTCCTCGACAAATGGCTGCGCTTGATCCAGGAGGGACGCCACGTACCTACTACCTACCCGTGATAATTACCCAAAAACCGATGCAGAGAGTGCTTATCGTCGTCAAGCTCGTTAATATTGCTGATTGTGCGTTGGACGTGAAGATGCCGCATGACGCACCAAACGCTTTTGCGAATTATCGTGAAACTGTTTCACTTAATGTTCCGTGGTAATTAAAAGCGATTGTTACTATTGTAATCGAAATTATAAGTGTTATCGAAACAGCATTATCAGTATTAACGTATCATTTCATTTTTATATAAGAATTAGGAAATGAAATTAAATCCTACAACCTTTCCGCTAATAATAATTATTTATCGAAACAAGGAATTGGACAAAAATATCTAAATTCGATCGTGTTTTAAAAACAAAGCATTTCCCCAATTCAGAGTCCATTAATACCTGGAATATTGAAAATAAATTTCAGTACTTAAATTCTTAGTTGAAAATTTCCGCCCTATCTCAATCTCTGTGGTAATAGAAATTAGTTAAACCTACATTTAATATCTTCCCAAGCATTATATCTCACTTTGCTATCGCTGCGAAAATGAATACAAAAATAGAAGCCAGTGGTTCTAACTTGAAATAATGATTAAATATCCGATAAACATTAATCGAGTTGGCCAGTGTTTCTCACTTCA
This sequence comes from Nomada fabriciana, assembly GCA_907165295.1. Taxonomy (NCBI): domain Eukaryota; kingdom Metazoa; phylum Arthropoda; class Insecta; order Hymenoptera; family Apidae; genus Nomada; species Nomada fabriciana. The sequence continues at coordinate 16,257,819 of OU015690.1, forward strand.
CAGTCCCCTTGTAAGGAGCCCAACGAGCCACGATCAAGGCATGCCCCGGTCCCGTAGAATTATTCGAATCGGCGACAGAGTTGGTGTTATTTATCGTCACGGCTATGAATTAATGAGGCAAAATTGAACGTCGTATCGTGGCTTGAATCACAGTCGTTGGCCAGGAGACTCGCGAACTCTGCTCAATCGAGCAGGAAACTATGAATGGAGCAACGATCCAGAACACACCAGCTGCTACATCGCGTCGTCGTCGTCGTCTTCGTCGTCGTTTCCATCCTCGTCAGTTTCGCACGTACAGCGACGAGATTTCCCTTGTGTTCTGCACAATTACCTCTGAGGGAAGTGTGACGCTCGGTCACGGCCCCTCATTCCCTCTTTTCTGCTACCTTCTCTGCCCTTCCTCGTTTTTTCAACGGGAGAAGGAAAGAATTCCACGCCTGAGACGCCTCGTGTACCGCGGGAGCAATCGTTCAGTGGATGGAGAACTGATTATGTATTCGGCTCTGATTAACGAGAATGGCAGGATCGTTGAGATGCATCGATTCCTGGCGTTGGTGGATGCGATGAAAAAATAATGGGACTAAGACGACAATGGAGGTTTGTTGTATCCTGCCTGAGGAGGGGGATGAGACAACGGGGTGAAAGAGGGAATAATAATGTGTTTCCTGCTGCAAGGGCTGCAAGGGATCTGTGCATTTTTTAAAATGCTTCTCGGGAAATATAATGGAATGGTAATGTAGATCGATAAAAATTAATACATTCGTCTCTCTGCTAAATTCTATATCGTTAGTATAATATTATATTCCTAAAAGTAACCTATATCTCTTAAAGCTGTAATTTGATTCCAATTGTACTCAGATTTGTTGAACCTAAATTCTCGCGGGATTATATTTAAACTAAGACTACTACAAGTATTACTTACATCAGGGACGAACGAGAGAGAATTTATAATACTAAATTAAATTAAAACTGAAATATATGAATTATAAGAAATATTATTTGGGAAACTATTCGTAACCCTTCTCATACACAATTTGGCCCAACAGAAATTAACACCTTCTCAGTAAAACAATATTTATTACGGATGTAAGTACGTACACAAATGTTCCAATAACGTAGTGAAATTTAAAATTGACTTTAATCAACCGCAAAACACTTCTCGTCCCCACTGAAACCCTTTCCAACCATCACCTTTAATTTCCACTCTGCACACATCGGCACACCCCATCTTCCGGCATGAATTTCGCCGTGGATTCGTCCACGTCTCCTCTAACCTACATATTTGCCCGGCACTCGAGGGTGCCGGTTACCTTCCGAAGAATTCTCCTCGGTTACCCCGTTTAACTCGTCGTGAGCATTTTCGTCGGCATCCCCCATTACGCATTCTGTCCCCGGGACGGCGTTCCATCGCGATTCATAGGGAATTAAGTAGGCCGACGTGATATACTTCCTACTCTTGGACGGAAGCAGGAAATTTGTCCAGTGGCCAGTGCTGCCGGCACGAGAGAGCGTTTTAATCGTATTCACGCTATTCTCTCTCTCCCTATCTCATTCTCTCTTTCCCTTGGTCTCTGTCAGCCCGTCCCTTATGAAAAGAGTACCTTGAATACCGGTTTCCCATTTCTCCTGGCCGGCAGGCAATTTATATGCAAAATTAGCCAGCGTTGCAACACATGTTCAAGGGCCTCGCGTCGGTCACCGTTGCTTCGTAGGAAGAAAAAAAAGAAGATTATATTAGCACGTCGTAGTTCGCGGAAAATTTGTATGCGGAAACGCGCTAATGCAATAACGCCGCATGAGAAAAGTGTCGCGACTTTTTCGCCCGATTATTTGTCCCCGTGCGCGTTGATGGCTGTTGATGGGATTAGCAGGGGCGTGATTTTATTAATGCGATTTCCATTTTTATGTTTTACATTTAGTAGAAATGGGGGAACGCGATGGGAATTTGTTCGAGGTGCTTGGTGCTTGGAATTTATCGATAATGTACCGAAGAGTATGGAATGTCCATACGACAATTAAAACTTTGAACAACGTTAAATTACACAGGATTTCCAAAGTAATGCTTAAAATAATCATTATTCATCGGTTGAAATGAGCGAGAGAAATTTCATTGAAATACATACGTAACATACTAGCAACGATTTTAAAATTATCTCCCGAATTTCACTGTTTTTAAGTGAATGAAAGTGAAACATGTTTAATGTGTTTACGCGTCCATGGAATTCGAATGAAGTCCAGTGAAACGATTCTGGCAAATATTTCCGCGTTCCTAGCGGTCGTCGAGCCTGGACAGCTTGACAAAGGGACGAATTATCTGTTTGATCCGAAAGCAATGGTTATCTCATTAATAGGTACATCAAAGCACAGCTGGACGATCATCCAGGCATGAAACGCGACTGATGTATCATGACATATTATACGGTAACGTCCAGACACAGACTTTTCGCCTGCCAAGCTTGCTGTGTTCGCCAATCTCCATTGTTCTGATAATAACTAGCAAAAAAATATTTTAATCGGATGTTTGTCGGTGTCGAGTGCGAGAACATAAAATCTTCCATCGCAGAGAAGATCGATAGAGCTTGAGAAACATAGGAACATCAGCGGAGGAACACGAATCGTGGAAGAACGACAAAAAAAAAGAAATTGGAGAAAACTGAGGGAAAAAGTAAACGAAATGGGGCACAGTAGTCAAGCTTGATAAAAGTATCAGGCGACTCTCCTTCTTGTCCCATTTTTAGTTCTTAAGCACGAAGTATCCTCTGGACAATAACTGGAAAGTTTCCTTTCCCCCACCGCTGTCATAAAATCTAGGTTCGAAATACAAATATCAATGTGCACTAAATTCCACTGCAAGCAGGACGTATTATTCTATTTGAAGTTGAAAATGAAGATTTACATCCACTGATAAATTATTTAACAGATGGACTTCTAAACGACCCCTATTTCAGCTAAAACTCATTATTATTACGTAGTGCATGATGAAACAGATTGTTCAATGTATCCCAATAATTTATTCCATTTGGGGATCGCAATACGTCTATATCAAATGAAATAAAAATTCTCTCGGTAAAAATTCCCGAATATTTTAAATCCACCCGACGAAAAGTCACCGTGTAAAAATACGTTCGATTCCAAATAAAAATTCATTCAAAACCAACACTCCATAGTTTCCCCATTTATTCTTACACCTTCAAATAATTCGAAACTCATCCCAAGCAATATCCGGAACCCATCTCCTCTTTAATACGAGACATCGCAACTCGGCGACACCATTACTCACAAAATAACCAGCTATCGTATAATAAGCACCTATTTATCCGTCATGTTTACGATCAATTGTCCCTTTACTCGACCAAACAGTTACCGAGGTTCGATCGTCGAAAGCCGTACCGGTTTCCTCTCGGCTCGTCGAGTCGAATCCACCTTGGATTTCGATTATTTTACGCTTTTTGCACTCGTCTAGTATGCTAATCACCGTGTCGTATAGTATCGTTAATGCTCGAGCGGAGTGGAAACGTTAACGGATCTTCGATCGGGACCGGGGCCATGAATCATAACCCGCGGAAAAGATAAATAAAATCGTACAAAGCCAGCGTTGCGTGTAACTTCATTATGCGGGACAAGCTTCTACGAGTCGACTGTTCATATATCATTTCGATCGGTCGATGTGTGCATGAAAAGCGGCGAGCTTTTTTTCCAAATGTCCCGTACCTGTTCGGCACCGAGCATAATTCATGAGACGCGGCTGCTACCGATACGAAAGCTCTACTTTTTGGAACCTGACTGCAGGTAGATAGCAGTTAAATACTTGCAGATCCTTGCGAGGGAATTGTGAATGTATCGCAGGTAAGAATTTTTGGGTAAAAATTGCCAATTCTCATATATTATTTAAATTATTACGCTGTTGAATAAAAGATTTCGTTTGTCTGAATCTTTCGGTTTAATATCTCAACTTTATATTTTATTCAATTACCTAAATAATAGTTGCGCGATTATCTAGTTTTCGAAAAAAATCTCATCGTTTATTGCTGTATAAGGTGAAGATTGTACTTTTCGAGCATCGAAAACAAAACTTCAATAGCCTTCAATAGACAAAACTTCAATAGCCCGAACTTACGAGCAAGTTTTAATTATGTTTACCGATTGTTCTGCAGCAGATCGGAAACGTAACGAGCTTTGATAAAAATCGAAACTTCGCGGCCCTTTCAGACGAAAGTATTTCGACAATGCGCAACAATGTTTGCGCGTCGGAAGTTTGTTGCAGCTTCATTAAAGTAATAAAGCTGAAATTTCTGAAGATCGAACTTCCATTACCCACTTGTTCGTCAGAAATTGCTCGGAAGATTAACGAAACAAAGGGAATCCCTTTCGTCGTCGATTTGCTTCCACCCAGAAAGGTTACAATTCTCCAAGAGCTCTAAAATTCGATTCCATCGAAACTTTCCCCTGGAAAACGTAATTCTTGCCCGAAACAGCGACTTGCCGGCCCGATTCTCCGTCAGCGAAACGCCCAATCTAAACCATAGAACAAATCTCGACGGACAGGTGGGTAGTTTCGAGAGTGAAACGAAATTTTTCACCTTCGATTTATAAAACCGTTGCGGACAAGTCGATTTACCTCGTGGTAGTAAGCAACAGCCAGCGAACGATGGGAAACAAGAATAATTTGTCTCGCAGCTCGTCACCGGGCGAAATCGAGCGTAAAACGATCTCGATCGAGCCGCTTTTCCTCAACGACGATCTTCGTCGAGTGGAGGAGTTGGAGAAATCGTTTGCACGTGGCCCTCCCTCGAATCGACTGGTCGACCCTGATTAATTACAAACGTCGAACGATTTACAGTTCCATTATCGCGCTAACCGAGCACTAAATGGAAACAGCGGCGCGTTGACCAACAATTGTTCTACTATTAATCGCCGGCCGCACTGCTGTCTATAGCTACCTGGAAAATCGATGAACACAAACGTATACGGACGTGTTCCTCCGTTCGATTATATTCGCAGGTGAGTGTGTGTGTGTGAGTCTGTTTGTGGATTGTGTTAAATTTTGGACCATCGGCCTCTATCGATTCCTTTTGTCGACCGAGTTAAACCGATTGATTGACAGGTATATTCTATAGGTAAATAAAATGTTTCCAGCTGCTATTACCATCGATACATCGAATGAAATGGACATTTCGTAGAGTAGGACAAAAAAGAGGACGAATGGAAGTATCGTTTTGTAGCTGCAATTGTCAAATTGTCGTTCATTTAAAATTGTATTAACGATTCTCTACGTTTCGAAGGAAATTTTTGCTAATGGAGATTGGAAGTCGGATAGATTTCAGATGAAATTTAGATTTCGATCTGACTATTGGTTACGGTGGTAGTCGTTATCTGGTAACGATAACTACTCTGAGTTAAATTGGCGTCGCTATTAGGACTAGTTCGAGAATAAGTTATGCCCAGATTGCTGCTAGCTTTGCTGTAGATTAGTCCTCGATTATGTTTCTATCGTAATTAGACTGAACCTCAATAAGTATTCAATAAATCCTAGACTTGTTATCGCTATTAGTCCTGTATCTAGCTTAAATTGCGTTTAAACGTGATTTGTATTAGGTGAAAATATGAGAACAAGTTGCCTTGGAACTTAACTACTTCCCATTACAAATTCTTCTCTTCGTAACGACAGTTGAATCAGATATTCATTAAACCGTATTAAAGTTCATGGATCTTTAAATGATTTTCCACTAGCTCCAAATTAAATGTAATTATAAGAAATTTTATAACACAATTGAACGATTGAATATTTATCTAAACTGTTATCAATATTAGGTTAGAGTTTAAATAAAGCTGATCTCGATTTGAACGTTAAATCTGAATATCTAGAAAGATTAATAAGGAATAATAATAGTAGAAAAACGTTCTTGGCTTTCATAGAATGCACAGCCTCAATGGATCGTGCTGCTTTACGATAATACTTTCGATGGCGTTTGCCAGGCAAATGTTTTGCCAACTGTCTCGTATTGGCAGCGTTTTCAATTCATGTTGCGAACTTTACACAATTTTTCGGGTTACCGGCGAACCGCATTTCCTGGGTTAACGTACCGAGTTCCTCGATTTTCGTTCTCAACTGGGTCATTGCCACACCGTGCCTCTCTTCCGACTTTCTAAACTGGAATACACCCGCGATCGAACATCGAGCTGTGTTTTTTAGTATCGTAAAACTCGCCACGACGTAACATCATTATTTTTGCGCGAGAGAATTTTCTGCTAAATCAATTATTGAATATTTACGGATTATGCTGCGAGTAAATAAACCGATAATTTGCAACATTTTTTCAATACTACTGTTACAACGAAATAGTTTTTCGTTACAACGAAAACATTATTTTCGTTAATAAAAATTCCGCGCTAAAGTATGGACAACTATTTAATTGCAGAATATTTAGTTATTGAATTATACGATGAATATTGCGGGCACAGGGATAAATAAAGTACAGAATAAAATTGTCGCTTGTTTCAATTCGCTTTCCACTTTATTTCCACAAAATAAATCATTTGTATGCGGTGATGCTCGTTTCGACTGATCGTTGCGTATCGTATCCTGCTTATTCGAAACATATATGTTTCGAACAGAACATCGACCATTCGAGCAAATTTATAATTAAAAGCCACGGCGAACAAGCTTTAATTAGAAGGTATATTTTTAATGAAACTTTACGGCGGATAAATCGCTGTACTGCGTCCGCAGAGAAAAGATGTTTTCCAATTGACAAACTTCAGAGCACTTCAATCAACTGCATCGTAAATTGAATAAAAAACACATCGGCGTATGTATCAATTCGCGTATAGTCAAAGATGACCCAGAAAACTCTGCGGAAAATTATAATATTAAAATAATTTCAGAGTGCATAAAACTTGATCTAAAAGTACTCAAATAATATTTCAGAAAAAGCAGAAATCTTTCAAAAATTCGAAGTCGACTTCCTAAACAAACAAAAAATGCACGATTCTAATTCCCCATCGGCAGTTACCACTACCAATAAATTCTCAACCCGACCCTTTGACACCAACTGCAATGCCAGAATAGATTCCGAACAGTATTGTCATTCCGCGTATTGCATCTGAAATTCCAAGCCCCTCAGGATTTCCAACAAAATTCGCTCGACTGCCGAAATCCCTTGAACAACTCCAATTCGAAGTTAATCCAAGGTTCGTCGTCGGATCGAAGGACCCCGCAACGATCGGCGGCGAGTCAAGTAGCACTCGAGACGTTCTCCAAGGCGTGACCGGTCGGTCTTGAAACGGGCGTGCACCAGAAGCAGAGAGCCACGGACAACGATCGCCCCGAGGGACGTGTGTGACGTGTACTCGGCTGTACAGAAGCCGATCGGCCTGTTATTACGCGATCGCGTACCTTATTTAAAAGCGCTCCCGCGATTCCCCAAGGCGACCGATCTTAATTCATCCAGCGCGATAAGCAAACCCTTTCCAGCCAGATCAACGATCGCGATCCTCCATTGACGCTGCTGTTCGCGCCGCGGGAGAATCGACCGGCCAAGCCGCCTGGATTTGCATAATCCAACGATTTTTGCAGTTTCCGTAGAAAACCGGCGACGACATGCACGCCGGACGATTCTCCTCCTAGTCTCGGTCATTTGCATAAGGTTGCCCGCCGCCTTTCAACGAAGAAAGGCCCCGCGGAGATCGGATCAATTCCCGCTCGGGTCTTCATCCCTTGCTTCCAAAGAGGTACGCGTGGCTCCGACAATGAGTACAGTGATTCGCAAAAATCTATTTTGTGAGAAATATGCGGAGGAACATAGGAGGTCTGGGAAATTAAAGTTTGCAAAGATTCCACCATTTCGAAATGAATAATTAAGATGCCCAGACCGCGTAGATCCCCGGATCCTCTCGAAGTAAATACCCAAGGGTCTGAATTATTGTCCACGAAATCGGTACCACAGACAAGCATATCATCCGTCGCTCGTCGGACGTTCCGACAGGAATTTACGCGTTCTTATTACAGGCCTCTGCCACGAAAATCACTCGCGAATTATGCGAATCGGCAATGAAAAACGGCGTACATGCACACACGTTCCCCGTGCCGGCGCGTCGCAACTGCGTAATAATGTTACGCCGTAATTGCTGACCGGTACGGGGCTCCCCTTTGATCGGCGGCCACAGAATTATTGTAATTATGTTTACGTGGGATTTCGCATGAATCTATTACAAGCACTGTTCTGTTACGCGCGTCAAAGGCATACCGCGACCCAAGCAACGTCGTACGCGTACCGCTGGAATGTACCAGTGGAACGTTGTTGCTCACCGTGCACGCTGGAATTGCATCTTACGATGCGGCGTTATTGTTCGACCGTCATACTCTCAGGTTTCGATCGTCTCTCACGCGTGCAACGCTACTGTGATATTCGCGTCTGTGACATAACGCGTGTACAATACCGTTGGGTCGCGTCGAGTCGCGGGAAACGGGAACGAATCGTGTGACGCGTGAAAATGGTCGAAACGAGGGGGCTGATTTTGGGGATGAAAGAAGCGGAATTGGAGGAATTGTACAGGGGGGATTAAGAAGGCAATAAGGGTGGACTATATTTGACAGTTGGTCGAATTCGGTCTTGTCACACGTCACTTTTCGATGCTGGGGGACCAGGAGACGCGTATTAAGAAAGTGTCAGGGAACTGTATGGTTCGATGCTTTTGAATAGCGTTGCCGGCTTGTTCCTCCTGCGTAATTGGCTGGCTGCGGTGTTTGATGCTTCGCAAATTACTGTTTGGGTATCGATGGTTGAAGTTTCAGCATCGTGGTCGGCGAACTGTCTATTCTTGGTAATGAAAAACATATTCCTCGAAGAGTTCGAAATTTTAATGGAGATATCTAAAAAGCAATTTATCATCTCGCCAAACCGCATAGAATTTTCTATTCAAAAAAATATTCCAAGGACACTCCAGTTGCGCAGGATCGTCTTAAAAAAAAAGACACCTACAAATGCATTCGCAAAGACAGCAACGAACCCGAATCCTCTCGCCACTCAAGGCTCCCGTCTGAAAACAACGAGCGACGAAACAATTCTTCGTCAGGCTCCATCGGCACATCCTACGTGCTTGAAATGTCTAAACGATCGAACCACCGCTGGAATCTTACACGAGCTCGTGGCAATGACAAGATACAGTGCAGGTCATAAAAGCGGCTCGAGAGGAAGAGACGTGGAATCGTCGTGGATTCGTCGGGCGAGCCGGTAATCGAATCGCGAGCGGCACGCGCGTTTCGACGTATCGCCGCGTGTTTCGAGGGCTCCAATCAAGCCTGCATTCATCGCATTTGTTGCCGGCGTGACAGCGCGGGGGCGTCGCGACGCCGCGTTCCCCATCCAGCCGCGGATAAGTGCATTATCGAGCCGCGCGTCCGCGTGACGAGACGTGCGATGACGCGCGAATCAACGCCAGGAAAATCGGGAAATCCGTGTATCGTGCTGGTATCGTCCGTTTTGATGAACGTCGAGATTCCGTCGGCCATCGGGCGTGGAACAGGGGGATAAAACGTCTCTGTGATCGAGAATTAATGCTGTTTCGCCTTGTGCAAGGCCTTCGACCTCGAGACTGCTGCTTACGGTGGGATTAACGATCGGCTGAACGTAGCTGCCGAAGCAAACGACTGGTTGAAGAGGATTCTGATGAACAAGGAGGTGTATTATGAGATGATGCCACTCGAGGAATCGTAAAATAAACCGACGGATTACTTTGCCTGCCTCGATGATACCTCGAGGACGATCGCTTTTCTCGTGCGAAAATTTTGCATGATTAATGGCAGAAGGATTCGCAGATATTTGGTCGAGTTGCGGAGACGTCGAGACCGTCGAAGTATTATCGTTATTGTTATTACTGTCCGGGTATTGATGAGAAATGAAGGTCGGTTTAATATTCTTGCCTTGCGTTCCTCGCAAAAAGATTTGTTTCCATCGCCCCCGGCCGCTTTCAATAAATAGAATTACCTCGGCAAAGTAAGCACGCTTCGCGGTATGAATTCCTCGATTACACATTTAGAGGCATCAATCTTCGTCCGTACTCGTGACTCTGTGAATGAACAATTTGCGCAAGCAATTTACATACTTGACGAACGGCACAGGTGGCCCCAATAAACGTTGCCGCGCGAAAAGTTTATCGTCTGTTGCCTCATTGGCAATTCAATGAAATCTCTTCGTGTCTCGAAGCCGAAGAAACGGAACCATGGGGGAAAAAATGACGATATTAATGCCCGGGTATAAATCTTTGCGCGGTATGTGTACGTACATGTTGCGTCGTCACGTAACAGGAGACAACGATGTGTTTTCTCAAACGAAAAAGCACGACGGAAGGCAAGCGACGTCACGATACCGTAGACGACCAGGTAACAATTTCACCGTGCACCATACCAACCACCCTTTCTCGACAGGGGTTGTCGAAGTATCGATATGATGGCATCGATATCACTGAAACCGAATACTCTTGTCCGTGGACGTGTTTGACGTCACGGCGATCTCTAGAAAGCTGGCGAACACTGATATCCTTGCAGGGATGCTTTATCAACGATCGTTGATAAAAAAAGACAAACAAAAAAACGATCGGTAAATCTGAGCAGGGTTTCGAATGAACGGTAATTCGATGCCAATGGCGGAGTGGAGTGTTTTATTAAAAACAAGAAGTGACACCGGGAAATTAATTTATTATAGTTGTTCCTTGGATGCTTTTTTCCTAGGGGGTGGAAAGTGTGTGAATGAAAGCGTGTTCTTTCGTGCCAATATTATACGTATTCAAGGGTCGTATAATATTCAATAGCAATAGAGTTGAATTATTGAAGGAAATATATTTGATTTCCAGTCAAATATAAACATGTATACAATTGTTCAAGATTGCACTTCCCCTTTAAAATGTCCCCAACGATTCTTCAAATCACCGAGCTCTGCAATTCTTATTCATCCGGCGTCCAATTAAACGGCAAGAAACGTTCAGGGAAATGCATGGAAAAACCTAAACCAGTTTTCCAGGTCGGAGAGCAACGCTGCCAAATGGAATCGTTCCGTAGTCTCGATCATCGAGCGTGCTCGGGCCGTTCGAAGAAGCTGGCAAGTTTTCAGACTGTTTCGCGAGGGCGTCGCTGCACGTCGCACTGTTTTGTTCGCGCAATCTGCTCGACGCTGCGCGCCTCGACGGAATTTGGCAACGGCCGGGCTAGGCACAGTTCGCGAGCTTTATTCTTCGGCACAGTTGGCCAATGAAAACAGCGTAAGAAGGCAAATAGGATCGTTTTAGACGTTCGCGTTTTTACCGGGCTCGGCTCCTCCTGGAAAATGCTATTCCATCATGGGTGCAATCCACTTCCGTTCGCCTCGCCGCCTGACAAACTGGTTGTTCGTGAACCTGCATTCGAAACGGCGTACGTGCACGGATCACTTACCGCAGAATCGATTCCTTCCGGCGAGTTTGTAGTCGTTGTCTCGGGATTCGAGGAAATTCGTATCGATGAGGGCAAGCGGAGAGGATTAGAGAGAGCGGTATGTCGAGGGCTGAGTACTATCGATATGTGATAAAAAAATAAATGAAGCAAATACGGGTCTCGATAATCTAATTCATTGTTTTATACTTGATCTAATCCTGAACGAAACCATTGTAAAATGAAATTAAATAATTCGAGTTGTTGTATCGTTTAAAAAATAATTATTTCAGAACGCTATATGTATTCTGTTTCGTGTACTTCCACAAGCAGGAAATATAAATCGGCCAGTGGGAACGAAGGGAACCGAAGTCAACGTGAATTCCCTCCCCAATCCAAAAGAAAAAAATGCAGGAAAAACGATGCAGTTCTTTGAATCAATAAAAACCACCCCTCCAGCTCGCAAAGTCACAGTAGCTGCCTTACGAAGCGAGCCTTATCTATGCTCGCACCTCGTTCCAAACGATATAAATCAATGGACCGTCGCGTCGCCGTGGCGCTCGCATTAGCAAACATAAAACAGGAGGCTGTCGGTGCACGCTACGTGTAAACGTACGCGAACACGTGACAGTCTCCTAGCATCCTGTGGGGCGGTGCGGACCTTTAAGCAGGTCGTTTTTTAGCCGCGTTAAAATGCACCCTCCAGCAGGGAAGTGTCGCGCCGGCGACAGCCACCCTCGCCTGGAGCCAGAGGTTCACCCCCGACACGGGCCATCGGATAATTCTGTTTTAGTTTCGCATTACAATACGACGTACGGTGGCCTGGTGTCCCAACGGGGGTGACTGTTCACCCCACACCCCCTATTTTCCCATCCCCCTTCTCGCAAAATTCGTCTCTTCGACCAACTTTACCTTGCTCCCTTTACCCTCCCTTTTTTTCGTTTTTCCTTTTTTTTCTTTCACTTTGTACTCGCCATTTTCGTTTCTTCCTTTTTTTTTTGCTCCCTCCTCGAAAAGAAGGCAGCTCCTTAATCCGAGCTGTAGCAGCAGAAATTTGACTAATGCAATCGCGAATGCTAAGAAGCCACTCTACCAAGCCCATTGTGCCGCGTTATTTCCTCGATGGTTATTCCCATCTCTGTCTACCGCTTTTTGCTGAACGTCTATCCGCCACCTGCGGGCATAGGTAGGAAAGAAGGGCGACAATGGGCGAAGAGAACGTGCTCGCACGATGCGTCCTCTTTTGTGGGGACCTCGAGTGGGCTGTGGATTTAAATGTTTGCCTCCGGGCTGCCAAGGGGTAGCCAAGACGTGAATGGCTCTTAGTGATTTCGGGATAGTCTGCACACTCCCTGTCGCCACTTTGCGGGGAGTTCTTTTATTTCTCTTTCGGGTTCGTTTTTTCGCCGCGGGTAGCGTACAGCGGGGATGGAATTTTGATGGATTCGGCGTGTTCGCGGGGAAAATTGTGCCACGCGGTTTTCCTGTTGGTACTTTTTAACAAATTTTATTCAACCATGCGAAGTATTTGTTTTTTTGGAGCTCGGAGAAAAATAAGCTTGTGTAAATTGAATGACATATTTTATATAACTTCAGTTCAGTTAACTTATGGAATTATTAGTTCCACCAAGTTATAAGGGAAGTTTAATATGGGTCTTTTAAATCGTCTATATAAAAATCCAACTTGTATTTCAAATTGTACAACCCGACATGGACTCGATTCATGATTTCTATTCCGCCACTGCATTCCACCGTTGCTAAAATATTCATCCCGGAGAAACTAACCCCTATTTCATATCCAAACACAGCCCAAACCTGCCCCGAAAAAACTACGTCCGCATGCTACATTTAAACGCGTACAAAAAAATCCTCCGAATCCCCCAAACAATTCGCAGTTTCTCTCCACTCTATTTCACCCTCGTTCAAATGCACCCCCTAGAAACTAACCTTTCACTTCGCCTACCCGAAACAAACGTGCAGAAATGTCCCAGCAATACAGAACCATTTTCTTTGGAAGCTACCTCTCAAAAACAACCCCCCCCCCCCCCGCGCAAATAAATTCTGACTGTGCGTTAACTCCTCGAAAGAGCATTTCGAAAAGCCACTGTTCATTTTTCTCAACGGACTCACGAAGCCAGTCTCGAGCAGGCACGGCTTTCCCAATTTCGACTCTTCTTTCGGGTATCGATTCATCGATGCACGAAGACGGCTGGCATCGCCCATCTGCGAGAAACAGTTTCGAGTTTCCCCTTTTGGCCCGCGGTCCGCTCGTTCCCCGTCGAGCTTTCGCTCCGACGGACCCGCGTCTCATTTCGCCGCGTCGAAACGAGTTTTTGCGAGCCCCGTGACCGACGTCGACGGAGGAGGAACGTCGATCCGGCAACCCCTGTTTTCGGCCCGTGAGTCACGCGACACATCGTGGAATTTACGAGGCCGACTGATCCGGCAGGATTATCTTCGCGCGACCGCCCCAGCATCGACTCACTCTCCGCCTCGATTATTATACCATCAAAATGTGGCGTCCAGTCGGGACAGCCCTTAATTACAAGGGGGTGGATCGATTCAATTGATCCGACCAAATGTGGCGATTCGTCGGCGTTGGGAGATTCGCGAGGGTGGACGGGCCTTGAAAGGAAATCGTCGGCAGAAATATGGTAACGAGGTCGGAGTTGAATATGTTGCGAAGTCTGTCGGTTAGAGAAGAGGGGATATGAATATGGGTGAGAAAGTATGGTTCTATCTTTTTCCGTATGGATGATGAATTAAGATCGATTTGGATTTGACTAGTGTTCATTCGATTGAAATTAAACGGGGGTGAAATTCTCTGTTGATCGAAGAGAATGCACGGTGTACTCTTTTTGTAGAACCTTTTGCAATATTGCGGAGACATATGTTTGAAGGAATGTATTTTCTAGCTTTATATTGGTTATCAAATTGTTTTCTTCGAATTAAATTTCTTACTTCAGGCGATGAATGAAATTCATGAACGTAGTAGATTCAATAAAATCTTATATATCCTTTTTATTCTGATTCGCAATTTCTCAAATTGAATAGTTTATAATTCATATTATCGCGATAGTATGAATATTATTCAGGCTTTCAAAATATAATAATTATAGTAGTAGTAAGGTGGATCCTACTAGCATGGAAGTTTGCATTGCTAGGAGCTCGTTACGGTTCCACGTAATTATTATTACTATAACGACACACAGAATCACGTCGTTTCGATTCACCATTCGAACTGTGCACGCCGCAACTACAATGCACCATTGTTGCTTCGCCCGAAGTCGACGCGTCGTTAAAATCCTTGTAATTAGAGGTATTATAGGCCTCGCCACAATTTCCGGGGCATATTATAATAACGCTGAATGCATCTAGAATACATTGCATCTTCGATGAATGTAAACTATGTATGTATAGCTTTCTAAAGACGTGACTTATAGGAGAGGATTCCAGAGGGCCTCGAATCTTCAAAATAGAACATCTTGAAATTGTAATGCTTACCTTACAAGGTTTCATCTCGTGAAAGCATTTATATTTGATTGCTTGAAAATGAAACGCATTCGGGCTTTTATATTATTGAATTTTTATTCTTCAGAATCACGAAGTTTGACAGTCCGCAACAAATAAAACTACAATTTCAAATAAAAATTGAAAGATATTTAAATCTTGAAAGTATGAGATGCTTTAGTTACAGTTAGTAACTGTACGTTCTTCGAAGTCTGACAGTCGTAAAAATATTTAGCATTCCAGAGCATAAAAATCTTTAGATGTCACCAAATTTATTAATTTTAAAATCTCGGTACTTTGAAATCCTGATATCTCAACAATTTGAATATACTTGATCTTCCAAATTGTCGAAAGCCAGATATTTTCAAATTTCACCAAGAATTCACAATTTCTGGATCACCAATATGCTCCTCAAACTAGATCAGTGACTTCTGCTTCAACTCACCGATGAAAGAATCTTTCTTTCTCAATAAAGCTAGGCATAAGCTCAACGCCTGTCGAGACTTCTTCGAGCTGTCACGACGCGATCGATTGCAATCAATCTTCGCGACTGCATCCCTACCATGGTATTATCTCTCTCTGGAAGCTGGCATGCAACCCCTTCGCGGCACAGCCGCATTGCTCGATTATTATACCATCGAAACACAGCGGTTCGTTAACCCACCCCCCACCCTGAACCCTCTTAATTACAGCCACTGATCGATTGGTCCGATTTTGCCGAACGTGGTCCGCAAAACTGTGTACACACCACGCCTGTATTTACGATGATAACACGCCACGTGTGTGCGTGTGTACTTAGGCTTCGCCGTTCAAGAATTTTATGTACCAAAGTTCTTGTGGAGATTCAATAGATTGTACAGTGTCTCAGAACGAAAAGGTACTCGACAAAGTACATAGTTGAAGGATTAGCTTCAATCTATCATTCTTAATCGTTTATCAACACGTATCTGATATAATCACAGTTTATACATATTTAAAGCTTACTAATATCTACAGTAGTCTGTACTTCTCTTCACGTTGAATACAAACAAGACGAAACAAATATTTTATATTAATCTAACAATGAAAGTCCCATTGAAGTACAAGATATTTTCCAAGACAATTCTGCACGTTACATTAATCAATAATATAATCATCCCTCTGGCCAATTCCCATAACTCACGCAACACTCCCACTATATTTATCCGAAAATCCCCAATCATTCCGGCAATCGAGCCAACTCATTCATTTCTCGCTTGCTACCGAATACTCGATATATGTACTTTCGTACAGCAGTTCCATCCGTCAGGAAAAAGAAAAACGATTCCCCGACTCATCCCTCGAGTTATTATCCATCCCAATCATGTTAACCCAATAGAGCTCCGGCCAAGTGTGAATCTCGATCGAGCATTAAAATCCTGACTCTTTGACGGCGTGTAAACAGGTAGGTGTACGCGTAAAATTCGCTTCCATCGCGACGGAAAACCGATGGAATGCTGCCCCTAATGGCCCCGGGGTCGGCGAGAAAAACGGAATCGAATATAATGGGCTTTCGTGAAGTAATCTATCATGAAAATGTACTTATTAACCGGGCCGGCAGTATTCGACTACGGCCCGTGAAGACCAATCGTTGCGATGGATTAAATGCCGGCACCGCTCGCAAATACCTACCAGCCGACTCCTCTATCTGCAATAGAGTACGCTCGATATTGATAATTAAATCCGATGATCGCGCACTTCTGCGTGACGTTCTCTCATTAGCAAATCTTTTAACAATGTATCGGAGCGCGGGTACGCGATACGATCTCGCGTACAGGCAAACCAGATTACGTTTGATCGGATTAATCAGCGTGGTCCGCGCCACGTTTAACGTCCAATGTAATTTCGATGTTTGATAATGTTAATGTTGTCACGGCGTTTCACGATTCGTTCGCCGTGTTGCGCAACGAAAGCTTTTATCCCGGTGGGTTTCTAGAAATTTCCCCTTCTTTGTTCGTTAAGGATTTTTTGCAATGCTCAAACGTTCGGTAGAATTGATTTCTGCCTGCGGTTACGATTGTCAGGGGGAAAGTTGACTTTATTATTCAGCTTGGTGTAAAGATGTCTGAAATGCGAAGGAATCGCAAGAAACGCTATTGCTGATCTCTCTCTCTACTGTCTATTCTATGAATTGAAACGGAATAATTGAAAACGGGAAGGCTCTCGCGTTGCAGCACGAGGGAATGTAAAAATACGACAGTATAACCTTTAAAGGTCGAGCAGTGGGTGGACAGATAGATCGTTTTTTATACGTCACATACGGTTCGACGTCTCCAATCGGCGTAGCTAGTCACCAATTCGCGGTATTCAAAACGTGTAACGATACCCTTCAATGCAGAGTATCAATGCAGACTTTCACCTCTTCGTCTAAAATGTCAGTGAGTAAAAGGAAAGCATGCATTTTGTACGACTCGGAAGGCTTTACTCGCTTCCTGCATCGAACGTATTTGGTCCATAAATAAATACTTTAATAATACAATAGCAGTAATTCCGTTCTATAATATCAATCGATGCAAGAATACCAGATGCGTTTAAAATAATATGAACTCTCTCGAATGTAAATAAAACTTTTATAATAAATAAATGGAACATCCAAATATATCTGATAATAATAAACAAAAATTCGAAACCCGAAGATAAATTGTACCAATTAATAATTATCATTCCATTCTCCTCTCAAAATAATTCAATCCATGGGTGCAATTTAAGAACAACTTTGAATTGAATGTATCGCCAGTCGAAACGCGATCAACAACGATAGAGGGAAAATATCGATTTCACGTAGATGTACGAATTCCTAGGGAACGACGCCGGATTCGCGGGCACGAGTCAGGCGTCGCTCCACGTGACAACGGGAATATATTTCAAGAGAAACCCCAGTGAAGGAACCTCCCGGGGGAATACGCGATCCCAGGGCGCGTTGTATAATGCAACCGGAGTGACGCATCGGTGAACTCTGCATAACTGCATACGCACCCCCGGCCAGGGGGTTGCTTCGTAGCGATCGTTCATCATCGCCGCTCTCCCTCCCTGTTACGGAGTATCTCCGACACACTTGCCGGTCGACTGAGTGGTCGATTGAAAAAGACAATCGAGAGGGCCGGGCTTCATTAAACGTCACGAATTTTCTACGATCGCCCGTTGGAAATTATTCGACTCCAAACGAGAGATTGTGTTCTTTGGGGTAGTTTTGCGTGCAGGGGAAGCTCCTCGTGATGGGGTTGCTGTTAAACAGGTTTGGCAAATTCAGGCATCGTTGTGCTTGATAGTGTGATTCGTTTTTTTTATGAATTATAAATTTCTATTTTTACAGATATTTAATGTACATAGTATTAAGTATTAAGGGTACTGTTTTTTCTCTCAGATTAATCCTTTTGATTCTCAACTTGCACTTTCTACTTCTCTTTCAACGATTCGTATCAATTTATAAACAATTCTACTTTATTGAAAAAAAACGGCTATCCTCGATAACGAGGGTAAATGGCGCACCCCTTCCACGCACTGTTCGCCGTGGCGCGAAATAAATGCAGTCTCATTTCGGCTAATCTTATTTGTCGGGACTCTCGACTGAAACAAATCGCGGTGCGAGTGCTCGCCGTTGCGTTGGTAGATTAGAAAAAATCCCCAACATCGACCGCTCTATTTCTTCACCTGTGTCCCTCGGTCTTGGACGAAATTTTACGTGGCCAAGAAGTGTAGCGTGTACCGGGGAGAAAAAAGGGACGAGACTACGAGACAGGTAGAGAGGCACAGGGTTCATGTAATCCTGTGACTGATTGTACGTAATTACCACACTCTTCCACGCAAATACCGTGGCCACGGGGGTGCTACCTCGGGTGGAAATAAAATTTCAAAGTCCTTTGACGTTCCCCAACAATCTCGTTCTCTTTCAGCTTCTTTGCCATGCACTCTGCCCTGTTATCATTCCCCCTCCTCCTCCTACTCCTCCACCTCCTCATCTGCCGTCGTACACGCGAAAGGATATTTCTTTTAGGCTCTGAACTCGCTGCCGCGTGCACGTTGGCTGAGCTTGGATTAAAGCAATCGACTGGGGGTGGTTGATAAGAGTTAGCGAGTTTCTGATCATTATAATACGAGGGTGGCTGTGTCGTTGCTTTCCGAAATTTGTTGCTACCTGCGTCGTAGGATTTTTTAGGATCGTATAATTATTACCCTTCGAGGTAGATAGATGCCTCGTTTAATGGTACATTTATATTTGCTTTGTATGTTACTGAGAGGCGCCCACCTGTAATTTAATAACAATTTGGAAATATACATTTACAACCACAGGTTTTGTAGCAGTAAAAATTGTATTTTTCGCAGCCACCCTATTACATTGTACAATTCGAATAACTTTTAGGAAACTTGTCGAAATTGTTACAGTAGCACTTCATTCATAATATTCATAAGCTCACAAAATTATTAAGCAATTTCCACACATTACTACACCTAACGCAGGTCGTGTAGACATTTTTGCAATTATAATCACGATGGAATTAGCAAGCAAGAACTCCTAATCAGCTAATTAACTGATTCTCCGCCTTATGCAGGGCCCTGTCCCAGCCACTGTGCACGCTACTTATCGAGCGATCAGTATCGCTATTCAACGACCACGTCGATCTCGATTTCACCGTCCCTGGTTCATCCCCGACAGTGTGTCGATATCATCGCCAAGATCGAGGCAGTAGACAAGCGCCCGGGCAGGCTGATTGGTAGATAAGAGACAGACGGAAATACACATCCGTTCAAAAGCTTGAAGCACCCACTATTTTATGCATTTCAAAAATCGCATTCTTAACCATGACGTACGAACATTACGACGAAGACTATCAAAACGTCTTTTACGAAATTTTGGAAAGAACCTTCTGAACGTACCCTGAAGAGAATAAAATGAATATTATATATAAAGTTTAAAAAAAATTAATTTCATCGCCTCCAAGATCATAAATCACAATACCAACTAAACGTGTAAAATTCTTCGTGAAACGGACTGTCTAAAAAATCGAACCACTCCACTGTAACGCTTAGCCACGCTGTAACAAGCAGCTCGGCTAGAAAAATGTGTACATGATTTCCTTTTACATCCCAGGGTGCCGCTGAATATTCGCACAACAGTGTCAGGCATTAAAGAAAGATTCGGCGAACAAGGGAGAACCCTGCGAGCTATTTACGAAACCAAGCTGTTGTTCGCCTCGACGTTCTCTGTCTAGTCGATGATTGGATACATTCCATCCGCCTCGACGTCGCGTCGTGGTCGTCGTTTCTAGTCCACGTCAAGCACGCCGCGTCGTCATTGTTCCGCGACAAATTAGTTTGCCGAGAGCAACGGGGAGCGATGCTGGCAGTCACGGGAGGGGGGAGGAAAAAAGCGATACCGCGGAGGGTGAAAAAGGGGGGCTCGGGGTCACGAGCGGCCTGGAATCATTCCGCCTTGGAACTGAAGGCTAGAGCGAAATTGAGAGAGCAAGATGGATTGAGCAGAAGCTGCGGTAGAAACGCCAACGCCGTGCTCGCCTAGGTTATTTCTGGCCGCGATTGGACTCTTTTTTTCAATACCCGGTTCAACGAACCGCGCTGTGGCCACTGCATACTATTTCTCTCCCCCGGTGCTGGCTGAATTTGATTCTGGCGCTGGTCAACGTGTCATCGATGTCTTTTTTATTCGCAGCTCTTTTTTACGGTTATACCACGTGGCATGAATACAGCGGAGCGGCGGAAGGTCTTCGAACAGAGGAATGATCGATGCGATTCACACGGAGGGGGTGAAACTGAAGGTAGCCCGATTTGTGATCGCATTTGTGAACGTTTCGGCGATGCCGTGGATAGACTGGTTTTAATACCCAGGTGTATCTTCGAAGTCTATATCATTACTGCGGTAATCAGTTTGACACCTTGAGATTCGATAGGACGAACGAAATTCGTCATCCCTGAGATGACACCAGGCCTTATCGCTCGCCCCATCGAAATAGTTCTCCTGCCACGAAGCACCGAGTCCACCATCCCCGGTACCCTGCACGATTTTGTAACAGCCAAGCATTCCCGCCACCTAAATTTATCCGTGCAAAACCCGACCGAGTACATACCGTGGTCCACGGCGCCAACATACCGCGGTGCTCGAAGCGTACAGACGCCCCAGGGCCTGAGACGCGTGTCGTCGCGTTAATAATCACGGGGTGTCCCGGTAGTTGCGTTGCTTTACATGCAAATCAGACAATTGCGGCCGATATGTACAGGCTAGCTGTCCATAGAGTCAGGGCTAGTCTCTCGGTGGGGGTGGTATCGGTAGTTTAATTAGATTACGCCTGCATGGTTCATCGTGCTTCACGCTTATCCACCCCTCTGTATATGGGGTGACACGTTACGCAGCCGGATTGATAGCCGGATAGCCGACCGTTATGCAACGGGTGGGAAGGGTTGGAGGGAACGGCGACGGCGGGTGGACAGAAAAATACGCTAGAGTCGGATATGAAACGCAGTGAATTTTAATGTCAAGTATTCCGGGCACACGTGTCCGAAATCTCGTGCGCGTGGCACCTTGATGTATCGCCGGGCTCCCTTGCGCGGGCGTGAAAGGGTTAAAAAAAGGTGCGCAAAAATTTGGTCGCCGCGTAATTGGAAACGCGTAGGAAATTGCAACGATCGAGCCGGGAGTGGTAAACCGTTTTCGCGAGGGTGGACGTTTCGTCGTGTCTCGCCAAGGCAACGAAGTTAAACGAGCTTCGCAAAGTAGATTCGACGGTGTCTTTGTAGGCGGATTGAATACCTGCTGCTTGTCATTTTCGGAGGCAAATTGAATTCTATATTTAGGGTGTGCGGGGAATCGTTAACGGGAGCGACGAGTAGACGGGGACGAGAGTGAAAGTTTGGAAAGCGTTCGTATGGTGAAGTAAAAAATAATGCGTCACTGTCGTGCGAAAGTTTCGGCAGCTTCGAAATTCGACGGTGCAGAGATTCAAGGCTTACAAAAATTGCGTGGACGACTAAGCAATATCGAAATTCAACACCTTTTCGAATTATTCAGTCCTATTGTAATTCGACGGATTGAAAATATCTTCTGCATCAAAACCGACAACGACAAAAGAAAATATTAATACACGTGCAATTTTAATGCCGCCGCTCTTCTATTTTCAGTGTGCATCATTTTTCAACTTCTCCGAACCACACCACCCCTGAATTCTAATCCACCACCCTTGAATATTTATTCACGTATTCATTTCTTATTAAAAGTCTCGTCTTTCAGATACAACCCTGTCGCCGGTGCGCGATTTATGAATTTTGACAGGCCAATAACGCGGCAGGAATGTCTTAGCTCGTCCCCCGGCAACAAAACATCCCCTGGTTTCACCCCGTCTCTTCGCCGCGATATCTACATCCGCCTCGACGGGCCCACTTCCGCGACACGTTTTACGACGAAATACGATTTGCATTCTGCGAGTCCAAGACGCAGAGCCGGTCTCGCGATGGAAGGGAAGCGTTCTTGGAGGGGAACTAAAATCGAGAAGAAACCTGTGGCAGCTTGACGCTAGGGGGGAGGATAGGGATGGTCGAAACGGAAGAGGAAGAAGTAAAAAAAAAATAGGAACAGAAAAGAAAAAAGGGGAATCACGACGGGCATGCGTGTAGTTACATTTCCATTCGAAATACGGCTATGTACTTACGGGTTTCAGAATGTGGCACGCCATAAGTAATTCAGCGCGCCGGCATTCTGCAGCGTGGAACGCGACGTGATACGGGGAGAAAGAGGGTGCAACCAATGGGAACCGTTCTACATTCCGCGATGCTTCCGCCTACGAAACCGTCTCCGATTTTTCTTATGAAGAGATACTCTGGCGCTTTGAATGCTCTCTATACAGCATGTCCCCCAGTGGCCATTTGCAACAAAGGGAATCAATAGATTCCAAGCGAAACGTTTTGAGTGTGTCAGGAGAGAAAAAGGAATAAATGTTGGTCATAGAATAATTCCCTTCTTTATACTAGTTTCTATCGCGGATAGAGTTTTATTTACCCGCCTTTTCTTTACTACATTTTTTCAGAATTGCAATAGAAAAGCTAATAAATAATAATAATTTGTAATCGAACAAAAATTTCACTGCCGCCATATTCAAAGTACCACTACGCCGGGCAACATTCAGCGATGTCCTAGCACGCAGGCAGAACGATAAATAATTCCACAATACATATTTCCAACTCGGCCGTTCAGGCTTATCCGAAACGTGGCCGACGGAACGTCGTCGGTATAAAAATCGTTGGCGCGTAAATCAACGCTGCCGTCATAATTCCACCGAGTCGTCTCCTTAATTCGTCGATTCGCGAATTACGGTTACCCATGGAACGACTTTCAC
The DNA here is from genome assembly GCA_907165295.1 of Nomada fabriciana. Classification (NCBI taxonomy): domain Eukaryota; kingdom Metazoa; phylum Arthropoda; class Insecta; order Hymenoptera; family Apidae; genus Nomada; species Nomada fabriciana. The sequence continues at coordinate 16,281,093 of OU015690.1, forward strand.
CGGGCGGATAACGGACAAAAAGGATAAATGGAGAAAAAGAGGAAAAAGAAACAAGAACTGGAATGATTTATTCCTCGCGGGCGGCTCGTCGAAACGGAAGTGGCGTTGGATTTATGGGCGGCCCTCTTCCGACTAGATTTTATCGTTTATCAATAACGGCCAAATAAAAGTAATACTCCGAACGGCGGGCTACGACAAATGGATATTTCGTGAAGTGTGTTACGGAGTCGTCGGCTAAATAAATGCGAATGCTTCTCGCGGGCCCACCCCGCCCAGAGAAACCGGCTTCTTCCCCCTTTTGTATCGTTCCAGACGTCGCATCGATTCCTCGACTCTCGAATACACCAACCGAGAAGGATATCTGCTCCCTTATTATCGAGTGCTATTGCTCGTCTGGAGTATTGTTCCTTTGTTGCCGCAGTGAACATCGACGCGTATTGGAACGTTTACTATGGTTCAGCGAACGCTGTTGTTGAATTTCAGCGAAGTTTCGAGAGTTCGGTTTAATTAAAGGCACTGGTTACTATTTCCCTTGCTTTCTTCCTTCGAAATAAGTTAACGTTATCTCGCAGTTACCTTTGTGAGAAAAAAAAGTTTTTTGCCTTAACACGTTCCAATTAACTAATTGGCGGAGAAGTTGTAGATTTTGTTACTATCTCGCTTGTTTCGTTTTCCTAATTACGGTACCTTGTGTTCGAGGCTGCAGATTATTATTATAAAGTTGTATTGGAACATATCGAATGTTTTCGTAAATAAGGTGAACAGTGTAGAAATACGACGGCAGAGAAGAATATTATATTGAAGGAGGAGCTGAAACATTTATAGAAAATTTATCAATTTGAACTGTCTACTATTGCTTATGATATTAGGCTTTTCAGTTAGTGTACAATTCGATGTATATTCAGGATCCTTGGGAATCTTTCTCCTATCGCGAGTTACGATAATGCATTTAAGAAGCTCGTAACATAAGGTTCCTCTGAACTTATAGACACCCCTACATATATTGTTGCAGACTGGGTCAATATCCCTGAACAATCAAGAAACGTGACTAACTTAATGTTTGTATTCCTGGCGCTACGTCGTCGTACCTCGAGGGCAAGAATATTCCGGAGAATTGAATTTCATCTTCCTATGAAGTACCCCCGTGCACACCTCTCTGTTATACGCCCGCATTTAAATGTACACCGCGGAATGGAATAGAATGTGGAACCACTTTTTCCAAGAAGCAGCTTCGCGTACCACGTAACAGATAAAAATCTCCTGAATTCGTAAAGCAGTCGCAGTAAATTGCAGGGGCCGGAAAAAACTGAGACGAAATCGGAATTCGATGATGCCATTCCTTACACGAACCCCCTAAAAATGCAAAACGACACGGTATCCGGAAAAGTGGCGACGGGAGTTCCTCAGGAACGGAATAAATTTCGAATAATTCGAAGCAGATCCACGGGAACTGATTTACGGATTGCTTTCGTCGTGAAATCGAGAACGTGCCCGTTGTTTACCAGCCAGATACAGCCATATTTCAGTATTATTAACGGCCAAGTATAATTTCCTCGTAAAGTTCGGGCCTTAATTAAGCGACGGCTATTTCGTGGAACGTCCATAAACGTTATTTAATATATAGCCCGAGCTCGGCTTTTTCTATAGTGTGCAATTTCGTTGCCGTAATTCGCGTGGTTCCAATGAAAGGAAGATGCCGTGCTTTTTAATGACCAAGCTCGGGGCTAAATTAAGGGCGGAACAGACACACCGTGAAACGCCACTTTCCAATCCCGCAAAGTGCACGGTCACGATAAATTAATATCTCCCGGGAAGAAACACCGAGCTACCTTTTGATCGATTGCGGGACATCTCGGTAAGTAAAACGCCGGCGAAAATTGTGGGCAGCGAGTTTTCGCGAAAGTCTTGCGGGACTTCATCAGGGAGATGCACTAAAGGTTTGCACAGAGAACGAAAACCGGTCTTCTTTATTTTTCTGGTTGGGTGCACGTGACATTTAAATTGATATAATACGGCCGACCGAATTTATCCATCTATTTCGCATAAGTAAAATCGCTTTTTTTATATATTTCTCGTGTTAACGGTATTTAACGAAAAAGTAAATACAGAAGTGGAAAATAGATACGCAAATTATTAATGTACTATATCACACGGAATTATTTCCCTGCAATTCATACTTTCTCCAGAGCTACAAACATATCAATTGTTAACACGCAATAATTAAGTTTTCGTGGTATACCACGTGGAAGAATGTGTCTGTAATGAATAACGCGATTCATATTCTGTCCAGAGTATAAACCAGGGTGTGTACCAGTGTCCTGGACACAAAGGGTTAACGAATTATTGTCAGAGCAGAGATACAGGAATCTCTGAATTGAAACATCAGGGAACACAGGCGTTCGTGCGGCATCCTTACGTCCCGTGGAAGGATTTTAATTTACATCTCGATCGGGCCACGCGAGTATCCTGTACATTCGATCGCGATAACGATCTGATGAGAAAAGTACAGCCAGCACAATGGAGGAGCGGGTAATCTTAATGCGCGTATCATTTATCGCGTATCAGCTTACGCTCAAAGGACAGGACTTAATTGGATCCATCGAAAAGATAGTGACTCTCTTTCTCGTCGCTAAAAATGTAGCCTATGTCGCGTGAGCAAGGCTGGCTCTCCTTTCGCAGAGTTAAGCCCCCTTTCACGCGTGACGTTCATTGTGCTGGATGTCGGTTACGATGGACGATAGTGTCACGCCCGAGATCAAATTAAGACTTCATTAGGATAATCGTCAGTAGATAGACAGGTGCATGGAGTTTCATGGATCGACAGCGAAAGGGTCGTATAAAAGAGACTATCCCGGGACTCTATTACGAGATTACGAGAAAAGTAAAACAAAGAAGGATTATTTAATTATTCAAAGAAAATCGAGTGTCCGATTTCCTAATAGTTTATAATTTACCGGTGTAATTAATTTTCGTTCCGAAACAATTTCCCATATGTCGCAGTACTTAAATAAAACTAAGTGAAAAAATGAATCCTGGTGTAAACAATGAGTATAAATTAAACTTCATTTAATCCAGACCAATATTATCCCCTGCATAAAGCCAATTGCACTATCCCTAAAAATATTCACCGCTGGTACTCCATTAAAATCCCTTCGAGACTCTCTTAGTGAACCGACCGAAAAACACCAGGCCGTTCCTTGTGCACACGATTATCGACAGAAGGATCTTGACCATTGCAGATACTCGCCGTTTCGACGTGCACCGTCGTGGCTTTATGATTCGTATAATGCGGTACAATGGGAATTAATGCCCCGGACCCGCGCAGCGGCTCGATAAAATCATTGCGCGAAACACGTACGCGAGACGATTTTATGTACATACGTATATTCATCCACGGGCCACGTCGTCGGCGTGGAAATCAAGCGGTGATTTATGGTTTGTCGGGTCCGCATCTGGACACGCAGTAACTCGATGGCGTTGCTGTTGCAGCAAGAGTCGGGTAGTAAAAAAAGGAAAAATGGAAAAATTTCAATGTTTTATTGCGCGCTTTACGAGAGGTAAATGGTACACGGTGGCACGCTCCGCAGGAATATTATTGTAAAGCGTAATCTGATCCTTTACAAAACGTATTTCCCGGTTGGCTGGGAACCCTTTATGAATATCGCGGCTGATCCCAGATGATTGTCGCGTCAAGTTGCGCGACTTCCTGGGTGCTAGTGTTCCTTGGAACGCGAGATCACGTGAGCCGGACGTAGCGACGGGCGGGGATGTTAATTTTTATTTGCTTGCACTCGTAACGAACAAGGTAGATCGGTAAAAGGTCTGTACTAATTACTGCGGCATGGAATAAGCTACGCTTGCCAGTTAACGGTTACGATAATTGATGTCCATACGCATGTAATCATTAATGAACGATTAATGCGTTGGGTGGGATTGGAAAGAACGTTACGCGGACACTGATCTCGGTGATTAATGTATTTGTAAGTCCTCGGCGTGATAGCTTTACTGATTACTGTAATCGTTGCCGCACTAAATGCATAATGTTCCAACTGTTTACTCGGCACTGATACGGGAGCAGGATTGATCGCCCACGCAAGTTATTGCAGTGCTTAGAGCTTGAACAGATTGGTCAGTTTTTCTCGTCATCTAGCAATGATTGAAATTCAGGGACTGCAAATTGGTGTGGACATTACGATCCGTATCGGGATCGTGCAATTTTCCAATCCACGATCGGTAGATCCATTGTTAATAAAACGTTAATAAGAATACCAGCTAACAAATGAAATATGTATTCTAATTAATTTGCAGCACTGTCTCGCACCCTAAGCTTTTGAACCTTACACCCTGCAATTATCTACCCCATAAAGCACTCCAAATTCACCCCGCGATAAATTACCCAACGTTCAATATCTCCGATTTATTAATCAACCGTGAAAGCCAATAATTATTAAACTCCCCATAAAACCATCCATATTCCCGACTACCCTGACCACCCCTGGAAACACTTAACTACCAAGTTACATTGATCATCGTGCCGCCACTTACTACCGTCCAAGCCCGCCCCGGGTCCCTTGAAAAATTCACAACGACTTTTTTCCCCTTATAAGTTTCCCTGCCCGACTGTAAAGAAACATCGTTCTCGTTCAGCCGGTAACAATGAAACCACCAATGAACGCGGAGAAGTGGCGTACCACGTACGACCTATAGTTTGCAACCTATAGATCAAGATCGTTGAATTATTTAAGGCCGGGGGAGGACAAGGATCATCGCGGTCACGCGATACCACGACTTCCATCGTGCTCGAGCTCGATTCCTGCGACTTGACCCCTCGTCGACCTCGATAGTGCGCGACTTTCCTCCGATAATTGCGAAAACTCGACGTGGAACGACGGCCGTGGTCGTCGGCGACGCTTTCTTTTGCATCCTCTCGATTTTGCATTTTCCCACTTGACCCTCTTCCGGCTCGCACCTTCCCGAGAGGACGGCCCACATTTACGAATTAGCGTGTTAAGCACGAGGCATGCTCGGGAGGAAATTTTGTTTGCCATTTCCACGTGGCCTAGGGGAGCTTTTCTTCGGGTTAATGAAGCGCAACCCCTCGACAGGGCGACCGGGCCGCATAATGCGCTCCATTTTGGGTCGCTCGTTCTGGTTTCGCGGGCGAACAAAAATGGGCTTGCGGTTTTAGGGTTATGGTTTAGCACGGTGATTCTGGCGGTGGAAATTGGATTGGGGGTGGGTTTTATAGAGGCGAGGTGAAGTTACGCTGGCTATCGTGCGTAGCTGATTTCTTCGTGCTAAAAGGAAGCGTATTTTCTCCCGTTTCTTACCTTTCACCTTTGATTTGATTTGATTTAGTCGCGTTAAAAAAAAATTGCGGCGTAAATTTAGTTCAATTCAAATTTAGTTCAGGGATAAAGAAATATTGCCCGTTGTATTAATAACGAAAGGTACTAATCGAGTCCGACGGGGTTGAAAGGGAAGCCAGAAAATGAATCATAAAGGCGAAGAAACTAACTCTCTGATATTTCTCTTGTGTCACTGTCAGGCCAATAACGGTTTTAAAGGGTTAATAGACAGTTAAACGGGGCAATTAAACCGGCAGCGACGAATACATCGCGGGTTCCGCCGCGATTTTCAGCGAAACTGGAAAGTTGGCACCGTTCCAGGAACGTTTAATTATCAATTAATCGAACCGTGGCAACGGAAGCTTTTCTCTGACGGCGCGAAACGCAGGGATATCATATCAAGTTATTCTTGCAGAAGGAGAGCTGTAAACCGGATCAAAATATCGACAGTCTTCATGAGCAATCGTCCGGATGGAAAGTGCGATTTCACGATTTCCTGTCGCGAACGCTCAACGCCAGACAGGACGCGCGAATGCTTCGTAAAAATCGAACGAAATCCGATTAGGCTTTCTCCGAGCCACTCCTCCGCTTCGTAGGAACGGAGCTGTCGATTTTCCTTTTTGCTCGCGTTTCATCCTCGTGTCCGCGTCTCGCGTTGGCGTGACCCGCGAAAGAGCGCCAATTCCGTCGTCGATTGTGGGTGTAGTAATGCAAATTTCGTACGGTTGCGTTAGAAAAGTGGTTGGTGTCGAGCAGCTTCAACTTGATATGACGTGAAAGGAGCGGTAGTTAAATAAATTCGATTCCAGTTTAAATGGAACTGATATATAAATCAGGTATGAATCGATTGATTAATTAATTTGTGAATCGATTCAACAATTTATCACACTTTTCTGGCAATGGAATAGTTTGTAACTCGTTATATTTAAAAGTACCTCAATCATTTCTTTGTTAGATAATAATAATAATAAACAATTGGTTCACTTTCAAATTCATTTTCTACACCGATGCGTAACGTTCATTCTCGATTCCGGTCGTCATTAAAATACCACCGCTTTCTATTCGCGGCCCATGCAGCGTCACATTTCTCCTTTCAGCTTCGCAGAAAACGAGTCTACTTAATCAAAACCTACGCGCCACGGACCAGAATTCCGCAATGAGCGAATAAAGAGAGCAGCATACAAGCCGCGGCTCCTCGATATCGCAATTTATAAGGCACAGTGGTGCACGGTAACGATAGTCATCGCTGTTACTCCTCCGCGGACGTTTCCAGACAGTCGATTAGGCGAACAGTGCACGCGGTGCCAATTCGAATTATCATTTTACACGGCTCGCGTTTCAATAGTGCACGGCCCTTTTACCGCCGGTGGCCGGTGCTTTATGTTTCGTTGCACGTCACACGCGGCCCCAGGAACGAATATCACCTTCCACGTGTATTATACAATACGTATCTCTCGATAGCGTTACAATTTCGCAGGCGGCCAATACACGTTCGATATCATACGAATCCGTCTGCAAAGTTCGACAGCCCGTCGTGGCCGGAATTTTATTCACAGAACGATACGACAGATCGTGTCGATATTTACCGTCGCGCGAATATACTCGTGAAATGCTCACATCCCCTGGCGGAACCGCGTTAACTGCTATTTTCGTTTTGCTGAACACTCTATGGATTGCCAAAGTGTAGTTCGCGGTGTTAGAATGTTCTATATTATTTATGCTGAATATACGTTTACTATAGGAGTACGACATTTACGGAGGGTTGAATTATATTCAAATTGAGAAGTTTTTAAGGGTTGTTCGATTAGGCATTTATTTATTGAATTAGGAAATAATTAATGGGGCATTTGATATTCTTCTTGTTAGTATTATTAGCGAGCATTATTTGGAAGCTTTGCAATAAAAGTATCTTTTATATTAGAAATTCTTTTTAAATCGTCTTTACTTGGCTACGGATTTTTAAAGCCTTCGCTCCGTTGTCGACTTTTAAAAACATTTGAAATATTTCATTCCAAGGATTGAAACTGTTCGAAGAGCAGTCGCCAGTTATTTTCTTTGATACAGAAATCGTTGTCTTCTTCGCTGTTAAACGAACTTCAGGTAATGGCAATTTCATTAAAATTCCAAATAACGAAGCGGAAATTATATTTTCATCCCCGCTTCGAGTACCGGCGCAATGAACACTCTGTTGAACTTGTTTCATTCCGAGACTTTAACGCGACAATTAGACCCGAGCACGGTGCACAAAGTTCAAAGCGCGAACGTCGACGCAACGGGAGTAAAAATAAAGGAAACAAAAATAATAATACTAGAAAATAAAACAGCGAGAAACAATGCGGGGGAAATAGTAGGGGAATTAATAAACGCCCGTTCTTTCCATAGATTTCTCTGTACCGAGCACGGGGGATGAACGTCGAAACTCTGAGGTCCGGTTCTCAAATTGCATTCTAGACAAATCCAATTTTTGCCCGAACAAAACTAACGTGCGAGCAGAGAACGGTGCGGATCATTTTCCCTCTTACAACACGCAGCTGTCGGTAATTGTTCCAGCCACGCTGGATACTTGATTATTGCAGCAACGTATGAAGTATCGAAGCAGCCCCCCATAGAAGGGATGCCCGCGATGTAAAACGTTTGGCCGCCGCCCCGTGAATAAAAGCGCACGAGCAAACTTTCTGTTTGTTTATTTCGTTCGATTCCAAACGGCTACAAACCGAGGGAAATATAACGAAAAAATGATTAAAAACGAAATGTGACTAGGCTTCGTGAAGCATGAAAAATGATTTTCATCGAATATTCCCAATATTCGTTTCGTTAAATATATTCCTATTGAAATCTGTTCCCCTATTACAATATAAATGCTCATGCATTCTTGGACGCAGTGGACACTATAATGGTAACTGGAAAATGATCGAAATCGGCATTAGAATTATTTTAAAGCCCCGGTTCCAGGCTCGTGGCAACACCTTCGTAGCGCGACTCTTCGCGGGGAGCGAATCGACATTAATTCGAAACTATAAAGGGAACGCGTCGATGGCCGACACGTAGGCGCGAACAAACTGGCACCGGGGCTTGTTTACAAACGAGCTTGTAAATTGCTTTAACGAACCACTCGTCCGCGCGAGAAATGGCCTGCTGATAGCCGTGGATAAACCGTCCGCCGCTTTTGGCCGTGTTGCTTGAAAACATTAGAACCCGCGCATCGATTTTCACGCGGCGCATGTTAATCGCCCCCAGCCACTGTCCACTGCCGTGTATTTTCGACACGTGAACTCGCCTATCGCCGGAAGAATTTGGTGGAATGGTTGTTGCTGTTCGATGTCTATTTATTTATTTATCCCCTTTATTTTTCATCGGTCGGGGCGCGGGTGAAAATTTACCGCGAAGCTTAACGCCATTTTATTACGCGAACGGCAATTTGGTGAAAAATAAACGCTGGTGAAATTGGTTCATTGTTCGACGATTTTGGTACTCGTGTAACAGTTGTATAGTCTTTTTATGATACCGGAGAGTATTACTTTGTATGCTTTTTTAGGAGCATACAGGGTTTAGTAGAATTATATTTTATGTACAGTATGTTATTATCGTAATGTGTTAATTAAGATGATAATTGCTGGATTATTTTGATCGTTGCTTGGCTATTAACATATATTGTGAATAAAACGCGTTTTTGTACAGTGTGAAATCCAAATGAATTTATATTGCATTGTGATCATGACGATATACTTTGTTTAATAAATATTGCACCGTTCGGATATAGATGTAAGACCGATGGGAAATATGAATTGAATCAGATGCCAAATAAAATATATTTTGATGAAATATCTGATTAAAATTTGGTTCGACCAACAGGGACCAGAGGATAGGTGTACTTTGCAGTTTTAGTTAGGCAAACAGTAGGCAAATATGAATGAATTTCGGTATCAGTTCGATCGTGCGAGAGATATTCGATTGTACGAGCGCTGATTAAACGAAACATTGATTGCTCTTATTTGACAGCCAGCAAATATATTGCACGGAAGCAGCCCGGTCAATATTTGACAAAACAATGAAAATAACGTTCGACCATAAACGATTACAAGTGTCCGTGAATATTGAACGTCACTCGGCTGGCGTACGGAATTATCGACAGGTCGATCAATTAACGAGTCTACGAATTAATTATGACTTGGATTAGTGAACCAGGATTCATTACAACAATTTTAGCGGATATTGATCACGAACGATGTCAAATTCAATTTTGTGCTGCAATGATTGCTGCATTCTGCTATTGGTGCCCAGAAATTGGAACAGTGTACAAATCAGCAAGATTAAATATAAATTATTAAATACCAAATTGAACACGTAAACTGAACTAAACGCTTAATTAAAATTGGAGCAACAATAGAATTATATTTGTACATTATTGCCAAACATTAAAACAATTATTGAATATTTTAAATAAATGATTGCCAACTTTTAATCTCCAAGATAAGGCGAGACGTTAAAGTACAAAATTCCACCACACTCGAGGTCGGCACCACGAAAATCACACCGAAATTCGAAATGAAACAAATCCGATTTTCTTCTCTTTTTTTTCCTCCGCGCGCGCTTTCCTCTCGAAATTTGCAGTCCCGTATTATTTTCCGCTTCTGTCGCGGGTCAAAACGAGCGCAAAAAGCTTCAACTCGTTTCGCCGGGGAGGAGGATGCTATTTGCACGGACACGCGAAATTGCGCGCACAAGTGTAATTAAAATCCAATCAACGTTCGACATTTATCAGGGGCCAGTTTAAATATTTTACTCGCCAAGCGCGTATCGACGCATCAAAAGTGTGCTTAACGCAAATCGACGAGCTTATCAATTCCATATTACCCGCGGAACGCATTCAACGATTTTCAAAACCTCTGTACTTTCTACCCCCACTCCCCTTCCTTCTATGCTGTACACTCGTGTGCATGAATATATCTACCGTGTGTGTGCGTGTGCGTGCATGTGTTCCACCCTGTGGTAGAGGATACGATCTCGCGAAGCGTATCGATTTCCCTCGAATAAAAGCAATTAACGTTTCGACGCATTCGTTTCTTCATGCGCGATCGAACCAACCGAATTACACGGAAAACCGTGCGTGCACCGCCGATTTTATTCGGTCCATCGGCAAGCGGCGGGACTATTTCATATACGGGGTGGTCTGCAAAGAGGGTCAATAGTTTCTGGACGCGCCAGTATTCATTGAATTAAGGGACGAAATTGTGAATTTTTGGAACACCTTTAAACTCGTATTTCGAGGCGAAAAAATCTAAATCTGTGTACAAAACATTACAATAAAATTGTCCTAATCCTGAATCACGATTTTGGTTATACGACAGAATAATTATAAAAGAAACTGTAATGCAATTTTAATATCCAGAATAAAACATCGATATTTCACAACTGATTACACTTATCTGTTTCAATGAAGATTTCCGATAACCAACTTTGCGCGTGAAATAGTGCATGCGAGCGCATGCATCAAATCGTGTCCAAACACCAGGAACAAGAATTTGCTTTAAACCAAACACCCATCTCGTCGTCCATTTCCATCGAGCTTAATTATTATGAAATCCTCGCCGGCGGAACATTTTCTGCTCGCGTTTTAATAAACACCGCGCCGCGTACGGAAATAATTTGACCCTCTTTCCAGGCCGCTCTGTATACCTATGTACGCGTGCACATCGTATCAGAAAGAAAGCTCGGTGATAACCGGTTCGCCGTGTAATTGCAGTGTCCATTAATTATCGGCGTGGCGCGCGACTTGTCCGCGCGCGTGCACCTTCATTAGTGGCGACGACAAACGTCGCGGAACGTTTTATGGTGTCGTTTATGATAGAACGAACCGCGTCATCGGGACTCTATAATTTATTCAGCAGGTCGGGGGCGATTTGGAAAAAGCTGATCCCGGCCGAGGGAAGCAGGTAGACGTGATCGATCAAAGGGATGATATTTTTTAGGCTCTACACGGCAGACCGTGACTGTGGTCGCAGAGGTTGATACAGTGGAGATGAAAAGTGGATTTCCATGGTGTCCCGTGTAATTTGTGCGAATATTACGCGGCTGTTTGCAAATTTACGAGCGTTTCGTGCGGCGTTTCATTTAAATTTCTACGACGCTGTCTAAATGCAAATAGTCTTAATGCGCAGGTCGGATTGCTTGGTTTGTTTCTTAGTGTGTCGCTGATAATTGCAGACCACCGGGCTGGAAATCTTTTTTGCGTCTTCGTTGTTTTTTCTGTTTTGTTGGTTATTGAAAGCTGATAGACAGGCGGACGAAGTCGAGCGCGAGACGCAAGAGTTTAGGGAAATTAAATCGTTCGCCGAGTTCGTTCGAATTGCTTCGAGCGTTATCTAAATGCTAATTTTAATTAACTGTTGATACGACAGTATTAATATATAGTGTCGGGCAGAAAAATCGAGATGGAAAACAGATTTCAATTACTGATACCATTAATATGCCGAGCGTATCGTTGAGGTGTAAAAAAATGGTCAAGAAAGTTTCGAGTTAATGTGGATAATTTGACGATGGTTATCTGAGAAACTCCAGGCTCCCACGATTGAGTCAACAGAATCGTTAATCAAAAGTCCTACGTATTAAAGTGATTAAATTTTATTTTTTCTATACAAAAATCCAGCAACCATTTTCCTTGCATTAATGCGACCATAATTATTATATCGATTAAATTTTAATATATTTATATCAAATCGAACAGCAAATTAGACACACAATAATACTTCCTTCTGCCGAACAAACTCACCGAATAGAATAATTTTGCAACCGCCGCGATTTCGCTTAAACAACTTCATTAATTGCTCCCGGGATTCAAACAAAGAGTCGGCCGAATAACTATTAAACGTTCCCCTGGATAAATTCGCAGAAACGCTCCAAGAATCTCGCGGAAACTAGAAGACACAGATTTTCCGACCCTCGAGACTCGAATTAATAGGAGCAGTTTCGAGTTAGCCATCGAGGATAACAGAGCCAGTCGCGACGACTTAAAAACTCCTTACCTACTGTTAGCGCAAACTTTGCCCCCTTCCGGAATGCAATTCTTCAACGTCGACGGGCACGCGATGGGCCGAGAAAATTCAACGAACTTCCCTCCAAGCCTGAGCATTTTCGAGCGGAAGGCTGATCTAACTTCCGTTCACGTGCGTTCCGCTCAATAATTGATAAGATTATCGAGAAATATCCATTAAAAATGTATCCTCTCTTACGAAGAGTCATCGTATCCTCATGGGTTGGATTATCTTTAAGTAATTTCATTGAAATTTCAAAAATGCACACGTACGTTTTGATAATTATAATAACACACATATGTCCGTGATCCAATCGATGAAAATTAGACACATGTAAAACTTCTAATAGAACCATGGGAACCTCGAGGTGTGTATTACGAATCGAATATGGATTGATATATGTACAATAAAAATCAATGGGCGAAATGCTCCCGGGGAGGCCTGCGGTCGACTGTCAACCCTTCATCGTCAGTTCTTCTCAATTAATTTGACGATTCTGGCGAGCTGCCGCGAAAATGCCGACGCCAATGCAGGCAATTAAGACCGGCTCGTAAAACGCAGACCCGTTCGACTTCGCTGACCCATTTCATCCGCGGACGTCTGCCGTCAAGTGTCCGCGAGAACTACCCCTTCGCCTACGTTTTCTATCGAGCTGAAAGGCCCGAAAATAGGGACCGGTATTATATCTATATAGCGTGCTGTGCGAACGCGTCCAAAGTACTGAAGTCGTAAAACGAGACTATATAAGACGGAGCATTTCGAAGCGGGACTGGTCTAAGTAAATGCGCTATGAATAAGTAAGACGGTAGGTTCCCCACAGCTGGCCCCTCTTCGAGTTTTCCCAGGGGATTCGATAATTGAACGATATCTGATGCACGCGGGACAGTAAAGGACAAGACGGCGTCGAGAACCACGAGCTGTATCGACGCTCGATCGAAGAGGAGCTTTGGGGGTGACGAAATTTTCGAAGCGCGATAACGTCGACTCACTGCGGACCTATTGTAGGGGCATTTCGACGATATCAGATAATATCGAAGATTCTGTGACAGAGCTTGGATCATTGGCTATTGATATTTACCGTGCATGGCTTTTCGGGCTGGAGATAGGAGGATCGGTGATTCGGGAGATTTGAAATGGGGGAACGAGTGATTGAGTCGTGTGGAGGAAATATGTTCTTGAGATAGTGTTTTACTGCCGCATGGGGTGCTTTAAGACTGACGCGTGATGGAATTATGTTGCGGGACATTTGATTTATCGTTTTCAACTGTGCGCGATAGATACTGTGGAATTTCAATGTAGATATTGTTTAGTGTGTATCAGTGGGGAAAGTGAAAACGATGTTCTTATAATACTGTTCGTCAATACCAGTGTAACGAAATGATATCAATTAATGCGCCTCTCAATATCAGACTTAATAGTAGCTATTCTACACAACATTTTTCAACAATTGATATCATATTAAATCATACATATAACAACGACCACAAAATATCTTTTTTATTTACAAAGAGTTTACATCCATATTTATACACCATTACTTCAATTATTTATAACAAATTCCACCATGGGCAATCGAACAATGTGTCCAAGTGTTCGCACGTAATAGCTCCCCGATTCCAATAAACCCTCCACTGTTTCCTACCTCGAGGACATTTTAATTCACAACCGGTACCGTGGCAAAGGGGGTTAATTAGAAACTCGTCAACCACCGCAACACTTGGAGAGCCCCGTCCCCCGTTCGCCCGAGTCCATTCGAGATAATCGAGCAACGAACACCGTGGCGCATCCTTCGACGAGCCGCAGATACACTTTCCTGTCGCATTAGCGGCCAGATACAATGGCGACGCGGCATAATCACGGGACGGGGCAACAATGAGCATTAAATCATTAAGCCTGCCGGACACGCGACCGTGACAATAGAAATTCCCGTGGAACCCAGGGCCCCGTCATTCCGGCTATTATTCAGCCGCGTGCCTCTGCCCTTGTTTATCCCGCGGCAACGATGTTTGCCCCGCGGATTTGACGGCGACGTCGCGTTATCGAGGGACTCCTTCGACTTCGGCTTCTACGGGGACACGACTCGTTTCATCGTCATTAGCCACGGGATACGCGTGCGCCCACGTGGATCGAGCCCCCACGCGTTTTCCCTTTTCGCGTCCGCGACGAGCGAAGTGGCAGGCGAGTCCTTTATATCGGCGGATGCAATTATGGAATAAAGGCTGGCGATGCCACCGTACGCGAAATTAAATCCATTGTGATCCGTGATCGCGGCGTCGACATTCTGTGAAGTAATTTGCATCGGGCCGCGTGTAGGAGATCGGCAGGCACGACGGCGACAGCGAGGAGGAACGCCGATATTCGTTTTGATACGCGAGGTTGTTTTCATTCGTGGTGATGCGAATGAAGGAGTTGCTATGTACTCTTTCAGGCGTTCGTGAATTAATATGGATCGTATGTAGGAATAGAGATGAGTACGATTTGGAAATTGAACGATTTTGTATGTAAGGTAAGTTATTGGGGTAAAATAATTATAGTAGGTATAGGGTGCAAAGCAGATGAGTTTAATTTTTCCTATGTTCATGACCGGTTAATAATAATGCGATTCTATACTGTTGATAAATATTGCTGCACGAAGTATGGTTCACATAAATGTTTGTTAAATTTGCTTGAATTGTAAATTGTGGGGCTGGTGTATATTCCCCAAGGATATACTGCTCGTACTTTGGTAATTTTGCGGGCGGGAAATTGGAGCACGGTATGGTGTTCGAGTTTGGAGTGAATAAGACTGTATCCACGTGGAAGATGCTACAGGACAGTTTTAATATCGAAGAAGCAACTTCGTATGAATTTTAGATGAGTTTTGTTCAGGTTGTTGCTATTCGGAGAAGGATTACGAAAGTTTCGAAACACCGAAATGGCCCGTTTCGAATTTCATTGCGCCAGATGCAGCCGCGGGAACATAAAAACTTATACGTATTTCCCCGCGAAAAATTGTGAATTACGCTGGCATCAAAGTTGGGCTAAAAAAAAGAGAGATTTCTTTGCGCAGCTAGTTACAAAGTACTGTACACTTGCGTGAGGACCGTGAAATTGTAACTCCCGAATTTTCTCAGCACCAAAATTATAATTCGTCCAAGAAAAGAAGGTAGCAATATTTGTTCGCCAAACAATGATTGCATTATAATATAAGTATGTACAAAAATTTGCAAAATAATTCGTTACCATGGTTTCATTTCAATAGAGACAAAAAATCAAAATTCCATTGATCACCACGCGTCAAACGTTCTCATAGAAAATCCCGCAAAAATAAGCTTCTCATGCGCCATAAATCTCCCATCATCTGAATCTTCCATTATCTACGCCAGCCCGCGGAAACGGCACGCCACAAAAGACGAGCGTGTCGAAAAATGCAGTTGTCAGTCGTGCGATACATTTCCTCTAGACAAGTATAATTCAAAGAGGGGCGACGGGCAAAAAAACAAAACGGAAGAACGCAGCACGAAGATACAGGAAGAATAGACAGAGAGGGAAGGTAATCTTGGCATCGAGCCATCCCGAGGAGAACAGATGAGGACAACAAAAAATATAGAAAAAGGGTTGAGCGGTCGATCATCGGGGAAACTGGAAATATTTCGACGACTGGAAGAAGCTTGCCAGCTAAATAAAATTCCTCGGATAATTGTCCTCGCGTTCGTTGGAGGGAGGTCGACCATTAATTCCTTTCTGTGACCGTGGTGTCTCAACATCCTGGGATCATTCCACGTGCGCCTTCCTTCGAGGCCCCTTTTCATTTCTTCCTTTCGTTTTTTCTTTCTCTCTCTCCCTCGACCATCCGTCGCGACTTCTCTTTTTTGCGCGTCTTTATACGCGTGCCTTCTTCAAGAGACGCGAAGAGTGCCTCGACTTACGAGCGACCAGAGGGCCAAGGTATTTATACAACCGCCCACGCGGTCACACTCGCGACCCTGCTTCATTCAGTTCTTCAGTCGAAACGATAATCGAGCGTACGGACGATTTTTACGCCATTGGGGCCATCGACGATTCGCCACGCACAGGGATCCTTCGTTTTATTCTTCTTCTTTGGTTTTTTCCAAGATGAGATCCCGACGGGTGGCTTACTTTTATTGCTTCCGGTTGCTCGTTTCGCTCGTGTTTATTTCGAGTGGGAAGCAATCGAACGACTTCTAAGAGTATTGGGTAACGGTCGTCGCATTTTCCATAATTTTATTGCAGGTTATTCAGTTAATTCGATATTCCATTTAAGAATAGTTAAAGTGTCCATAGGTATATTTCATTTTTAACAAATCCTCATAAAAGTTAACGCTCTTAATTTTACCATTAATCACCTAATCACATTCAATAATTAATAACCTCGTTAGCGTACCCTCTAAACGTAAGCAACACCAGATGCCACAGCACAGCGCGTATCTCCTTTAATTTTTCCAATAAACAGCGCCCTGTAAAAACCATCTTCCTTCTCTTCTACAGCAATCTTTCGGGCAGCCGCAATTTATCCCAAACGACCGCCACCCAAAATGAAGAAGAAAGGAATGAGGACGCGGTGGACAGAGGGAAGAAAAGGAGAAAAGAGTAAAATAAATTTTCCACGGGGCGACATCGACAGCGTGATACGTTGGTCCACGTTCGAGGAACCGGTGGCGTTCGACTTTTATTAGACGCGAGACGATCCACTGGCCGGGTAACCGGTTGAATTGCCGTCCGTGGAGAATACCCGATGGGTTTTGTCTCCCCTGCTCGACCGTAAAACCACTGTCGTCGGCGTAATTAAAAATCTAGCCGGGCAAACAGCCGGGCCGCCTGGATCGACTGCATCGAATCGACTGGGCTCGATCGACTACGACGACAAACAATGCTTTTCACCGTGCTGTGCAGTGGTCGCAGCAATTAAGCTGGAATATTGCCGCGATACGAACCAGCGGGGAATTAGTCGGATATCCAAGTTACGATTTGCCGAAATTGGGACGAACGTGTCGTTTCGATCCCTTTTTCTTCGCTCTTTTTTCCTTAGCACGGGCATAGGATTAGGTGGAACTGTAAGGCGTCGATTGGTCACCGTTTCGAGTTCAGAGAGAGCGGATATTGAATTTTTAGGGTTCGATTTGCGTCACTTTCGACGCTGTTACCTACTTATTTTATTATTATCGCGATTTGAATTATTGTCGGTAGGATTGATTGCTCATGCTTGTTACAATAATTATTTTTAATATCATTATTATTATTGCCAAGGAGGTAAAGTTGTTTTAACATTCCTTGGATCACATAAAACATCCACTGTAAAAAAATGTCTTCGTTGAATCACGGGTCAACCCGAACCCTAATTCCCTACCAACCCTCGGATATTCGCGAGGCTGGCACCCCCGTGTTTACCAACCAGCCTGTTTACCCAATTTCCAAACTCGTATTTTCGAATTTTCCCGGCTCCAACGCGGACAAAAGCGCGTATCCCTGGCCAAACACAATCATTAATTCACGAAACGAAGAATACGCCCATTAAATATCCATCGGGCTATTCTCGCGTAGGTTCCGGCCTCTACCCACAGAAAGTCTCTTTTCTCTTGACGTCCCATGAATTTCGTACGGTAACGTCGCGAGTCCACTCGAACCCCTTTTTCGCCTTATGAATCCTTAATAATCGCTTTCTGCCGACAATAGCCCCGTTCGAAATCTCCATACCGTCGATCCTCATATCGTGACTGAAAAAGGTTTCACGTTGCAAACGAACAAAACTTTTAATCGCTCCAATTACGAGGCGCTTATTTGTCTTCCACTTTTCTCCCAGTTGGAAATATATGTATGCGCCACTAGATGGAAAAGTATCTACGTCGTTTCCGAATGCCTTCATTCATTACCAATCGCAGGAGGATAAAGTTCGAAGCCCGAGGAAGATCGTGTCATTTCAAGGATGCTGGACTTCCTCGACGAACCGAGGGCCGCCAGGAACGTTGTGCTTCGGTAATGATCCGTTAAACCAGCCATGTAATGTTTTAACGTCGCGTGAACACTGTCTGATGGGTTATTAACGACTGCTGAGCTGCTTGCTAAGTTTAGATCGTTAGTCATGCAGCATTCTAAAGTGCAGTCTTTTACGGATAAACGTCCTATTGTCCTCGGCTGTTTCGCGCCCTTAAACGAGGACTAAAAGTTCCGTTGCTTCGACATTATAATTATAAATACACTTTCGGAGGCTGACAATATTCTGTAGTAACAAATATACCATATAACAGATTGAAACAGACTTCCGATATTAACTTTGATTTAAAATTATAATAACCAAAGAAACTCATAGTACCGTGAAACCCCGTTCTGCCAGCATCGCGAAAATTTTCTATCTTGAAACCTCCCTTTCTCTCCACTCGTCACTGTTCCTCTCTCTCTCAGCCGTCAACGGGACAGGCGTGAATGATATTCTGAAAAGCGGTTCCAAACGGGAGAGGGTGCAAAGACGGCCGGCGGATCGTGACGTCGGTGAATTACGTTGAAGAGCCGGCTGAATGACAGCATTTATCCGCTTGTAAGCCAGAGGGACGCCCGCGGATGCGGAATAACCAGCCGGATAAACGCGTATGCGGTACCTGCTGAAATTTCTCCTCGCCGTTTTAGCGCGATTGCACGTGGAAAATAGAGCAAAATACACGGGCACGCTCTAAGTGGATTATAACAAATTACGCGTATTAAAGGCCGGCCCACGCCAAATCCTCATTGATTCCATTGCAGCTCCGGACGTTGTACGAGAGTGTACATACAGCCATTCTCCTTTGGGACAATGGAATAACCGTGGACAATCTATGGAGTTGAGATAATAACATGGGAAAATACAGTGCTCCATTCAGAGAGCCTGATATTGGTGGTTCTTTGGCGTCCTTATCATAAGGGTTGCTATCGAAGGGGTCACTGAAATAACAAAAAGGGGAACATATAGAATACTGCCTAGATTAAAGTCACAATGGGGATGAAAGTGCATTTCTGCTTTGAGATTATTCAGAAATTATCATATTTTTCGAAGCACGATGAATTTCGTTCGACGTTTGCAAGGGGAAGGCTTCGAATTGTTTAAAAAATGGCCAAAGTTTCCAGCCAACGATGATTCGTTCGAAAGTCCGAAATTATTCGGCACGCGAATCCTTGGAATATAAAATCCTTAAGAGGACCTCTATATTTTTCTGCACACCCTCGCCGAAAATTCCGACCCTCGCGAATATTTAAAAAGTCATCCATCACCCGAATCGCAGCAAATTGTTCAAGGATAATGCCGACGAAATCTCCTCCATTCTTCCAGCCATCCCAACCCTTCGATCGACCGAAATTCCATCGCATTCGAACGCAACATCGGAACAGGCGTTTCCCATCAGAAGGATCTCGCGCCTCTCCACCAGCCAGTCATTATTCCTCGTGTATGCATGATTCGAAACGGTGCGCGTATAGGTGGGCCCGGATGAATAATTCTCGGTAAGTGTCGAAACATTTATCGAGCGTGAAAATATGTCGAACCGCGCGGGGTTTATTAGGCGGAACTAACGGACGGTTAATTGCGAGTAACGTGTTACTCGAGCGGCCGTGTCGATACGGCGATTTTATGCGTAATGACGACGATCATTTATGGAAAATAGCCCGGCGACACCCGACGTTATCTCGTCGCGCGATTACGTCCAACGTGGATCGTGTCCCGTTTACAGCAAGAGAAAAGACGCTCGCGTGTCGTCCATGCGACTGTCCGTTCGACTTCCAGATCGTTAAGCTACTTCGACTCTATCGTTCCTATCGTACTTTCGGACTAATTTCAATTTCCAGGAATAATATCGTCCCGTTTAACTGGTTACTCCTTCGCCGGCTGCGTACTCGTGCAGATAGAAGTTTCCTAGTGAAAAGACGTTTTTATGCCGCGCAGTCACGGCATATTTGGGTCGTAAAAAATTATGTACGCCGGCTGGATATTCTGCAGATACGATGGGGACAAGTATCGGTGTTGGATTTATGGAATATTTATAGTAGACTGCTTTCTGCTTTTAATAAAAGGTAGGTTTACATTTTTCGTTTCATGTGTTAGAACATACTCGGTTAGAGTACACTGTACACTTATTTTTAGTTTAAATTATTACCCGTATTATATATTACAGGTAGACGATAAGTAGTACTAAAATATTTTATTTTATTTAAAATGTCAATGTTAATTCAAGCAGATTTTTCACGATACCTAGCGAAAACGGTGTACCATAACTGTTACCAGTATTATATAATACTGCACTTTACAATTGTATCATATAATAATAGATACTTCCGCTGAACGTAAATCTACTAGCAATAACTAACCGACGATTCACGAACGCAACTCTACGTATCGTTTTTCAGTGCAGGTCAAAGGAATTGCGTTCAGAATAATTTAGCCGATTCCCAGCATTCCACGAAACCAATATATATAGCCGCTGAAGACGATGCGGGCGGAGAATCGTTGTTGTAAGCCGCTTAGCGATTTAACGCGGGAACACGCATTCGGAAGTGGCGAGGGCCCTGTACCAGATCATAATGCGATTAGACTCGTGTTTTCTCCGGGATGTTCACGCGACCAAGCCGGTGCCCGTCCGAAAAATACGTTCTACACGAGCCAAGCAGCGCTGTATCAAAAGTTATCAAACCGCGCAATTTATGGCTCCTCCTTTGGCGTTGCTTCTGTTGGCCGTGGACTCTTTCCAAGATTCAACAAGTACCCCGATGCCGTGATAAAGCAGCGACACGATGTTCGTCCAAACGAGACTCCCCTGTTTCTCTATGGAACACCTTTCTCTGTTTCGCTTCCGCTCTTTCAACGCTTCCTACATCGGCGTTTCGACGATTTCCATCTGTGCCAATGAGGGAAAATTCGAACTCGTCGCTCGCACTTTTTTTGTATAAAGAAAATTCTTTTTATTATAAAACAGAAAAGATTTTCCTTAGGCAGATGCAAATGTCCTTCGCCCCGATCGGAACATGGAATAAGTGGCTACACGCATGCATCCTCACCGTACTAAATTGTTTCCTTATACGTTTATTACCATCGTCGAAAATGTTTACCTCTGCCCACGACGCGAAAATGGAAAAGTAGGGCGAATCAATCGGATGTTTCCAGAACGGGCCATCGCTACTGGTAACCGTGGCATTAACAAATATGTTAAACGGCGAAACACGAGTCGCCAGTGTAATTGCTCGCGAAGAGAAATGGCCAGTGACAAGGCGAAGAGTAAAGTAAATACACGCCGTCTGTTCGTTCAAACAGCCCGGACCGGCTGCCTCGTCAAACAGCCAAGACATGGACTACTTTGTATAAATACTACTGAACGGCGTGTTACAGAATTCATCGTTGGCTAATCTGTTTGCGTTACATTGTTTTAGTTCACGCCAGCCACGTGTTTGCACGGGAAGGTTTTTAGTCGCTTGCTCTCTGGGGCCGGTTGTTGCTTGTCCCTCTCGATAGCGAACGCTCGTCCCCATCGTGTTCTGTTTGATCTTGTTTTGCCGCCATTAATGGTAGGAAATTGTAAGCGCTGCGAACACTTCTTCGGCATGCGATGCTTCCTCGTGTAATTGGAGTTTTTCAGGCAACACACCGTGGTTCGTGTGTTTTATGGCTGATGATAGGCGGTGTCAAAGGATTAACGATGCCGGATAATCGGGAAAAGCGTGTTCAAGAGTGGGTGTAAAAATCGTGTCGCTTATTATCAAGTAGACCGTGTGGAATTGCCAAATTTTTTTTTAATTTTTCTGGTTCTGTTACATGGGAAACTTTCAGGGCTTTTATTAACACTGTTGGTTTATTGAAATAAGAATATAAGAAATAAGAATAGTAATGATAATAGTAATAGCACCATCGATTATTTTAATATAGATCGTACGAATTTTTTTATATATTTTCTGGTATAAAATTGCAAGAATGTAAAGGGAGAGTAATTTTGTATTAACAGGATTAATTGCAATTCAGAAAAATAATTCTAAAAATAGTTTGAAAGTGATTTGAAATATAATACATCGTCCCCGCCGAAAAGAGAGAAAGGAACCTATAGCGTGACTAGAATTGAAATCTTACACCATTCGTCCTCTAAAGTAGCAACTCATACCTCGCGTACTTTCCCCATTCTCGCGAGAATGTAATTTCACTTTCACCCCTTTCGGGACGCAAAAAAGGGCCAGGTATGCAAGAAACTTGTCGGGGCGACCCCTGCCCAAAAGTCGAAGGATAGAGTAACAATTTTCTACACACCCTTAACTGCGACGAGGGGTTAATGAACTTACCGCAATCAACGTTGCATTTACCTAAAACCTGCTGGCCCGCCGCGGCAATTATCGATCCGTCGTTCCTATGAAATTACTTCCCGAACAAGAAAAGGATAATTTCGCCAAATTGAATCCCGCACAGGAGGTACTATCGATCAGAGGGTGCACGGGGGTGGGTAGCCACCCCTTGGCGCGTCGAGACACGCGAACGAACACATGGCAATTTATTGCAATCAGTGCCCCGTGCAGGCGACTCGTTCGAAGAAAAAGGTGGTGCACAAGCAGACGCACAGTGCGTGTACTTTTATTACGGTTGCGAGTGGGTGGACTCACCACCGTATACGGAGAGAACATGCACCGTGCGGAGAGAAGATCGTGTGGAAAATTAACCCTTATTTTATGGGTAATCGATTTTGATGGCGGAGAATTAGCAGCTGACGTACGAATATATTGACTCGTACTACTTGATCATATGTCTGACTGTTCCGTACATCCTAGGTTGGCATATACTACTTAATATATCTATCTATTACCCATTTTAGTTGTTATTTCAGATTCAAATTTTAAAATATCGTAATTGTGGCAGCGAATCCTTTTGTGATTTAGAAATTTATTTAATGTGATTCTTTTTTTAATGAGAAATAATTCTCCAAGGCAAATTGTATCCCTTCGGTCAACAATTATTCGAGAGAATAGTACATTAAAGTTTGCAAAGTATTGGTATATTATTTTATGCGAAACCATTGAATGGAAGAAATTAATCTACATTTTGAATAATTGGAGAATGAATAGGAGGAAGGAAAAATTGTTCAGAGTTTTACAGTAAAAAAAAGAAACGAAAGGAAGAGGTAGTAGTTACATTACTCGAGAAGAATCAATTTAATCGTAATAAAAAAGGTCCAAGAAGGAGGAGGGTATCGAATGGGCAGTGTTCCAGGGATTCCCCTCAAGGGAGAATTCATTTCCCCAAAATGGTATCAAAAAGATATCAAGGAATGGCAAAAAAGGAGTAAGAATGCATAATCGATTAACCCCAAATGGAATGGAGCGGTTCTTGTTATGTATCTAGGCTGATGTCAATTTCAGTCTGATAAAAAAAGTTGGCGAACAAAGGGGGTGTCGAATGAGGGCTGAATGAATATTTATCTCCCGGGAAGAGCATTCTAAAAATTATCTTGCAGAAGCGTCAGGCTGCCGAGAAACGTGTCTCCCTCGAACACTGCTGCATAATTAAGATCAGACCACATTTACCTTGCAAACCAAACAATGAGTAATTATTCAGTTACCCTCACCTACTTACAACTGAATCTAATCATTTCATATTTCACAGTGCCTTTATACCTGTATAATCTCAACAAGTGGATCCCGCTTATGTAGTGCCCCATAATCATATTAAAAACTCTGGTTCTTTTGTATTCCGGTACAATTCGAACTCACGCATTTCACGCCAATCGATTCGTCAAAGGAAACACGCGATGAGAGCAAGAAACGAACGTCGCGTCGTTCAGTCGTCCACCCTACGAGAAACATTAAAAGACGCTACCCACCCACACTCTTCTTCCAAGAACACCCCGCGTAATCTTTTCTCCTTTAATTACACGTTCTCCATCCCGCCGTTGTCGAACGCGTAACTAGCGTAACGAGTTCTGGGTGCAGCCGCGAGAAACGGGACGGGAAGGGAAAGAAAGGAACTCTAACGGCTGTGGGGGCGGAAGGGAGGGTGTGGTGGCGGCGAAGGGTGGGAACAGAGAAGTTGCATTTTAGTTTATTCATATTCAAGCGGCCGGAGAAATCCGCCGGTGGGATCGAGCCATCCGCAGAGGATTTTCCGCGTTTGCAAATTGCGAGGCTGCAGCTGCAATGCGGCTATCACAGAGGGGAGGGAGGGGGTTTGAAACAGCCTTGGGGTGGTAGTGACGGGGGCCAAGGAGGGGGGTGGGGGTTCGTTAGAAGCCGTCAATTAACGCGAATCGAATTATGCCGGGTGTACTCGGCCTGCTCGGTCGCGCGGACACGCGCTCAGAAAGCGTTTCGTCTGGAAAATATCTTCGGTTACCTACCACTCTCCGCATCTTCCAACGTATCGTACGTGCGCGCCTGCACGTTTCATATTCCTGAGGAGAGTGGGAAGTTCCCGAAGGGTAGGTTCGAGAATACAGCAGAATCGAACGTAAGACAATGGGAACGATGATCGTGGCTCCTATGACAAATAAAAATCGACAGCATGCTTGAAGCGCAATTTTTAATTAAATATCCCGGCAATGCATCATCCTGCTACGTTCAATTTTAACAATCCTTCTCGCAAACAATTATTATCGTTCGCTGAACCGGGTTTTTCTTGATATTTCAAAAACCACCCCCAATTAAGGCGACCGAAAAATGTTCTTTTTCTCCATTACATTAGAAAAACAGATGTACTTTCGCACGCGTATAACATCACACGCACGGTATGCATAAAGCGTGCACTCTAAACTACTCAAGAAGTTCCTCGAACGTTTAACTAAATTAAAAACCACCCCTTCGATTAACTCCGATGTAAATACAATAGACCTCTCGAGAACCGTCCACGCGTCAAATGAGACGAAACCGCGTACCTTCCATCGCCCGTTCCACCCCCGCCTGCTAACCCCCTTGGAACGTTTGCTTTTTCTGTTTCCGCGCGAGCAATCGCTCGGAAGCTGGCTGCAGGAAGAGCAAGATAGAGCAAGGCAGGGGCGTGCGATCGAGGGAAGAAGGGGGTCAGGAAGGAAGGAAATCAAACGGGCACCCTTGTTGCTCGTCCCCGGGCTTCTACACGGAGACGCTTCATCGCGATGTTTGCTGTGAAAACACGTGCCTCCGTTCCGTCGACGCGGACGGAACGGAACTCACCAGGTAACGGCGAGAGGGGGTCGGTGGAACGTGGAGAATATTATATAGCGAGCACGCCTCGATACACCGCGTCACATTCCGTTTCCAACGTCGACGTCGCGACGCCTCGAAATTCTTCCACGCGCGTTCTGCCACGTTCTGCTCGAAACGACGAAGCCCCCAGACATCCCGATGCTTCGTCTGACTCCGCGTTGAACGTGCTCGAGACAGCTCTTCCATCCTATTTTAACGTCCCATCTCCTTCTTCGTCGCTCGAAGTACGATGCAGATAGTATTGTTGGTATCCCCGTGTATTTCGACACCTTTTCCACGCCTGTCAATTTTCTTTGCGCCGCTTAACTTGTACGACGTGTTCCCGCTGATGTCTGAGCTGTTTCGCCGGGTTCACCGGGGATGTTCCTTTCGTTGGATTAACCCCTTGCACCGCGGAGCAGCAACAGTGGTTTACCGTGAAACTGGGGATCCGATATATCGAAACTATTGTCAAATCGAGTATTATAATAATATTGGCCGACCTTTAGCCTTTGCAGAGCTTCCTCTTTCACGCCTCAGGCTGTCTCAGAACGAAGGCAAAGAATTCTCGTGTCTCTGACTATGAAGGAACAATCGCAATAATACTGGCACTCGATAAAAAAAATCATTCGAAAATCACCAATCGCTTCCGTTCGTGTCACCTGTCCATCGATCAATCTCCGCCATCAACGTCACCTGGACCGCTCTAATCACGTTGCCAAGCTGTCGAAAGCCTACGCCTGGCAAACTTCGCGCACGTTTCTCGTCTGCGTGCATACTTTGCATACCGAGAGACGGCCAGTCCATTTGATGTGGTCAGAACCAAAGCATCGCAGCTAACCACTCCACCCCCGTCGATCCTAACCCTTCGACGAGGGGCAGCGCAGGGGTGCAGGGGTAGGGTAGGGATCGTTGCGTTCAATTCAGCCTTACCGGTATCTTACAGCCATGGCCAGGCAGGATATTGCAGGCTGTAGGATGTTTGACTTGCACAAGTAAACCGCCGTCAACCGTACCCCGCACCCCCGGCCACCCCGTCGTTTCTCGTGTTCCTCTTCGATATCCACGTTCCGCAGTTCCTGCCAGGCGTGTTCTAATAAGGGATATTATACTGCATAGTAGGTAAGGGAACGAGTCAGCAAGCAGATGGGGAAGGCTGGCTACCGGGAGGGGCGAAACGAGAGGGGGACAACTTTGTCTTGGCACTGGCTGGCGCTACGCTAAATTGCGGCTTACCTAGCCTAATTAATTTCGGCAGATTTATATCTGTCGAGGCGAGACGCGTCGTTGGCAACGCGTCACTCCGACGTCGACCGCGCCTACTCCTCGACGCGACGTCCTTTTCTGCTTCTCGAGCGCCGATGCCACGGGGCGGACGGAGGTGGTTGGGGGGTGGAAAAGTGGTAGGGGCGGATGAGCCTCTTCGATGGAACACGGGTTTAGTGATTGAGGTAGCTGGGTGCTTGGGGATTAGGTCGCGGCACGGGGGGACGAGGGTGGAAAGAGTACGATGGATACTCTTATAATTAATTTTGCGAAATTGTCGGGGATGACGGTTGCTAAAACTTCGGTGAATTGCTTGTAAATTACTCGAGGATCTCGACGGGGCGACGATCTACGGGTTTGCGATGCGAGAGGATTTTTGTCCACTGGAAGTGTGGAAATTGTGAAATTTTACGAGCCGAGGAATTTTTAACCCGGGCAGAGAGCAGTCGAGATTGGTTATTTTTATTTAAGGTGTTCGGGAATTGTAATAATGAGTGACTCGTTGTTCGGGGATCTGAAACGTGATAATATAATTTCGGGCTGAAAGGGTCGATGGCAAACGTTTTAAATTACAATTTGCGCAACAGTGTGTAAATCGAAAAGCAAATTTCGCGGACAATACTCATGATGAACGGCTGGCAACGTCATTAATGGATCCCCTAATTGGACATTTTTCCGCGTGACGTCGCAGAGCGTAAAATCTGCGATTCGCCACTCGTCGCGCGATAATCAATCCAGAATTACAATTCGTTCGAACGAGCCTGATTCACAATCCTGTTCGTTTGCCGAAAATTTGGAGTTTCACGCCTAATTGACCCATGCCTTGCAGCCGTCGACACAGCTATTCGAATTTTATAGAGTTGGGCGCAATTAAGTCCGCCATGCATGCAGATACCATGGCGATTTTCCTGAATAACGATTCGACCCCGCGGTAAACGGTTTCGCAATGATCGAAAACGAAATTTAATTTCGAATCGATCATTGCCGTACGTAAAAAAGAAACAGAAACGTTGCTGACAAATTCTCCGCGCAGTTGGAAAGTAAGATTCGACAAGTCCGACGAAAAAGTCCAGGCAATGCAAGCTTTTTTTCCACGCTATTTATCGGAAATGAATGTCAGATGCTCCTTCTTCCTTTCGGTTTCCAGAAACTTTCCGTAATACTTTCCGCCATGGCTAGCTCTCGCAGGAAAATACTACTGCCGAGAATGAAAATTTGAGTGGAATTCCCTGTCTGTGGGATTTAATAGAGCATCTGAAATTTTAATATAGGACGCGAGGGGTGGAGTACGGATAAGTTCGTGGTAAGAATACTTTCTTATTAAACAGGGGAGAAGGCTAGAAACCGCGTGATAAGTAACAGTGCATTGCTCGTACCTCTCGCAAATATTAATTATTGCGGTTAGAAGTCTGCTAATATATTAATATAATAATATAGAATTATCTTCAATCGAAAATTGAAGCGAAATTCCACGAGTGAATGAACAAAATTTCCCACCAACTTCCTGCTAAAATATTATTTGAAATAATCGCGAACCCCCAATCGATGATAAAGAATTAAGATCCACGAAAATAGTTCGCCGACAAGTCTCAACCCTTCATCGGCTAATATCTCGATGGAGACCCGAGGGGCGTGTTGATTCATTCTCGTCACATTTCCACAGCAGCTTGGCGATATCCGTCCGAAATCAAATTCTATTCTCGATTTCCAGGGACGTGGCGGTGGCGAGCCGCGAGCTGAATCAGAACGGAAGAAATGGACGATAACGCAGTCCCGAATCCGAGGTGAAATAAATTGCGAGACCAACGTCCGAGTCGTGGAGGTTCGCGACGGAATATCGATTCGCAGCTGGCAGAAAGAAAAGACGTTTTTAACCGATATACGTGCGCACACGTGTATATGTACAGTAGACGACGGCTGGCTTTTGGATTCCCGTCGCGTCGACGGATGATACCGTTCACGGGACCGGAAGTCGATTCGATTCGAAGAGAAGGAGGGGAACGCCTTCCACGAGCTTCTCGCACGAGCGACCAAGAAATCGCGAGATAAGCATCGGGATACCGGCGTCGAAATGAGGGGATATTAGATCGGCCGGAAATATTTTTATGAGAGATTTCACGGAATTGTGCAGGCATTATGAACGGCTACGCCGCGTGAAAGCTTCATTTCGACGATCTTCGAAGGATGTTCTGTCCGATGGAGTGAGATTTTATAATGGACGTTTAATAAAATTGAATAAGTACAGTTGATTCGCTGTAATCGAATCTCGTTTCGCGAAACGAAACAGGCATATTTTCTATTGCGAAAGCAAAATGGAGAATTCAACAAGGGTGAAATTATTTGTTGCATAAATTCGATGAATCGAATTCCTAAAGAGGGGATTACAGTCTGATTACGGTCTGAATGAGAATTTCAGTACAATAAATATCCATCAGCTACTCATCAATTTTCAATTGGACTCTCGCAATATTCCTACCTGTGTCTTTGTCGTTAAAGGGGCCAAAGAGCCACTTTCTTTTAATCCCATAAATATTCGTGCCGCTCCATAGAACACAGAGATCACAGGGGCACAAATTTTCCGTTCACCTAGCGTTTTGTAACAACAGTGACTGGATTACTCTCTCGCCCCGTCTCACCCCTTTCCCATTACCATGGCAGACCTCACTCGAAGAAAAGGAACCACCATCCTTTCAAAGCTGGCACGTACACGCGTCGAGGAGGAGCCCAGGCGTTCTGTGATCTCGCGGATATGTTAAATTGATCGTGGACAATAAGAGAAGGCTCGTGCGCGCGCGCACGCGTATCCATGGTGGTTTCTTGCGTTCCAGACTGGATTCTTGAAAAAGGTCGTCGCGACGGAGTTAAAGGGCTGCCCTTCGGCCGAGGGTCCCCCGCCGTGACCACTTCTACAGGGACATTAATTTTCGACCCGCGACGTTCGCCTTTCTCCGTGCATGTTTATTCAATTCCTACCGAGTGTCTCTTCCTGTGCTGTACCTCCTTGGTCGCCGGAATAACGTCGCAATGGAATCTGCCCTATCCGCGTCTTATTTCTTTCCCCTATTTCTTTGTTTCCCGGATCGAAGGACGGCGTTCGTGCGAATTTTTAAGAAACGATTTTATTCCTGAATGTAAATGTTCAGATATATAATTAGTAAGATGATCGTTATTCAACCAAGACCAGATTTCTTCATGGACCACCCCATGTCAGCGTGTTCAACCCTTACGAGTAAGCAGCATGATACTTCTACCAAAGAATTTGATAAAAAATACAATGAGATCTCCAGAAATACTCCTTTTCCCTTCTTTTTTCTAAGAGAGAAGGAAACTTAATCAAGACTTGCTCTCACCTTTAATGAAATACAGAGCAGACCGAATGTTATTTCCCTTTGGTTCCCTTCCCAGTTTTTTTCATTTTCCACGCGGAGGCAGAGAGCCAGGGTGAAATCTTCGCGGCAGACGCAAGAATTCAGAACTAGTGACCGCTTGGTTCCTTGCACCACGTAGCGTACTGTGCCGGTCGAAAGTGGCCACTCGGCGTTAAGGTGTCTCGTCCCAGGGACACGTTTCTTACCGAGATTAACCGTGTTCGCAGCAGCATGCTACTACGGGTTCCTTCGCCCCGTTTTGTCCCGCATTTTCTCTGCTACGCGCCTCGAAACAAACTGAAAACGTCTAAGTACCGCTGGCCAGGTTAACGTAGAAAGTTGGACGGGATGTTTTATTCACCTGCCCGTTTCGAAGCTAAACGCGAGGAAAAATTGAAGGAAATAAGGCCCCCGTTGATGTAGCTACCACGATTTAATTTTATATTAGAACGCGGAGCGACGAGAAAATCAGAATGTTTCCAGGAAGAGAAACGTTTATCGTTAAATGGTTTCTTGGTTTGGAAAAAAAAGACTTCCAGGAAGATTGAGATTGAAAAGCATGCGAGTCGCTTGCGTTCACTGTATCGCGGATTTATTATACGCTGATCGCTATTGAGAATATGAGGGACCTTAGAGACGCATGTGGCCGACAGAAACGCGGAAATTCTACGACTGCTTGGCTATTTCTGGACCTTTAACTCGGCGAGGTACCGAGAAACTGTATCCAAACTTCAGATCTTAAACTACTCGGGGCTACGAAGCCACTTTCCCCGTTTTAAAGCCGACCGTTTCACCTCCCTTTTGTTCGTTCTCCTTATTACAATTCAAAATACAAAATCGAGGACAGACGGAGAGTTAATAGTAACTTACTTTCTGTTTCTTCATGTATCAATAATAATACGAAATAGACTGTCTCTTTGCAATCAAAATCATTAATATTATTATTATGATTCGCAAAGAATGCCGTGTAAAAATATACTTTTCTGACCAAAGAAAAAGTATGAAAAAATTGAACCACCAGAAATAAGAATGCAGCATCGACCAAAGCCGGAAACCGTTCACAGAGACGTCATGTTAGATCCGTCCTGACAATTTGCCCGGGAGATCGTGATTCCTGGCCGCCGGATTTATCGAGCGTGAAGCTTCCTCGAACGGAAAAGTGGTGACCGCGGCACGAGCGACCGAACGAAATGCAAAGGAAACGCGGCAAGAAGGTGACAAGGGGGCAAAGGAAAAGGAGAGGATCCTAGGAACGGTCGAATACATTAGGACAAGATCCTATCGTGGTGTACAGGCCGTTACCTGTGTTCGTCCCGGACCAAATTGGAGGCCGGCTGTTCGTGGTCTCCTTGGAATATATTCTGATCCCTGGACGACCCTTCGCGAGGGACGTTCGCGGAGTGACAAATGGCCTGGCCACGGCCGTTATTTCGTGCTCCTCCCTTTTCCCTCCCAGCTCTTTCGCCGTCTTGTTTTATTCTTTCCGTCTCTTTTTCCAGGGCGACGCCGGCCAAGAGAAAGGGTTCAGCTCGTGCAGCGGAGGAGCTCGGTGTGCGTTCGACTCTTATAGTTCGCGAAGTGGTTTGGTGAATGGACGGGGGAATCCTGGGACTGAGACTGTGGCAGTGGCTTTTGTTGGTTCGAATAGACGACTCTGTTATTGGTTATATCGACGAGATTGCGTTGCGATTTTAATTGGTCAGGGGAGGGCCACGGTTTCGACACGGTTCTGGCTTCTCGATGAGTGCCAGATAGATTGAGACGTTCTGACTTCCGGGGGAACGTTGCGGATAATTATTTTTGAAATGTTATTGATAAATTGGGGAAAGGCGAATTAAATTTGGATTTGGCATTTTTGTGAATAGGATTGAATAAAGTGTCAGTTACGTATGGAGAATTATATTATTACATTGTTTGGTCAACGAAATTTCAGACGAAACGCAGAGAGAACGAAGAAGTATTTCACTATCTATCATCTACTGTTCAACGGGATTCACACGAGCACTGTCTGAAACGAAACCACCGAAAATGGTCTAAATCGCGGGCAATTTGTTATCAAATTTATGCCAGATAAGTCTACGCGCCGTTTCACTGTGAAAACATCGCACGGAAACTTTTTCGACGCGGCTCAATTCGATTATCCCAGTAATTACGCCGAGCACGTTTTCACCCATTGAAACCGGTAGCTCATTTAACATAAAGCAACTGTTCTATGGCGGTGAAATTACTGCGTGCTCGAAACGTTTCTCGCGGAACGAGGTGATCCAATTTTTCCAACGCGACGGACACGAGTTTTCGCGAACGTTTCGAGAAATTCCAGCGTTTCGAGGCGACGCCACGCTTCCGTGTAATTAGCCACGGTTTCCCTTGCTTGTACGAATGTTAATTGGCTGAAACGTGCATCCCTCGCGACGCATTAAGATCCGCCGTTGCACGTGTGCATCGATGCGACCGGGCAATTCGCAACGGACCGCTTTGAGTTAGTGTTATTTAACGCCCTATGCTTCCGTAATTCCAGCGCTACGTTCGAATCCGGACCACCGCGACGATTTCGTGAAATGTACGTTAGTAGGTAACCAGAGTCAACGACGGGAACATCGACGTGGCCCGACTGCGAATCCGATGTTAATACCGCAGATATAGCTCGACGGACAGAATAATTTAACAAGTCCTTAAATCGTTTAATCCGCTGGGACACGCGAATTAAATGTTCACGATCATTTTGCTGCAACGATCAATAGAAGGACAATAATATTATTATATTAAACTTCGACAATTGACAGCTTCTATGCTATTAATTAAAAATAAGATAGAACAAAAGATTAGCATACAGTGACAAAGTCAACAGCTGGTATTAGTCTGGTATGACCAGCATCTCCTCTGTTAATTAAAAACGAAAGGAAAATAGAATGAAGGTCTCAGTAATTGTTCCATTTCATCGAATGAAGGAATTTATAACGTGTACATCTATCCTCACGTATTTCCACGTGTCACGCCTATTCCTTTTTAACGCCGGTGTCCATTAGGTGGAAGATTCAAGGGATCGATGGAAGCCGGTGCGTTAGTATCGGGCGCGTCACGGATCGGGGAAGAGTACATTGGCAATAAAACAAAAAGAAAGCCATTCCACGGAATAGGCCGTTTTTCTTTACGAGGACGCGATTCAATCGGACAAACGCCTGCACATGTGCGCACCGGCTGAAGGGAGAAGAAATCCCAGATAGGTATTCGAGGCTTCACCCTTTCGAGCACGCTTGGATCGCCTCGAGTGACTTCTTCCGTTCTCACGGGACGCCTGATTGTCCGCGGCGTTAACGGCGGCTCTTTACTATCGCGTTAAAGATAAGCGCTTATTACCGCCCGCTGCGAGCAGCTATTTACAGACAACTGTGGGCGGTGCCGGGACTTCTTTCAGCGACGATTAGCCGACTGCATTTCTTTCTTCGTCCTTGTGCCCCGACCGCGAGAGGAATTGAGTCTCTTCTTCTTGTGTCAGTGTGGTTCGCGCCTGGTTGAATGGACTGTGTGTGGGTACTGAAGTACATTTGTCTTCAGGTGGAGGCATGCTTGAGATTCGTTTCACTTTTATCTCTTCTTGGCTTTTCCTTTTTTTCCTTCTCTTTTCTTGGCCACAGTTTGTTTGTGCAAGGCGAGAATCCTTGACGGGGCGGCGCGAGGCGGGGAATGTTACTGCGATTGTTGACGATTCTCAAGCTTGGATTACCATGGAAATTTGTTTGACGTGAAAATCGTACAATACAAATTGTCACTTGTTTAATTAAAACTGCCTAAACAATTGTTGATAGTATTAATATCGATATGCAGTAAATCTTTAGTAACTTTATTCGATCATGAATTTCGAAACGGAGCCTTGTCCACTCCAATTGTAATTGCAAATCGATCAGGCAAGCTTGGCTAACACTTTGGCAGCGCAAAGTCTAGATATAGACAGGAATCGAACGATCTAAGTTCCAACTACTAACCCAGAATTCTAGCCCCAACCCCACCCCATACCGAAGTTTAAGCAATCCTAATTCGAGTTTGGATCATCTGAAATTCAAATGGAATACTGAAACCGATATGAGACGAAAATCATGGTCAAACGGCAGGCTTAACTGAACGCCCGAATACAAAATCCAGCCGGGCAAATTTCTCAAAATAAAAAGACGAAAAAACAGACACCCGAAATAATTTCAGTTATTCACTTAAAATCGACAAATACTCATGACCCCCAGCCCTCAGTAGTTCCACCCTCGAATCACACTTATACAACAATTTCTCCAAGCCAAATCCCAATCGTCTCAGGCATTGGTCCCGATCCCGTCGCCGTATTCCCGCGGGGGCTAAGTCGTCGCCGATTCTCCGGCGTTGCGCCGCTTTGCAACACGAATCGTTCGAAATAGTAAATAACAAATCGTCCCAGGGGCTCGCTGTTTCATCCAGGCAACACCGATCATTTATGTCTGCGACTCAGTGCTCGCTGTTCGACAGAAAATCCCGCTGACATGTTTGACGCGCGCGAAGAGACGAGCGGCGGAAAGCTTGATCCAAGTCGACGGGACCTCTGGTGACGAGGCTGGGGTGAAAGCGGCTTCGAGTTTAAAGGCTGAGCTCGGGATCTGGATGTCACCCCGCGCGAAAACGTACAAGAGAGGATTAGAGAGGGAGCGAGGCGGAGAAAAGGTAACGCGTACCACGGCGTGGAGGCGAAGAGAGAGAGAGAGAGGGACAATCGGACAGTGAACCCTTTCTTATCCTCGTGGAACGAGGCTTCAAAGGAATCTCTGCTGTTTCGTGAAACGCACTTAACTTTCCACCCGCAAAGCAGACGCGTCGCGACATTCCGCTTTTCTTCTGCTCTCTCGCGTATTTTCTGCGCGGCACTGAGAATCGTCTGGCCCCGTCTTCTTGATCCCCTAGTCTGGATCCATGGGGATCGAGGCCTCTGTATGCGGGCACGTATATTGTGCACGCGGAGATATTCGTGTGATACGTTGCTTACCGATTTGATGGATTGTTCGGGTTCGTTTTTTTTTCAACCACAGGGAAGATATGCGACGGCGTTGAGAAAGATGGACTTACCTGGAAAAGAGAAGTAAATTTTGGTTAGAATTCACAGTATTTAAGTGATATTTATTTGGGCTCGCAGTATGGCTG
Organism: Nomada fabriciana; assembly: GCA_907165295.1. Classification (NCBI taxonomy): domain Eukaryota; kingdom Metazoa; phylum Arthropoda; class Insecta; order Hymenoptera; family Apidae; genus Nomada; species Nomada fabriciana. The sequence goes on from OU015690.1 coordinate 16,316,409, forward strand.
AATTTTAAACAGCCAGTGTTATGGGGGATATGGAAAAGTTTGCGAAATTTGTTCGATTTAATTTATAGTCGTAATGGACTGTCGTGTAACCCGGTGAAAGCGTGATTGCATAGTTAATATTGTTACGGGGTAGGTGTGCAATTACATGAATGAGGCGCTGCCTGAGGCAACTAGATTTAGCAAATCTACGTACACGCCAATATTGGGTATTCATTTTGGACATGTATAAACTGTTACACTTTTTTTTGATGTATCTGTATTATGAATAAAAATTCGAATTCCAAAAATTGCTGTACAAAGTAAAGCTTTCCCTGAAATATTCATCGGAATTAATTCACCGCACTGCGCCTGTTAGTTTTAATTTATTTAAATACTGCAATAGCAATTTGTCAAATATGAAACGAAGTTTCAGGAACCAAGGTAAATTTGAAATATAGAAAACTGGGGATTAATTACAATCAAATATGTGTAAATAAGTCATAAAGACGAAACGTGCTTTAAAATAATGAAATAATGTACTAGAATATTCCGTGAAAGTATATAAAGGAGTAACATCATGGCAGAATATCAGAAACACGTAGCATGGAATCTATTTTCTTCTTTAAGAACTGCAAGATAGAAAGCCAACCCGATAAGAAGGTTTGCAGCAAGTGTATTGTCTCCAAACATCCGGCCTGGAACTGCTCCATTTTCATCGTAATGTTGACAGTACCATCGGCTGTTTCCTGATCGTCTGCAGCCCCCGTTTTGTCATTTAATACGCGGCCGCTTTCGTTTCACAGTATCGATTCGAAGTTGCACCAGGTTTACGTACAATTTCAAAGCAAACACTGAATGCACTGGTAGTACGAGAACGAGCGATTTAATGCGAGCAGGAAACAACGGGTTCCACTCGGCCCTCTGACACAGTACACATGACTCGACGTTGTTTCATTAAAAAACAAATTAAAAAAAATCGTTCCGCCATGCGATTACACGCGATCGTTATTTAACGTCAAGTGCCAAGGTGGACAATTAGTTCAAAGACCTCAGGTAATATTGTTCTATGGATTTGTTTAACTTAAAATATTTTTTTACATAATTTTCAATATCATTTCGTTTCGTAGCAGTATATTAGTTCCTGCATTTATTCTGTGAATTTTGCAGTGCAAGATTTTAAAAGGTCAGTAAGTACCTACGAATGTTTGAACACTATACATAGGTGTATAGCTGGTAAGAAACGTTTTGATGAAGAGCAGTTCGCGTGGGTCTCGGATGTAGACAATTTTTGAAATGGGAACCTTGAGAACCATTTCGCCAAGGGGACTGGTTATCCAGATTGAACTCTGACTCCCGATTATCGAGGTATGCAATCGGAAATTCTTGTAGCGAAGATACGAAACCAGTTTTGACCCAATAATCGAACAGAACTATATAAGTTCTACCTCAGCTACCACTGATAATCGTTGCTGTACCTAGGTATGGTCTTATATTGCAACTTGGTTAACCATGTCAAAAATATTGTCCCATTTTGAACACTTTCACCCCAGTGCCATATACAAATTCTTTCCCTAATATTTAAAAAACGTTGACCACGTAATTCGACGAATTTTTTAAATACCCCATATACATTTTAAAATGAGTAACCTGGAATAACCTAAAGTTCCTACTTCATAATTTCTCGTAGCTCCCTATACTGTAACACTAGATAAATGGATACTTTCAGTAACTGTTACAATTAAATCCTGCCCAGCCCCATAAAATAACAAAACAAAGCATCGACCCAGCCACCTTAAAAAATAAAAAAAAAAATCGGATTATTCGCCACCCTACGCTAAACAGTTTCCAGCGACACAACCTTGCCACGCTCTCTTACCTAAATATCTCAGCCCGTGACAACCACCACGCTCGCCATTCGCGCCATACAAAACCACGCGCATACACATCTGACCAACGCATATAGCATCGACTTTCCACGCCGAACGATGCGATGGCTGACTGAAAGGGAGCGGACAGAACAATGAGCGTACAACAGTAGAACAGCGAAGGCAGAACACGAACGCTCTCGACGATCGAGCGTTCGCGGAAACTGTCAGCCCGTGTTACGCGACAACAAACCACGACCACGGCGACGCGACGGCCTGGCTAGGAACACGGAAATAATCGGACGCGTAAGCCTATTATCGGCGCAGACTGTAGTCAACAATAATTAGAGGGAAGCGTAGTTTCGTCGGGCAGAGCAACGCGACTGCACCGGACTTAAAATCGAACGCAAACAAACGTCGCTGCCCGTTGTACGCCAGTCCTCTCTAGCACTCTGGTCGTGCGTTCGGCAGAGTTTACGTGCCGCTACCTAATCCATCCTCTTCTCTATTTGCTTCCCTTCTATTTTCGATGCAACCCCCGCGGGAACGCGGCTGCAACCCGCGGCCGGTGTTCCGTTGCACCGCCGCCGTTGAATTCCGCTCCCGCTACACTCCTCGTTTCTTTCCGGCCATCCCCGTGGAAAGCTGCTGGCTTTGTTTGCCGCCGGGTAATTAATATTTGCTGAGATGGAATTCGGATGCAGAGGTTCGGGGGCGCGGGGGACTGGCGCGGAGGGTGAAAGGTGACGGACTTTTCAGGGGAAGTTGACGTTAGAATTGGAGGGGTGCCAGATGAATGTAGGTTCTTTTTGGTAATTGAAGGGTTTAGTAGGAATATGTAAATGTTGTCTTACATATTTCAGGGAAGAGTGCAAGCATTCCTAAAGTGATATAAAGAATTGTGTAAAAAGAATCTTTCAACAGTCACCATGAAACCGTGTCTAAGAAGAATACTGTCGGTTATCCTTAACAGACTTTAATACACCATTGACATCTGCTAGAATGTCTGTTTCGTATAGATTATTGAGTAACGCGAATCTACAAGCGTTTACGTGGCGCAATGAAGCAGACGGCCATCGGTCGGGCCGTTATCGATAAGCTGAGGCCAGGTTCGATCCTATCGGGACACGACTATCGCGTGCAGCCACGATCGCGTTTCCTTTGACGCGCGAAACTTCTTCCTGTGGACGCCATGGGAGCGTTTAATCTCTGGATAACCTCGATTTCTAGAATGCTCCACGATATTCGAGGCTTCTTGACTCGAACATGGAAAGTTACTGGGAATTTTCGATTTTTCTATATTTTAATATATTTATTTCGTAGCACCAAAGCAATTATTCAAATTTCATTAATCTCCAATATATTTCCCACGATATTGTAACATCAACCAGAAAATGGCATGCAATAATTGCGGTCAATGGAGATTTTAATGACTTGTAAATTTTAATGAAATATCCGCGCGGTTAGACGTCGCCGACGCTTCATCGGAAACGTTACCTCGTATTTCCATGTAAATATAATAAGCAGCGTATGACAAAATTACATTCGCTGCATTCAAAGGCGATTTCAGTTTAATCAACGTCACGGTTACCGCATCGTTCCATGTCAAATATGTCGGCCGTGTACATATATACAATCTACTGGAACGCGTTTTAATAAAACAATCTGTGTTATGTAAACCTCGTTTCGAAATCTATAACCACGCGGAAAGTGGTCGAAGAAAAATATGGAAAAACCTGCGCGCGGATGGAAATGTCGAGCGCGGAAAATTCCCAATAAAATTATATCGAAATCGCAATACTTACAGCGGCGGGAAGATTAACTTTTCCTATTTACAGAGACGCGAATCGACTGGTGGCCCTCTCGATTTTCCAATATTTGCCTGTAAATTGCCGCCCATAAATATGCATGCTGAGACAATCGACGCGGGCAAAACCAATATTTAAGCGGCAACATCGTTTTCGCGTCCGATACTTCCACGCACTCTATAATTCAATCTATATTCGTTATTACAGAGGTCACAATTGTTACCTTCTTTCATCATTACATTATAATTAAATCGCGACACTTTGAAGGACCGTGGAAAAACAATTCTGCGACATCGTTCTCGTCCAAGCAATTTTGCAAACATTGTATTAATCGAAAAATAGGGAAGATTTAGAGTGGTATCTAATATTACGTGATTGCCTGCGATACTACTAATTTTCATTTAATTGCTACTATCAGCTTAATGAAAGTCAATTATCGTTCCCAATGAACTAGCCACACCGTGGTCAAAATCATTTCGAATAACGAACGCGCCGTTCTAAAATCACGGATTCTTCTTTCTGAACGACAGGCCATATAATCACTACGCGTTAGCTTCTGATACTTAATTAGCACATACGGCAAAACGCGATTCACGTTTCATCTCGTATTGTCAAGCGAGCAGCCGGTTCAAGTTATCACGTAATTGCCAGTCCAGGAACTCGCGGGATCGAGAGCAGAACAGCAGAGACAGGAGAGGGCCGCGTTGCTCTCGATCCTCTAATTACCAGCAATTACCGTCGCCTAATCAATTACGGTAACGCAATCTGCTTGCATAGCTAGCGTCCGCTGGCCAGCCACGATAATTGCGCCACCCTTGGCCACGCGTTTTCGACCCCTTTTCCCGAAATACTCCCTCATTGTCGACGTTCCCAAGAAGCTCTCGATACTCTGTTAATAGGCCAACGTACTCCATAAACTTAATTGACAAATGTGATCATTTGCCAGTACTCCTTGCACGAGCATAGCCATTATTGAAAATATGTTGAACAATTTGTTTTAAGTGAAATATGAAAAGCCATGTACAGAAGAATATTGTAAACAACCCTTAAGATTGATACGACTGTATAGGGATTTGAATACAAACAAGACACTCGAATAATATTCCAAAATTGTGCTAACTTCGATTAATTATTAATAAAGTTCATACGCACACTGTCCACAATTTGTTTCTAAACAAACAAGAACGCCAAGGGTCAAAATAGGCCCGAATAGTGCCCAAGGGTTAAACGGATATTAATTCGCACGTTTCACGGGCGAAGATTACTTCAATAGACGGCCAATGGGAAACAGATGACAATATCAGGCAGCAGATACATTTTCGTATTACATACGCAGAGTAGTCAAGGCACAACTGTTAACCATTAATACGACAGGAATTACATGCCGCATCTACCATTATGAAATACATAATCTCCACGAACGGTCCTTCCATCGACGCCATATTTCACTAGCTATGCGAACGATCCGCGTAATTCCTACTGGCGAACAGTCCAGTGCCCCGTTAACTCGACGCCACGCGATCTACGCTGCGTTCAATTAACGTATACCCATTCAATTCCGTCGCCAGGTGTACCGCTTCAATCATATGACCGAAACCAATTAACAAACCGCCGTTTCGTGTAAGAATAATTCAACAAGATCTTCTTGGAGTCTCTTTCTGCAGACACTTCTCGATTTCCTCGTGCTTCCATTTTCATTTCACCGATTCGACAGAGGAAGACGATCGTCAGTGTGAAGGTGTGCATGTAAGTAATCGGCGTTTATGGGAGCTGGCGCACCGGGTCGTGTCGTACGTCGTACGATCGTCGATTTTACGAGCGGCACCTCGTCGGCTACGACCGCCACGAGTATTTTGTTTAAAAAGAGCCAGGCTGCGGCACAGATAAGCCAGACACTCGCTGTTCCACCAGCGATTCGCTTCAACGGCCTGTTGAAGGGTGCAGTTTACGGGGGAAAGGATGGCAGGCAGGGAACCGATAACGCTGGACGCTTTCGCGCTGGTTTCCGGTTGCACCTTTTTTTTCCTTTTTTTTTTCAACAGCAGGAAAGAGACCGGCGAAATTTATTTGCGCCGTGTGGCGCGGACAGTAAAAATACAGTGATTCACTGGGGTTAATTAATGCGGCACTTGTTTTTCAATTTATTTTCATTCATTTTCACCCGGTCGCTTTTTTTTCTACACGGATTTTTTCAAGTGCCTCGACGATGCATCGACACGGGGATGGAGAGTACCCGAACAGTTATTATTTTGTACGCGAATGGCTCGAACGATGGAGATTTATCGAAATCGCGGCCGGCTGCATCGGTGGCGTTCTCGGAATTTATCGTACGCACAAACGGAATCGGCGACGTCGTAAAATCATCGCGGGATTTTGTCCAATATCGAATGCTTTTAGTGTAATGCACTGATACGTGTAACGGCGTGTGTTCCACGCGATCTTTTTTTCATCAGTTTTAACCATTACGGCTGGTAATTTTCAACTCCGCTCTGTCGCGGGCCATTTAAGCCCCGTTTTCGACGAGGCTTTCATTATTCATCCGTGTCGACGCTGATCAAAGTCAATTCGTTCTATCCAATGCGAAATATTTCGAACGAATTCGAAACACCTGTCGTTCGTTTTTAACAATACGTCCAACAATCGTTGAAAAACCATTTTCCTACATTTTTCCGACAAAACTCAACCCAACCGTGCATACGTTTATAAATATAAGTAGATGTGAAACTTTGGTAATTTCGCGTGGCCGGCCATAAACACGAAACGAGTTACCATTATTTCATAAACGCCGATACAGGGACCATCGAACGGAAGTACGCTGTCAGATATCGCAACATGGCGCCGAAAACTATACTGCAGTTATATAGACATAAATTCAGTCAGGGTACACCAGGGTTCCTTGGGCGGTAAAACATCCAGTCAACCCCATAAATCCGCTATACTGGGAACAGACGTTCACGTGTGCACCCACACACGCACACGCGCTCACACACGTCATATACATACATACAGGCACACACGTAGTTGTTATTATTTTAGCGTGTACAGGCACGATCTCGTGGACACTGAAGGAGAAGGAGAAGCATGAAATGGATCTTGGCTGTTGCACGAGCTCGATAAGCTGCGTATCAATCATTACCTTAGCCGTGTAATTGAACGGGAAAGGGACGGGGCCAAAAGTGAGAGAGAGAGAGGAGAATGCGGCAGACTGAGGAGAAAAAAGGAAGACACCGTGGCAGGAAAGGAGGATCTAGAAAGTCACGGTAACGAGCTTTTTCTCTGGTCGCGTGGGAGCCATTCGAATGGGCGTTCCTATAAATATATACAGGGTGTTTCGCTGATATTCGCAGCTTGTTGTAAGGAGCACCTTCGAATTTAATATTCAAAAGTCGAGACATTCGTGGCAGAAGCTTTCCGTTGCACGTCAATTGTATTTTCAATCGTCTTTTATTGAGAAGAATTATTTTTCCTCTTACAATAATGTGTGCCGTTTGCGCACCTCCGTGAGCGAATTGTTTTTGTAACTGCTCTTCAATTGATAGCACGCGGATTTCTTGATAACACGACATTCCAGTGAAGAACGCGATGCATGAAATATTCTAAGGAAACTTTTGCATGACAGGGGGACTTCGAAGAATTCAGAAGAAAAATGCAACCCCCGTGCACATTCCACGGAGAATGCCGTTCGATTTTGCAGAAATTCCATCGCACTGTTATCATAAATTTTTCGCTGTCGACGGGAGAAGCGTTTCTTAGATGAGGAATATTTTTTCTTTTTCGCGACTGATAGAATTTCCCTTGTCGTCACAAAAGCTATACGATTTTATTGGACAGGATCATGACGAAGTTATTCGATGTTTCTTCGGTAAAGAGCAACGTAACAGCGGTTTTCGATGCTTTGAAGAAAATCAACATGGTACTCTCCTCGATGTTCCATCCAGAGGCAAGTGGTCAGAGTTTGTTGCCTCAAAGAGCCACGTAATCGTGTTCCCTTGCTACTGCCACTGAGAAAAACAAGACTGCAATGTGTTTAGGTATATACATGTACATATACTTTTGCCTAGAACATGGGAAACCAAGTCACTGGTATAAATATAGTAAGTGCCTTTAATCTTTCTTAAAAAGAAACAGAATTATGTAACCTTCTATGCTTGTAATTAAATTCATAAAAACTGCGGCAAAGATCCTTCTTTACCGTGATTAAACTAATTTTCTGGGTTTTCGAACATTTTCATTTACACAGAGCATCTCGTATAAAATCGAGGTTTTCAGAGTGTGTTACGAAACGGAGTCCTGGCAGGTTATAAGTATAAGGCAATTACCGTGGTATTGTGCTCGCTGACTCTGGATCCCGTGGCGTCGGTTCTGATCGATAGAGACCGGGCTATTAATTATCCGTGATTGGTTCCCCGGAGTCGATGCACGTCGGGGCTAAGTGACTACCTGGCACCGAGGAAACGCCATTGTTTTATCGGTCTAAGGCTAGCCGTGAAAAATACGGGACGGACTGGGAACTAGCGCACGGAGCAGGAGACTCGACTTTAACCGGGGGTTCAAGTCGTGATCCAGTTCAGCCGATTTGATTGTCTTTCTGTTACTTCGGATCCGCGATAAAAATCTCGGCCTGCGATCTAACGACCATCCAACAGTGCCTGTTTCACTTCCGTTTCGAGGGGCTCGGCTTATCGACGTGGAACTATCGTTGCTATTTAATTAATAAGGACAGTCGGTTCACACGGCTCATAGTACTTTCCGTTTTCCTCGGTAACGTTTGAAGATACTGTTTCGGGTCATATTTACAATTGCTGTATAATAGAGAGATAGGTGAATTAACAGAGGATCGCAGAGTTTGATAAATTCTCTATGTTTGATTTAGAAGATATTGTAAATATCGAAGAGATAAATTCGGGAGTTTTACTCAGATAATATGTTGTAAAGGCAATTCAGAACTAAAGGGTTGCGAGGGTTGCAAGGGTTGCGCGGGATTTTTCTCCCGGTGACATTCAAGAATTTAATTAATTTTCCAGAATTACATGGAAAGATCGACTTGATAATAGTAAGACGTCTTATGAATGGCGTCTTTCAGAATTGCTCGTTTAAGTGGCAGAAATTTCGAAGAAGAATAAATCAATTCTAGGCACTCGAAGATAATGATCCTCGTGAAAATCGGAGCTCTCGTCAGAATAATTGTTCGTTTTAAAGAAGGAGATGGACGAGGCGATCACTTTTGCGAATTTACGTGCTCGGCGCGTAAGGCACCAGAAAGGAACGTGGGAGGAAGTAAGGAAGTGATTTTGCATGCTACCACGAAAGATCGTGTTCTTCGTTACTGCATCGAACAGTAACGTGACACGGCTGTTTGTTGTTCTGGCGAAATGGAGGCGACTGCATTCCGCGATATTCTAATGAAAAGCAACGTGACGTGACCCCTTCCCCCTCGCCTCATTGCAGAATCTGCCACGTGACTCTAGCTCGTACTATCTTCGGCAAGGAAACCACCGTGGCAGAGATTGACAACGAAGAATGCACATAAATTTAAACCGCAATTGTTGTACAGATCAATCACGATTAATTTGATTGTGAGCGAAACTAAAAAGAATATCTTTCCGTCAACCATTAATACAATTTTCGAGATTCAGGTTCGCAGAGAGGACTAAAAATGGCAACTGGATAAATTAAATTCCTCACACCTGCCATTCCAGCGCATGGAAAAATTGTTTCTAAGAAAAATTCGACTCTTGTCTTGCAAACGAATCGCCTGTTATCCTCGGGAAACTAGACATGTACCACAAGCTGCCAGCCAGAAAAAAAATCCCAACTATATCTGCACCAAACGAGGCTCGCGATCAGACATATCCTCGTCCATTTCTACCGACTGCTTGCCGAACAAAAAATCCTCCTCAACGGCACGTGTTCCACGGCAACGAGAGAACGAGCATCGTACCAGCGCAATTATCAGAGCCCTCGATGCACCGGGATGCTTTCGAGGGCAGCCCAATTTCTGGCGCGGCTCGATCAGAATTTACGGCGCATTGGCGGTCGGTGAACCGTTCGTCCCGTTGCCTTTTCAATCTCCCGTAATGAAGAGGCTCGACGATGATAAAGAAGTGAAAGGCAAGGGAAGAAAACGAAAAATAATCGTGGCCGTCGGACGATCACGTGGGGGTTGACGAAGAGCGTCCAATAGTAACAGCGAAGCCGGAAGCAGGAACGAGGAGAGGCACTCTTTTACTCCTTCTTGTCTTCTTCGTTTTTTTCTTTAACGACGTTACAGCGAGTAATATCGTTACAGGGCAAAATCGTTATCCGACAGGGTGTAATTGGTAAGACGAAACGCTTTGCGCTGCTTATCCGGCTCCCCTGACTCGGTCTCTACAATTTATTTTTAATTATTTCCTGCCAACTGCAGAGAGAAAAGCAACGGATCGTCGACCTGTCGCCGGCTAACAGACTCGTCCGACGCACGCTCATTTTGTCGCTCAAATACCGTGCACAATGAGCACACCGTGTAATCGCCATTGTTGCTCCGGCTCAACGGTGAAGCCGATCGAGAGGGATCCCGCTTCCAACGAAGGTTAATCGATCCTGTTGATGCGTCGCCGGTGATTAGGCGATGCACGAAGTCCGAGGCTCGCGGTTTTTCGAACGACGCGATGGTATCGGGGCAAGGGTGATAAGAATTAATGGCTGGGTTGTTTTTTAGTGGTTTGATTCTTGGTTAAACCCGTTGACACATTTTTATGTGGCAATGAAGGGAATGAATTATTTTTGAACGAAATTTAACCATAAGTATATAGGTATTTTGTGATGTTAAATTTATTTTTCTTATTTTTGTTCTAATTATTGGAAACGTAGGATGAGTACGTTTTTATAAAGAAATTTACTTGCAAGTAACGAACTCGGTTTCCCTTTGATGCTACTAAAAAATGTCTACTATGCTTCCAACTTTTGTTAACCAGGGCTACCTTAAATACTTTCTTTAATGAAGTAAATGGAAGAGTGAATTAATGGAGCTTACATTTTTATGAAAGAAAATTTCATTTCATGTCTTACCGAACCGCGTTCCTTTTAGTTACCCGTGCAACAGTGGTGGACTTTAAGTAGTTTGCGATACAAACGATAATACATTGTACATTGAAAACTGCCCTGCAATAAAACGAGCCATTTATAAGCAACAGAACAAAATCTTGCCCCGTATCTTCCTGTATGTACAAGATTTCTAAAATTCGGGCGAAATTTTTAATTCATAAATCTTCGCGCAAAGCCGGAGTGCCCACTTGCACGTTCGAGGAAAAGTTTTCAGCGCGGGCAAAAAAATGGAGTATCCCAGATGCATATATGTATTTTATGCAAGAAGGGGTTAACTACCAAGGTGCTTCGCGTACCCACTGAGACCATATTATGTTACCATATATTTCAAACGATCTGCGAACAACGCTCGCGGAACAGCCACGAGCGAGCCTCGTTGTGCCTCTAGTGTATGCATTCTGCTTTCAATTTCCGCCAAATTTCCAACGGAACTGTTGAAATTTTCCCCGTAAAATGTTCACGTTTCAAGTGGGTGCAGGAGAAAAGCATGAGAGACCCTTTTTTCGGACGTTTCTCGCTTTCTACATTTATGAGGCTCATCGTATCCTGTTGACCCGCTTATCACTGTCCGCCCTAACGAACTGCTTTCAAGCTTCAACTCTTTTGCTACCTTTACGTCTTTACATCCTTTCCCACTTCATCCGTTCGCATTCATATTTAGAACTTTTTGAAGCCCTGACCCACATACACGACCCCTGTCCTTCCGTTGGATCTGCCTCTTTGCTCGGGCTCGCGTTAACGACATTGTCTTTGGAAAACAAGGGGACGAAAAATTCATGCATCCCTAAGTACGTGTCACGGCTGCATACGGTGTGTACACGGTGTGCATATGCATATCTATATATGCAGTATTTCGAATGAGTTTTGCGCTTTTGAACGCGGGTGCTTCGAAACTGGTTTCCAGCCTCTGTATCTTTTTTTTGTTTCACTCGCAGTCCTCGTTGTGTACCTTTACGTATTTCCCTTCTGCTGGCCACTGTTTGGCGTGATCGTTTGTAGAGTGCAATGTGGACTTTTAAATGCTGAAAGGATCGTCGTTTCGCTTGGATTGATATAGTTTTCACATGCAGGGAAAGTGGAACAATTGTGTTTACCCTTTTACTTACGTCCCATTTGTTGTTGGATCTCTTTCGAACGCACTTGCTGCACAAATTTTAGTTTCCAAGGGAAGGTGGATTATCAGTGTGGCAAAGAAATCCAACGATCACGCCTAATCAGAATAATTTGTAGAATTTCAGAGAATACTGAATAAGATGAATATATTTGTTATTATATTTTATTTAACTTTTGTATGGTATACATGGACTAATTATATTTTATAATTGTCATAGTAAAATTTCTGCTAAATCACTCGAAAAATACGTCCGAATTGATTGATTTTCGCTAAGAACTTACTATTAATAATTCATTCTAATAATTCGAGGAACTGCCAAAGACAATAAATCTTTGGAACAAAAATCTGTCTCAGTCGAACGAAAAATCCTAGTGGAAGGGCTTTTCACGCCAGGGGCAGACTAGATTCGTGGGGATTCGCGCGAAACGCAATTTGCGAGGGAGACTCGTCCCCAGCCGCAGGAACGGGAACACGAGACGAAGAAAAGGGGGCGACGCGCGCCTTGTACCCGTTGAAATGGACCATTGTTCTGGTCGATGGTTCGACGACCACCTCCTCTGCCAAATAAAACGATCGAGACACGGAGATCTACGGGCCTGGGCAACGGGTCGAGCATGTAGGCCGTGCGGCTGACCTATTCGAACCAACGAATGGAATTTCTTTCTGCGAGCGAAAGAAAAATACGGCCGATCGCGACGTCCGCAACAGCCTTCGGCCAATTATTTCGAAGCTCGAGTTCTCTATTTCTGATTCCGCAGGCTTTTGTCGGTGGACAGGGTACATACGCAGAAACGTATAAATCTCCGCGATGGAACTCGAACGAGTTTGTTTATTATTTAAGTTTTCGGAGGGGCGATGTTTGTACAGGTACGATATGTGAAAATTTGTAAGAGAAATATTGTTCAGTACTATGTATGTAAAATGTATCCTTCTTATCATTCATGATTTATTGCAATGAAATATATAAATATTTTCGCAATCTTGGGATGATGAAAGAAATGTTAAGATTCATCTTTACTTACTTTTGAGGAAAATAATTTATGTACAAATATAATTTAATATACAAAATGAATGTTTCCCTCTATAATCCCTCTGTTTTTACCTATTCTTTTGTCAAACGAGAGTCAAGAATGAAAAACTTGGTAACTGTATACGTAGCAATCTCTTTGGAGGTACTTCCTCCTTGGTACGCCGTTCAATGGAAAACTCGAGAACGATTATTCGAAAGGAAAAAAGTCGATCTTATAAATGGAGGATTTTAAGTGAAGCGATAGATTCGGTGTAATCAACAATGGCGTATGGCTCCCTTTGTCAGGTAGAACGCGGAAAATCGCCTCGCGGAGTACGGTCCTATCGAATTGAAAAGGAACTGCTCCGCGATAAAATCTTTTTGTGCGTGGACAGAAAATATGACCGGCCAGTATCTTTCCCCGTTTAACTCGTTTCGATGTTACAATGGGGAAGGAATCATTCTATCGAAGATTACCCGAGCCCCCCGGGGATATAATCGAAATTTATGGCGGCTCGCGATCATACTCTGTTTCTAGCCATTAGCTCCGTACAAAATAAATTTCTACGAGCAATTTACTTTTCCATTATTACGCTCCGTTGATCGTCCGAGTGCCGCCGAAACAAGCGGTATTTTCAAAGAACTCGCGTGAACAATGTGCATACGTGTCTCGCGCGGTGTGACAAATTTTGGAAAATAAAATTCCGATTTTAAACGCGGTGATCGATCCACGTTGACACTCCGCCGTGAAATATGAAGCGATTGACGTGATTTTTTGATTCCTGGTGTTCCGCGTCGGGCGAGTAAATTTATTCGATGTAATCCTTTTTTCGATGTGGAAAAGCGTTACACAGAATCACGCGGAGAATTGTCCGAACGAGATCAATACGGAACTGAAATAAAAATAACACCTCTTTCTCGATACTGCAGAGGCTCGTAAGAATAAATCCCCTCTGATTTATTTGCTATTGAATAGAATGTTCAAAGCATTGCATGAACCTTTTCTGATACTATCGAGTTAAACAATGAACGAGCATTGTATCAGATTCGTGGCAACAGCTCCCCCAATGAACGGCAAAGTGGATAATTAAGCGAAACTCGCTCGTTCAAGCTTTCCTACTTTATTAGAGCTAATTATTCTTTTTTCGTGGACCGCGACAAGAGAACTTGCCACTCCGATTGCACGGCATCGGTCATAGTCTTCGATCAGCCACCGTTCAATTATAATGACCGAACTCGTTGACGATCGTGGTCCCTGCTGAAGGTTCCTAAAAGGACCATCTCTCATTTCTGTAATTGGAAAGTCTCTCGTTCCTTCCACAATCGATGGAGAATATTTTTCGCGGAAAGAATATTTCTCATGAACAATGCATATTATAAAAAAAATAAATGAATGCACGGTAGCTCGAGAGGCGCGCCAATGAAGTGTCCGCAATGTCATTACGATTCTCGCCCCAACGAAAATAGTATGTATTCAGGGGCGTGCCCACGGCGGCTCTGACGTTTTATGAACAGCCGCGATTTTGTATTCCTCAACGTCGACAACGTGTAACAACACGACGCAATTACGCTCGGGAACAGAAGTTAAACTCGCGAAGGGTTTCAAAGCGAAGGACTGCCGGGGGGATGGGGAAGTGGCCGGGGGGGAAAAAAGAGAAAAGAAGGCGCGGAGAGAAATGGGGATTCGATGCAAACGGGAAGAGAACGGGCGAGGAGGTGGCCGATCGTGCAACTTATTCCCCCGATTTTAAATTCACCGCCACGCTCTCCGTTTACATCCGTAACACGTGCATTCGTGCCGATGGGTATTCGTGCCTCCGCCCGCGAATGCAACGTCGCATAAATGCGCCGTACGTACGCGGTAGCATCTTCACCCGTTCCAGGAAGGAAATCTTTAGGGGTCGTTGACGGCCCTGGTGGTGTCGCTGGCGGTGAGACGAGGACGCGAGTGGAAAGTCCTCGAAACTCCAAAATGCCAAACGTCGCGGTGTGATTGTGCCTTCAGTTGCATTAAATATAGTGGCTGACATAAATGTACAGATTATACTATATAAATATGTATACCATAGGTTGTATGTTAGATGAAAAAGCAGCACCTGTTGAGGCTTTTGCAGGAAGTAGTTTTATTGATTTTTATTTGTGGGTATATTAAAATTTTAGATAAACACAGTTTGAGAATTATGATCATTGTTATTATTATTTGGGATATTATGTGGATGAACTGAATTCTTGTGTATAAATAATAATCCGAGGTATAGATTGTCTGAGTAAGAATGAATCATTCAGAATAATATATTTGTTTAATTCTCTTATCATTTATATTGTTATTCGGAGCACGTTAATTCTAGCACTAGGCAATATTAATGATTGCAATTAAAACGCGAGGGAAAAAGTGGAAAACGGACGAAGCGCGTTAATATTTTTTCTCGCGACAAGCAGTTTTCCTTGGAAAATCACTTTGCTGCCCTCGCGCTCGGTCAGCGATTCCTGTTTCCTTCACGATCGTCCAGAGAGTTATTTCGTCTCTGCGCGATTCTCGCGAATCAGCAGCATCCAAGTAGTTCAGAGGAAACTGAAAGGAAGGGCAAGAAAAAATCGTACGATATTGACCGGCAAGCTTTCTGCCTGCTTACAGAAGGCGATGGAAAATTGTCCGGCAAGTGAAAACGAGTCTCGAGGAAATCAAGCAGAAGCAACGAGACTTTAAATTTCCTTTTTCCATTTAATATTCTATCCAACTTTCTGATTCAAACGAAGGAACAAGGAACTCGCAACCAGGGGATGAAAAGTTAGTTAAATTCGCGCTGCTAATAATTCTTTCCCTCGCGCAATTATTTCAGAAATTAAAAAACTGAAGTATATTAAACAGTATCGCGATTCATTTTATACTTCGTAATTGTGTTGGGAAATAAATTTCACTAAAGACTAAACGAGAAGTACATACAAATTCCAATACCTTCCAAGAACCAACCACGTTACGTCACATTAAATGAACATACCGAACGAAAATTTCTTTTCCATCAAATTTCAGCAAAATCTATCCAACGCTTTCCTCGCTGTTCAACAAATCAAGTTCTCATATTTTTTACGGCGCTCAGCATCCTCACCCCGCTACGCCAAAAATACCACCCCTACTCGGTGAAACGTTGAACACAGTCATCCGGCATCGAAGAAACCCCGAATTCCAGTTGCACGTTCATCGGAAACGCGGTCGCGGCGACCCACTTTTCACCCCCGTCGTTTTTCAATTTTCGATCCGTCCCGATCGTTCGATAAAGTAATACCATGCATCTGGCCGCGATTGCTCCTCCTTCCATTACGCGTCGATCCGTCCTGACCACCCAATTTTTTCGTTCCCCGTGCATGCATATCCGACGTGCGGATCGTCGACGGGAACAAAGCTGGCCGATTGGTCCGATTACCGCGACCGAAAAAAAGGGGCAAAAACCGGGAACGACGGAGGGTGAATGGTATGCCGATTCGCCTCGCACAGGGGCGGCCCCCTTTGTCTTTCGAGGCCGATCTTCCGTGGACGAAAACGACAACGGGATCACCTTGCGAGTTTCACAGTCGTGTTCGACCTGAAATTGCTATTTATGGGACCCGCGGAGGGCGATTCTTCGGTTCGGCGGTCCATTGAAGAGGGGATTATCGATGATTTGCTTGGCGAATCCGGTCGTTTTGAAGAGGATCATAGGTGGTTGCTTTAATGAATCCTTTGTTCGGCGGCGAATTTAGGCGGGTTGGACGAGTAATTGTGGATAGTGAAATTCGTATTCAGGCCGGTATAATTTTGATTTCTGTCGTTGGGGGTGGTTGGTAGCTTTGCTTGATGAAACGATTCATTTCATGTTATCTTCTTTGTTGTTCGAATTTGCCGGGGGCTTGATTATTATTTCTGTAGATTATCGCGGTTCCAATGCTTGTACTACGGTAATTGTCATTGGCGGAATTGTTGGTATTAATACTGTTATTATTTCTCCTGCGATGGCGTAATTTGATTGTACAGAGTTCGCGATTATATGTACAGACTCATTTAAGTGTCGTAGATTTAATGCCATTCCCTGTGAAAAATAATTGCCCCTCTTCTACTTAACTGAAGACATTACTGACATTGCTGGGTAGAACTGAACGACAGAAGAAAATATTCCACTGCTATTTACCAATGAATTCCGGCACTAAAGCTATTAAAATAAAAATATAACTCGCCTCTCTACTCCATCGCGACGTGGAGCGTAGCTTAAAGTGACTTTAAAAATGGGGAAATTCTACGGATTAGTGGATATTAAAGAAGCTCGCACGATATCGCTAACGGTATCGTTAATGCGGCAATATACAATTACAGTTCCAAACGGTGGGTCGTAAACGTAAATTCACAGAAAGAAGACGCATGAATAATAAACGGACGGGCCGAGCAATTATCATATAATGGCCACGTTCTCAGAGACGAACAAGACAAACAGACAAATTTGATCGTCCGCCTTTAAATATCTTATGGGGTAGTGATTTATAAATTCTTCCATTCAATGGAACCGTCGTTGTCCTTAATATTCACGTCGACCTACGCTATTCCAGTTCCTCCCTCGTTCTATTCCTTCGACGATTCTCTCGGTTTTAAAAAATCTCCCATTATCCAGACGATGTTATTGCAGCAGGTTATTCGAAAGGAAATAAAGGAGGCAATGGGGCATCTGTGATTTCTTTTTTATCGCGAATGCGAATTATTAATCCGGCTTGTGCAGGATGTTCTCTGCGTTTAAGTAACAATTACTAAGTTATTATATAACCGAAATTGTAACGATTTCTGTCTCACATTATACAATTTATTTTTAATTTCAATATGGCCGACTACTCTATCTTTAAAAAATAATCTCCATTAAATTGTCCTGCATTTTATTGCAAATTCACGTTGATCAAAATAATAAGTTTCAGCGACGTTCAATTTAAATACAATTAGTGCCCATCGATTAGGAACTTGAATCGTGTTTCGAAACTCTATTTGCGGGCTAACGATAAAAGTACTTCGTTTCGATTGTTCCACTGAGAGTATAAATGAAAATTCTTATAAAAATTCGTGTATTTTTGTTTTTTTCTTCAATTGAAAACAGAACGATGCAACTAGATCAACAGATCTGTTCGGCGTGCCGACGAATGGCGCGAGTATCGTTGTTATAACATGTCAGCGATCGATCGGCAGAGTTTTCAGCACGGACGGTCGCGTACAACGCTCGTAAGTCAATTCAACAAGCGACCGTAGGTTCGTCGTGAATAATTGAAACACAGGGAACTCGGGGCCAACGCCAGAGACGAAGAGGCTCCGGTGACATCTGGAGAAATGCGATTCGGTGAAAGTGAATTACAGGGCGGCCGTTGTTTAGCAAATAAGTGGAGTTATTTGTTTCAAACGCAACGTTGACTGAGGGTCGATCATTTTTAACGCAGCTGTTAAAGAGCTTTGTCCGGTGTATTATATTAAAAGGAACGTAAAATCTCGAACTTTTTTCATACATTTGGAATTTATTACTACGCTTGTTGAAGGTGAATTATTTTATGATCAAACAAAGAAATATAATTGACCCGAATTTGTTATCTAGTCTGAACTTCTTGTAGAATTTAAATTTTGTGCCAAGGCGCATTCCCCTTCGATAATATATGAAACCGAATCCAGCCGAAAGTTGAATAAGTCATCGGAAAGAATTTAATCCTATTCACCATATCAATTAAAACGAAAAGAAGCGTCGAATTCCAACAAATAATACATAAATCACTACTTCTCAACCCTACCAACAGCATAGACCTGTCGAATACTTAAATTAACCACCGCCCTTCGCTTCTCCCCATAAAAAAATATAGAGAACAACTCAACTCAAAAACCATTATCACCACGGACAAAAGCAACCCCGATTCCCAAAGTGCCAGCCGTCCCAATCTTCTCATCGTACATCCATCGATCAAGCTTCCACCTCTTTCGTCGCTCGGATCATTTATTTCTTCCACGATCCTCTGTCCCTTCCACCGGTAACAATCGCATTCCAAACAAAACCCTCTCGCAACAACATCGCCAATTCCGATTAACCCCGCAGACGGACCTGCTGCTGAAAGAACAGCCAACCCCGTACGAAAAAGAGAAAAGTACCCTGCCGCCGTTTCCTATGCCTCCCGTCACGTAGCCACGCAAGAGAAACAGAAGCAGATAGGAAAGCAAGGAAACAAGAAACAGTCGAACGAAATTTTCCCCGTGTCTTCTCTGTTCGATGGCCGTGAACGAGGACCAACGTAAGAGGAGCCCACGCCATCATCATTAGTCCCGGTCTACCGGTAATCGCGATCGTTCTTACGGACGCACAAATTGCCTTTCAAATTGTTCCCTCCTGAGAAAACAGGCCCAGTGCCAAGGGTGGCCCCTTTTTAACGCGACGTCGGAGAGGAAACGATACAGGGGACGCACGCTTGAGTGATAAGGAGGACGAGAGATTTCGTCTACCATTCCGGCATCCTTTCGTGGAAACACCGTAATGGCCGCTGCAGGCTCGATCGTCTCTGTCTCGATATCTTCTGACACGACGTCCGTTGGCTTCTTGGAAGATCTACGGGGATTCGTTGATGTGTGCTCGTTTAAACGAATGAACCTTTTTTGTTGCAGAATTTTGAGAGAGTTGCACCGCGAGTCCCAAGAGCGTGGGACTCTGTTATGCAAGGAAATTGGTTTGAAATTGAACGACGCGTTCGAGGTACTTTAATAATATTTTTCACTACAAACGGACACGTATGTGTAAAGAATTCCTGTGCCCTAATTTTGTTCCTGGTAACGATTGCGAATAGTTAGTTGGAATATTTGATTGTGATTACTGTCCGTTTGAGCTAGATTCTACGAAAATACAGATTGATTGAGAGCGAAGAGCTTCAGGTTGTATCTGTGCAATTTTTACAGGTTCGATGAACAACGAGGAGTGATTGGAAATTGCAGGCTGGTTAAATAATTGTTGGACCCCTTGCTGACGTTGCTGTGCTCGATTGGTCGCCGTTTATACAATCTTCACGTGGTCGATTTAGCGTGATTGGAAATTGTACATCGATCAGGTCGACGTCTAATAACCATATGGTTTAATTCGGCTATCATATCAACATAAATGATCTACTTAGCAATTAATTAATTGAAAACCTCAAACTCAATATTTTTACAAAAATTCCTTTAAAGAGCGAAAAGATATTAATTTTTGTGTGCAAGAAAATGTCATTCTCGTTAAGAAACAATTAGAAGTAAGAAACAAAAATTATTGGAATAACTGTGTGCCAAATGTCAAGCATAAATTTATTAATACTTATTTCATCGGAGACGTCTCTGAACACCAGCAAGCATTAGCTACGTCGTTCGGTCAGCGTTGTCGCCAAGATTAACGACGAGGCTCGTGCTTCTTCTCGTTTGCTTAACGAGGACGTTGCAACTCCGGTTCTAATTGTTTTCGCGATTAGGTATCGTGTTTGCGTGTCCATCGGGACAACCGACTGGCCGGTAATCGAAGGTAATTGTTAATGCATTGAACGCGCTCGTAATGGGCTGGCTGTACCAGCATTACGTCGAATCGCCACTCTGGGGCAGGTGTTAAACCCGTGTACAGGGGTCTACTTTCGGTGATCTAGTGCCAATCGTGTTCGTGCACCAATGATCGACACGATTTGTGTAAGTAGATCTATCTCGAAGGCGAGCACTTCGCTTTTATTTAAAATATTTCCGAAATTAATTTTCGAGGAATCTCAGAAATTCAGATCCTGGAGTTCAATGGAAAATCTTAAAAAATTATAGTGAATTGCCAAAGAAATAATTTGATATTTCCAATGCTCTTTCGAATTTATTAATGGATTACATTTAAATCCTAGGAAATTACATTTAAATGAAGACTCGTCGTTTCTGCAACGTTAATGTTGTTAATGAAACAGTAAAATACTAAGGAAATCCCTGCAAATTTTATATTAAAGATCATGTACTCAGAATTGTTACTTTGAATCGCCGAGTTCAGTTCTTCAAGCGAAACTCTCCATTTTTCAACAATAGCTCCGATAATGATACCAAAGTATGCTGGCAAAGCGGGTAGAGGGTGCGTGGCACTTTTTCGCAGCGCCACTTCCGGTCGTCCGTCTAACTGGCCAATTAAACGAAGAACCAGCCATCGTTGGCAGAAGACGCTAACTATCCACGGCACCATGCAATTACCGTGAAAAGGTACGCCGCTAAAAGATTCATGGTTGCTCCCAGAACACGCTGTCGTTTCACTCCCTCTCTCTCTCTGCTTATCTCTCCGTCTCTAGACGAAAATAATTTTGCTTCCCAAGCAACCGAGATGAGATGATGGAATTTCGAATGCAAAATTGGATTGCGGCTCGACGATGTCGTTTTCGTCTTTCGACCAGTTTCGCGACACGCTTGATTACCTGGATACGTTGACAACGTGGAATAACACGTGTTCAGTCGTGTTAAGAACGGATGTAAAAGAAAGAGACAAACAATCGTGTTAACGATTCCAAGTAATAATTAGTATACATTATACATGTACAGTCCCAGTTGACCGATTGATGATCGCATTGGCTCGTGTCGAATGGCGCGTTTAAAAAACATGTTTTACGACTTCATTATATTCGTCCATGAACGCCTCCAGAATGTATAAGCGCGGTAAATTAAACGGATTGTTAGTAAAAGTATACGAGATGGAGAGGAGAAACAGCGGAAAAGAACATTGAAAGGGGTTATAAAGGGAAAAGTTGATCAAAGTGCTCTGGACGAACGTGTTTTCCTCGCGGTTGCAACTTTACAAACTCGTAAGGTACCAGAACCCCGTAAACTCTATAAAAATCCACGTCATAAAAGCAAAGTCAGGAAAACAGCCTGGAAAACTTCCCTCCTCTTAAACACTGATTTCAAAACATTTCGAATCCCCATCCATCCCCGGTTCATTCACCCCTATCTGTCATCGGTACTAAAATACGAAAATTTATATATAATACTAAATGTTAATCAAACATTTTGTATACGAACGATATATACATATATAAACATTGATTCAATTTGTTTCAATCACTTCGAGGGTTATTTGCGATGGTATTTATATTTTCGAAAACAGGAGGAAGAATAAATTCGCCGAGGCAGATCAATTTAAAATCTGACGACAGCCAGAAGAAAGGAGGATGCGAGAGCCCCGACTTCCGGCCGTCCATGGGGATCGTCGACAGGGCAGAAATGTCCCCGTTGAAAAATATCCGACGTCGCTAGGTGCTATTTCACTCGTCGCGTATCACAGACGCCTATTCCCGGGAATCGCGTGAAACATTCATCGAAAACTTCCGTCCCCGGGGGTCTAGCGACGGACATCCACGAAGAAATTTCAAAGAGAAACTTATTCTAGATATAATTCGTTCGGCTAACCCATTTCGACGTGGCCGAAACGTAAACGGAGCCCTTAAATTGCATTAAATTATTCGCTTCAATTTTTACGTCACACCCCGATACCATTCATTACAAACAACCAAAGCATGAAATAAATGTTAAATATTTTCCCCTCTACGCGTATCATAACAATATTACAAATTACTTGGCAATTTCAGTTTCGTTAAAGGTAGAACAAACGCCGCGAGATTTTTACGGAAACGCACAGTTTGCGAATGATAGAAGAAAGTTAGAGAAACTCGGGAAATTTGCGTGCGCGACGATGTTCCCCGGGCTGGATACATTGTAATGCAATAATAAGAAAATTCATTAACAATTACAGAAGTTTGCCGGCGAGTGCACCGGGGCATCGTGGCCGCCGCGAGTCCAATGAAACCCTAATTACCGGCCCTTTGACTTCAAGTTGGCCCACTTGTTAAACAAGTTCACTAAACTGCTGCTAACGTAGCGCTATCTGATGTACGCGGTGTGCGGAACACACAGGGCGATTCTGGTTAACGTGGCCACTTTTCTGAATAACTTTGTCCCTACAATTAATCCGTCAACCGTGAAGCAACGTGCTCGGACTGTTCCCGTAATAACTCGCATTTTTGTTGCCTCCATCTTTGATCGAGCATTATGAACCCGTTGACAGGCATGTCGGGGACCCTCCATTACGGCTACCAGATTTGATTAATGGACCCCGGTCTGAGCTCGTTTATAAAAGGAGTTCCAATGTATTTACTTGGAAATGCGTTTCACCGTTTTTTCGTTTCCTTTCGACGTTCCTTTTTTCCTTCCGTTAATTATTCGTGTTTTCCTTTTGCCACTGTGACACGCTATATCGTTTTGCTGATCTCGGCGGGTATTAGGTTTGTATTTAAGCAACTGGAAATTCAATCAGCATCGCGAATATTATTCGGCAAATATTTTGTAACATATGTGCTGTTTTTTCCTGTGTAATATAAAGTGTCAGAGAATATTCGCAAGGATTATTAATTTCGAGACAGAAACGAATATTAAATGCTGCTCATTATTACGAAGTTGGACATGAATATGTAATTCCTATGGAAACAAGAATGTGGGCAGATCGTTCGTTATATGTATAATGATTTAATACCCCAGGTGTATCTTGCATTGAGACTATTCTTGCCGAATTTATGTTTCGCAGAAATGAATATACACAAGTGTGCCGCCACTGAAAAGTTGAGAAAGCAAGTGCAGCGCTGCGTACGCAGAAACTATTTATCAGCGAACGGGTCGCCTGTCACAACTACAATACAAAAAGTTCTCGCATACTCGGCAAAACGAACGACGGAAGTTCGACGGGAATTCGCGGCCAAGTCACAATTCCATTGCTTAACGCTAACGGAATTTCGCGTGGGACAAGGAATTACTGGAGGCTCGCGAAGGAAATATTTGTCGGAGGTGGTTGGTGGCCTCTTCGCGGTGGTCACGAATAAACGCTCGCGACGGTCGTTTTGTTCTCCCGCACCGTTCGCGCGAGTCAGAATTTTAATTAAAGGAATTAAGCGCGCCGCGATGGGCCTTAAATTTCGGTAAATACGAGAGAACGAGCCCGCGTTATGCATGGCCCTTCGTCGTGGGACGCTAATTGTGTTTACGATCGCCCGTCGCCGGCCTCTTTGACACACGTTCGCGGGCAAGATACCCCGCGTTCGCTTTTATTCCGTGCCAGCTGACGTGAAACACGCATCTCGCCCACGAAATGAACGCCAATTTAGTGGATTCGCCCGGATTCCGCCGTGTTAATGCAGCTTTACGAGCTCGTGACCGATTCGTCGCGAGGAAAGATACCATGTCGCGTGGGGAAAACCATTTCTGCTGTATACCCGAAATTGTTATTTAGTATTTATATTCGACGTGAACGGAGGAAGAATTTTACTCGAATGGCAAATTGTTATGTTCAAGAAAGATTGTAATGAGACAGTTTATGGTGATTATTGTTTGGGGCGGAATTTTTGAATTCAATTCAAATATCCTGGTGAATATAAGATAAGTGGATAATAGTTTTTAACAGTATAATAAAGTGTCGGGGGAAGTGGTTGGTATTTGTATGGAAATCTGGATGGAAGCATTTTTACAACCACCCGCCTACTTCTACACCACATGTGTGCAGAAGAAATTGCATTTCTTTCACCACGTCGACTAATCCGGATGTTTATGTGTTATGCTACTGTTATGCTATTTTATTTTCGTTTTCGTTTTCTGCGTCCCGATTGTAATTATTCGTTTGCTTGCTCCGCGTTTCGGGATATATTTGCGGAGACTTTGTAAAACATTTATTGAGCAATAAATGCGTACATTAATAATAACATAAGTACCAGATTTAATCTGATTTGCATAGAACTACTATATTTGAATGTGCGGACACGTTTTACTATTTGTTACCAGTTCAATTACCGTAATAAATATTTCATCCCAGCAGCAAACTAAACGTTTAAAACAAACATAACTCGCCTAAAATCTCCGTACTTTTTGCCGCCGTTGCGAGCACAGCCTTTCGCTGCCAACGCTGATAATACCTTTGAAGTATTTTTCAGCCGTCCAATTCTTCCAGCCCCCTTTCTTTTTTGTGTCCCCGATAATCGGCCGCGGGCAAACGCATTCGTAACCGAGCCGTAAGCTACTTAAAACGCCGCGGAATCATAAATAATCAGATTTGTCCGGTGGCAAAATTACCGGTGGCGCCCGGTTTACTTTCTTTGCAACAACTCTAAATCGCCGGTAGAATCTCTTAAGGCGCGATTAACGTTCACTTGTCCCGCCCTCTTTATCCCTTCCACTGTTTTTCTCCCCCGTGCTACTCTACCCACGGCCACCTGAGTTCGCGACAAAATTTTATGACCTAGGACACAACGGAGTTTCATGTCCTCCGTCGTAAAACATCTTGGAGCCCTTATCCGTTTAATCTCCTTCGTTATAACGCAGCTCGCTAATACAACAGCATCCTTCTCCCCCTTCCTTGCACCCCCGGCATCGTCCTCATATTTTTCTCATCCCTCTACACTTCAGCCCGAGGCGTCTCATGGCCACTTTATCGACTAATGTAATCTCTGGTCCGGCTATTCGTAGATTCTGCCGCCGATAGCAGGTCGAAAGTTTCTTTGGAAACCTCGCAAGAAATCGGACGTTATCATCTTCCCCTCCTTTCTGTCCAATGGTTGGGACAGCCACCGGGAGTACAACGATGGAAGGTTAGAAGATTCCTGTAATCTTCTACTCTTGGATAATTAAAGTACGAATAAATTAGAAACAACCTGTGACGCGTCTCAAAGAAATAAAACAGAAGGGATCAAATAAAATACAGTGATACTCGTTCCAAAAATGATTGCAATCGCCATCGAGCTTATGTCGAAGACGACCCTCGAAGTTTCCCCAATTAACCCTTTCAACCATCTCAAATAATTTTGTTCTTCTCGATCGACGATCAAGGCCAAGATGAAACAGACTCTTATTTCACGGCAAACGCGGTTTAATCACGAACGATGAGGGCACTATGCAATTCGATGATCAAAGTTTCACCGTGGATCGCGGCGAGACGCGGGAGAGATGTGTACAAATTTCGACGGTCTGTTTGCACGGGCACACAAAGGCCGTCGTATCAGTTCACTATTAATGACAGACACCTTTGGACGCGGCTGGAGGCAAAGCAACCGCTCCGGGACCGCGTGGCACGTCATGTCAGAGCGCCGTGAACCCAACAATAACCATTAAGAAGATTGATCAGCCTGCAGCTTGTCGGGGCGGCTCATAATATCGGGCATAAAAAGCTCATCGCAGGTAGCTACCGTGAAACACGGCTGAAAAGCAGTTGGGGTATTAATTAAAGAGCGACCCGACACGTGCTTCTATTAATATCGCGACGATTATACACCGTTTTTATTTCACGGACGCTAACGACGCGCCCGTTTCACACCTTTCGCGATACAGATTTAATGATCTCTACGGGAACCCACTATTTTAAGTGGCCGAGTGTTGGGTCGTCGCCGTGGGCAAGCTTTGGGAAATATTTTCTACATTTTCTCGTCCGTATCGTTTTTGGCCGCAGCTTGTTGGCTCCTGGGATTATTCAAGAGTGTGAGCGAAATGATATTCCAAGTCGCAATATTCGCAGGTGAAGATTATTTTGCAAGTGGTTATCGATCTTGTATAGTTTGCTATTTCTTGGCATCAATTTTTCTTCCCGGTTTAAAAACGGTTCCGTGAATCGATTAAATAAATCTAACCCGTAATCTGACTGAAAACAGAGATATCCGAATTTCTACCACCGTACCAGTGACGAATCAGTCAAAACCAAACATTACCCCGGGCAGGCGTTTCAAATTCCAGGTCCGACCAGGCAAAATCAACGCTTGTGCAGCCACGGGGGCAGCAAACGGTTCTTAGCTGTGCACCTTGGCCCGCGCAACGATCCAACTAAGCGTGCAGGTAGTCGAAACGCGGTGGCAGAGCAGGATCGATTATTCTCGGGCGGAAAATTCGCGCCAGAGGCGAAGTTTACCGCGGACCGCAGGTGGCCGGTGTCGAGGGCCAATAACAATACCGAAAGTACGGATATCCTTGCGCTGCTGGCCGGCTAATTAAATTAAACGGCGAGCAGAGCGCTGCAGGTGCGAAATGCTTTGGCCGTCGAAAACCAGACTGCCGCACGATCGAACGAATAATTATCTACGATCCTTCGAGTTTCGTGAATGTCAATAGGCCAGGGAAAGGAGAGAGTCGATTTCTGTAATGAAATTCCCGTAATTTTCGAGAGCTAATGAATATATGAAACGAAGTCGCTTTCTTTCGCTCCTTTTTTCGTCTCCTTGACACGAACGAAGTGGTGCTCCCTCGTGGCGAATGTTAATTACCCGGGACTTGTTCGGCAATTAATCACTGGACGAGACACTTTCCGGACGAGTTATTGGTAGGCTCGACTGGATTATTTCTCGGTGATTAATGGCGGAAGCGAGTGTTGATCTGTGTAGCGAGCTGGTGGCTCGTTTCGGTGGTTTGGACATTTAGGGGATGGCGGGGAGACAGTGGAATGAATAAAATTGAGGAAAGGCCTGGGCAAAAATCGCGCTGCACTTCGGTCAGTGTGATAAATTCATCTCTCTTTTCATTGCGCGATTCATTGTTTGTACAGTATAATATATTAATTATACCGCAATTAAAAAATGACAAAATATTTCGACCAGTAATTCAACAACCAATATCAAAAATAATTTCAAACTGTCCATCGAAGAACAAGCACAATATAATAATTATTACTATTATTGTCTGCTGACGATTTGATTTCACCAAGTTTATTAAACAAGTGTACCAAAAAGTCTGCCTATCGATTTCCCAGAGCTACGTATTCATTTCACGAAACTCTGGACAAAACGCGCAATCACCCCCAAAAGGACTTAATTTCTTGACGGCCAATAAAATTCTATCCGCATCTGTGCTAAAAAAAAGGGTTCCAAGATCCATCAACCCTCGATGACCAACCGCCCCCGTCGCGTCTAACGTGACCGTCGAACGGTACGTGCCGCGGCGGAGGGTTGAAACGGCGGGGGTAAAAATCTGCTCGACAAAGAGAGGACAACGCGGCGAGAATGAGCGAGAAAATTGCAAAGTTCGCGGGGTGGCTTTGTGCGGGTACACAAACGTAAATCCATCCATCCATCCGCGGGGGTGGACAACCGGCGAGTGGTGGTCAGCCACCCTCGGGGGCTTTTCGTGGCCGTGGGTGGTGGGGATCGGTAGGGTGGTCCGTACGAAACTTTTCGATGGAGCTGGGTCACAATGGGACGGTGGTTTACGTTTATTAGACCCGCGGCGAAAAGCTTAGTTTGCATTTGAAGCCGCGCCACCCCCTTGTCGTCACATCGTGCGCACCCCCCGGCGCTCATTCTCGATGCGCTCGCACGAAACGTCGAATATCTTCGCGTCGTCGGTTGTACCCCTTCGAAATAACGTTTGCTGCGCTCGTTACAATGATTTGGGGTGTAGATAGCGTACAAGTGACTGACGAAGATCTGTTGGACGATTACTGTTCGGTTTTGGTTAAGTAGTATGTGCCTTTGGCGGGGTGGGGGGTCGGTGGTTGTGCGGAGTATTTTATTCTAGGCTTGAATGAACTGTGCGTTAAGTGAACAGCGATGTTAATGCCGACAGTGTAATCATCATGATAATAATTGGAAGATAACTGAATGCTTTCGATATGCAGGTAGTATGAAGTGAAGTAAAAATGTAGTAATGCTTCATTTACTAATATCGAGGGTAGTTTGTATTCTTCAACAGTACACGTGTGATATGAAATTTAAAAATATAATTTCATGCGATAATGTTTTATTATTTCCTGTGATCCGGTTTATAAGTAAATTAACATTGAGGAGAAACGTCTGTATTTTTGCAATGATTTTGATGAATGAACAAAGATTTTAGGTAACTGTTATCAGTATTTAGCAAGTGCAATTTACCTTAGAATCTTGGAAAATCTATCGGATTTTCCGAACTGAACACTCCGTTTGCATTTCTCTGGTAGGATTATCGAACAATTATCTAATTGGAGCTCGATTTATGCACAGACACAGGCCAGCCATAGCCGTGCAGTCGCATAATGTTTATTGTTCTATTGCGATTTGGATGCTATTGATTCCTCTAAGTTCTATATTTACTTTGGTCACTGAAGGGTTGCCTGCGCGAGAATCCCACGGGAAGTGTATTAAGGGGATCACGTACTATGTGATTTACTGTAATCGAAGCGTGAGAACTCTCTATTGCGAATAATGAGAGTACGTATTCCTTTCAAAACATTATTGAGCCCTGAAGCCATTGGGAAATCATAGAAGTTCATCCTAGCAGAAATATACAAAAAATTATTCACTACACCTTTCATAATTTGTATGAGTACACAAAGGAGAAAGAACGGGAACTTCTATTCCTCCAAGCTACCCTTCAATAATAGAACTGGAAGGATAATTTACTGTTCTAGAATTTATGTAGATACGAAATGAAGCCCGATGCCATTTCCAAACGAGAGAGTTCCACTCTCTTCGCAGGACATTTAACCGACAACTCCTCCTCTATCCTCACATTTCTAATTGTGGCCACCAGCCGAAGGACTATTACGCGTCTTGCACTCGAGTTCCGGCGGAGAGTGTAATTTTAAACGATGCAAACATTAACGCGGCAATTCGGGGAAAATTGCGTTCCGAGTTCGAGGGGAAAATGTTGTCCCCCGTATAGTCTGCCTTTTCCCTACAAGAAGGGTTTCCGAAATTTTCGTGCAACTCCAAGTTGCATTCTACTCGGTATTCCACTCTGTATAAAAATGTCACAAGTATCGATAGCTTCATAGAAGCCGCAGCAAGCTTATTCAAGAATCAATTATTCCAGGTGGCAAAATAATTCCTCAAAAACACAAGAAATCAAAAACTTCTATAATTCCATCAGAACTTTATTCTCACTCGACCCCTTCAACCTTTAACTCTTTCCTTTTCCCCGAAAAAATATTTTCCATCCACACATTCGTCCGATATTTTTCAATGAAAAAAAAAAGTTCTCCTACCATATGTAGAAGCTAATTCCTCGCCAACGGTGATTACAGCTCCAGCCGTGGAGCGTCCAAGTTGAAATTCACATTGTCGAAAATCCAAGCCGGGAAATCCTCGGCGAATGTAATCTCCGATAAATAACACGGACAGAAAACAGCGGCGAGTTTTCGAAGGAAGCAACAATCGGTCCGCGTTTCGAAAATACACTGCCCCGGTGCTCGA
Organism: Nomada fabriciana; assembly: GCA_907165295.1. NCBI lineage: Eukaryota > Metazoa > Arthropoda > Insecta > Hymenoptera > Apidae > Nomada > Nomada fabriciana. The sequence goes on from OU015690.1 coordinate 16,346,463, forward strand.
AACGGAATGATTTTCGATGGAAAGCACCAGAGGCACGGCTCGCAACGACAGAATCGACGCAGCCTCGCGACTTGACCATTGTACGAACGGACCCCACGTTCGTCATACTCATCATTGTCACCATTGTCATCGTTGTCATCGTTCCCTGTATCCGCTGGCTTCGCGAGCGAGCGTGCTGGAACGAAGGGTTCACTGGAATAACGATCGACTGTTCTCTCTGTTCGTGCACCACCCTCTGTCCCTACATTTCTCTACGTGCCTGTCCATAGATAGACACGTACACCGAGGTGTGCACGCGCGCGTCCATGTATAATATAAGCATTGAAACACGGCGTTTTTCAATTTTGCAAGTTTGTAACGTCTATGCGGGACAATGGGGCGGCCGTCGAGCAATTTTTGCATTGTGCCCAGCGCGGACGAGAGAGAGGGCGTCGGAGAGGGACAGAGTAAGTCCGAACGAAAGTTGCCGGAAAAAGAGACGCGTGGTTTTATTTTTTCTTTTTCTCTTCCCCCTTTTATTTTTGGCGCGAACAACGGGGAACGCGGAGAAAGGGGTGGTTCTGTTTCTACGCGCCCCCTGCACAATCGCAGAGACGTTTCCAGTGGGAAAAGTCGCGCGAAATGCTAATGCTAATGCACGCTCGTTGCGCCGAGCCTCGGTTAAATTCGCGGGCAACCAGCACTCGTACGCTCGCGAATCCTAATCGTGGATTTAAATATTCATTTGCCGGCCGGGTCGATTGAGGCGCGCTGCGTGTTTAGCCACGGTGCCGGGTAATAAATCAGGATGGCTGGATAATAAATTAGCCCGGAGTCGCCGGGATAAGCCGCGCCTTGTGCATCGAATTTTTCTAATTGCATTGTGATCGCGAGTCGCGGTGAATTTTCGGCGCTATCGATTCGCCAATATAACGTCGTTCCAAATCGACGTTTCGTTTCGATTTTTTCGCCCGAATTTCCTCCCCCTTCAACGAGCGTTTTCCTCGGCACGAGTTCAACGATTCCTCAACCACAATCCTCAAACACAACCTTTCCATTAACTTCGCTCATTCGTCAGCGTGTCCGCGACGCGCGAGCATACATCAAAGCCTGGCACAATGGTCGCCGATATATGCAAAGCGGCACCGTGCAACATTCACTCGAGACACCCACGCCGTTGCCAAGAAACATCTCGACACGATGGAAATCCTCTCGCGTGCTCGTCAGAGTGCCCTGCTCAGGACTGTCGTCGTCCCATTACCGTCAAATTACAAACGCGTGACGCTCCCTCCGGTGATAGAAAATTACGAAGACGAACAATGACCGTAGTTTTTGTTTTTTACCAACGTACAACATCGTACGTCAGAGCGGGGGGGACGACGGGATTCTGCGGCGAGGCAATTGAATTTCCTTTCGGAATAACAGTAATTTCACACGTTGCAATCGCGTGGACCGTTCGCATGGGTTTTGCTAATTCTCTGAAAGGTTATATAAAAGCCTCGAGGTGTTGCGTGATCCGTGGAGCAGAGCTGCTGAGAGGAGGTTCAACGATCCACTGAGTTTCTTTCAAACCCGTGAAGGGAAACGATTCTATATTCGGAACAGCTATTGCGACACGACGATTACGCGATACATCGACAGGATCTAATCGACTTACAGTCTGAAAGGCCCTGCGATATTTCCATTTTTTTATTTCATAGCCTTTAATTAAAAGTGCGAGGGTAATGCAGTGACTGGTAAAATACAGAGTCCGATAATTATCCTAGCATACATTCGCTTTATCCAAGGATATTAGAAAGGGACAGTAGCAAAATTGCAACCCAAATCCCCCACTGATAGACATAAATATAGAAACGTACCGTACGGACGAATATAATTAAATCACCTGTTAATCACGGGAAACGGCGAGGCCCTAATGCCGGCTAATGCCATCGGCGATATCAATTTCTAGTCAACGCGGTCGGTCAAATTGGATGCAAACGATTCTCGATTAAAACGCTATCACTGCGAATCCGCGGCTGTGCATCTGCATAGAAATAACAAGCTGTCCCGTGACAGACCCCCATAAACCTGCCCTCTACCTCTATCTTCTTTTTTCGTCTCTTGTTCCGTCATTTTTCTTCTTGAAGCCGTCGTTCCCGAGAGCGGGAGCAGCGGGCCTATTTTTCAGTTCGCTGTGCCAGAAGTCGAGAGATCGCGACGGCGGAAGTCAGCCTCCTTATTAGCAACTGTCGCGAATGGAAGAGTGAGGGAGAAAGAAAGAGGTAAGGGTGGGCCAGGTGAAGGGGGTGGCTCGTGCATCCCCGTGCGTTCTCGCTCTTTTTTCCAGTCAACGGAGAGGAAAGAGCCTCGGTCGAGAGTCGGTTTCATCCCCCTGCAACCCCTTTCACGGCTGTCTTTCGTCCCTTTCGCGCTCGTCTCTGTTTCTGCGACGGCTGAATAAGGGGAACAGAACGGAACCAGTGTCGTGGAACAACGGGGGGAAAGAGGCAGACGGGACACGGCGTGGAGGAAATGATGGAAAGATGGAACGTTAACGTGGCGGACCGGAGAACGGACCGAGAGTCAAGGGTGGCCGGAGGGTTGGGCGTAGAGTTAAGATGACGAGAACGGGACGACTGCGAACGCACTCTGACTATAGGTGAATTTTGGGAACGCAATTTTTGCAAGTGATGCGGACATTTTGGGGAATTTTTAATGGTACTCTTTGTTCAAGTGATGGAGACTTGAATAGGTGTATGATAGGTATTTCCCATGTTAATAATTGAGAATTGAATAAGGGTTTTGATTGATCGAGGGTATGGATAGTGGAAGGGTCAGAAATTTCATGTCATATTCTTTTTCAGTTTTGTCAAACGATATGTTTCTAGGAAATTTGAAAATATTAAGGACCGAGAACTCTGAAAGGGGATCTTGTTCTGAAAATTATATGTCTTTTCTGTTTCTTGTGCGCTATACGATCTGCTCTTTACTACCTGCTCCTATCTATAAGATTAGGGATATCTTTGAACACCTTGTTTTTGGTCGCAAGACAAAACTGCCCGATCGGCACGAATGGTCTGGTCTACTATAACGATAGACAGTTCGAAGCCATTTAACCTGCGGTGAATCGAAAAAGCAGATCAGTTCTGTCGAACTAGAAAGGTTTCAGACCTGTTTCTAATGACCTGATGCCTCGATAGCTGAAGAAACCCGAGTGTTTTGTGGATGGGTGGGTATCCGTCCGGACAGGTATCGATGTTGCTTGATAAGAGATCAGTGATCGACAGCGAGGGTTTCGAACCGAAATCCTGACACGAATAACGATGAGATGGCTGAGTTTTACAAAACGAACAACTGTAACACAACTTTCCCCTAAGGTAAGAATGGTCTGAATAAATACGACGGTTACATGTGCCTTAAAAGTAAACTTTCAACATTTTAAAAGTGGTCCAATATTTAATTTGAATATACCACTGTAAATCTAATTTTACTTTATACACTAATACACAATTGCAAATAAACTGCTGCAGTCTTAATCTTTAAATTAATTAAAACCATCATCTACCACCTCAAAGACCGGAACAAAAATCCCTGAAATCCACACCTTATAACAGCACCCTTGTACACGGCCATGTATTACCCACCCCAAGGCGGCTTAACCACCCCGAAACGAGGTTACGAAGGCACCCCTACACGGCCATATTTTTCCAGCACCGTTCGCCTTAATTCCTTATTACGGTCGCGGTAATAAACCGCCTCACCCCTTTACCTCTTTAAAACGCATCGAACAACGGGTTGAAACTCACGCGTGGACAAGCCGGACAAGAACATATGTACACCTATGTACAATGTATACATGCACCTCTATATACACATATATACACCCAAACGACGGAGCACAGGGCGATGAAGAAGCGTGCAATGGAGAAACGAAGGAAAGAGAATCTCCGTCCGTCTGTCCGTCCATCGCGGACGGTGCTCGTATATCTCATCTGCATAGAAACAAGCTCTCCGGGACAATGGGGTCCTTCGTCCATTCTGAACACTGCAAACACGCTGCAACCGTGTTCCCCCGGACCAATGGGAAAGCACTTCAGTATGCTCTGCTAACCCTTTCGACGCTGGGACCGGCTATCATCGAGAGACCGCGGTTGTCCTTTGTGTATCGTACAATAATTTCGTACCTGGTAACGTTACACACACGGGGGTTGGCCAGCCTGAGAGACACGCGCGCTTATTATACACGTGTCCTGCACGGTTCTAGTATATGTGTCTCCTTCTCTGCCCCTCCAAGTGTGCTCTCTGTCTGGCCTGGCCCCGTGAACAACCCGTGAACCGTGGCGGAAAAATGGGTCTACCCGCTTATAAATATGAAAAGCTGGTCGGATCGAGTTACCGGTGCGATATCGGACAGCAATCGACCCTTTGTGCCACCACCCCTGCATTCGAAATTGTTTCTTTGATCGCGAATTTGCTGGAATTTTCCACCGGTCTGGCGAATGGAAATGTAAATGTCCTTGGGGGCGGGGAGCGGGCTAATGGAATGGGTTCATTTTATTTTTAGGGGTCGCCTGGCACTTACGTGTTTGTTAGAAATTCAAAGGGAAGAATTCTTCGAGTGCCTCGCGCTGGAAATATTTTCACTTCTATCCGGCTGATTCTTCTGTCTCGTGGAAAAAGGCTGAATGGAAGTTTGAGATCAGCGTATATACGTTCGGAGAATTTGTGTACAAGTGTTAAGTCAGGAGTTCGCAACCCCTGGCAAAACTCCCCCACCCTATTACTATTCATTAGTGATTTAATTTTCATTCATTTTAGAAAAGTCTTCTTCGTTGTCACGATAATATACACTTGCAGATCCCCCAAGATCTAAACACCTTGACTCCCTGTGCCGGATGCAAAGACACGGTTCTCTAAAAGTATCGGCACAGTCGTGCTCCTTCTACAGTGCAACGTGGAAACGACTGAAACAGCGAATTTTCCTTTTATCGTTGCCACATCCGTGGAAGGAAACGCGCTTTTATCTACCCCATGTATTCCCGGCGGGTGCCACGGAAATTTCGTGAACCACGCCCGGGTGAAGAAACAGAGGGAAGCAGAAGCGACATGAATAGGTACACGCGTTAGATCCTCGTCGACGAACCGCAGCTGGAGGAACCAGTTGCAGAGTGTACCGTGGCATTAACCGATAACAACTTTGTTTGCCCTTTCCTCTTTTCGCCGCAGACAGGCAATTCAGCCTCCTATCGCCGCGCTCGTTGGACTTCATTCATGCGCCATCCATGCAGTCACAGCGTTTCTTTGTGCGCCTCGAACTTGTCCTCTCTCGTTTGCCTTGCGAAGGAAAACGTTGGACTTTTCCCGTGCAAGCCGAACTCCAAAGGAAATTCTACTGAGAATAAGGAAGAACGACAAGCGACACTAGCCGATGCAACGAATGTCTCCGATCAAGTATCTCAATCAGCTTAAGAAGGATTCAATAACACCTTTTCTCCCGGTTATCAATTATCTACACTGTCGAATGAAATGTTCATTTCCACGACAAGGAATTATAGTCCAAGTCCTTATATCATTCAAATCCCACCCCATCGGTGCGTCACAGCGAACCACCCCGCGTCCCCCTTCCATCCCCCCGCAAGAAGCCACAGGAACAAGATAAAAACGAGAAACGCCAAACTACAACGAAGTAGCCTGCTCGCGGAACGAAGTAGAAACTCTGTCGATCAGCCGCGTTCGCCGGGGGCGGTTTCCGGAGTTTCTGCTCGCGTCCCGATCCTCCAGTTCCACGAGAGGGGGCAGAAAAGAAGGTGAAGGGGTGGCGGAAAAAATTTGTTAGAAATTCTGAAGGATCCCAGCGAGAAAGTTGCTCGATGAACTCGACCCGCGGCGTTCCCTCCTCGGACGCCCTGCCATCTCGAACCACCCACTTCCGGCCGCCCGTGTTTCCTCTTTCGCCTGTTCACGGTTAGATGATCGCCGCAGTCTTCCTTGAAAGTTGGCCGTTCAGAGTGTTAACCGACGCCCAAGTCTACGCCTGGTAATTAATCGGAGAAACTCGGATCGTAAACAACGCGGCGTCCATTAAGATCCCATTCATTAGACCGGAAGTGGGCGCAGGAGAGGCGCTATCTCCGGCAAAACTACGGCCAGAGCACGCTGAAGGAGCCCCGTGAAGGATCTCCTGGTAGAGAGATGGCTATGTCGAAGACTTTCGATAATTGTTCGGAATAACTTCGAGGCGGCGGAGACGAACTAGCGAGACAGTCGACAGGAGAACGTTGGAAGTTCGTGACGAGGGATGGTGGTGTGTATATGGGTTCATTGTTCAAGGTGATGGTGGTGGAATTTTGTTTGTTCGTTTTGCGCGATCCGCTGATAAGATAATGGTGTTGATACCAGGTTTAATTAATTTATATGGAACGTCTATTTATTTGATTGATTGTATTGAAATGGAGTATAGTTTGTTATAATAATTCAGCGGAGAACGATATTTATAAGCAACGTCATACGAGGTCAGTTTCAATATCGAAAAATTAACTCGAATTCTAATATTCTAAATTAAATATAATATATCGAACTTTTGGAACAGTGTCACCTATCGCGACAGACATGAAAATAAAAGTATATATGTATATAGTAAATTCACATCATCCCACAAGTACCAAATATATCAAACACCAAGCACATTAAAGTAACCCCATCACAATGCGGCCAGGCAATTGAGGAAAACTCATGGTGGATCTCGAGGGTGTTGGCCATGGTGGTAGAGGGTGCAGACCGTCCGAAGACTTTCAATAATTCTTCAGAATAACTTTGAAGCAGTGCAGACGGACTAGCGAGTTTCTCAAACGAACTTTCTCCTCTCCGGGCAGCCAGCTTTTTCTCCCGCTTTCCCCGTCGAACGCGTAAGTTTCCAGAGCCTGTTGTCCCGACGGTTAGCCGTCTCTTATCTTTTATGCATTATTGGCGAATGGCTGAGAAGCACACCCACCGCGGCCGTCAGCCATGAACCCATTTCCAGCTTCAACCGGGCTGGCCCCATTTTCTCATATTTCGGAACCAATATTATGCTAATATCCCGGTGCAACCGTCTCGTGAGATACAGGAGTAGCAGGGATCCGGCCGTGTGTCGCGTCCCTTTGAATAATTTCGTCGGAAAGCCGGCTGGGCGAAAAATATTAAAGACTGTTAGTCTGACGGTGTAGGACAGCAGTTTGACAGGTTTTGGAGAGAGGCGGACTTTTAAATTGCGATTTTTAGTGGCTGCTGGAATATATCAAGTTTCATTATTGCACTTGGAAAAGTGGACAGGGCGGGATTGTATTTCAATTTTCTTTGAACCGGGAACGGGATTTCACTTTTAAATTCGAAGATTCCGATTATTTTTAAATACAGCCGTCTTTGCTTCTTATGATTTCTCTTGTCGCTTCCTCGAGCATTTTCATATTTAGTATTATTTTTCAAAGTCCACGCTTAACGTGTCTGGGTATTTTTCCGTTTCGAGACAATTCAATTCTCCGCTGAATTCGTTGTCCGCGTCCCGCTAATTTTAGCACGCCTAGTCGGCCAAATGTACGGAAATTTACGATGGTTCGGTGAAATTCGAAAAAAGATCCGCGTGACAGTTTCCCCGTGTCACGTACTGCGACACCGCCCCGGGAAAAATGAATTCCCTCGAGTTGCCAAAGGTTAGACCGACTGAAATATCTCTGTGACGACCGGTGAATATTTAAATAAGCGGCGACGACACGTTATCGTTTAATCAACGTGATTTATAGGCTCTGCTTTTCGAAGTGGTCGACGTGATTTCATGCTGACATTACATTAGATATTTAGGTCTCATCCACGCCGATTGTGCTAATTCTTGTTATATTAGGAGTCTTGTATACATATGCAGCAATTCTTTCAAATTGTTTTTTACGTAAAAGATATTAAGTTTTGTCTGGGTTTCATTCTACCTTTTCTATGAATCATTTCACTCCATTTTTGAATGTTGTTTTGCATACCTGTTTTGTTTCATACCCTTTAACTACCGTTTTTTCTCGATTTACAAAGTTACATTCCCACGATCCTTTTGTTTCTATGGCGCACGAAGTGGTTGAATAAATCGAAGGATTGGTTTATCGGGGGATTCGGAAAAATCAAATGGTAGCGTAATATTGACTGAGCGAATGGATAAACCTGCGCTTCAACGATTACTGTTTACCGTAATTCCATAACTGAATAAAATACACGAATGCAAATGTACAGTTTCCTGGATTGTGTTTAAAGAACAAATAGAAGCATCGGTTCGATCTAGCAAATATATTGGGCGAAGTTTGTCCGACCATTGTTTTCCAAGCTGATTCGTCCAATTTGTGTTTGTCGTACTCACGTATACAGGAAAATTCTCTGATCAACGAAACAGCATAGACTTTTATGGGACTTACCTGAAACAGAAAGAAAGAGAGACGGTTAACAATTAGTATAATATTTGATACGAATCATAATTTAACATCAATGTTTCGATAGCGTTAGATTTATTAGAAATTATTAACCAGATGGCCATCAGTGTTCGAATAAATTAGAAATCTACATGGTTGTACGGCTAGTCAGAAAGTTCGATAAGGACACGTCGATTCCCATACATATTCATCGGAAAAATACTAACACCTTCAGTCAGTTTATCAGCATAGTAATTAACTTCGTCAGAGATCTAAGGATTTCGAGCACTATATCCGAATAGATTTGCATATTTATACGGTCTGCGTCCGAAAGTTTCGTCTGGTGGCAAGAACACTGTCCAAAGCGAATTCTCATTGGAAGACTGAAATGATCAAAGGTTTGAGGAATGCAATACTGTCTGGGGAATAAATTTACGGTCATATGTTTCGTATAATCACCTGGCAAGATCTGCGAAAAAGAAAAAGGAAAGGAAGCAAAAAAAATATGAGAAATCTTAAGGTGGCTTGTAATTTCCCCGTTTTATTAGCTTATCGTAATAAAACAAATTTATTGGACGTTATGTATAATACGAACGAGACGCGTAAATTTAATATTGGGTACATAAACGTCGAGCGAGAAATGTTGACAGGTTTACCGTATTATTACCAGGCAATTAAATAAATCAGATATTCCAAAGGCATTCATACTTTAACCGAGCAGAGGCAAATGTAATATTTTTTAAGTTATTTGGACAGTTAGTACAGGGACGTCAGAAATCACATGCACTACTGAATTGAAAAATAATATTGCCACAATATGTTAATAGAGACACTTAATAGCTGCCTTCTATACTATTATTAATCCAATATAAATAATTCATTTAATTCATTTAAACCCAAATCTACCTCCAAACGAAACAAAAATTTCCAAACACAATTGCGATACCTCCGCTAAAAAACATAACAAAGTTAGCCTTTCAAACGAACATTTCAGCCCCGCTAAAATTCTTCCACGAGATTCCACAATTGCGAGCCTGATTGCAACATCCCTAATCTCCCAAGCATTTCGTATTACATACATCTGGTCTCGGAACACCTTCAAGGCGCCACAGATCCAATCAGCCACAGTATCCTCGGCGAAAGAGCGAAATCGAAGTGCAGCAGGGGAACTCGACTCGCTCACAATAACCACGAAAGGCCGGAAACATCGTGAAAATACGATACGGCTGTTCGAGCTGGAGGCGTTGCCGAACAACGATCCACGGAGGGGTGGTGGTTCTCTCCACTAGATTTCAATCAAACTCCACGCGCAACTTGCTGTCGCCCGGAGCAAGTGCGACGGTAAACGTCTTAAGCCCGTTCCGCAACTTCGTTTCGACGACGTCTACGCCGATTAAACGGTGGCTAAACGGTGGCTGCACTCGAGCAATCTCTCGGGGTACAGTAGGAACTCGACGAAGCCTGATTTCGTCGAGTATTCAACGAGAGCACGCGCTCGATTATCTCGCGAGTGCCGTCGCTGGCCTTTAATCACAGTTCGACTGGATTCGGGGGGAACACGCACGGGACACGACCCGCTGGACGAAACAAGGGTTGATGGTCTACGTGGGCAGGAAACTGCCAGCTTATCTGCGCTGGCGAAAAGAAGAGTGCATCCACAGGGCCGAGCGCGAGAGAAAGTTTGCGTTTAGTTTGTGGAACGATGGGGGCACGTGAAATGGAACAATTGAAGTCGACGGTGAACCTGACGGGCAGGTACCGTCTGGCGGGACGGTTCGACTCATCGGGAAACGTGGGTTTCGGGGTGTCTGGTTCCCTGTTGGACATTGAACAGCTTGAGTGTAATTAAAGGTTTGTTCGGGAGACTATTAAAAGGGTCTTTTTGGATTAAATCGATTACTGTGCAGTGTATTGTTGTGTTAATTAAATGTACAGGATTTAGTTTTATAAGTAGGCATTTGTATTTGGATTAATTACATCTAAGTAATATTTGGATTTATTTGAATTCCTTTTGGCATTTTTATGCGATTGCTCTGATAAGGAAGTTTGATAAGGAAGAATGGGATTTCCTTCGAACGTTTATGAATTATTTAGTTGCTTTTTAATTGAATTGATAAGGTACAAGCTGTTCGTTGAAATAGAATTAAAATACCAGAGAGACGTGCACTTCCTGGAAGTTTATGATACAATTTGGATCACGGTGTTCCTGAAATCTTCAGAAAATATCAACTTCCGGGGGCAACGTTTACCAGGTACGTTACGATATATCGTTCTGACGGCCATAGAGGATTGAGGAAAGACTTTGGCCGTGCGTCATTGTTAAGCGAGGACTTCCGGCGCAAGGCAGCGCAGAAATTCCCGCGGAAACTTTTCCACCCCGGTGCAGAGATATATCGTGAAAGTTTCGTCAACCCGAAAAACTCATCGGCAACTTCTTTCCGGCGGGATCGAGTTATGGAGAAGAAACGGCCGCCTTGGAATCAGGAAAACGGCAATTTATTCGCTCCTTAGAGTCGCGTAACACCAGATCCAGCTGAATTTCATGAACCAGCGTATAGTCTAAGAAGTGACCTAAAATTATTTCCCGTCGAAAGGTTTTTCAGCGGAATAAACATCTCGAAATTTGACCTGCTTGGAGCACAGATTCAGAAAAAAGGAGAAAGGTCGCCAGATTTTAAAATGAGACTTCTGTCATTCATAATTATTGTCCAGTATTAATGAATATTCCAGAGGAATTGTAATTGTCAAGTTGAGAAGTTTAAATTAATTCCATAGATTTCCAACCGCAGCCCCTAATTTTCTATTCACTTCAATTACCTGTCTTCTTCCTATAAATTGTACCATACAATGAACCGTCTCTGAAAAATAAACAAATGTTAAGTTGCTCCCCCAAACGATAACACCTATTCGACGCTATCCAGATTACCACGACTGTTTTATAGTGGTAAATCATATAAACACTGCGACAGGGGTTGAAATAAATGGTACAACCATTATACATAGTGAGTCACGCGACGAAGGAAACGGAAAGGCGCATCAAAGAAGCTCCCTTCGATCCATTTATTGTCCAAAGAGGAACTGGACGGCGTCAAAAAGCTCTGCCAGGCGGTGTTCCGTAATTATTTCTCGTTGTCGATGAACGGCCGTCTGCCACGGACGCCCCAAGACTCTCTACGAACCGGAAAATTCCTCGTTACTCCGTGGAAAGGAGTGCGTGAAATAAAAAAAGGGAGAAGAAAATAAGCGGGTGGGGGTTCGCGCAATTAATTAGATCGGCAGAATTGATCGGGGGGGCCAATTATTCGGCGCTCACTCCAATTAAGAGGGAGGGCGTCTCGAGCTACGAAACGGGCGTCGAATTAAACCGAACTAATTGCGCCTGCAGCTAATTAAAACAACGCCGTCGTAAAGTTACTCGAGGTACCAGCCCCCTCCTCCCCCTTCCCTACCATCGCTGGCCGTGAAAAGCTTCGAGATACACCTGGAAAGCGGCTGAGGAACAGGCTGCACGTGCGAACTGGACTGCTGGATTGATGAACCTCGTTTTAAGAGGGACAAAGGCCCGATAAAAGCGTGTAGAAAGTTAGTTACGCCGAAGTTAACTTAATTTCTTTCTTTATTCGGTATTTTTTTATTTTAGAGAGGTGTTACGTTGATTTTTATCGTAGGGATTAGCGGATACTTTTATCTTCTTTCATTTTTTGTTTTTTTCTTTTCAATCATTGGACTTTTCACCATGCTGCGGGAAATGTTTCTTCTATTTCTCGTTTCTACGTGAATCACTATAGATGTGCTTCAAAAGTTGTTTTCTATTTTTGTTAGTTTCATAGACAATTTCGTGGCTTTTCTATTTGCTGTGCGAGTTATTTTTTCACCTTTTATTTTTGACAGGATCGGCTGTGTTTTTTATTCGAACTGGGAATAACTTTTTTTTTGTTTTATTTTATCGGCAAGTGTTATCGGCATTTAGTTTTTGTTTTCCCTTTTATTTTGTTTGGCACGTTTCAAATGATTAAGAATGACGTCAGGAAAGTAGTACTTGTACTTACGTTAAAAATTGCAATTTCGAAGGGGGTGGACGTTGCTTTGAACGGTTGTTGCCGTGCATTCTACGACGAAAGAAATGAAACTGCGCTATGCAACTCTGCCATGAAAATGGAGATGCTGCTAATTAAATTTAGTTGAACTTTCCTCGTTGAAGTGCCCGTTGGAAAAAGTGACGACAAAGTACACAATACTACTTGCAGTCACACTGTTTTCCACTCTACCTATAGAAACATTTTAAACGAACTCCTTAAGCTAAAACTAGAGCATGCCAGTCTTTAAACGAATTTTTCAAACGACGAATTTAATGAAAAGAACGTAGTACATTTGTGCAATTTAATTGTCCCAACACTGTCACAGAGACAATTATAATTTAAACAATCCAACAATTCCCACAGCTAAAGAACTGTCTAAAAAAACTGTACGACTCTTATCGATCGATAATTATCCCCCTACATCACTGTGCATCCCAAGAAATCTCCAAGGAACGGCGAAGGTGCAGGAAAGAAGGCAGCGTTCTGCAAAACAAATTCATATTTCACCGTGGAAGCCTGAACGGCGTGTCTGAATGTTCGTTCGGCAAGGGAGCAGGCCAAGATAAAAGTGAAATACGCGGGTTTACTATTGAAACACGGCAGCCATGTCCCGCGATAAAGATAAACGAGCAGAGAAATCGAGGCGAGGGATCTTGCCTCGTTCGTCATTCGACGTCCTCCTTTGTCTCGCGTCATTATAATAGATCAGCTTTGACGACCACTTATCCCATTTCAATCCACTTCCATGGATGAACGATAAATTCCACCTAATACGTTGTTTCTCGTGGCACGATGCTCCGTTAAATACGTTACAACATCTTCGATAACGTAACTTTAAAGTGCTTTGAGAATTTGCCAGATGAACGCGAGTTTCGCATTGTTTACAGAGTAACAGCTGGAATTGCACAATTAATTTTTAAGTTAAGAATCCTTAATATATTTTGTTAATGGCCACTTAAATTTCTAAAATAAAAAGTTTGTTTTGCTGGTAATTTTTAGTTGATTTATCGCTCCTCCTTAAATTAATGAGTACTTCAGGGAATGGCAGCAGCGATTTTTTTGCAACATTTTTTGCTGAATCTCAAGGAGCATTCTATGCTAGAAGAGGGGGGAGCGAGGATGAAAATTCAATTTTTTACAGAAGATGATTTATTTTCATCTTCCAAAGATTTATCTTCTCGAAGCTCCATGTATTTTACAACGTCATCTTCCATTTGCCTCGCAATCCCCAGGAGCTTCTGTTGGCAGGATTAAACTGGTCAAATCTAATCGGGCCTCCGGCACGCGCATCAATCACTTAGAACAAGTTGTCACATATTGTTACGTCGTTAAAAAGATACAGCGATATACTTAATTCATTTCCAACATATCATTAATCTTGCATTATCGAAATCGTTCGATTACGTGGATGAAGTAAAACGTATTCACAGAAATCACATTGGGAGCATATTAAACGATATTAAAAATAGGCATTACTTGAATTAGATTTTACATAAAATGTCCACTGGTAATTTAAAGCAGAACAATTATTCCCATTGTCACATATCCTAATCACAAATCTCCTTATAATTAATTACACGAACCTTCAATTTCATCCCCATCCCCGAAAGCAAGTACCAATACAAAAACCCTCATAATCAGAAATTCATCACCCCTAACCACCCTTCCGAATCACAATATCGATAGCTATACAGTCGCTGTGTACACGTATCTACGTAGAATAATTGCGCCAATCGTTTCGGTGTGCAAACAAATTTCGCCGGACCAGCGCAGAAACAGAACAAAAGGCGGCCGCCTCTCGTCAACACGAGAATCCCATTTACCGGCCTAAGACTGACTTCAAGGGGGTGATACGCCACGAAATACGCCAAACAAATCCAGTTTGTGAAACCCTTTCGCCGAGAGAAAACATCTGCAACGATCTCTGTTCCACGACGCTGTGCGCCACGGAAACGGATTCGCGTAAGTCCAGCAGGAGTTCTCGTCACAATGGCGCTAGTGTCGGTGGCGTGCACACACGCGTTCAACTGTCCAAACACAGGCACGAGCGTAATATACGCGCACGGCATCGCGTTATCCCTACGCGTCTGTCCATTATTGCGATAGCAGGCTGCGTCAATATTGGCCCAAAGGGTTTCACCGTGATTGTCTTCGGTGCACGCACACTCCATGGCCTCCATGGCCGTATACGACTCCGTTCTTCCGTCTCTGCCACGGGATCGTCCTACACGATTCCAGATTGCGGCCGTCTATGGGTTACCATGAACGGTTTGCACCTGTTTTCGCAGTCTAGCAGCGGAGAATGGGCGCATGAATCGCTGATGAACGGAGATAATCGTTTGGCGAACGCCTGGCGTTCGCCGGGCTCGTTGGTCCGGCCAAATTTGGCGAGACGTTAATGTGCCGCGAGGTGGATTGGATTCAGCCTGTTCAATTGTCTGGAGAAAGGGACGGGGAAATCGGAGACATTGATTTCGAAGGAGAATGTGCATCGGAAGGCCGTCCCCACGCCACCGGGGAACTCACGCGGTGAAGTTAATTGATCATTTAATTGAACAAACTTATAAACTGCGCCTCTAATCGATTTGGCATTTATTTGCGACTTTAATCGCGCCGCCAGACGATCAATATTTCAGTACTGCTTTCTTTTCGATACAACTGCGTTGCAGATAACGTTCGGAATAGAAGCCCCGTAAATATCCGTGTTCCGAAGACCGGTGTCTTTTTACAATATTTATCGTCGCCGCGGTATTTACTTCTTGAATCAACAAAGGCTGGAATAAGGGTGAGTTCATAAATCATTCATCGAGGAATTCAGCGAAACATCCGCCGTACAATTAAACAACACCACCGATCCAAAGTAAATAGCCCTGTCGATGAAACTCGTTCGACAGGACTCGTTCACTCGATATTGCCCTATTAAAAGCGTCGAAAAAAACGAAAAAACAAAAACGAAGCCCTGAATCGGGAACGTCACGGGTGGTGCATGCGGACCTGCAGTCCCTCATAACGTATGCGGTGCAGCACTTTATGCACCAGGTGCCGGTAGTTATATCGTACGTGTCTGCCCCACTCGTCTGACCCGGTATACAACCTTCCACTGTGTACATACATAGGAACAGGAGCACGGTCCTTAGTGGCGCGTTTTCTTTCCACGGAACGAACGTTGTTAGACGTTGTTCGCCCTGCCTGTATCTCCACATCGCCGAAAATAAACGCCCAAACCTGGGAACAGGTGCGAATCTTCCGAGACACGCTCGGAATACGCGGAGAATTTTTAACGAGGAACGCGTGTTCCTTGTCCGCCCTGTGAAATATTGGGAAGGACTGGAAATAGCGGCGAGTTTACGTGTGTCCGTTTGACTTGGCTGCTTTGGCTTCGCTCGCGAAAGGAGGGCCGATAAATATTCATCGTTCGACGTCGAACGTACTATTCGTCGGCTCGCGATGACGGAACCCAGACGAGGGGTGTGCTATTTCTTTGAGAGAGAACGCGAACGCGGTGTCTTTTTTGCCGTGTTATTTATTGCACGACGGCGGTGCTTGTCGGGTTTGCTTGTTGGGGACGTCTATAAAGTTGCGGAGTTATTAGCGATTCGGATAATGGAGGGTAGTGCTGCATACGAAGTGGTTGAGGCTTCAAGGACGGTGAAGAGTGAACCCCCTCGACCACTGGTCCTTATTACCGCGTATTGATAGATATCCTTTGATAATCCGTTCCTAGTTTCTTGTCTTCTATTATAGTTCGTTGGGGAGTGAGAGGAAAGCTCATCGTTTCATAATCATTGTATTTGTCACGCAAGAAAAATCTGTTTCCATTATTACTGTCGTACCACCAATGCGATAAAGTACTCGCCACGTACAGGTGCATAATGTAGCCGGGCTAAATATACAGGGGTGATACAGCAGTCCATTTAAATTTTGTTTTCGGTAAACAATATTTAACTCGGCGAGAATATTCCCCGTCGAAATGTTTGCGAAACGAAATGCTTTCAGGATTACACACGCTGTGCTTCGATGTTTTTGCAATCAACAGGTCTTTGAATGCGAGTATCGGCGTAAAAAAAAAAAACAGGTGCGAATGCGAGGTATAAAAGCGTACGAACTACGAGCGCCACCGCGAAACCATTTTCCAGCGAACGGGAAACGTACGGCCTGGTGAGAAATCTTTAACGAAGTCAAATCGGAGAACAGGCTATTCGCGATCGTATCCCCGTAATGGCCAGCTTTTACCTACTCGAATCCACTGTAAAACGGCGCGGCTAATGCGAGAATACAAATTGAGACTATAAATTTGCAGAGTTAACGGTATCGGAGCAGGAAAATTTCCAAAATTTTGCCACGTTTCCAGCTAGAGCCGTGGAGAAATTAGAATATCGTTGTTGACTGGAAAATTAAGGAACAGGAATATTAGTGTTACGCTTGAGAGAAAGAAAAATCGTGTCAATGTATCACGCAATACACCATTGATCACTGCTATTTGGCATTGTATAATTGAAAGTCGATGAATCACGTTGCCACTGAACTAATTACCTCTGACAAGTTAACACACTGCCCGATACCATCAATCAATAGCACTGGATATCACTACTTGCGAACAAAATTACCATTGTGGATTATCAATGTACAAATTAAACGTGAACATTGTCAATTAACGGTAATATTGACCACCGATGCTAAGTTGAACAAATATCAATTAATTTTGAGTCGTACAGTTAACAGAGAAGCTCCGTGTACCGTACTATAGATCAATTATGAAATGAAACATTATTCCAGGTAGAGTAACACAACGGAAGTAACTCGTTGCAATTCCCGCTGGATACTAATCGCTGAACTTAAAACCGAAACTCCTACTCCAACCGTGTTCTTTCCAGGGACTTTAATTGTTGGTTATAAAATTGATGGCCAATTAGTGGTCACAGTGGCACCCATTAATGCTACCTTGTTTGAAATGGGTTTCGCTTATACATTAAACGATGGACCCAACCTTTGGAGGTGTGTCTCATAATTGCATTCAGTTTTGTGAGCAATAAAAATATTAAAAAAATATCCTGTTACTATTGATATATATTCATTATATTTCTTTCTTGGTAATTTAAATTTCTAATACATATAGTAATTTGGCAAAGGAGATGCACTCTATTAAATCCAGGTAAATCCTACGTTTGAGGTTTCAGAAAATAATTCAAACGTTTCAATACCATCGGTGAGAATTTTAACATAGCAAAATTCTACTGATTTTATCGCGATGAAATTTGCAATTATAAACACATTAATACAAAATTACTACCGTCTGGGATCTATCATTGAACAACGTTCTACGTTGGCGTTCAGAATAAAATCTTGCAGAGGCACGCAACAGGTGAGCCGCGCGATATTTCACGTTTCGGAAGTAATCTCGCGTTTTGCTCGCGATCTCGCAGCCATAAAGTGCGAGACAATGGCGCTGAAATTAGACCTGGAAGCCAAGACGCAAGCTTATCCTCTTTGCAAACGTTTAATGAACTTTTTCACGAAGCTCGTCGTTGTTAATTCATTCTCGACGGTTCCCTGATTACCGTGCGAACACGTGTTACGACGATACTTGCTACGAAGTTCAATTTAACTACCCTTCTTGTTCCTGTTTTTTCAGCCCCAGGATCGTCAGATCCAATTAATATATTACGAACGAATTAATCCTGCAATCTTTCGCAGGACGTTGAAAAAGCATCACGATGCGACGAATATTTTTATTCAGCAACGTACATCGGCTTAATTAATTGTTTGACGACAGGGGCATGTCCCATTTGCATTTTAATGGAAAGAAGACGCGCGGATATATGTGACAAGATAGCTTAGTGCAGCGTTTAATGATCTATCATTTCCATCCTGCAGATTATTATCGCCACGGCGATCGATATTTCGTTCGGGAAGACTTTATTTACAAGCACGTATTATATAAATCTATTATACATGTTCTCGGGTACTTGCATCACATTACCCCGCGCAAGAAACCCCATAAAATTACATACGCAAATAGGTATCGCGGTCTGAGTCATTAAGCTAATAGAAGAATTAAAACGAATCAAAATTCCGTCGAGAGCAAAAGAAAGAAAGAAATTATTCTTCCCTTTCAAAGGAAGCACAAGATTTTAACTAAGCCTCCCAATAAAATCGCGTCCGCAGTCAGTGTTACAAATTCCGTCGCAGCGATTCTGTACCTCGTCCGCGCGCAGAAATCTCATTTCAATCGACTCTGTTCCTCCGAACAGGTCGTCGATGCAACGATAATACACCCGGCTCCTCGTGCCTCCTCTTCCACCGGTCATTACGTTTCCTCTGAACCGGCTCTCTCTATTAAATGCCGGGCATAAAATTGTAGGCTATTGCCGGTCCATTACTCAGACGTTCGCGTCTGACCACGCGGGAACGAAGAAGGCCTGATGGAAGTCGAAGAGGGACGGACGGAGTTTACGCGAGGACCCCAAGGAAGGATGGAGAAAGATGGAAGGAACCGAGGGTCCTCCGCTGGACTGAATGAAATGAGTTTCGGCCGCGTTTTAAGGTCGTGCAAGCAGCATATATATAGCAATCCCGTTCTTCCAGTTCCAGGCCAGGTTCTGGTACCTGAGCCTGTGTGCCTGCACGCACGAAACCGAACGAAATCGGCCGGCCGGTTATAAATTGCCAACGGCGCAACGCCATTCAGCAAAATGCTCAAGGTCCACTGGACTCCGTGGCCCGAGCGGTGGCATCGTGATGCTCGCAATAACGCGGTGTGCCAATTAGAGCCGCGCTGCTACTCGAAACTACTCGCCGCTGACAATCGAAGAGGGTAAACTGCAAGGATTGATTATGCGGCGATGCAGGTGATTAGGGATTCCGATACTCTTTTATTCTTTTCTGCCGAGCTGTAGCGCGAAACGGATGTTGCGCGTCGAGAAGCTGGGCGAGGAGTGAAAGGTGGTACATTGTACGTAATAATAGATGGTTGGGCAGTATCGTTGGGCAACAGTGAATACATTATGGTGATATCAAAGGTGTGGTATTTAACATTGACCAGAAAAATAATATTCGATGCGAAATTCCGTTTCTTGAACCTTCGCAGCCAAACGTCCGGCTAAAAGTCTGCACCATAAGATCTACTATTTCAAAGCATCGAAAACTGTTGTCTTTCCTGGATTCATTTAGTGGCAGCACTTCTCGACTGGGCGCAAGGGTTCACCATCCATAATTAAACACAGGGGTTCGATCGGCGAGAATTGGCGAGCCAGGGTCGACGACGAGGACAAAAGCGTGGTCCCGCGTGAATTACGCCACGAAGGTAACCGCGACGGGTCTCTGGCCTATGCAGAATGCATCAGGCGTGGATTAACGACGGGCAGAGGCCACAAAGAGCATGGAAAGGAGGCTGGAACGCGTGTTGATTCCGGAAACGGGTCCCTTGGCTCCGGCTAATGGACGCGACGCGGACTTCTACATTAGCTAGAAACAATCGCATTGTTTTTCTCACAATGCCGCGTCGCCGCCGCGAACGTGCAACGCTCGGGCAAACGAAGACTTCTTCGTCTGCGCCGGGCTTGTATTCTCCAGACTGCGGGGAGTGCACTGCAAATGGCCGACGTGTGTTCGAGAAATGTTCCCAAGACGCGGTGGATGATAACGTTGCGATGGAGACATTGTGGAACGGGGCGAACGGCTTCCTTGTTTTCTTTCTTTCGCCTTTTATTTTTGTTTGTTTGCTTGTTGGAAATAAAATGGCGAGGACAAGGCTTTCAGGGCTGGTGTCGGGAAGGATCGCTTTGTTGAGATTTTGAAGTGTGAAGAGCGATGCTTATGATGGATCTGTTTGCAGAACGGTCCGCGGAGTGCTCTGTTTTTTGATAAATTTCTTCGAGGAAAGACTATTATTTTTGTCTCTGTAGAATTTGAATAAACGTTGCGGGACACTGATTTTTATATCGCGTGATATTGATATTGATATTTGATATCAGACACGGGTAGAATGTTACAGCGCAGTTGGGGAACTATAAAAAATACATATGTATACCTTTTCCGTTTAACAGGCAATAGTTTTTCAATTCAGGAAAGCAAATTTCGGGCAACTTTTTTTAAAAGCTAATTCAAACCGGACGGGGTAGCAACAATAGCTCGAGTTTCATTTGTCCGTCAAACAAAACGGAATGCAAATGTTTGGAAGGATTTTCTATAATTGACGGGGGAATAATCGGACCACAGAGGGTCAAACCGATCGCTGCTGTATAAAACGTTTTCGTATTCGAGTGTATGATCGATTTCGAGTTTAATTCAATCTCTGCTGGCCCGAGTCCGATAATCCAACTACGCTGCACTTTAAAATATAATAATTCAATCGATTTTTCATAGAGAATCGATTGAATTAGGACTAACGCGGCCAGTTCGCAATTCATATCGAATAGCATTAACTATCGAATTACAATATCGAATAGCAAAACTCCAATGAAATTGCTACCGGCATTCTGCTGATAATCTGAAGAAATACTCCTTGTTCGGTGTGAAGAAAGGAAAGGAAAAAAAGGTTGAGCAACAGAAAGAACTGAGAGAAGTCGATCTTACAAGTGGTATAGCACTGATACGAAGTTTCGTGTTAACATGTTTGACATGTTGTTGCGCGTCATTTTTTCAGCCTGGTAGTTTTTGTGGGGTTTTTTTCTTCTACACCCCAGTGTCATTAATGTCAGACGAAGTCGTCAATGGGCTCTTTTCGAAACTGTGTTAAGTGATCACAATGGGACGTGAAGTGTTTGGGGAACAGATGTTCTAAGCGCTGATTGTTTTGACTGCCTGCCCATCGACAAGGGTAACGGGGCACGTGGTTCTAAAAAATTGAGAGGCTTCGAAAGCTGCACTTGACAACGCATCGGGTTACGTAACCGCATGTCACTAACCACGATTGCATCCGCTCTGTTAACCCTGCATTTTTACTGTACCAACAGTATGTACAATATGTACAATATAACTGTGCAATCTTTCAGTTCTTAATCCAAGAATTGATCTCTTATCGAAACGAAAATGAATAAAACAAACGAAATTTTAAATCGCCCCTTCATTTGATTAAATTAATACTCCTTTCTTTCTGGAGTGTAAAAAACATGGTATTTTAGCTTGATAATTATCCCGGAATTTATCAATGCCAGCCGAGTGTTAGTAACAAAAATATATCAAGGTAAAATAGAAATAGGCAAACTGGATTAGATTGTGAACAAAAACCCGCTCCATTGTAAAGTAAATACTATTTTTCAAACAAAACAACGCATTCGACGTATCGAATATCTGCGCTAACTGTCTCTGCGACCCGATCAAAAAAATCTATCATTTTCGCAACGAAATAAAAGAGAAAAAAAAATCGTTGCGAATAGAGACAGAATATCGAGGATGGATTGGCTTCGACGCTGGATTGAAAAATAAACAAAAAAATTGTCGCACGTCCGTGCGTTTGTTACTTTCTCTCGGCGATTAAAAAAAGCATTCCCCTAGACTTTTTCGTGCCCGTGCTTCGACCGGCTCGCAACCATTTCGCGCGAGATATTTATTTATGGAGTCGGTACCCTCCGCGCGGAGGAAGCAAAATCGAACGGGAGTTTTGCATAGCTATGACGAGACGCGCGCGTTGGCGTCCCGACGCCAGTTGTCACGCGAGATGACGGTACTTTCGGCTCGAGCCTGGCAGATTTTTAATTAAAAAACAAACCGGACTACGTCATTGGGGCCTGAGACCGGAAAACCATCAGGCGCGCTAACGCTCTCTGGTCACCGTGGTTATTTGAATCGAAATTAATTCACGATGGGAACGCCGCCTTTCGATCGCAGAATTTTTACGAATTCACGGATAATCCGGTGGGATTTTCGCCGTGCTGATTGATGATTGAAGTCAGAATGGTATCCTACCATTTCAATTACTATAGTAAACCGTATATCATTATACTTTTTCCGTAACTGTACACTTTAAGAGAAGAACGTTGTTTTTATTGAAATTTTCGAGTGTCCAACGTTACATTTACAGTAATTTCTAGTGATTTTGTCAGGCATGTAATTTATTTAAAATTCAAACGAATAATCTATTGACACTGAACACGCTTGAACATTTTATCTTCACACTTTCGAACGCATTTCAGTATTCGCCCGAGCTTTCATCGATTTCAACTCTGCCGATTCGCAAACGATATTCAAACACGCTGTCTGAGCAGGCTTGCATGAGCTCCTGAGCCCATGAGCCGTTCCGAGCGATCATCGGGAAGGAAAAATCGCTAGTCGAAGCCCAGACAGCTGTTGGAATTAATTGGTAGCGAGCCGACAAGTGCCTCGGGGGAGCGTCACTCTTCAACCATGCTTCCGAACGAATCGATGAAACGGAAGCACTCAGTCGTTACAATCCCCACGAACAATACGTTCAGTAAGAACAAAAAAAAGAATACTATTTACACCCAAGTATTGCAGCGTTGCAAATTGACCGACGAATGTTGAAGATTTTCTTTCAAAATCACTCGAATGATGTTCTATTGTCGGAATACACAATTGTGTTTGGTGAATAATCTTAAATAGATCACGCTTTAAGTCGACCAGTGGGTGTCTTGGACGTACCGTGTCTCGAACTCGACTCGATGACCGCTGGAAACCACTCTATCACGTTTGCTAGAGTGCAAATAGCTGCCAGAGTTAATCGAGTTTTACTTTGCCAAACACAACGCGACGCGTTTCGTCGACGCGCATACATGACCGATTTAATCAACCCCGAAATTACGGATCCAGAGTGCGTTATCGTGCCGCGAACAACTGACAGTGTCTGGTTTGCGTTTATCCCAGAAGACTGGACGAGTCTCGAATCGTTTTTCAGATATAAAGGTATCATATTGTCCAATGGACGATACGGAGCAACAAGTTGGCATTTCTAACATTTTCAAGTTCCAATATTCATTTTATGTTGGAATAGGTGCAATATGAAGTTTGATAGAACCAAGGTTCCAATAATTTCAGAACACAAATTCAGATTCCAACTTCACCCATCCACAACTTCTACATATTGCATACACCTATTTATACGTGTATACCTGCAAAAAGAATGCCTACACCTATCAATTAAACGATCCATTCCACGGCTACCTTTTCAATCCCCATCGAACCGAAAAAATAACAAAACCAACAAAAAAACCATTCGATTTACGACGTGTCGAAATTGCACGTTGTTTCGACAAGCGATTTACGACGTCAGCGGCAGAAAAGTATCCCAATATCCCTGGTCCTGGCCCGCGGGCAGAAGCGACTTACCGCTCATTACCGTGCACAGCCAATTTATCGTGCACCTGTCAGCGATCGCGATCTCTTTGATGGCGTCCGTTCTTCACCGCGCGATGGAAGCCACCCTCGTCGCGGGATTCACTTCAAAGGGCAACTTTCGGGAGGAACGATCCCCGTGCGTCTACGATTGTCCCAAGAAAAGGGTGAGCGGTTATTAAAGGACGATTCGGGGCCCGAGGATGTTCTTTCAGTGCCTATACCGATCCCTTAATGGAACAGAGAGCCTGGGCTAATTAACGGCCAGGCAAATAACGAAGGGACAATGAACGAACGGGAGCAGGGAGTAACGCCTCGTAATTGCGATCTTTCTCGACTGTTGATGGCGAAAAAGTTTCCTGGTCAGAGGATTCGCGAGGGTACCGTGTTCTAGAAATCGTCGAAGGGAATTATTTCTTAATACAGTTGCAAGCGATATATTTTTATCTATTTATTTTATTTGCATCTTTTTTTAGGTAATTGACCGAGTACGAAATTATGGTGAACATCCTGAATTTTGTATTTACGTATTCCTAGAACATTTAAAATTTTGTCAGGCTCGATAATTAATTTTGATTAGAATCTTCCAATTTATATAATTACACTTTCGTTTCATTAATAAGAATTCGATCATGAAATACGTTTGATAATATTTGAATTGAATAGTATTAATAAAATTTAAGACACGAGCAGTATCGATCGTTTTCTCTATTCAACTTCCACGAACAACATCCTCGTTCAGCAATGTCTTTGTACGAGCTCGTGAATGCGATCAGAGTCTACCGGATATTAA
Source organism: Nomada fabriciana (assembly GCA_907165295.1). Classification (NCBI taxonomy): domain Eukaryota; kingdom Metazoa; phylum Arthropoda; class Insecta; order Hymenoptera; family Apidae; genus Nomada; species Nomada fabriciana. The sequence continues at coordinate 16,371,008 of OU015690.1, forward strand.
CAAACGACAACCAAACTGCAACAAGGCTCGGGAATACGTTTCACGAGAGGCTTTGCGGGCTGTTTGCAGGCATACATACACGCATACGTTCCTGCCACACTTTGATCTCGACGAAAAGCCGACGTCTTACGTGTTGCCTGGCATGTTTGCAGTTGGACCAGGCCAGTCACGTAGCTTCAAAGTGAGAAACGTCGACGCGAAGTTTGCACTCTGACGTTATCGATGACGTTCGCCTGACGATCTAGTGGTGGCTCGACTCTTTGAACCACCATTACAAAAATATTCACGGTTTGATGGAGTTCCTGAGTACAGTGTTCGCGACTTTGCGTAGAGCGAATGGAGAACAGAATTATCGACTTCAAAATATTTCCCGAAAAACCACAGCGACCCCATAAAATTTTAAGAACGAGGCAAATTTTTCAACCCCCTCGATTCGATCTTCGACCATCCCCTCGATTAATCGTCGTTCACTTAAAGCTCAGACATCCCCGTATCCCAGCTCTCGCAGCTAAATACTTTGTACAATTTCCACGGCCATGAAGTTTCCTGGAACAGCAGCATTGCAGCCCGCATACACAATTTACTCCGTCACTATAAACCCCAACTAAAACCACGCGATCGCAGCCAATCCTCCAAGCCAATTCCTTCGCCGTTCACGCGGCTCATTTTATCACCGCACTCCGGCGCCATAATTCCCCATCCTTCAACCTTAAATTTCTCTGCGCGTACCATTCCGCGAATCAGCTTCTCGATAACCGCACGCCCGCCATCAGTCCCGTCCCCGTCATTTTGCTTCCCAACGCTTGCCAACGAATTTCTCAATCCCGCAGCGAAACATTCCAAGCATCCAGCGTTAATTTCACGCGCGGATCCACGCGAGACAGCGAACAATTCGCGCCAGTCACAGTATCTCATTCGCCACCCACGCGTTACACACGGCGGATCGGCGCGTTCACAAAGTTGCGTCACACGGTGTTCCACCTTTTTCTACGGTTCTCGCCGACGATCGACCGTCCACCTGAATTACCAAACGCAGCTTGATCGTCGCTTCGACGACTGCGAAGGAATAAAAAGAAAGAAGGAAGCGATCGACCATTTCATTTCGATTCCACTGCATTTCTGCTCCCATTTGCCACCGAGCGGACAGCCTTGCGGCTCCTTTGGAGCTTCGGCTTGGAAAAACTGGCTCGTACCTTCTCGCGGATCGCGCACACGCGTCGCGATAATTGCATCCATAAAGAGCACCGTTTCTCAGACCAGGCGGGTAATAAAGGAAAAGATCACGGATGCAATAAAGGGGAGAGGGCTGCGCTTGTGAAAGACTTCGGAGACGTTGCTCTTGGAGGAAGAGAGATGGAGCAGAGAAAGTGAAAGAGGCGGAAACAATATCGAGGATTTTCTGCCCGTTCGTTCTGGCAGATGGCATGCTGGACCCTCCTTCTTACGGACGGGTAATTAGGGTGAGATACTTGGGATACACTTTTAATCGTTCTTGGTTAAAGGTTTGCTTGAAGTGAGCAAAGTTGAAATGAAAGTTCCAAATGGAATATCTGTCGCGTGATTTTTAGTACAAATTTTGTTTTCCCTTCTACAGTTTCCCGACTTGACGCCAACGTAGATTTCCATTCGGGGATCTGGATTTTTCGAAGTAATTTAGAAAAGAAAAGAAAAGAACGACACGATGTTTCTCGATTTGAAAAATAAAGAGATTGATTCAATGTTCAAGTATGATGCTACCCGCGCGGTACTATTTTTTGTCGTTGTTTCCATAGGAAATATCTCCATTGAATTTTAACAACGCAACATCAATTTGATATCTCCTGTCTCATAACGCCATTTAACCGCCGCAAAATAATCAAGCGAGTTACACGTAACCCGCGCGCGAATTTTCAACCGGCGTCCCATTGTTTCGTAGCTTGTTATTTTCTCAATTAACCGTTTCATTTCGAGCCATTCGACAGACAAAGCAATTGAAATGCATCATTCATTAAACGCTCAACTCGCACCGTTCGCAGTGCACCGCTTATTTTCTGAAATGTCACTTCGAACGAGCGTTGCCGTCTTTCTCTCTTTCTGCCTGGCCTCCCTTATCTGTCGATCTTTGTCTCATGCCCGCAGCGATGGAATATCGCGATACATACAAGGTGGTTCAATAGTGACGTTCGAAAATTTACTGGTCCATTTCAAAGGCTGGATATAAATGTAGTTCCCTGAACGTTTCACTTGAGGAATTTTTTCCTTACTTCCGCTATTGCCGGCACCGATGGCGGCGGCAATTTCCAAGTGTCAGAAGAAATATTAAGAAACTAGAATTTATGGTTCTTTGTATTCTGAATAACTATTACGAAATTGGTAATGAAAGAGGTGGGAAGTTGGATTTATTAAGGTCGTTCCCTTTAATTCACAGGCGTAAAATTGAAGTTGCAACTCTCTACTGGGTGGCACGTACAATTTCGCTACGTCGAATTGCATTGTGCTGTGAATGAGACACACCGATGTGAATGTTATTAAAAAATGAATTATCCAACGTCACTGCTGCTCACAGAATATTCTGCCATTAACGTAAATTTTATAAACCTGCCAGAAATAAAATTACGAACACTATTGCCAGCAATCTTCGTTAAGCATAAAATCATAATAATAATAATAATAATATAATGTTCCCCAAACATTACAGGGTATATGACCTATCTACTTTCTCCAATCAACTATCATATTCCACTCTATAGAATTACTTCGTAACCCAAACTGAATAAATTCTGATGATAATAATAATAATAATAGTAAACTATTATTCAACGGGGATCAACATTATAATCACAATTTGAGACATTCAATCAGGTGAGTCACCCTGTACATTCCAGCCACTCGTAGCGACAGCACATGCTCGTTCTCACCCTTATTGCAAGAACCACTTTACTTTCTCCTTGTGCCATCCCTTCCAACCTCCGCCCACAACCCCTTTTCCCTCATCCCCTTTGCGCACGCCGTATCGCTTTCCGTTTCACGCGGCGTCGTAGTGCTTCTTGTCCTGTTTCCGTGAGTAATACCGATATTCCTGCGGCGATGTCCTCCCTCTCTCTCTCTCTCTCTCTCTCTCTCTCTCTCTCTCTGTCTCCCTATCTCTTTCTCGGCCTCAGTATTACGCGAATATAATATTCAAGAGGGGTGGTCGTGGAACTGTCCGACGAATTCCTATGTATATGGCCAATGGTCGACGAACACGGACCGTGCAAGTCCGGCGTAAGGGAGGTTTCGTGAAATATGAAAAGCGAGTACAGGAGGGAGGGAATTGTGAAGGGCTTTTCGTTCTTCTTTCGTTCTTATCTCGGTCGAAAGAAGCAGATGTAGAAAAGTATGATTGTAAATCAGATTTTCGCCCGGATACGCGTATTTTATATTATCATTCTTTATATTACATTCGAACCCTGTCACCTGTACGGGCGAGACTGCAAGTCCATTTTCGTACCACCTACGTTTTCTTTCCTTTCCGCTGCTCTTTGAAGTGGAAGTCTGTTATTTAGCTGCGCCTTGAAGTCGATGTTTCTTTGGTACGTTGCACGTTACAGTTGATACGAACGACTTGGTGCGTCGTGTGTGTATTATAGCAATTTCTGCGCCACGTGGAAATTGTGTTCCTATAGCGCGAAGTTGAAGCAAAGGTTCTTGCCCTTTGGTGACCACTTTCAATGTCGCTATAGTACTTAAGAAGATTGATAATAAAACAGTGTCTGCTACATCCTTGCTCGGGATATCAGGTATCAGAGGTTTGGAAATTGGTGAAGTGAAAACGGGCAGAGAAGTGATCGGTAAAATTTCGAAATAAAATATCGTCCGGAATAAATGGGCAGTATTTGTCGGTAATGCGATGGTTATAAAATATTAAAGAAAATCGATTGCTCCCCCACTGGCGCATGCAACGTTTCCGTCCTTTCGCAGCAGTCTAATCTGAACAGAAGTTTCCCCTTGAAAGAAGGGTTGATTCGTCTCTGATGTCCCGGCAAGGACTAGCTTATATACACGTTGCTACGGGCACGCAGGTAAAGTCCACCAGCAAGATTTTGTATCTCCACCCTGATCAATCGCACTTTCAACATTCCTACCGACGAAGCTCCAGCGGCGCAGTTAATAAAAGAACCATCGCGGGAAGTTGCCCTCGAACTCTCCTCAAACAACTTTCCTTTTTCCCGACCCATTTTATGGATAACCAAGAGGCCCGTAATTCTATGCGAATTTTAACATAAATGAATTATTCACAATGGGCTAGCCACTACTTCCCGGCGTCGGAATAATTAATTTCAAACTCCGGCGGAATAAAACGAAATCAAAATATTCAATCCAATCGCTAATTTAATTGCGAATATTTCCAACACTATCCATACTCTGTTTCGTCTAGAACCCATTTCACGATCGCCAGCAAATCATATCCAACCTCTAACCAGGTTGCTTCCGTCCAGCAACATCCCACTCACCATCGCCCGCAAAAAGGACGCAGAACAAATGCAGAAGAAGAAATGAAAAAAAAAGAAAACGCAAACGATCCATCACGAAGCAAACGGCAGCGGCAGATATGAAGCCGGGCGTAGCATCCCCCGGAGCTGTTTCTCCGCGGAAAACGAGCGTTGCATGGAAAGAAACAACGACGTGGAATCGTTTTACCGCGTTTTATGCGCGCCGATAAAAAGAGGATGGCAGGACACAGGAAGCGACGTAATATTCGACCGGTGCACTCGAGAGGACGACTGGACGGAATTCCAAGAGAATTTCTTCCGGCCGCGATCGCGTACCCCTCTTTACCACCACCACCCCCTCCAACCCCTGGTCGACTTGATCCAAAGGAACGACAAATTCCAATGGAAGGGGCGACGAACGGGCTCGTCACGCGGCACGCTCGAAACGATAGAGTCGTGCAACTGCTGGGAATTGTTACCACGCCGTTTTTATTACAACCCTTCCCCCCACCCCTCTCTCCAAAACAGTCGGAAGTTTTGTGCTCGAGGAACGTGGAGCATTGCCTTGGAGCAAGGGTGTAGCGGAATCTAGAGAATTCTGACGCACGGTGCCTCCTACCTCTGGTTCGTTCGGGAGAGACGCGAATTTGTCTAAAACGTTCTTAAAATTGTTTGATCCGAGAGAAACCGTGGACGCCTTTTTTAAGGGTGGAGGATAAGCGGGTATATTATTGTGAGAAATAATCGACAGGTATAAAAAATATATTTAAATTGTCAGGATTTGAAGAATTAATAAATTTCATTAAATTTTAAATACTACAATCATCCCCATTTCTTTAGTACTCCTTTATTGTTGCGCAGAGAAGCATATAAATCATTGCTGCGATTGTTTCGTTTCCTAAACAATTCCTAAGTTGGCCGAATGGAAGGTTAAGTAAAAATGTGCGACCAGAAGGTCGAACGTTGCCCGAGGAAAGACGCCACGAGAATTTCACCTAAGATTCACGTGCAAAACTGTGGTCGGAGAGAAAGAGCCGCCTAGACGTACAGTTTAATTGCATTTCCTTACCTTACCTTGCCCCTGGTCTACCTCGCATCTGACTCTCGGTCTTGGCGAACTACCGTTCGATCCCGTTGATGGTTAGACGACTGGCAATGTCAAAGGTCGACGGTCTCACGACCTTTGAACCATTTCGTGTACGCTTTTTGCGTGCAGCTCGCCACGACGTCGTACATGTCAATCATAAGAAGGGATTTGCAAGGAATTCCCTGGTCTCAATAACGGTACGGTCTTGTTGGACGAGCTTTCTCGCCGTGGCGATACACGCTGAAGGGAGAACAGCTCTTTGGCTGACAGCGCAGCGGCTCGATACGATCGAATACTTCCCGTTTGCCACGTGCAAGGGTGTGATTTCTTATTTCACGGACGCTCAAAGTGCCCGTAGTTAGATTTTTTTTATAACAGCTTTATACTCGAGACCCTCCTTCAGATTTAGATATTTCGCAACACGATACTGTGCTATAAGCGTTTGCTAACTGGACGAGTGGATCAGAGTTTCCAACGGCAGAGAGGTGAGACAGCAGTGAATGGAAAATTGGCCATAATTGAAGACCCAATATTTTTTGTCGGTTATTTTAAAATGTTTTAAAATATTTAAAACTAAGAGTACCTATTAATGCAGATATAATCGAATGATTCGGGGCGGAATATAGCAAGTTTTATTCCGGGCCGTTTTATATACTCGTCTCTGCTTCTGCACTTGATCGTTGGCAAGTTTCATCTATTCGTCGAATTAACGAGCGTTAAAATTGCATAGAGCTAGCTGCGTGAGCGACTGATGCGACTCTTGCGAGCACGAGCACTTGTACGATCTCATAAATACTAATTCCGGAGCAAATTGGGTTCGGTCTGGGTGCTATAGTTCCGTCGATAGGCAGAGGTGCAAGAACTACCTTGAGTAAGTTCTTGAGACGTAGACATCACCGGCGACTACGAGGATCATTGAATCCAGTTCCACGAGGAACAAGAATTATTTCTACAAAATGTAACAAGTATTAGTTTACAAAATCCTTTCACTGAAATTGTCCTTCCTACTGCCTATCAGAATATCTCAACACCGTTTCGAACTCAAACCCGGCGGCCCTGCTTCAGTCGTGAATTAAATATTTCCCCGCAGAACGAGCAGCGTCCGCCAAATTAATCGGTTTACTTGTGCAAGACACAACGCCGTAAATAAACCCGCGACTCGTGCGCGGTAACGAATCGTCTGGCTTGTATCCCGTCGGAGAAGCGAGAACGAACAAGCAACAAAACTAGACGAAATAAAAGGGGGAACAAAAAGCAGCTATTGGAAACTCGCGAAAGATACGGGGTCCCGATTGGGGACCATGTCGGATCACTCGAACTCGCGCCTCCGCGGGAGAGAACGGGCAATTCATATTCGATTCCCTTGGTCGCCGATGGAAAATGAATGGGCCACCACGCGGCAGCGGGGCAGAGGAAAAAAGAACGCCGGCAACAAAACTCGCGACGTCTCGTCAAACGACTCGCGTAAAGCGCCGCTCGTGAAATTTTCAAGCGTTCCGAGGCGGCGAGCGAGACCGCTCCGTATTATCCCGGTAATCGCGAGACCGGCTATAGAGTACCCCGTTTCGTATGGAGTCCGCATGAATTTTGCATCCCGCGAGAGGCCATACTGCCACTTGACACGGGGAAATAAAGATGTCGAATGGCTGTCCTCCACCCCGCGAAATATACGGTTCGTGGTCGTGAAATGTGGGACACCGATGCCAATGAAACGTTACGCAATCGATGGTATACCTTAGCTCGGGTTCGATACTGTTACGTTTGTTTCGAATGATTTTTTTTACGTAGGAATAATTACTTTGTTTAATGGGTTGCCGCAATTAATGGGTTATTGCGATCGATGACGTTAAACAAGATGTGCTGTATTAAAGAACAGGATTGTTTTATAAGAAGGAAATTTTCGTAGAAGGTAAATAATACAATATAATATAAAATATGTGCACATGGCAATTGGATGGTCACTATATACTAGATTTGTTATAAATTCGTCAAAGGAGAACGATTCTGTTCACTAGCTTTGCAAATCCTACTTATCAAGAATTAAAAAAAAATGTTTAATTCGTTTATTTGCTTGAGCAACCAACAAATGTCGCAAAGGGAAAAGCTGTACCTGACGTAAATTCGTCGGAGGAAAATTGTAGAAAATTAATACCGGAAAAGAATAATATATTTTTTTCGAAGGGCAAAGCTGCAGCGCCGGTCTGGCCATTCGCCTGGACCACTTACGCGTTCGATAATCCGTTATTACGAAAATATTTGCCGGAGCCTTCAAAGAGACGCCGGCCAGACAATGTCGAGAGGTGTCTGCGGATTTAATGAAAACCGCCGGACAAACGAATAAAATTTTCATTCCGCCTCGGTGAACCGACCTATGGAACACTCGTGAAACGAATGGAGGCGCCGAGAGATAGAGATAGAGATGGGGGTGTGGGACGGTGAGCGAACGAAAACAATTCGAGTCGATGAGGAACGTATTATTCTACCGGAAAGAGCTACAATTTCGAGGCAGAACAGGCGGAAGTGCAAGGGGACCACGTTGGTGAATAATGAAACCTCGATTAGAGAAACATCGAGGCTTTTCATGAAATATTTCCCGAAGATTGCCCATCGTTCACCGTTGAACCCGTACAAAAAAAATACCGTATTCGCGGTAGAAGCGTACACATCTCGGTTCCCGTCCATTTTATTTTTCCCCAGGGGGCGGAGAGGCGGGGGACGCTTCTTGGTATTTATGCAAAGGCTTTTAGCAAAGCTTCTTTGAAATAGAAATTTTCACTCGCGTGAGAGCACGTTTTTTTTTGCACAACCGTATTGGAAAGCGCACCGGAAAAATGAAGAACGATGAGAGGACGGAGCATTTTCTGATTAGTATTGGCTGCTGAGATTTATTCAAGATTTATACGTATATGTATATATATATATTTTTTAATACTACAATTCAGCTCAGGGTCATTAATTTTTAACGACCTACATCCACAGACTCCGTTGTCCGCAAAATTTTATACACACATTCGCCAAACTATAACCCCTGCATTATTTGACGTAGTAAGTTTATAATAAGTAGAACATCCTGTAGAGTTCACTATTTACCAACCACTTTGCGAGCTTAGCAAACTCAAATAAGGGCTCCTACCAAACACCGGTGTATCTCAAAACTTCATATCTTTCTCTCACTGTGAATTATAAATGCATACTACGTTGCACCGTAATGACATGATATTAAAATCGCCCCAAGCCCTGTATAATTACTCCAATTCGAACCGACAAAAAAGTAACTCCCCGACATAAACACAATACGATTAACGTAACATCTAATGGCATACTTTTGTCCGTCGTTTGCTGTTGTTCACGTTCGTTTTAACGCGCCAGGACATGACACAATTACCGAGGCTATTAATCGCGCTGCGTGCGGTGTGATTCGGCGTTCGACAGGTCAAAAAGCGTCGGCCCCACGGGGACGCCATTAGTTGTGCGCGGCTGAACACGAGCGTCGGTAAGAGGGATATAGACGCTCATTCAGCGGCCCTTAGGGTGTCTCCAAAAGGGTGTGCAGCCGCCCCAAGGACGAGCAGTTCGAAAGGGTATCTCGGTTGGTCGCGCGCCCGGAAAGTTGAAATCGGCCACCAAAGAACCGATGTAAACGACCAAGGTGTTCCGAAGCTTTCGGACACGTTGAAAGCGTCGCGTGTGTACGCCGTCGGCTATCGTAAATTTCTGTCCATCGAATTTAAATAATGATCGGGAATTATGTCTGCCACCTTAAGGGGCTGAATTCGACGTTCGTGATTGGCTAACGAGTTTCAGCCGCGAATAAAAGACAGATAAATGGAGAGTACGGAAACGTGGAGGTTTTGTCACAAGTTGTGGTGTGGACGATAACGGATCGCTGATCGTAATGATGGCAGAATTATCTATCCTCTTCCCGACAAGTCGTGTGTGCTGCAAACTCGATGAAAATATCGACGACGTATCAGCATTGCTTTAGCACCCTCGAAAACGCTATTACTCCCGGGATTTGTGCAATTCGAAGTGCACTCTGCTTCGTCGAAAATCTGCGTGCTAAAAATTTCCCGCCTCTTGCACCTCGATATTTGCGTTACTTTCATCCGTGTGCACCGTTAATGCCGACTAAAAAGACTTTATTCCACTCGCACACTTTGCAAACATTCCCCTGGCTGCCCATATGTATACATATGCACACTACGTTTCATCGTTTCATCCTTGTCGACGTATCTCAAGCGCGTAATTTAATCCCGGACAGTAATCAAAATTCCACGCGTTATTTGCACGCCGATCATTTTTCGGTCCGTTCACGTAACCTGCGACGCACCCCGCGAAAATCTTACACGCCCAGCTCGCGCCGCACGTCGAGCGTTAACGGTGCAAATTTAAAAGCCGACGAAATATTTCACAGTCGCCAGCGTCGGCTGAATAAAGGGGCCCGGGCGTTTCGCGAACGCGTGCACAACGCCTCCAGCCTCGCGAATTCTATTTACATTTAATCTTCGCGCCGCGTTAATTCGGCATCAGCGGGAAATTCGCGAAAAATCTGGCTAGGTTGGCCGGCACCGCTCGTAAAAACTAATATTAGACGTCGCGGAAAATGCGGATACACGGACCGGAAGTCATGGGCTGGCTTCGCGTGTTCCCTAGGAGCCGGTGCGCATGCCTTTGCCCGCTGTTTCGCGTGAAATTAAGGGGACTTTCTGTTACGAAAACATGATTCACCGAGTTTCTGCTTTGGAAAACGTGGCTGGCAAGGCTGGGAACGCGGGGATCTAGGAAATGCTGTTCGGAATTTAGAGAGCGGTGAAAAGACACAGATGCACATGAAGACGCATTTGGGTGGGATCAAATCTCGTTTAGACGAAGCTGGGTAAAATGCCTCGTATCCTCCCGCGATCATTTCTCTTTTAGCCATTCCATTCGAGACTGTTCCTTGCGTGGCCTCAAAGAGAAGTTTCCAAAATTCGTGGTAACGCCGTGTGAATGATACACTGCAAGCGATATCGTCTGGCTGTTAATGGTAATGCTGGTTCAAATCGGAATAGGAAACCCCATGTATGTATGTGGATTCTGTGAAATTCGAATGACTTTTGTTGATAGACAATCGAGAGGTTAATGGCTTCGTATTGTATATGAACAGTTTCATTTCGACCTGAGCATTTTAACCGATTACAATTTGTAATCCCTTTCGAGATACCGTGCAGTATAAATACAAAGCAGTTTAGATTTACGTGTAATTTATGTTTTGCAATTTCTTCGTGGCCGCGTTGCAATGGTACAATAATTCAGACCTCTTTGTGATATCCGTTGCACAATAACCTGGATCACAATGATACCACCGAGCGTAATAGATTGATCTGAATCATATCGCGAGGTATAGCTTAGTGATCTGGATTGCGTCAGTAGTCTCAGCACTATGATCTGGAACACACTTGGGACTATGGTACATTGATAGACCTAGATTACATTGTGGTTTGTAGCACTACGATCTAGATCAACCGCGGCCTGTGTTACAAACCACCGTCACTCGTACTTCGTGGATTACAATATATCAATCGTTCATATTGTACCTTTTCCCCGGTACAAGCACTAATTGGCTGCGGTGAAACTCGATTGCTGCAAAAAACCTGGCGAACTTTTTAACATCCCTTCGTTTAAACGGTCCCTCCAATGGAGCAGCATATCTTTTTCTTTCACTTGAAATCGTCGAATAAAATAGAATTGCGATCAAACGCGACAGATAACTAAAGTGCGCACACAAACTTTCGAAACTTCGCGCGAAGCATATTGTAACACATTGTTCATACTTATCGCACGTTTCAAGAAAACAATATCAACATCCCTGTAAACGGAAGACGTTCCGAACGACTCAACGATGGCCATCGAAAATCCAGGAACCCTTACATCATCCCTTAAAGATCTCCCCAACCCTGTCGCGTAAGACTCCTCGCCATCCCTCTCGTTTCACATCCTACAAGTTTGCCCAAGAGGGGCGGTCGATAATCGCGACCAGCGTAATTTCCCTCGTAAATGAAATATCAGAGAGCACCCCGACCCTCTCGCAGTAACACTGCGACTTGATATATTCCCATCTAACCAGCAAACAACGCAGCACTCTCTTACTTAGTCGCGGGCGCGTGCGGCACTCATTTTGATACCCGCTCGATTGTGCCTCGGTCTGGCTGCGTTTTTCAAAAGCCCCGCGGCCTCGTTCGCGCCGATAACGTTAATGCAACTAACTTGTAACGCGGCTGGATAAAAAAAAAGAGGGAAACAGCGCTAGGGAGAAACGGGGGAGCGACGGAAAAAGGGATGGCGGGATGGGCGGTGGTGGGGTGGAAGAGAAGAAAAAAAAAGGAACGAAAAGAGGTCGGCCACAATAGATAATAATTATTGTACGGTTGCGAAGGAAACGGAAGCTCGCGTGAGCACCGGAGAAACGGATAAGGCGGGCAATGCTTCTCTTCTGCTCGATGCATGCGCATAGTTAACAATAAGCCGCGATAATGCTTATTTCCTATCGGTAGAAACGCGACGCGTTTCGCCGACTTCTTTTGCGTTTCATGGCTGCTATCGTGCGACGATCGCGTTGCGGCCGAATTTTCTCTCGATCGACCGATTCTACCTTTCGATTGCTGAACTCCTTTTTGCCATTCGACGTTCGCCGGTTCGAAATAGACGGCACGCCACTGAACGATCCTGTGTCCCTCTTTTCCTTCCCTTTATTTTTTCTACACCCGTTTTTTTCGATGTGACCGCGTTTCGTCGACGATTCGCGGCGCACGAAGCGAATATCAAGCCGAGCCCGACCGCATTATTCATAGATCAGATGTAGATTCGTACATTTATAATGCACGAGCGTGACAGCTAATCAGCCACGTAAGGTACGTCATAAAACGTCGAGATAGTGGCGGGAAATGTAGACCTGACCACTGCTAGCTTCCCTCTCTAAATGTATTTGCAAATGTACGTGCTTGATGTGTTACGGATAGGGGGCACTTGAGTGTTTATTATTTATCGCTGATATTATTAATCGATGGCGGACGGGGAACTGTGCGATGGATAATTATAAACTTTGTACGTTTGCTCTGTCGGATTTGTTGAAAAAAATGTTGCTGGCAGTGCAGATGCATTGATAATAAATGTCGAACGAATGTTGCTAGATCTGCTTGGTTTTTCTTAAATATCTATTTCAATAGTCTCGCGAGAATTTCGTGGTGTTTTGAATAAAATATAGTCGTTGCGACGTCTCGTCTGTCGCATTTAAAATTTCTGTGAAATATGAAAACGTTCCAGGAACTTGTATGCTCTGTAGCCTGTTTAATAACGCAAATGTCTAGACATTAATTCTCCGGGCGCGTTACTCCGCGAGATATCGATACATGTCACGAGAACGTAATGGATCGACTCTAGCTACCATGCAACCGTTTTTCCCATTGTTCTATCAGCCCCTTTTTATCATTAGAAACGCATAGTATATTTATTAAAGCGAGAAAACGCTTGTTCGCCGCGAAGACCTGATAAACATTCGCAAAACGAGCGAAACTCTCACGAATTATCGCAGGAAATATCTGAGTACGAAATTATCGTGGTAATTACGCGATTAGAAAATGCACACGATTCGCCTGCAAAATGTACACAGTGTTTCAACGCAAAACTGCTATTACAGAAAATCAAACCGACAAATTAATATAAAAAGTACATTAATACTTAACCGTGCTCCAAAAAAGAAAAAAGGGGAAAAGTAATTAAAATTAATTTACATCGAAGCATCGACCAGTGTATTGCAAGGAAAATAAGTAGCGACGAGTCTCTTCCTCGAGAAAATCGAGTTCTAGAATTTCAATGGGGAGAAATCGCGGTGCCCGAGATATGCACCGATGAAACACATCGAACGTGTAATGGAAATACTTTCCACGGTTTCGTGTGACGGTAATGCCCGAGGTATGCATTCCCGTGGAGAAAGAAACGAGCGAAAAAGTTGCTTTTCCATTCCCTTCTCCTTTATCCCTCTGCTCGAGCTGCCTCGTTCTTCGTCCGAGAACCGCAACTACGAATAGAGGGTGGTTATGGGTCACGGGTGCCATCGGATATTCCGATCTGCAACTTCCCCAGACTTTCTGGTAACGATTACCACGGCGATGTGCAAAAAGGCAGAAGGAACACGATTTCCGTGGCTTTTCAACCGCGTTAGGGAAGCTGTTACTTCGTATATCTCGTTTCACGAGTAGTTTGCAGTTGTAATAGTTTGACAGGCAGATTACACGATGAAACATTTGATACTATTACAGAATTTATTAGCGATAATAGGCAGGTAATTATTTTTGACGGGAGTAATAGGACAGGAACTTATTCGAGGAATAAGTTCCTTTTTTATTTAAGGAACAGTTCAATTGTTTTTTCCTGCACTTCAAAATAAATGCCGGAGTAAAAAACGAAAAATGTGAAAAATGCCACTTTGCCAACAATGACAAGAAATTTCGACCGTCTCGGATTCACCGCCAAATACTGTTATCGATTAAGGGTTGAACGGTAGACGGGGCGAAACAGGTGGACGAGAAAGTTGGACGTGATTCGATTAGCCTGGGACAAGAGACTCGCCAAATTGATAGTCGTGAAAAAGTAATTAAGCGCGACTGGTACGCGCGACGACCGCCCGAACAAAGAAATGCTACATTCCATCATTGTTCCCTTTCGAGACAAAGGAAACGCTGTTTTCATTACGCAACCGATAGTAAGTAACAATGTGTTTGTCCCGACGTACTCACTGGCCAGTGAATTGCAATAAGTTTGGCTTTCACGTTGCCTCCCACCAACGAGACTTTGCGAAGCAACATTGATGTTCCAATACTTTCTCTTATAATTCCATCAATTTCACAATACATACCCTTCGCCACTGCTTTGTCGCCAAAGGTACGAAAAGCGTTTTCGAAACGACGCGAGCTCGCCAGCGTGGGCCAAACGAACTCGCCCGCTCGCTCGCGACTAATTACAAGACAGGGCAGCGTGCAACGCGGACCAAGCAAACGAGTTGCCCAGGGTTGGAGAGAGAAAGAAAGAGAGAAAGGACGAGAGAGGTAGAGATCGTGTAACATCCGTTTTACTTTCTTTCCATCTGGAGCACGCGTCCACGCTGTCTGCCCGACTGTTTGCACAACTTGCAGCACGCGTTGCGACCAGGCCACCACTCGCTCCAGCAAATTTGCCAAGCTGCACGTACGCGAACGGCCGTGATTGTCGAAGATGACAGCGGCCCTGGACGTACTCGTTGCCTTTTGTCCTCGCCGGGAACCTGTGCGCTCTTCCAGACGGTTTTTACGAGCATCGCATGCACCGTCTGGTCAGGAGACGGGAATTTGGGGAAATCGTGGCCCGTCCCCGTCGAGGAAACGAGCTTTGACCGGCATTCGGACCGAGGCTTGGACGAGGCCGGAGTACGAAGAGGATTCATTTGGAAAAATTGGTTAAAATTGGATTGCGGTGGTTGCATCAATTTTGTTTTTTGGTGCTGTTCTAAGTATTTGAGGGAACGTAAATGTGTGCTGCTTCGGTGTATGCTTTTGGTACGAGGACTGGGTAACTTTTACTACGAATGCCTTGGAATGGGAATTTCAATGCTGCAGAACTTTGTAAGTATTTTTATTGAACAAGGTATCAAATCACAGAAAAACTGTTTTAAAGTATTATTTAACAGGCTTGAAAATATATACTTGGGAAAATGATAATTATATATTGCTGGCGAACAATTCGCCCTGAACTAGATGTGCCTTCACCGATTTTAATATAATTTTGAAACAGCATTGATGGAATTATTTAATCATATACACATTTTTGTCCATGTATGCACCTATTTCTGTCAATCAATTCGTACTCATTTCGTTCCAACCATGACCACAGTATCCCCATTCAGAACTAAAACTGAACTTCAACGAGAGGCCATTATATCGATCATAATTGAAACACGTTGAAAACGGAACACTCTCATTCAATTACCGCGATCGTCAAAAGAAACGTAGACGCCCGTTTCCCATTAAAATACCATTTTCGATTTCAACGAAGCTACTGCAGAAAAAAGAGCCACAGCGAACAAGAGGGTGGTCGAGTGAAACAGTGGAACGTTTCTACACGATGGATACAGATATATCGGTGAAAGGGGGGGCAATTTGCTTAATAGCAGGATATTATGGTTTTCGAAAGATTATCGCGCGACAGTCGGTCGGTAATGGTCTCATTATGCGCAATTACTTTCACACGTTTTGCGACGGCGGTCAGCCGGCTGGAATTAAGTATTCATGACTCGTACGTCATCGTCGGCGCGGCCTGTGCTTCCCAAAGAATTTCCTCCCGCCGACGCTCGAGTTTTCGCGTCGCGACGCTAATTGCCGACGCTGATAACGCCACGCCGATGGCGCCCCTCTCCGATTCTCAGCCGCGCACAACTTGCGGGAACACGCGTCGCGAGTGCGCGCTGATTTTTATCTTCGGTCAAAAGAGAATCGTTCCGTGGCTGCGTAAAATGTTGGAATATCCCTGTGATTATGGAACGAATTATTATAGAAGCGCGGCGGTTGAAACGTGAAATGGAACGGGACTGCAAGAAATGTGCAGCTCGAAATGTATATCGCATTGAAATAAATGAAACACAATTATTACGGTGGGATGGAAACATGATTTCAGAAGATTCTTTTATTTAAAACTATCTAGAGATACATTTCAATATTTCCCGCCTTCTTGTTAAAATACTTGCACGTGGCGTGGTAAATTAACATTTGGAGGCTTTAAGAAAGTAAAAAATTGAGGGGTAAACCGAAGGGTAGATAAAATTGCAGAGCCACGAACGCATGGTAAATAAACGAACGAGGCTGTAGCTCAAAAGGAAGAGCGAAACCGCAACGAGTAACAGCGTAAGGGTGCAGGAACACGCTAGAAGGGGGTGAAAGTGTACCGACCCGAAGGAAAAGACCGAGCAGGGCGAAGAATAGTGGTTACGAGGAAATCATAAGTAGCTACACGTGACTCGTGAGGGTGGTTAGTGGCGTGCCACGGGATCCACGGGAGCGAAGGAAAAAATGACAGGGTTGCATTCGATGCGTAAACGTCGTGGGATCACGCGAACACGCGAATTCTCTACGCAATTCTTCGAACCTTCGTTTCGAACAGTTCACAGTTCACGTAGGTGGCTCGTTCGCGAAAACAAGAGAATAACTGCGGCTAAAGAATCGACGCAATGCAAGCTCAACAGAAAAGCCTCCTGGCGTTCATGCCACGCGTCACGAAACCACCCCCCCTCGATCTCGAATTCCACGGGGCCGGACTTCGTCGAGCATGGCATTGTTTCCGCGTTACGTAATCGTTTTCCGTCGCGGGGATGGCGAATTTTTGCCGTTGAATTATTCATCCGTGGACATTTTTTTGCCGAAGGGAAAAAGTTTCTTGCAGGTTGGACGTTTGATAATACCAAACGAATGCCCATTTAATAGGGGCGGATTTGTTTTTGGAATTAGATTCTCCCCCGGATCGATAATGGCTTCAAATATTTTTACGGAAATTTTCTTCCAATTTCTCCCTCTTGCCAATTCTTTTTAAAATATTTCTTCACTTCGAAATTAATACAAATTGCCTTAGATATTGATCATTTTCTAATAACTCTAAGGTGATACGCATTTTTACACAATCCACTGTGTATTAACATCGCCTCAATTCGTTAGTGCAATATTTTTCCACCGAGATATTAAACTGGCCCCGCTACGATTCAAACGCTATTCCCTCAATAAATCATCGTACTTATTGTCAGGAGTGTAACTACCACTCAGCTTCCGAATTCCAACGCACAGATACCACCGTGTACCGTGAACGAAAGGTCGAACGTAGTAATCCACCAGTAGAAATACATAATACGGTTTCACCGGTCGGCAAACCGGCCCGGAGAAATACGAAGCTCGTTCTTTCGCAAGCGTTTCGGCCCACACGCGCTTAATGCTCCACTTAGCCCACGTACATTATGAGCATTGACTTATTAATGAGGCGGCTTTACCCTTGTCGCGTACAATGCTCAGCACGCACACTGAAGCGTATATAAGCGCAGAGCATCGGCCGCGATGTGTACGCAACAACACGCCTGTTACCCCTAATGAATAGAAATAAAAGATTGAACCGTGAGTTCGCTGCTCGCGACGTTCTCGCGCCCAATCACGGTTATTGCGTTTTCTTGTCCACCATCGTTTCTTGCGACACATGACGACACCCGTAATTGCGAACGAGGGAGGCTCTGCCTTTTCCACGCTGTTTAATATACCGTTTGCACGGATTACTTTGATTTATTCAGCGGCCAGTTGCGCGGGGATTTAGTGTATACCGAGGAGTCTGTGAATTTAGTAGCTGTCCATTGATCTGGGGGTGTGGCGCACTTGCCGGGAAGACATACGAAATTCGTCCAGTGCAGTTTCGTCTTGATGGGCAATTAGTGTCGATGTAATATTATTTAGAAGCATGCATGGGAATTACTAAAAGATTTGTTAGATGTATGTGAATAAAATAGCGATCGTCATTTTATTCAACAGCTGGTGAGGCTAATGGTTTGTATTAATATCTAAAGCCCTTGTCGTTATCCTGGTAGAGATTAATCTGGAAGATATTAAACTATGAAATGGTTGTATTATTCAGAACGATGTAACGTACGAGAATGATTAATAGAGTTACTCAAGTTGACTACAGAAATCAAAGTGATCCACGTTGAAAACCATGATGCTACCATTCAATTTCCACACAAGCTCATGAAACATGTACATATATGTATACGTATTCATTTTCATACCGTTGCCCTAACATAATTTGCAGACTGTATCTACTTGCGCCCCCCGCAAATATAACCCATTCATCGTTTCCATAAACGCGCACACCGAACCGTCTCTTATCCTCGTGAACAATAAGAATCGATCTACTCCACTGTCTCCCAGGAACCATCAAAGGGACCTCCCTAACCCCGTTCGGGCAGAACAGGCGAAGTACGATACATCGAAACAGTGAACGAAACGGGGATGGAGGCTGCGAAAGCGTGCAGGAGTTTGCTAGTGAAGCAGGGACGAAGACGAGAGTGGACAAAGGGGTTCTTTTACGCAAATGAAGAACGAGGGAACGATACGGAGGAGGGTTGGCCCGTGGTGAAAGAGAAACGGCATAGAGAGACGATCGCTAGGGGGATGGCTCTGCTCTCTGCTCGATGGCCGTACCACGTGTCTGCATTTTTCCGCCCGTAAATAAAGCGCCGCCGCGATACATATACACACGCTCTCCATCCCTACCACCCCCTCCACCCGTGTTTTACCTGCCGCCTCGCGAAAGTAATCCGTGCTTCTCAATAATAAATCCGTCGTGAATACAGGATATGGCCGGACCATTTAAATCCGCGGTACATCGACCGAGTCCCGGCGAGTATTCGTGCGTGTAACCGATGGCTTATATCTGCGCTGCTCCGGCGGAGGTAATACATACTTAAACCTTTACCTTGCCCGCGGGCACGCGGGGGTGCAACGACGGCGGGCAGCGAAGGGGTGGAGGGATGGAAGGCGCGTGCTGCGTTTTATAGCCGCGTCGACCAGACTGGATACATTTTTACGTTCAATACGAGCTGCGCCGGCTCGTTGAATTATTTCGGTGTATTACATTGGCGGATTGGACACGGCCACGTTGCGACTTCCTCTCCTTTGGCCGCCGCTTCCGACTCGTTGAGAACGGAGAGCGACAGCGGCACGACAATGGTGCCCGAATACCGGCGGTGCATGTGTGCACCGTCGCACCGGGGGGGAAAATGGACTTTGGCCGAACTGCGAATTTCCTTGAGGGTTATAAAGGAGCTCGATGCGGCGAGGAAAAGTGGCCGTTCTGTGTGGAGATCCGCCTGCGGTACTTTAAATGTAAGTGCGGGGGGGAACGGTAAGTTGGACGATGGTATACGCGAGTATGTACGTATCGAGATATACTTTTTGACAATTCGATTTTTCCGGGGAATAGATTGCGCCCGGCGGGACTTTTATGCTGACTGTATTGGAGAATATTTTTGCAGATATTTTTTATTAATATAACAGGTTTTCATGGATGAACACTGGGGACGGGATCGAAGCTGATTTTTAAATTATCGAACCTCGAAGCGCAAGGTTTGTAACGTTTCGAAACACGAAGCGATCGAAATTTGAGGTGCCGATTTTAATTTGCAAGGGGAACATATTGTTTTCTGAAGGGAACAATTCTGTATTCGTTACTTTTATACCTTTTCTTATTTGAGGTTCGAAACTGTCGAATTACGATAAAAGTGCGGAGTCAAAGAACATTTAACCTAATTATTGACGAGGCTTATTAAAATAACGTTTATTAATGAGTTTGTTGATTGGACGAAGGAATGGAATTTCACAATCTTTAAACAATTCTCGACGAACGACCCTCGAGGATCACTAGCTACTGTACGTATTGTTGAACGCGTTCTTCGAGCATAATTCTAGCCCTCAGGGATTGGGAAAACGACCACGGGCGATCTCGGTGCAGGGAAACCCCTGCAGGTAACTAAAAATGGCTAAAATCAACGCTCCACGGACACGAGCATAGACGCTGTACACGGGGAACTGATAGAGAGGTAGATTGCCGTGTCGTTTTGTAGCCTGTAAAACGGTTTTGTGGTCTGTAGCGTTGTCTCGCAGACTGTAAACTCGTTTCGTGAATTATAGCGTCTTCTTGCAGATTGTAATTGCGTTTCTCTGGATTGCAGCTTCGTTTTCTCGACCGCAGTATCGCCTTTATGCCCTGTCCACGCGCGCCGTTATGTACACGTTCTTGGGCAACGATTTTCCGGAAGGATTTATCATCAACAGGCAGCACGCGGTTGAATGAAATTCGAGGGAAACGAAATCATCGGCGTTGCAGGGAAATAATTCTTAAATGAGCAACAGGGAGCGGAGAAGAAAGATTCCAGAAAGACATTAATCCTCGTTAGATAAATGATAAAAGATTGCTGTCTTCCATTTAATTAACCGTTCCCAGAATAAATATCTGTACATCCATACAGGTCACACGGGAGATAATATATTCTACTGAGCAAGACATTCTAATTGCCCAATTCTCTGTTACGACCCACGTAGCCTCGGAAATCGGAATGCTGTATCATTGAGATGTCAAAAACTCTATTCGACACTCACGCGACACGATATCGTCCGTCGTAAAACAATTCAGCATTTAAATCACCCTCTCGGCATTCAACGTTCAAGTTCGAAAACTTTCAAGTGACTCTCTTTCTCTCCCTCTCTCCCCTACGCGTATACATCATTCTTCCAGTGACTCTGCATATCCCAGCATCATCATCAACCGCGAAGAATCCTTAAACCGACAGCATCGCCGCGCTCGAAGCGTAGAAGCAAGCGGAGAGACCGCCATCCGGATTCCACGGGCGGGACGTGAAAGTAGGCGCATCAGGAAACAAAAGGAGCATTATTCGAGACAAGCTAGAGACATCGCAGACAGCGTGAAATACGTAGAGGCTGCACGGTGATAGATAGCCTCGAGCACCATTAACGCCCAAGCTGAAACGACCTGGGACAGACACGAAAAGAAGCTCGGCAGCAGGGCTCGAAAAATCTGTGGACACCACTCTGTGTCGTACCGCGTTGCTTTGCCGCGCGGAAGGTCGATTCATGTTGCGATAACGAGCGGTAAGTGTCGGTAATCGATAGGCCAGTCGAATCTGACTCGTTTACGGGGGACGCGTGGCTTGATCGGTGTCTGACTTGTCCTTTGGTGCACAAGAAATTCACTTCCCGTCGGGGAAACTGCATTCAATATTATGTAGATTTACTTGTGTGTGTTTTTTTTATGAAGGATATTAAATTAATGTTCTATTGCATTTAATTTTTCTCGAAGGGAATGAGTGAATTTTGTACTTGAATTACTTTTAACGAGGAATTCGAGGAATCTTCTAAATTCCTCGGAGGGTTTCTTTCTGAATCTTTGTGTATTTAATAACAATTTGTGATTTATCTCGGACGAAAATTGTAGCAATTATGTTTGGCGTTGAAATATAACAGACAGTATTTGAAGATAAAAATACGAACCCCGTCACTTTGGGAAAAATGAATTTCAGTATTAGATTCAATTTTTTTCACAGGACGTGAGTTACTCTAACTTTTGTGCCCAAGCGAAATGTGTGTATCATTGTTCGAAAACCACACGAGTTGTATACACGTGTTACGGGGAAGTGGAGCAAATTTCCTTGATCCCACACAGTGTCGAAGGAAATTTGTTACCGTCAAGAGTACGGCTGGTGCGAAATTTCGCGAAACCACTACGAATTTCTCGCGAAATTCCGGCGTTCCTTCAAACTATGCTCGAAAGCTCGCCAAACAGAGTATCGCCGCTTCGTGTTTAGTCGATCCGTGCATCGATAACCGTACTGCACCGTTTCCCTGTCCTGTTCACCTAATAATTCCAGATATGTACACAGTCGCCTAGAACTTTCGAGTATCTTGCAATTTCGAAAGGAATCACAGATCGCTTTGTACGCAGATACCATTCTTATTTCTGTATTAATAAATTTCGTGAACGCATTAGTCCACTAATGTACTGTCTTATACGAACTGTAACACGTTGCAGCGTGGTTAAAATGAAAAATAAACGGAACAGTGTAGTAACAGGTTCAAGCGTTCTTTCAAATTTTCGACTTCTGCCAATCAACTTTTAAATTCCCCCAGTGCCACTGTTACTCCATTCTTTTTTCCAACGTGTCCAAAAATGACGCTTTGGAGCTGAACGCTGTCGCCGGGCAACTCTGTCCAACGTATTCCACGAAAATATCGCTTCGCTGACAAAACAGCTCCTGCAATCGTTCGCATTATTCCGGAGAAATATTTCCGTTTTTACGGCAACGTCCATCCGAAATCGAACTCGAGTCCCATCGATGGAAAAATAATTATCTATTCTTCAGCAACATAATATATACAGAAATGAATAACACAGTTTACTTCTGGACAAGGGAATTAAATAACTGACTAAAAATGATAAAAAATTGTGACAGAGGTCCATCCAACGAGATGTGTCGTTCGTTGACGTTCCAAGAGCGAACCAGAAATGACCCTGCAACGGGACGATTGGTGTCGCAGAGTGGTCGAAGCGCGTTGAAGTCTGAGATACGCTTTCACGATCGTAATCGTGCCGCGAAAGGCCGCTGTAGTTTCTCGTTCGCCCAATGCCTCCGAACTTTTTAAACGCGCATCCTCTTCTTTTTTTTTACCTCCTCCGCCCAACCGTAGTCCGAAAACCGTGTCACACGCACACACATGCAGGCGCAATTTTCCCCGGAAATATCTGGCCCCCAAATTGACTTTTTGACAGCCGCGAGAACAGCTATTTTGGCCACGATCGCGGAGACATCGGCTTTGCATCGAAACGAACCGATCGCGCCGTGTCATCGGCGAAATTGAGTTTCGACGGTCTCTCGTCGGGAAATATAATATTTCGGGGAAAATCCTCGTCCCTTGGAAATACTTCGATGGGAAGAAAATGCCTAACGGAGATTCGAGCCGGCCAGGAAGAAAATATATTGGCGCAAGGATTAATTGCTTTACGAACGAGCCAATTATTAATGGAGAAATAATTTGCCAGAAACGAGGCTTTCGATAATAGCGGGGCGTATCTCACGTTTTCTAGATGGGCTCTTCTCTGGTGTTCCAGTCAGAGGAGACTTAAATATTTCCTGTATTAAATCATCCACCTACGAGGGATTGTACGATGCTCGATCTACAGAGGGGAACATCGTGTGGCCATTTGTAACCTGGTACGAATGGGACAAGGTTGGATAACTCGTCGGTGGCTGAGGTGGTGAAGATTTTAGTGGTAATGTCATTAGGGGACAGTGTCGTGACAGGATCATTAGATCGACTTCATTTGTACTGCTACCTGGTGTAAAGGTTGAATAAAGTCTGTAGTTCGAGGTTATTTTTGTTTCAAGCCGAGTTTCGTGACGCTTAATACGCTACAAGGCAATTAAATTCTTCATACTTTTAGATTCTTAGATTGGATAACGTGAGTGACTAATATGGGTCGCGAGATAAGAATTAATAAGAACCTTTCTATTTACAGATAGCTTGTTGTAAAGAGCAGATTGGTAACTTTGAAATCAATGGAAATAGTATAAGTTCAATTCTGCAGATGAAAGCACTTTGGAAAGCTTCAACTTTTCTGATCAATCGTGTTCTTAGAATCGAATAAATGGTAGCAGAAAAATCATATTTTTCATTTAAATATTCTTGTGAAAATCATTCTGGAATTTGATTTATAGATAAAGAACTGCTGTCAAAATGTAGCGCAGGTAAACCACAATTATACCCCAATGAAAATTGCGTTTCAAAAAGCTGAATGCCGTAAAAAGAATTAATAATGCTTCCAAAAATGAATAACCTTGCCATTACGGAAAATGAATAAATAAATTCCCACCCACATATCCGTTTCGTTCCTTCAAATTCGAACAAAACTCCCCCTTCATAAAACGAACACAACATCGGCAACAAACCAATCCATCCCCGACCAATAAATTCATAAAATAACGAAGACAGAGTCGGCCGTCTTTCGTCTGCCTCTCACCTGTACGAACGTACAGCCGGAGGCCATACACAACGTTGTCATTTCTGTTCTCTTTTTTCCGTTCAGGATGGTCCAAAACGCGCGATCATAAATTCGCTAGCACCGACAGACTCTATAAATATTTGGAGGCCGTTCTCCCAGTTTCTCCGCGTTCGTATTGCACGAGGGTGGTTGCACGAGGTGAGAGGCGAAGAGAACAAGAGTAGAGCAGCCGTTGAATATCCAAGGAACACTCTCTAACCCTCTCGGCCCCGGGCTTAATTAAGCCGTCAGAACTAACGCGTAGCATCCGAACACGTGGCCATGTCAGATTTCGGTGTAGCAGAGTCCGAGTTTCACGGCGTTGCCTGTTAAATCGAGAGGCATCTGTTTCCGGATTCGCCGCGCGTCCCGTCGTGCTCGACTTCCACCGTAATCGTTTAAATTTCCTCGTTTCCATCTTCCCACCTAATTTTTTTTTTCTTTCCAAGAGATACTCTCCCGTTCCTTCGCGGGTATCTGGGTTACGAACACGGGACCACGTTCCAGCTTCCCGTTTCGAATTAATTAAGCCGTCAGCGACAGCGCGTCAGCGACCCCCTGTCTCCTGGGATCACAGGTGAGCAGTTGATAATTGTGTGTGTGTATGGCTGTGAACACGGGGGTAGCTAGGGAGGGGCTGGATGTGAAAGGGGTAAGCTTGTGTTTGCGGTCGCAGTTTGAAATTTCGTAATTTCAGCGGAGAAAGGAATTTTACGAATTATTCCACGTGGCTTTTGGGTTTTCTATTATCGTTCAGGCAATGCACAGAGGAATATGGAAGATCAGATATATTACTGTTAATTGAAAATTTGGTTTGGTATTATTGTTCTCGTTCTTCATACGTAAATATTGATTTGGCATTCGTGTCGATACGGAGGGGTTGCTTCTCGAAGAATAATCGGAATAATATTGTATACTATAGGAATCATTTTCTGGTATCTTTCTCCTGTCTGATTTTTAAATAATTTCTCGCCGATTCCAATGGTGGTTCTTGATCTACTTTCAGATTATCACATCGGCGATAACTCAATCAGGGCGAACACAGCGCCGACCAGGGACAGGGCAATTTTTCCAGAACAGGTGGATCAGTCGATTCGATTGGGACATCTCGAAGGAAATTTATGCATGGCCAGGCGTAAAGCATCTCTTGCAATCTCTTTATAAAATCGCCATGGCCCCGGTGCATAAAATTCCGTCCGGCTGAAAAAGTTCGTCTATTACATGGTCGGCCCGGCAGAAATTTTAATCAAACTTTCAAATGAGGTTTCGCGAAAACTCGTCGCATAAGCTATCGAAAACGTGTTACTGCCTGCGTGACACAACGTTCGATCCAAGCCTTTCTTCCTCCACTGTATATAACCGTGTCGCTTTTGGAAAATTGGGCGGACACGATGTTACGACAACGTTCCAATTTGTTCGATAATCCGTTACTTATTGAACGCAATTAATAATTGCAGCAAGTTCATAATCGTTTAGTTCTTTAGCCAGTTGGCTATTCAAAACGCGAAGAATTGTAACGAAGTTTGTTTGCGCGGTAATTAGGGATGGAAATTTGAATTTACTCTGAAGGGTAGCAGATCGTTGAATAAACTGTCTATTGGGGCTGGCTAGTTCTAGAATTCCACAGTAAATCAAAGTCAAAATTACCGCTCCCTGTGGGAAATGCTAATATCCAAACTAGCGCAGAACCATGTTAATCTGGATTTTCCTGTAACTAGAACTCTCGTATCTCAATTAATCCCCTGTAACTGATTATTCATAATTATAGAAGAAAGATCAAAGTGGAAAGGTTTCCATATTACACAGGGGAGGACAAATAACCGTTATAAAGATGGTATTACTTATATATAATTAATTAAGGCATGTTCAAATAATAGCTGCAATGCGAAATAAAAGTATTCCTCTTCAAAATACAATCACATATAAGAATGAAAAAAACAATTCCCCGAGCCCTTAACCTCGATTATCCTGGCACCTCCAAAATTCGTTCGACTCGACAGAATAACAGCAACGCTCACCCCACTCAAGTGCCACACAACTTTTCGACCCCTTTCGCTCCTTCGTCACCCACTCGTCAGGATCACGGGCCACTACAATTCCTTCAACTGCCAAACTCTCTCAAACAGCAATAAACTCATCGTCCAGAGTTCGTCGTGCCACAGAATCCCGTCCTCCATCGATTTCCTTTTCGCAAGTTTCCCCGTTCGCGACTCGAACAGCATCCCCCGGGGGCGTAATTGATAAGGGGACGAAGAGAGTTGCGTGTCACTGTGACAAAAACGCGTCGTAATAGCATCGATTGGCCACACGGGACGGAGCGCCTACCGCTGGGAATCTAACGACTTGCGAATTATTTATTTAACGGCCGACAACAAACAGCCGGTAATATCTGTTTCGTTCGTGAAAAGCAGCGAAGACGAACGTGCCGCACGAGCTGAAACGAACCCCGCAAACGAGGGGCGACGTACGCTGAAATTTTTATCGCGAATCCATGCCCCAGGTTGCGAGCTACGTCGCCAGTTCTGCAAGCTTCAGAATCGTGCTCAATCTCTATCCGTTTTTTGTGCAAAAGAATATTTGACTCGTTGACGTTCAAAAAAAAAAATATGCTGCAACGTTGAAGTGTGCAATTGTAAATAATGCCGATATATTTATCTCCAAAAAAATTGGTGAAATAAGCAAAGTATGTACATACATTTATAATTGACAACTCCTGTTCGAGAATCGTAAATATTAATCGTAATCTTTATTATTCACGAGAACGAACATAAAATGAAAAACGTAATTTGATCTCCAACAACGATTCTAAGATCATTTACTTCTTCCCTCTAATAAAATAGTTTCGCACATTAAGAATAATCAAAGAATTATTAATAAATTCTATATGATTCAAATCTTTCTACGATATTTCATTAAATCTAGCGATTTCTCAATTACCCAGATCCACTGCAAAACTCTGCAGTTCCACCAGCAATGACGCCGTAATTATAAACGATACTACTGCAATTCGCCAGCCAGAACTTTTTCGAACGGCCAATTGATTCCACACAAAGAACACTTCTGTTCCATTTCCCCGCAAAATTGCCCGCTCTTAATTTCCCTTCCGTCGAGCTCGGCAAGAAATTTCAGCGTCGCCACAAAGGCGTCGCAGAGATCCCGGTGGTCGGTTCGCTAACTCGGCCGCTTTTTCCTATCTGCCACCGGGTAAAAACTTATCTCCTGGTCCATCCAGAGCCACCACGTCCGTGGAAGTTCCGCCGGAATCGTCCGATTACCGCAAAACGTATTAGGGTAATTAAGATGTCTGAGACGCGTCAGGGAACGGAAAAGGGGGGGCACAGCTTGGGGACGAAACCGCGGTTGCGGTGTAATTGACTCAAAAGGAAAACATTAGCTCGCCACTTTGTCGCGGCCGACGCGATTAAGCGCGTGTTCTGTACTGTCGAAGCGTCGCGTCGTCTCTCGCGTATTAATGTAATTGATTAGCGGCCGTAGAGAGGATATAGCCTCAGGGCGTTGCACGTTGGCTTCCTCTTGGAATTCATCCTGGAAATAGGCCAGCCCATACAGCTTTGGATTTTTCGCAGAGAATTTTGAAAAAGTATACGAGACCCTCGAACGAATTTGTCACGCTCTGCATGATAGAAAATAAATCTTAAGAGAAATTAGCAGAAGGCTGCCACAGTAGAGGCGTTCCGTTTTAAAACGAGCTCAGTAGTCAAGTAAGGGACACCATACATGGAATGCAGGGGGTAAGCAAATGTTAACAATGTTGAATTAAGCGGCGAATGCTCAAACCAATTTGCAAAATTGAATTATTATCTCTTCCAATATGGGTCCGTTGGATTTTTGGCGAAAGGATCGTTCACGCGCGACGACAACCGTAGTTAACCATTACTCTTATCCGTTGGGCTAATAAATTATCACGGTTACGGTGCTCAGAGCAACCGATCGGGCCACAAACTTCGGCACTCGCGAAGCAAAATTTCGGCTCGTCGCGGTGGCCCGCGGCCGAGACACGCACAATGGGCGTCGGGACGCGATAATTGCCAGGCGCGTTGCCAATTCGACGTCCTCCTGTTAATTGATTCGCCAGACAACGCTTGTCCGTGTGGCCGTTAACGAGCCTGCTTTGCTAATCGCGGATACAACACTTTCAGACACGTGCCACTGTCTTTTCCGATTAGGCGATCCCAACTAATGCTACTCCAAGAGATTGGTCCTTTTTCTTTCAGACAAGTACCTTCTTTGAGCTTTGTTTCATTCTTAACTGAGCACAGATATTCGGAACTCTGTTGTACGGTGTAATCGCTTTAACTGTGATTGAAGTTTGGAATGCTCTTTATCTTAATATTAAGTCTAATATCAAATAAATTTCACAGAAAATTTCCATTATTAGAAATGAACATCTTCTAATTCAAAGAAATTAATTACTATCTATTAGTGCGGACAATTATCTCGAATTAAATCTCCCCAAATTAAGCAACCCTTTCGTCTCAAAATTGACATCGCACAGCGTTGTCGGGTGAATTGTTTCACAATCGTCGCTGGAATTGGCTCGCGAGAAGTTTAAATGCACTTAAACGACGGATCATACACTACAATGGTGAGTAAATGAAAAAGTTAACAGAGTAATTGGTACATGACCGCGTCCACAGAATGTCGTTCAACGTCGATCGAATTAAACAAAACGTACCGAGGCTCGCGGAATGGCGAACTTTTGTTTTTCCGACGCTGGTCATGCGGCTCGGCGCGTCGACTATTTTAACGAGAACTCGCCTTATAAATCTCGACAGCGCGAACTTCTCGTTAGCTCGAGCAAATTGCTGGATAACTAACGCGACTCGCGAATCGCGGCTGCCTCCTTGGCGAATTTCGACGGGGGCGAAGGAAATTCAACTAATTCGAATTCCTGACGTTCCAAGGTATTTCGGTGATCTTGGTTTACCCCCCTTTTTTTTAGTTTGAGAAACGTAGGTTTAATTGGACATGAAACTTTCAAGGGGAATTCTACGGTTTGGAAATAAGTTTGAATTACGTTGCTGTTTGGGAAGATTGAATTCCGTGGGGTGATTCGATGACTTTTGTACAAATTGTGTGTTACTTATCGACGGTATACACGTGTTTAATTAGTCGATACTGTTCGACGGCGCCGATTTCAATTTCCAATGTACAATTTCGCGTTTCTCGCTGGCCTAGATTTCGCGATTGATTGACGCTCGCAAAACTATGGGAAGAAAATTTCACGTTGTTAAACGAACCCAGTGAAATTTCCGTCCCGACCGCCGGATGCTATCGGTGAATTCGAACTTCTACATCATGCGTACTTCGGTGAATTTTTGCCGTCAAATTCAAGGGACACGTGACCCAATTTGTCCTACGTTTTATATACGCCAGAGAAATTGTAATATCAATATTCACGGCGCTGCTATATCAATACAATTGTACGATTTAATAAAACATTCCAAATACTGTACAAAAATCATACGAACCACCCCGTATTGCAATTATAATCTTCCACCCCTCTCTGTACGACAAACACAATCTTAAATAATTACCCTCACCAGGGCCACCGAAAATTTAACGCCCCAATTAAAATCCACCCTCCCCGATTCAGTCACAAATTTTAATAATCACCCTTGCTCATTTAATTACCAACACCGACGAAAAAGTTGACTCTACGTTAAAACCCATAGAATCCTGCCATAAATTTCAATCATTATCCATGAACCATACTTTCCTTCCAGAATGCTCTTTCCAACGTTCTCCGTACCGAGCAATTCGCCCCCAAAATTCACCACCTTCCCCCTAATCCCCGCGTTATCCGTCACCCATTGCACACGGCATCACCATAAGCACAAACGCGCTCGATACGCGAACTCGCGTGCGATTAATCGACGCCCAGCCGTCGCGTAATGTCGCGCGTAACCTTGACTCGACATAAATAATCGGTCAGCGTGCCGTTTGATAAAGCAATTCAGCGTGGTAACCACGACGCCGATGCCCGGTGTCGAGTTCGACCCGTCGATTCTCGGTTTACGCGGCGAGTTAACGAGCGAGACGATCCAGACAAATTTTCGCGACACGAAGGGGTGGCGGAGAAAACGCGCGGCGATACGTCGCCAGCCACCCTGACACGGGCCGGCGAGCTGACAGCGGCCAATTAATAATAACGAGAGGACGTTTCAGGATTACGAGGGAATTATCGCTTTTAACCGTGCCCCGCACGGCCGAACATATCATCGGCCGCCGGCCATTAATCCATACCCTTTCGTCGCTCCGTTGCAATTTCGTACGGCGGCCGACCGCGCGACATACACCCCCTATCGCTGATTTAATTAGACAAATCGGTCTCTGTCTCCACCGGAATCGGCGAGTTTGGAAACTGATCTCGATGAAGTTTCTCGACGAAGTGAAGGGTTCTCGGAGAGTGGTGAATGGACGGGGGTAGGTTTTCTTTCTTTTCTTGGCGAGCTGTTATTAGGGCCCGTTATTCGAATGACTGATACTTTATGAGGTTAGCAAGTATTTCTGGAACGTATTTCGCTTGGCTACGTTTGGCGTTGTTTCGTTGATTTTCATCCCCTTAAAATCTAGCCCCTGGATGATAATGTGCACGCAAAAAATTATAAAGGAATTCGCCTGGGAAACTGCAAACATCGATATTACACCGTTTTTGCTCTTTCGTTTTCATCAGACCCAGCTCCCTTTCCAATTCGCAACCCCCTAACGAACATCCCCCAGCGTACGAACACTTGTAAACAGTAGCTTCTACAAAAATTTTCCCGCAAAGCGACCCTGAAAACCCGGTTGAAAGAAAACAGGCTGAAGGATCATCGTCAATTTCCAGCGGCGCTGTACCAGCCAATTGCCGGGGTCCTCGATATTCCGGCAGCCGGGGTGGGCACCCGATTTCGTCGCTGGCGCGGCGCATCCATTTCGGCTCGCGCTTTTATTTGCGAACGCGGCGGAAACAAACGAACGAGCGCGCCAGGGCTAGGTGAATAATTAGTGCGCTGAAAATGAAAGTCGTCCGGCGATATTTGCTGCCGGCCTGATCACCCACCCCCACAATTCCCATCCACTCTCTCCCACTCTCCTTCGCTCACTCTGCCTCTCTATCTACTACGCGCTAGCGAGCTCACAATTTCGGCTTTATCGCAATTTCATTGGCCCCTTTTCATTGGCGGTGCGTGAATAATCTGGTTAAACGACGAGCGTAGCCCTGCGATCAATCGATCCAGAGGTTCACCATTCGATACCGTTTCATCCCCATCGAACTTTCGCCCCCCTCCCCTCTCTCAACGTTCCCCGGATTGTGTGTTCATTACGCCAAAGGAATTTCTGTGTTGCGTATTAGGCGGCCCGTGGAACGTTCGCTTTTGTCACAAGCATGGACCTATATTGCCGGAAAACTGTACTCTTAATGGGGCGGGATAATAGTGGAACTAGCTGCTCGATATTTTATCGATCCGCGGTCGAACGACTTTTGCGGGCCGTATTTTTTAAGGAAATTCTTCGTAGCGAATTGGAATTTCACGTTACTAGCATGATCCTCCGGGGATGAATATTCTGTAGGGGTTTTAGTAGGCAATAATTGTATTCAACTTTTTAAGGGTAGACGTGGATTTTTTTTTTCCGCTCCCGTTATTTTTCGTCGCGAAGATAAAAGGTTACGATGGAGGAAGCAAATAATGGCCACTGGATGCACGCTGTATACGACGAAGATAAGAAGTTTACCTTCCACCCTAAATGGCAAGCAAGTCTTTAATCATATTATCCTGCCTTCGGGAAAGAAAAGCCATCCGTGATGGATGGTTCTCTCGCGATCCTCGACTATCGATAGTCTCCTAATAATTTCCAAGTTACGACGACACTTTACGGAAATATCATAAATAATCCGTGCGAGCGAAATGACCTCGTTAAACATTTCGAACGAATAAAAACTACAGAATTGTACGGACCTTTGTTGACGAGTGAGAAAAATTCCTAGGAAAATTGGTTGCACGATGCATTAACTATTCGTGCAGGTAACGCGCGGCGAACGTTTCTGACGCGTGAACGAAAAATTTGTGCGCAACTGTCGCGGGATAATGAAGTGTAGCGACGGTAACACCGTGGAATTCTTTTCACTGGATCTCGAAACAAAGCGCGCAATAATCGATACAACGAACACGTTCTAAACAGCCGCTTTCACGTCCGAGGCTTTGCCCCGCGAACAAAGGGGACACGTTTCCCTTTCACTGTCACGACTGTTTAATTCATCTCCCAGTAACATTTACCGATCTCTAATTGAAATCGGCAGTTTTCAGCGTTCATGCGCACCGTACAATCGCCGTTTCGCAATATCGCGCCACTGGGAAACACGGCGAACGTGGCACCAGAAACTTGTGCCACGGTTCGTAAGTTCGAGACCATCTTGCACCCTGTTATGCGTCATTGTTCGATAAATTACTGCCTCGCTCAGTAACTGGTGGACACGATTTTTCTTGCACTTAACGGCGCTATACGATAGTCCGTTTTAGCGGCTTCGATATATCTTTCGAGATTTTATACCTCGACCATGTCATATAATGGAACACTCCAATGCATACGCAGAGCATTCCCATACGAATTACCGAACGATAATTGAAACGGAGTACGGTTTAAAGATTATATCTAAATCAACTCGAAATTCGATATTAAGATAGACTCTCGTTCCATGATAGAATCGTTCTGGTGTCCCATTCACTTTTAAAACAGACTAAATAAAAAAATCCCGAACAATCTGATAATACGAATTTTCCATATTCTCCTCCTCGGAGAATGGAAATGATTTAATCAACGCAGCCGCATTTAATCCCCATCGAAAAGCTTCCAAGAAGGAAAATATACAATTCCCTCGTTCAGGTGAACAGAGGCGCAAGGTTGCCCGAGCTTCCAGGGAATTTTCAAATCCTTTTCCGAATCAATTTTCCCGGGGCCGATGGAAAACGACAGAGAGCAAGTTGGCCGGCCTAGCCGCGGCGAGAACAATGCAAGAATTAACGACGAGAAGCCCGGGGCGGATTTCAACGTGCGGTAAATCGTGCTTTTTCGCTGGTCAGGCTTGTTTTTCGAGCGGCACCGCCGGCGAACCGCGTCCATTTATGTTGCGGTCTCGTTCGACCACGAACGCCTTCCAAACACGATGGTAATCATTGGTTCTCGAAGCATCGCGATAGAGCCCTCGCCTCTGTGCAAAGCCGTTTTCGCCTGTCACCGCGTACCGCTCGGATATCTTGTTTCTCCCTCGATTACACGATGGATGGAATATTTGCATGCGAGCCGATTGACGTCTCGCCTGGGACTCTGCCGCGATCACGCGAGGACGATTGTTTCGCGGGGGATGGTCGGTTGATTTGGGTTACACGGTGTCACGATTCTTCCGTGGTCGGTGTTAGAGTTGCTTCGACCTCGAGCGTGCCAAAATTATTGTGACGCAAGGAAGGTGGGATGACAAGTATTTTTGACGTAGAGATGTGTTACGGCGAAAGGGAACTACTTTTCCAACAGGTTTGCAATAGCAGAGAGTAGTGTCACTATTAATACACGATTTTATTTTCATCCTCGTACCTGTGTAATCATGATTACGGAGCGTCGTTTATTTTATCGCGGTCGCAATGCTACGTTTAAATAAAAATTCTCCTTCAGTGTGTCCGTTCATTGCTGCCATTAGGATTACAGTCACGTTTTATACGAAACACCCAGTATATCCTGCTTTATTCGGGCATTCGTACCTAGAATCTTGTTACGAATAATTTAGACTCCTTACCGTACCCCTAGGGACCTTTCTAATGCAGCGCAGTTTAATAACGCCGTGGTTAAAAGCTCCAACTTACCTGAAACAAAAAGCACACGAAAATCAGACATTGCTGAAAGCAGTTTGGAGGAAAAAAAATCGTCTCAAGTCATCGCGAGGAACCAAAGCGCATTCGTCACGCTGAAGACGAGGCCTCGTATAGCCCGCGGTGCCAAAACATCGTGGACCCACAGAAAATCGGGCCCGTTCGCTCTCGCCGGTCCACGCGGGCTTAATTAAGCGGAGCGAGCCGATGAAGACACGCTCGTACATTCGTTATCGTTTCGAGCCCTCCGCCCACGGCCGTGCTACAACTCGTCTATTGTTCCTGCGGGGCTAAACGCGCCATTATCATTATTCATAAACGACGCCGGCGGCCGATCGTTCGCAAATCGCGCCGCGAAATCCTGCAGATCCTGCTGTATCGTGAGCGAGAATAAAACAGAAAAAGGAAACAAAAAACGACGGGACACGAATGAACGAAACGAAGCGGAGCTCGCGTGTTTCGAAATTGTAAAGACTGGAAGGCTGCGAGCGGCGTGAAATATTTGCCTGCCATATTTCGTACTTTATGATGCGTTTCGCTTCTTTGGAGGTGCAAGGATTTCGGAAATGACGAAGTGGATGCTGAATCGTGCTAAGAGTAAATTAAGCGTGATCGCGGATAAGAGAGGTGGATTTGGACTGATCTACAGGCTAAGCGGAGAGAATTGAATTAATATATTTGGCTTGAATGGATAGGGTGACTTAAGGGTGTTTCGATTTCTCGTATAGGATATAATATTGATAGTAGATTCGGTAATTACAGTATTCCCTCGTTACAAACGCAACCCCAGGCGCAATTACTGCGCCGTCCATCTCAAACTATTATTATATACACGTGTAAAACTTCAAGTTACTCGGAAGCCGAGCGTGCATCCAATTCCACGGAGCGTTCGTTTCCAAATCGATCCCCAATCGTCAGGTTCCCCCGTTCGTGCAGAATCGGTCTCGCCGACCGGGTCCATGCAATTAAAATTCATTTATCGACCAGCCATTACATCCGCTGCAGCCCGATCCTTTATTTTTATTCGCGTCTGAAGGGGCTCGTTACACCGACCTAACCAGTGGCAATTAATCACGAACGTTTTAACGATCCGCGAGTATCGAACAGCCCCGCCGGACACGCCACTCGATTCCACGTTAATAATCGTCACCGAATTTTCCCTTCTTTTCACTCTATTTTCCGTTCTCCTTTCCGCTCACCCTATCTTCCCCTGCACGTCCATCGATATTTGTATTCCCTCCAAGAGATACGGGGAAGCGCACGATTCAACGGGACGGACAGCAAAGACACGCGGGGATAATTGTCTGTCGAAGCGCGTTTCACAGGTAACCGAATCGCTGTCTTTCATATCGTAAACACGTTCGAGCGGACTGATCACTTTGGAACCGCGGGGCCACGGCCGAAACGAGGTTGTCGCTGCCAGGTCACGGGGATTAGTCGCGTATTTCGAATCTGAAGTGAATAATTCCGGGTTTATTGTCCGATTGAGACGCTCCTGTATATGTATATCCCGTGGATCGTTATGTGTGTATACGTATATTTGGATTCGGATGAAACGCGTTTTTAAAGGGGATTTTCAATGGTGCTGGAGAAAGTAGCTACTGTCCTGTGATTGTACGACTTGTCCTGAATTTGTATAAGAATTTTTCGGGATGATAGTTTCCGGTTCTTCTTTTTATTTGAGTAAGAACATGATTTTAGGAGAACGACAGGACTGTGTAAGGAAAGGAATCGGCGAGATCTGGCTGCTGACGCACGCGATGACATTAATTATCTAATTATATCTCGGAATGGAGCGACGAGTTCAGCGAGTGTTACACTCGCCTTGTGTTTTGACGTGGCGGTACACTTTTCGTACCCTTTCGGGAATGTGGCCAAGTGTTTAGAACTTCTAAGTATAGCCCTGCTTCTCCGCGTTTCTATGTATTCTGCAGACCCGGTAAAGATAAAGTGTATAATCCGGAGAATAGCGTTTCTAGGTTTGGCTGATAAGATAATTGCAGGCTCGTGAAATCGTTTCTTCGTGAGTACTTTGCGTATCTTCGTTGATATTTCCGCGGCTGAATTTTTTCTTGACTCTTCAAACGTAATTTCTATTGTATTTTCGACTTTGCTTTACTATATTCGATTTTTCTTTTCCGTCAGCCTATCTTAATTGTGTTACCAATTTTACCTGACAAATTAGTCAAATTCGCTGCGACTCCAAAGTTAAATTAAATGTTCAATCAGGGACTCGTAATTATCCAAGTCGCCTTTCCCGTCGCAACCAAGATCGAAGAATTTTAAGATCGATATTGAATGGGACGTCCATCGGTTGAGAGGAAAAGACGAAGTCTACTCAGCACAATGAACAACTTAATGTAGTGGCGCGTGCAGATCTTCGGTTTTATTTGATTACAAAGTTTGCGTTAGCAGAAATGGAGGGTTTGACTGTGGAAGCCTCGCTGTTGACTGTCTCACTTGTAAATTACGACTCTGTTTGCTTCCTTTCGCGCTCCTTGCACCGGGGAATACGGGGAATTTCGAATGCAATGAAACGCAACTTCGACGTTGTTTAAGTTGCAAATACTGTCATCCATCCAGCAGCGTTCCTTCAACACCAGACGACAGTGACGGTCGCCAATTTACGCGGCAATGACCAAATATGAATTAACGACAAGTTGCCAGATCCTTATTCCAATAGGCGATATAACGTCAGTCCAGGATTAAATTCATTTAGTTCCTGTCACGAGTTCATTGTAACCAATCTTAACCGTACGATTCACGATTAAATGAAAAGCTGGTGGAATTTATTTAAAATCCACGCGCACAGAGAACGAATAAAACGTTCAATTACTAGAAGAGCAAGTTCTTCCAGCTTTTATTATTATCTATATTTTTGGTAATATTCGTACAAAAATATAATACAAACGAAACAAAAAGAAGAATATTAATTGAATAAACAACATCCCTAAAATATTCCACAAACAAAGCCATAATTAACAATATTCCGCGAACTAACAGCAACGAATTTCTTCTCTCAATTTCTTCCAAAATATACGATCTCGGCTACTGAATTTATTAAACCGCCAACGTTCATAACTTCCAAACCTATCCCATTACCCTCGCTAAAAAGTATCCTAACGAAACCGCGACCGACGAGAATTATCCCAAAAGCGAAGGCAACGTTCCCTATACAAATAATCGAGCAGGAGAAATAAGAAAGTCTATACAAAAGAAGTAAAACACCCTTCCCGCGGTGTGCGAAGTGCGCCAAGGAGAAAAGAAGGTAGATATACATATACAGCTCGCGTGTCCAGTTTCACAGAGACGAGGCAGCTCGAAATCATAAAACAGGAGGAACGTGGTCGAGGCGAGGCTATTAAAATTCC
Source organism: Nomada fabriciana (assembly GCA_907165295.1). NCBI lineage: Eukaryota > Metazoa > Arthropoda > Insecta > Hymenoptera > Apidae > Nomada > Nomada fabriciana. The sequence continues at coordinate 16,408,428 of OU015690.1, forward strand.
AGTCGTTCAAGTAGGCCGGGCCACCGGATAAGGTGGTGAATTTATCGACAGAAGTTAATTAAATCGGCGAAAGCCCTTGGCGAACACCTCGCCGGCGACCAAGGCTCGCGTGTTATATGCCCGCATAGATCCACCGTAATTGCGATGCTTAAGGGCTATCCTCACCGGGACGACTCCATGAAGCTATCAGAGGCGCCGCTAATTCGTCGATTAATTCGAATTGTCAGTCGTAAGACTGGGATTGCGTTCCACTGTTAACGGTAATTAGGCGGCCTGATTGCGGCCTCGCTATTCGCCTGTCGACTTTTCCACTGTTTTCCGCCGTGCCGCTCACGGTTTACAGCGTCTTGGATAATGCGTGCCGTTTAGCCTTCTAATCGTTGGTTCGTGATCGCGCGGGGCATTCGCGAATTAAGACGTCGATGCGTCCGATTTATGGGGCGAGTCTATCAAGTGGGGTTGCAGGTAAATCAATCGAGCGCACCTTTACGATTCAGCTATTTGTAAGTAGAACGAGCTTTCACAGTTGCCAATGTGTTTACTTTCATACACATATTTCACATATTCCTATTACGATTTCACCGTCATTCGTTGAACGTTATTTCCCTAAACGTGAACCAATTTTAGCAAATTAGTGCGAACTCGTCCAACGGGAGAATCATCCACGACGATAGGAAGGAAGCATCCCCAGATATTAAAACGATCTTACAGTGTTCGTTTCGTTAGCAGAATCGAGGGGACGGCACGTGGCAGCGACGAAAAAAAATATTCTCGAGGAAAGAAAAAGGGAAGAAGCGAGTTATGCCAGGCGGAGAAGAAAAGAGGGAGAAACTCGCGTCACCCGGAATTCCGGTTTGATTTACGTCGCCGCGAGGGAGGAAGCCGGGATAAAACGCTGATAGAGCCGTGCACAGCTACGGGACTGTCGAAAACCGCATAGAAATAGGGACATTTTCGTATTTCTATTCCGTCGCGGCCGCGAACTTTACGACGAGTCTATTCGACTTTCGTCGCCGGATACGCCTCCCTATATAAACGTCGGACGGCCGTATCGCGGCTAAAAGTGACACAGATAAATGCGCGGAGTCTAGCTGCTTCCGGATTTCGTACTTCCGTAACTGGAACAACGACGCAGAAACACCGGTGAATGATGTATATGGCTCGTGTTGATCGAGCGAACGTTTCGGGGGAGGAAAGAATGGAAACTTGGTGGAATATAGACAAATGGAGAGTGAAAGGGTTCCGTTTTTGGGGATGATGTTTCTCGTGCATAGCTCTGTACATTGTACGATATTTCCAATGTTACAGCTCGACTGTATTTCTCAAATCAATTTACCCTTTTGGACAAATACAATTTTTAATGAACATTTCTCTCTCAGCCTATCAATTCGTTTATCAGTTGACTAAAAAATTGCTTCGCTCAATTGCAATTTGAAACTCTCTCGTTATTTTCGGAAATAGGTCATTTCATTGTGCTGTAATAAATGTGTCGCGGTGGAACGTGGCCGGATTGGTTGGGAATCGAAATGAAAAATGATTGAAATGAATAGAAATTGTTTCGGCAATTACAAAGAGGCAAAGAGAGGAAGTCCTCCGGAGGACATGCGGTGGCACGGTATCAGTAGCTCGATCGTCGATCGATGGATCCGTGTCCAGGGCGGACGTGATCCCTGGGTCGTGTAAGAGGGCGGAGGGAGAGGCGTAATCGCGTTTGTTTGTAATTCTAAGCCCCGAAGCCCCGGCACAATACCGCACGCGGTTGCTTCGATCGTGCAACTTGCACTTCGTGTCTTCACGCTTCGCCCGCAAAATCGACCAGCATCTCTGGGACACCCTTTGTACCGGCTGCTCGCAAAATATTTGAGCAAAGTGTAAGGCGACGAAAGGAAAACGTGTCGCACGAGCTACGTCCGCAAACATTGCCCCTTTTTTCGACCTCCTTTGAGGGGACTTCCGAGACTTTTTGAGCTGAATCGTTTTACTTAACTGTATTCGCCAGAGAATCCGATTACCGGTAGGGCAGTTAGGTAGCACTCTTTACTTTGGACTGTTTCGTTAAACGAAGAATAATCTTCTTATCTCTTCTTTCATTGTTATGATTGAATATTTTAGTATAATATTGAATTCGATTGTAAACTTTGTCTTTGAATCCTGTGTTGAAAAATGAATCGTGTGTTTTATTTCAGAAACTGCAGGTAACTTCAATTTTTCTAGAAGAATAAACGTCACAACGGGGATATTGTAACAATAGCTCTGTGTATAGTATTGTAATTTCCCATTTCCCCAAAGGTGTCTTGAAATTTATCCACCGGGTTATCATAATAATTCCCGAGTTTATTCGACACGTGAAATTGAAACACAGAAAATGCAATTTTCAACGAGACTAAGGGGAGTTCCTGTTTGACAAGCTTCTTTATCACGGGGACTTAAATTGCAGTGACAGTCGAACTGGGGAAACCTTACACGGCAGAAGCACCCCATGTTTCGTTTTATCTTACACTAAGCCGTCTTATGCGGTTTACAGGATGAAACGAAACGTATCCAGGAGGCACCACGATATTATCCGTTTCCTAGTAATCATTTTACCACCCGCAAACAATTCCTACACGGCCTACCTAACTGGCCACGCTGTCATTATCATTAATTCGAACTGGCTGGAAAGCCGGCGTGAACTCGTACTTTTTAACCAGTCTAACTACGTTTAAAGCTAGTCAGCCCGTGTAATTGCAATTACCAAAGGCAGAAAAGCAATTTTCATCACGCGACTGTCGTTATATACCTCGTGATGTTCAACAGTTATTCACGTTCGCTATGATTCGTGTACGAAACTTTGGACAGAAAAAAATTTCCCATTTTACGAACAGTCGAATAAAGTACTTTAAAGTAGCATCGCTGTAAAAATTGTATACACCATAATGGAACACCTATATACACACAAAATATATCTTTATATTTTAGTCGAAGAAGGGCATCGATCTAATGATTTTGAACGAAAAATAAATGCTGCCAGAAATAATACGAACACACCACCGCCCCGTTCTAAACGTAGAAATAAGACCAACCACTTCCCCGAAATTATTCTCAAAGCAAACGAATTTTCCCTCTCAGCCACGCACAATTCGCAAATTACTTCTGCGTCGGAGGGTTCGCGCGCTCGCAAGAAATCCGCCGGAGAATTCGCAATTTCGCCGAGAAAGAAACAATTAATCCTTGCAGCGGGCTCAAAAGCAACGATAACCGGTGTGTTTCGCCGCCGCTTTGCGTCGCGACGCACTTGTTCGAACGGCAGAGGCCTGCTCTGCTTAGCAGCCGGCATAAAGCCGGAAATCCATTAATTGGGAAACGCTTGTCGCGCGTCGAGCGTTTATCATTCGGGCGAGCGGAGTGCCGGGTCATTTGTTATTTACATATAATTCGTGGCGCAGCGTTACGCGGCCCGACAGGCCGCAATTAACGCGCGATCAATTATTTTTCGATGGCCAGGCCACGGCCTGTTCCATGAAAGACCGTGCCATCGAATTCGGGGACCGTGTTACCGTGATAACGTTGAACTGAACGCACAGCGGTTCGGGCGGGGATTTTAATTTATGCGACGGAAGGGTTGGGGGTTGGTTCTCGAAAATTCGCCGCGCTATAATGTTGCTCGGGGATTTTCGAATTTATCGCCCCGCGATATTGCGACTTCGAGTATTGTTCGCGAAGAATCTTTTACGCGGAGGGAATGGAGAGGAACGGGATTTGGAATTCTTTTGCGAGATCGAAGATGAACTGAGTTTGTCGCAATTTTAAGAGACTAAAAGGAAGAAATTGCGTAAATAAGCAACACCTCGGACATAGTTTGGTTATATTCCTTTGGACTTTTTTAGTGGATGTAATAACGAGCGAAGAAATTACCAAGGATAACAGTGGAGGGAATTAAACGAAACGAAATGAAAGGATAGGATAAAGAAGAAGAAAATCGATTAATCTTGCGTAAAGCGATTCATTGTAACGCCAGGGACAAGTAAGTACTTTCGAAAGTTCTCGCATTCTTTTGTACAGCAAACTCAAAAGAGACGCTTCTTGCACCGTAGCATAACCGAAGAGGCTACAAGTCGCAAGAAAAGCGCGTAAGAAATTCCAAGCTTAATTAGAGCAACGTTTAGTTCCGATCCCAAGATTCCACCCTTCCCCAGAAAGCTAATTGCGTCCAGCTGGGAGAAGCCGAAGCAATTGAGAAAACCTGCAGCAAGTTCCAAACGGTGCCAAACCGTTGTCAATCTGTAAAATTATTGGCTGCTATAGAAATATCAGATCGCCAACTGGAGATTGCCAGGCAATTCAAGCTGTTCAGAAATTGCACGAGTAATGAATAGTTTTACGTTGAAAATTTCAGAACTTTTCATCAGTGTATGTCCTTGAAAGAAATGAGTCACGAAAAGTTCAGCTTCAAAACAACAGCGGCAACAAATCTATCCGGAGTATGTACCTTCAAATCCCAACAAGGTAACGGACCACGCTCACCCACTCCACGAGCATTTGTCAAAGAGTATCACAAGCCAGCATTAGGGTAACGATAACCAAGTTCCCGTGGAAGTCCAGGAGAGCACTCAATCGGATCCAGTCCCTAAGGCTTTTAACCGGTCTCCCTTAAAGTTTGCTCCCTAGTCGCGTCACTGGTCCTAATTCCGCTCGAGCCAGACCGCCTCCTCTGAATCCGCGCCGGCCAATCCCGGTTAATCTTTTTATCGTTGTCATTAACGCGTAAGGTCGACCAGATGAAGAAGAAGAAGAAGGTGTAGAAAGAGAAGAAGCCCCGAGGAGAAGCTTATACGCGGAACGCGAGCTATGTTACCGAGATTAGGAGGAATTTTAAAGTGGCTGGTGGCCAGAGACGCCGCACTCAACTCGAGCAGACTTGAAACGTCTGGAAAGAGAGATGGGGATAGGTCAGACTCGTAGAAAGGACGGAGATAAAGTTGGACCCTGGGAAGAGCTTGTTCGGCTACCGCTCGGACGCCATTCGACCACTCAACGCGATAGAGACAGGTATACGCATTAACGATATATACGAGCTTGCTATACACATGTATGTATGCATATATATGTACAGCCCTGGTCAACAATCGTAGGATACTTGCCAGTTTTAATAAATTTTTGTCACGCGATATTAATTATATTATACATATGGGCTGGAGTGTGTGCACAAGAGAAAGGGCTGGACGTGAAGTCTGCAGATTAGTGGTAATTCCTTCAAGGATCGGCTTAGGTGAGACACCGAAGGGGTCTGTATCGGAGAAAAGAGACGAAGTCGATTTCTGTAAGTCTTCGAGAACTGTTCTGAACGCCTGGCGTCGATGACTGGAAAGTTTTCGACGCTACTGGGCGGGCTCCATGAGGATGCGCTTCTCGAAACGATGACCAGAGCTGATTGAAGAAGGCAGCTTCTTGTTCGGTAGTTTGTGATTGAGGTTTAGGTGGGCTTAGGTATTCCTAGGTTGGACGACAGTAGTTTGAAGGTTTTAGCCGGGGATTTAGAGGTATTTAAGAAATCATTTTTTTCAAATACTGTCCTTTCTTCGGTTGGGTAATTCAGTGGTTGAATGAATGCTCTTCTTCCATGTTAAAAAGATAGACCAGCGAAAAGCGATGGCAAATATGAAAAAAAAAATATTGCAATTTATTTCTTGTTGTTCTTGACGTTTAATAATGATATTTTAAATAAATTACTTCATTTGACAGGTTTGGAAAGAGAATAGAAAATGGCGATAAAATAGGTTCCCCTAAAATATTTTAATAACTCAATTTTCAATATTTCATCGTCGGAAATACAAATTGCTGACGCTTCGGGGGAAAGAAATCGGGATAAAGTGAAATAAGACTGAACTCTTCGCGCGATAAACGAATATCCATTTGTCGATCAGCCTGTTTCACGTCCCCCAAAGTCTACTTCGTTCCTCTGCCGCGAATTACGCGAGAAATTCTGCCTGATCTTTTATGTAAATGTCTCTCCCCTCCTGGTACGCGTGCTGTTACGACTCATTAAACAGCCGGAATGGAAACAGCCAGGGCATTTACTTATCAAGCGACTTCGCGCTCCTCGTTTTCGCGAATCAGAGAGGCGGAAATGCAACGCGCGAAGAAATAACCGCTTATCGAACTTTCTGTCGCCCCCCTCGTTCACTTATCAATCGTTTACAGTCTCGTTCACCGTCGAGTCGACGAATCAACGTGGGGTCGTCACTGCCTGGTTACAATTAACGAGTCGTAATGCGACAAACAACGTCGTTTTTCTCCTTTTCTTTCCTTTCTTCCATTGTTTCGCGTTCTTTACACTTACTTAGCGACTTTCCATCAAGGAGAATAGGCGAGCACCTTTTCAGCACTTGAGACGAACGGGAGAAGTAACACTCGACGTGACGTACATATGTACTTGCAGAAATAAGTTTCCATCGAGTATGTTGGGGCGTTATTGTGGTTCTTCTTTTATTCAGGCACTGCGTGGTAAAAAGTTGAGCTGTAAAACGGTAACGTAGTCTTTTCCGCGAGCCACCGTTACTCGCGAACTTTTTAATTTCTCCGCCATGGGAAGTTGAAGTAAGGCATTTCTCTGCATTTAGACGAGTGCCCCGGGTTTACTGAGATTTACGGGGCGCTCTTGACATTTTTCGTCTTCGAGGTTTCGCGCGTAAAAACAAAGAAAACGCTGGGACGAGTTTAAGTCCCGCGAATTAACATTCATCGTCGGCGAAACTAGCGCGGCACCCCGAGAAAATTAACGTTAAAATATAAAAAGTTCATCGCGGGGCTAAAAATCCACGAATTTCAATCTAGTGGAGCAAGCGAAAACTTGTAACCTCGCAAAATCTCAGCGAACCCCTGCACAATTCACAACACCACCCTCGGCAACGTTATATTCAACCCACCCCAAAAAACAGAACGCATCTCCGTAAAAAATTATTACAGGGTAGAGACTGTGACTTGATAGACAGTATTATATTCTCCAACAAATAAACGGAAGAGATTCGTACAAGCAAATTACAAAACGGTATCAGGCCTGCCCGCCTATCGTGGCCCCCTCAGTCTCTCCTACCGCGCCTACTAAACCTTCCTTCTGTCACTGAAATTTACCGGCCAGCCCACGAGCTATCAGTCGGAACAAGAACAAAAGATCCCACGAGACAAGCATCGCAGATATACCGTCAGAGTTCTGAAAGCTGGTCGAAGGAGGAGCTCGTGACGAGTCGAAGGAGCAGGATACCTCTCTGTTCCCGCGGCTCATCGCGATCTCGCGATCGTGAGGTTGCATTAACAGTACCTTACGTTCGCCTGGCTCTCGAGTGTTGACCCTGACTGTCTGTGTGCGCCAACCTTTGTATCCGCCTCCACTTTCGACGCATCCGCGCGGATTCGCAAACGCGAAACCGCCGGCCGGCTAGGAATCGCAACAGGGCAACGGTGTTCGATTGTACGAGAGACTGGAGTCGTTGTTCTCTCGCGGACGACGGCGCGGAAAGGTTGTAAAGAAAGGTTTGGGCGGTGGAAAACGCGTTCTTTTGTTTAGGGAGGTATCTGGCAGCGTTGAGACCAACGGTGGCCATGGCCGAGGGGAAGTGAGATATGGCAGAGATTTGTAGAGGCTTGTACGTTATCAGGTTTCTTATGGAGAACGGGGTAGTTTAGAAAGTTGCGTAGGGGAAGCTGTGAAATAAGGCTGACTTCCGGGGGTTGAGAGATGCAGGGTTGCTCGGGAGATTTAAATCAGGCGATTTTCAGCAATGTGCTGTGTAATGTGTTGGGAATCTTTCTCGTTTCACGGTTACGAATGAATAACGAATCGTTCAATTTCAATGTCAAGGCACACTGCAATACTTTTGTGAGCTTGAAATTGTTAAGGTCGGTGACTCTGATGAAATACTGAGACATCTAATAACAACAAGAACTGCTGCCTAATATTTCTTCGTCATAAAAGTTCATTGTCGATGATCTCTAAAATACCAAATATGGTCTGGTCCTCGAGCATTCCATTAACCATTACTAAGTCCAGTATTTATCGAGACCCTGCGGCAAGATCGGCGCAGAATCTGGGGCCTCTTGAAAATTTGCAAGACAGAGCATTGAACGGCACGAAGCCAGGGGTCCTCTGTGTGCAAGAGAAAATCAATCGAGACGCGACGGCATGTAGGTACGAAGACGAATGGCGGGCGACAAGGAGGGGGAGGCGTGCAAGCAGCGCAAGAAGAAGAACGGAGGAATAGCAGGCAGCCTGGCAGGGTCGAAGGTCATTCACGTGTTGCAGTTCTTTGCCTCTACCACTGGCCACGGCACCTCGCTGCAAAACACACCTGCCCGACACCGCGGTCGAAGTCTTTAACCACGCTCGAGAGACCTTATTCCTCTCCTCGTATATACTTACGTGGCTGGCCATGCCTCGGGGAAGAATCGTCGCGACGTTCCCTGGCATCGATGGCGAGACCTTTGATTTCCGGTAAGACCTACGTTCTTTGGTATTAATCAAGTTTTCAAGGATTTTCAAGGATTTAAGTTTCTGTTGTTCTTTGCTTGAGATACCGATTAAACATTTTTTACCAATTTTCTTGATGGGTGCACGAATCGGAAAATTTGAATAAACTGGTTTTAAAAAGACCGGTATTCGTATCTTTGTTCCCAGATTGAAATATAGTTAACAAAACATTAGGCAAGCCAGGCGTCAATTACTATACGAAACGTCAATTAAATCGAGAGCGTATCGATTAAGCGACTTCCCTCGGTTCTCCAAAATACATCAGAATGTTCATTACTGGCCCATCGATTATTCTCAACGTCGATTATACCGAGATTGATTCCCATGCCATCGATTATCCGGCCATATAAATTGAGATTCTCCGGATTTTTCCCTCTAATACATTTTCTACGCATTCGTTGGAAAAATAAAATAAATGAAACAACTTGATCCCTCCATTATTATTGCAGTGCGATGTGATGTCCACTAATAAAGTGATTAGAACCAGTACAAAAACTGTTGCGATCAAACCTGCCAAGAAAAATAAAAAGGCGACAACTAGTAGCGAAAAAATCAACTTTAATCCATCGAAAAAATAAAGAAACGACTCATTGTACTCTCGCGTCGATTCCCGCGTGATTCTCCCAAAATTTGCATCTTTCTCTTCCGATGGACACCTTCGTGGTCTATTTCTTTCCCCTCTTCCGCGAACAGCCCCATCGGCCGACTATACGGTTTCTTGGGGACGTTGCGCTATTAGCAGCAAGAAAATCAATACGAGCGATGTTCCACTTACGCGTTGTTCCCGCACTGACTCGCAACCACCGACGCAACGTCGAATAAGTTGTCGTTACACGTGGCGTGTATTGCGTGCCAGGCGATCTAAAAGCCTCTCCAAGGCAGCCAGTTCCGATACAGGGAATCTCGTAGCCGCCCACGACTCCAGACGCATGTACTTAGGTGCATTTCGAAAAACGTGCCACCGACTCTTACGAATGGCGAGGGACTAGCGAATAAACCGTGCTTCGATCTCTGTTCTCTTCTTCTCGACTAAAGAGGAATATAAAGTCCCCAGTTCATGCACTGCGAATAGGGCAAACTTGTTCGACGAACATTGCACCTGGATCTTTCGATACCTTTCAATAATTCCACTAATTGAGAAACAGACAGAAATCGTAACCCGACTGAGCTTGAAGAACACACCAACATCAGCTACAGTACTTATTGAAACGTTAATCGACAAGAAATATAAATTAGAATAGCATTGCTAATCGCGAGCACTCTAACGATATAATAATATAAATACGAACGCAACCAAAGTACATACATACTCTGTACCACTTTTTGCTCGGCATCGTATCCAACCCTGTTACCCCATCAAACCAGCTCATGCATCCCTATCAGAAGTCCCGAGACCAGCGACAAAACAGTTTCTACCTCGAACAAGAAACCATTCTATGCATCGTATCCATGCATAGAATGTGTATATGTATACATATATTGATATATACGTACATACGTATGCACATATCGTACGAGTGCAACGTCTCCGGAAGTTCGACGAGCTGGTCTAGGGATCGATCGATCGAATCTGAACGACTGCGTGAGGTATGGGCGGGTATCGCGCGAGGCAGTCTCTGAATTTTATGTTTGCAGAATGCCTATGATCCGAGGCAGGTAATGGGATTTCTCTGCGACACGGCGAGAGCAGGAACAGTCAAACGAGATTACGAGTAGATCGCGCCTCTAGATGTTCCGGAAGGTTAGAGGCCCGCTTCTAACGAGATAAACAGGCGCTAAGTGCAAGCCGCTTAGGTTACAGCGGACGCCTTTCTACATGACGCACGGAGGGGTGTAAGAGAGGGATATAGAGAGAGGGTGGTGGAAGATCAGAAACGGAGATCGCGTAGATTTGCAACGCGCGAAACCACGGCCGTGAAATCTCGTGGCGTGGAGCGAGGATCTGGCACGCCGTGGAACAGGTGAAAGCCGCGAGAGGATGAATCGGGTGTCCTGTTCCACGAGATGTTGGCAATTTCGAGATGTACCGTTTAACGATACACGGTTCCATAGAAGGAATAAGGCGAACGAGAGAACAGGTGGACGAGGAAATTAAGGACGAGTGTGGTTGCACAGATCGATTGGTCTTTTATAAATTGGGGACTTGAAGATTCAATGATGTTTGTTTGTTTTTCTTTTTCTTTTTTTGGGGTGCGACAGTTGTGCGAGATGGAACTGGAATTACCTTGGGAGGGATGAGTATTTTGGCGTATGATATTTACAGGCGTAATGTCAATTAATAATTTAAAATAGCATTTCTTAGAATGGGTCTGAAATGTATTTTGTTAATTAGTCATGCGTTGGAAAATTATATTTTCTGTCATTATTTTTCACTACGGAGATTGTACAATTTTATGGGGGATAAAATATGCAAAGGTGTTGGGTTTGTCTAGATTGCCTTTCAGGAATAGGAACTTTAATTTGTATTGCATTAGGTTGAACAGAGTTAACTGAGATGCAAGTGGAATAATGATTGCAGGAGTTTCACGTATGTTTCCAGTGGAAACAGAAATGCGTTGAATAATAGGAGAAATAGAGATATGGTGGTGTCGTGTTGCTGATTCCAGGTTGCAGAAAATAAGTACAATAATTGGATGATAAGAAGGAAGTGAAGACACTAGAAAGCAGCTGTCAGCTGAAGACTGTTAAAGTACAGTTCGACCCCTTTACTTTCTACGAAATTATTGACGGCGATTTTACAACGTTTACGTTCGATAAATTTAAATCAACATTATAGGAATTATCTAAAATTAATGTGGCTTGCAGAACGAAGAAACTAATATATCATAATCGGACCATCAAGATATTTAATATTTAACATTCACAGCTAGAAATTTACATAGGCCACTCCGATCATGTTTTTTAAACAACTAAACATTCGAAAATACTACATTTAATAATATTCAGTGGACAAAGATATCTGCGATACTTTTATGAAAATCTTTTATCCCAAAAGGAACGCAGTCTCTTCTAGTAGCACAACTATGTACAAAATTCCCCCCACACCTTCTTACCTGCCTTTCGAAATTTCCCAAGAATTCGAGACACCTCATCTCTCGCAAGGACATCACGTTTCAAGCTCCATCGAATCGAAACTCGAGAACGTGCCAGACAAGTCCGTCTCAGTTTCCGGCGATCGTGAAAATCTCAGGAGCACTCTGTCCACGGAGACACGTCACCTTTGTCCCGGTGTTGCGTAATTTCGCAAGCAAGTTGGCGGAAGGAAGGTGGAGAACTCACGGCGAAGTGCGGAACGAGATCCGTCGCGCGATGAATACAGAGAGCCGTAGGGGTCTAACATCGTCGTGGAAACTTGTCGCAAGCTGCCTCTTCCTCTCGTTGTTAACAAATTTGAAAGTGCCGCGAACACGCGTTATTAACACGTTGACGACAAGAGGAATTATGACCATATTTCTCTAACAGGTAGACAATTGAAAAAATTACAGAATTATCAGGGCACCTTATTATTATGGAAATTTTAGAACAAAGCTAAAATAAATTGAAATACGAAAATTCTTGTATAATTCATTTCGTTCTTGAGGATTATTTACGATTTAACCCTTCCAAGATATAAATACATTCACAGCGCATTACAATAATAATCATCTATTTTATGTTCTATGAAACAGAGACGAAGAAATAAAATGGCTTTAACACCGGCACTTTGACACGGCTCAATTTTCGCAGCACAGAAGCGCGAAAGTTTAAAGACGTTGGAACTGGCTTCGAGATTCCAGGGGGTTCATATTCATATTCAGGGAGTTGTCGCAGCGTGGTTTTCGTAATCCGCGCGCTAGGGAAAATTGGCTAATTATTGCGATTTAATATCGCCGGCTTCCCGTAAACTCGTTAGGCCTCCTAATTGAGATTACAGCGGGAGATTCTCCACAGGAGGAAGAAGATTGCGGGATACACCACATGCGCCCGGATACTTCGGAAGACTTATCGCTTACAAAACTTCGTAATAACCTCTCCGAAAGCTTGCGTAATGCTTTAAAGCGAAACGATACTTTAACGATCGCGGGCATCCGCCTTCTCCTTGCAAACTGTTCCCCTCAACAACCACTTCGCTTCACCAGCCAAGCAAGTTTTAAATTAAAACGATGGTCAGCTTCGAGATGCGTCCACGGAAATATAATCAACGTATTTCCATTGTGCCTCGCCTTGGATACAATCGAAATATCCATTTCTTTTACACCGCATGCTTGGCAAATTACATTCTTAACAATTTCACTCGGTGGAAACGAAGTTTCGAGTCGACCGTAATTTCACTTCGATACGTTGAATTTGCATTTCTCCCGAGATTTCTTAGTTCGGTTGAATTATTATTTATATACGTTACACGGCCGTTCATTTCGAAGAGATGCAAGGATATCAGGGAAGACGAGTTTTGTATTTCAGGGCGCAATCAATGGCCAACATCTCTCTTCCGCGGACTGACCTCGGCGATTACAAACTCGTCAGAGTACGAACACCTGATCCAAGATCTGCCAAGATTAGAGAAACTCGCGGGCCGTCTTCTAGAACTGCTACACTCATACTTCATAAGTAAAATATTCTCAGGAATCAGCAACCATGATCTCTCTATCCCCTAACGCCATATAATACACGCGTACGTATAGAACTGATTATAAATTCAGCGCAAGATATAATTCTATCTCCCAGAAATATTCAAACGTCTGACTCCTCGAGAAAATTCTAACAAAATCGCGAACCTGTACCACGTATATTCTCTATCGGTGAACGAAAAATGTCTAGAAATCGACAGAGTACGCAGCATCCTGTACCATCCTCTCCGCGCGACCTTCCCACCCGCGAGGAGCGTTAAACGTCGAAAAAAGCAAAAGGTAAAGTGCATTCTGGCGAAAGAAGACGGATATTAAAAGAGGCAAAGACGAAGAGAGACAGGTCGTGGAAGTGGGCCCGTTTCTGCGTAGGCGTTGCACACAACCAACGACCCGGAACCTCTGGAAATCTCTCTCTCCTATCTGGTTCCTGGCCCGTTCCTCAGCGTCTCCTCTCATAGGAGCTCGCACGCGGAGCCAGCCTGCATTTACGTACCTACTTATCTCGTTAGGGCCGCGTCTCCACCCTCCCACGCCTCCCGCGATTCTCGACCTCGTAATCTGCCCGGAGATTCCACGTGTCCAGCGTAAAAAAAATCTCGGGAACTCGAGAGAAAGAGGGAGGGAAAAAGGCAGAAGGAGAACGAGTGAGGGAGAGAGACGGGGCAGATCCGTACGTTTTGCCTTCGAAGCGTCGAAATCGCGAGTGGGTGGAACGCTGCCTTCGATTCAGAATATCAGAACACTGTTTTCAGGGTTCGAAAGAATGGAGATGAAGCATATGTGTTGGTACGCGTTCGTGTGAATGGACTGCATCGCTCCGTTGGAAGTTTCGCAATGGTGCAGCGAAGCACGAATGGTGCACTTGCTGGACCACGATTGAGTGAAAATTCCAGAGATAAAAGGTAACAGTTATTTTAAACATTTTTTAGGCAAACGTGATCGATAAGGAGCGGATTTTTATTCTAATGGAAGGAACTTACCATTGAATCTTCAAGCAATTTTTGAAAAAATGATGTGGCTAAAGAATTTTCATTTCTAACGTTTCTGGTTATGAATAACGATTATAAATGAGTAAAAATTTGCTGGTTATAACCACTATTGACCAAAATTGCTTTCGATTGTAAGTAATTGTTATTGTCAGCATAATCTAACACAACCGTCTTCGCTGTGGTAGGTGCCGGAGTCGAGTGTCGAGAAAAGTTTTGTTTGTAAACACCGATTACGAGTCTGAACGACACAGAGTTCTGTAGTACGATCTTTATCTGCCCGATTTATAATGCTGCCACAATTCGTAAACATTATTTTAATCGTGAATGTACATTATGAAGAAAGGACCAATGAAACGCAGTCGTTGTCGAAGTATGATTTACGATCCATCTTTTCCTTCTGCTACCTGACGTTTGAAGACGCAAACGAGAGCAGGGTGGCCAACGCAACAATGTATAAAAACTCAGAATATAGGAACAGTGTCGCGCGTCATTAGTATGCACTGTTTGGATACGATTGATCACTTCATCGTCGTCTAATCCCGCGCGAAAAAGAATCAACGAATACAACATCTTTTTTCCTAATAAAATAAATAAAATATGTATAACAAAGTTGACAAATGTTAAAGTGGACGTCTTAAGAATGCTAATGACAATAAAAATGTATTATTAAAGGATTAAATATAAAGTTAACAGAAGAAAATGCTTGATTGGTGGCATTGTTGGTTAGGTGGACCAATGAGCGAATCACATTTTGAACGTACTTTTTAAAACTGAGAAGAAGGGATGCCGTTGAAGAAGTAGAAATGCAGTGACAAGTGCCGTTGATCGAAGTTCGTCTAACGAGACAACGAAGGTAATGATTTTAATGAGTATTTATCGCAATCTGGTCATATTTATGTACTTCGGATTTCAAGTCAACATTGTCGCGACGGTTTACTTGTGCTCGCAAGCGTAAACGGTAGATGCAAAACGGTTCGCGACTGAAAGTCGAACGGGCTTTCCGTTTTCTAGAACGTACAGGCCGGACGCCATGATGTACGCAGTAGCCCTTTGACTTTATCGCGAATGTCGCGAGTGTCTGTGTTTGTGATAATAGTTCAAAGTGCCATGGATACCTAGCAATGGATACCTAATAATGGATACATAGCAATGGATACCTAGCAATGGATACCTAATAATGGATACCTAACAATGGATACCTAGCAATGGATACTGTTCTACGCAAAAGCTACATGGATAACAATCGCACCTCCATCTTGATCAGGCGTCTTCCTGGTGTTCCTTGCAAGGTGTCTTCGTCAGCGAACGGTGAGTCATAAGATATATGAACAAGCTTTTTTCATTTCGTACACGCATCCAGTGTCGAAATATTTTACAAAATTATCGCACACACAAGGGAATTTCGCCCGAAAGTACAAGTTCGATACGCGAAACAATTAACTGACATACGAAATCAGTAGTATCGGTTATCAACGTTCGAAATAATTTGCAAGCGCGTTTCTTAATGTCATTAATACAAATATTTAGTTAGTAAAATGCTCGAATTATTTATATATTTCGCAATTTATTTCTCGCGATCGGAATTGTTAGTATAAAAAACGTACGGTATCGGTCAAAATTACATTCTCCGCATTTTCGTTTAATCGAAACGGTTGTTGTCATGCAAGGATTGCAATTTTTCTCAAAATACCTATTGGAGTCTATGTAAACAGATACTGTATTTATTCAACTTGATGTTGTCACCACTATAATTGTTGAAAAGAGTTTTCAATTGTATACTACAATTTCCATCCACCATTATATTCTCCAATGTATTTTTCAATAACTTGATCTTTTCCCTGGCCCGTTGGGATCGTTTCGCAACCTATGTACTGAATTTACAAGGAGAGGTTCCTACCTAAGAATAATTCTTATATCGTTGTTGATTAATCGTTCATTTATTAAACTCGAGAAGACAGTGCGATTATGTACAGTATATAGTAGAATATTTTTTGTAAGATTTAAGCTCCACTTATTTAAATGACTGCGCTTAATTTTCCACATGTTTCGAGCATGACCTTCGATACGACATGTCGCGACAGCGCGTTTCGTTTCTCGTGCGTGGATACGTTCGCCCATTTCTTTTGCTTCGTGAAATTCAAAATCCATATACACGATAATAAATTCCAATAGCGAAGAACTCTCGTTTCCCCTACGGCTGTTCGAGAAACGAGGAAGCGAGAGTGCCATTCTGATAGGGTGAGACATAGAAAATCTACCCTTCCCCATTTTTTGGGGAAGATCGCTCAGCCGTGGATGCTCTCTTCGATAGGGTGGCTTTTCTTTTACATAATGTACCTTTTTCGTTTGACAGAAATGGAGTCGGTGTTCGAAAGACTTCCCTTACATCCCCCGCCCCCCCTCCTCTGTCTTTATTATTCCAGTACCTTTTTACCCGCGTCTCCAACAATAGCCATTAAAATACCCAAATATTACTCGAATTATGTAACAATAAATATTACCAAGCATTAAGTGCAATATATGCATACAATACGACACGACATAATTCCTTTGGTCTCATTGAAGACTCCCGCCTATAATATGTATACCTAACACGTGCACACCTGAATTCATCGCGGTTAATTTTAACTCTATTATCCGCCGAATCTAATCTCCACTTTTAATGGCGTCCCAATTCGAACACTTTACGGGGGGAAACGGTCATTCACGTCGCGCCACTGTTTCGTTGCATCACTTCTTCGCTCCGTTCCGCCCGACAATGAGACCATAAAGTAACAAATAAGAACGCATATAGTACAAGGCGCCACCGTGCCCATCTACTGCACTGCATTCCCAAGAATCTTTTTCTCCAACTGTACTTCATTGTCCCCTCTGACATCATTCTTACAGACGTAACGCCCGGGCAATCTCGATAATTCACCAAATTCCAGGGCGGCCATAGCAACGTGCCGCCAGGGCGAGGTAGACAATTACGTAAGCGCAGGAAGTCGCCTACGTTCACCCTCGAAACGAGGATCTAATTTAAGAACGCGCAATAAAAATGAACGTATCGTACGGGTTTAAGACTGCCCGCCCGTACAGCACGGCAAATTGATTCTCAAGCGGCCATTCCTAAGGTCAAAAGCCGTTCGGGAATCGCATTAACGATGCCCACCGCTGCGCTGTGTCGAAGCAACGACGAATCGCGCAATTAGTCCATTACCTCAATTACGCTCCTTATTATACAGCGAGGGGCTTCTGTCAGCGTTGGCCACTTCGCAGGCCTTCAAAGAGCAATTGTGCCATCAACGATCACTTTGTGTCCGTTTCGATGGAATGCTGTTACGCGTCATTACGTCGTTGTTAGAATTGAAATGCCTTATGTGTGCTCATTAAAAAAAAAAAAAGGAGAAGAAGAATAGAAGACGCTTCCTTTGAGACGAATTCGTGCCGGGCGAATCGCTGTCGGGATTCCTGTCTGGTTGTTTAAGAGAGGTTATCGTTACGTGGCCCGATGAAACGGTGTTTCGCGGCGGTGTTGCGGTGATTAAAATTGTATCACCGAGATGGAGTTTCTCGGTTCACGGAGGCAATTTGAAATATCGCTCACGACGCGATGGTATGGAATGTTTTATCGCGGCAGAATACGATGTTTCCGCGCTTAAAGCGAAGGAATAGAGGTGTACTTTGCTGTTTCATGTCGCGTCAATATTGCACGGAATGAATTTTTAAGAACTTTTCCTATGTTGCATGGCTGTTCCCATATTTTTCTTCTATTCGAATATTCTTTAGTGAGCTATCGAATTTTGTCGTTGTGCTACGCGGAATTTTATTAATGTTACACGTTTATCGCGACATACAAATACTTCTCGTAACCTGTTTCATTTAATTCAACGAACTCGAGATATGTGCAGTGTACGTTGAACGCAACGATGTCGACTTCAAAAAATTGTCACGGAAAAGAAGATCGCCATTAAAAGATACAACGCTGTCGTTTTGTTCAGTCCTTCTGGATGAAAATTATAAAATATCCCCGCCAACGTAAACCACACAGCATGCCGAATGGAAGTGGCCAAATGAAATTTAATTTCCGAAATAATTAAAAACTAACTGGCCGCGGACTGTCTGCGGCAAAATGCCACGGCGGGACCGCAGAGAATATTAAGAACGCCGCGTTTAAACGAACGCATTGTCGCGGCCCGTTTCTTTTTTCGAGCAGCCGACGAATGGGACGTCGCGGCGTCGCGACGCACGGCTGGACGCGTGCAGTTCCGCCAACGGCTGACCGCGGTGAGATTTTTATGCGCGTCAAAGCGTCGCGTCGACGCGCGGCCGTGAGTTATCGTGCCACGGTCGAAATTAATTTCACCGTGGAGGAACGAGAGGGAACGAGGCGAGAGACAGACAGAGGGAGAAGGACAGCCGGAAGAAGGGAGGAAGGGGAGAGAAACGTTCGTTGAACGCCGCCGCGAACAGAGTTTCCGGTCCGCGAGGAGGACCCTCGCTGATTTTTCCGCTTCTGCAGAGGCGCGAAAACCGCGAGCGTTAAAATTGCGCTGCGAATTTAACGAAAAACTCGCCACGTCCTCTTTTATCTATTATTACGAGGAAGGGGTATTGTTTCGTTCTTTTTAACGTTCCTTTGAATTTGTTGTTGAGAAACGTGCAAGTGTTTGCTGTTTAAATAGATTTATTAAATAGATTATTGTACGTAGGTAAATACTAGAGCAGTACAGGGAATTTGAAACACTAACAAGAATAAAGAGGTACACTATTTCTTCTGTATACAATTTCTCTGGCTATTTACGGATTATTGAATAACCGAAAGTTGATCTAGCGTTGCTAAGCTGGCATAAGACCTGTATAGATTTTCCAAATAGAACCGCATTCTTGGTAAAAAAAAGAAAAGAAAAAGGCCGACATTTAAAATTACTTTCAAGACAGAGAGTCCTCTGACCGTTGGAGTCCACCTGATTCCATTAAAGCCCTTCGGATTCCGCTGAAACACGAGGCCAGAAGAGTAAAATTAGTTTCCAAAGCCCCATCGACAAGACAGTCGTTCCCATTCTTTCCGCCGAAGATCTCGCGAACGTCGACTACCGTTTCAACTAACCAGGCTTCAGTGGAAATCATGGGGGACATGGCCAGATTATCCCCAGCCTAATTATTTCGGGGGATTCTGTTAATCCGCGTTCCGTTTCACTCGGAATATCTGATGAGGAGTTTGAAAGCCACCGGAATCGTCCGTCGCGGACCCGCGTTTCGCGGCGGCTCGATTATTTTGCCGCGACGAGTTTCCCCTGTCGACGCTGGTTAACTAAACGCCGTGTCCTCGGGGCTAACGGATTTGTTGCGAAAGTTCTATCCGTGGAATGAAACTACTAAGAGAAGTTGCTCCTGTTTATGGCGTTAATAACGGGACAACGTATTCATACTGCGACGTGTATCCTGTCCTCCTTGCATTTTAGTTGCTCTTTCGCGACGATTTAAATGAGGATAAAGAGGCGGGCAATTTTCTGAAAACGAAGATACAGTGGATAATCCAGATTTTATCCGGCCGATGGTACTCAGCTCGGTGCTAAATTATATTTGTTTGAAATAAAATAGAATGTGATTTTGAACAGGATTAGATTCGAACAGGTATATACACTTTGGTCTGAGGGTAAGCTGTAATGGAATAGTCTGGGTTTGCCGAATGTTAAGCCTAAGGTAGAACTGGGTTAGGTTGGCCAAGGTGTAATTTGTGTTGAGATAGGTCTCTGATGTAAACTAGGTGTATGCTAATTCTAGTCAGAATTGGACTTGTATTTGATTCAGGTAGATCTCCGTTAAGTATAACCGCATGCAAATTTAACTGGAACGGAGACAGGCTTTCAGCATTAATTGTAACAGCGACGAGGTACGGTAAATTATATGCACGAAAAACTTGAAGCAAAATATCGTCGAATTCTGCGTACAAATAAATATTCTAATTTGTTAACATACAACTATCTCCACCAAAAATCGACTCCACCAATTACCTCAGAAGCTCCGCTTCAAATTCTGATTAAACAAAAATTCATTGGATCTCATTCTCCAGAAGCTAACTATCCCCAAAAAATGAAGTTCTAGCTTTCGTCAGGTATGGCCGAATTAATTTGTACCCCTAGCTTCCAAAGATTCCACCTAACCTTGATCCCCCCAAAACACCGTCAAACCAAGTCGCACCTAAATTAATCCAGAATTGCTCTACCTTCGCCTTCCACCGTGTCTCGGCTCCCATTCACCTTCAACCTATGCCAGCAATAACCCGCAGCCATCTCCGTGCGTTCCTTAATCACCAGACCCGCGAGACGCCTATGCGGCCCGAAAATGACGAACAGAACATCGGAAGGCTCGCGGAACAAAGGAATATCGTGGCGCCATTAAACCACGGGACAACAGGAAGAGGATCGGCGTCGAGGGACAGGGTTGCAGTTGCACTTGTGCCCTGTACGCTTCGGGGTGTCAGGCGGGTCGTGTCGCGCGGAGAAAACGAGACGCGGCTTTGCCATTAGCCGACACCCGTCGTGCAACGCTTATTCCCTCTCTTTCTCTCGTTCAATCGACGTCTCTCCTCTCCGCGGCGGCCGTTGCACGCTAATTGGCAAACATCGGCCGGGCTCGCTTATCGCGATCGGCCGGCGATTTTTGCAAATTACGACGCTCGTCCGACGCCGCGCGAACCAGCCGAGCCGAGATCCTCGATACAGTGTGCGCCGATATCGAAACGATCCGCGCTGTCCTCTCTCGAATGCACGCGACACGCCTTCGTTCTTTTTTTCGACGTCCACCTTCGACGTTTCTTCCTCCGCGTCTCCTTTCATTTCGCTGTTCTATTTTCTTCTCGGTAATGGGCACCCCGCTTATGCATACGCTTGGGTGTTATTCACGAACGGGATGAAATTCAATTGTTACTTGTAAGCTCTGGTAACGCACAGAGAACAGTTTCTGGTTCGTGGTTTTAAGCGGCTCGGTTTAGTATGAGAAAGGAAGAAGGGGGTAAGAAGTTCATGCTCGTCTGACGAGCTTTGTTACGGAATCTCTGCGTGAAAGCACTATTTCCTCGACCCCCTTTTTTTCCTCTTCCATTTTGTGTTTTGTACTTATACATATTTCACTTTGCTGGACGTTGACTTACTCGAAAATAGGAACAACTGTACCTACTATGTACTTCTACGTGGTGGTTTACAGATAAAGATACCGATCAAGATGTTCCTTAATATTGTACAGATTTCAAATATCCACGGGCTTATTTTAATAATTTTTACGAAATTTTGCGAAACATTATTAATTTTGTGCCATTTACTGCAAAGAATAATAGATCGAATCTTGTACTATACGAAGATTAACATAATATATTCTAATACAAATTTTACTTAATACTTTTACAATAATACTTAATTTTTACAAAATTAAATTGTAAATGCCAAATACGGAGGAGTATAAATTCAACGCTGAACCGAGTCGAATTGTGGCACCGGTTCCAAAACTCGTTCAATTTTATTTTACTTCGTTTATTTATTCATTTTTTTCGTTAGCCTTTTTGGACTGGGTTCAGAGGCTACTCGGAAACATTATCGTTGTTATCGGATCGCGGTGCATGATAGCGGGCCGTCCCCGAGCCGGAAATCGGTTTTTGCGCGACCAATTAGATGCGCGGCCGCGATAAGTCGCGATGGAAACACGCGAGGTAATTAGATTTTCGCGAAACGCTGATCCACCACGTGCCTGCCATTCGCGCAATAATTATTAGATATTGACGTGCTCGGTTGCCATCGCGACTCTTTTTCTCTGTCAAGCTGGCTCACGGACCTGTAATGGGTCGATTCTTTGGCCGTCGAACCTGACACGTTTGTTAACCAATATCGCAGCGAATCGTGTGAAATAATGCAATCAACGGGGGCGGTTTTGGTATCGCGAAGCAGCGCCGTTAAATAGCTTTGTAATATTGTTTCGCATGTACTGGAATACGTGCGAAACAATTCAGGTCGTCAAGTTTTTTATTACACTCTCGCAAATTGCAAATTTCCTTCTCTCCTTAAAAATACGTTTCTATTTCTGCAATTGATTTTTCCTCGTTTAAATTGCTTTTATTTGCGCGTTAGTTATTGCCGGGGACTGCCGCACAGGCGATATTTTATTATTAATAAAGAGTGATATGCCGTATGTATTATTCATTATTTCAACCAATTTTTACACTGTTATTCTTCCTCTGCAGCGCACGTAAATTATTATCATTTCTGCTGACGCGTAGCCCACATCAATGGGAAAATAAATTAATCCAGCAGGAATAAATGAGAACGTTGGGAACAACCCTATCATCCATCTCACTAGTACACGTCCAAACATAAATTCTCGAAACAAAAATGTATAAAACCCCCTTCGAATATCCTGAGCAGTGCCATATTGAAACATCCGCTGTCGCTTAACTCACCCCGATCACAGACCACCCCCAAGAAGCCCCCAACCAATCCGGGAGTCCAAGAAAATACAATCAACTCACCTGAAACACAAGAGAAATGACACATTGTAAATAATCGTAACAGGACGTCGCAGAAATTCATGGAATTCGAAAGGGCAAAGAAATTCAAGTGACACATCGCGTTTCGCGCACGCTTTGTGCCCGTATATCATAAATGTAACGCGTCGGCGCCGGAACGCGTCGCCGCGTCGTTCGTCCATACGTTGAGAGACTTTAATAAAAAACGCATTACACGCGTCAGGTGATTTTATCCGAGTTTCGTTTCGCCTACGGTGTACGTAAGCCAGCTTGTACACAAGAGGACGTGAAGCAGAGCGGGGCTGGATATTGCGAGCCCGCGATACATAGAGGGTGTCCCCTTCAATTTCGCGTGTCTCCGGGACTAACAGATATCGCCTGGTAAATAGAGAACATCGCCGCGGCCGATATTTATATACTTGGCGTGCAACGGTCCGCCATCTTCGCGTGGAATTGCCGAGCGTCCCCGTTGTACTACTATCCGCCCCGGTTGCTGTTTCATTTCTCCACCGACCATGTCACGGGACACGTAATGGAAGAACCCATCGTGAATGGCGTGCCGTTGAAAGTCTTCCCGACATTGTTGAACAAGTTACTATTGGCGGGCTGGTTGCTTGCACAGAATCACCACTGAATGCTTGCGGTTTCGATACTTTTGTGGGGCGCAAGAATTGCGAGTTCGGGGTCGAGAAAATATGGGAAGCTTGATAAAGAAGACGGGTATACATATATCGAAGAAGGAGGTTTTGCAGG
This sequence comes from Nomada fabriciana, assembly GCA_907165295.1. Classification (NCBI taxonomy): domain Eukaryota; kingdom Metazoa; phylum Arthropoda; class Insecta; order Hymenoptera; family Apidae; genus Nomada; species Nomada fabriciana. Next base: position 16,431,780 of record OU015690.1, read on the forward strand.
AGAATTTTTGTTTAGCCTGCTTTCCGTTTGCAAGGCTGTTTCTATTTGCAAACTCCGATCGATGGTATCCCTTCTTTTTATTTAACTGCGATTTAAAAGAAATCGAGATTCCGTTGAGGCTGAAGATTGTAAAATTATATGCGACATTCATCTGGTATCTGAAGTTATTCTCGCGTCGGTTCAGCTTTCAATCTCAATCCCTTGAAGAAAACTGTGCCCCCGTGTGCGTCTTCTTGGAATAAAGTACGCGGAAGGTGTGCACGGCTCGATGCTCTTTCAGCGACTTCTCGAAGAGTTTGGCGACGTATCGAGCCGCGTGGAAAAGTAGCATTGCTCCGTGTGTAACAGTTTCACCCTGGGAGAAGTTCCAAAGTCCTGGGTCGGTTCATCATATCGAAGTTCCGAGGTACGTGCAAGAAATACGTTTCGCGCTTTCGTATCCCCCTCGTTCTCGAGAGTTGACTCGCGTCTCTATTAAGGGGCTGTTCGTTACGAAATCACGAAGCGAGAGAAATCGCGCGACATCAAAGCTGAAGAAAAGTTCAAGAAGCGGCGGACACAAATCGAAATCCTACGCTGGGTTAATTTGCGTGGCTGGTTATTGCGCTTGAAATGTTCCCCGATATTGCCACTGGAAAGATTAAAGTCAAATTGAGGGAATGCTTGTTTTTAGACGTTTAAAGACTTCAACCATTTTTTTTATTTCTGCGAACCCGTGATTTAATTCTTCGCGGTTCGTGCGAATCTTCGGAATTTCACGAATGTTTAACTGGATCGAAATAAGATTTCAAACAGTGCATTTGAATACAACAGGTGCTTTATTGGTTTGAATACGTTTATTCAATTCGTAAATAAGAAATTGTATTTTTCGTTTCATTAGCTTTTGTCGGGCAGCTATTTTAATTTCACCGGGACGAAGGTAGTAATATTCTGATTCTTTTAACTAATTATTTATTTATTTATTTCTCGACCTAAGGATCCTAACTATCAAACGAATAATGTTCAGGAATTTCACGCGAAATGTCCGGCGCAAGCATAAATACTACAAGCATTGCCTAGCTGTTAATTTATTTCCTTTGTCCAAACCCAAGGAAAATCGGACAAGTAATAATTCGAGTGGTACAATACAAAACCGTGTTGCTCGTGACAGAAGTAAGTTATGAAACTAACAAACAACACCCTGTATACCACAATCACATTCACAAAGCACAAGCGAAATCTCCGCGGACCACCACTCGACCGTAGCCTCGTTTTCCATCATTTTCCCCCACGGTTATTCCAGCTCGCCCGGCCAAGAGATACATGCACCGATGCCATTCGGCCTACAAATTGAGGCGAACAAAGAAACGGCTCTCGAAGGATGCGAATAACCAACGGAGCGCAGACGACTCTGGTAATATACGATATTCCTTGACACCAGCCCGGGGATATTAAATAAAGAATCCCCCGCAGTCTCGCGGGAAACCCTTGGGGCAGCGTTTCGCCCATTACCGATCATCCCTCCGCGTATTCCTCCGGAGACGAGACGCGTATCTGCCGATATTATGGCCCTATTCATGCCAACTTACCGAATATCCTAACAATGTATGTGTTACGGGAGTACGATGCCATTGCGCGAGCCGTTCATTTCCGTTGCCAGCACTCCATTCGGATATGTACGTCGTTTCATGTTCCCGTTCGAAGGGGGGCGAGACTTTACAGGGATTTTAATTATGTTCGAGGAAACGCTGATGGCGGTGAAAAATTTCGACTCACGGACGACGAGGGTTTAGCAGAATTTCTGGGACTCGGAGGGGGCGGGGTTAAGTTTAAGGGTAGGTTTTCATGGTTCAGGTTGCGATATTTGATTAGGTGCGCGTGGGGTGGGTTTCGTAAGGGCGGGGGTTGAAATTGAAGCGAGGAAAGGCAGTTTAATATCTTGCGGCTAGCGAAATTGATTTTGGGTAGATTTAAAGTGATTCCTTCTTGGCAGCTATTATTATGATAATCGAGGGGGATGAAACTCTTTTCTTTGGGTCAGTTCGCGTGGAATAATAAATGGTATGCTACTTTAACGTTACTTTATTTTGTTCCGCGGCTGTAAGAGTGTCGAGAACATTTCTAACAAATTAGTTGGCGTATATCGTCCGCTTCCTAACCCTTTCAGATGATATTCAGAGCGTCCTAGATTGTTGCGAATCGCTCTGAGAAATTTTCCACTTGTTTTCTTTCAATTACCACTCGAGGAATTAATAGAGGCAAAGAATCTGCGTTTGCTTTCAGTCTAAACAGCGAGTCTCGACGATTTCCCGCGTCTTTATCGTTACTCTTCTTTCACGGGGACCGGAACCGAACAATTCCCAGCGCACAGAAAACAGACAACGCCACGAAGACAGACAGAGCAACGAAGACAATGCTCCGGTGAAATAGCACGAGATCTTAAATACCAGCCTGTGAGTTAACGTCGAAAAGCTTCTGAGTGACTTGCTTGGGGTTTAATCACCGGCAGAAACTTCGCTAATGGCGGCTGTAAAGTGCTCGCGAACGAACCTGATGCCACTCTCGCCCTATGTCGCCTCTTTGTCGCCGAAAACTTCAAGAAATGCGTACACGCGTTTAGATTCTCTTGAAAAGAGTGACGCGGGGACCGTTCGTTTCGAGGATTAGATATGCGAATTATCGAATAATCTGCCTATTTAACGTAAGAAAGTTTAAAAACGTATTTTAACAAATAATAACTCTTTAAAAGAAAATATACATCTTTGACAGTTCCGCATTTCATTCTGACAACTTTGCTGTCGAATCAGTTTCGATACGAACCCGTACGAAATAAATTGTTCCTGCAACGGGCATACATTCGTTTCATCCTCTAGGTCCTAGGTAGATAAAATGTCATGCATCCAGAAACTTCAGTGTCTCTGGAGTATTGAATTCGTCGAGTATAAGACTGTGCGAACGAACTTTCATTTTGAAACACTGTCAAGTTTGTTACTGAATAGCGATACGGTACACGGGAGAAGTAGAATCTCTGGGGTTCCAAATTTCTTCCGGGACGAATCGTACATTTAAAACCGGGACACGCTTTCAGCTGGCTAGTTTGTTGGCAAAAGGATAAAAACATATCCTGTGGAAGTCGACACAAGTTTCACGAGTTCGGGACTTGATAAGTGCGGATTACCGCGCGATATGCTCGCTGTCGCTTCGTTCAATCCACTTTCTTGAAACACCGACATACCCTGCAGAACTTCCGAAGTTGCCTTAGCGCGGGGCCAACCTGATAAGTGTGGATTTCTTCTTCGACTTGGTATATTTTTTCGATGCTCCTTGACCCGTACATTTTGCTGGAGAACCGACCTGAACCTTGGACCATTGCAAACTTGGTAGAGAAGTAATAATTTCTGTGAAATTTTGCAGATGTGGTATTTATTCAATAAGTTTGAAATGCAACATCGTACGACTTAGAAATAAACTGAGAAATCCCCGTTAAGTGTTATTGCATTACTAATCTAAGGCAGGTACTTTCACTATAGTTAATCCCAATTTCCCGGCTTCATTAGCTAAAGTTTTTCAAAACTGGTACTTCTGTAAAATTAATGAATTTCATTGAGTGTCTATCCACTGTCATCAATCGTTGATTACCATCGTTAATTCTAAAATTCACCGGCAATCGACGAGTCGTAATTGACATGAAAATTTCAGCGAAATTAAATTTACGAATCAGTATTAATGATCGGGGGACATACTGCATTTAAACGAAATTGATTTCGTTATTACCGCCGTGCAACTTTAACTCCTTCGATTTTAGCCAGCAGGAAAGGTGCAATTGTTAAAAGGCTGCTACATAATACAGTGCCAATGAATTAACGAATACTTTCAAATTATGCTGTTCGACAAATCTCATCGCCGCAGCATTGTTCACGGCAGCAATGATTAAACTTCATTCTCTAAATACGAAGCAATCGAAAATTTCTAATGTGAAATCACGTTGACAATTGTATGACCGATCGCCAAATACGAAGAGAATTAGAAAGGCATTAAATAATTTCCTCGGCGTTGCAAGCTGCGCAATCTGTCAATTATAAACCATAATTATTACAACAATCCTATGCACAACGAAATAAGAAATTTCTTGAAAACAATTGCAACTGCATTCCATAGCACAGGACAAACGAATCACTGGTCATAAAATGGTCAGTCCCTCCAAATGTTTACCACTCTTAAAATAATCTCGCATCGAATCGACAACGGCCTCGAACCATCTTCGCTTCCTTGGGATGGCACGAACCGGAAGGACGGATGGAAGAAATCGCGAGCAGCCAAGCTGTATCCTAATTTCGAGAAAGTAGTTTTAATCTCGAGCAACCCCTCGCAGATCTATATGCATTATAATTATGCTCGGGTGGCTTCGTTTTAGGGAACGTTTCGCGAACCCTTCGTCGCTCCAGGCCCTGGTATAATTGGTATTTATGCCCGTGGCCGCGCTCGCCGTGATTTGTGGCTGAAACTCCGTTAATGAGACGCACGTGTCCGTTAATTAACCGGGACCTGCTGCGCCTTCAGACCCAAACGATCGAACGGATTAGCTGGCCACTTTTTTCCTTGCGCAGCCGGGAAGAAGAAGAGGAAGATCGCGCGACGAATCCCAGCGACCGATTTTTTTCAATCATCGTCCCCCTCGCTATTCTCGTTAATCACGTTCAGTCAGAGTTCTTGCCCCGTTTAGACGATGAAAGAGAAGAAAAAAGGCTGGCAAAATGATCGTTGCCACGGAAGATCTCCGGAGATGAGAGATCTGCATTGTGAAGTTGAGACGCGTTTAACTGGCCTCTCGTATCGCATTGCTGATATCGACCGGACCGACGTTTCAATTAATAATAAAATGTACTCGAGAATTTTCTGGGGGGTAGAATGGCTTGTCTTTAACTCTAACAATTATTTCTACTCTATTTCAACACTATACGAAGATTATTATGATTGACGAAAATATTTCTCGAGATAGATCGAAGCAGCTTTTCTTATTCCGAAGCACCCTTATGAATATAAGCCAGCCCGAAACGATCCATAACCTGCGCAGCGGACCATCGAAACCCGCCGTTGACACCAGATTCTCCGCAGAAATTTGACCCACTAATCCGCCGTAAGTCTGCCCATTTCGTCTTTCGAAACGGCCCTGTATAAGAAACTATGAGGGCGCGCCATGACAGTCTATTGGCGGGGAGTTAATAAAGAAATATATAAGGTGACCAACCCCCGCATTTAATATCAATTTGCCCTGGCCAGGTCTTTTTTTTCCCTTCTTCACCATCCGATGGTTGTCCCTCCCGTGAGGAGGGGGCGAGACATGGTCCGTTGAGGGTAGCACAGCCCTAGGAAACGAGGGCCGGATGACGTAGAGGGTAGACGAACGAGCACGCGGCGAGGACCAGCCACGATAAGAAAATAAGGGGATGGTAAATGGCTGGGTACCGTGGCGCGGGAAAGGGGTGGTTGAAACCAGGGCTGCGAACCAGGAATTTCGCGGTGGAAACCTGGCCGAGGGGGTTGAAAAGAAAGTCACGTGGGCAGAGGGAGGAGTGCGTCGACTGAACTTCCTTCTTCGGGGACGAAGTAATTGTTAAAACGCGTTCCAAAGATGAGAGCTGCTGATTACTTTCCTACTCTACCACCCCCCACCACCACCACCCCGGCCAAGCAGACTCTGAGTGCGTCTCCTCCTCTCTTCCTTCTCCTTTTCCTTCATTTTTTTTCCTCTCTGCTTTCCTCGTCCTCCTTCGTGCTTGTTGTAAATGCCGTCGGACCCTTGCGACTCCGTGGAAATCTAGCAAATTGACGGGAACCTTTTTCTTGTCTCGCGAGAAGGAAATTAGTGGAGTAACGCGGAGTACTTGGACGCTCCTCTTGCTTAATTCGCCGTGATGCCGCTTTGTGGCCGGTGTTTCGTTTTATTCCCGCGGTTAAATTTCATGCTGGAGGCCGTTGAGAGCTTCTGCTATTAAAGGTTTTTCGGCTTCGCTAGATTGGTCCGTTGGGAGGGGCGCGCAAGATTATTGTCTGCGCGAGAATTGTTTTTTCTCCGTTGATTACGGCGAATGGGAGGGATTATGATTCAGCGTAGACGACTCGAGCGAAATGAATTTGTGTATTTATCATTCTCTTGTCTGGCTCGGTGAGAAACCGGCAGGGAAATGAAAGACTCGTAAATATTCAATTTAGCACTTAAAATTCATTGCATCGAAAATGTTGTCCGTTCGCGAACACGCGAAGGCGCCAGGATAATTTTCAAATCTTGCGGAAAAGATTCGAAACCGCTGTGGCCACCGAATACGCGGGACCGCAATTTCTCATCGCAGCGAGAGACCGGCGACCCCAAAGCGAATCGAACCGAATCGCGCCACTCCAAACGCGGAAATCCTTTCGATTAACAGCGCGTCGAACCGGACGCGGGGAATTAATTCACCGTTCCCTTTCGCCCCTTGGAATTCCCACCCCTCTCCCCGTTGAAACATGAATTATGTCCGAAGAAGCGCGCAGCTGTCACCGTGCGACCGCGGTAATTGCATTATTTGCATTTAAAGCGGAAAAAGAGCGGGACAGACGTGGAAAAGGCACGCTTCGCGAGCCCCTTTTGACCGCTTCCCATCTTCGAGACATAGGCGTTTCCAGTGGCATCCCTTTGTAGCCCCTCTGCCTCTTATTAAAAGCCGACAGGCTGGCCACGCGATTGCCAACTCAACGCCAAGTCGTCAAAGTCTCTCTGTAACGCTCTGTCTCGATCCCCCTTGGGGCGGAAAGTGTTTTGCGGACAAGGTTCTGGGGGTTGCGAGTGATATACATCGAACATCATCCCTTTTCGGAGGTATTTGAACCGGGAGGGTCGAAACAATTGCACTGGTTGATACTCCGTCACGGCTGTCTGCTAGATTATTCGAAGTATTCGTGTACTTGAAGGACGGGTTGGATGTAATTTTAATTAGATTTTTATTGCAATTAAAATCGTATTGGAATTTTTTGAACAGTCGTTCGAGTAGGCTGATTTTATCCCTAATTATTTCTCACTGTTTTATACTTGGTTTGCAAGTGTATGTATATTGCAATGGGGCAAGGGAAGGATTGTGTAGGGAGGGTATATTACACGGATAGTGTGAAACGACGCACTTAGGGGTGTGAAAGTCAGTTTAATACATTTACGTTGAGGTGGCGTGATTGATGGACTCGAAGACAGGTGTAAATATTAATTTGGAGAAGGGTAAGTGGCAAGAGAGAGAGAGAGAGAGGGGTGGAAATGGAGTGAAAATAAATAGTGGGAAAGGGTTCGAATTAAGGAATAAGGGAGGCGAATGTAAATAGATGGTATAAAAGTGGAAAAGGGTGCTCGAGAGGGGTGAGTTGTGTCAACAAGCTGAGAAACATCGTTTTCCTTTCAAAGAAATTAAATCTTTTGCCAATTATCAGAAATGTAACGATTCTAATATTTCTATAAAGCATGACAGGAATTTTCTGATACAAAATAATTCGTCAGAATGATTAAATTGTATAAACAACTCGAACGACACGCAGCCGCTCGCAATCAGATCGACGATGATTTAAATATTTAACATCTCTCCGACAATGATAACGAACATACGACCACGGAGTTCGCGGTGGAAAAATGTTTTTCCTCGGCACGGAAAACTCGAGGGTAACCATCCCTTCAACCCGACTGCAACCTTTTGTTTTCATAATCAGCGGAATAACACTGCCGCTGCTTATCTTCGAAACAGCTACCGTTCTCAACCGCGAAAAGAACCTTACGTTTCGCTCGAGTCTTCGGTAGTCCGACTCTTTTTAAAAGTTCTTCTACACGGAAGAATCGGAACTCAGGCTATTCACTCGAGTCTGTTCTTTTATTCCCTTTTCCCCTGACCATCGCCATACCGTGATTAAAGACTGCATTTTGCAGCGAGCCAAGGGTACGAAATTTTCATTCCAAACAGAATTATGTAAAGGAATCCACGTACCATCGATAGTTTCTATATCGTCAACATTATTGGAAGTACACGGGCAGATATTGATTGAGTAACAGTGTATGAAATATTTATGAATATGGTCCTTTCGCCATAACGTTTATGAATATAGTCTTTTGATCATAACATTTACGATTATGCTCTCGTTATATGGACTTTTCGTAGCTAATATCTGGAGAACATTTGCCTTTATACGAAAGTGGATCTTCAATATATATTTACTATTATTAGATTAACATAAGTGCTCCCTCGACTTTTCACAAAAATAAAAATTTCCACAAAATTATTATCAGAACGATGAATTTTAGATCAGTATAAGCGAGACCAATTTTCTCCAGCATTTCTAAATTAATCGTAACAGTTGTATCGCGACAAGAATATTTCAGTGTCTCATAATAATTCCTATGAATCCCAAGATTTCTATCTACGTTAGTGCACACGTCTGTATATGTCCTTATACTTTCGACCCCGAGTTCCTCCAGAGTCAAGGCTACGCAGAGGCTCGTCCACGGGCTGTGACGTAATTGATTTTGCGACCCGGTGTCCTTCGACGGACAGGAACGACCAGCTTTAATGGCCAGCCGACGACGTTTCGTCCTCTCTTTTACGGGACGACGTATACCAGTACGCCATTACGCCTGCTGGCGTACTTTTCTGGCATGGCATGCGACACTAAAGAAAATACGCCTCGCACGAGCTTTTACTGGCCACAGGAAACCGACAGCTCAAGGAGTTTCGAGGTGAAAATTTCGCCCTGGCAGTGGACGTTGAAGTTTCCCTTACTCCGGGATAGAAAGCGGAGGAAATATTTGTTTCGGAACGGAGCAATTATACAAAGATGGACGTACGATATTTTCAAAGAACACATTGATTTTTTGCGAGTATTTCAGTTAGAAGAATATTTGTATTCAATCGGACGGCGAGCAGCTATGAAAATTCTCGTTTCGAACGATCCAGTGATATCAAGTGAAAGTTACTGATGCTAACGTGATAGTTTCCCTCCGTTCGATATCTACGATTTTACGTAATTATTTATCTCTGAGAGTATCATTCATCACCGCTTTCTATAACCAGAGGACCTTCGCTTAAAAATGCTTCTTTATCGGAAATTCAGCGATCGTTCCCCCAATGAATCGATATTCCAAGGGTTCATTAAACAGGGTACATACGAAAATGTTTCCACGTGGATCTTTGTAATAAAAACAGCGCTGTTCCGTTCGTCGAGGACATTCTCCCATTTCGAGGGCACCGAAGCGAAAGGGTTAACCATCGAAAATAGACACGGTCCACCGGCGAAACGTGGCCGAAAACTATATTTCACGCTCGTCCCCAACGCTGTAACGGCACGGAGAGCCTGTATAGAAAATGCAGCAGCGGCGAGACATGCGTCTCGTATCGGGTTATGGACCTGTAAATACGCCGGACGTGTTTACACGACCATAACCGCGGCCGTCTTGTAAATAAGTTAACCCCGAGCCCCTCGCTGGTTTTACGAGGACAGCGACAAAGTATATACTGATATAACATGGCACGGTGTCCGCCATGGACAATCACAGACATCGTCGCGGCGTCTCGCGTTCAATTCGAGCCGATCTTAACCCTCCGCGAGTGACACGTTAAATCACTGTTACCGGTGAACGCGTGCGCACCAGGACTCTGGGGGGGTGGTTCGACGACAGCGTCCAGACGTTTACGTCCTCTGTGAATTACGGAAAACTTGCTGGCCTCGGAGTGATTTGGCTCCACTGAGTTTCGCTCCTTCTGGCAGAGGCCGCTTGCCTCTGCGTCGTGGAATTGGGGTTTAAGGAGTTGGACGGGCGGTGTCAAGGGTTGGAGTTGGTATGCTCTTCGAGGGGATGACGAAGAGTGGATGGAGGAGGATTCCTGGTGATCGCGTGGATGATTTTGTTATGGGATTCGTTGAATCGTTGGTCATTTATGTTTATTCCTTTTTTTGTCTGTTATATTAACTGAAATGCGGCGAACGTGGTTATATTGACTATGTAGTCAATATTTTTACATTTGAAAAGCAGCCGATTTTCAATACGAATAGTGAGAAAAGGCTGTTGATAGTAGACAATAAATAACTGGCTCGAGTTTTGTTGCACACCCGATACAACAGCATCACGTTTTTGGGTAAATAGTGGTAAAATCGTGCTAGACTGCAGTTATATATTTCACCTGTACGCGGGTAATATTTTCACGGAGCAATTATTTAACAAGCAGTTTAAATGCCCTGTAAACCGCCGAGCGGATTTTTACACGTTTCCGTGGCGTTGGAATGAAAATACTAAAAAAAATGGTCAGTGCAGAAACGTTAATAAAAAGTCCCGCTACATCTATAGCAAATATTAAAACGTTAAACTTTTCATTCCAATCTCTGTACTGAATATTCTAATTTTAATACACATGCCCCTAAACCTGTGAAGTCTCGTAAACTTTTAACGCTAAACATTTAAAAAATGGCGCGGAAAAAACAAAAGTACATCAAAGTCCAAAAACTAACCGCGGGACAATATTTCAAACGGCCAGAAGTAATGGGCGTATAAATTCTTCAAAAATCTTGGACACCCATCGTAAATTCCCGATTCGAAATTTCGTCGAACTTTTTACAGTTTGCACTTACATTTGACAGTTTTAGTGTTACTAAAAAAAACTCAAATAATAACCTAGTTATCTGCACTTCCACTTAATGAAACTATTCATATTCGACTTTCAGAATCGAATCGCGTTCGCCAACAGCATGCAGACTCCAGTCGAGATCAATCGCCGTATCTCCGAGCACAGTTTAAACTCCGTCGCGCTTTCAGACACCCGATTCCACGTAATCCGTGCAGATCTTCGGGTTCGGTGCGCACCTGTAACATGTTCACGCGAACCCATCGAATCTCGAACTAATAACTCGAATGGAAATTGGCCCAGAGCGTTTCCGCCACCGTGTCTCTTTCTCAATTATGCGTCTTCGAGATGTTACCACTCTGGTGTAAGATAGCGGAATACCGACCAGCGTACATGGGTACACGGCGACACCAACACCGCGAAGTATTACTAGCATGCAAATTGCTCGAGATGTCGACACAGAATCCCTTGCAGCATTTGAGATCAGCCTGCGAGTTTCCACCCCGATTTTTGTCGGGAAGAAAGAGAATGAGATTTGGGAAAAGTGTATCGCAAATGTTTCAGCAATTGGATTTAACATAATATAAATTAATATGGATATTATGCAATTTGTATAAACTTTGAAGGTACATCTCGATTATATTCGGCGCAGTACATCCTTTCTTTAGGAAAAAGATCCGTGCGAGAAACAGATATTTTAAAAAGGTTTCTATTTCAGGATTGTATTTTGCTGCGTTTTATTATTATTCTCGGTAACTCAGTTGTCTGAAGTGGGGCGTGGTATTTATTGCAATACACTCTACTTGGACCATTTCCAAATATAAAATGAATTTCTCTATATTTCTGTCTTACAGTAAAAAACTGTAAAAGTATACTATGCACTAAACTGTTAATACCTATTAATTTAAATATTCAGCGACTTAATCCAACCAAGTGAATTCGTGCGCTTAAAAGACGCTCAACTTTAAATACAGTTCTCTCTTCAATCATCCCCGTCCAATACAAACTCTGTCCGGATAAAACAAGCCTAAAAGAGCCGAGGGACATAATAATCCCGCATAATCACGCTGTCTCCCCCTGGCACGCGTTCGCGAACCAGCCGCAGCGCACTAATTCCGGCGCGAATACTCTCCCGAATTAAATAGCGATCAATCCTCCGCCGCGCCTTCCCCTGTCAATCGCTTTCACCCCTCCCAGGAGTGCAAGTCGGGATCGAGGTGAAAAAAACATTTCCGCCTTATTGAAAATACCCTTCCCCTGTGACGGCACGCGTATTACCGACGTTAACGACACGCAAACGAGCCTGCTCGACGTCGACTTCCGAACAGCGGCTACGATTCAGTCGACACGGCGTATCTGCTTATTCATCGTCCGCGTAAATGGGGTGACTCAACCCCCGTCCATTGGAACAAAGCGAAGAAACGAATTGGCAACCGGCTGACGGCACTCGAGGGTGACTTTCGCTATTTCAACGACCAAGAAGACGGCGGAGCACCCTAAACACGAAGGAACACGATCGATGAAGGAAAGGGGTGGTGGTGGTGGTTTAAGGGGGATGAGGACGGCGGTTAGGATGATGGTACACAACGATCGTTGTACTATCTCCGGTGAACAAAGCCTGGCTAACCCCTACGTTCCGGAAGCAGAAGGGGGTGGAAAGCAGGACGAGTCTTCGACTTCCGGTTCGTCCCTTCGACGCTAAGGCAACGCGGTGGATCGATTCTCGGCTTGCTCGAGATTCTGTGTCGATCTCGAGGACGCCGCGAAAGAAATACCCTTCCGAACTGCGTTACCCCGGGGTTCGCGTGGAGGGCAGTTTGAATTTCGATTAAATTGCTGCGACGATTTCAGCGGTTTCTGTGGTAGATAGAAGGGGTGAAATAGTGAACTGATGCTGGGCAATCAGTGACAGCGATGTAGGCCAATTTCACTGACGTTTGATTCACCAGCGAGGGAAAGCGTCAGAGCGTCGTCGCGGCTGGTGTTCGCGAACGGAACAGCAATCAGCGACAGCGGCGAGAAGCCGTCCGCAGATTCGATGAATCAGCGGGACCACAAAGAGTGCAGAGGAGCAAGGAGGAAAAAAAGTACAGAAACTACTGGTCAGTGTAAAGGACAAAGAGGACCAGCGAACTCGGCAAGGGGTAGTCAATTTTCGTCGCCCCTCCCACCCCTGCGGAGTTACTGGCACGAAAGATGAACGGAGCCCAGCTCGGGCTCCCCGGCTGATTATTTCGCTTTTTGCCACGCCAGGCGTCGCGAAGAAAAATGACACGTTCGAGGAATGCGGTTTTTCCACCTCCACCCAGGATAAAACGATTTGTTTCGACCCCTCGTGCAAGACCATCGACGTTCATCGCGTGCCGGAAAGATAATCGTTGCGATCAGACAGTCGTGGTGACTCGTCGGGATTCCTCCCGTTTCGTTCACGGCTTCGTTGCTCGCAGAACATCGAGGAAGGAAGGAAGGAAGGATTGATGACTAGCTTCCGGGATTACCCCGAGAGTTCCTTTTTTTTGTAAGGATAGATGGATGGATAGGATGGAAGAATCGTGGGGGTTGTACGATGCAAAGTACATATTGGGGGATGATCGCTGTATTTATGCTTGCGCACAGATTTCTGTCGCAGTAAAAAATTTGGAATTAGGTCGGTTGGTAGTCGTTGTAACTGTTTGATTACTCTGCCGGGGGAAATGGAGCCTCGTGGTTCGTGATTAATAGGCACAGTACAGTATGAAACATGCCGCCGCAAAAAATTCTAAAATATAGTTACATATGTTCACAGAACTGCAACGTGATTAAAGAAATTGGCTCTGCAGTTACAAAACACAGCGTGCGCGCGTTAAGTAGCATTTCACAAAGCACACACAAGCACCCCAAACACAAACTTTCTTTCCAAGCCGTATTCTCCAATGGAGAATCAGGTCTTCTTCGTTCCGGAAGGACGAAGAGAGTCGCGAAGAAACAGGGGGTGGCTGATAAACGTCCGTAGCGAGGAGTCGCGAACGATCGTTCGACAGAAATCTCGCTTGTTTATCAAGAGTGGCGCAAGAGCCTCGCAAACGATCGAAGTTGCTCGCCGTGGCACGTAGTTCGACGGCAGTAAAACGATGATATACGAAATACAGAATCGAGTCGACGTAGGAAGGAAAAAAAAAATAGCGACGGAAGTTTCCAAAGTCAGCGACGAAGATCGTATAATAAAACAATCGTATTCCGGGCCAGCGGAGCGAGAAGCAATAAGAGCGCACGACAGTCCGAGAATATTCTTCAAAACAATATTTCGCGATGCGCCCTGAAGGGGACGGGGCAGGGTAGTCTGTACGGCTCGCTAAAAGTGTATCGACGAACGTCGCCGACGACGTTCCGCGGGCCGTTTATGGATTTTCGACGGCGTCGAGCGTCGCCTGTGAAAAGTCGAATCCCGTTCCTTAACTTACGCGTACACTCCTGTTCATAATTCTTTTGGCAAAATCATTTCTGCGAGACTTTACAGAAATCATTAATAATAATTAACGTGTCTTCCTTGTGCCATGAGTAACGTTTCGAGGAATTCTAAACCGGTTTGAAATTTCCTACACGAATATTTTCAAGCACTTAATATACACGTGTACGTCTTTCGTTGTTTAAAAGATTTCAACTGGAAACATTTTTTTATTCAACTAAAGTAATATTAGAGATATGCTCGGAGCTATTGTACATATCACTTCAACAATTCAGATCACACGACTAAAATTTTCTGAGCTGTCAAGTGTCCTATAATTTTTGAACCGGGGTGTATACATACACGCGTGCAGAGAGGGTTACGTAAAAAGTTCCTTTTCATGGGCCGTAGGCATCCCTTTTATCCGGAGCTTTTCGCCACTGGATACGTGTGTAAACCTCCTTCGCCCAGTTTCCTGTTTCCTCGAGGAGGCTCTTGGGGCTGCCACGACGTCGAAATGCCGTGCAAGATTGAATGGGATGTGTGATCGCTGGGAGATTATAGACTAATATTTTTCTCTGTTACTATTATTATTATAATTATTATTGATCGGTTATATCATTCTAGATTGGTGGTGTATAAGGTTGTGCTATATTCCGAATATTTTTCGTACGTTGGTGAATGGTTTATGTGTTTCACGAATGGTTCGTTTCGGGGAGGAATTTTTTGTTTCTGATGTAAATGGTTGCTGAACAATAGCCGTGGAGAATATTGTTTGCAAATAATGGGGATCATTGTATGAATTTCCTGGTATCCCTTTTTTATTACCGCTATTCCTAAAAGTTTTTTAGGCACGTGGAGATTTAAACGTGACGGTACAATAGAACGAGCAGCTTACTGTTTTCGATTTGTTAAATGCAACCCTTAATTCAGTTAGTCATCCCGGAGCATTGTATCCAATGGTTCTTTGTTACAAAGTTCTATCGGATACTTAAAAATTCGAACGTGACTATACAATACTAACCTCAGATTATAGCCAACGAATAATAATTAACTTAAAACGGTAATAAATGTTCTCCTAATAAATCTGACAGGAACGTCCGTGGATAAAACCCAATCCCCTTTAAATCTCGCTGCAACAATATTCTCTGCATTCAAATTTCTCCAAGTCAATATTTTGTAAAAAAAGGGACCCACTGCCACTGGGTAAACAAAAATATTCCACAATACACCCTTCACACGAAACACGTTTTCACAAGTTGAACTGCAATTTTTCTCTAATAACAATTTGCCACTGGAATTTCGAATTCTATGAACCTCTTAATTTCCCCTCGTTCCTCGAACTCCCCACGCGTATACGAAAATGTATAAAATAACATAATATCGACTGAAGTAGCGCAATGGAATAAAAGTTCCATAAATGAAATAAAATTGCTTCGTTCCCGTAACAAACCCAATTTCAATGTTTCCACCCGATTCAACGATTCCATCAAAATCATTATAATATTCTCTTCGTCGCGACGACAAGAAAGGAAAACTCTTTCAGACGAGTGGGACCGGGCGTTCTAGTAACGATCTTTCGTCGGCGAATCTATGGTCCAATTGAACAATCGTGTTCCGCCTTCGAACGATAGACGCGGTTCGTGACAATATAATGGCGACGTGATCATATAATAGGCGATGATGAGGACGCAACAGGGAGCGTCTCGTTCACGTGAACCGAGGAAGTCTGTACTTAATCGGCACGATGACGACAATCACGTCTGAGCAGGCCCGTCCCGCATTCTTCACTGAAACGTTAACCTCCGGGCAACGCCGATAATGCAACGCACCGATGGATAAAGGGAGATAGAGCCACGATAGAGAAGCCCTGAACGTCGATCGTAGAAAAGCGATTCACCGGTTTCCAAGCAGACGTGGCCGTAGGCGGCTCCTTTACTAGGACAAGTGGAAGCACGTGAATCGCGTTAAAAGCGCGAGGTCGTTTCCCCCGCAGATTCCGCGAAATGTCCCTTGGCAAATATTGATAAGGCGGGACTTATCTGCGGGGTGCATTGCTCCGAACTATTGCAACGAAGATTTCATTCCAGCGGAGGTACGATCGCTTAGAGACTTTACGAGACACTCCCAGTCTTCCGGTGCGTTCGTCAGTGTAGAACGGTGGATAGGAGTTTAGGACTGTCGTAAAGTCATTGTTTCCACTTACGATTTAGTTTCATTAGGATTTATTCGGGGGACTTTTGTAAATTAATGATAGCGCAGGTCTGATGATTCGTTGGGGATATGTTCGGAACGGTTGGACTCTGTTTTTCGAACGTTGAAATCTACGTTACGTTAGGTAATATAAAATTAAAATAATACTACGAGCGGTAATATTATGAACGGATTATAATAGTTTATGTCAAGTGGCACGAGAATGTGCTTCCTGTTTCAGATTGTGAGCGACGGCGGGTGCATTAATAGACGCACTGAAAGCTTTCGTATTAGAAGTTGAATGTGTCACGTGTCTATATAGCCGCGGCATAAAAATTCTTCGATTCTGTACTATTCAAAGAAATCCGATATTACTGTATCCTCATTAACATCTGTCGCTCTTTGCCTAAAACTCCCAAAATATTTAACATTTGCATTCACTCGTTCTACAGAATACTCCACGAATAATGCGAACTTATTTCCGAACACCTCCTACGAATTTAAAACGCTATCTGAAAAATTCAAAACGAATTCAAAGTAGATTCTAAAAAATTCCAAGTTAAATTACGTAAACCTGCAAGTGGGGATCTCCAACAAAAACGAGAAAGAAGATATGTTTAAACCAGACATTTCCCTCGGTCACCATCGACAACGACCAATCTCCCAGGACACTGGGCGTAAAAAGTCTCTGTACCTTGTTCGTTCCTTCAGCTTCGTTCCCCGCACGTTGCAGCAATCTTGCATAAGCAGCAACGCGAAAACGCGGCAATATAGATGCCGTTCAAGAAGGCTGCGGGTTGGCAAGAAATTTGTTGAGCCATTCAGTGGACAACTCGTTTGATAGCCCAGACCGCCTCCTACGGATATTGTGGCCGAGATGCGGCAGCTACGATCGAGCTTATAACCAGAATATGACCGCAGCTCGGTAAACGCTGGCAAAACGTATTTCAATCAAAGTTTCGAACAGCTAATCCCAAACGATTCTACAGGGATGAAAGGATCATGGATAGACCGTAAGCTTCCTTCGTTAAACAACCCTTTTGGCGCGCGTTCTCCTTGAAAATCGTCCAAACAGCTTCGTCCACGATCGTTCAATCCCTGGATATTGTAAACTTGAATCTCGTTAGTCTTATCTCCACGAGGGGTTCGATCGCCGCGAATATATCACTTTGTATTTTGTGCACTGCTTGCACTGGGCACGGTCCAGGAATATTCCAGACTGGATATTGGCAACATTTCCAATATAAACTCGCAAGTTTAAAAACCCCGAACGGGCAATTACAGTCCCTAATCATCACTACAATTTTCCTCTCCAGTTCGTGGTATTTAGAAAGTTCGAAGCCCCGGTGACACCTTAATGAAACAATAAACATCGACGCCAGACGGCCAAGTTCTACGAATTCCCCGATTTTATACAAAACATCTCGCTGTCCACAACTTCTACAGCATGGCTGAACGGTATCCTTGGATACACGAGTTCCAGAAGTTCCACAAGTTCCACGATTGCCAGGGCGAAAAGAAGCTCGTAACGAAAAGGGAGGGAATAAAATGTCCGCCGTGAAACTGTCTTCTCCGCAGTGTCCTATGAAACCATTACTTAATCCACTCAATGTATCCGCCTTCGTCGCCGCGGCTCCACGGTTCCTTTGATGTAACGCGTATAATACAGAAATCGAGCATGGGAAATCGCGTAATGCACCGTCCGTTCGGTTCGCGGATCGGCGGAAAGGGGCACGACAGAAGGAAGAAAACAGGGCGCGGCGTGGTAGGGCGGAATTCGATTCAGAGATTTACGACGCGAATCGTTTCGCTGAAAGGAACCGAGTAAATTCCGCTGTAAAGAGCCCACGGCCAATGGAATCGCGTCTAATGACGTCTGAGAGCCGGGGCTATCCGAACGAACCGGCTCCGCTGACAAGTGTAATTCCTCTTCTCGATTCGAGCGGCAGATTTCGATTTTCTGCGACTTCTCTGTTCGGAGTGGAAATTCTCGCCAGGAATCGTAACTTGTTGCACGACCGAGCGATTCCATTTTTATTCCGCTGCGTCGGGCTGAGAGGAAATCGTTGGCCCTTTGAGGATGATGGAATTTTGGAGTAGAATGAGGGGGAGAAGAAAAGGGTATCTAAGAAGTATTTTGAGGGGTGGATGTGAAATAAATGAAAGTTTGATGGCTGAATGATCGATGGCAGAGGGATGAAGTTTATGGTGATTCGGTGATTTTAAGGTCGAGTTTACGAGCCCTCTGAGCATTTCTTATTTGTCTTTCGAACTTTTTGGAATAAGTATAATACGTATTACGGGAGGGACGGTTTCCACAATCGTCTAAATAATAAACCAACGATAAATCTGGTAACGTGTTGCACGGCGAAGCTACATTCCACGTCGTGCGAAGGTAGATAGAATCTCCGGTTCTACGAACATCCATGAAATTCACATTAATTGAATATTCATGAAAGTGAAGATTCTCCCACAACGAGTGTGCACGACATTCGCCTTCGTTTCTGGAACGAACCTATCTTTCGTCGGGATAATCGATAAATTTCGCTGTTCGAGTATCAAGTTCCGTTTGCAATGGTTTTCGAAAATAAAACGAAAGCTAATGTTCCAGGTGTACGTGCGTACAGTCGGTCCCATAAGTATTCGCGCCCCTGCTGCCTGCGCGAGAAAGTTGTGAAAAATTAATTGTCTAAGGGTAGGTTAAAATTACTCAAACAGATAAACTTGATCTGTGTAACCAATTGTAGTAAAAGATTTATTGGAAAAGCATCGCAAATCTGCAGGAAAATCTTCATGAAAATCCTCATTATTGGAAGAAGGATCAAAACAATTTCTTTTCGCAACCGTGAACGGACGAACACTTTATGGGACTGACTGTACACGCAGAATGTAACGATGGGAAGAATATTCTTCCCTGCCCAGCGATTATTCCCGAAACGATACGTTCTGCTTTCAGTGGGCCGATTTCTTGGCCGATCGAAGCCATCTCTGGCGGCTGTTCACGATCGCGGCGCGGCCACATTAATAATTTATGTCGTTCGACGATGGGACGTCGGCCACCGACACGATCAGAAATCGTGAGCGCAGATACGATCGCCTCTCCTCGCGGAAACGCAAAAGAAACTCTACGTCGTCTAGTCACGCGCACCCTTCGCGATCCCCACGCCTCCCTTCGTCCACCTTTGTCTTATTCCCCGTCTCTTTCTATGGGGCAGGGGGGGACACGAGGCGGGCTAATAAGGAATTAAGGACACGTGCAAGCTCCTCTGCACAGAAGGGAGTCACCTGTTCCAAGGTATGAGACGGCGAAAAGTGTCGACGTGCAAACTCGCGAAATATTTTTCAACCGGCTGCGAAAAAGTTTCAGGGAACTGGGTCATCCGGGTTCGCCAAGGGGTAGAAGAATGAAACATGTCAGTTCATTGAATTACTTCTTGCACCATGATCTTTTCGGATATTTTTTAGGTGCACCTTGCGCCAGGTTTCATGAAAATATTTATGCAATACCTTTCTCTTTAAATCTGTTAAATATAGGTGCAGTTCGGCTTGAGAGTTTTCAAGTTGTTATTAAAATGAATGACAATTACAACAATAGTAATTATAATGTACACAATCATTGCAAACCACAGAAAGAATACTGAAACGTATATTTCGATAATTCCAAACTCTTTGCCCGCCCGGTAAAACAAGCACTGCGACCTTACAATATATAACAATCCCCGCATAACAACTGTCCTCGAAGTCTACTTCACCCCGAAAAAGGCTCCAATAAAAACCACCATCTGCTCCAAAAAAAGGCCAACGGAGAAACCCATCCTCTGAGAGCTTCCACAGTATAGGGACCCATCTGGCGACAATAATCGCGAGGAATTCGCGATGGGAATACCATCGACGCGTCCGCGGTCTCTTCCCCGTGCATTTATCCAGCGCACACAACCCCGTTGGAAGGGGGTGCAACGGTTCGCGAAACGGGGTAATCGCGTTCAATTTCGATGCACGCGCGAAAGAGCATCGGGTTTTCAGTTGGCCGGCCACGTCGATCGGCCGCGATACACACTTTACTTTTTGAAATCCACGCAGACGACGACAACGTTCCGGCGGCCCGTAATTAACGTCATCGCCCGGGGTGCCCACCCTTCCGACCCGCGCCACCGCCGTTACACACAGGCCGACCCTTCGCGACCGCCGCACACTTTTCCAAACGACGTATCGTCAGCCATTCCCTGTCACCGCTGTCTCTCTTTCCACCGCGGCGCGGCGTATAATTAGTGTTCTCTGTTTCCCTCGGCCGGGCGGCCGCGTTAATAACGCCGTGCCACCGGTTCGATCGCGTTTGCGGCTTCGCTTATCCGTTTGAAAACGGGATTCAATTACGAGCCAGATCCGCCCTCTGCCCCTTGCCGGCGCGGACAATGCGTAGGTGTCGCGATTTTGTGTTTCGTTGTAACCGGATTGCTCTGTGCGTCGCGCCGCGGCGTTCCTTTGCCGATTCTTTTGCACCGTGGATTGGAAATATTATCGAGTGGCTTTGTGCACGGAGCACGAATAACGGGGGATTATGGGTTGGAGTGGGCAAGTGGTTGCGGGCAGGCTTTCGAGATGTTCGAACGTCGAGATTGATAGACTGGAACGAATTTATTTCGAAGCGAATTCCAGACAGCGGTATTAATTATCAAATTTAATTATGCACGTACGAAGTTTGCGAGACCGACAGTAGTGCTGATTTTATTAAACATTTAATTTTGTGTCTTCCTTGATTGTATTTATATTCAGTACTGTACCGCCTGTCCCATCGTTCAATGAGCGAGTTTTTAGGCAACGGGATATTAACGTTGCGAGATTAGAAGGGCTGGGCCGGTGAAATTGTCGCGACACCGAGCAATAATCGAAACCCGCGCCAAATCGACCCCTTGGAACAAACATCATCCAACAATACTCAAACTCTCCCCCAATTCTAATCCCCGCGAACTAACTTCAGCCCATCTAAAGTTCCGGTAAATTCCATTGACCCGGCCGCGACCTTCGCCGATTTTCTTCCTTTCAGGAGTAAATAATATTTCAATTACAACCCCGTGCCGCCCCTAGCCGGTAGACTTCACCGCCCTCCCCTCCCCCTTTAATAAGCCAAGTCTAGAACAGACCCAGGTGTAGAAGCCACAGGCAACTCGGAAATGGAAGGACGAAATAATGTTCGTAAATCTTTTCCATAACAGATTCCACGGGGGCGGGGGGTGGTCGGTTGGGCATTGCCAGTGGCGGGGACAAAATAACCGATTATTCGAGAGGCCACGTAAGCCTGTAGCCGTGACGTGAATTTATTCGGTCGATTTTCGAGGCAAGCCAGTGCCGCTGACGGTTCTGACTGATAACGGCCACTTTGCACAGCTTCCCCCCGTTTTCATAGACAGCCTCTCTTCAGAAACGGGACCGCTTGATATTCCGTCGGTGTAAAGGCGTTGGAACCGCCGCAGCGCCCACACCACTCTCGTGGACAGTCAAAGTCGATTTTCGCGAGCCACCAAACCCACCCCTCCACGTTTCGCGCTGCACTCGACAAATAGTGGCGGGCGTGAATTTAATTCCTGCTACGCGCCCCTCTTACTGAATCGATTGCTGTTTACCTCTGCGGACCTTGAATCTCTATGGCGTACGATTATGGCGAGGTGTTTCCGTCCACGTCGAACGCGCGAGTTCGAGAGTCCTATTTTCTGGGAGGTTTCGCTCGAGGACTGGGAAAATATTGGATACTGTTAGGAAAGGGGAAATGGATGTGGAACATTTGAAAATTGAATGATGGTTAGATATGGGGTTTGATTTGAAAAATTCGCATACTTAGGGGGGAATAATATTGTTTCCTTTCTATTACTTGTGTACGCGGTGGCTCGATGTCCCAGGTGTCTTCGTTTCGCGGTTCTTATGTGGTATTTATAGCGGGGAATAAACGCAGCAAGTTCTTTATACCCTTGCGCAAAAAGCTTCTGCGTGTAATGGAATACGATTTATTTTATGTCTACGTTTATAGCGTACAAATATGTTTCCTCTTGCCTATTCATGCATAAGGCTGCTTGATTCATAGCGTATTGTTTTCTTTTTTAAAAGAACAGTACTTTTTCTGCGTTTTCTGGCATCGCAGCGTATAAATGAATATCTGAAATGAAGTAACAATTGAGAAGATCCATATCTC
Source organism: Nomada fabriciana (assembly GCA_907165295.1). Classification (NCBI taxonomy): domain Eukaryota; kingdom Metazoa; phylum Arthropoda; class Insecta; order Hymenoptera; family Apidae; genus Nomada; species Nomada fabriciana. The sequence continues at coordinate 16,454,182 of OU015690.1, forward strand.
TGTCCTCATAATGGATTGTTGTACGGCTGCCGGGGTTTTTTAATTGATTAAACAGTATCGCGTTCGTAAAGCGAAAACGCATAAATCTTCTGCAGATAATATTACTTACGCTTGTTTAAACTTTCCATGTATCAATGCAAAGTCTTCTCGTTTCCCGCGTTTAATTTTGTGTCCAATTTATTTTCAGATTAAGCTAAATTACTTTCGTCTATTCTTCCAACAAGAGCAGGCTTTCTCAATAAATTTAACTCACAATTGACTATACAATTTGAGACTTTACACCTTCCAACTAAATTCACATCCGCGAGACCATCCGAATTCTGTCTCCCGGTTAACGATCGTCCAATCTAATCGACAAAATCGTCCGGCCCGAGATTTCCACGCAGTAGAAACGATCAAACTCTCGGCTCGCCCGAAGCAGGTTTCTCTCCCCGCGGCCGTGCAAGCTTACAATAAAAACGGGTAGTACGGATGGAACGGTTGGCCGTTAACCGTGAAAAGTGTCCGCGGAAAGGTTCGACGAGCGTGGCGGATTGAAATTGCCCTCGAAGAAGCGAAAGATGGTGAATGGCGGAGGCCTAGTTTTATTAAATCTCTCTCACGAAACCGTAAATAAAGTTGCGAGGCTGAACGCGTCGTTCGGCAACGAAGTTCAGCAGTTTGTCAGCAATTTTTCCTGCGTTATCCCGGCAACTTTCGCTGCCCAGGTTGCAATTAAACTAGCACGCGAGGAAACTTTCTTCTTCTTGAAAGCGAGAGAGAGAGGAGTGAGGGAAGAGAGAACGTCAACTGGGCGAAATAGTAAACTGAGCTGGTCCTGGGCCAACGAATGCCTGCCAAAAACGCTAATGAATGCCAAGTCGCGCGTCCCTTTCGCACGATCCGCAATAAACGGCTCGAGGCAGACACATTGTGTGTCTGGCCTGGCTGCAAATGTTTGTGGCAGTCGAAAATTGAGAGAGCAACCGTCACTGGGATCGTCGAGACTTTTCTCCGTTCCTTCGAGGTGAGGGAAATCGTTAAGGGGTGATTTATGGTCCCGATGTTGTTTTGCGCTCTGCATATTAAGATCCAGAGGTGGATTGAAGGAGTTCCTTTTTTCGCCCTCTACTTTTTTCGTGGACAGATGCCTGAGTTTTTATTCCCTTTGGGGAAGAAAGTTACGATACCGAGTACGTTGTATTTTAAAGACCGTTCCTTTTTTCCTTCTTCTCTTTTTAGGGATTCCTCTTCGTGCTCCGCGCCGCGAAAGATATTTCGAATGGAAAATTCCGCAGTGGGAGATAAGTTCGTGCCATTTAAAATGGTATTCGTGTGATACTCTTATTCTTTTGATAAATGGCGCACAGGAACCGCGAGACAAAGGCACCTGAGGCATTGAACCGCTACATACACACGGCGAAGGAAAATAGTGTCTGAGGAGATCATATTTTTTTACTGCACGAATACTTTTGATCAACACCGTACTGTTCCTGCACATCCCCATTGTGTGTGCAGTAAAAATTGAACGGCACGAAAACGTAGAAAATTCGATCAAATTTGTTCCATTTATGAAAATAGTTAATATATAACTACTATATAGTATCATGTCACCAAAAAAGATTGTGTTACATCAAAGATACAGATGGTGCCAATTGCAAAATTAGAGAAGCAAAATTCACTGTGCGTCGAAACGCACAAAAATAGAGGAAGAAGATTCCAATTACAGCAGCTCCAGAAACGATCCAAGACCACAGTTCGAAGCGCAATCTTCAAACCACCACAACGACGCACAAAGAAAAGGGGAAAGAAAACAGCGGTAGGAAACACGAGTCAAAGCAGCGTCGCGACCGCGCTTAATACAGTGTACCGCAAAAAAGCTCCCATCCAGAGAGATAAAATCGGTAAGGGATGGCGGAGGGTGCGTGTACGTGCGGTATGCCGTAGGGCAGGTGCTAATTGTCCCGACTGCCCCAGTGGAAAACGAACGAGCCTGCGAACGAAACCGGAAATCGCCGGCCGAGAAGCTGGCGTGTCGCATGATTTGCGGAGACTTTTATTGCCCCCGGTGAGAAACGTAGATGCTGCTCGACGATACGCTGGTACTCTCGCGACTGCCACAGAAAGAGAAACCAGGGACAGAGAGAAAGAGAGAGGGAGAAGAAATAAAAAAGGAAGAAAAGGGGTGATCGATCCACAATCCACCCCCTTCGCCCACTCGTGTTTCTACGTTCATGCAGCCAAGCATCCGTATCCGAGGGGTTAGCCAGAACATGGTTCGATGACTCCTCTCTTCCTCTCTCGCTCTCTCGCTCTTTGTATTTTGCGTGGAGCATGTGGGGAAACGATGAAATCAATCATGTTCGCGAGTTGAGGCTTATTCTCAGCGGGAACCGTAAAGTTTTCGAATATTTTGAACGAGGGGCATCGACAAATTTCTCGACAGTCTTTTTTCAGGGAGGAACTTTTTGGGCATACACAGCTGGTCTTGGTCGACAGTGGTTTACGAATAACCTTTTTTTTTATAAATATTAGCGCGGTTTCTGGGAATTCGGAAGAAAGTTTATTTGGTCGAACGTGCTGGCGGTTCGTTGTAACGATTTGTTGGCACTTGTGCGGTTTTGATGGAAGGGGAGAGGAGTTTGTACGAGTGAAGACCCGATGAATGGAAGTTCGGTTCTAATTGTTAGGAATAGCGGATTTAATAGCGTACGTGTTAGTATTAGTAGAGACTAATGTGTGTATTGTGACTCGGTTAATAGATGCAAAATTGAACAGCAGGTACTGTATTATTAGACTTATTATTACTATCATTAGGAAATTCAACTATTATACTTCAACATTTCCATTTTCGAGTTCTATGAAACAGATTGCGAATTTGAGAGAAATTAATCGGTTTTAAATAATGGACACTATGACAATTAAAGAGAACTGTATATTTAAAGCTTTTGGGCTTTGGGTTAAACAAAATGTCTGCAGAACTGAAACGTGTTATGTTATAATTGATTGCAGTGGCATTGAACGTGTCTAAAAAGACCAAGATTTTTGTTACTTCTCAAAATGAATTGCATGTTACAGAAAACGCCATTGCACACAAATGATCGTGGATCAAAGCTTTTTCCTTTAAAGCACAATGTACACGTAGTATAATATTCGTGCGAGTCGCTCGTTTCGCGAGGTGCGACTAGAACCTTACGAGTCGACGACACGAGAAACGCGCGATTTCTCGACGGAGAAACGACGTGATCGCGACCTATCGATCCCATGGATCTCCGTGTTCCGCGCTTTATCGCGACTGATTCAGGAACATATACGAACACTGGTAATTGTGACTGGTATGAGCTTGCCACGTGAGAATTTGCCCAAAGGACAAATCATCAGATTTGTTGCCTCTTCCAACTTCTACATTTTTATACATTTTAATATTTATCAAATGTTAAGAAAAGATTGTCGAATTAAAGAATGGCAAACAATTTCTTCGATATTTTCATCTATGTTAAACGCTATTTCGATTGACTGAATAAATCCGAATTACTGAAGGGAAAATTGTTGGAAATATCAAAAATATTTATTAAATGAAGTAGCAATTGAATAGGAGCTACACTGTCTTATACAGTATAAAAACAAATCTATTTGGAAAGAGAACTTTCTTGAAGCTGTTATATAATATTTTGATAGAAAACTGGGTACTAGACGGCCAAACGTGAGACCATGGAACACTTCAATTCTCAGCTTTTCCAGTGAAATAACGTTGTCCTTCAGTTACGGTCCGATTGGAGAGCCCTCGTGGGTTCGATCGTCCTCTCTATATCGTATCTTCAATTTTCCACGATCTCGGAATAAATTGGCGGTGCTTGAAAACTTATTCGCGGCTGCTATACTTGCATTACCCTTCCTCCTAATTAATTAGCTCGAGCAAAATAACGAGGTCCTATCGACAGAGGTACTTCCCTAATAATTCAGAACTCGTAACCGCTGTAGCAGTGGAATATTCATTTCTCATCCAGCTAATTCTTCCGATCATACCAGATTGTTCCGTTCTCCTGTCGCTTAAAGTTCGTGCTGCTCCAATCATTCTTTACTTAATTAATATTCACACTAAATTTCTCGTCCAATTTATTAAATTGAGTTAAACTACAAACTTTCATTTCATATCGAGCGCACCAAGGGCGGACGTCTTAATAATGCCCACTTTCTTTATAATGTTATATCGTCAACTTAATACAATTCGGTTGCTCGCCCTTCCATTTCTATACCCAGTTCTCATAAATTTCCAAATATGTACGTACGCACGAGAAATGTTTGCAGCAATCGAAAATAATATCCGGCTCACTCGCGACGGTTATGAATTAAATTGCTCCAACAAATCCCAACCGCGTCTCATCTGAATGTCCGCTTCTTGGCCGGGAGCGCAATAATGAGACAAAATGGCCGTGAGAAATGCGGCCGTGTGGCTGTTGGACGCGGTCCAAAGACGATGAATTATCGGGAATCCGTGGTGGTAAATTTTCAGGCGGATGCCTGTGGGAAATCCGACGATGGTGCAATTGATCTCGGGGCAAGAAAACGGACAATGATCCAATGAATTCGTCCGCGACACACAACGAACGTATGCACGTCCACGGGGATCCATGGATCACGTATGGAATTAGAGTGCCTGTGTTCCACAGAATTTTATGCCGATGGAAACGGCGGGTCTTAACGAGCTGTAATGCTCGCCAGCTTAAGAGACGCGGTCGTTTGGACAGGGCAATTGCAAACGCGACCACTCGACCTTCTTGCGATCGCCATTCGCTGTATTCTCAATTGCATTCGGTTGTATTTTTCAAGAGGTCGTGCAGTTTTACGGCAGCTGTGTTCGTTTGGCTTGATAGCTTCGAGGGAGGGAACTAGGTTTATAAAGATCAGTTACGGTGGAGGATTGTGGAATGAATGGGTTGATAACATTTTTCGCCACTTCTCGCTAATCTTTCTATTTTTATTCTATTTTATTTGTGAATACTCTATATTAATGTAAATCGTGAGAGGGAAATTTCATAAATCCTTGTATCAAAGTATTGAAAAATTTGTAACTAAGGGAAAGAGCGTATAAAGAACAGAAAATCTGAAGTGGAGCGAAAATTGCGTAGAGAACGAAAATTGCACGGAGAACAGAAATTAAATGACTGCAAAGGATGTCAGATGCAACGAATATTGCTGCTCTTGCTCGTTACGTTTCCGTCATTTTCATCGCAGAATATTTCACGATATTTCAACGGAATGAGCACAAAAGAGTTACCGACAACATTCGCGTTCAACGCTACAGAGATACAGAGAACTTCTGCACCGGGCGCAGAAACACCCAACTTTTCCTCAGGATCGACAAAGGAAAAAGTGGGCTAACTTTCCGGTACTTCCGGAATGAAGAATACGAAAATTTCATTACCGCCTCTGACAGAAAACTTCCACTAGTTCCGCGTCAGATACTTCTGCCGGAACTTTCACCGACAATCGTGCATCCTATTCTTCGAAACGATCCACGAACCTAATTTAACCTATTTCTCCTAATCGTACCAAGCTTTGCCCCAATCCCGAATTTCCTTCTCGGTTCCTCCGACGTTAATCAATTATCGGCAAACGTTTGTCGAATCGAACATTCATTGCACCGCGTCCCGTTAAGACGAAAATATCGAACTAACAGACGCCAACAAAGAAAATGGAATTGACATTACTAAAATATTATTAATCGCAAAGAAATGTTTGGGGAACATTGATAAAATGATCGAACGCGACCGAAATTCCAAAAAATGTTTTCCATCCACCACCAGGAAAAGAAGGGCACTTGGCCCGATCAAAGAAAATAGAGGCCTGCCCCAATCGAACGACAATATCGCAATAAATCTTCGATTCGCCGTTTCGCGAAACGCCAAGGGATTCGGGGGGGAAACGTAACGGGGAAGGACGAAGGATGTTCGGCAAACACAGCCACTTCCCGTCAATAACGCGATTCTCGTTAAACGAGCCTTCAAAAGGGACGCTCGATATTATACGTCGCGAGCCCGGTCCCGCCCTATTTCCTCCGTCCTAACAACCTCATTGATCCAGCGATCTTATTACGAGGGGGTGATCGCGAGCGATCGTCAGCCGACGGACACGTCGTCGCGTCGTTTCGATCGATGCCCCGGAACGAAGAATCTATTTATCTCTGACGAGGAATTCAGAAAATCCGATTAGCGATAAAAAGCTCGTTTCCAGCCACCGGAAGGGGATGTCTGCTTGCGGGGGAGGGGAGGACAGGCTCGGGGGAAAGAGAGCAAAATGCGCCACGAGGCGACCACGTTGTCCAAACGAATGTTTGGTAACCGAACGTCACGCTGGATGATGGATGACACGCTAATCGTTCCGTATTTACGAGCCACGACTTTTTCGGGATACTCGTCCATCTTGGGCACAGCAAAACCGACCGCTAGGAATAGACTGTCGTGCACAATGAACAAAAATGTTCGAGGGTTCAACACGTTCGGTGCACGGCGGGGCGTTTGTAACTAAAACGAGGTGGGGAATGTTTCCTGCTCGAGGACGCGATAATTATTGAAATAATGTTTGAGGAATTCCAGGTAGCCTTTATATCTTGATGGACAATAAAAGTTAAGATGAAATGACTATTCCATGTTGTGTATCGTATTGCGTTATTTGCGTTATAACAATTTTGGATGTAAAATACAGTTTACGATTAACATACCAACGTCGGTGAATGGCTGGGGGAGATGGAGTGTTGACGTAGAGTTTTGTAAAACTTACCTGAAATAGAAAGAAAAACAGTTGTTAGAGCATTGCACGACAAGAACATAGCAGGTGAAATATTTCTGTTTCGTTCTGGAGGTATTAGTAGTATGTACATTCTTTCTGCCACTCTCTTTGAATGTTAAATTAAAAGTCTCAAAATTAAAATAAATCTACATATTCAATATACTACATGGTAAATAGTGTTTGACATTTGAGAATGTTTAAAAATCTTCTTGTCAGCGATTCTGACCGAACAAAATATTCACAATCGAACAGCCAAGCGCACACGAAAATCCTTACCGTCAATATTCTACAACCAACATTCTGAATTCACTTTACCAAAGAACAAAACCTTAGGACTCGTCGTAACCCATATTAGGAATCGTGATCCAAACCTGTAACACTTGTTACAAGCACAAACCGAGACGTCAGATCGAAACTCTCCCCTTTCCCAACGACCAATCGTGCCTGTCTCACCTGAAGAACGCTGCCCCGTACAATTCTTGTACCAGACAGCAACATCCTTCGTATCTGTGAACGGGAAGAAAGCAGCGTGCTACATGAGCCGCTAACGAAGAACAAGAAAATCCCGGACTATCGTCGAGATTGACAGGGGGTTCGTGTATATCGCGTTACATCGACGCTTTTAAAACGCTTCAGACCCGGCCAGGCATCAGTCAATGGAAGAAAAATGATGCCGGACCCTTGCCTTGGCCCGGTATTAATCGAGCCCGGCTTAAACAGTGCGACACAACATTAATCATTCAAAAATCTCACCAGTTACGCCGTGACGAGCAGTCTGTTCTTCTGGGTAACCTGGAAACGTGGTCGAGGGGAAAAGGACCGTCGCGAAGAAACGTTGTTTTTTTTGTTTTGAGAAACTCGTTAGAAGAAACCTGACAGCAGTACTGGGAACTGTTTTTTTCTGTTTTCTTTTGGAGAAAGGTATTGCGACTGACAGGTTCATTTTATATTTTCGTGATTTCCTGCGCTGATTTAATTTCTGTGTTGCATCTCAGGCGAACCTTAATTTTCGTTCACTTCTATTTCACCTGTAATTCGGTACGAGGAGTGCATCAGGGAACTCTTTCATAATAAAGGGTAAGGGTAAGCGTAAAGGGTTGCCAAAGGATAAGAAGTTCGACGCAACTGGTCGGCAAATCGTTGACGAATCGTTGGCTAGCACTAGTTACCCCGAAAAAAGACAAATGGCATAGGAAACATCACCCCACGCGATTCAACGATGCGTGTCGTCTCGCGGTCCCGATGCTTTTGATCGATCGTCCCGAATTTATTTATATTCCATCGAACGGCCGCACCTGGTGCCATTAGCCGTTTCTCATTCGTTGCGTGGACGGTCACGAGGAAAAATACGAAATCGCCCTAGGCCATAGCCAGCACTCTATCAATTTTTCGTTCGACGAGAGAAATCTTCGATCGGCTGTCATAGTCAGAAAGAAAAGAACTCGGAATTTTGTCCGGCCACCCTTGTTTTCTTTAACTTGTTTCCTTCTGTTACGAAGAGGGTTTAATTTCCACTACTGTCGCGCAGGTCACTTAGGTAATATAGAAACTTTTTTCCTTCGATTATTTTAACACTAGATTTACCCCGTGAGTTTTTGGTTAAACAGATTATAAGAATGACAGTGAATGGTCTTATTAAAATTCATCATAAATTCCTCCAACATATATACCTGTATGATGTTAATAATTTCGAAGCAAGAGATCTGAAAACCGTCAGTTTGACGAGTTTGGTAGTACCAGTGTTACAAAAAGTAGGATAATATAAATCAACAGGTGGCAATGCTTCACACGAAGAACATCGTTAATATTATTACTTCGTTCTTCACGTGACATGTCAATTTTATCACAGGGGAATATCAATTTTTCTACCGAAGTAAAACAACATGTACAGTCCCAGCGAGGGTCTAAGAGAAAGTTCTGGCAAGTAGATGACGCGAAATAATTTACCGAATCCATTCCATGAAACGTGCTCGTTATAATGAAATAATAAATTATTCATTTCCACGGTGATTTCACGGAGGACCCAGGAAAATGATCACAACTCCCATTCTAAACATCCAATCGTAATATAAATATTTCCCCGTTAGGCTGCCTGTCCCACAGAACACGCTTCCAATGACGCAACGGCAGTCCACGCGGTGTCATTCGTCTTAACAAGAAACCGATCGATAGCGATTAACTTTTCCACCGGTTACAAGCTCGCCCGTCCACGTACCTGTGTATCTAATTTATCACGAATCCCGTGGAGTGTGAGCAACGTTCTCGCCACTCCAACGGGGGCAATTTTCGTGGCCTTATGGTGTTCGTGTCTTACACCCAGTGGCTCCCGTTCGAATTCCACATTCCGAATCCGCGCCGATTCCTTCGCCGCGATTTTTGCTGTTCGACCAGTTTTAACTGGGTGCACACCCCGCCGTAGGAAACTCGATGACCCGCAGACGGTTTCATTCCCGGGTGAAGCTGTGACCACGGTGGTTCCGACTCAACGTCTCGTCGTGGAAAAAGGACTTTGGTGAAGAGGACGTGGAGGAAGCGAGCAAAGTACAGAGGAAAGAGAAGAGAAGAATGAACGGGGAGAGAAGAAAAAGGGAAGAGACCAAAGTAACAATTAATTTACTTCGCTTACGGTCGGGTAATTGAAAAATTGTCGATAGCTCTGAAGGAAGCCGATACCAGAGGATGGTAGACGGGGAAGGGGAGGGGGCGACAAGCGGTATATATAAGAAGCGAGAAAACGGAGTTAATTAAAGCGACGTGGAAGGGCTGGCTACGAGGGCGGAAATTAAAAATGTAAATCTGTGTGATTGGAAACCGCAGTGGAATCGAATCCGTGGCCTTTCGATCGGCGAGTCGCGATTTTTATTATAATCGTTCGTATAAAGGTTCGCCCCTTCGAACAGGACTGGAATCTAAGATGGTTTTGGGGTTGAAAGGGTGGAGGTGTGGGGCTGTGAACACGGTGATTTCACGATGATTTTTGCAATTGTTTTCCCTTTTTCTAATCCGAGCTTTGTAGCTTTTATTGCGTGAATTATTCCATGAATTCTCGATGCCTTGCATCTACGAAAATTCAGCGAAGCCTGTTAGTTTTCAATTTGAAGCAAAGTATGTTTACGTCCGTTTAATTTATTTCATTGTCAAGGGCGCTGTTTAATATTAATTGGAATCGCAAACTGATTATACAATTGTGTATATAAATTCACCCAGCGAAGCGGCAACTTAAAGTAACTTACAATTAGTGCAGTCTAACAAATCGACTGGGTGCACGATACCAAGTTCCCCTGAACTTCGCGAAGAACAACCCGTGCAAACCACGGGGCGTTTAAACCGACTAAACTATATAACCATCGAATCGATTAATATTCCATTCTGCCAATACAATAGCAAACTTTGCAACGAAACAACATGCTTGTATTCGCCTGGAAATCGAGACACTAACTAGTTACGCACACGGTATTCTTTAATGCGACATCTTGGACTTTAAGATACGAAATAAATATTAAGAGTTTACAAATTTATCGGATATATTATCAACCGTTCTAACAAGAGAATTGTTGAAGAAGGAAGAAAAGTTTCGAGTCGAAATCTGCTTCAAAACTTTTGCAAAAGGGGTGCGATCAGGATTGCAAATTGTAGCTCACAAATAATTTATTAATTCACTGACCGTGTATGCGTTTTTTAAACATCTATAGGTTGAATATATTTCCACTTACACCGCTAATAACGTATGAGAAGAGAAACGATTGCCGCGATGTAATTATGGAAAAGGAAGTATAAGAAACTTCTGGATTGCGTTCGAATGTATCGCGAAACATAATGCGAGGCGATAAGCTTGCCTCGTGGCGTAATGAAAAATTATGTCGTCACGTGACCGGCGAAATATTTAATTCCCTCCGAATCTCCATTTGGAGATCTCCGCGGAAGCGAGCTCGATTTACGAGCGGCGTCGTTAATTACTGGGGCAAAAAATTACTGCGAATGTTCTGCCGGGTGGTAAACAATTTTTTGCCAGCTGCCTCTAATAGCCGTTTTGCGGGTTATACACCTTTGTCGCGTGCAAAGAAGTTCTATATTATAGATGGCATCGATTTTTGAAAATGTCTCTTTTTGTAAGGTTTCGCACGACTCGAGTGAAAACAATATTTATTTAACGAATGAGCCTTTCATTCGAATGCAGGAAACCTTCGATGATCCGTAAATAGAAAAGTAAATGAATTAATAAACCTCCTTGCTCAAATTACTTATTGAATATATTTTTGAAGCATAGCAAATTTATTCAGGCAAACATTTATGAGCTGAACTGATTGTACAGTACTCAATTCCCCCGATAAAGGTAACAGATTGTATCAGGAAAACTGCAATTTGTGCTGTTTCATTGTTCACATTCAATTTGTCACGTATCCAAGCTGGGAAATTGCGGATATCCCTCTGCTGTCGAAGATTCAGAAAATAAAAGATCCTCGTCGGATTTTCGATCGAAACGGGAACGCCGTGAAAGGTTCTCTCGCTAGTCTGATTAGTCGGAGCTGACCTTTGAAAGGAATTCCATGCAATCTAGAATCAACGCGGATTGCGATTCGGCTACGATCACGGAGATACCAGGAATTTAATTTCGACTCAGGTCCAGGTGCGTTCAACAGTGCGCGGGGTCTGTGCTTCTTTTCAAAATTATTTCTACGAATAACAAGAAACGAATGCTGCAAAAAGCCACAGTAATTCCATGGCAATATCCGTGAGAGGATAAAGCACACCATTCTTTCCAGACGGATTCTTAATCATCATTTTATAAATGACCTCGTATTTCTCACATTGCTTGCAAAACCTCTACGTTTGCACAGTGTGTATCCTTCTCACCGTATATATTATATTCATTTCTAACATATGTCAAGCTTTTTATATTCTATACCGGACACCAGTACTTCCATCGAAGAAAATTTCTCAAAATTTCAACGCTCGAATCCGCAACTTAAACAGATTTAATTTAACAAATAATTTATGCATCGAAATAAAATCGTGCGAAATCAATTTAAAATTCCACTGACGCCTAGCCAAAGGGAATTTAAAAAATTCTATCTCCCGGGATTAATTTACCCGGTACCTGTTACCTATCGTCGATTGTGCAACGTCGACAGTCGTCTGCAATCTTGTTTCTGCACGGTGCAGTGGAGATGATTAGTTGGCGTGGAACGAAGACGCGAGACTGGTTAAACGATGTCCTTTTCTATTTAGATGTTTTAGGTGGCTGATGAACGATGCTGGTTGGAAATTTATTTATTTCAGTCTCTGGAATATCTGAGATGATTCTATATATAGAGAGGGGGTTACTTTGAAACGATCAATTATTGTGAAAATTAATGGTGTATGTTGCTTTTGTGCGCAACGAAATAGTGGAAGGGAGAAAATTGTTGATGGAGGTATGCACATTTCTGAGCCAGTGCACGTAGTTCGAAAAATTTATGGTTAAATAACGGGCGGTATTTGGTTATTGTGCGAGAATTTTTATTGAACTTGTTTCACCGTGTAATTACTCCGTGGGCATTGATTCGGAATAAAGTAAAGCGAAAGGTAGCTATTAGACTTGCCTTTGGCAATATTCAATAAATCTCGGGAGAAATGTGTGTTAGAATGAATAAATAATTCAAGGAGCAGATCGAAGGTAAAGATTGCAATGACATAGTGGTTCTGTGACGTTCCTTGATACAAGGAATTCCTTTCCTTGGACTATTTCAACCACGTTCGTAATTGCAGTAAATGCAGCGGGCAAAATATTCCTGCTTTACGATATCTATGAAGAAAGATTCTGTTATTTTGTTTAAAAAGTATTCTAAAATTCTTTTACACTAAAAAGTGTCGTATATTTTACAAACGAAACTTTATCTTCTAACGAACTAACAATTTTTAAAATATATTCCAACCGAGTATGAAATAAAATCTACCGTACGACGAAATAAGAATTTTCTATCGCAAAGTACCATTTCAACCCACGGAATTGAAGATCCAGTGGAAGTAAAAGGGGAAACAAAACGGTCTATGGAGTCCGTAACAGCGGGGCAATCAAGGGGGTTAATAACTGTTCACAGTCTGGAGGAACGCGAGCCGTGAACGGAAAATCTCGATTGTCTCGGATTTTTAAAAGGCGATCGCGTCGGGCAGCGACGTGACAGGCGTTCCAATACCTGGAAAGAAGTCATTCAAGTGTCGATAGAACGGACGATTTATCGGCCACGTTCGAGGAACGAATCAATGCGATCTAATTTGATTCGTGGTGAAACGCTCTGCTAACGTGAGCCAGCGACAATCCGCTACTCGCTTACAGAAATAGCCGATTAACCTCAGCTGAACCTGTTATTTCGCATTTCCAACATTCTTCCACGATTTTTATTTATGCGGTTAGGTAATCTTATTTTGCACTGAAGTCCTTTAAAGACACAATTTCTTTCAATGGAAATGAATTGAGAATACAATACTGAGATAACAGAGATATCGAAGTGATTTTTTATTCGTTAATTGCAGTGGGCTAGTTTTGTTACAAGATACGAGAGAGTGATGCATGAAAAACATCTATGGAACAGTTGACATTTGCATACTCATCTATACATAGAAATAAACCACACCGTATGAATTGATCGTTTCAAACTGCTTTGAAAAAAATGTCCGTATCCCAAAATAAGACAAATGGCAGAGCTTCGTTATATTATAACGCGAATAAAAAATCGAAATTATTACCAAAACGAAAGCGGCATCTAAATTTCGCCCTTCCACCCAGAACAACACGCACTCTTCCTCAAATTAAAATCCCCTCCACGACAATCGAGCAAACCCGTGCTCCCATTCAAAGCTCCTCAAACCCCGCCAACGTCCTCCTTTCTTTTCAGCTTTAAGCCGAAAGGTGACTCTCGTCCTCTCAGACGTTCCACTCTTGGATTCTCGTGAGCGAATCGCGCCCTCCCTGTCTCCTACCCCATCCGTGCACTCGGCGGAAAACGCATGAGCGCACCCGGCCGCGAGAATCGTCTTGCGGACCCTTTCGAAGGGACACGAAGGGTTGGAATGCGTCGGTGCGTGAGTCGGAGGGACCTTTGGCGACAGACGCCATCCCATTGCCAGGAAACACGACCCCGTAAAGGAATTCTCTGTGGCGAACGGCTCGCTGTTTCGCGCGATTTACCCGTGATTGCGGCAAAATTCAGGGACAGAAACTGTTGCAGAGAGCAGGAATCGAAACAGCGACGACTGGTCCACACGGGTACCGTGTCCAACGACTGCACACTTTGTTGCGATCCTCGTGCGCAGCGGTTGGAAATTATTTTCATGCTTCCTGGGGGTTGAATCGCCGTATGGGTGGAAAGTTGCTGTTTCTTTTCCCTTTTTCTAGAAATGTTTATTTACATGGAAATATTTGGCGAGTGCGAAAGTCCTGTCGCGTGTAACACCTCCAACATCAGCTTCTGTTTATTAGATTCAAATAGTTGTGGTAGAATTAGAATAGTTGTTTAAATGTTTCCATTAACCATCTTCGATTGATCAAAATAAATATAACCCACTCGTGGCAACCGCGCACGATCTCCAAATCCATCTACCAAAGTCTAAAATCCCATCAAATTACAAGAGCAACCCATACCCCGTGAACAATGCAGCACATATTTCCATCGATCACACTTTATCAATATATTCAAACAAATTTTATCCAAGCGAAGAACAAAACGAAAAATTCATTCGCCGGTAGCATGAACGTCAATGCACGTCGTCATCGATGCAACCCACGCACGCACACAGAAACACACACACACACACAGTCGTCCGCAACAGTACTTAAGTCGAGCTTTCACAGTCCGGTACGCCACACCCGTGCAATCGAGACGAGCCGGCTCGAGGCAGGCCGAGCTCGCGTTAATTCCGCTCGCATAAATTCCAGGATTAAGAGCATACGTTATACTTAGGGAAATGCGAGTTTCGTGCTTTTCGCTCCTCCTCGTCTGGTTCTGTGCCCCCCTCGTCCCTTCGCCCCTCTTCTTGCCTCCTCCAACGCCGACTCCCCGGCGTTCTTTTACCCCTTTCGTTCTTACGCCACCCTCTCTGCCACCGTCTTCGCGTACCTTCATTCTTCCGCGCGCAAATTGTTACGCGCAGAAACGAGGTTAAAGATCGAACGTGTCGACGTTTAGAATTAATAGTTTTTCTGTATACAAGAATCTAGGTCCTTTTTTTTATATCTCGTTAAGCGACTCCATTTGTCCCGCTTTTGATTTTTCAGCTCAGCTGTTAAATAGGTAAACGAATAATTAAATATCGTTCATTCCCGATTTCTGGATTTTATATCCATTTACCTTCTCCAACCATTGTTCAGTTTACTTTTCGTTCTCGAATCGCACTGTTTCTCACGCCGCTGCCAAAAAAGATACCAACACTCGTCACCGTCCATTGACACGCCTATCACAATTTCCATCCCGACCACAATTCTCTCCCAAGAGCGTCGGGATGGCGAGGAAACTCCAGCAAGGGATGGTCAACTCTGCGCAGATCAATGGCCGATTCGTTAAGGGCGGCCAGAGGTTCGTCGGGACAATGGGCAGGCTGAAAAGTCGCAGTGGTCGGTCGTTAATGGCGCACGAGGCAGCACGCGACGCTTTAAGTGTTGGCGGGCGTGCTTTTCAATAACGCAGAGTGGACACTTGAAACAGTTTCCTTGTAAACATGCTAATGGACAGACCGGACGGACGAACGCGGCTCGACGCGATCGCCGTTGCCACGATAATTTCGACTTCGGCTAGATTAATGATCGGTTCACGCTTCTGCTGTTCAAGGAGCGCAGAGAGCGCCTCGTTAAGCGCCGCTCGTAAATTCGAAGGTGAACGTTCCAATTCGACACGGTGGATTACTGCGAATTCTTTGGATCGACTGGACGACGAATCGCCTCCTCGATGTGTGCATTAAGATCGTAAGAACCTTCCATATTCTGGTAGCGGAGGGATCGGCGATGTTGAACGGGAATTCAATGGCTTCGTGAATTTTCTCTTCTGTTTTTTCCATTGAAAACGATTTGGTAGAAAGTGTACCTTCGTTCGAATATTCGTTACGGTGGATGTATTGTAAGCCTGGAGAGCAATAATTGTAAAATAAATATCGTTTACCGAGTCCGGAGGGTCTTTGGGGATTAACGGAGCTGGAGATTGAAGGGCGGAGAGTTATCGCCGATGTTGTAACGGAGAAGAGTAATTAAAAGGTGAATGCCGCTGATCGGCGAGGTTGGCTCTGTACTTAGTTAATGGTGGAGTTAATGTCTGTAAAGTAAATTTGGACGACGAGGGAGGGGAACGGTATTTGCAATCAGACGAATGAGATTGCGATTAATACCAGAAGGATCTTCGTGAAAAGTGTTAATTGAAGAACCAATAAATATGAAAAGAATCGAACTTACATCCGGCAACCCTGGGAGAAATGAGGCCGTATAAAACTGAGATAAAGTAATTAAAAAGTACAGAACAAATGAAATCCTTTATTCACTTATCCAAAAAAAAACCAACAGAATGCCTACCTAATATCTATCTGACAATTGTGAGTAATATCGAACGTCCACAATATGTAATCTCTCGCAGTATCCAAATCGCGAGCAAAACAAAGCGATCTAAAATCTCAAGAGCAACGCCGATAAAGTCTCCACGAATCCAGTACCCTCGACAATTAGCCGGGGAACAAACAGCACTGTTGGTACACCGTCCCAAGAAAGGGAAAGGAAAGAGTATATACAACGTTAGTGGATTCGCTGGATCCAGTGGAATTGTCCGGAAACCGTGGGACAGAGAGTCGAGTGGAAACGTCGCGTCGCGTCGCGTCGCGTCGAATCAGCGACGATAAATCTCCGTAGGGGCAATAAACGTCGCGGCGCTCAATAGTTAATGGCGAATCGTTGATTATGTCGCTGTTTCGGCGATAATCCACGACCGCGATATATATCGTTCGCGAATTTTTCCGCGGCCAGATCGTATTTTCCCGATCGCACCGGCCGCCAATCCAACGGGCAAGAAGAAACGCGTTAAATCATCGTGCACGGCTCGATTACACCGTCGACGATAAATATCCCATCGCCGGAACGAATCTATGTTCCTCGACCAGTTATGCTTACGCAACCACCGTACGATTTAATTGCACCTGCCCCTTCCTCCTCTTTGTTGCCACTCCTTTGCACTCTGCAACCCTTGGTCTTTTTTTAACTTTTATTCATCTTGGTCGAGTTTGTTGGCTTTTCCAATTTCTTAGTTTCTCTCGTCAAGAATTATATTATGTTGGATTATTTTGGTACTAGTTTAAGCGAAGTGTCGTAACTGTTCGATTTTGTATAGCTCTTCCTATTTTTTCCTCCATTCATATATTTATTTTTGTTGGTTTCTGTGGGAACTTCAACTTCGTTATTCCGTCATACTGTCTGTTATTCTATTCTACATTCTTTACTGTAAGATAATCGCTGGAGGGGGTATTCGCAGCCTCCTCTCTATCGCGATTAGGTATTACTAATTACAATGATTCTGTAGGCGTGTTATATGTTAAAAGGTGTTCTGTTTATTAAAACTGTGCTCTCTCGACCGTAGTCTATACAAGAATGCCTTCCATGGGCAAAAGCGTCCGTCGTGAGGACGCCTACGTCACCATGGCCCTTTTTAACCATTTTAGGGTTCACCCCCAACGAAAGCTATGCTAGACAAAGACAGCGTGCATCTTCAAAATGCACATGGCCCGCCTCGGCCGTTCCTGTACCTCGAATATTCTTACATTCGGCCATACTGACGTCAGGTCTGTCCTCAGACTTCACATTTATTTTCCTGAAATTCTAAAACCAAATTAGTTCTTGGGGCCGCAACACGACACCGTCGTATCGTTCACGAACACCCTAGATACCGTCGTATCCCCCACCTCCCTGCCTGAGACACTTGCGTGTCCGTCTGGTTTGGTGTTGACCTGAGGTAATGCCTTTGCATTTCTCGGGTTGCCAAGCCCTCCCTGAGACACCGTTGTGTCCTTCTGGTGTGTGACAACCCCCTGATAAAGAATGACATCTATCAGTTGCCACTGCCCTGCCTGAGACACCGTTGTGTCCTTCTGGTTCGGGGCCAACTATCGATAGCATGTCGTTGTAATTATCAGTGGCCAGTGCCTAAGATACCGTCGTACCTATGCCAGGCTATGCCTATGAGCACCGTCGTACCCAATACTCAGCACCGTTGCCTAAGGTACCGTTGTACCTATCCTGGGCTATGCCTAAGGTACCAATGTACCTATGCTCAGCACCAATGACAGCCACCGTGTCGTAACGCTCGTTGCGTCCTCCCCTCTCTGCGGTAGTACCCGTTGGCACCCTAGTGGATGGACATCTGTTGTCGTCATTGGCCACTGCCGTCTAGAAGCCTTTGCCTCTCTTTGGTGGAATTTGCCTGGTCGTCGGGCAACATCCCTTTGCACCGCTTATTCCCCCTCTCTCAATCCTTCGCCTTGGCCTGAAGCTTTCGGCTTCTGTCTAAAGTTTCCTTTCTGTGGACAGAACATAGAGGTGAAATAATGTACAACATTTAAGTTCTGGACCCTAAACCAAAATATACATTAAGAAAAAGGATATCGAAACGATGCTATGCATCCTGGGCATCTCCCTGGATCGTGATCCATGGTTTGATCCTGTCGTCTGCAACGACTGTTCTCAATCGTTTCGAGCCTTCTCTCAATTCTTCTACATCATAGCGGTCGTTCGGCAGCACCGCTCGAATCCGAAATGGTCCTTTAAATTTCGGTAGCAGCTTCCGGCTACTTCCCGCAGCTTGGCTGGTTACCTGGATCAGCACCAACTCATCCGTGGTTCCTTCCGCTTTTTCTGCTCTTCAGAGATATGCTCGTTGATATCTCCTCCCGATGCTGCTAGATCCAGTCGATCTACTTCTTCTCGTATGGTTGTTTACATTGCAACCGGTCAATGCGTTAATTAGCGTTGCGATGATACTTCCATTGTGCGCAGTGTTTATGGCACTTGGCACTTTTTGACATGCGCGCCCCAGTCCCAAAAATTGACCTGCTTGCTTTACATTTTCGGGTGTCTGTATGTCTGGAACCGCGTCGATTTTCGTTGACCTGGCTTTACCCCATGCTCACTTCTTTCATGACCGAAGTATTCAATATTCTTTTTCCCAAATAAAGAACACTTCTCGAGTCTAAGTGTCAGCCCATGTGTTCGAAGAGCCTCCAAAACGGTCCGTAGTTTTCCTATGCCCTCTCCCACAGATTTCAATGGTAATACTATGTCGTCTAAGGCAGGGGTTTTCGTCTCTTTCAAGGGTCGAAGAATCTTTTACATTCATCGGTAGAAAAACAACTGGCGCGTTCGTCAAGTCATCCATTCCGTATAGTAAAAGAATTAATGTTTGCAGTTACATTACAGACTTTTACCATACTCGGCTCCATTTGATTCATCATTACCGATCATTGAAATCCTTTAAATATGGTATCTTCATATTTACCTCTTCCTGCGGACAATTTTGTCACCTGTATTCCACCTGTTCGCAAAAGCCGAATTGATTCCCGGTTCTTTGCAGTTCCTCGCTTTGCGACTCATCTTCGCGCAATTAAACAAGTTGTTGATAACCTGCTTCCCATTGCTGTTCTGGCTGCTATGGATATTCTTTCGTCCATCTTGTTTTCCTCCTCGCGTGATACGCTTCCCATCGCTCGTGTCATAAAGCTGCTACGCGTATTCACGCTTCCCGCTTCTTGCACTGTACGCTCCTGCGGCACATCGTCGCGCACTTTATCCGTACCCGATTTGCAATGCGGAGTACACGAATGCGAGCTCAATCATCGCGCCAGATCGCGGTCGACGTAAAAATTCCGTCGTCATCGATTCTAATTTTCCAAGTCGCGACTCCGTTCTTATCGCGGCTCGTACATTCTATCGGCTGAACCTCGCGACTGATCGAATCACGACTCATATTGTTCAAAATAGTACAAAATATTGCACAAAAATGCCAGTTCAGACGATTAGTAACTCACTATTACTAATTATTCACACAGTTTCAATAAACTAAGCTCGACACCAACTGCACACTCTGTAGTTCGATAACGATTACTCACTTTGTCTGTACACGGCACTCAATAATTGTTTCTGCACGTATTACGCGAGTAAATACGTATATCTTCACAATGTGCACTAAACAATTGGTATATCCCACTTCTGATTATGTAAGATAATCGCTGGAGGGGGTATTCGCAGCCTCCTCTCTATCGCGATTAGGTATTACTAATTACAATGATTCTGTAGGCGTGTTATATGTTAAAAGGTGTTCTGTTTATTAAAACTGTGCTCTCTCGACCGTAGTCTATACAAGAATGCCTTCCATGGGCAAAAGCGTCCGTCGTGAGGACGCCTACGTCACCATGGCCCTTTTTAACCATTTTAGGGTTCACCCCCAACGAAAGCTATGCTAGACAAAGACAGCGTGCATCTTCAAAATGCACATGGCCCGCCTCGGCCGTTCCTGTACCTCGAATATTCTTACATTACTTATTCTTATTTTTCTACGTTAAATTTTGTTTTGTCTGTTTGCGTTTTAAGACTGCATTTCTTTTCCGAAGTCTGCTTAGCATTCGTGAGATATTTCTTTTTCATTCTATTTTGTAGCTCTTCTATTTTTTCGGTCTATGTTTTCGATTTTCAACTTGTCTTATACGTACGTGTTTTTTCTCTCTTTCTTACAACCACACGTTCGATCTTTCATCTCGAGCTGCCGATTCCAGCTCGATCAGCACGCCCCTCGCTTGTACTCAATTATCGATACGCCCGTTGCAATTACTCGGCGTACCGATAATAATACGTGCGACTGCGTATCGGTTCCATGGAAATTATACGTTTCTCAGAAAATAAACGACAGGCATCGCGGGCGCGTCAGTGGCACGAGAAATCGTTTATGCGGATGCGCGCTGCATCGATTATTCCGAACTGTTTCCCTCCGTCTTACACTCTATTAAGATCTCGAAAGATTGCGATACGTTATTCGGTTTAAAACGATTACGATGGTCGATTTCAAGCGGTGCCGGTCTTTTTTCTATCAATCGTTGAATAAGTTGTTCATTTCCTTGCTCGAGAAATCGACCGGTTCTACTGTTTGCTTTCTGATACACGGTAGATTGCCCGTTAATTGAGATCGACTCTTGACTAATGACTGTAATAGCTCCCGAGGTAGCTGAGACCTTGAAAAGATTAACTATTAAGCTGTTATAAGATGTTTCTATTTTCTTCATTACTTTTTCCAGAATTCACAAAATGGAGAAACCTTACGAGACTTTAAACATCTTCTGTGTTGTTCGATAAATTTCGTTCGAGGGGTCGAAGATTTTTCACCGTCGCGATAACTCGAAATAGGAATAGAATGGTTAAGGACTTATGGAAAATTATCCACGATTTTACAGCCTCGTTATTTGCCGCGGCGCCTAGAGACGCCGTGCGTCGAGATGTTACAGGCGGAAAATTAACGAAGGGTCGTCGTTGGTGGAAAAATTAACAACCTTGTCGAGATTCGCATTGTTTGACCCCGGGCCGCGGAAACGGAACAATTAATGCCAACTGGAAATTATAATTGACGCCGCGCTCGCTGCGTCCCGGAACTTTTTAATTAGGCATCGCGCCGCTTAACGTTCGACGACCGGATGAAACTCTGGAAAAGCGCGACATCCTCTGCTTTCCCAACATTTTCGCCATTTCCATGCGTACGTTACCGTTCGCCGTGCCCGCGAGACGATCTGCAATTTGTTCCAACGGAACCGCCAGCGAGCAGAACATTTATCGACGATCGCGTGAATTGCTTTGCAATAAATCACAACTAAAATTTACTGCCTTAAACTAATTATACTCGCGGGTAATTCCTGAGAATGCAGTCCGTGCATAGAATACAAATTTCCCTCGGCAATAGATAATACGATTTCGCTAGGCCTCGATAAACAATCCAATATCCAACCGTTAGTCAATTTTCGCGTAATAAAATCGAAATTGAATAAAACCAGCGTGAAAACAATTCGCGCCAGGTCCCACGAAACCGTCGATACCTTGGCTTCGATCTGCCATCAAAGATTCGATCGTTCCGTCGCGTTCCAGTTTCGAAAAGGCGAAACTTCTAGGAGCGGCGATCCCTACTCTGATAGCCACGCTCGTGAGCCTGCAACACGAAACTTTCCCAGCCTCGGCAAAGATCTCGATCGTCCTCCGTGCCCCGTCTAAATAATCGTATTCGAGCCTCGCGTTCGAAAAGCGTCCCTCTTTCAAATTGTCGTCCAATAATTCATCGAAATCTCGCGCGAGTAAAAACGTAGAGGCGGCCGGGTCTGAGGACGAGGCCAGGCTCGTCCATCAAACTTTCAACGATCCAACGCAACGCCCACCGCAAACGCCTCAACAGGTAAGGCAACGATTCGAGAAGTTCGATCGTCGTCGGAAGTTCGGACAAAGGGCGTCTCGACGTTGTTTCGAGGGAGGGCCCGAGGTGTCGAATACCGAACAGAGACTCTCGCGACCAGCTCAGATCGTCCAGCGAAGATAAAGTTCCGATCCACGAGAGCAGATATCCGGGCGAGCTTCTCAATTAGGGATCGGAAGTGGCTCGAGGCTAACTGGCGTGCTCTTTGTTCTACCCTACGACCCTTGACTCCTCTGCTTCCGGCCAGCCTTTGGAATATCGCGTGTCACGAGACCACGCGTGTATATAGCACAGGTGATCCTCCGTATAGCACGGTGCGTGATGGGTTTCTTTTGCAGTGGAAGCTCGATCACTGAATGCTCAGTTGTGGAAACACTTCCAGAAGATGGGGCCTTTGATGATATTAAGGATACTGATTTGGCGCAGGTGGTGTTTGACCTGGAGAAAATTAATTGAGAGGACGATAGAAAAGATGGGAAGTTTAAAGGTGAAAAGGCTTTATTCTAGAAAGCGTGCACGAAGGCATAAACCGTACACGTTTCAATATGTACGAGGAAAATTGGCTATTTCGAAATAAAGCGACGCCTCCGGTTCGAACCTTGTTAAGACGCATCGCGACCTGACCCCGTGATATTTCATGGGCCAGACGACAGGGATGTATGGTGGGGGGTAAGGTAGTTTGTCCACGCATCCCTTGCAGGGATGTCTATGGCTGGGTGTGGTGAACTTTCGAAAGGTGACAATGGTGGCAGATTTAATGGCGGTGTGTCTGGCTTACACGAAGCTTGTAGATGGATAGTTATTGATTGATTCAATTTATGTTGATGCGTATGATATTTGTCATGAAAGGAGTACGATTTTCCATTTCATATTTACCGTACCATTTTTTCCACATTACAAATTATTCAGCCCCGTACGAGTCTGTAAATTAATTTTTCTTTGCGTTCTGCATAGAAAATTAGTACACCGGTATGTAAAATTAGCATACTGTAATTAGTTACAGAGATGCTTGGTTTAAGTACGATGTTACAATAAATTATAGTCATTTTCCTCGTTTAATATAAATAATTTGGCAATGAATATATCCATAACAGTTCTTCGTACAATAATTTAATAATTCTGGCTTTTACTTATTGTTAGTTTCGACTGAAACTACAAAGCTGGACAATTTGTTGCTTCACACGTAATCTTTTCCCTCTTAGGTTACGACACATCTAACACAGAGAATCAATTATTAGCCCAATCTCTTGGCTTCACTTCTGATTTTCTTCTCGGTCACATAGGCCCGGACGGGTGGCACGAATTTTTCCCGACACACGATCATTTCTGAAAATGCAGACGTCCGCAATATGGCGTGACGGACAACTTTTCCTTATCCTATCATTACCACCCCTACCAGTGTCCCCAATTCCACTGTCCTGTCGCATGCTCCACGGTCAGCATGTCAGATTTCGCTTTGTCCCCCCAATCCAGATACCATCCATTCGTATAGCTAAGTCCGCCTGCAGTATACGATAACGAGCTGTTCTCCAGAGAACTCTCATAATTGAGAATCGACAGCGTCCAACTGGCCACTTCGAAAATTGTCAGCGAACTTGAAGGATTTGTAGCTATAGAATGATGGTTCTAAGAGTACTTCGCTGCGTTACATTTTAGTAACATATTCTTGTTATCATAATATTGTATCACCGGTTCGTTAGAGAATCGATACTATTTCAAAGTTTATGGAACAGTGCCGCGGAAGAAATCTCATGAACATTACTTAAAAACAAAATGAGCGAAAGATAGATTTAATAAATTACACTTGAGAATATCTCGAGTCCCCATACGTTTTACAGTCTCCTCGATTTACACTGAATGTAAATATTCCGCAAACCAAATTAAATCACTGTCTATTAAAAACCATCATATACGAGACCGTAGAATTACACCTGTGGATCCCTCGTTCTAGGACTACCAAGCCAAACGACTCCCGATTCCAGGTAATCTGATCCGAGTCAGACAAGAGTGTACCCTTTCCCGCGGATCTCGCGACAGATTTATTAGCCGACTACGTTAACCCTTTCGCGCATAATGCTCGTCTAAAGAGCAAGCAGGGACAGGGCGTCACGCGCGATACACAGCGACGCCGTGTAATTTCACGGACTGCACACCTGCAGCCAGCGTTAACGAGAGAGACTCCACGCGAGGGCTTGCTCGCTTTTTCCGACTAACGAACCGCCTTCCGCGTTGGCCCGCCAGCGACAGGATTTAAACAGGCGGCCGCGATGTTTTTCGAGCCTCTGCCACCGAAGAAGAATAAACTTCTGACGGTGAGGGGGTGAAAGTAACGCGGAGTAACGAGGCGTCCAATTATCAACTCGTCGTCGTCGTGACGCCAGGCAACTCAGGAGCGTCCAGGGGAGCACATTTTTCACGGCGGCACAGAGGGGGAGGTCTACAAGGTGTGCTGAGAAGTCCGCGATCTCGGGGGTGAGTTTCAATCGATTTTAGGGTGTACGCAATGGATGGTGAATTGGTTCGAAATTCGCTGCTTGTTGGAGCAACTTAATTAACCCTATGCTCACGGAGGTTTTTTACGATAATTGATTTTGTGCGCGGGAGATGTTTTGTATTGCAACAAAATAATATTTTCAGCGATGCTCACATTTCTGTTCAACCTTCGTATAGCGTAATAAAATAGGCCGATCAGTGTCGCAAACACCAGCTAGAAAGCTACCCCTCAAATTAGTAAATAATTGTCCATTCGAAACCGATAAAAGAAATATCACAAAGTAACCTGACATCGTACCGGACGCACATTCACGAGCCTTTCAATCAAATTTAAAGCTTCCCTAATGCATCTATAGAACGTTCAAAAGGGCGACACAAAGAATTGAACAGTCCCAAGTCAGGTGTCAAACCATCCCCGCAGGCCATGGAAGAAAAGAAAAAACGCGCCAGCCCTTCGAAACCGAACTCTCCGAAAAGCTTTCATCGAGCTCCTTTCTTCGTCCCGATATTCAACGCCATATTTTCAGTACACCCTGTGAAAATGCCCCTCACCCCCTCCGGCCCCCCCTTTCCACCCTGACCGCCCCTCGTCGCGAAACGACGCGAGTTTTATTCAGTTCTCCGAGAATCCGGCGAGAGTCCCGTCTGCGAGCCGCGCTAACGATTCCGCCGGAAAGTTCCAACCTCGAGAAGCCGGGAAGAGCCAAGAGGGATGAAAATTAAATAATTCCACGGCACAGACGAGCCGATCTCCTCGCGGATCGACCTCTCGACGTCGGGCACGCAGACACGGGGATTTACTGTCCGGCCTTGATTGCCTCGACAAGCGCGTTTCTTTGATCGTAAATCCGACTTGGCCTCGCGATTGTCGCTGCGTGCCGTGTCTTTTGTCGTGTTGTCTTTGTCCTCCTTTCTTTGCTGGTCATGTTTGTTTAGCGCAGTGCAGTGGCGAGGTTCGTTGGAATGCTTGATGGGTATTAGGCGATGCCTGGTGATTGAGAGCCTCGGAACGAAGACCGATGGACCTTGAAGTTGAGATTTGGTAGCTTTTCGAGAATGGTATACAAAGGGGTGGAATGTAAGGGGTTAGGTTTGACGAGGCTTGGAAAGGTACGTTATTAATTTAACTCTGATAGTACCTTCTGTGATATATTGAAATGATTTTTGACACTGTCGTTCGTATTCTGGCATTGGTCGTAATGTCTTGCGTTTTAAACGGATATTTAGAAAAATTGAACAAAACTCTGAGCAGAAATCAGTTGCTCGATGTAGAATAATCTGTCGCCGTTTATCTGGCAAATAATACCAGGCAAAAAGAATCGGGCGGGGTTCTGAAGAGAAAAGTCCGAATCACGTCTGAAATATATAATGAATAAAATTGGCCGCCATTTTCCCCCTCGTTGCACCTCTCCTAAGCAAGTTTCCTGCCCACTAATCGCCCACCAGACATCGATCGCTTGCAAATCGCCGCGTTAATCGCTTTCTTCCACCAGTCCACCGTGGAAACAAGTTATCATTCGAAGAACAAGCGTGCCAATCAACGTCCTCTCTCTTTCTACCTTTCCCTTCGCACGCGAAACTGCATCGAGTTCGTTGGATAAAGCAATTACACCGCGTCAGAAAACCGAGCCTTTTCCTTGGCTGGTAATCGTTCGCGTAATTCCGATCGACGAAATCGAGTATCTCCGGTTCCAGGAGCAATTTGCCGGCCAATTAGGGATCGATCCGTCGGTGCGCCGTTTAATTGATCTCTAATTGCCGCGATAAGTTGGCGGACCACGCGGAAATGGATCGTGGTACGTGAGGCAAAAGACCATAGAGTCCCGCGGGAATAAACTTAGGAAAAAGGAGGACGGAGAAAGAGTGTGTGTTCCCAGCGACTTGGAAAGTGGCCTGATCACGCCACAGGATCTTGCGATCAGCCGAGCGAACTGCAAAGTTTCGCTGGCTCGTTAGTGTCGCATACAGACTGGCCAACTTCTCTATTTACTCGCGAAATTCTCCACGACGATGCCTGAAATATATAGTCCCAGGCCAGGAGGAGGCGATGGTGTGGTGTTCGTTGCTTCCATGTTTGCTCTTTGTCCTTTTCTCTTTTTTTGGTTCGAAGAAACAATGTGCCGGGTTGCAGGTTTTGCCCTCCTAGAATTAGATGGCCAAGTTGGGCAAATAGGGGTGGCTGCAGAACTCGTAGCGCGCGGACGTTTTCCAACTAAATGAATGGCTATTCATTAATGCCGAAGCTTAATTTCATTTTCATTGAACGTTTCGCTGTATTCCAAGTTAAAAATGCTGGTTCAAAGTTGCTGAAAGCTAAACGAGCCACAGAATCCCAATTTCGAATCATCATTAAACGCTTCAGCATCGCTTTACTCAATTTCATTCCCGACCCCGTTAATGGCATCCCATAAACGTCGCTCTAAGCGTTAAACAAGAAATCTTCAACTCCTCGCGTTCCAACAGAAACTGAACAAAGGATGCAAAGATTGCCATTTTCCATAGACGGCTCACTTAATTAATCTCGTCTGATTCGCGTCGTCGGGTAAACATCGCGATTCGAACAACTTCCACGAACTTTCACGCTCGAGAACGCTTCCCCGCCGAAGAAGAAACAGACGAGCAAGTTCGACCGGCAGCTTCTCGTGGCGCGGCGGAAACTCGTAGATCTCCGGATGTTTGGTCCAGAGTGGAACAATGGACGCGACTCGCGCAACTGTAAGTCGTATTAGGGCTAATCCCCGCGGAAACGGGACAAAAATCTACGACTCCCGACGGCGCCGCCGGTGGAAACGATCTTCGCCATTTCCCACCTGTTCCGTCGTTCCTCTGAAAACGGGGGTGGAACGGCGAACGCACAGAGGACGCGTCGCCGAACGGATAATCCTGTAATTAATACAGCGCATGCAACAGATGCGGCGACGTTGTCGAGCGAAAGGTGAAAAAGGCACGGAACCTTCCTGTTCCCCTTTTCCGACCGTGTCGTGACTCTGCTTTTCCGGGCTTTATACGGGCCTCCATAGAGAGCCGGAGCTTTGTGTCACGGGGAATTTACCGGGAGGGATGAAAGGCGGGGATTTCGATCCAGCTTCTTTATCGCGGCAGTAATTCAAGATATCGCGAGACGTATGGGAAATATGCGGCTCGCGATCGGTTCTGGGGATTTCGGGGGCGAGACACGGCGGGTTCGGGAACGATGGTGTATTGTTCGTCGAGGGAACGCAGTGTTTACAGAGTCGTCGGGCTGCGGGGTTTTTTCGAGAAGCCAAAAGCTTGGGAGATTTTAAGCGAGGTTGACAGCCACATTGAGAGAGTTCTGGGTAATTTTGGACGCCTTGAGTGTTTAGGCTGGCGTGCCTTTTGTTGGGGGATGCGACGAGACAAATTGTTTGGAGAGCTTGAATTGTATCCTGGGTAAACAGATTTACGTAAGGACGATGTGTTTTGTTTGTATCGTTTAAATTGTATCGGACGAACCCTGTTGTACAAATCAGCAGCGTGAAACAGGGTCAGCGAATTATTATTGCCATTATTATTGTCATTGGGAAAGGTGTATAAGACTGTCCTCTTAATATTAGTTAAAAGTAGAATTAACGAAATGAAAGATCAAACATGATTTTCCAGGTGACGGTTCCTCAAAAAGATCTGCAATTCTGGTATTTCTCGCAGCGCGAAACGACACCCCCTTTTATCCGACTTTACAAAAAGGGAAAGTCCCCTCTGAAGGCATTCCACCGCTAATATTCTTCAGAGTTGCGTAATTATCCAATGACGCGCTTGGTTTGAGGTTGCATTACGTTATTTGAAATTTATGGCCGCCGTTAAAAATAAAGGAAACCTAAGAAGAAGTTGAGGAAGGCTCGCTCGAAACTTCCACTTCGTGCCACGCAATCAACATCGAGTCCCCGGTTAAGGTAAACGAAAAAACCAGGCAGACCATCGTCGCCGAAGAGTTGGAGGACGAAAAACGGAAACGCAGCGGGATCCGGAGGAAGCCGCAGCAGCGTGTAGGACATACTTAATCGTTCGGTGAGCCCGGGCAAGTAACAGAAACTTGTCCCGTGTACATTACCCTTCTGCGATACTTTCTCCCTTTCCCTGCTCCTTCTCTCTTCGTCTGTCCTTCCCTTTCACTTTTTATTCTCTTCATCCTGCTGCAAACACGAGACGACTCCGCGGTAGTAACGAGAGAATTGTTTCGAACGATTATTCCTTGAGAAGCTCACGCTGCTTGCGTGCAAACCGACCACGGGTTGCAAAAGTGTCCGTTTCCGACTTCATCCACGACTAATTACGAGCCTCGTTCCGTTCTGAGCAAACTACGCCGCCTGAACCGTATATCATTGATAATAATTGCAATTTCCGCGAGGTATTCAGCGGGACTTGTTAGGAAACCGCGAAAGGGGAAAAGGGTAATTTGAAAGGGGGCATTTTTCTATTGTACTCCTTGATACAGCTTTACGCTGGAAATATCGTGGGCGTTGAATTTACGTGGGAATTTTTAAACAAGTTCTTCAGATTATCCCGACGCTGTATGATTAAATATATTTTAAAAAAGGCTCTGGCTAATTTTCTGACTGACGTCTCAGCGATCGTGCAACATCTATTATTGCACAAGAAATATTGAGTCACTGTGCTAGAGTGTCCCAATTAATTTGACAATCCAATATAATCAAAACAGAAAAAACCTCGCGCATCTCAGCCTATGTATTACACATTGTCTGCGTTACAGTAAATCACGCAAATAATTAAATACACCGTGCTCGAATCGCTTTGAGTGTAATACATGCATAATTATAATGCGTATCCTACGTCCAGTCGCCGAAACGTTAATTAAAGTGGAATTATTCGAGGAATCAGACGGAACCGCGGCTCTTGCCAACGGAGAAATAAAGAAATTGGAGGGTACTCTTAATTTCATCGCGGGCAGACGGAACGATCCAGAGAGGTGGATAGAAAACGACCCAAGAAGTTAACCTCCCTCCACGGTTTCCCTCGAACGTTGTCGCGAGCACGAGAGAATGCCAGCGGCCTTTCTTGCGAGCCAGCAAGAAGCACGGCTGAATTGCCAGCGTTTTACAAAGATCCTCCCAACTTTTCGGCCCGGGACACTTTATCCTTTGACGCGACACTTCGTCTACCCAAGCTCCCTGGCACAATGCAAACCAATCTGCGGGGCCACAATACCACGGTAGGCTTCCGAGTTCTTTGTTCTGTGGGGTGTCTTCGACGCGTCGCGGCTGCGATAACTTGTTTCGACAACGATTGACGCTTGGATGGATTGTTATCGAAGGCAACAAATAAACGGGGGGACAAATAAAGGCGTAGGAAAGTTCGATTCACTGTATGGAATGTTACTATTCTAATGTAGCATTCAGATTTTGATGGACGCTCATGTAACTTTCAAGTCATGTCCTTCATATTGTCGCAATTATTTAATTGGCCAAATTATTTCTCGATTTCATCCAATCATCGTTCATTGTCAATTGAGGGTCACGTGTTCTTTTTACAATACACTATTCAAATTTGTTTTAACCGTGAGAATAAATTGTGTCGCAAAGGGATATTTTAATATTCGTTTCTAGATACAGGGGTAGGTAGGTGTTTTCAATTTGAAAGTAATCTAAACGCGAGGAATTATTGGAATTATATTAGCGGAGTCAGTGTAGAGTGAGTAAGGTCTGTCGCTTGACCGTCAGCCCCTTTGCAAATTCAACGATCGTTACACAAGAAACCACATCAACAGTCATTATCTAATCGTCCACTCTTTCTCTTGCGCAATATCTAAACGTCGCGTTACTCGAAAAGAAGAAAAATCGTGAAGCGGACGACAAACGCAGTTCGGCCCCAACCCATTTCGCCAGCGACTTTTTACTATTGCTTATCACGCGAGCCGCAGATAACGCTATGAGAAATCGCGCAACTATTAATTTCAGCCTTCCCCGGCTACCGCCATAGGCACATTCAACGACACCGTTCCATAAGAAGCTTACACGACCAGAGGCTGTCGGAAGAAAGCTCGGCCACGGAACGATCATGATCCTGTTAGCGTTTTCACATTCAAAGCGTACCCCCGGCAGGCCGTGCTGTTTCAGCCCCGAAGACAAACGAACGAGCGGATCTACATTGTGCCCCGACGGATCATTAGGCCGCCGCGACGCTTAAAGCCTGCCTCTCGTGTCGAGTCGGTGGTAATAGAGGCTGTTTGTTTCCCGACGGAAATCTTATGACGCGCGGTCCCTCCTCCACGATGTTTCCCATGTGATCCCATTTGTTCCGCCTGCCATAAGAGTCGGGCGATATTGCGTCGAAAGTCAAATTTATATGTACAACACGTTCGTTCTATGAATGGACGAGCGGCACGAGATCAGAGGTATACGTGTGTGCATGCACGATTAGTGGATTAAGCACGAGGTTTAACTCTTTTTTTTTATCATTTGGAATGTGGGTTTTAGCGAGGTGAGGGTAAGTTGTGAGGTGGCTGTGTCGGTGATAGTGTGGTGGTTAACATTTTTGTTTTTAATGAGAAAGCAGAATAAGTACGGTCGCTGTCAGTACGCTAGATAGTTAATTGAGACGTTCCAAATGATTAGACGCTACTTGCTGACTTGTGTACCACGGGATGCGTTAGGACTGGCTGCGTTAAAGTCATCAAGTAAATCGACCGTAAATAGACGATTGACCTATACCACCGTGACAGTGCTTGGCTAATTGAAATCGTACGATGATCATTGCAATTCTTCATAAATATACATCCACTCGCATAATTACGTTACACACTAGACAAATTTAATACATTACATTACAACGTTTGATTCATATCATTCACAATTTCCATACAGAAGGCTAGACAATAGGTTTCTAAAGAAAAATGAAACCCTTCCCCCCGCCTTCTTCGCGTCCTCACTGTATGCCCATAGATCAAGCATCCAAACTTCGACCACCGTAGCAACCCTCTGTATCTCCTTTCCACCCATCCGAATCGCTAAAGCCGCACGAAGATCGGGGAAAAATAAACCCGAGCCAAAAAAGAGTCCGTGAAAGAACCTCGAGGAGGCAAAAAGAGAGAGAGAGAGAGAGAGAAAAAGGGGCGAAAGGAACAAAAGAAGATTACGATCCGACCGCACGGAAAGTCAGAAGCCCCGGTGGAATCCTACACGGGTCTCCTCTAAAAAACACCAGCGAATCGGAAGTGTTCGATTCCAGGGGAATCCAGCGTCTCGATGGTGGATAATTTCTCGTGGAAAATCGCGGGAAGACGGGAACGGAATAGGTGAGCCTCCGAGTCCATTTGGCTTGCCGGGCGAACCTCGGGGCGCCGTAAATCCCGCCGCGTAAATGAGTTTCGCCTCGTAAAAGCGAAGGAATCCGAAGAACGGTAGGGCCGTGGCCGCCTCTGATACCTTGTGGACAAACTGCACGCGTATATACCTTACGCCCGACCCGTCCCACAGCCCCCTCGACGTCGCTGTAACTGCGACGGGTTTATGCGGGGAGGGCAAGACACGAATCTCGCATAGTTCACGGTGTCGCGGTTTCTTTGCGAAATTGGCAGCGCCATGCTCCCGTGAGCTACAGCGGTGCTGAAACGTTTAGGGCCGGGATCACAGCTCGTCTCTTTCGGGTCGACGCGAATTGTCCGCTTC
The DNA here is from genome assembly GCA_907165295.1 of Nomada fabriciana. Classification (NCBI taxonomy): domain Eukaryota; kingdom Metazoa; phylum Arthropoda; class Insecta; order Hymenoptera; family Apidae; genus Nomada; species Nomada fabriciana. The sequence goes on from OU015690.1 coordinate 16,486,529, forward strand.
ATTCGCGAAAGTGTGGCCGGGTAGAGAAAGTTTTCAAGGATTTAGCATTGCTATTATTGTTTTATAAATTATAAGGGCAACTTTGTTGCGGCCTTTTAATATTTTCATTGCTTTATCCGCATTCTATTCGAGACTTCGAATTTTTCGTGTTAGTCGATGGATGATTATATGAATTCTACGGTTTATAATGGAACATGTTTTAACAGGGCACGTGTTGATGTGTTTGATATTTTAATTTCCATTTAAATTGGAGCTAGTTAGTTGCAAGAGTGTCGTTATTAAAATATACTGTTCCACACAGCCGTGCAGGTGCCACCTAATTTAAGCACGCTGGCTGCGACGTGAAAGTGCACAATCGAAGAAATTTCTGTGCCTCGATCTATAGGAGCTATATTCGTTTATTCATGAATCGACAACGATCGATCCCCAAGGCGGCGCGACGCTCAAGTGAACGCTTCGACATTATAGTTTTACGTTTCCATTGAAACTCTGGGTAAACTGCACGGGCAAATCTCACGGCCAGAAATTAACCCAGGAATTAGGTTCAGTTCCCACGGATACCGATGCAAATTATTCATCCCGCCGCTGGCTATCGGCGCTCAATTTGCACGGAGTTTGAGCAGCCTTGAGATTTAATTCTTCACCCCGTCGAATCCCGGCATTTGAATTCGTGAGTGGTTTGCGGGATCGGTGATTAGGATCCCGGGGTGTTTGGACAACCTGAGTGTCCTTTGTCTTGGGACCGACCTTCCCTCGAAACATTCCTTGCGTCACGGTGTTACGAAACGGCCAGGTTCCATGTTTTCGACCTGATTGTACTGCGTCATTCAAGAAAAGATGGTCCAAATTTTCTGGAAAATACTTTGCACGCGGTTGGATTGCATCGAAGACAATTTTCATTCGTCCAAGTTCTTTTTTAGTATTCATATACACTGCAAGCTGGAAGCTTTGTGCTGGTAGTATTATTATTATCATTATTATTATTATTGCACCTTTGTCAAGATTCTCAAGCAATACAGAAATCCGAAGAACATTATTTACAATTTGACGCGATTAATGGAAAATTGGAAAGAATTTTCGATATTGGTAAACCTAACTGAATTATAATACTTCAACATTTTGTTACTGAAATACCCAAGAGGGAAGAAACGAATTCCCTACGATTTAGGATCCATTAATACCGCGAGGGATCGAAACTTCTGAGCCAGCCTCTACAAACTAAATACCTCCGTTAAATGCGACAAGAAGCTTCTTCAACGATCGAGCACCGAGCAATTCCAACTATTCCCGGAATAGCTCCCGATCCATCGCGACTCAATCGATCACTCGAGCATCTCCGTGGCATCAGAATCGTGAAAGTCCACTCTCTTCCCCGAGACATCGAATTCCCTCGTATCTCGAAGTCCGTCCAGTCGTCCTATAAATTCGTCTTAATTCCCCTCCACTTACGGGACGAACAGCGCGAAGGAGAAAAAGAAAATCGGTTGAAAGAACAGGGATTTAAGTCCATTTTTCATACATACAGACACACGTCTGTGTATGTGTATATATATAAAAAGGGTTCGAGGGCTCAGAATGCCGTGCGCGAAGTACACGAGCCCCGTAATCCGATACTTCCGGCCGACTAAAGGCTTTAAAGGATAAAAAGCGACCAACAGAAGTTACCTCGAAACGTTTTCGACCCGCCATATACCTCAGAACGTGAGACCACGATAATACGCTTCGCATTGCCATTTAGTGGCGACGTACCTTGGTACCGATCGTTAAAGACATTCTCTCTCTTCCCTCATCTCCTCCCTTCACTCACCCCTCACGTAGGTCCCAGTGTTTCCTTCTTACAACCCTGTGCCACCTTTCTTTACACGCGGCTAGCCACCCCGCCATAACCACCTTGACTTCCTTCCGTCTGCTACGTGATCCCGAATTGTTTGACTTGCTCCTTTCTTCTTCGTGTTGTATCACAGATCGGACTGTTTCCCGTCACGCCTCCCGCTGCTGCGAACGCGCCTCGTGTAATTTTCAGATATTTACCGTGCCGGGACAGGGATGTCCGCACCCCCGGCGACGATTAATCGTAATTAGTTGGACGAAGAATCTGTTTGCTCGGCGGAACTTTCATTCTCCGAGATGACTCGAAGGAGATACTAATTTAATTTGCCCGGCGACAATTTTTTTTTGTCTGCCACCGTTTTCGGTCGCTTGGCCTCGGGGGATGTTATTCGATATAGTGGGGATTAGACGTGATTGTGTTTGGCCAGGCCTGGAATGTTCTTTTTCATGGGGTGTTCCACGTTGTCCCGGGGTCTGGCACTCTTTGTATAATTGTAATTAATGCTGTGGAATTTCTATAGTTTGCGCTTTACCTCGATTATTCGCGAAGGTAGTCACGCCGGAAGAATTTTCAGCTTTCCCGGGCCTCTCAAAGTACCACGATTTCTTGCCATCAACGTGGAATTGATTGCTCGCTGCATTAATCTACCAAGATGCACGGAAATAAATAAAAATCCACCCCTTTATCGTGTAATATTTATTACAGTAAATAAAGAAACGGTCTTTCTACGACAAGCTCGTCAAGTTTCCGTTTCCCTTCACTCACACGACGAAAGATTCGTTCACGGAGAGCGCAGCTTGGGAACAGGAGAGTACGCAACGGGGCTCATTTTCGGAATTGCTTAAACGCGCGTGTAATTGAATCCCACTGGCCGAGATTGAACTTGCCGCATGAATTCGCAACACGGCCGGCCAGCATTTTCGACTTATTAACGGGGCGAACCGTCGAAAGGGCATCGAAATTATGCGAAGTGCTTTCCTATTATCGATGATAGTCAGCGAACGGTGAGCACCGGCAACCGGCAGCACTCGATCCCGGCCGGCTGCTTAATTATTCGTCTCGGAGTTCTCGTGGCCAACGAAATTACCGTAATGGCGGCAGTAATGATACAACATCGTAAGTCGGCCGCTTTTGTGTCGTTAACCTTGCTCCAACAGTTTCAACCAAACTAACGGGGAATGGTAATTCGCGACAGAGAAAAAACCGACCATCAGAGAAGATTAATGAGTTCGAATTATGTTCCATTTTTTTTTTTTTTAAAGACACGGGTCGTGCGTTGCGCTTTCTTGGTTTTCACTGGAAGTTCTAAGAGAGGAGAGATAGAGCAATTCCTTAAAATGAAATAGGTACGGTATGCTGTGGGATAAGAAATTGGAGAATTTCCACGAAGCAAGCAATTATTTACCACGTCAGAAAAGAAGTTTGACGTCTCTTGACGTTGAGCAGGTTTCAGTAGCCTAACCTGTCACAAGCTGACTTAATCTTGAGTAACTAATGAGTGCAACAGTGAAACTTCAGCTAAACGACCTAAAGGATACCTCTTGCTGAGCCAATTTGGACCAACTGTTCTCCCTCAATCCTTAAATCCCTTCGAGAACCAACCTGATCCCTATCCAGGATTTACCAGAACCTGCTCCGCAACTTCCAAATTCTAATCAATCATTTTTGTCTTTATTTTTCTCCAAATATTTGCAGAAAAAGTATACAGAGAAAGGAACGGTAAAATGTTCCACGAAAGGGCAACGCTTGGACGTAAACGTATATATAATCCTATTCCCCTGGTGCCATAAACGAGGAGCCAGTGACTTCGAACAATACGTGGTTCCCGAAATCGTAAAACATCCATACATATATACACACACACGAGGAGTTAAAGTGTTATTGCAAGAGGATACACCTATGTAGACTGTATTTTTTTTTCTTCTTTTCCCCAAGCACGATTCAGTAAAATTCTCCTGCAGTGAGATCATTTTCACCCGGGCTACAATATTATTAAGTAACAAAATAGGACAGCTGATTTGAAAGAAGTATACAATTATAATTAAATCTATAAAAAAAAGGGAAATTCTGATGTTACGTACTTTCAACGTGCAATTTAAAATTATTATTTTCATACGCGAGAATCCCAGAAGTACATAAGTCCTTTTATCCTGCTGCATTTTTCTCCGTTTCCCATCCACTTCAAAGAATCCGATAAATGAAAAGACAAATTGTCTGAGCTACACGAAGCCCGAGCACAATCTGCACGGTCCACCCGGCAGCCTGGATAGCTTCTACGCAACACAAAACGGCACGTCGATGCTCTGTACGTGAGCTCGCAGAAGCTCGATTAATGGCCAATCGTACGACACTGTTTCAAAGCGAGGAAAAGGCGACTAGCAAAGGGCCCTACATATCTCCCATTAATTACCCCGGTTCCAAGAGAAAATCGAGCGTCGCTTTTCCAGCTCGCAGCCGGTGGAGCGTGGCTGGCAACCGGTAATCACTTTCACAGCGAAGAAAACAGACCATTCGCTGTTAACCGCAGTACTTCCCCTCCCCTCTCTCTCGCTCTTAGCTCTGTGGCTGTAGTTCGAGAGGGCTCATTGGTTTCCGGTTAATCGCACGAGCAACCGGACCGTTCTAACGAGGCTCTGCCTCGTCGAAACTCGAAAAATCTCTCGACTCCGAAACGAAAGGAACGGGCAAAAAGAAGAGAAACAAATGGGAGGGGGGGAGAGGAAAAAGAAACGAATCGGAGGACAGAGTCGCAACGGGGCTAGACGACCATTGAGGACTCTGCTCATTGTGTCAGAATCAAGACCCCGCCAAGGAGAGGTGAGAGCCCCCCGAATGAAAGAGAGAAAAACAGCGGGCAAGGGTGTGTGCAGAGGTGAGGGCGGGTTATAAGCCGAAAACAATGGCGACAGGGTTTCTTGCAACCCTCCACGCGTCAAGTTGTACATCCTGTAAGGCGCTTACCGTTGCCACTCGACGATTGTTACACGGGGGTTGGGTTAACTTGATCCCGATTCGAGGCGTTGCGACGCGATATATGAATCCACCCCGCGATCGCACCCCCTTCCAACGGAGTTAAACACCGTGTCTATCTTTGAATTTATCGCGCTGGATAGCCGGGTGTTACTGCGAGATGAGTGCTGTATATTGATTTTCGGGATGGATGAGGGAGCACGGCGAGGACTGGTAAAATAATGGGTACGCAGTGTGGTTTGTAGACAGAGGTGGTTTCTCGGGTGTGTGGGTGCTTCGAGATTGGTAGGACAGGTGAAACACTTGTGCAAGATTTTTAAACGCAATGCAAATAATTTGGATGAAATTACTCAATATTTCGTGTCCACCAAAAACGGAGATGTAGATTTGAAGATTACGGTTCATTATCCTAACGTTTCACTGGTCTAAAGGAAAAATGGAGTATTTCCAATGGATTTGAAAATTGAAAGGTTTGAGAAAATAGAGAGAAAGCAATTCCTTTAATATTAATACTACACTCTTCTTTGAAGCTCCCGAGTCTCTCCATATTTCATATTACTTTCGCAACTCTTCCCCGGTAATATCAGATGAAAAAAGCGTAATCCAATTTGCAAAAGTGGGCGGACGAAAATTTTCAGCGGGTCGAATGTTTGCGAATACTCGAAGGCCATTCCTTAAAGAAGGGGAAAGCGAGAAGTGTCGGCAACAAAGGCGACTGCCCTCTATTACTCGTCTCAAAAGAGTTCTGACCCAGTTCAATCCGTTACACGAGAAAAGTGCCCCGACCAATTAAACGTCTACTTCAATTAGCTGGCCAACCATTGTACGCTAGAATAAAAATCACCCGCAAAGAAGTAACCCGCGAACGACTGAAATCTGTTTCCCTTCGCCGACGTAAAGAAGCTATCGTAATTCACTTCTAACGAACTGCATTCACAATTGTCCCCCGGATAAAAGGAGACCCCCAAACAATTCACCCAGCGCATCGAGGATTAATTAATAAACGAAATACGCAATCGCGCGAGAAACGCCGAGCCCCGACCGCGAAACCCTTAACCATCAGCTGCTTCTGATCCAGAGTGCCGACTCGATTCGTCAAGCATCCGCGAGACGAAAAGCTCACGACCGTTTCGAGTCCCGGGCTAGAGAAACCTGAACATCGACAAAACGGTGGCGTGCAACGCGAAGACAATAAACGTCGGGAGCATCCAGCGGCGTCGACGTTCAACGAGATACTCGACCGCCGACTAAATTGCGTCTTTCGCGCTAATTACGCGAGAAGCTGTGTCGCGCTCGTCGACGACGCTACCCCCCCTGCGTTCATGTTTATTCAGACGGTTTCGGTTTGCAGGCGGAATTTCATTCGACGAAGGAGCCAGCCGTCGGTGGATTATAAAGTCAAAGCTCGCGAAGAGGTGACGACGAGGGCAGCGGGCCCGGGCGTCGCGACGCCCGCGTCGAGTTTCAGACACCTAGCGATACACCAAAAACGGGGGGGTGAGAGGGGGTCGAGGGGGTCGAAGTGGAACGCGGCGACGAGAGTTTTGGAATTCGTGGCGCGTAAGCGGCAGCCGGTAATTAATAGCCACGACGACGAGAGTTTGATTACCTTTTCGACCTTATCTGCGAAATGCCTCTCTGTCCTTCGTCTTTCTTGCGCCCTCCACTTCCGGTCGGCGGACGAGAGCAATTTCGCGTGCCAAGAAATTAACCGGGGAACTTCGCGATCGAATCGTCGTGACAATGGACCTCGCTGGTTTTGTTCATTCTTGCTGGGAATCTCGAATTAATTTAAGGGTGGGAACTCGGCGTCCGGCTTCTTCAATCGCGAATCGATTGGGCGGTGAGGAATAAAAGATCTGCCAGTATGTAACGGCAAAAATCGAATGCGGAATTAAATAATCCTCCTTGCGATCTGTAGTTGTACGAAATATAACTCTCGGCAGTTTAATCAAATCCAAGAAGAGAGCAGCGATTGAAATCCGTCAAATTCAATTACTTTCTCTCTCTCTCTCTCTCTCTCTCTCTCTCTCTATCTCTGCCAACTAGAAACCATTGTTATCGGTCGAGCCATCGCGGGAAACCTTAGAGACGGTTCCACGACACAGATAGCCAGTCCCGTTTAATTCGTTTACACCCAGAGAATTTCCGGATTCGCGTGGCCTCTGCAACACGGAACAAAGCAAGTCGCGTACGTGGTTTCTCTTCTTTCGGCGACCACATCTGAGGAACGATCGATTTTCCACCAACTTAATTCGACCACACGCTCCGATTCGGCAGATGTGCCGGACAAATCGCGTTGCGAACCGACGACCGCCTGCTACCGGTCGATTGGGGTCAATTAATTTCGGGTTAACGCTGTCCAAAGACTCGTTATTGCCTTAACTCGGCCCCCTTCTGGAATGACAGCTCGGGACAGACAATTGTTTCTTAGATTTCACCGAGGGAGCGGGACTTCGAGACTGTGATTCTTTGTGATTTAGGTGCTAATCGAGCGTTTTGGTGTCTCGTCAATGGGGACAGTTTCGAAGGGTTGGGAATTTCGATTAATGATCGTCCAAGCGAGATTGGATTATTCGCTTGTCGTTAGTGGACTTTAAGCGAACGGTAATAATGGGCAAAGTGAAATTAATTGCTGGAGACAGAGGGCGAGAGGAAGAAATTGAAGTTATTTTAGACATTTTGTAACATTGAATTAGTCACGGTACTAATGTATCTGTCTACTTCAGACATCGATACAAATTGGAATTTTTCGATACTATAATCGATATCAACGCGTGATAGTACAATTCCGAGGAATTTAGAAAGTTGAATTAGTGATGATACGGATGGTCAGATCGGAGTAAAATTTCGAGGAACGTGGGAAAGTAAGTTAAGAAATATATCGGAGCTGCTGTAGAGTTCTTTCTTTCTTTTTAATTCTGAATTGATATAAAAATGTTGTTGTTTATCGTAACTGAGCAATTGTTGAGAAAGTTAAAAGAGAGTTACTCGATATTTGCGAGTTTAACTGACTGGAACGAACGAGATTTGCCAAATTCGTATATGTATACCGTGATTCGATTACCATGGAAGTTTTCGGAAGCTATTGACGATCGAACAGCTTCGGGGAAGCCTATCTATTCATTCGACCGCAAATGGTGTTGCAAAGCTTCTGCGACCGCAAATGAAATGGAAGCGGTTCCCGTTGTTATCGAAAATCCATTCAGCCGATTTTTGCATCGCATTTCATTACTGGACATTCCTATTTCATCCAATTAAGGAAACCAATAATCCTAAAACTATGCTCGAACGTGAAATCTTCATTACCTAATTACTCGTATCCACTGCAACACTCATGACACATTGAAATGTATAAAACCCCATTCGAGCCATGCCAGACATAAGAACAAAATATCTCGAATCGACCAAACTGGTTTCGTTAATTAAAGGATTAACTTCCAGACAAAATAACAACTGTGAAATATTGACTGAAATATAAAACCTTAACTCAAATCTGACCCAAGCTGCAGCATAAATAACAACGAAATATTAAAACATCACCAATACTGTAACGAAATAATTCTCACGTAAAATATAGCCCGCAAAATATAACTCAGTCGACGTTAGTAAATCAAACGCAAATGAAATCAATGGAAAGTATATAATATTTCACGAGCAATCTGATAAATTTAATTAAATCGGGGGTCCTTTTCGGACATTCGATTTTCCCGTCGTCCAATATGAAACCGTAGGCGAAATCATCGACCCTGTTCGCAACGTTCGAGGACCAGTCCTTCGTTCGTTGGAAAGTGGAGGGACGCACGTGTACGGACAATGTTCACGCAGCCTGTAATCTTATACGAGAGAGCACGAGCAGCCCGGATCTCTTTTGACAAATATGCCGGATCGTCCCACAGTCTGCTTCATCTATAATGTAATTCGAGATCGTAACTACTCGCGGGTAGATTATATTATGTGCGAGCCCAGGGAAAAAGACGACGGCGGCGGGCCACAACGCCACAGAGAAATCATCGGAGAATCTTCTGGCCGCCTCTGCCCGTTCTACCACCATTACTCACACGGTCCCACCCGTGATTCATTATGGTGTCCCGTGGAAATTAAGTGGCCCCGTTACTTTTGTGACCGTGTCGAAATTATTGGACAAGACGCAGCTTCGATTATATCGTTCGAATTTCGTCGAATGGGTTTTATGCGTTGACAAATATATATTTCTATAATAGTGTCTTCTGTTCGCGTTTCAGGTGAGGAAAGGAAGGGATGAAAGAATGGATATACGTGTATATATGAATACAAGGTGGGGAAGTGGAGCCTGGAACTATGAGGGTGGTCAGGGTGCCATAAATAATAGCGATAATGGGCCTCGACTTTGATGGTACCTTTGAAATATATTTTTTTATATCTGTTTTCCGCGCTGGATAGACTTTTATAGAGATTGATAGTTTGCAGAGGGTGGGTGTTAATTTTTTTAAATACGTACTGGCTCTGATAATAAAATATCTCACGGAGAACTGTATCAATCTCGGACAACACTGCATTCCCTGCATTGCCCTCGACTCTTTAACCAATACAAAATTTATAAATATATTTACACGGATCAAACGAAAAACATTTGACACACACACACAACAGAATATAATAATTAAAACGACATGAAAAATAAACATTCCGAAAGAGTTGCTAAAATTATTCCTTTCCATCCAACTTTGGGGCACATAAAAATTAAACAATTCCCAATTCACCCAACACTTGCGTCAAACCAAATCAGGGGAAAGACAAGGAGTCCAAGAGTCGTTGAACGACGCAAGACCGCGTAGAAAGATTGTCGATAACCAGACACGGTCGTTTTTATAACAACGACCAGCCGGAGAACGGCGATCCCGTGCGTCTGTGACGCAACGAAGGAGCAACGGCAGAAGGTATGCATTCCCTAACCGGAGAAAGGGAGAAAGAGCGAGAAAGGGTTTGAGGATTGTGAGGGGCGCGGTCGGCGTTAATAATCATGCATAGCGCGGAGTGTTGCAACTACCGGGCTGCATCGCTTATGCACTTGTCCCGGCGCGCTTATGAAAAACGAACAATCGAATCGTCGGCCGTTCATATGGAAATGGAACGGCGTGGGAGAGGCCGACGACGAAAAATTTGACGGCGCAATGAAACCAGTGTCTACCTTATCCCATTATTCCCTCCCTTCGTATATTCGCTTGAATACCGAGAAACTTCTGCTCCCGGTGCGCTTTCTTTCGCCTTTTGTGTAATACCGTACGATCGTTGCCGTCGTTTCTCGTGTTTTATTACGAATCTTTAATAGAGGCGATTTACCGATAATATATTCAGAATATTATCCTCAGCCTCTGGGAGTATTGGGAAACAATCAGTGATAATAACTGTAGACGGATGAATATAAATAAAAGGGGTGGAATGGCACGTTTCACAACTTAGAAGTGACTCGTGGATTGAAGTTTTTTCAACCCTTTAACGCACAGACCGTTCAATCGTTGGAGAGTTTTTATAATGATTTTTGTCAATTATTTGGAAACGTGAGTATCTCTTCTATTCTGTATTTAATTAGAAATTCCTCTAGCATGAAATATCTGAGAGGAACCATATTTAATATCGAATTAATATCGTAATTAAAATCCGCCGGCTTGGCTCCCCTGGAATTGTTTTGTAAGAAACCGACGCACAGAACTAGCGAACCGGGTTAGAATCACGTTAGCTCGATCTCGAGCGCCTGTGTCATAAATTGTGCTAATGAATTTGAAAATTAGTCGTAAAAACACGGGAGAGATCGTCGAACGATTCTACCAGCTATAAAGAGAAGCAACTGTGGAAGATGAACGACTCGGCCAGACGGATACCACGACCAGCGTGGAGCATCGGTTATGGACATCAAGTTTCTATTAAGTTACCGTGGACGATCCAGTTCATCCATTCACTATTTTATCAGATGCTACTTTACGTTTGGATCATAAATTTAAACCCATTCACGTTTCCTATTTTTTTTTTCCCTTTTTTTTTAGAGAAACCGTAAAAGTAAATGGGCTTTACAGGCCCCGATCGAAATAGAATTGTGAATCAAATGGTTCTCGAGAGAAAGTGGCTGAATGAAATGTTTGACATACCGGGAGAAGAGAACCTGAACGAGTAGAAGATCGTTGAACTTACCTGAAACAGAAAGGAAAATACATTGGTTAATATCGACCCGACGTTTTTACATGAAATTACTAATAGAATGTATTATATTACATTGTGATAAATAATTCAGAAAGCTTGTCTGTTCAGAAATACTCTTCGTCTGAGTATATCAATTCGATAAATCTGTCCATATTCGATTAACAGGATATTTATATTCCATACCATTAAAATAGTATTCAACTTGCTACTCAATTGTCCCCCATAAAATGAAAAAAAATATCACAGCCATCAAGGATACACGAATTTCAAAAATTTCAAACATCCGTATACTTATTACACCGCCACTGTACATATGTACTTGCATAATAGAACAAGTTACAGACAGAAAAGTCCCGTCGAGGACGAATTGTAATCTAATCTTTCCGCCATCGACGGAAACTGGTCACTAAAGGCATAACCCAGCTCCCTCGATTCGCCCACTCTAATAACTGTCCATTCATACCACAACAAATAAGTCTCACACCGCATCTTCATAACACTATCAAGAAAGCTCGATCGAACGACAACTGCAGGGAAAAATGGGGGACGATTTCCCCCAACGGGAACAGAAACTCCGCGCCTGTCCAACCTACAAACCACATCATTCCACGGGACGATTTAGATCGACCGTCATATGGCTTCTCACAATCAGTGAACGGAATGCGAGCTACATATCAAACGAGACAGAAGGGGACAGAGGAGGAGACGAGCGACGAGAAGACAGCAGGCGAGACAGTACAAAGAGTCGTATGGACACAGCTTTGTCACGAGCCCCGGTGGGTGGACACCGGTGTGGTATCGAGAGCTAAACCGTCGATTTCTCGGTTATTGGCGCGTATTGTGAACACGGCCTAGCAGGTGGAAATAAAGCAGCAAGTAACGGGCAACGGGAAATAAATCGACCACGGAGGGAGCTAGACGTGCAGCCACCTACGCTCTGCCTCCGTTATAGGGACACTGCAGACGGCGGTGTGCAGCGCAATAACGCGATATTGGAGCTGCCGAACGAGTCAAGACGTGGAACAGAGGGGGCCCACGGTTGGGTTAATAAAAGCGAGGAAAGATGGTGTACAAATGACCGATCCGACCGGGGGGACAGGTCTTTTCAATAAGTTGATCGCCGCGCCGTTTCACGCTAATTAAAACTGGCCACCGTGGCCCGATTCTTTTGTCGACGGTATTCACGAGGCCGGAAGTTGGGCCTGGACAGAGGAAACTCTGCGACCGTCCCTCCGATTTCTTTCTGCCTGTCTCTCATCTCGCTTTTTTCTTCTCTTCTTGCTTCAACCTCGTGCCACGGGACGGAAGAACGCCGATGACAGAGGGGCAGACACCGCCGCCGACTTCTCATTATGGAACCCTCCTTTCGGAATAAAACGAAGTAATTAAAGTTCGAGATAAGGAGTGGAAGGGCCGGGAAATTACATCGCCTCCGAAGCCGGATGACGGCGGGAGAAAAGGGAGGACACGGATTGAAATTTTGCCCAGCGATTTTGATCGTTCTGCCCGGACGGCGAAATTGTTGCGGATGTTTTATGTTCGCGATGGTCCGGCTCGTTTGATTTTTACGTCGACCGACCATTTGGAATAGATTCGAGGGTAGAAACGGGGGAGGAGTCTTGAATTCTCAACTTTGTAGCTGCGAAACGGTGTTGCGACGTGTAAGGCAAAAGTGAAGATTGTTAATGCGGTACTAATTGTAAGATACATAGGAAGATACGCAACTTGCCTTAACGTACGGTGATCAGAGCGTATGAAAAATTCCGTCGAGTATATTATGTATGCCTAGATCGAATGGAACTGCCCTGTGCAATTTGCAATTAGATTGCTTAGACAGGAACTCGCCATCGCGACAAAGAAGTTTGTATGTCGATCAGTGAGTCACACGTTATATCCGGCTGTCATCCGAACGTAACCAATAGATTGAATGGGAAATTATGCATCGTTCGTTACAATGAGTCGGGCACGGGGCCCTCTATGCATCGTTCCACGAAGGAAATCAAAGGTGAAAGGAAAGAAAGTGAGCATTATTGCGGTACACGTGTATCAGGTTACGATAAAACTTCTTGCGCCGTGTTAAAACTGCAGTAGACAGGCGTGTCTGCATAATAATCCGTGCAACATTCGAACCCTCTACGTCTGGGAGTGTTCCGACCAAGTCGTAGAATTGTTTCCCCCGCTTGTTTATAACAGCAAAAAGTTTAATCTCAGATTCGCATGGCGAGTAAAACTCCTTCTCCCACAGCCACGCAATAATACTTTTATCGCCCTCGTCGTTTCCCATTTTACAATTCCATTCAACTCAATTTAATTACTCCCCTACAGACAGAATCCAATATGCGCGAACGCAATTATAATAAATTAATAAATTATATCCCTCCAAAACTGCTCCGAGATACGAGGTCAAAATAAATCACCATTAACCAAGTTTGTGTAACCGGTACCTCCAGATAAATATGTACCCCTCAACTTCTCCACCAGTAAGCACCTGACGGATCAAAGCAAACAGCAAGAGGCACGAAGAAAAATTACCATCGCACTTGACGAACGGAACCAGAGATACACGACGGAGCACCGATAGGTACTTCCCGAGCCTGGACCAACAGCAACGGCCTGTCCGTTTATTTTATGCGTCAGAAATAGATCGGAAGAGAGCGTGAGAATTCGACAGCGGCCCAAACCGGAGTACGTACATACATACATGTGTGCACAGTAAGAACGCGCGAGAGTGCGTGGCCACGCGTTGAATGCCTCAATCACTGCGGGCTGATTGTGCGTATCCAGCCGCGTCACGTAGCCTCTTTGTCGTGTAAAAGTGGACGCGAGCGAGTTTCCTCTGCGTGTGTACGCGCACGATCAAGGGTTTTAAAAAGGTTCTAAATCGTCTGGAGAAACGGGGTGGTAAAATGCTCGGGGAATGTCGGGGATATTATACGCACTACACTTCTTCACTTTGCGGAGTGCCGTTTGAAATTCGCATTATCGCGACGAGTGTACTTTATGCGGCCGCGCGATGCGTGCGAATGGTAAGGAATGAAACAGAGGGGTTTTCTTTTTCTCCTCCTTTTTCTTCGCTTTTATTAAGGGAGCGCCAATGAAGGAGGCTTGGATAAAGAAATTTTATGGTAATTGTTACAGTTTGTTCTTTTTCCTTTCTAGATTTTTTTGATTCCTTGGCCTCACAGATTGGATGGTCGGGAGGGAATGAAACTCTTTTTATGGATTTTATATGAACGCCATTGCTCGGGAGTTTCGATTTCTTTATAAGGTGGACGAGAGGGCTTGGGAATTTGGATGAGCGGTTGTGGACAGAAGATGAAAGACTCTTCCTGGCTATCAATGGCTATTGACGTGTCCTAGAGCCAAGGGAAATTACTGTGTTATACCCCCAGTAAATCCAAGTGGGGCGAAAATATATTTTAAAATATATACTTCTATATGTCTCTGTCAAATCTATTCGATGTTATCATAAATCTTTGATATTATCAAATCTTGAAGGGAAGACAAAGTTTTAAACTTCTTCAAATCAAAATTACGTCATTATAACTCGTGCACGTTAAGCTCAATCGCACTGATCGCGAATAATCGAATAGTAAAAGTTGTCCTGTTCGTTCCGTACGTAGCTAAGGTAGCCAAAGTTGAAATTCGTGGCCGCGACAACAGCCGTGAACATTCTAACGCCGAATGAAGTTCAGAAACAGGAGTTTCGACTAATAGAATCAGCCATTTTAGAGCAACGGGGTAGATCCTCGAGCACAGGAACTTTAGAGAAACACGAGAAAACTGTTTGCCGGCTGGCCCGTTACACGCACCGCCTCTGCGTGTACATGTACATATATGCAATGTACATATGTGCGTACGCAACGGCTGCGAAGGGGGTTGCTTCACGAACCACCTCGTACACGATAACGATTAAGGGTGGCCGCGAGCATAAGGGTAAATTATCGTCACAGGGACTTTCGTTCTTGCTGCGAATAATTACAGGAAATAATAGCCGCGCTAATATTTGTACGGGCGGTCGCAAACGTTTTCGTAACGTTTGGCCTTCGTTCAACCCCGATGAGCTTCCAAAAATATATCCAATATTTTCCTATGGAGAAAATATTTCAGATATAATAGAGAACGAATGGATTGCTTCCCGTTTAGACGAAATGTAACAGTGGTTGGAAGAAATCAAAAAATACTGAAAGTGGCTTGATAAATGAAATTCTAAATTGCAGAAATGAGATTTAGAATATTTCCTTAGAATTTAATTGTACAAGAATGCAATCACCACTTCCCATTCATTTACTCGTAAACTTACCACGTCGTCTGGGAACCAGAGCATTTTTTTTCCTACGAGATTATTGTCGCAAGAACAAATCCCCCTCCGTGGAACAAAAATTCCAAACGATCGTACGAGTTCATTGCGATCAATGTGCATACACGTGTACCCCCCATGTGGGAGTTCATTTGAAATTCCCCCCGTGGCGAATAAAGCGACAATCCCGATTAATCACGCCGATCCTAATCCGCTAAATTCCTTTACACGCGTATCAATTGCACACGCGGCACGGCTCCGTGACCGATAAAAGTACACGGGAACCATTTTACCTCGTATCGGATAAAACCGCGTAATGTATGCGTTCCTGGCGAGCTATCTGGACGCGTATGCATGGCGCGAAGAACGTTAATACCCTTCCTGATCTCAAAAATAAATTAGATCGTCTTTTCCACGAGCACTCTGGCCCGCCGGGTTATACGACTTCCTTATTTCCTCGACGTTCTCAACCGGGGTAAGGCCGGCACGCACGTGTCGTGCCACGCACGCGAATCGGGAATGCAGAAACATTGTTCTTATTCGGGTAAGGGTCGTGTCGCTGTTTTTCCCCGGACACGACTCAATTGATGGAAGTGGGGAAATTACGAGGGGTACCTAATAATGGTGGGATCGTTAAGGCGACTCGAGGTACGGTTTCGAAATATTGCCGATGGAATATTTTTAATACAGTTTTACAATGACTGCAGTGTATCGTAATAAAGTGGAATCTCGAGTAGTTAATGCGAGACTGTACGCATATACCGCATGTACATATTTAATAAGAAATTGTGGAATAGCACAATCTTTATTTTTATTCCTCGTTCGTCTATTGTTTTATATGCCGGTGCCATGTGTGTTCCTTTCTTGTTCTTACACGAGTACCGGCCAAACGCTAATCGAGCACATATATACAGTCGGGAGTGACGGTGGGGCACTGTTTCTCGTTGTCTCTAAAGGAAAGACCGAACGAACAGTTTGGCTAATGTAAGTGTGAAAGCTAGCGTCTGGTTAGTCATTAGTTAACCGTCGACCGACTATGGAGTTACACGTACTTAGATGTTCATTATTCAGAGTCTTAAAGTACAAGTAGTATCGGGTCTGGTTGGCCTGCACACTACAAGTGAAACTCGAATCCCATTGCTCCTTCGTGTATTAAAGTGTTCCCGTACTTGTACTCGAGAACTTATTCCTGTTAATGAAACTCACGACGATCTTCTGCATTTCGAATCGATAAAATACGAGGACGTCAGTAGTACAAGGGATACGAATTTCTTCCGGTTCAATTACTCGAACACTTTATATATTGTATATAATTTAAGCGCCATAATTAGCTGAACCTTACTGCTGTAGATGAATAGAGAATAATCTCTTAGCAGACCTGACTCGCAATGCCACGTGGGAGGTGGCACACGTTCGTTAAGGGTTAAGTAAATTGTATAAAGAAATTCCAATCTCCCATTTTCCGTGGAAAAGAAACAGAGAAAGCGCTGGGAACGTACACGATTACCTTCCTCAGGATTGAGCTTTACCAAACACATAGCATCGACACTAAATAAACCAGAGAAATACCCAAGGGATCTAAACGCACCACAACCACGTTCCCCGAATTAATCACCTTAGACCCTTCGCTGATCGCAATTGACCACGGCCAGGAACCACCTTCGAAGCCGCGACAACCCGTTAGGACCTCGAGCACCATCTAAAAGCATCCAGGAATCCGGAGAATCTAATCTCTCGGTACTCGGGCGCATCGTATATGCAAAAGATGGAGGGGCCACCGCGTCGAATATGAAGACGAGGAGGCAAGAGTGGAAGCGACTAAGAAAACGAGCTCCAAAGCCTAGGTACAGTAATTCTTCGATTAGCGCGCGCAGATCGGGACGGGCCGCGCGCGCTGAGAGCGCAGGGGACTAGTTTGACTGTTTAGAAATTCGACACCGACATCGACGACCGTTGAAAGGGACAGAGAGTGAAAGTAGGGTCAGATAGCTACGTATCTGTGAGACAACACTAATGCAACTATAAAACTTCTTTATTGTTAATTATTTCGTTCTGCAAATTTTATGAAAATATAGCTGAGGTTGTTGTGATTAAAATAACACCAAACGCGATATAATTTGGATCATATTTGCGTTGATAAATTATAGAAACGGATCCCACTGATTGTGAGCCGAGCATGAAACGATTCCGTACGATCTCCCCGGCCGGGGAGAAACGCTTTGCGCGCGGTCTAGTAAGTCGACAAATGCTACCGTACGCGCGTTCTCGGCCCAGCGTTCCTTGCTTTTTGTTATCTCTGAGCCGAAAATGCTACCGTACGCGCGTTCTCGGCCCAGCGTTCCTTGCTTTTGACCATCTGGTTCTTTCCTTATCTGATACTTTAAAAACATAAAGCCATACTACAATAATCATGAGTATCTTACAATACAGTGGGCATACAATACAATACAGTTTAGCACTCTGTGAAAACGTTGATAATAAACCTCCGCGGTCAACCTGGGTTGTTTATGACCGAAGCGGAAGTTCAGTCTTGGAGTGACATTTACCGAGAAAATGATAAAGAAGAAGAAGAAGGACGCAAGAATTGGGCCCAAGAACGTGTAATAAAAACGATTAAGAAACTCCAAGCAGGGACCGAAAATTATCCGTCGTGCGTGCATTTACAGCTCAGAGCCCTGGAAGCCACTATTTCGCAGTTGTATGTACACATATAAGTCAATATGATCCAAATTATATCGTGTTTAGTCTCATTTTAATCACAGCAGTTTCACGAATATTTTAATATAATTTTCATTGCGCAATACGTAAGAATAAAAAAAATTCACGGTTGCATTAGTGTGGTCTCACAGATACGAAGCATTTAATCTTTCAATGATTACCCCAAGTATCAACAGCCGGGACGTGTCGGCTAGAACCCGGGGGGAATCCCCCCAGTGGTGGGGATGAAAAGCGCTTTCTCTCGCTAGAGGCCTGGACACGCACTCTTCAAGATATTACTGTACTCCTCCCAGTAAGCAAAGCCTTTTCTCTGAGGTTAGCGTCGCAATCTCCATCGCTCGATTGGTGTTTCCACTCGAGCGGCGTGCACACCATCACCGTGATAAGAAATGCAAGCCGTTGCGTTGGCCGTCCCACCAGCAAGACGCGCGACGTCGCGACGTTACCTCCCTCCACCTCTGTGAAGTGCTTTCCGTGAGATTGCCGGGTCGGATTAAAAATTTCGGCAAACGCTTGGAACATTTGGGGGACGGTTCGAAGGCGTCCGTCCATTTTACTCGACGCACGATAATAGTTTCGAGTGGTCGCTGACCGTTACTGGTGCCCCGTCGCGCGGCAAATGAGCATTCCTTCTCGTAATTGGAGCACGCAGGGATTATACAGAGAGCGTACGAATCGAGTGCGGAGGGAAACGAGGGTACCCAGGAGCACCCTTGCCCCGTCTGAGTGGCCGGCAGAAGGAGGAGAGGCTATTGCCTTGACGCAGGAAACGTTGGCCCCTCTGCGACTTCGTCAGCTCCGCTTGTGTCACCTGGTGAAGTCTGCGAAGACCGCGTCATCGTACGTGGAGGTTGGTTAACGCGCCCTGTTACAGAGGGGCGAGTCGACGAGACGCCTCGCGGCAGCTTTCCTGAATTATTCGATTTGTAACCCGATATCGGGTAACCCTTGCGGTTCAGGTTTGCAGGGGGTGGGGAAATATTGGTTCCGCCGTGTACGATGATTCTGACGATGGGGAGGGATTGATTCGAGGCGAGGGCATCGCTGCAAATGTCGAGAGGTCGTTGGACTGCTGTTCTGTTTATTTGGAATTGCGAATGAATTATCTGACGAGATATAGTGAGAAGAAATCTTAGTTAGTGTCTGAATATCTAACCTTCCGATACGAACATAATATTAAAATATAAATTTACCTATTCCACGGTTCATATTCATATACGACGCGCTACTGTACGAAGATACAGAGATACGGGCATACGAAAGGGAGTTACATATGTACTTGGAAACCTCGTGTTACAAGAGATACTCCGACTCGGAGATGATGATGTATCGCGCGGACGTGGAAGACAATCGGAAGGTATACAAGAAGACATCGAAGCCTGCGGAGAGTAACCTGATCGTCTCGCGGTGCGCGCTTCGCTTTCGCGCCTTAACGAGCCGCGTGGAAGCTGCAACGAGGAGGCGTCGGCGGAAGAAAAGATGCATCGATGCGCCGGCGTCTGAACAAGTTGATGACAACGGTGCACCGCGGTGGCGAGAGCATGATTAAAGAGTGTGGGGCTTCTGGGAGCTGCGTCATAGACGTTACAGAACGTGAAACGTGAAAAATCGATAAATGTAACCGGGGATGGAAATATTTCTTTCTTGAAAAACAGAAGGAAAGCGAAAGAATTTTGTATACGCTGGCGGTCGATATGTTGCGAATAGGACATTAAAATATTGTAGATACTAAATTGAAAACAGTTCCTACCAAAACCAAAATTATATCAGCACCGTCGCCCGTCATTGATGAATATTAATACCCAATCGTTGTCAAGAAATAAATTCCACGGCCAGATCAGATCGCCACTGCCATCGGTTTCTGTGGATGTTCTTTAGATCCGGATCGGAACGAGCGTTTGACAAGGGAAAACAGCGTCGAAGATGAGTGAGAACGTGGGAAAAGGGAACGTTCTTCTGGGCGAACGATCGCACCCTGGCTGTTATACATAGATATACATATACAGGAATCGAGGAGCCCGTGGTGGACCTCACACGCTGACGCAGAGGATCGTGCCAGACGATCGTAATTCACGGGAGGAGTGGATCGTTTTGCAGAAACAAACAACGTGACTTCGTGTGCTCACCGTTCGGCGACAAGAGCGAACAGGTTTTGTTTGACCTGTCGACCCGTCCCTTTATCCCACCGTGGACATCGGCTGTCTGTCATGCATCTTTATATTCCCCTGAAGAATATTTCATTACTTAATAACCTTCTAAAAGGAACCTTCAGCGTTCTTTCTCGTGGTAAGGGATCCACTGTGCCACATCCATTGAACGACCACAAAAGATGTCATGAAGTTAATGAGCCCTTGGATAGCGTTAATGAAACTCTGCCACCTTTATGCGTTTTTCATTATTATAACTGATGTATGTATTTATACCGAAACTAAATGACAGATAAAGTAACTTGGCAATTAAGTATACCAGCAACTAAAGAAGTTACTATTCCTATTATTATTACTCGCCAGCGACGCGTGCCATTCAAGTCAAATATCTGCCAGTCCTACGGTTCACATAATCCATATTAAATAACGAAACTCCATAGCCCCTATTCGTGCAACATTTCTGCAAAACATTCACCATACTCGAGCAGCCAAGAATTCAGCATCGCAACGTGCTCAGGTCGATTGCTACCGGTTCAGCAGCAACCACGAGGAACAAAAATCCAACTGGATACCTGACAAGCATCATCCCCCGTCCCATGCACATAAGTATAGGCTGTCGGGGCATGATTTAGCCCCGTGGCATCGTGGACGATCTTTTAATCCTGATTTACGAGCGCTGATGAGACGGAAACGATGATTCGCGCGGTGCTCGCAATTCCAACAGTCCAGGGCGCTGGTCACCAGATGCGTCCGCGAAAATCTCATTTCGACGCTCCCTGGGATGCGACGGCGTCGCGGCGCAAGTGGATACCGTCGAATGCAGATGAATCGAAGGCGTAACGACGCCGTTAACGGCGACGAACCACCGGATACGCCCCGTCTTTAACGGGTCTATCTTTCTCCTCGTTCGCGGCAATAACGCTACCCTGATCCTGAGATGGTATCACGTCGGATCGGAAGTACGAACTTACACGTCAGTGGACGATATACTGGTCGTAGGCAGCTTGAATTCAGTAAAAATCGTGGCCTTTGGCGAAAGAGACTGGATTCTCGTGGATTTGCACTTTCCTGAGTTTGATGTGGATATATGTATACACAAATGGGATTTAATGTCTTTCCTCATTTTGTTGCAATGCAATTTGAAATATTCCATTGTCGACTTTTTTCTTGTTTGACAAACTGACTGAGGATATAGGTGCGAGCACTTGTGCAAAGTTTGCAGTTTGTAAGAGTTTGTAAGAGTGAACGCAGAGGCATAGAGGTGTATCGAGGTTAAATACGAATTGCTGTTGTAAAATCTAAACCTGGAAGACGGTGATAGGTGGTACATAGAAAGCTAGGGAGGAATAAATTTTATGGTCAGTGACTGAGAACAAAGGATCGAATTGATCGTTTGAAGAGCATACGAGATTGTGTTAAGGTAAGCGGCCCTAAGAGTATATAAAGCAACATTGCAGATCTGGTTTTGCTGCACGCCTTAGTACCGGCTGGAACAGTTGTAATGTACGAGCATGGGGTTGGAGGTTCAAGATCGATAAAGTTTTCGGAGTTGAAATGGTGAAGGAACTTTCTAACGAACGCGATCCCTTTTATGATTTGCGAATTAGGAACTGAATGATAAATGATAATGTTCAAGAATTGAGTACCGAACACCGAGACGTCAGAATACCAAGCACGAGTAGAAACAATAAAGATAATCGAGTGCCCAAGTACCATACCTCGAATCTCTAAACAAGTTTTATGATAAAATGTCGAAATACCTAAGATACCCAAGCACTAAACATCTAACGCATGCAGTAAGCTGCGAGTTATCGAATATGAAATATTTATTATAAAAATACCAACTAAGTATTTACGCCAATTTCTTCGGCACAAGTATCGCCGTGAACCGCCATCGTAGGAACATTTTGAAACATCAACGATAGTGATCCTCTCCGAGTCAGCTCACGGACACCGTATAATCTGCTCGGACGGGAGGACGGCAAGGGGTGATAATTAACTTAGCAAATATGTTCCATGGATGGAAGATGTTGGCGTTAAGACAGATCGGTACGGGAGATTAGTCGTTCAAGTCCCGTACTTAAATATTTAAAGCTCGTGCGCACGTTGCCCTGCTAAAGCTGTTTTTCGATCCATGGTGGTGAAGGGAGGGGGAGGAGGAGGATCGGGGAGGGCAAGAACACCCCAAAAGCTTCGATAATTTAGTTTGCAATGAAACTCTAAGCTTCGCGCGCACGTCGTTTCTTGCGTGCAAGAAACTTCGTTCTACCCTCTGACGTTGTTAGGTACAGAGAACAAGAGAGAGAGAGAGAGACAGAGAGGGGGAGAGAAAGGCAGAGAAAGTGTATGGATTAAATGTCACCCGCTGCATGAGACTGATTTTATCGATGAACCGGATGAAAACGGATTTCTACAACAGTCTCGCGTCCAATGAAAAACTGCTGCAACGTTAGATTAATCCTTCCCGACAGATTGGCATTCCACGTAGCTTATTATTAATATTATTACCTGCACCGCCTTTGAATCTCGCCAGCTTGTACCAGGTGATAAAGTAGGACGAACCCCTTACGAGCAGAATGGTTATAAAACTAGTGGAATTAGCTCAAACTCTATGTACATACATGTATCTATTCTTGGCAAAGGGATAAGTATGTGTAACCCTTTCTTAACGCCAGTCGTAAAACAGCCAGTCTTCTAGATACACAAAATTAAAACCGGGCGTCATTTATGAATATGAAAGAATTACGTACGAACACGTGGGTGCTTCGTAAAATTAATTCAGATGCAATAATCATTTTAAAATGAAATTTCTGGATAGCTGCTAGCCCACCCGCAACACTTTCATGAAAAACAATACAAGTACAAAAGCTGCAGAAGTCTGTTTCACTTGAATTGTACTCGAATGCGACAGTGACGAAATTTTACTTGACCAAAATAAATTGTTGTCTAGCATCGTGTACGCTAGCCACCAAAAGTTAATCAATATCACTTAAACTTCATTAGACTTCACAGATTAGAAAAATTATTACAAAAATACTCTGCAGTGATATCTAATATTCTATTTGTAGTAACAGAAACGGGCCATATTCGCCTGCTTCGTTTCTCAAACTTTTAATCGACAGCTGTACATCCACCTGTATACACGAATGCACTTGCAAAACAACGCCCTCGCCGAAATTTCCCTACAACACAAGGGTTCAAAGTTCACGCAGCAACGTTAAGAAGCCGCGAGCGAGGCGTTGGAGCAGCCGTCGATTCCACTTTCGGGATCGGGACTCCACGCGGAATAAAGCGATCACGCTTCACGGATTTGCATAAATTCCCAGCAGCCGTTAATTGTCTGCCGAGTGGTGTCAAATCGAAGCCCTTTGTATCAACGTATCGCCCATTGTGTCGGGGATAGGTGCGCTAAACTCGACGGTATTCAGGTGAATCCGAGGGTGCCAGTATGTGTACCGGGCGCGGATATTCGTCTGACGTGCACGCCTCTCTCAAAGCGGCCCGTTCGTCGCAGCTGACTTCAAAGCGACTTCGAAATTAATTATTACTATAACCTCGCGTGCCACGTCGTCCCACGTACGTTTCTATGAGCGTGACGAGCATGGCGCAGTAGCGGGCGACCGGCAAGAAGCGAGAGAAAAGAGAGAAACACCGTTTCAAAGCGACCGACTCATTAGCCGTCAGGGGCCTTCTCACCGTTACGGGGTGTGTGTGCCCACCGTTCACCATGCACGTCCCGTCTATTACATTGATCAGGCGACGTCGTCGATAACGCTTTCGTCGATGCTCCCGCCGCGTGGACCGGGGACGAGGATTCGATTTTTCACGAAAACCGATCACGAAGTCCCTTTCGTTCGTAATTAGCGAACGACCTGGGTAAACGTTATTTTTTTCCTTTTTTTGGTGGCGAATGGAACCGACACGACGGGAGGGTTTTGGTCTTTATGCCCTTCGGGTCGCGGTTGGCCCACTTTTTGTCAAATGTTGCGGGTAATAGGACAGCATTGCACGACCATTGCGAATAATGTAATGACCGGTAGCAATATTAACAAGTATACTATATGATCGCATTATTCCACAAGGATTGATCCTTTTTCCAGAAGAAAGAAATGTCAGGAAAATACGCACATCTGCCAGAAAGTTAACGCCAAGTCCTAGTATCTGAATGAAACGACAAGAAGGGTGAATATAAAAAGGAAGCCACCACTTTAACCAGCTAATTACTGCATCTCTTTCACCCCTTAACCGAGACACGAAAATTGCGGCAGAAGCTTCCGCCACCGAGCTGCTGAATTTGAAATCGCCCCGTCGCGTCATTCTCCCGGTTGAATTTCAGCGAACTTTATTCCCGCCTTAACGAGACGACTTCGACGCTACTTTATCGCGGATGGTGCCATTTTCTAAATATGACAATGATATTACCGCGGCGTGCGAGAGCGGCTAGCCCGTACCACCGACCGTGTAATTTCCCCGAGATTACACGGTATTTTAGCATACCGACCCGATGACGATACGATACGATGGCTGGTTCGATATCTCCGCTAATGTCCCGACTAATGCATTGCCATGGACGCCGGAGGCGTTATGGTGCTACGACGTAGCCCGTCCATGGGACAAGAAAGATTGGAAGCATGCACAGAGCTCGTTGATACTAGATTATTCTTGCGTATCGTAACGATACTCGCAAACCTTTGTTTTCTGTTAATGGGATATTAATTTTCTAGGTGTAAATAAAATATTTGACGAGCATGAAATGTTTGTATTAACCCTTATGTTAGCAACCGGGTACCCGGGTACCCATTTGATGTTTCCTACCCAAATTTTTTATGTTCTGGCAACAATATCGCAAAACCACTCTGGATCCCCATTATTTGGATGCTTTTACGTCGATATGCCAATTTTGAATAAAATTGGATCGCAATTTTTGAAGTTATAAAGCTTTAAACATATTTATACGCTTGTTTGGTAACCGGGGTACCCGGGTACCCATATACGAGACGTGAGTGTTAGATGTTCTGTGCACATAACAATGGACCTATTTTTAACTAAAATGACTTATTTATTTATTAAATTACAATAATTAAGAATTCTGGGGACATTTTCTGCATATTGCTATAGTATTTGCGAGTTCATCACAAATAGGACGGCGGCACTTGTAGCAAGCCTTTCGTGTTTTTCGTCGCTTCTTTTCGGGATCAGCATGACACATATAACAGGATCCCACGACTGTTTTCCTTCCACTGTCGTCGTGTTCTTGTGTAGAAGTAGAAGGAATTTCATTTATTTCTATTTAACTATTTATCATGCTTTGTATTGCCAATTTTGTGGAAGGATGTCTCATAATTTGAGCAGCTTCCAATCGCGTTCGAATTGTTAGACGACAAAGGTTTTCCCCTAATTGACGTGTTCTGATAAAATAATTTGACACTATAAACTTCTAAAATTTACAAATTATATTTCACAAAAGCACTGTACGTTTCACCTAACTGGAAAGAATCGTGTGTCTCGAGTCAAACACTGAATACAAACTGATGCATATTGGAGATGGTTTTTGATTCCAACTTATACTTGTTTATATAAACAAGATAAGCATCCCTTCTCTAGTTCTAGAACTAGGAACGATTCGAAGAATCAAAAGTCGAAAAGTAGACACTTGAGAAACTGGGAGACTTTATAGAAGAGCATGTAGGTACTTCAAATATTTAAAAAAAAATGATACTTGATTTCAGTATAAATATATATACATATGTGTAATAGATTTGCATAAAATGTTTAAAGCTGCAGTTGTCGAGTTATAGAAATGAAAGCTAACAGTCTCGAAAAAATATAATTTCGTACTTCGGCCACTCATTACCCAAATTGGTTAAGTCTACAAAACAAAAATAAGTCACTTTTTTGCAAATATAAGAAGTTAAACGTCAATCAAACGCTTTAACGATACAATTTTAATAAATTCAATAGGTGGAGTTAATCAATTTGGCTAATGTGCCGATGAAAACAGTATGGGGTACCCGGGTACCCCGGTTGCCAGACAGGCGTTGAAATTTCGGTTGCTAACATAAGAGTTAAAAGAGCAAAAAGCAATGAACCAAAGAGAATTTGCAATATTAAAATGGATGGTGGAGAATTTTCGTAATTGCCCTCGAAAAGTTATATATATGGTAAAATTCTCCTTTGTGCTGCGGGAATGTAATTTTCGAAAAATGCGCGTACTTCACCCCAACGTTACCAAACAGAAAATAAGGGCACAGGTGCACGCTGTTCCGTTTAATAAAACGCAATAAACCCCATGTAACGTGTAAATATTCATAGCAGAAGAATAGAAATATTCGCAGGAAAATGATATCTTGGGTAAAAGTTGCATGCAAATGTCCATAATAATTATGATTCAAATTTGCTAAACAGGTAGACACGGCAGAACAATTTGTGAAGGGGTACGCGCCGTACATATTCCGACAATTTATGCGACCATTCAAACACATTCACTCCCACCTGCAATGTTTAAAACCAGTCAGCAAACCGTCCACAATCAACCTTAAATTATTGGAACTGCCCCTCGAGTGAAAGGCTCGCTGAAAAATCTCACTCGACGCTGCACGAGCGCCGATTTAACGAAGCTACTTATCCATCGGCGAAGTCCAGTTGGCCGAATCGTTGAAATAAATTTGTCAATGGATAGGTGGCAACGCGGAGGCGACCAAAACGTATCGGTGTAAAGTATGCAAATAACGGACGGCGTAAAATCGATGACGTGCCCAGGGAGAGACAGAGGAAGTCCAATACAAGAGTGCAAATACTAAGTTAAGCATTCAGTGTGCCCAGTGTTCATCGACAAGTTTCATATGCGACACCCTTAGTATTTCATACGCTTAATATACCATACTATTGATATTCGCTGAGCCTGGTATTCGATACAAGTCATAGGGCACGTAGTAAAGTGTTATAAAAATTGCAACGGAATTTATATTTAATCAAAGCATACTTGGCACACCGTGTACACAAAAGTTTAATATTTACTCCATTTAGCGTCCACTGAAATGCTATACTTTCCAGCTACTTATGTTCATCTTTCCAATAATTACTTCGTTTTTCTATAGGTATATTACCACTCGCTCCTCTTCGAGTTTACTTTTACGCAAAGAAATCCGTCGTTCCCCCGTGTCGTTACGGGAAACGCAATTCCGAAGGACTCGACGACGCGTTCATCCCCCAGTACAGAATTCTTTGATCCCCCTTCGAAGATCCGTTTCGCGGGCCGTTTCCCTTCCGTCGACGTCGAAGGCGTCGCGTTTCGTCCACAGCACGGACATCAAACGCGCCCAATGCACGCACCGATGCGTGGTGATCTTGTTCTTTTAATCGCAGCAATTAAAAAATAATCACCCGTAACGCGCTGCCAGCAATTAGGCGCTCGTATCGTATACGTCGTAATTTCTGTTCCATCTACCCCCTTTCTCCGACCCAGACTACTCACGACCCTCCTTCTTCCTTCCACCCTCTCTGTCCCTTTTTTCCCCTCTCTTTCGCGAACGTCTACACGGAAACGCAACTTCTACCTCTCTCTCCCTCTCCCTCGACTTTTCTGCTTTCGCTCGCTAACTGTTCTTTGGCAAACTACCTTTTACAGTTTACCCGCGATGATGACGATACGCCGGTGCGCGACGGTGGTGGTGGGACACGCGCACACACACGCACCCATAAATGCCAGTATTCCGTCGTCTCGGTCGCGTTTCAACCCTCCTTTGTTCCCTTCTTCCACGGAGTCGCGAGCAAACTAATTACAAAAATGTTAGGCGTATACACTGCGCCCTGGGCGGGGGAATAACCCTCGTGAAATAAATAGCTTCTGGCGTTAAGTGTGTTTTAGAGAAGCAAGAGCAGCCGGCCGTGGTACCTACGGGCTGCAGGTCTTTTTCGCGGATCGTTTTTATTTAGCGCCGCGTTTCGCTATTATTCCATGGCTTGCCCACGTTGCTCTTACGTCGCGCGATATATGTATCGAGATACTTTCGACGAAATTCGCAAAGCCATTCCGTCGCGTAACCACGTGGGACATCAAACGGACCTTTCGAAACGGAGGTCCCGCTGTAACGCGTTTAACGAAGGCTACGTTCGGCATAATGGGGTAAAATGAGACCCGCGGCCGCGTAATGGGGGGTGGCTTCAAACGGATGTGATTTTATTACGCGGCGGATAAAAGTTTCCCTTTTTTGGTGAGGATTTAACGGCTCCGAAACGGAAGCAATTGTTCGTATTCGGTCAAACGAAGTTACTGTGTCGTGCGCTGTTTTATTACAGACGAGATGTACAGCGGGAGTTATTAAAATGCAATCAATCCTCGTCAGTTACGAAACACGGTACTTATTGTTCCCGTGATTTATTCGGCTTGTCGCTCTTATCTATCACGATTCAATTATCCTTGCGTTCAGCCTTCGACAGCCCTACCCTGCAGCTCACGTTTGAACAGAGGTGTACATTGAACGTTCCTCTTATTGCAAAATCAATTCTACAACCTTCGCGTCTGTGAAAATCAATCCTGCACGCGTGGTAGACGTGCGATCGCTAAAAACTATACAGCAGATTCGCCCCGAAAGCGACCAGTAAAACACGACTGCCGCAGGGAACCGGATAATTTAGATAAAACCCTCGCAACCCGGCTGGAACAACGTGATATAGCATATTTGATGACGTCTCGGCGGACCAGCAGACATTATTACAAAACTGTACGGGACGTGGCAGGATTTATGCCCGCAATCGGTGTCAAACGAGCGCAACGGATAAACGAGAATGGGCTTCAAGCTTCGTTTTATCGTGTCGCGGCTTAAGTTACCGGGCACCGTGTGCGTAACGCAGCCCCCGCGATCGCGTGTACTCGTCATAATACATTTTGGCCAGGTATGCGTCGCATGCTTCGAGCCAACGATTGTTATCGTCGAATTATGAAACCAGAACGTAGCTACATTTATCCCGATCACAATTGCCAAACTTCGTATTTGCCTGTCCCGGTCGCTACGTTCTTCCCGCTCACTATTATTCGTACCGGTGACTCGTTAATAAATCACGTGGCATATTGCGATACACGCGGCAAACTTTTCGATTTCAATTCAACTGCCTCTCCCGAGAAGGGAAATCGGGGCAAGATGATACACGTTTCTCAGTTTTCAATTCTTGCTATTTCCTTTCAATTCGTTGCTTCATTCTTATATTGCAAGCGGATATATTTGTAATAACTATTTTAATCAACGAAAATACATTACTTCAGTCTCGTTGGTTAAGACTGTCTCTTTAAATTGAGTAATGTTCCGAGTAGCCTACACCAGGTGCCTTATTTTTGAACCATCAATTTATCCGAACAAACTATGAAACAACAGGGGTAAATAAATAAAAAATCCTATAGCGAAACGGTGGCTGGCAAATGAACTCTAAAATTTCCGCGCCGGAAAATCAGCGTCGTGGTCCAATTTACCAACGGGGAAACGCCGCGAAAGTTTGCGACAACCCCGCGCACGAACGTCAACCCCCGCGAGACACCGGCGTCGTCAAAAAGATCATATCAACCGTCGAAAGCTCATTACGCGGCCGTAAATAACCCCAGCGGTAGCCAGCCAACTCCGGTCCGAACCGAACTGAACGGTTCGTTCCGGGAGGAGGCCAGAGAAATGGAACGACAGTGACAAAGTGGGATCGAGATCGGACGTGAATTGAAATTTTCGCCCGTCCAGGCTTAATACGTCCAGATGAATTGGAATCCGTAACTCATTCGAATCTCGCGGCGTGATTTACGACAGAACGAGAGCTCTCGTCGCGGTATCGGTCCGGCAGCTTTTTCAGGATCCTCCTCTCGAGGTGCGTTACACGGGCCAAGATGGTAGCCACGGCCATCTTGGGTGGAAGGTTCCGAGAGGCGAGCGCGTGTCTAGGCCCTCGTTACACGGCTAATTAACGCGACAAATTGCCCGGCGAGAAATAAATGCGTGCACGGTTAATCACTCGGCTGGACGTAGTAGGTACCGCCCTTTTCGAGAGATGCTGCACGCCACGACGAAAGCCCGTCGACCTTTATCGTTCTCCTTCTACCGAACGGGATCGAAATAGTCTGTTGGTCCGTAGCTTGGCTCGTGGATTCGAAGGAAATTGTAAAATTGATACACTGAAGCG
This sequence comes from Nomada fabriciana, assembly GCA_907165295.1. Classification (NCBI taxonomy): domain Eukaryota; kingdom Metazoa; phylum Arthropoda; class Insecta; order Hymenoptera; family Apidae; genus Nomada; species Nomada fabriciana. Next base: position 16,516,830 of record OU015690.1, read on the forward strand.
AGGTTTCATTGCAATTGCCCCTCTCGCTCTGTACTAGTAGAGATTGTGCGTTAAGGGGTGCCCAAATGTTCCCCTCGTTTCCTCGTTGGATATGCGCCGCGAAGAATTGTACGAGCATTACAATTGTTATTTAACCATGCGCGATACGTGCCCTTTTCGTCCTCCTTTTTCACCTCCCTTCGAGTCAGGCGTCGAGTCCAAATATTGCCGACTGTTCTTCGCCCTCCCTCTGTCACGCGGATCAAAATAGTCCCTGGGTCGCAGGAAGTCGCAAGAAGCCACGGCTATTACCGTTTTTCGCGACGGAGGAAGCTAATTTTCCGCCACACGGCCGGCTGCTTTAAATCAGCAACGGGGAAGTCGTTTAAGACGAAACGCGACTTAAGAGAATCGCCGTGCATTTAGCACCGATTCGATCTTCGATCGGTCGGATGCGGCTGGCGTCACAGATAATGGCCACTGTTAATCACGGTTAAAGCCACCGTGGGCTAATACGTGGACGTGTATACGCGGCTCTCGAAGGAGCTGCACGTTTCGACGATTACTTCGGCGCACCGACAGCTGTGTGACGATAAGCGACGTGGGTGGGGGGCAAACGGACCCAATTAACCCGGCGCACTAGTGACCCAGTGCGAATCGTCTGCAGAGGCGTTAGTTTCAGTACATTCATCAGTATATGCAATGTCCTTATATTTTTATTATCAATGCAATATGGATAGTTTACTTCTCTTTGTTTAATGTATTCATTTGTAGGAAAGTCGTCGAGGTAATTTATAATAGTTGCAATATTTTCTGAGCAAGGGTCAGCAAGAGCATACTTATCTTACGAAATTGGACAAAATGCACGCTAAAATATTAATATATTATATAAATACTAATATCAATGTGCCCAAAACTCTCAACCAGGGATATCCTGTGGTACAAATTGCCAGTGGTAGATGGAAAATCAGCCCCGGGGTTCTTGCTTCACCTAGACGATTGTACGCTTCGGTTTTAAAAAAGAAAAACAGATGACAGAAGCGGGAGAGACACGTGAGAAGTCTTCCATTCCGTGAGGCTGCGATCTCTCTCGAGAGAGAGATATGTAAAACGAAGGGACATGTTTATCCACACGCGTTTCCCAAGTCTAGACCCCGGGAGTTTCGATGGCTAATCGCGTTTCCAAGCGTAGGAAAACATCAGCCGACTCCGGTCTGCCGGTGATTCGCGACAGTCGACGGCAGCTGCAGCATCGCAAAACTTTGTCCCAACCTTATTACGACTGCTCTTAACGAATTTAACCGTCAGGCCGTAACTTGACGTTTGAGTTTCGTCGTCGTACGACAACGGCCACGTGGATGGAAACTGGCAACGGCGACGACAGCGACGGCGATGTCGACGCCGTTCCGTCCCGGAATAAACTTCGGCTTTACGCCTGTGTACACGTTGCTCCTGAGATGTCCTTCGATTTCACGTGATGCTGGGAACACGCAATTTCTTTGCCACGTCTCAGCGACACACCGTTGCATCCGCCGTTTCCCTGCGTTATGGTCCCCGTGCCGAAACGTTTGACGGTAATTCGACGGTTACGAGTGTCCCCGTTACTTATTTTCACGGGGACGCTCGTTTGTTTCCAGTAGGGTACTCGTTTTCCGTCGCAAACACCACGACGAGACTCTTTGCTCGAAAGTTCAACAGTGGCCTGTGCAGTTTTGTTTGTTGGTTCGTTTTTCTTCTCGGGCGAGATGGTCCACTTAAGGAAATTGTTCTGCTTACTTCGATGATGAAAAAGTGTACGGGCTAGAGTTTGGGATAACCCTTTCTTTCCTTTTTTTCTTGTTGTCGAAACTCGTGCATCGGAGGACTTCGATCGGTTTGTCATTGGTCACTTGAGCAGTTTCAGTTTACGGAGTCTCGGATAGTTAAATAGCACCGAGAGTTTAACGATCCCTCGAACTTTTCACGATCACTGCCCGGACGTATAGTTTCGTTTAGTTTCGAGTATGTAATAAAAAGGGGAAAGCATTTGTTGCACTCGCATTCGTACGCGAGCCTAATAGCAATACTAATAATAATAACAGTAGTAGCCAAAAAATTTGAAATTGCACTTGACTATAAAAACGCAATAATTGAACAGCTTTTTCAAATCGTTTTAATCGATAGGAGCAGGATAGAAAAAAATAATCGTTATCACTACCGTTCGATGCGCCTCTCGTCGGGTGATCAGGAATTTCGGAGTGTATGTGCCAGGTACAAAGGAGCAATCACGGCGAAAAGAACGGCTCGAATTCAATTGTACTTCGTTGACCAACGATTCGCGGGCTGGCGCAACAAAAGACTGGACAACGAGATACAAAAGCCCCCGGCCATATATCTCGAACCTTCCGTGGAGATTAGCATCGACGAGCGTGCGGCGATAAATCTCTGTTTCGGGAACGCACCGGATCAAACCGAAAGCAATTACGTCGTGTCGTGTCCGGTGTGCCCGATGCCGTGCAGGTGTCGAGGCAGCGGCCCTTTTAATGCTCACCCCTTAAGTAATAAACTTAATCGTGGCCATATTGCACCCCTGACCGGTTCCATCCTGCCACGTATGAAATACGTGGTGAGGGGAAACGGGGGCGAATTTTGGTTCTACGATATTTCTCGAAAAATTTGCGAGGCAGTTCCGAAAAAGAAGTGCAACCGGGACTAATTCGGTGAGTGTAATTTTCATGGAGTACTTGGTTGGTTTGTAATATGTTTATTTAAGCATGTAATCATTAAATTTATTTAATATATTCATGTTCATGTAATATATTCGATATAGAAAGTACGACAAGTTGCGTGTTTAATTAAGTATACTTGAAGGCGATATATTTTTAGAAATCAATTTTTATATAAAACCCAAGTAACTTTATGATTGGCGACGAATGGAAGACCTGTGTTCTTCAGTGCAACAGTAATAGTAACAGTTTCAATCTTTCCAGTAACGCGATATCCACACTTCGCTGATAACTTTTAATGCTTCTCAGGGAATCTACGCTGCCAGCTAACCGACTTTACGTAACGTTTCAACCTGTTCTACAAGTTCCTTTTGCAATCCCCAATAATTAGTATCCTGAAATTTTCTAGCATTCACTCGTCGTTCGTAGCTTACAATTAGCGCCAATCCTACACTCGTTCCTCTTCCCTTCTCCCCCAAACGGTACATATTTTACACACACAACAAAATGAAGTTTACAGCAAAATGACACAATATATAGAAATTCCAAGTACCTTAAATTTATCGTCACGATAAAATGAGCCCTGAAATAGTTCATTATAAACCAGAAGCATGCGACTCTGAAATCGTCTAATAAATTATGGAACGCAACTAAAACGATACATTGGATAATTCATTTAGAAAAGATGCGAAAATATCAAGAAAATGTGAAATGAAATTACGCGAATGAAAGGGTTATTATTATTCGAGTTAGCCAGCTCGTCCACGTTTACGAAGACTCGCGCCGCGTGCTTTAAGGTTGATCGTTAATTGCGCGACTCGAACGAGGGAGGAGGGCAGTTGGAAAGTGTAATGATATAGTATAAATGGTGTTCGAAGCGGTGCACCGGCAATAAATTAAGGCGGAACAGAGGTGTGTTCCGAGGCGCGCGATTACCGCTGAGAAACGCTGGCACGCTCGCCTTTGAACAAATAACTATACCCAACGGCGATCCTGCCTGTTTGGATTTCATACTTTCTACGCTTTCAAGGGATCGCCTGGATTCCGTTCGCACTCTGTATTTTCGCGTTGCTAGAAGATCGCGATGCCGCGATACCGGTGAGCCAGGGCGATCGCCATCCTTCGCGCTTTCACTTTTCCACGAAGCCGAGCATCTTTTTACGACGGCAGGAAGAACCAAATCGTTGGCGATTTTGAAGGGGGTTGGAACGTCTGGATGGTGTCGAGTAATTAATAATGTGTTCGATGCTCGTCGATTTCTGCGAGAGATTTTTATGAGGGTTTTCCTGCAGAAGCTAGTTATTTGGGATCTCGATTAATGAGTAAGATAATCGGAGTAGGTCGATGTTTGGTAATTCTTGATTTATTGTAAAACCGTCTTTGTACGACGCACGTATTAGTTTTTTTTCGGTTTCTGAAGGGGGGGAAAAGTGCAATTTACTTATAACACTTTATCATCGATATGTTTCTCTGAAACTTTCGCAGGGATTTTTTATTCGTTTTGTAATAATAATGAAACTTTACTATTTATACCAATGAAATCAGATCTTGAATTTTTCAAATATTCCGATATAATAATTGATATTAATTCTTTCAATGCGTCCTCTGAAACAATCAGTTACTATTCACCGCAAACAGAATTCCTTCAACAATTTACTTCGAACAATTTCTCTCTATTATAAGAATCGACTATTAAAATATTATTCAATGGATTTTTCCTCGACCGACGGAAAGACAGAAATAAAGGAGTTGGCTGCCAGTGCACAGACAACCCCGCTGATGAATTTTCGATTAATCGCCGATTGCTCGTTTCCGCGGTTAATTGTTCGGTCGCATCTATATATGTATATATTTTTTTTTTTCGTATAACCACGAGATTTCGCTCGCAGGCAAGTCGATTTCCTCGCATTCTAGCTTCCTTTAGCTTCCCTTTAAATTCGATCCCGCGGATATCGAATATTGGCAGCACGGATTCGCTATTATTTTGCTGGGTGCGCAACTGCAAAACCAATAAACGACTTCCATCCAGTATTACGATATATATATATATACACGTACACACATGGGTTATCGAAAAGGGATGGTCCTGTGTCGCTAAATTGGCCTACAATGCGCCGAATAAATGGGATAGAAACACGTTGCAACGTAAGATTCATGCGGGGAATCATTTTCTTCGACGTGTACACACGACCAGGTGGCGGTGTGTTTATCGGAAAAATGGGAAGCTCGGTACAGCCGTTGCCGTTCGATGGTATAATGCGAGCATTACGGCCGAATTTCATGTATATTTCTGGGAACAACGCGGCATCGAATAAACGTCAAACTGTCCGCTCGCGGCTTCGTCGTAAATCGGTGAAAAAGCTCGCGCATTCCTGCGACTCGCAGCTGCCACGTATAATACAACCCGCTCGCTGTTCTTTAAATCTTTCCCGAGATTGTTCTTTCGTTCCTGTGGATTTGATCGGTATTGTTGATATCGAGTCGCGATTGTTACTCTTCTTTTTCTTTTTTATCGTCGTGTTCTGGAGAAGTCGTTTTTCCGTGCTCGATTTATCGACGGATAATAAAATACAGAATTCCCTGTGCGACCGATTCGACCGTTGAATATCGAAATTGGTTTAATATAATGAAATAATTAAACGAAGGAATTTGCACGAATATTTGCGTCATATATTAGTTACGTTTCATAAATTCAGTATAGGCTGTCAGTCATTATCTTCACGTACAATGATTGCTTACTCATTCATTTGGACGAGCTTCGTCGAATTGAATAACTATTCTATCACGCTGTCGCCAGCAACATAATAGCATTAATCACATAAAATATGTATACAGGGGGATTAAAAGTAAACTACTATTACATTTGTCTTCAGCTATCAAAAAGATACGACCGAAATCAACTGCAAGACTATTAATAAAGATAAATTCAAGTTCCCAAGCGGTTCATTCATAGCATCTTCTTTCTTTATCGTCTGTCGCGTTTCACCCAATAAGTTTCAGTGAAAAACCAGCAGTTTTTACCCCATGTACACTCCCGCGAATCCGTCGAATCGATGTCGGTATTAACATCGGAGACAAGTTTTTCGTGCTCCCTAGCTGGAGCATCGCGTTTCCCCGGTCTCGTGATTAAACGTCTTCGACGGTGGAGGAGACATCGACGTTGCGATGGAAACCAGGCTCGAAACGCTTGACGTCTCATCATCAGACGCAGCAATAAGAGGCGTTTCTGTCATCCCCGTAGCGAAAGATCGCCTGCTCACAAGGGATGGTAATTTTCCGGAGGAAATGATATCCCGGACGGTGTTCCCGATAAGGCGAACCGCGTTTCCTCGTTTCACCGTGGAACACGTAGAAACGTCTCCCGTCTCTACTAACGACCAATTCGACTAGGTCTTAATAGGCTGCCTAGCTGAAAACTGCGAATCGTTGAAAGATCCCTGATTTCGAGGAACGAAATTGAATCAGTTCGAGGGGAAATCGAGAAAGGTGGAAAAAAGACTGGCCTACAGGCGTAGGTATATATTTCTGGGCTGTGCTTCCACCTCGGGGAATATTTGAAATATATTTTGCAATTAAATTATGCGGGATGAAAAAGGTATTAAATATTCGGATAGCAGGCAGAAGAAAATTATTTTGGTATTTTTCCGAGGCACCCATAGAAGGATATTATCAATACCCACTTCTAAACTTTTTCGTGATGTATCGCTTATTAAATTTTATTTTGCTTCCTTCCTAATCGCCTTAAAATTTCCCTGTCTCATGTTTTCCTTTTCCCAAGAACCGAGTGTCTATTCGTATTTCCCTTTCCTTGTGCCACTTCCATTGAAAAGGAGACTCGATTTAGCAAACAAAAAGATGCACATACATACGTCCTCCACCTAATTTCGTCCAACGAATATAGTCTAGATCCGTTGACTTAATTCCGAATCGAATTCCCGGAACCCTCCGGGATAACAATTCTAATAATTCCCCGCCTACGTTCGAAACTTTCTTCAACAAACAGAGACCTGCAACCCCTTTCTCCCACCTCTTGCCCCAAACACATCCACGATCCCTCTTCCGCCACTTCTTGCAGCTCGAAAACACCGTGGCACCTTTTAAGTCGCTGCATTAAGCACAGGCTGCCCCTTTCATCCACGCACTAAGTACAAGGCATTCCTTTCATCCCCGATATTTGCTTACTCCTAGCAACCCGGTCCATAAAGACGATCTCCTAATTGTTTCGACCAGCTTCCACCCCGTTTTTCTTCCGCTCCTTCTGCTCCACCCTCTCCGCTACTTTCAGCCCCCGACGTTTTTTGCTGCGGGGGAAACAATAACGATAGAGAACGGGCGAAGATAGAGCGCCGTGAACGGAAGTGAATCCGAGCCACTGTATCTCAGCGCGACGTCTACTTTGGAAAAAAGACTGCGGGGAACACCATCATAACTTAATCCAGGCTTACGGGCAAATTCCTTCGTCTTTGTACCCTCACTCTGTCCTATCGGTGTCCGTTCTCTCATCGATCCATTTCGAGGGCGTTTCGAAAGCCCCGGAAATTATGTACTTGGTTTCGCCTGACTCGAAGATTAATCAACATTTTCGTGGCACCGGTTGTTTAGATGCGAACGGTGGAATATGTGGACGAGTGGGACAACGAATTGACGCGGTGACGGTCAAAGGAGATTTGAATAGATTATTTAAGGATTTGGGAAAAGGGTTCGGTAAGGATAAACGGATGATCGTTAGGTGGTGCTGTAATTATGGTAATAATGGCTTAATAGTGGTTCCTTGCTGATTGGAGAAATTGGAGATTTATGGGTTTCGGGAAGCCTGTGGATTTGTATGAGATAGCTCTCTAATATCCCTTTGGTTTGTATTATTATTGTTATATATACATTTTTCAAGAGAGAATTGCAGCACTGTAACGGGACGAATTGGGACATTTCGCGATACCGAATAAATATTTTTTCGAACTTCCATTACATAGTATAGAAAGGAGAATCGACGGGGTAGACAGGTTTGCATAAACGGAAAGCAACTAACACCGTTCCACGTCCCCATAAGTTTCTCTATCCTCTACGAAACTTTTCTTCCAGCCCCGCATTTACGATCGTCATGTCGAGACCTGCCGAACTACGGAATATTCTTCAGCTAGAATACTTCCTCGAATCCACGTATGTCCCAGGAGTCTGTCGAAGCAAACTATTTTTCTTAGCCTTCCGAAAGATTGCAAAAATGTCACGTATCCAAAATATCGAATACTCCGAAATTCTGTCTGTACGATCAACTACAATTGGTAGACAAAATCTTAGAATAATCGAGACACCGTCCGACAAATAATACAACAAGTACGAATTATTAATTTACAATTAATAAACCTGACTTCGCCGTAAAATATATCTGCCCCAGTGAAATACCAATGACCCTGTCACTGCCCCGTAGACGCAGACGACCCAGACGCAATATAAATAATTCCACAAATAACTCTAAAGCAACCGTCCAATCAAATCCTGCGAATCAGTCCGAGCTACGTCGATTCTTGCGGTGGCGGGTCCGCAGAGAAAACGAAAAGGGCGAGACCAAGGAGAGGAGAAAAAAGATGACAAGTATGACGCTGATGGGCGCCGTTCAGAGAGCTCTCTCGCGGGGGCGACGTCGCTTGTTTTGACAGACGCCAAAGATATACGTACTGTATTTTGTTTGCTCGCCTTTTCGGACGACCCACTTCCCTTTCATTCTTCGCCCCCCTTCTTCCTGTCATCCCGTTCGATCCTCGAATATCTTGTCGTCGCGCGTGCCCTTATTTTCCTTCGCGCCGCTGCCCACATAAATCTTATACGCGCTCAACACCCGCGCGTCCTCGCTGAAAAATAAGCGAACGCGACTTCGATCTCTCGCCATCCCCCTCGAGCATCGTCTCTCCCCTCGTTTCCACTCTTGGTAATCATCCGGCGATGAAATCTCTGGGCGAACGATCCTCGAATCCTTCGTCGGAGTGGTTTCAAGATTACCGGTTGGACGACGTTTTCCTCGCCAGGTCGGATTAATATTAATAGCGAACGGTGGGACGGCATATTGTCAGCTCCTTAACGTTTCGGACGTTTCACTTGGCTGGAAGCTTCGTATGCACCCTGGATGGTTCCTTACTTTAGTGTCAGTGGAGGCTTTAGAACTTGTACTTGGTTACTATGTGACGCAATGCCTCGATCGATCTACAATTGAACATCGGCTCGGTTGCAGTTCAAACCTCCTGCAACTTCCAGCGAAGAGAAGCCAAGGGATCCATCGAACCCCCGCGTAGAAACCTTTCCCAAGGATCTATTTAACCGCGGCGCGGCCCGAAGAGGAGCATCGCCGCGAAGTGACGCGCGACAAGGAGCAGAAGGCTCGGCTGAACCGTTCCGCACATCGGACGAACCTCTCGAAACGACGTCGTTTCCCAAGCGGAGATAAATCCGCGTGGTCCCCTTTGATCGTATACAAGTTTTCGCGTCGCTCGCGTGGAACCTTGTACGTCGCGTCCCCCGAGAGGTACAATCCGGAATCCCTGCGTGGAACGTAAATAACGTGAAAGAGTGGCGCGGTTTCGAATGACGTAGAACGCCGCGATTTTCACCGCGGAACGCCCCTGGACTTTTGGATCGTGTTCTCCGCCGCGGGAGGGCGAGACTTTGTCTGGATGCACATGAATCACGTGGCGCATGCAAATGAAAAAGGTGTGTGCGGGGGTGGACGTGACTCTGAGAAGAACGTAAGTGTCGGCTGAAGGGTATACACTATGCTGAGCTTCGTGGCGACGGGGGAGGGTGCGAGGGGAGGGAGGGTGTACATACGTAGCTGCATCGGGGAAAGAAGGGACGAATTCTTTTTCTACGGGACATGCGAGCAAAGCGGGCGGCGAAAATGTTGCGGTCGCTTCGGTGGCCCGAAATTTATTACGACGTCGTGTTACAAGGCTCGGCGTGGTTACACGGGCGAACACGGGGCTCGTGTTCGCCGGCTCTTTGTAAGTACGCGCAAGTGAAGGGCACCTACCTTTTGAAGTGCCGGGTATTTCGGGCGCGATCTCTATTACAGGTGGGGCGCGATGGGGTTTTGCACGGGAGAGTCAGTTGTTTGGGAATTACGGGTGGGGCTCGACGCGATACGAGATCTTGGGTTCGTTGTACGCACCGCTGGAGGAATTATACTCTTGTTGAGATTGGCTGAAGAATGCGCCCTTTTTTTTCTCGCGACAGGTTAGAATTTGAAGTGTATATAGAGTTCGAGGCCTCTATTGCCTGTTGGAATGATTTTTACGTTGGGGGAGAAAGGGGGAGTTAATTAGGTTTAATTATTAAATTAATTTAATTTTGTATTTTGTGATTATCGAAAATGTGGCAATATTTCTGTCCAGGCGTGAGAGACTGTAATTAATTATGTGTCATTTATTTCACAAAATTGTTTCATAGTTACAACTTGCTTCGTATGCTTTTCTCCATCACTATACAAACGGACGATATACCATCAGCTTGAACATGAATAATAAAATAAAAGTTCAACCGAAAAACACATTTATATTCTCTGAATAAAGTTCTTTCAACAAAGGAAAAAGGTCGAGAAACATATACACATATACATATATATAAAGTAATGGACAATCTCTGCCCAAGATATTTCTATGAATTTTTTCATTTTCCTTGCGGTTTCACCATTGAGCCTTATATTTTCGTGTCCCGCGTCGTTTAAATGATCTTTTCGCACAAGTCTTGACACCATTAACATTTATATTGCACCGGTATCCGGGTTCCCCGAGCGTGCTCTACATTTTTCGGACAATATAGACCGCCCGCGGTGATCCGCCGCGAGATTCCACGCTCCAAAGGCACGAGGAGCTTTTATTATTCGCGCGAATCGCGCCCCGAAGCACCTGGGAGGCCAGCGTGTGAATTTCACCAGGTTGACACGTCAAGGAATTTCAACGCCGATCGAAAGGAACTGTTAACCCGTGAAACGAGCGTCGATTACGAGGGACCTCTATTATATTGGACTCGAGTTTCCTTTTGTCAAACGTCATATGAACGATTCACCTTTTTTATTGGATAAGGCCTGCTCTTTCTGTCGCTGCTAATACGGGCACAGAGCTCTTTTATGCGTCAGCGGTTTAAAGATTTTTTTTAAGACTTCTCCTCTTCAAGACGACCGGTGTGATTTTCCCGCTGTGATTGCGTTAGAAAAAGTCACAGATGGCCAGAGGCGGAGAGAGAATTTCTTATTCGCAATTTTATTTTAGAATATTACGGGAATATTGCATTCGCGATAAATTCGCCATTCACAAGTAACACGAATATTCCTTAACAAACGAAAATCGAAACGATGTTTATTTTCTCCTGGCCTAATATACACGGCAATAAAATTTTCGCTCACCGTCTGTCCGCTATATTTATCTGTCGGGGAAGTGTATTAATAAATTTCCACAGAGACAGCAGGCTAACACCATATGTAACAGTCCCAAAACACGCCGGACAAACGGTACACCGTTCCTAATCGTCTCGCAAAACAAGGATTTGCCGCGTAACATTCGCCAGGAGTGCGTGGAACATATTCGAACATATTCGGTACATATCTGTCGCCGGAGCTTAGAAGCCAGCCTTAATGGACCACTAAAGAACGGTCCATAAGCGGTCGACGCGATGAACGTAACGGGGAAGTTTCGGTCCAGTTTACGCGAAATCGCCGATAAATCAGAATTAGGGATCACGGGTGCCCCGCGCATGGTCGATTTAGTCAAAGGACGTCGATCCGTGAGCATAAGGGCACTGCTGTCAGCGGACAAATCTCCGTTTAGAGGGGCCATTGTCAGAGGATTACGCGGCCATGCAGAGAGATTCAGAGGCAGGCCCTCGCGAGACCCGGAACCCGTTTCAGCATCGTCAGATTTCGGATTTTCAATTGGCCCCGGGTCGGAACCTGTTGAAGGGTGCCAGGACGGTTACCGCGGCACATTTTACGAGATTATCGGCCGGGGCTAATCCGACCGAGCATTAACGACAGCCAAAGTATGCTCTTGGAAAACGCTTCCCGCTCGATTGACCCCGCCGCGTTGAATTTTTATCGCACGAGAACGACGCCTGTCGATTTCGCAAGTGGACTGCTCTTTTCCTTTTCCCATTACATTCGGTGATCGATGCGATATTGAAGCAGTTGGATGCGAAATCACGGGTCTGCATCTTTCAAATTCGATGATCATTATCGGCGGGTTTTAATTTTAATTTTAATGTAAAGGCAGCGAATTAATAGTTATATTTCTTCTACTCCCGTTCAAAACGAATCTTCTTCCCGAGATTGTTCAGCAATTTTCACCCTCCGCTCTAAACTGTACGAAACAACGAATAAAGTGACGGAAGAAACTGGCACAACGCGGCGAACAATTGCGGCCGTGTGTTTACAATATTGGCGAGACGGCGTCGCGTCGCGTGCGTCCGCGTCGTCGATGAAACGAGCAGATAAAATAGGGGGGACGATCAAGCGGAATTTTCATACGTGTCCGTGCATAAAATGACACGCGTAAACCAGCCGCATGGAAATGACCGTGAAAAATTCGGAGACGTTTCCAACCAATGCACGGTCACGTGCCACACGTCCAATGGCTACCTGGACTCCACTACCCTCGATTAATTCCACCGCGGGAACGTTTCGTGACAGACGATTCCAGTCCCTTGAAAAGACCGAACCTTCGGTCCGGCGGCGGGCACAGCGGGAGTACATTATGCCGGAATCCGAAAAAGAGATGACGAGGGATGGATATGAAAAAAGGAAAAAAAAAGAAGAAGAAGACAAGAGGAGGATAGACAGGTACGTGAAGAAATGCGACGACTTCCTTCTTCCAGAGGACGAATTCTTTGTTCGACCGGTGGTTGTCGCGTTCTCGGACGTTCCAACGGAGAGGCGTCATTAATTTCCCCTTAAAGACTACGAACTCGCTAATTTTATTCAGGCGAACAAATTGTCCGGCTACGGCGGGGGGATCGGAATACTTCGCGATTAAATATCACCAGGATAATGGGGCGTGCAGGGTGGACACGTGGCCGCGGTGGAATGGAGAATGGAATGGTAAAAATGAAGAGAAAAAAAGGAAGAGAAAGATATGGAAGAGGATCGTTTTTCAGGGAAAGCTGCTAGCCACAGCGGGCGAACAATATCCCGGGGAAATTCGAGGACTTTAAAATCCAGTAACGTGAAAAAATGCGCCCGGTAGAGTTCACCCCCTTCACCCGTCTGTTCGACCGTGTCTATTCGGTCACGATAATTCTTTGTTTGACCCCCGCGCACTCTCACGTCGAGGAAAAAACCATTAATTTTAGCATCAGAATGGAACGGGCCAGGCCTCAGGTAGAAAATCGTGCGGGCCAGACATATCGACACCCTTTCCTGAATTCCGATGGAAGCCCCCGCAACCGTCTAATGGAAGTTTCGCCGCTCGATGAAAGTGCACTCGTAGGTATGCTCCAAACAGACAACAATAAAAGAAAACCGATGCTAAAGGGGGTAGGTGGGAGGGTTTGCGAGAGCTGCCGGATCGAGACGGTACAGGGGCTTCTCTGTCCCTCTGCGTCGTCGACGAGATTTCTAGCGATTTTGCGAATCCATGGTGAAATGAAAGGGAAGGTTTTCAAAGAGACACAGGAATTCAGGGGTTGTCAATGATGATTTTACTATCATCGACTTGTTTCTATGCTATTTGATGTTGGAGATATTTATATGTTGCAAAGGCATCGCATTATTTGCTTTGACGAAGTTACTACGATATTTTCATCGCTTTTAGTTTAGTTTCCTCGTTTGCATTTAACACCCTACGTTTCCAGGCATCATTACAGGCATTTCGATGCGAATCCACGTGCGAATGCTCGTTAGCGGATTCGTGACGACGGATACGTTTTAGAATTCGCCACGAAGTCGGTTTCGTGTCAAATGTGTTGCGATTCTAGTGAGTTCGAGCACCTTACGGGTTTTCGAACGTAGATCTTTAAACAGGGAACAGGTGAGTGTTGCAGATAATGATAACGAAGGTGTTACGTTAATAAAACATTAGGCGAGATTAAGGAGAATTTCGTAATTATATTAATCAGTCTGATAATATATTAATCCAGCTCTGTTGAATAAACTATTCAGGACGTACTCGTAATAACTAATTCAATTATTTGAGAAATAGTAAAATCTAATGGGAACGTCTGAAACCTCTATTATACAGTATAATTGTCTTAAAAAAATGTCTATTAATTCACGTACTACGTGCGATAGTAAGTATGAATAAAAAGAACGATAAAAGACAAGTGCCAAATTATAATTGATTCTCATTTAAAAAATTTCTGATTTTCCTCCTCACTCTCCGTTTGTCTCCACTCTTAACACTCAATAACATGGAATCCTTCAATACCGAAATTCTCATCGAACAAATACTCAACTACAAGCACCTTGCCCGCCCAAGTGCACGGATGCCGAGCCGATGCAACGATCCTAATTACAATGCATCTCGATCGGTTCACGAGCGTGTAATCATTCGTAATTGTTGTTTGAGCGGTGATTAATTGTCCGTCGGTGTTGCACGGGCACGGGGGCGCGTTACGCACGACGGCTTGCCGTGTTATTATAAATAATAATGCTAATCATCGTATGGACGCTCCGTTTATCATCGACTTAATTATAGATCGGCGGATTAATTACAGCGCAGGGGGTCCATGACAGGCGAAGATCCGACGATAGCGGGCCGGTTGATGGACATTGAAAACATTTCGACGTTTCTCTAGCTGTGAAACGAAATTAGACGGCCGCAAGATCGCTGCGCTGCTCCTGGAGTGATCTTTTATCGAACAGATCTGATAGTATTTTTCTGCGATTCAGAGAGCACGCTGGACGGTAATTATCGGTTAATTTGTGCAGACAGGTACCGGATCCCTATCTAGCCAGTTTTCTTTCGTCTGATTATCGTTATTGGCCAGTTTGATGGTTTTTAATATACTGAATAACCAGTCGCGTATTTGCGTCGAGCTATCTTCCATTGTATCTCGAAGCCTAAGTTTCATCTGGAAGTGACTGACTGACTGGCTGCTGATGGGGATACGGTTGCTCTGATTTCATAAGTATAGGCTGTCCGCGGTTGTACACCGCCTGTCGAATTTGGTAGACAATTTCGCGCCGATTCAGCCCCCGGTGCGTGTGCTTTTCTGTCGCGATACCGATCTCTAATTGATACAGCAACGATAGTACTTCCTCGAGGCAGTAATTCGCAGATGACAATTGCGATTGATTTTCCAGTAATTCTTGGCAATTCTAATATAAGGCACGCGCCCGAGTTGCAAGACAGAAATACACGTACGGCATTGCGCAATAAAAATGTTAGAAGCACTTACTTTAGAAGTTCTTACAAGTTCCGCGAAATTATGAAAGCAAACTACGAATACGTAGAATCCTATTTGAATTTCTTTCTTTTGCAACCGGAAGGGGTGCGTGTGCACGCAATTCGAATCTCTCACGAGGGGGTAAGTCAGGCTCGCCTTCGGGTCGTGCACCGCGGCCGAAACGAAGCGTCGCGGGACTCACTCGAAGGCGGCGTAAAATATTTGCGGTTAGCCGAGCGTTTCGCCGTTCTGCGGCAACGAAATGCAGCAACTGCAGTCCAAGGGGTTAGTATATACCGTGGCGTGGCGAACTACCCCGCGGTATTATGCACGGCTAAGGGAAATAGCTGCACGACGAAAACCGCCGAGCGGCTGCTTCGGTTCGGCCACCAACGATTCCCAACCCGGTTTCTTGCGATTAACGTCGCGCACGGCGATAAAAAAAATGTTCAAAACCGTTGAAATTCTGCCCAATGCGTTGAAATACAAAGACAGAGGAACTGCAGTGACGCGGACTTTGAATCACGGTAGCCAAATATCAGACAGAAACGTGGAAAGCTAAGAATCATAATAATAACGCAAATATCTTGCATACAAATAGTTGGATCCGAAGCGACAAATTATCATTGTTATCAAAAGAAATGACAGTAGTGTTACTACGTAGAAAAAATCGAACGAAGAAGATAAAGTTTAAAATAAATGCTGGTATACTCGTCAGCCTATGGAGAAGTCCAAGGTGCGTAAAACAAACCCGCAAAATGTAACAACGAACTAAAATATGGCTTTTAAAAGTTGCACAATTACAACGGACCTCGCGGAAACATTAAAAGCCGCAACAAAGTGGATATAAAGATCAGAACGAATGCAACGGATCGTCAAATGGAAAAATGGCGGATTTATTTCTGCAGAGAGGAGTGGTGCAGATTCGTCGCCGAAGGGAAACGCCACGCGTTTCAATTTCGAGGCATGTGCAGAGTTCCGCGGCTTCAGTCCGCGGTGACACGCGCAGTTTCACGCCGCGCGAGCAACTATGCGGACTACCGCGTTTGCACTCGAGGAATCCGAATGGGACTGTGCGCGTCCCTCGATTTCACGCGTCGCCAGTCACGGGGCATCGCGACGAAAAAATGTAATTACGATTCCGCCAGGGTCAGCCGTGGCTGTCGTTGGCGAGGAGAGGAGAAAGAAATCGCGAAACCAACGCGTACTTTTCGTCCTATCCAAGATTTTGTTCACGGTGATAATCGAAAGGGTACCTACCCTCGAACCAGCGATTATAAATGCAACTGATTTGGGTCATTGGTTTCCTCAGATATGCTAATGAATTTTGTTAGTCATAGATTTACGGAGCTTGTTAATTTGATGGAATTTAAATGTTCCGAACAAAATATTAATAAAGGTCTACGCATCCCTTAAAAATTATAGGCGTTGAAATTTACGCAACTGCAATAGAAAGTCTCGTAGATAGCTAGTGTTCGTGGCGTTATTACGCTATACGCACAAGTGCTGCGTACATTAATAATAAACTGATTTAATGATTAATTCATTCGTTTAGAGTTACAGCTGTTAAGGGTTAATATTTTGTAATTCAATTAATTATATTTTATTTCACAATTATTCCACAAAAATACAAGCTCCACGAATTACGTTGGATAGCTAGTGCAAAATATTTAGGGGAAGGAATATCGTCGACGTTATTTGGAAAAGGATAAAATTTCTTGAACACTTAGCCTGGCATTTACGATTGTTATCCCTGTCGAGTGCTACTGTTTGCGCAGCCTAATCGAAAAATCATAAACACCCCCTCGTGGAAAGGGGTTGCTTTTATCGGGGACGCGCCGCGCCCGTGGAAAAACAGATAGCAGATCTGTGTTTGCTCGAGGGTCCGTTGCGAGGCTTCACGAGAGGGATGAATCGTTATCAGTCTTTGGATAGCTGTGATTAACGCGCGCACCGATTGTTAGCTCCTGGATTATACGAGAATCGAATTTCTACTAATTATTTCAATCCGTATTTTGATCGCTTTAACAGTATCCTTGTCCTGACTATCCCGAAGAGAAAACGTACAACTGTTATACGTTTGCAAATAGCGCATCTGTACGTACACACGTGCACGCGACGTTATTGATTGAATATTGATCGTGCAATTAGATTCGCATGGATTGGAATTGGATTCCAAATATCGCCGACTGACGGATTGACAAATATTGTTGACGCTATCAGAAATACATTTTATTCTTGTATTTAGATATATCGCGCGAGAAGAAAAGTTAGAAGGGCTATTTTTACTATCACTGAAAGTGGCGATTCATGCGATTATCGACTTCGGTGATCGAAATATTAGATACCGTATGAAAAAATGAAGAATTCTAAAAATTTGCATAATCCCCTCCCCTATCGTACGCTTGTATTGAGAAAGTTATCTCCAAGTTGTTGTACGCGAACGAAATCCCGAAAGTCTCGACGTCGTTAAAAATGTGAAATCACCGTTCGTTGCCGCGAGTTATCGAAGCTACTCCGCGAGGACTCGATCGTTTCGTTAGAGGTGGAAGAACGGCTCCCAGGAGCAGCTCCCGGAAATTCGGTACGGAAACTCGGATGGCCCCGAGTGTCACCGGCAATCGATGTAGCTGCGACCGTGTATAACGCGAGACTGTTTAGCTGTCCGCAGACCGCAGATTTAGACGGGGCTACGAGCATCCAGATCTGGATGCTCGAGTCCCTAATTATCTTGACGTTGGCCAGCTGCGATAGAGCGAGCAGAAATTCTGACGAGGTGAGAAGGTAGGGGTGGGACACGGAAAAGTGATCGTGAGTTCTGGTAACACTAAAGGGAGGCTAGTTTTTGCTTTTACTTTTTGTTTCCACAAATCATTTTCCATGTCAAACAAATTGGTGTAGAAGTTAATAAGATTCTTGAATGAATTTCGAAATCGAATTTGACCATCGCAGAGCTGCTGCTTCATAGAAAGATAAATACAACTTTAATTTAGCGTACGCCCGGCGCGATTAAAATATCTGGTGATGCATGTAGAAATGCATGTAGAAATGGAGGAAACATTTTTCCTGGAATGAAAAGTTTAATAGTACGACGAAGTCACAGATGATCCTGTAGTTCGATATGGTATTCAATAATTCATTCCCGCCGCATTGTCTAGACGGATGACCTATAACTCTTTGAACGACATAAAACACTAATGCGACAGATTTCTATTCGGACTGTGTAATAAAGCGGGGAGGAAAATATAGTTCTATCAGTCCTATTGGCTGCTCAATATTTCAATCCAATGCAACGGCCGTCCTCCGCGATACAGGTAGGATATTGGATTATTTAATTCTCGCAAAGGCATACATAATTCTTTCAATCAATTCGTCGATTAAACGTTTTTTAAAAATCTACAAATACCAGAGCTTAGAGTCGCAACATATCAACCAATTACAAAAACTCCAACGAAGAACAACTGAACAAAAATATTCTGCAACATCTCCGAGAATTGCGTATCATCCGTCAGCTAAGAATAAACCTATCCAAAAGGGAAAAGAACCGAGCTAACCAGAAATTATGTATGCCAAGTGGCGCACGGTTTTCGCGTTTCTTCCACGGACCCGGCTCCCTTGTGAGCACGTCGGCAATAATGTATTTCGAGGATTTAATTATTCGCGGGCTCTCTTCGCCCGTCGACAGCATATTAATCGTATGCTAATCGATCGCCTGCAATGGACCCCTGTTACGTTCATCGAGACGCGGCCTTTACCGAAGAAAGCAGCCAAGTCAAGGAGCCATTCGTTTGATAGATCATTTCGCTGCCGGTCGTAACCATTTCGCCGCCATTCGAAAAGCCTCCTTCTCTGCGCTGCATTCATACGACGCGCATTGAAACGTGTATACACGTGCAATTCGTGGCCATCAATTACTCGACATCGTCGCGAGGACACCGTCGATAATAGTCGGAGAACTGTTAAGCGTTATTGGCGTGCACCGCTTCCACGGGACGCGCGATCTTCCGCTTCCGCGTTTAATAATTTTACAACATTGTACGGTGGCAGGCGTTTTCCTGTTGGCCACGAATTATGGTCGCACGCCGTTCATCGCGATCCAGCATCGATAAAACTCGACGGCGGCCTTCGAGGACACGGATATTCCTGATGCTTTATACCCCGCGAGCAACGTGTTTTATTACGCCCGTGGAGTTTTTATTGCGACCACCGTCACTCCGTGGAAATGCAAAACTATTAAACCGCGTGGCCGCGCCGCGTGGAAATATGCACGCTGCTTAACGGCCGACCGTTCAATTTCCCCGTCCCTTTCCGCTACGCATCGAGGTTCGACTGAAAGCAATTTCATTTGAATTACCGCGTCTTTCAATTGAGCCTCGACCTGTTCATTGTGCGTGGGGCGAGTGCACACGAGAATTGCTCGTCTCGGTTGGGGGCTGGCGTTTCTTTTGCTTGACGCGGGGAAAAGGTAACGATTGGAAAATTGTTGTGGTAGACGTATGAAAATTTGGAGGAAAACGCGACCATTGTCCTGTTTTGTCTGAACAGACTTCGACCCCTGTAGAAGCGAAAGTACCTTTCTTTTGTGAACACAGAAGTGACTAGATAAGGCTGTGACAAAATGTGCCAAAAACTTTGGGGATAAAAATTACATATTCCGCATGAAGCAAGGTAATATTTCTTTTGCCTCGCGAAGATAATTTAGCCGTTGTGAATGTGGGACAGGAGGCGAGCAATAATCACGATGGCTCGATTATCGTGACTCGTTGATACGCGAGCATGAACCTGACCGTCCTCTTCCAATCGACTAATGCAACCCCGGCAAAGAGCTTTCGCGGGGTAATTTTCAAGCTAAGTGACTCGGAAGGGCCCCATTTTTCTGAATGCCCCGCGATCGACGACTATAAGCTATAAGCTTCGGTTATTGGCTTGGCCGTTGTCAATATGTTCGCCTGCCTTTTCATTTATCCCGCGGATGGCTGCGCGGATTAGAAGTTAAATGAAGTGTCCAATTCAGACGTACGGAACGAATCGAGAAATTGCCCCGTTGAATATTTCAAGGAAGCCTGTGTGCTCTTACAATATACTAAATATAGCATGCTGTAATCATCATTAGCCTCTTCATATCCACCGTTTCATTTTACGTACACTGCCGTTCAAAAGTTTACGACGTCCGGGAGAAGGTTGTACAAAATTTTCGTCACTCATTTATCATTTTCAATTCGGGACCGTTTCCAAAGTAAACGCAAGAAGGTGAACGCAAAAGCGTAGAAATGATTACTCACAGTTTTTCGGCGAGAGTCAGGCTGGCCAGGTCCCTTGGAATCTGCGTGAGCACCCGATGAGAACAATCGACCTCCTGACCGGTACACTTGCACAACCACGGGCATCTAGCACTGTTCATATCCTCCAACGTTCCCGACAAACTTCCGAATCCGAAGCCACCTAGGGCGGTACCATGCGAGGCGCCACCGCCCAGCACAGACAATATCAGCAAAAGTCCCCAGGCGCAGACTACGGAACCGCAGCTGACGCCAAGCAAACGCAGCGACCAAGCTGGCGTCATGGCGCGTGCCATCGCCAGCACCTTTCGATTAATGTCCTTCACAGCACGATTCGGCCCCTCGAGGATTTTCGCGATGCTACCGACGCGGCTCTTCGGCAGAATATTATTCGGATCGTACAGGCTGAAACAGGCAGCCTCGTTCCCCGCCAGTCGGCCAACGTTTATACCCGGGTACACGTAACTGGGCGCCGGCTCCAGGAACGACGAGATCTCCAGGCCTTCAGCAGGTGGACAGCCTAGTATCCTAACAGGCTCAAGAATCGGATCCTGCTCCAACCGTATCACCGAACACTCGAACTCGTTCGACGTCACACCCCGCGAGTTCTGTCCGCGATGTCGTTCCGTGATCTTTCCTCTAGATCGATCCCTCCTTCGACCATGCACCCGACACGAGCGTTGGGTGTTCCTTCGCGAGCCGTCCAGGTGATGTCTCGAAACGCCGGCCACTCTGTGCCTATGACCGCTACAGTGTTCCCTCCTGTCGATCGTCTCGAGGACCACGTTGTCCGTTGACGGTGTATCCCTCGGTCCTTTCGAATGGACCTCCGTCCCGTTGTCCTCTATCAATTGCAAATCCAACGCTGTTTCCTGACGCCGCCACTGATGGACCAAGACCGGGGTCTCCGGTGCGCCACCGCCTTGATCCTCGATTCTCAACGCCTCGCCGCCTTTCGACTGATCGACTGTACTCGATTCCTCGGCCACTTTGAGGCTAGACCGTCGGCCAGCATCCGCGGCCGCGTGACCTGGACCAGACACGGTTCCAAGGTCCTCCGTGGAAGATTCGATGATCTTCCCTCGGTCAGCTAGACCATCCAGCACGACCTTTCGGGGGCCGTGTTCGTGGCCCCCTTCCTTTTCCACGCGCCCTTCCGAAGAGATGTTGAACACCACTAACGGCACGACCTGGTCCTTCGCATCCTGGTGCTCAGCTCTCACTGACTTTATCTTGACGCTGGTCTGTGCCCTAGTTCCTGCCGTACCCGACAGGGTACGTGGCGTGAGTCGCGTGGAACGCGTCCAACGACCGTGTCACTAATTTCATTTACCGATTCAGCGTTTCTTCGCTGTCCCTTTGCTTTCTATTTCGTACGGCCGATCATTAATTCAAGCGCGACGTGTTCGTTTACGGGGGTATACGTGTGTCACTACGTGCGCGCCGAGGGACAGGTGTACGCGAGGGTTACAGCGGTTTGGCAGTTCCACGGCGAGCTTCTTCTTCTCCGGTTCACGTCGAATGACACGATTCGAGGCTGCTCGTTACGCGAGCATCATAGACGGTGATCCGTTGATCGATGTGCTGGTTGTCTCGTTCACGCACTCGGTGCGACAGTGATGCATCACCTGGAAGAAGAAGAGGAATTTCGTTTTGAGAAAAAGATGCTTAACGCTTTATATTTTTTGATTCAATCATACTTTTCTTATAATGTTCTGTTTAATCAGTGTATAGCCCGTCGCATATTAGCAACAAACTGACAATTTATTATTGCAAGTGTATTCTTAATTCTTGTCCAATCTTTAAATGAACGGTAACATCCATATCGCGATTCACCGCAGCTGACAACATTTTCCCATCGAGCCACGTAGCTCTGCACGCGTGTCCGTGCACGCGTCACCGAAAACTACATCTTCCATCGTAATCGGGTGCGCGTGCGTATCGCACGAAGGCGTGGAAGACGAAGAGGATAAGAAGGAAGCGACGAAAGAGCCGAACGGCGAAGCCCTGTTGCAAAGAGAGTAGAGCACGCCGTTGCAATATCGGAAGTACGAGAAAAATATGCTTTCGAAGCACAATCAAGGACTCGAACGCATTCCATGCACAGCCGTTCCGAGTTGCGAGAGGCATATTGGAATTTCCACCGGAGATTTTCCATCCTCGTCCGCCTTTTCCCATTCTTCCCTACTCTGCACGCCTGTCGGGGGAAAACGTGTCTCGAACGAATGCACGTTGTGCCCCGTACACATACATGTTGCTCGCGCTCCTAAGTGCCCCCAGATACGTCTCCACGATTTATCGCTACCTGGGAACACCTGGAAACAGAACGTCCGCCCGCGTCCACAGCGCGAAATAATACGTGTCCGGACTGCTCACGCTTTGAGGCGTCTGTGTCACACGCTGTCGGAGTGGAAATTGTCAGTCGTCCCGAGGAATAGATATTGAACAGTACGAAACGCCTTTTATTGTACACCGGGCAAGCTTTTTTTATACTAAACCTGTTTATACACCCAACTCAAGTTGAATTAAGCAAATCTTTTTAACCTACGTTATTCAATTGAACGAGGGACAATTCTAGGATAAATATTTGATGAAAGATACATGGACACTTTATCTGGATATAACAAAAAAGCGAAGTAGCATTCAATCGAACGAAACCGCCCTTCAATTCCGAAAGCAAGCAATCTTCAGAGCTTCGTTTATTAAAATGGACCCTTTCGAACGTATCAGCCCACCCTGGCACTAAAGCGACCCAAAAACAATTATTCCAAGACTATCGACAGAAACGGACCCCGCTTAATAGGAAGCGCGACAAAGCTCGATGGAATGCGAAAGAAGCCCGCGGCGACGTCGTCGGCGTTGGCTCGCGTCGCGCATTGAAATTCGTCGAAAATCTAATATTCCCGTCGGGGAGTCGGGGAGGGCAGCGATCGATAATTCGATTAGCAGTAGTCGACACTGAGGATAGTTAGGTAGGACGCGCTTCCTCTGCAGATACTCTCGCCACGCTCGAGTACGGTTAAAGTAGCCGGCCCTCGATACACAAAGAGAGACAGAGAGAAATGGAGGAATAGAGTGAGACATAGAGAGCGAGGGAGGAGGTGGAGAACCGGGGGGTGTGTACACCACGCACGTATAATATTCTCGAGCACTCTCCTGCAGATAATATCGCCAGCCTCTGATGTCGAAGTTAAGACGCCGGGGGTGAGTTCCGTTTCAATGCGACGCATCGACAGATCGACGAGGACCGTCCAGAGGAATCCTTCCATCCCTTCAGCCCTTCTATCTTTTTCGCATCCACCCTCTGACGTTCGTTTCACGGCTGCTCGGCATTAATTAATAACGTTAGAGCGTATTAATTGAGGCAAAGTAGCGGGCGTCGGCGTTCGAAACTTTTTCTTGCTCCCCGACGCGACGCCTCAATCCATTCTCGATACGTCACGCGTTAAAGCGTGAACAGTACGCGGGGGGCATGGATATCGATTTTTATCCATCCAGGTACGTGTACACGTGTACGAATTGTTACGGTACGATGAACGGCGCGAATTGTGTAACATGCATTTCTATATTATTGATAGATGTATTGTTAGGGTTAGACCCCTTCGAGACACGCTTGCGCGGTGGAATAATTGCCTGGGCAAATATTTGATTTCTCGACGCTCCATTGATTGACAGTTCAACGTCGTTCCCGTGGATGAACACGCGATTTAGCTCACAATTCTCGTGTACACCCTGTTTCTTTTCCCGCTTCTCTGGTTTCTTTATTTTTCGAATGAGACATGTTGGCGGAGTGCGTTAGCGCTTTTAAAATTCCAAGCCAAACAATTGTTCGTATTCTCTCTCTCTCTGCTGGCTATGGAAAAGGGCGAGAGGGACAATATTGACAGGGATACGACCGGGCAACCCCTGCGACGAATATTCTCGACCACCTTAGAATGGAACGGAAAAAACGAGCGACATATGCTGTCGCTTTTAATGAAATTGACGGGCAAACAGGGGGCGTCGAAAGCAACTTTCTTAAATAGCAAATCCTAGGTTTCATCCGCAGCTGAAATTTGTTCACGGCCTTTCGATTTGAAAGCCAGCTTGAAGAATGCAACGGCAATTGACATTTCGCGCCACCGGGTGAACAAAAAGTTAAATAAGTTATAAGTAAATTAACATAAGTTGAAATAAAGTTGAAATAAAATAAGTGACAGTCAGTTCATCTGCGGCAGCTCGACAATGTCGAGGGCCCTGCCGCTCTCTCGACAATCTTCAGGGGAACAGAATTTCAGTATCGACTGAATTATATTTTCCTCGTATTCGTCGTGAACAGGGGGTCCGTTGAACGCGTGTACCGATATACAGAGCGAGTGGAATCCCTTTGAGGCGATGGCAAGAGAAAATCAGACGTTTCAGGGATAGCCAATACACCCAGACGATGCTGGAATATTGCGTCCTTATTGTAATATATTTGTAAGCCACTTCGCGAGACAATTTCATCCGAGGCGGGCTCGAATTTAGACAGGTGGATATGCGCGGATATTCCTTCGAGGTATATCATTATATTGCGCCAGAGGGGAGAGAACGATTATTTGTTGAAAGCTCGACGAAGCAAAGGGAGGGAAAAGGAGGCTCAACTGAAAGACAGAGAGAGAGAGAGAGTGAGGGGGAGAAGTACGGGTAGATAGTAGAGTTTGCGGAGAACGGAAGTTCCTTTGCTCCACATTTCGTTTCCTTTTCGTTCTCCAGCCCGCTAGCCCGATAACGGAACTAATAAACGTTTCGTTTTACGTTCCTGTCACGCTTTGGATTTCCACTGACTGTTTCCGTAGACTGGCGTTCGAGTATCGATAGCGTTTGCAATTGTACGTTGTGACGCAATGAGGGTAATTACTTGTTAAGTAAAGTTATTGCTTCCTGGATAGATCGTTCTTGCTGGGTGATTAGCTTCAGACCGTAGCAGTTCGCGTAGTATTTTAATAGTTTTGCAAAGCGTGACGTGGCGTGTGTGCCACGGTATGCAGATGGAAAATAATATTACGTAATTAAGAACCCTATTTCCATCTGCTGCTAATATAGCAATACTGCAATTTTGACGTCCTTAATCACATATTGGTTTAACGTAATAGCGTGGGAACGCGACAGGAAATTGTACAGAGCTATTATACTATTGAGCTACTAAAACCGAATGGAAAAATAGTTGCCCGAATTAATTTTCAGTTCCATCGCGAGTACTATTTCGATTTTGACTCGCACCGACACCGTGCGATAATATCCACAATGAAACAGCGTCGACCTTAAAATCCTTGCACAGTCTCAATACCACGAGCAACATACAGCAGATAATTTCCCAGCGTAGACGGACTGTAAAACCCGGCAGCCTTAAATCGCGAGCAACGTTAAAGCCACTCGCCGCTTAATTCGAAGAGCGCTATTGCGAGAGGGGGGTTGCATCCCCTTTTAAAACAGCAGCCGGGTAGAAGGCATAAGAAAGCATGGCTGTCGGCACGCGCTCGTTCTACCGTTTCCTTTAAACTTCCCCTCCCGCGACACGGTTTCCCCTCTCTCTTCCTTTCCTTCCTGTTACGGACCACGGAGCCCGATGATTTTTCGTGAAAAACCTCCCAGCCGTAGTTTGCTTTGGAAGCGGAGATGTTTGCTTAACATGTGTGCCTAATGGCCCGTGCGGAATGGATTTTTAAGGCCTCCGTTTTAAGACGTCGCGCCAGAACGTGGCACCGCCGATCGAAAATCGATGTCGACACTCGACTGGCTCGGCGATGATCGAAAGTCGATAGGAACGACGAAACTGTTATCTCGCCCTCGATGGACGCATAATGAAAGCGGGCTACGCGACACGCTGGAATATTATCGGCGAGCGTCCGCTGCAACCAGCGTTTCCGCTCAGATGAACGCTTTTTAAATCCGCCCTTCGCCGCCTTCGCGCCGCATTTAATTGCATCCACAGGAACACCGACAACGGACACGATGAGACGCCACCTTGAAGTGCACTCGATCTCTGTTGCGGGATTATTTAGTTACGAATGGAAACGGCGATACCGGTAGCGGCGTGATAAACGATAGGGCGAGTGGAAAATCACGGGGGCGGTGTTAATAAAAAAGCGTCACAGGATCGGCCGTTTTAATCGTGAGAATTTTAAGTGGAGTATAATCGCGATGTCAAGAGGAGACACCTATGGAATTTTTGTCCGCCACTGTGATTCGAAGGTTTTAATGGGAAGTTCGCTAGAACCACCGTAGTGGCTTTCCAACTGTCGCAGGATAAACACGAACTTTTGTAATTTAAAAACTGTAGTGCTTACAAGGGTATTTAATTACGCTGACTACGATTACGAAGACAGATTCTCCCGCTACCGTGTCAGACTTATTTTAATTTTCCTCCAACTCGATGTCGTTAAAATGGCATTCCAGCTCTTCGAACGGCCAAGGATCCGAAATATCTGAGATTAGGCTCAGGCTCGCATTATGGAGAGATTAAAAAGAGGAACAAACAGTGGGCACACTAAACGATTTGTATCTAGGCAACGAATGAAACAGCTCGGACGAAGCCGCGCCGGAAAGCTGGATACTGACGACTATACCTTTCTATAGGTTTTACAGATCTCTCGACGTGAAAGTAAGAAGGGAGGACACCCCTCGGATATTAGGTTTCCCAGTGCGGTTTTCAACCACCCACTCGATCGGTTGATCGGTCGACTTTGCCCCGGGGAAATCACACTAGATACGAATTGGACCTCACCCTTCGTTCAACCACCCTCTTTCACCTTTCGACGTGCTTAAGAGGTGGTCCATAGGAAAAGGAGAGTGTGGAATGGAGCATGGTCGGCCCTTGGCGACATCGAAGACGCCGCCGTGTATTAATCGGGGAAGGATCTTCTTTCATTCGTTCGAGCGTCCGTGTCCCACGGGGAACCGGCACAGGATGAGAAAGGATTATCCGGCAAGTAGTATTTCTCGCCAGTGTATCGACACTTCGGCGATTGCTACGAATCAGTAGCCGCAGTCCCCAGGAATGATAACGAATTAGGGTGGATGGTATCGGAAACTGTTTTCCTCTGTATGCTTGGGCATTTTCCGTTATCTCTTCGGTATCTTCGGTTTACCGAATTGTGTTTGGCGAGTTAGATATTCGGGCGTATCTGTCGCGGGCTCTTTGCGGTACGACGTTTGTACACATTTCGGAAGTGCACGCGTCGCTCAATGTTTACTTCAAAATATATTAACAGCATATGTAATCACCATTCCGACGTCCTTTTTGCTGTAACGTTCCAAAAATGTTTTCTATACATTTGTCTCTCCTTGACCAACGAGTATTGAATGCAATCCTCGTACCTCTATAATTTTATCCTCCACGACCTCGTGATATCACAGAGACACGTAATATCACGGCACTCGGCATTCTTATCCAAAGAATGTCACGCCGCCCACTGAGGTTTCGAAGCGAAATGGGCCAGCAAATCGCAGCTGCGCTAACACAGTCGTTTACCCAAACAAGATTCATCATATTCATTCCAGCCGGCGCAGAAACAAGCACTTCACGCGCCGCAACAAGTGCCGGGCAAACCAGTCTCATAAATCGCTCTTACACGGTAACGGCAGCCCACTGGATTCTCCTTTTTCGATCAATTAAAAGGTTCCCCGTGCCTGCAGCGAGACAGGCGTAGAAATCGCGAACGTACATAAACGAATATAAACGTATATAAAATCGGCTCGGCCTGGCAAAATGGCGGGAACGAACCAGATCATCCGGCGTTCGAGTTCGTTCCAGAATTCGCGTCGATAGATCGACCGCGGTGTCCACGGAACGATAATTTCAATCGATTAACGTTCGCCGACCATTCAATTAGGTTGCACCGGGGAACGTTTCGAAGTAGAAAAAAAGGCGGGAAAAAAACGGGCCGCCACGCGATACCGGAAAGAGATAGCGGACCAGTATTACCAGACGGTGTATCGCGAGGCTGCTACCGAACAGTCCCAGCAGCCACCTGCGGCTAACTGT
This sequence comes from Nomada fabriciana, assembly GCA_907165295.1. NCBI lineage: Eukaryota > Metazoa > Arthropoda > Insecta > Hymenoptera > Apidae > Nomada > Nomada fabriciana. Next base: position 16,545,158 of record OU015690.1, read on the forward strand.
CTCCGTATATATTATCGTATATTAGATTACGAGTCACCTACAGCGGATCTATAAATTTTCTTGCGCGATACCGCATTGATTAGCGAGTACACGCGCATTGCGTGCACGGATGCCGAGCATCGAGCGAAGCAGGGGATGGACGCTAAGAGATACCTGGCCCCTCTGTCTCCTTCTGAAGAGATAGGCGGACGCACGGTTCGTTCTGTGTACCGGGGCTGCCAATTATCTCACGCAACGTCTAACAATAAGAGAACGAGAGGGCCTGCGTTCGGTGTTCGAGAGCTTGGAGATTTTCAGCGAGAGCTGGAGACATTGGCCTCCTCGGTACCGGTTAATTAAGAATGCCGGCGAACAGATGAGAATTCACGGGGTTCGCTGAACGTTTCTCTTACGCGAAGGTTTTGGAGCGAAGGACTGGATACCGTGTGAAATTATTCGTATCGACCTAATTGTATTATGGAATTCTCGAGACGAAGAAGTGGAATGATTACTGGCACCGATATTAAGCACGGCGGAAGGTATATTATTTTAGGTAATTATAGTTGTGTGCAGACCCGATTGCGGCAGAAGTAATTCGACTAAAAATATGTTTAAGCTAAAATAGAATTTCTTTCGACGGTCAGATTTTTTGCAAATTGGATGATATGGAAACAGCAGAGCTGCTGTTTTCCCTGCGCAACAAAACTACGTTCGAGACCACACGAGTCGAGGGAGAAATATAGACTGCAGGCAGTTCAAGCCACAGGAGACAGCGAGAAACACGAAGCGGGAAAGTGCAGGAACACGATTTTCTACCGCGTTATTTATGATTCGCGTGTCGGGGATACCGAATATGCTAATTAGCAAGTGCGCTATACCATAAACATGGATGGTCACCGAATATTTCGCCGACCTGAAATGAGTGTCCTGCAGCATCCACTCTAATCAGCTTGCGAACTAAATTTAATACCGTCCACTTCTAAGCAGACATTTACGGATAAACGGTATTTATCGTCACCTTGGAAAATATTGAAAGATTCCACGCAATAATTGACAAAAAATGTAATAATTGTAAAGCACCCAAAATAATATTGCACAGTATCCAAGATTTAACTTTTCATACAGCGAAACGTTTTAAGCGCATCAATTGAAGCAACACAAAAATCGACTTCTTCCATTCCCGGAAGATATCGATATCCATCAATCGACCATAGGAATGCATTAAGCTGCCTCGAGGTCCAGCTAAGGGGACCCAAGCACGGGCTATTAAATCTTGCCGGGTGGCAAAAACTCTTTCCGAATTCTATTTGTCTTTCCAACCCTCCTTCCCATCCACCACCCTCTACGAGAAGGGGAGGCGGCCCAGCCACTTCCGTCGGTTTTCTAAGCCCGTCTCCGAATTCCAACGACCAAACGCTAATCGGTCTAGACTCCACTCTCCGCCTCCCTTCTCCGCCACGAAATCCTCGTTTCCCTCGCCGGATCTTCCTCTTTCTGGCCGTTTCTTCTTTACTCCCGCTGCTGAAACTCCGAGGGGACACGTTTCTTGCCTCTCGAGCGAATGTCCGCGGGACACGTCAGCAATGGCTCGCCCAGATAGATGGAGGATTTCACTTGAACTTGCTCGCCTTCCGTTGCAGGGAACTTGTGATATCCAGAGAGAAGCTACTGTGTACAAAGCGACGACCATTTGGGTTAGGTCTGCGTCGCTTGCAGATTATGTATATAGGTCCGTGAATCGTTTCGAATTGAGCATAAATTGTTATATGCAATACTGTGATGAGATTTTATGGAGAGATGGGTTCTGAATTTTTCATGGACGGGGTGCTTCGTTAGAGATAAATGACAAGTGCTTCCTTTGTAGCTTTTTTTATTAAAAAATGTGTTAAACAAAGGCATTTGACAAATGTTGAAAGGCAAACGTTAACGTTCCTATGTCTGAAAAAATGAATATAACAAAATTGCTGTTGCACAGACTCAAATACAGTTCAACTGTCATTTAACAGAATTTTTTGTAAAGTTTAGAGATACATAGCCCCGAAATTCAGTGGCGATAGTTACACGGGACACCCTGTACACTTCCATCTACACGGAACAGAAGTCTTCCTTGTTGAATGGATAACAACACAGACAGCCCTGTCCAAATAGTTAACAAGTCTAACTGCCGCGATCAAAAAGTCGCGTCGTAACGATTCCAAAAAGCACTCCAAAAAAGTTTACGACCGTTTCGTACCGACGCGAGGCGTGTTACTCGCCACGGCCATTTGGGCCACATAAGTACATATGTATGTCAATTGACAGAACGAGGGCAAGTGGAAGTCATAGGCACGATGGGGCTACGTGAAATTCGACGGCCAAGGTCCGCATTATCGTATCAACCGGATCGTTCGGAGCAACGCACTCTCCTGAATCTCCCATAGTAGCTCCGACGTCAAATAATTCTCGGCCCGAGAAAGTGGCCGTTCACTTGTGGCAGGTAGAATTGATCCTAGAGGTCGTCAAACTTTCCACCCTTATCGCGGCCACGCGATACGCCCGTGAATGGCGTTTAAACGCGACAATGTCCGAGTGCCGTCGTGGCTCAATATTGACACGGCCACGCTTTATCGGGCGGCGTATCAATCATACGACACACTGGTACCCGGGAGAAGAACCGTTCCAGAATCGTTTCGACATTCGATTCGACAGGGAACAGAGGAAAGGAAAGGAGCCGAGGAAAAACAGTCGTCCAGGTTAAATAACGTCATCCACGCGTGCTAATGGCAAATCTATAACGCTCGCTCAAACGATTCTGCAGCTTTTTCATTTCGCTCTTCGAGCAGGCAACGTCCAACAGCAGTCGATGAAAAAGGCGCGGACAAAAAGGAAGGATTTTTCAGGCGGTGATCGATAGATGGCTGAATTGTTACAGGATAACGAGCATTTCTTGCGAGGTATACAGAGATTAGAGGCGGCGGAGGTTTAACCTGTCTGAGGATGACGTGGTCAGAACAAAGGCAATATGCGTGTGTAATCACCGATAAGTCGACGATCACTAGCTGTGACAGATTTTTCTATTTAGTTTAAAGCAGGGCACGATAAAGCTGATAAACGCGTCCTTGACAGCCTTGATGCCTGGCGCAATCGAAAAGTATACATGTATACTCTTCTCGCAGCAAGTAGAAAGTGGAGAGACTACTATGCACTATACACGGAGGGTTCAGAAGCCAATCGGTGCAAGTCCATTAGCATTCAAATCGAGATAAGCAAGGTTTTTACAAATAACTTGGACAAAAATGACAACGTTACTACAGTCATCTATTACTTACGTATGAAAATAGGGGCTTAATTAATCAAGTTAGCCCCTAATCAGTTGATAAATCTATCAACTAAAAGTTTTAACAGTGAAGAGGTTTTTGAACTACGAAACTCATGTTCAGGAAAGTTGGACTTACACTGATCGGCTTCTAAGCCCTCCATATATACTCGGTGTCGATCGTTCTTCGTGCTGTACATAATCGATCATCAAGTGTCCGCATTATGTATACACATTAATTTCTCTGCAGCTTACCAATACCCCTTTCGCACTGCGATACCAAGAAACAACTCTGTCAATCGATATTAATAATAACAACGTCAAGCTATCGGTGCTGCTAGCGTTAATATATCGATGGAGTTTCAAGACCAGATCAGTCATACCTCAAGTATCAAATGAGCCACAATGGACATTATTTCACATAGAAAAGAAGGCGACACAAGGGTTGGCTATCGCAAGTGAATTCAGTAAAATTGAAACAATTTTTCGCAAAACGTTCCGTTAACCCTCTTCATTCGCAACGCCTCGCTCTGTCGTTTCTTCGAACGGAGTTCGTAGTGTCGTAAGAAGCACAGCTTCTCCGAAATGGTCTAAACGTTTCGATACGGTTCGCGCCGTGTATGTATTTCGCAAGACGAGTCCAGCAGAAAACGGTGTCCTATCTTAAAGGGCCGTTGTCGTATGCGATAGCACGTTATCGTTTCACGAACAACAGTTCTGGAAATTGGCGTAGATACGACGTTGACCTGTGTGCACGCGTGGCCTGCGAGTATAGGTGTAACCCTCGAACGCATCGTTCGTGGCCGTAAAACACGTAGTCGAATGAAATACCGCGGAAACCGGCGTTGTTCTCACTAAGAATGTGTTATTTACGCCTTTCCGCGTTCACGTGGGCCGGCAGCGCTAGCCGTGTATCACGCGGACTCTTTTAATTCTATGGAATCCATCCGTGTGATTAATGGGGATGGCGGGTCGGCGCAGTTTCTGCGCCTTTCGACGCGTATTTCAATCGAGATGGGAAACGCCGGTGGACGGACGAACATGGAACGCGCAAGAAATTGAAACTGCGACCGGTTGGAAGGTTAACGAGTGCACGAAAGTTACGAGGGACGGGAAATACTGGCAGATGGATACGGAAACGCGGATTGGAGATAGAGGATTATTGTACTATTTTGTGGCTGAGTACGAGTGGCCGAGTTTCGTTCTGAAAATTATTCGATGCTATTTGCAAGGGAAGGTTTAATTAGTTGGCAGCCAGTTTGTAGGAATCAAATTGCACAGAATGAAGGGTGTCTGTATTGTGTTGGTAATAGTACTCCTCTGGGTTTATACGTACGTGTTTTATGAATCGTATCTAACATATCTCTAATAATATAAAGTATTTCGCTCGGCGGCGAGAATCGTCCTCGACGCGGAGTACATAATGCGAGAAAAAAACGTGTTTCACTGGGGACGCAAAGTTCCCAGACGCATCGATGCACTTCGCGGAGCCACTCATCGTTAGCCCTGAAAAGCTCCCTCTCTCTCTCTCTCTGCCCACGGTTCGACAGGGAAATAATGCAGGCTGCTAGGGGATAAAGGATGAAGATCAGCCTATCTTCGACTGGCTGGGGAAAATGCACGTGTACGCGAGGAGGTGCCGCTTCGACACACAAATTTTCTCGGTGGCGGGACAGAGCGTATACGGGGTGTATCGCGAGACTATCGATGCATGATTCAGCACACAAAGAACAAATTTGTTCGTTGCACTTAAGCACGATCGATCACGCGCCTCGTCGTGCTTCCCGGTGCTTCAAATCTCGATTCGCCGGCCGATAACGATGCCTGTGCATTAGCAGGCCCTGTTAATTCGTTGCTCGTACACGCCCCCGCCACCCCTTTTGCCCCCAGGCAACCGGAAATGTGCACGTTTCCGTTCCGTTGTTAATCAATTACGCCGCTTATCGAGTGCTAAAATGCGCGCGGCTTGCACGCGTGCCATAATTCCGTCGCGTCATATTTTCGGAAAAAGGGTTAGCCGGTAGTTCGACGACGCATGGAGACGATTAACTCCGTCGACAGTAATACTTATCGTCTGTAGAGTCGTGTCAGAGTTTCGTATACGCGGTAAATAATTAATTAACTTAATTATTATACAGGAATCGTCCTCTATATATTTCATTAGTCACGACAATTCGAGTGTTGAAGCATTTGCTTAATTATTCGATACCTCGACGAGGAAGCTTTCCGATCGACGAGCGGATCCAACTATCAGGTTAATAAGTAAACCGATGTATCGCCGCAGTCAGCTGGCCTATCTATCTCCATTTGCTCCAGATAACGTGTGCAACAAAACACAGAGACACGAAGACCCACTTTCGCAATTATCGCAGTACTCTGTCCCCGCGATAAGGAACAAAGCGCACGTCGACTTGACTCGAACGCGGTGGGACCCACCATTTCGCCCACCCGCCTCCGCCAGGCGATAGAGGTACGTAACATATGTATGTACATCCGCGAACGAGGAAATAGCGATACACCCTGTATATACCGGGGAGGTTGCACAGGGAATCACGAGCAACCAGGAACGACGGGAGAGATGTGCTCTTTCACGATAGATAGCGATCAGCCACGGGTCTCGCAGCTTTATTCTTTATTCCGTGCAGGGAGTCCACGAGAGGTTGGATCAGCCAGATAGAGCCGGCCAGCCGAGCAGCCGGCAGAGATAGGAGGGAAGGAAGAGGGAAAAGACATGGAGCAGCGGGCAGACAGCGAGAGAATGGAAGTGGAGGATGGTGAAATTCTCGTTTCACGAGCTTGCAGAGAAAAGTATGCCGACTGCCGTGAATTATGATAAATATCGCGACTGTGACGCTCCGATTTTAGAGGATTCTTCGCGCGTGTGCGCCCCGTGTGCAGCAGCGACCCCCGTTGCATACACACGCCATCAGCCCCGACATCATTTTCGATCTACCTCAGACAATTCTCTCTATGTAACGAAAAATGCCGCCGATCTTTCGGCCACGACCGGAATACCGTATTCCAGGCGTGCACACCGGACAGGCTGACCCGCCTTCGTGTCAAAAGGTCGTACGACTTATCGGGACCACGGGAGAATGCAACTCGCGATTCACCCGTTCCTTGTTAGCGAGTGAAACGTGGAGGAACCGCGTCTGAGAACGCGTGCGGCAGAATTAGTAATATTAACAGCGCAGGAAATAAATAAAATCCTGTTATTGATGCTCAAAGCATGCTTCATCGCATTGGGATACTTTCACCAAAGACGCAGGAAGACGATAAACAGCGCGGCATTAAAATTTCAAGGGAGAGGAAAGAAGGTTGCAGAGAGGAGCACGCGTTCCTCATCGAGCAGGTATACGTAAGTACTCCCTAGACAGCGAGATAGAGACGGTATGAGAGAGAGTGAGAGATTGAACGGAAAAAATGTCCGTTGCGGGAAACGACTTAATGCCAGCGCCTTCTCCGCTCTATCTGAAAGGGTGTTGCCACTGTGAGGGAGATAGAATGAGGGTCAAATGGAAATGGGAGCAGGAATGAGGAACGAGGAAAGGAATAGCTAGAGCAAAACAATTACCTACCCTCCTGGCACGCCGGGGGCACATTTTCACCCCTCAAAACGTGGGAAGGAAAGCTACCGCTTGAGGTATGCGAACTACCCCCTATAGGGCGTACATATGCACGAAACGCATCTGTACATGCACAGACCCCGGCGGAGACATCGAAACGGTCACGTGGATGTGCGTGCCCTCAGTATACGCATAGGCATTCCTCATCCTCTCCGCGGGCATTAGCACGACCCCATGGGAGCGGGCTAGGGCTCGTTTTATGGGTACAACACGACGGAAACGCGGTGAAACAGACAGGTGGAACGAAATGTACGCGTATACGTGCACGGTGACAGCCGTGAAAGAGCGACGGAGATCGATGTACAAAGGAGAACGCGTGTAATTGTGTGTATACGGGGCGGGGTTGCAATCGTTCGCCAACCGGTTGTCCAGCAAAGGTACCTCGAAAAGTGTTAAAAAGTCGTGGATCAGAGGAGGCTTTTTTGCGAATTATTTTATTTTTGTTTTTTAAGACTTGATTTTATTTATATATTTTTTAATAGATATAGAATTTACCATACGCTGGTTTGGTCTCAAGAGAAGATAGAACGATAAAATGCAATTTCTATAATTTTCATATTAATTACAATCGTGCTATATAATATCTCGACAGGTCAACAGTGCACACCATAGTATGTATGTATATCTTGTTCAGGGTACAGCAATTTGTGAGCACCGTAACGTAGCCCTTAAAAACATACGTTTTACAGTTTTTGAGCACGGTTTCCAATAAAAGCATCCGGGGCGAATTTACGTCGCAATTTGAATATTTTTCGCGAGAGCTCAACACCGTTCCCTATTTCGCCGTGACAAGAAATTAACGAAGCCGGCCAGACCGACGGTAACTTACGATCCCGCAAATCGATTTGTTTTCCACCGAATTTGCATAACCGTCGCGTTTAACGTTTCATTTTTTTATTTTATTTATTCCTTTTTCCCCCTCGAAAGAATCGCGCGACTTTTTGTCGCACCCCCTGTATATGGCCACGCGCGCACGCATGGAGATGACCGAAAAGTAGGTGTACGCAGGTAAAAACCGAACACGGCCGGTCGGTTAACAGTTTTGTAAATTGAAATTTACGAGGCTCCCTATTCAGCCCTCCTTATCATCGGTTCAATGGCAGAAGCATGAATAATTCAGCTCCCACGGTGGACCGAGGGGCCGCGGTGTTTCTTTCTTGCCCGGTCTCCCGTCTTCCTTTTTTTTTTCTTCGTAAATTAAACGCCGCGACGATCATCAACGATACATTCTTCCGTCGTCCGTGTCCGACACGAGGCCTCGTTCAGATTCCCCGGGCCCGCCCGTCGTCGCGATGTTATTAATGTTCCTGTCGTTTGGATGCCGCTGTCAGAAGTTAGAACTAAATTTAAAGAAACGAGGACGTGACCGCGGTCTGGCCCGTTTCAATTGGTCTGCGACACGAATAAATCTCGTCGGTACGTCCGAGATCTGAATTACAGTTCTCGACGATACTTTATACGCGGCGAGGTGATTTTTAGTTTTTCCCGAGGAACGAACGAGCTTGCGGCGTGTTCGGGAATTACTATCACGGCTGGGATAATTAAAGTTAATCGTAATATAATTTATTTATTATTTATTCCAATGTAATTTATTATTTCTTAAATATAACATATTTATTTCTTCGAGGAGTTCATTGATGTATAATTTTATCATCCTCTCGAAGAAGCTAGTCGACTAGTGGTGCTTTTCTGGAAATGTACATTTCTCAATTGGACATAAATAAAAATGAAGGTACGTGTACAGGTGCGTCATTTCAAGCACACGTCGCATTTCGAGCGTAAATCACGACCGCCGGTAATTTCCAGCCCGTAGTTCTCACAATGAACTCGAGTGAAGGCCGAGAACTACAACCTACTCCATCGAATAGGTGACAAGGGTCGAGTAGCGGGCGAAACAAGAACAAAGAAGAAATCGTGAATGGACTAATGAATTTAAATGGAGGCTGGACTCGGAGCCGCGGAGGAGCGCGAATCGGAGCGTACGAAAAGAATGAAAAAAAAAATATATATCAACGAACAGGAGAAACGAGGAAACGGGTGAATGAAAGAGTTGCATGACCGAAGTCGGACAAATGGCAGGTTGGAATTCGTGTAAAATATAAAGGACCAGCGCTGCGTGTATCTCTGCCATTTTTTTTCTGTTTTCTCTCACTGTGTGCTCGGTGAGTAGGTATCTTGTCCGAGCAACGAAAACAATGAATTTCTATTGTGACGATGACTTATCGATCGAGGGGTACGAGAAATGTCTGCATGAATAATTATTTTAACAATCTATAGTTTGGTATTATTACAAAAGGAAATCGAGAAAACTTGTTATCGTGTTTTGCTGATCGCGATAATATTTCATTCATTGCTTTGAATTGAATTTACAATGGCACAATAATAGAATGCAATAATTCGACATGGTGAGCAGAAAAATAAGAAACTAAGCCTTGCTTCAAGTCACATGGTATCGTGACGCAGAAGTAATAAACATTATGAAATATTTATTTATACGTTCAGAAAAAATACTAAACTCACAGATCGCAATAAATCTTCGAATGTTTATTTGAAGAATTTCCTCCAGCGATTCAACGGGAAAGCAACCAATAAAGAGGAGGAGTGTATATTAGAATTCCAATGTCTCATTCGTGTCTCGGTGGAATGATTCATATCGAGCATACCAAAGTGAAAATGTTATCGGTCCAAGTAATAGTCCAAAGAGGACGAACGTCGTTAACAATATGGTCGTCTCGTTTTCTTCCTGACGTCGGTTACACGCATTTGACGTTCCTCTAGTCCAATTTAACTTTCCGTACGAATAGATAAACGCAATGGGAACATCGCCGCGAAGGGGAGGGAAGCTTACTCGACTCGCTCAAGATAGAAGACCGTTTATTACCTTGTATCCTATTCACCATTACCACGGAGTTTATGATCGGGGCGAATTCATGAATCAAGCCTGTTCACCTCGCGAAGAAAAATACCGCCGCGTTGTTCGCCAGATTTATACAGGGTGTCGCGAACTTTAACGGCCGCGTTGTGCCAACGGAGAGAACGCCAGATAAACGCAACTCCCGAGCGTTCCATTAAAAAGTGATTATTCGTAGCAACACCGGCTGAAGAAATATTCCTCTTGAGAACGAAAAGTGACCTGAGTGGAATGAAATTCTCGCCGGAATTCGAGTAAAATCGAAAATAATTGATTCACGAGAGCAATAATACCATTGCGTATCTGAATCCAATTTCAAATAAAATTAAAATATACTATACACTGGAAGATATTTCATATTATTTTTCACCGGTCGCTGTTTCCGCTGTAATGGACAATTTCTTTCATCCAACTTTCACATCACATTGTATTCTTCCCCCCTTTGTTTTACTAACGCAATTAATAGAGTAGATGGGGCAAACAATTCGCGAGAATTCTGCTGAGTTTAGAAATGTGTTTCCAGAAATGTAAGAACCAACGCGAAGTAAAGTCTCAAAGGTTGTAAAAGGATCCGAGTCTACTCGAATTCTCCTCGACGCTCGTTTATCGTCGCGTCAGGAAAGAGAATGTCATGCGAAAGATGTACCCCTTTCGACGGGGTTGTAACGACGGAGGAACTTCCTTTCTTACGTGTAGTTTCGAATACCAGACAGGTCATTCCAACTCGACTGCGTTTCCGATTATATACCGGAATACATACTTTCCTCCCTCTGTCTCTCTCTCCTGTGATGCTTCAAAGGAGCTTTACATCACCGAAAATGTGACTAAAGGCGAGGTTCCATGGCGAGAAATGCGTTTCCGTTTTCCATTTGTCTCACCCAGCTATCTATATAGCACGTTCTTTGAACGGAATTCCGAATCAAGTGCCATCGAAAAATAAATTGTACCCCGCGAAATTCGTTCGTTTCACAACTTCCTCGAGAAATACAATTTCACCAGATCATTCTGCCCCATTGTTCCACGACGAACAACAAGTACACTGTACCAAGTAGCGAATAAAAACTGCTCCGCCCGTTCTTAGCCATTTTCGACGCGCCGATTTCGGAGCCGCAAGCAGCTTAACTGGAGCATCGTGGCTGAATCAACGATTTACACCGGAAACAGTATTCGTTCGGTCGAAAAATAACGGGCACCGTGGCCATGTTACACGGGGATCATACTTTATGAACACAATTCCGTACACAACAGTGTTACGCGCATTGTTTCACCGTACGTCATTTCGAGCAATTAAACGGTCGCGCAACGCCGGCTCGTCCTTGTCAATCACGATTAACGAGCGTGTTTTTACACCCATCGCTCGTTTCGCGGTCTGATATTTTTTTTTTCCTTCGTGTTTTTTTTTTACAGCTTTTTTACGCGCTCCTCTCCCCACTGGCCGGGTGCAGTTCGAATGATTTTCTGGTACACCGACATTTACGAGGCGGGAGGGGAAAAAATTACGCGTAACCCTTGCCAGCTCGATAAAAGGTAAAAAGGTGCTTGTTATCATCGCCGTTGAAAACCCGGGAGAAAATTTAGGCGAACGTCCCGGCGCTTTTACGCGGCGCTTTTATTAATAATAATGTGCTCGGGGAATTTATGGGGTGACCCGCTGCGCGGGACGATTACGTCGACGATGCGACGAGTATACGCACCCGCCTGATATTCATAGGGTGTTTCCATTTGAATCTATAAATGGACCAAGCGCGAGAGAAAGAAAGCGATTCCGCAGCGGCGGTGGTGAAAAATCGATAGGCGGAAGTGTTTGCTTACGGGTTACAACTTAATGGAACTTTTGCGTTTCTTTCGTTAGTTCCCTTGTTTTTTTGTTTTTTCGTATACGAGTCGCGAGGGGAATTTCTTATGAGCATTTTCACAGAAGATGGGGCCACGAAAGTGATTCGAACTTTTATCTCGACGCATGATTCAAGTTTATTATTCGACCGATCGGCAGAAAGGGAATCTGATGTTGATCGTGATAATGTGTAACTTGGCAGCATCGTGGGAGAGAATTTGGTAAAATGAAACGGGAATCGATTATTATTCATTGCGAGCGGTGGAATGGAAAATTCTGGCAAATATGCAAGCCTCGATGCAACAATGTGCATCGCGGAGAATTATCTATAAAATTGCCCGTTACATTTATGCGCATAAAATTACCTGTATCCCGAATAATTCTTCCGAACCGCGGTATAATCACTGTTTACCTGTCCACAACGAGACGCATTACATTCTCGTTGGCGGAACGTGAAGTACATACATCCCCCCGTGGAAAAGAACATTTTTCTCGTCCGCAGCGAATCGTGCAACCGGCAATTGAATAGCGTACACGATCTGCGAAAAACCGGCGAAAAAAGTCGAATAAATTATTTTTCTTTTTTCTTTTTTACGAGGAGAGATAGAGGCTGCGCGAGCATCGGGGTGAGCGCGATGATATCGCTGAAAATTAGCGAAGTACGCAAAAGCCTGGGCGGAAGATTTAAAATTCAAATCGGCGTCCGTAAAACGCGGGGTTCCCTCTGTTTTCCATGGTTCCCCTCTGGAGATTTTATGGTGCAAGTAATGCGAGAAACGCGGCGTGCGAGTACACGCGCGCGTTTGAAGTCTGCTGACGATATTTCTGCCTCTCTTTCGCCCTCTCTCTTTCCCCCTTTCCCTCTTTCCCTATGTACCTGTGTGTCGCCAAACACGGAGAGTTTGCCGATAGAAATCGGCGTTCTGTGTGACAAGGCGTGTACCCGTCCGTCGTTATAATTCGCTCGACGCGCGTCAACTCGACGGGCAATCGATCGAGGCACGCAACCGGTCGACGAATATCTCGCAGCGTATTGTGAGCTTCGATTCTCGTTTGGATAACTTTGACTCACTTTGACAGCGGAAGGAGAGATTCTGGGGGAATAGAGTTTCACGCATGGTCGAGTAAGTTACTGTTGCGTGATTAGTGAAAAATTATTTGCACTTCCTTGATCAAAATGTTTATTGGTGACGGATGATTTTTTCACTCGACTTGACCCTTCTGCTTATTATTTTTCGTCTTCATTTTTGAGTCGGTCTTAGACTTTGGGTTAAACTTTGCATCCTCTTATTTTCCTTAATTTTGGCTTGTTCTTGGATTAAAATGTACATATGTATAGATTAATAGATTCACCAGAACGTGTCTGCTATTTTTCACCTTTTTCGCCAGCAAGATCGCCGTGAAAGGAACGTTTCAACAGCTCGAACAGCGCAAAGAGGCGTTAAACGTCTTATCTGCGTGACGGCGAACAGTGGACAGTCCGAATTTCGCAACTCTTCGCCATAAAAGTGTCTCTTATCTCTACACATCGTACATCGTGCGCGTGTCGAACCACCGTCTTCCACTGAGGGAATAAAGGAAGGCTAAAAATCGAGCAGACCGGTTCGATCTCTTGGTCCGCGACGGTGGCCCGTAACCGCATATCGTGCTAATTCCCGTAAACCGCAATTCACGCGCGTTTTAACTTGCCACCACTTAGCGGATCGCGTTGGGACGCCTGAGTGTCTCTTTTACGGTCGCCCCGGGGTCTTTAGCAGAGCGAGCAGGCACGTTACGGAACGTCTCCGTTAAATAAAAGTCGCCTGGTCTTCTTACGCCAGCGACTAAAAAGCTTCGCGACTCCGTTAATTAAGACGCCAACTTGCACGCGTGTACGCTCGCGAGATCCAATTAATTGCGGTACCGCGGCAATGCATATCGGACAAGCAAACACACGCACACGTTTCTCGCCGCACAATGAGTGTAGGCTGCTCTTTTAAACAAATTTCTTCCTAATTTAATTACGTGCTTTCCCCGGGACGAAACGGAACGGCGACAAAAGGAGTCGAAGCAGAGGAGGGGAGGGGAGGGTAAAAGGAGCAGCGAATTTTTCGGGTATTTTTCGGAAACGACTGGCCCGGGTCTAAAATCAACTAGACACTTAACCAGACATCAAATTTGGCTGACGAGCGTTTACGAGCACGCTGACACGTGTCCCTCCGGATGACACGCGACAGATGTCGACTAGACCCCGTCACCAGGCTCGCGACAAGAAGATAAAAAAGGAAAACAAAATACTGTTTCTTCGATCGGGGGTCGACGACGTATATATGTACGTATAACCGGGACCGGTGAGAAAGTACGGCTGACAAGCAGTCTGACAATCGACGTCAGCGAAGAGGCTCGAGGTTCTGCAGCAGAGTAGATCTACCCCGATGATCTGACGCGCACCCTCCACGAATTTATGCCGGCTGATCTTTCATCCCGTGCTCTTTATCGTATCTAAAATGCAGCCGAGAGGTCGAGAGAGACGGAGAAAGGATGTGCCGGAAGGAAGAATTTTTCGAGCAGAGGGGTGGGAAAATCGGGGCTGCCGGATCGACCGGGCAACTTGGGGTGCATTTACATAGGTGGCAAACAAGAGAAGACATTTTCCGGGGATATCGATGAGAATTTATTTTCCGTCCTCTTACGATGACCCCGTTATTCGTAAAATTTTCTGCGCTGCTTCTTTGTATCAATTTAAATCGTCACCCTTTCCATTTCGATATCCGCGAGATTATCGGAAAGTCTTAATAAAGTGAAATATTGTTCCTCGAGGGTCGTGAAAAATCGCGACACGATATATTGCAAAGGGGTCGAGGCGTATTAAATGAAGTTGGTTCGTTTGGATTTTAATTTCTCCGCGTGCTGTTCGAGTATCGAAATCTCAAGCGGAACTGTTCTACTTTCGCCGAGGCAATTTGCTTGAACCGTTTATGCGCCATCGCGCGTAATGCCCGCCGCTTGTTTGCCGCCTAATGGTATCCATCCTGCTGAGATGGCGCAGTTAATTCGAGGCTTAATTTTCATACAAATATAAGACTGGCTCGGAGAAACTGGAGCCATTGGATTTAAATGAAGTGTCCGATTATGTGTACTTCTGATGCTCTTGAATGATCGCACAACCGATTACGATTGTACAGCTCTCTCCTGCAGCGTTCCTTCCGTTTAAACGTGAAAAGTATCGAGCCGCGCGAAACTGTCCTACAATATACGATACAGAATTCAGGCGTACGGGGACATCTAATACATTCGAATTCCCGACCGATAAAATGCAGCCACAAAGAAATAATAAGCTCGCCCCGAACCGAAGCCAGCGACGTAACGCCGGGCGGTCAATAAAATTGCAATAAATATCCCCGAGAGTATCGATCATTCCCACGCCGTCCGTGATAAAGTTTAATCAATTCAACCTCGCGTTCCACGGCGAAAAACTTGGAAGACAGCGCAGCGTCTCGTAAATCAGAAGCTGCCCGCAACTTCCAACGAGGCGAGCCACTTTTTAAAAACTCCACCGCGCGGGGTAACAAGCCGATTTATGCAGATTACCGGCCGCGGATTCGAAGGCAACGCACAAATTGCCGGGGAACGCCTCGGAGCCATGAAATATTCAGCGGGCCGATTCCTAAGGATAGTTCGTAAGGTCCGTCGGCCACAGTTTTATACGCTCGCGCGACTTTACACGGTCCAAGTTTCGCCGACGCGGGTAAGACGCTCGAAAACGCGCGTCCCGATGCCTCGGCGCCCTCCTCGGCACGCCTATTATACATATATACGTATATATTCCCTTTACGACGACCTGCCAGCACCTTCTTCTCGGTCTGGATTCGCGGTTAACTTCGTTGAAAAACGAGTCCGGCAACGGGTATCGACGTTCGTTTCCATTGCATCGGCGAGAACTGATTCTCGTTTGCGCCGGAAAGTTTTGTTGGCACGCGAAGAGGCAATGGGACGTGATCGATCGAAGACGCGATAATCAGACGATTGAACTACTTTATAAAGGAACGTGTCGAATTGTTGGTAACGACGGGCAGAATGGCTGGGCTCCTCGAAGGGGATAAAAAAAGAAAGTCCCGAGGAACACGTGTCCGTGGATGTTGAATTTTTAATGACGCTGCTATGTATAGAATACTTCGTGCCGCTAGATTAATCTTGGCTTGCCGGTGCCTCGTATTATTGCCTGGGAGTACGCGGGGAATTCAATGAAGTTCGTTTAAATGGTCACTATATTTTTCTGCGTTATGTGTGAAACGTGTTTCACTAGCCTAATACGATTTGCAATATCGTGTATATAATCGAACGACAACCCGATCGGCTCCGTTAATTCCGTTTAACGTAGGAAAAATTGCAATTTCTGTTTCGTGTATATCTAGTTTATTTTAGGAACGACCCCATTAGAGAATGATTTCGCCGGGGCAAAGTTGCTTGACGTGGATTTATGGTGTCCCGTTGTGGGAGTACGTGTTGTGCAAGCCAACCAGCATGAGAAATCTGGGACAAATTTTCGCGGCTCGTCGCGGAGTAGAAAATCGCGAAATAAATGAACGAACAAGTCGAGAGACAGAGAGAGAGAGAGAGAGACTGGCCTGGTAATTGAATGAACTGTAGGAACATAAATATAATTCCTAAGCTGTGTACCGGAATGAACGTTCAATATTTCAAAGCTATATGAGCTTCTGCGGCCTGTTTTCCTATTAGAACCCCCCGCTGGAAGGGGGTTGTGCGCGTTACACGCTTCAGGATTCTGCAGCGCCGCACGGAGACGAAAATCTGTCTGCTATCGACAGGCATATTCCGATCAGGAGGGTGGCGAGAACGATCGATCGTCGACCTGTCGTTCTAATAGTCGGAAAAGGGCACGCCAAAGGACGATTTTCTTTTTTACGCTCGGAGCAGGAACGGTTATTTAACCAGCGGCTGCGTGAACCGAAACGAGGAAAGAAGAAAAAAAAGCGTCGGAGGCGCACGATGGAATGCCTCTAGCCTAGCACATCCTCATTTAAATGAAATAAATCTTGTTACGAGTAATTTTCGTCCGGTCGACGAGTCGGGACGGCAAAGAGGCGAGATGGAAAGGCCTTTTAAGCCGTTGCCCCGACCGATACGGGACAAATGGATTTCGTTTGGTCGAAAGGACCCCGGGAACATGTCGGCCGCGTGCCTCGTATACTGAAACGAAACTTCCGCGAGTCGGCCAGAAATGGAGACGTCCGTTGTGCTTTCGGCAAAAACGTTCGCGAGTGCATCTCCGGGGCTCGTGTTTTCAGGAACTCGAAACACGATTAGAAGGTACGCGGGCCGAAGACTGCCGGGAGCAATTAGGCGGGAAGTTTCGATTCGATTTTGCTATTGTTCGGTCCTTCGAACGGGGACAGGCAAATGTAGGGGCATTCTTCTGGGAATGTGAAAGAAGTGGATGCATTGTGCGGGGAGCTAATGAAATTTGCCAGGGTAGAGCGAACGGAAATGTAACGTTTCAACGTGATTCTCGTTTCATTGAGCGTTATACGACTTGAAAATAACACGTCGATGGAGAAATACAGAATTGTACAACGTACTCTTAGAAGCTGGAATATTGAACGCCACAACTGACGCTCACCTCGACCACTTGACACAGGTAACGGAACGCACGGATACGGTTGACAAACGAGGCCCACGGATGGCCACGAATTCCTAAGCTGTTATGGATTTATCGCGGCGCATAATCTCGGAGTACTCGAGAAAATTATGACGAGGCATAACGACGCACAGACGTCGTGAGTCACCGCGTTTAATGAACGAGGCCAAAAAGAAGGGAAAAAAGAAGAAGAATCCCACCCAAACCTGAGTAATTATATATCTACGCAACACGACACGCAGTAAAGATAGAAATCAGTCTCATCCTCTCCGCCAAATGGAACATTTTACACCTTCCAAACCGGTGAACCGTGTCGGAACTCCTGGAAACGTCACGCGACAACCGTATAAAGAACAATTAAAACAACTTCCCCGAATGAAACCGCACGATGTTTCGCGGGTGATCGACGGGTTCGTGGCTTATCAGCCCAGGCGGATCGTACGATTTACCCAGGCTGATAAACGAAGCGTTTTCGTTATCGAGAAGCGGATATTCCTGTTACACCTAATAGGGTTCGATAAAGCGGATAAGCAAGCGGTTCAACTATGTTCATACGTAGCCAAACCGGGCGTTACTTTTTTGCGTTACTTTTCGCGGCAGCTTCGCCTGTCGTTATGCAATAAAGCACGCCGAAACGAAGGAGCAGAAGCGAGAAAGAGATCGCCACGCCCCACGGGCCGCTAAACGTCATCGAGCTTTTTTCCTCCACCCCGTCGCTGCTTTCATTCTCTCGAGCCGTGGAGGAACTCTTCTTACGAATCGCGAGCAAACACCTAACAGACGTACCTCGAAATCCATTGAAAGGAGAGAAGGGATTTTCTGCGTGGTCGAGAGGTCCCTTTGGCTCCTTTTTAAAAAGAAAGGGTCCCTCGCCCAAACCCTCCCCATAACGCGACTCGAGTTCCACCCCCGTATCTCGTGCTGACAAAGTGAATCGATCTCGTCAGTGTCCTCTTGGAATATCGAGCCATGCTTTCTACGCGATTCCCCGAACTTCTCAACTATTCACATGTATGGTATATACGGGTGATATATATTATCCATTCTGTAGGTACTCCGATTCTCGCGTTGTTTCAAGAAAGTTTCGTCGTCGATGCTCGTAGGCATTCGGGGGTGGTCCACGAATGTAATTGCGTACGAAGTCGCTTGTACAACTACTAAGAAAGAAAACGTTTCTCTGTATTTCAGTAATTGTACTTTTCCTTGCATTCCTATACGTATCACAAAATGATTGTAACGTTCTAAGTGTTATTACATTGTTATTATCGTTACTATTAGTTATAATATATATATATATATATATATATATATATATATATATATATCATAAACGTTGTATTATTATTGTTCTAAGCGTTTATTCTTGTCCCTCGAGATTTAAAGACACTTCTGCGTTTACTTCTACTATGCACTCTTGGAGTTTGGAATCTGGAAGACTTTAATCGCGAAAGAACGACGACAACCTATCATTGCCGACCAACGCAGCAGCGCGGTTGGAGCAACTTTTCGGCGTGAAATACACGGGGGCCGCGTTAAGTAACGTATAAATATGATAATTCCGCGGAGGCAACGACACTCGTAAATCTGACGTTATGCAAATGTTTAAGCTCGCCGGCTTCCTTAATTGTCCCAAGTTTTTCCTCCGAAGTAACATCTTCGTGGGAAGGAATTCTTCTCGAATGGAAAACCGTGTTAAGACTTTATTGCCGTCCTTTTCTGCAGGATTGTTTGGCGGTGACGGCGGAATGCGATATTTTACAGAGGGGTCATAAAGCGAAATGGTTTTCTGCGAATTACGTTTCACGATATTCGAGAAATTTCGATCCTGTAATGCCGATATGAATTGAACACAAAGTGTGGAAAATTTCGTTGACAAATTCGTGATACTCGTGGCAGCACGATTGATATTATATATGTACACGCGACGCTACGTTTTGTAATTATGAATAATTATTCAAATAACCCCCCGCGGTGAGAGAAATACTAATTGTGTCTCGAACGTGAAATTTATTTCCACAAATTCAATCTGGTATATAAAATTAGCATTAAAACACGAGAATCCATCTCGTGAGCTTCGCAAAAATCGTCCGACCATTCGCAGCACCGGCAGGGCGACAAAGTTTTTCGTACAGCTCGAGGGTACGATGTGCCAGACGCTCGAAACCGAATTATGGTGCAATTTTTGTCCAGACGAATTTCAATTACACGTCACGGAAAGAAACGATCACTATAATCACTAGAACGAGACGAACAATTTCAGCGGGCCAAAAGCGCACCGGATGCCGTGAAATCTTTCGATTCCCGTTTTCATCGACCAGCAAATCACGATACAAAATAAGGAAGTAAAGACGAACGAGATTATTGGACACTTGCGTCTGGAATCACGCGTTCCACCATCAGCCACCAGCAATTTGTTCCCCGTTTATTGATTGGACTTCACCTTCGCGCTAGAAAGTTAACATGCCGTAACCACGGGGACTACATACGCGAACGATGGGGGCAGCTCCAAGAAATTACCCCGTTCGCGGTATAATTACAGACATTTCTTGCGCGCGGTTAATTCCATAACGTAACAGCCGCACACAACCACGACGAAACACCGTTCGTATATATGCGACACGCGAAAACACCAGCCGAATAATAATCGACAATATAAATCGTTCCGAACCACGAACGGACTCCACCCGCGATATGCACTTACGCGAAAAGCATTTTCGGGTAACTCGTTTTCACGATAAAGACCCGTCCGAACGTCGTCTAAGGTAAAACGTTTCGGAGCCGCTCGATTTATCTGGACGTTGCTCCTTGCTTTGATGCGAGCAAGAAACATTCCAGACGTTCAACCCTCTTACTCTCCGCGCTATCTCTATCACCCTCCATCCTATCGTCCCGTGCATATACTTTAAATCGACCAGACGCTTTCCAAGGATCCGCCGTCTGTCAAATTCAGCCCGATAAACCTCGACAGAAACAACCAGACGCTGCACAGCACCGGTGCACTTTAAAACCACCGCCAAACTCGCCGCCGCCAGACGCTTATCGCGCCCGCTTCCGTTCACCAAACGTAACACGCGCGTCAGCCTGTTAAAAACATCCGAATAACACGCGAACACCGAACCGCGAAATTTCGACCGGTAAATCGTCGAAATTCGGAGCGGCTCGACGAGTCACGTGTCGCTCACGATGCGTCGCGACGCGAGCGTTCGAACGCACCGGCATGGCACGACGGCGGACCAGTTTTTTCATCCCGCCGTGGCAAGCAGCTGGTCGAACTTTTAAAGGTCTTCGCATTATTTCCTGTTCGAAGAACGAGCGTCGATGGAGGCAAAAAATATCGCCAAGCGTTCGAGCTCGTGCGTCGATACTTAAGAAACCCGCAAAGTACTATATTCGCAGGGACCCTCGACGACGCACCACTTTCATCGCGGAAGAGTAGACGAAGAACGAAAAAACGTTGAAAAAAATGATCACGGTGTCGAGGGTGAGAGGAGCGTGCAAATTAGGGAGGGAAACATCGACTCACCGTGCGTACTGGGTCGACACGATGCTTCCTGCCACTCGGACTCCCTCGGAGAACCGTCAGACAACGATAATTCGCGAAATCCACAAATGTCACTGGTATATGCGCCGGTCAATCACCACTGACGCTTGCCACTTGTTCACAAGTTCAGAGGTAAATAATCTTTGCTATCTGTTGCAAGATTATTTGCAGAGGTGAAGGTGAAACTTTGATTATCTTTGGGGAACGATGTAGCGAATCGTGTCGCACGATGTCGTATCGTATACTCGGCCGCGCTGCGTCCGTGCGTACAACCTTTCGGCTCGGAGTCTCGCGCTCAACTGGTCTCCGTTCGTTGGCGCGGATTTCTGGACGGCCAATGGGAGCCGAGACTGCGCGGCGCGACGCAGCTTTGCCTCGTGTGTATCGTACCTTAGGTTTAACCCCCGTACGGCTGCACGGCTCCCCTACTCGCTGTGCACCCGTGGAAATGCGTGTCGTCGTGCTTTCACTCCCTCGCCGACGTGCCTCCTCTTCTATCCATCCCCCGTCATTCTCGCTCCTTTATCGGGAGAGGAGTAGTACGAGGGTAGCGATGGGCATTCAATTTTCCCTCTCGCGGAACTCCCGTCTCGAACACTTTCGACGAACGTAATCGTGCAAACGTCCCGATCGCTTCCGTGCAAGTTTCCGTCGAATGTTATCGTTGCCAGTCGTTTTATCGTTCGCACGTTGGAACTTGGACGTTCGTTTCGATCTTCGACGAATTGTCGTTGGGCTGGCTTAGAATATTTTGTAACGGGGAGCCGCGACGGTTGTCGCGGTGACAGGATTACCTGGTCCGGTAGGTTTAAAGGGACAGCGGGGGTCGATTTGCATTTTCATGGTTGCAAAGTGGTCGTTGCTGGTTGGACGGTCTAGGGTGATCGACCTGTGCACCGTCACGTGTCGAGATTAGTATCCGTTCCTGGGATTTTCAACACCTCGGTGTTTTCTATGCCATCCTCGTGCATTAATTACATGGGCTGTTGCAATGACAAATAGCGCGCTAAGCGGGCACATTAGTTCTCCCTGGCGCCACCAGAAGGCAGTTCAGACCAGCCCCTATTCTGGCTGATTTCGGGAAAGACGCGACTCGGGAAAACTATTTTCTACTACTGTAGTTTTTTTGGTTTTTAAGTAAATGGCAAATTGCGATTAATAAAAAATATCAGGCTTTAAGTAGTGCAAATTTATTTTCCTTTTTACATAATTACGGTAACGTAACGATGATAAGCTCCATTAAAGTTATTCATCCACGCCTGAATGGCTAAAGATAAAACTTAATATAATATGGATTATTATCGTTAGAGCGTAACACGAGGAAAACTGGCATACAAATTTCAGGGAATAGATTTGAAAAAACGCCAGACATAAATAAAGCGGTTAAGAAATATACGAGCGTCATTTCGTGCAACAATTTCCAGCTAATACGCTAAGAAAATTTGTTACACAGAAACGCGCAATATGGTCCTCCGAAGATTTATAGCGTTTCGCGTATAGGGCGACTCATATTAATCTATAAATGGATATATATGGGAAGGTACATTGAAGCTGAAGGCGGAGCACGCGAGGGTGGAGGAAGTCGAGGGTGGCATTAGAATATCAAGGAGGAAGGTCGATGGGAAACGAAACGTAACAGAACTCTATTATCAATACTACTTGTCAGACTATGTAGCTTAAAGTCTTCATCCAACCGAAATTCCTGCTACATTGTACATACATACGTATTCTAGGGGGTTCCCTTTAACTGTCGCATATTCTGCCCCTTCAGCTCTACCTACTTGCTACTCTTGCATAAGCATTGAAATAGATTACCACGAATATTATTACGCGCCGGTCCTTCGAGCATTCCTTACATAACTTGACAATGGAAACAAAAATGTGGATAGGATAAGACTTTCAGATACGCTAGGTAAATTCCAAATAATTTCATCACAACAGATATCTGGAATCAAAATGCTGTTAATTTATCAGGAAATCCGCAGCACACAAACACATATTAATAAATCGCTCCAATTTTACCACCGAAATATTTATCATTCCATACTTTCATCCCATGTATACCTATACACGTCGCATGTATTTCGACAAATATTAAGCATCGATACAATTACAGCTACCAGCAAGTTCCACGCTACACCGGCCACGCTTTCGCGAGTGGAACCCGACCTGCATAAACAACCGTGAAATAAAACCGCCGACAAATATTCTCAGTCATTCAATAAACGAGAAGTATCCCGTTTTAAATCACCGCGGATCTCCCCACCGAGGAGCTGTAGTATACACAGCGTTACGCAAGTTTTACGCAACTTCCTGCAGACATAACAGAGGATACGACGGGACGAGGCGAGACGACGCCGAAAAACACGAGCGCACCGAAAGAAAGTTCCCTCGCTATCGACTCCAGTTCGTTTATTACGACCTATAGCCGCATGTACTTACGATCCACCGTGTCTATCACCCCTCCCCGGTTGTCTTCTGTCCCTTCCCTCTCTTCCCCACCGATCGTTCGTCCTCCCCCAAGTAATTCCACCGGGGGTTCCGCATAATGCTTTTTTCAGGCGGCCCTCGGTACAAAACGGGACACGGGGTCTAGTATCCGTGTCCCGGTCGCCCCGAGTGACGCGAATTTTTCCCCGAGACGACTTTCCATTCGTGCGCCACGAATCCAGCCGGCAACCCCGAGGCGCGCCCCCGTGAATTATCCGAGTGCCTTCGGTAATTCCGCTGGGAATCGTTTTGCATAATGTTAAGAAAATACTCGTAAAAGGCCGTGGTGAACGCGAGCGTACCGGTGCCGTTGTTAACCGGCGATATTGCCGCGCGTTATGACACCGACAGCGATCATCGCGACGGACAGAAATTTCTCCAGCTTTAACGCGTGCTCATTAAACCGGGGCATGTTCGAGTGCGCGTGTTTAGGGTAAGGCGAATTCGTCCAGTTATCCGAGGCATACGTTGTTTGTTACTTTACGAACAATTATCGACGCAACGGTTAAAGCGTTGACGAGCCCCGCGTCAGAATTATCTGAGCCACTGTGCCGCGATTGAAATCGGAAAATGGAAAGAAAACGAAGAAATAAGAATGCTGATATTATGACGAAGGTTTTCAAGGCCCCGTACATGTATATCATCTTCTGCGCGGAAGGAGAAACGGCGTTAAACCGAAAGCAGTGCATAAAATGGAACGTTTCTCGCGGCGATACAATGGCAAAAAGGGGCGAGCGTTTATACGAATAAAGAAGCTACTTCTCGGTCCATTACTGCGAGTTAATTGTACAGGGCGGCAGAGAGCAGTCGCCTCGCGGGGGATGGTGGCCCCGTGTAAATAGAACAGTGTCGCCGAGGATGCTGCTCGAGGGAGGAGGCCGCCCTTGAAATTTTCGCCCCGCAATCGACCGTAAGCGGCGGTTTGTCGATAGTGACATTAAGCCATCGTTAAATACGGGCGCGCATTGTCGTCAAAGTATATTTCAAATTCCGTCTCTCGTGGCCAAGGGATTAAGTTCGAGTTTACTGGCGGCGCCAGGCCGAACAACAACGCCAGGTCAGTTTTGCATAGAAACGATCTTCCTACGGCAGACTTTCTTCCTCTCCGCATTTAAACGGGAAAGTCTTGTAATTTCCGATACGAACTTTCTGCGGTCGTTGCTGTTTGACTTTTCCACCGAAAGGGTTTAAACAGGGCCCGCCTCTTCCTCTCGTTAACGTTAAGCGCCCGGCCGGTCGCTTTGATCACGATTCGTGCTCGTATGCAATTAAAACGGCGTCATAGACTCGCGTCAACGTTAACTACGTTCCATCGGCGTATCTGTATTTGGCCGAGTTATTAACCGCGTAGACGGCAGGGCCTCGATTACCCTGCATATACGGTGTATATACCGGGTTTAATTTGAGTGAGTCCTGGCTGATGGTAATACGAAACGAAGTATGACCGTGATTGTGTACTGATGATAATTTTTGCCTCGTGCACAGCGAGTTAAATCAAATAATTGTAGTGTATGAAAATATTGTAGTAGGGGCTGAATATCGCAACATGTATTTTGTTTTACTATATAGCAACCAATAGTCGATACTGTAATTGCCTTTCGATTCTGTATATGGTTTTATTACAGAATATTGACGTACAGTATGAGATAAATCGACTATTTCCACTTTCAGAATTTTCCACTTTGTTCTACTTTTCATTTTCTAGGGTTAATCACTTTGACAAATAGACTGCTCTTATACGACGGAGCACATTCTTCAATTAAACAAGACACACTAATTTCACAAATATTCTGGCACTCTATACACAATATTGGAACTCATTATCCAACAATAACTACCGCAGCCCATACCTCACCGCTACCGCGGCGCCTAATTTGGTACTCAGCAGTTGCCAAGAAATTTACGAGCTTCGCTCTGCCATAGCACTCCTTTGCAATAAGTATATACAACCAAAGAACTCTTACTACACAGGGTGTTCCATTCAACTGGAAAAAATGACTTATTAAACGAAACGGTCCCATTAAAAAAAGTTACTTTACCTTGATGTCTCTCCCACTGCTACACCTACCAAAAAATGATTTACACCATCTAATGATCCCCTTCATAGCAAACTATTCTCTCGAGATGTTCCACCGTTTCCATTTAAACGGACCGCCCTGTACACGATATTCATATACATGTATATATACGGTCTTTGCGATGAGAATTGACAGGCACAATACCGCGGGCGGATCTCACAGAGTCGACTTTTAGTTTTAACAGGTCGTAAAGTAGACGAGGCGGCGTCCACCGCCCGCAGCGCAGTCTGAAACGCACTCGAACTCGCCTTGTTTCCGGCAAGTGGGATTTAAGTGAGTTCTTAACGAGCTTCTCGTTACAGTTATCTGCCGCCCGAGAACGACTAATACCACAGCCACGGCCGCCACTTTAACCGTGATAAAACTTCGCGGCCGGCCTTCCTTTATCAGATCGCCGAAAACACAAGACTTTCAGATTAGATTCAGACCTGGGCCGCGTGAACGCTTTTTAATGCATTCTCCTGGCGAACTCCTCTTAAACGAGTTACGATGAACTTGTTTCCTAGACGGCAACCACCCGGTGGCCCCGACGTTTCCTCCTTATCGGTAGAGACACCTTGCTTCTTGTGTTCCGCGGTTATCCGCCTCCAGTCCTCCCCCACCCCTACACCGGTAGAAACGGAGATGAGGCGACACCGGAAGTCGTTGTTCATTCGACGACCACCTGACCGAGAATCTCGTTCTGGAACGGCGGCGTCGGATCAGAAACTAGTTTCCCTTCACCTGCGTCCAACCTTCTGCTCCACGAACGCGGGGCGGAAAGATTCGATCCGATTGCTCGGGCTTGGATTCTTATTTCGTTGAGGGCATCGAATTGTTTGGAATCGTTGCCGGATTCTAAATACTAATTCTAAATATAAATCTACCAGGAAAGTAAAAAGGATGTGGGGTGGAATGTTCCAAATCGAATCAAATAAATTCTGCCATATTTAGTGATTTTACAATTTAAAAGTTATTTTTCTGATTTTCTTTCTTCCCAGCTATTATGATACTCCACAGTTCATAGAAATCAAACGAATACCCTATCCGTACCATATCTCCCCCATTATAACGGGGAAAATAATAATTGATACGAGCTGTTCGATGAAACTATTTCCTCGACTTTCCCGGTGGCCCAACATAACAGCCCGCAGCTATGGCCTCCGGAAAGTGTACCATTACAGGCAATAGAAAATTTTCTTCAGCGATATCGCGCAGAAGGTGTTCGTTTCGCTTCGTTCGGCGCCCAAACGCGTATCGTTCTGCAATAAGCTGTTGCAGGCGTGGACCGTGTCGTAAAATTTCGCCGGGGCACGGCATCGAAACGCGCTCCGTTTCTTCGCATACCGGTTTTAACGATACGTACTATTAATTTTAAGAGGAACGTCAACTATGCTTTAACGACGCTTACGCCGCATTTGCCACAAGGGAGGCCACTTTTCTGGGACCCGAATTTAACGATCATACTCTATCAAGCTGTACCAGCTACAAACGAAACACTGCGAGCAACGGCATTCAGAAAGGAAATAATCGATGGCACTACGCTTCCTCGTGCATACAGAGTTCCCGTTTTCACCGTTGCGTCAAGAACGAATCTTCAGCACGTTCGAGATTTTTTGTGTCGTTGCAGGAAATGAAACTGTAACGCTGCGCGTGTGCGTTCGTTTGTTATTATTGTTACTGTTACCGTCAGTGGGCAGAATCGAAGTACTGGTGCAGCAGTAGATGCAATAAGAACGCAGTGGTATGTATGTACGGTGGAGAAGAAAATGGACGAAACGGGTGCAGAGTTGATTAAATAAAATTGTTGATACATTTAAATGGGAAGCCAATGGAAAAATGAAGCAGCTATTTACTTGAACGCTGCCTGTTTTTTAAGTGCTATGTATATTTACCAAAAGATTCGGGATTCATTAATTTCTCTTTATTTAGTGCACCTATTCTTTGAAACGATGTTGCAATTGTTATATATGGTATTGTTATATTTCAACCTCAAATTATCGTTTCCGTTCCCCGTTAAAAAACGACAAATTTCGCCACAGGTACGATTCAATTTCACGGTCTCCTCATCGCGACAAGAGTTCGCTCGGTTATGGCACATACGTGTGCACGATCAAAGGGCTTTCTTGCTGTTTACCTACAAGTAGCACAGGTAACGCATGCCCACCCTTCTCTGTCTCCCATTTTGTGCGTATTAATGCGTCTCCCTGTGTGCCAATTATCACACGCTTTCCCAGGATCAAACGCGGAATTCAAAACACCATAATCATTCCTCGCCCCTTAACGCGGCACGGCTCGCGCGAACGATTAATATTTAAACGACTGAAAAACACGTTTTGTCCCTTTGAATCATTGTCGCGAAGGTAGAAAAGCCTATTGTTCGAAGTTCGAAGAATTCGAGGAGCTGCTTTCAGCTTTTCCCTCCCGAGGCTCTTAGCTAATTCTTCCCTTTGAGGCAAACGTGCTGGTTGAAATAAGTTAGGCAGGGAAACGAGATTCGGCTCTGCTACCCGGAGATAACGGAGAGTGGTTGAACCGCAAAGGTCGAGTCACTTTCGTACCGAAGCACTATACGTATACATACATGTGCTTCGCGGTGCTTTCATTTACTTCGCGTTCCATTGATCGCGCGCAACGCTGTGTCTAATCAAATCTGTGCGCGTGTCGTGACGTCAGGTACGCAGGTGTAACGGTCCCATTGATCAAGGGAACCAATTGAACAGGGAAACCCTTATTTCAATCACCACGCATAGATACAATAATATAAAAAATAATTGGAAAGTCGTACAAAAATATATACTCAAGTTTCCACCACAGAAAAAAACCACGGAACATTCGCACTCGCCTAATACACTAGTGGATCCATACGACCTCGCGCCATTGCTGCATCGCGACAATCGAAGCGGATCCGCTTCCCGCGACAATCACTGCTGAAGAAGGAAGTCAAGGTGGTTGTAGAAGAAGCGGATTGGCCTTCGCTGGCAGACCGGTTGTCTGCAAGAGACGCGGGCAAGAAAAGAGCGGCCGTGTCGATCCAGCGGCTCCAATACTTGTCACGAGCCTTTCCTGCCGCTTTGACGATTCGAGGAAGACGATGAAAGGGACGACGCAGTGGAAAAGGAAGAGCCCGGGGACTTGAGGAACGGCCGCTCATTGATATAACGAACGTGACCGGCGCACCTTCGTCGCTATTACTAGCCGGAAAAAAGACGCGAGACGCGTTTCGCCCGCTCGGCCGCGCGATAAATCGGCGTTAAGTCGAAATTACGATCGCACGGGTTTGTCGGTAGCGATGCTGCGTGCCCTGGCACACGGGTCAGGGCTTAAGCCTCGTTCTGGCAGCATCTGGACCGAACGAACGCTCCGGTATACACGCCAGGTACTGGTGGTAATTGCTCGCGAATCGAATGGCGGCGGACCTTTCTTTTTTTTTTATGAGACACTTTCCGGCTGGACGAAGCCTTTTGTTCCTGATCCTGACTCGAGGAAACTGATTGCATGGAAACGGATGTGCGTTTGTTTGAGAGGACGTGGAGCTGTTTAAGGAGACACTCTATTGTGGGAGGTGTATTTTTGTTCGCGACGAAACTGTAGCGCCTGTTGCAGTCAGAATTTCGGTGATTATTTATCGATATTCCGGTAAGATCTGTGTGGGAACGTAAATTTTTTCGTTGAGGAAAGGACCAAAATGGCGAGTTTATGGTGGAGAGTAACTTGAAGGAAAAATCGTTATATTGCGTCTGTGATATAGGCCGTTCTGGTTATCCAAAATGAAAAGACTGAAAAGGCGCTTGATCAAGATGAGCTTGACTGGAATTGGTGCCAGAATGAAAGAAAAATGTCGATAATTAAAAAACTGATGGTACTTTGAAGTTCGATTTGTCGATTTTGACAGGCTTCTTTGTACTTTAGGGGGCTTAAGTAAATAGAAGAAAATGAGATTTTTAATCGACTTAATTACCAACTTCAGTCATTATTCCACCGAAGGTGCCCTTAAAATTTGAAAGCAAAATGCCGTTCTATTTTATTTGAATTTTTAAATGAAATGGCCAATTTGCCGGTGCATTTATTGAATTCTACAAAATTGCCTATATCTTCAACATTTTATTTCAACAGTCTGTCCAGTTGCTTCCTTCCTCGTTTTGTTCCTATTTCACTCCCAATACTACGTATCGGCCGATACTATTGTTCAAAGTAAAAGCTCTGTTTAAAAAACTGGAGCGAAAACGTCGATCCTGCACAACACAGAAGAAAGTGAGAAAAACGAGAGAACTGCCTGCTATAAAACGACGATTACGGCGTAATCGTTGGTTGGCTAATTATTAATCCTTTGAGGCTGGGGGCCGCAAATTGCGGTCACCCTTTGGATACTCAGCACAAAGCATACGGTACGCTAGAAAAGTTGTAATCTTTTTTCTTCCCCTATTTTCCATACGTTTAGTACCCTACGTACTAAAGGAAAAACAAAAAAATAATAATAAAAAAGTAGGGGCAACATGGTATGTACCCTAAACAATTTCATCCCCAATCGACTATATATTATCCATCGCTTTGAGGATGCAAGTGTTCCGCGAGCTCCCACAGTCTGTAAAGAAGTAATAAGAAAGAAAGTATCGATTATACCGAAAGCATTATTATAGCATTGTATCGAACGGAATAGGTACGCGGACAATATTACACCATGTGTCCGTTCGTTCGCGACCCACGGTGGCGCTTATGCTAATTTCGAGGGCTCTGAATGGGGTGTAGGACCACGGATTGTTCGTAACAGATCTTCGTGTCAGCGTCTCGTCACTGTCACGACGGATTAAAATCCGGTCCTCGATTCGCGCGTTCCTCTCAATGAAAATAATAACGTCCATTATGCAGGCTTCGCGCTCGAATCTCTCTTTGTCGCCTGGAATCCTTTCATTTCGCCGGCGAAACTGCGCTTCAAGAGAGACAGGATTAAAAGTTTTCCATTCAACGTATCAGCACGTGTTGCGCTAGAATCGAGTTCCCTGCGCGTACGTGCTGTTGTACCATTGACGAGATTTGTTTCGCAAACGAAACGCAGAAAAGGGTGGATCCAGTGAACAATAATAAATTGCCATGCAAAGTTAAGAATTTTCTTTCGACACTTCGTTCCTCGCGAAACGACGATCGATTTGTTCATTTTAAAATAGAGTGGACCGAAATATGAAGTGTATCAGTCAAAGGAATATTTGCAGGGGTGGAATGCAATTTTCCAATGACTATCCAAATAGAAATTTATCAGTCGTTCATCTCATAAGATAGAGATCGAAATCTTTATTGTGCCGATCGCATGAAACGAACAATCACTGTTTTTCATCCCCCGGTGGCTGCGTGTTAATCAACATTGCAAACACATTTTCGATAATTATTATGCACACCGGTATACACGTATCTGAATGTATAATCTTCCAGGCGTTCGATCGCTAAATTTATCCCAAAATCTCGTATGGCGTCCCACAGTATTCCCGCAAAATTGGAGGACGAGAACCACCCTTATCGTACGCCTCACCGTCGTCTGCAAACGGGCGCCAATAATAACAACCCCCGTGCGTTCACGTTTCTTTCCCCGTTCTTTTTTCTCTCCATTTATTATTCACGCTACAAAGTAACGTCGCACAGTTTAAACAACGGTGAATTAGCCAAACAGCGGTTCATTTTTCTCGTAACGCGCGTGTCGAATCTTTTCTCCCCGGTCAACATTATGCATACATACACGGTGCGTTGCGTGTGTAATTGGACGGCTAAAAATTGCATGACGTGATACGATGGAATTACAAAACCCAAAAAGGAAGGGAAAAGGGAAGAAAATAGAGAAGGAGCAGATGAAAGAGCGGGCCGGGAAAATATCGGCGAGGGGGAGAAAAAGGAGAAAAGAAAAGGGATGCAACCGGCGGTTGCCGCATCGGCGTAAATAGCCGGTGTCCCGCTGCTTTAAAGTCGTTCTAGATTGCACGTTTCGGAGCGATTGTTATCGGTCAACAGTCATCATTGGTCAGTTTACATAGCTGCCTCGTATCGATCTACATTCCCGGTAATTACGTATTGTCCGTGGAACGTTGCCGTGCCGGCGTTACGCGCATACGTACGCTACACGTAAATACACCTGGCCACCGGTTACAGTGTCCTACGTTTTCGCGTGTGCGCGTCACGTGGATCGGTGAAACGTGTCACAAACACGCACGCAGCTTGCCAATAAAATGACGCTCACCGCAGAAAGAGGCGAACGGGTTAGATTCTTTCCAGGATACGGCTAAAAAATTGGTCGCCCGGCTGCGCCCGGCATTCTGTTTGATTTGCGACCCTCTGTACACGTGTTTCGCGACTCTGGGCAGAGCGACCGACTCCCGGTGAATTTGTAAGAGTTAGATGCCCCACTCGAATTTGCACGCGTGGCGTTTTTCAGAATTTCGAAATTTATTGTCACACAGAGGGAGAGAGAGGAAGGGACGAGCGACTCGTTTAATAACTCCTGTGCGATATTTTCCTGGAATTTGTGCAATTACGTTTTTGAATATTCTCTGTGGATAACGCGTTGCAAACAATTTCTAATATTTCTTGCGAACAATATTCTCCCTCTGCGCGGTGCTAGTTTATTTTACACCGGCGTTGCTCAACCTTTTTACCGTGTGACCCAACATATTTGTTTGCTGTGGTACCGCGCCCCAAATGTTTACAATTTTTGAAAACATCCTAGTCCGGGGCTACTGTGTTGTGTAAATTAATAAAATTATGCATTTTCGACTGTAGCTTTAGCACGTGAAAAGCTGTATATTGGAGAATTTCTACTTCGAGTTATTCGGACGAATTTTAATTCGATTTATAACAAATATCTCGATTTAAGCTAGTAGTTAGACGCTCTGTCGATTCTGACATACGACAAGTAATTCATTCGACAGTAACCGCTGCTTTCGACTTGTTAGTTCTAGTACAAGCACTTTGCCCGCTGACTTGGACGGAAGCAAAACAAATGATGATTCCATCTAGTCAATGCAACTTAATCCATCAAAAAAGAAACATTATCAACGGCATTATTTAACTTTGCTAAATAGCACGGAGGCGGACGTCCAATGGAAGCGTCTGCTATACGGCTATCGCGTGTCTTCAGTGTAATTACGGTTTTATCTGCGTGCCTCGAGCTCCTTAATTGTCTCATATTTGTTCTCTCGCATCAGCATGCATACGCGTGCACACAGATTCCCGTGCAATCCCATGCTGCAATCAAAACGTTGGAAGATAATAGAGACGCATTGTGTACTGTATTCAGAATCTTCCTTATTCTAGAAGAGTACACACGTTATATCCGCCGTGCAAAATTTTCCCAACGACTTTTCCAAGCCTCTCAGCGGACAATTCGTCGTAACAAGATTGCACTGCAACGTTCTTGGCATACTTTATTATTGTTCCGTTATATCAGATCCGAAGATAGATTGCGACTTATCTGTGCGCCGGTGGAAAGATGCCTCGGCAAGAAACCCGATAAATCTCTGTTTCATCATTTTCCCAGCGGAAAACCTCGACTTTCGTATCTCTTTTTAATCCGCTAGGTCGTCGTGGAGTTCCTCGATCGAAATGGCTTGGGAGAAAAAAACTGGCGACTGATTAAGACCGATAAACCCTTATCGAGCAACGTGTTTTCAGGTCTAGCGATGCAAGCTAGTGATTCGACTTGCGTATACGAGATTTTCAATCGATCGTGCACGATATACATAAGTTGCTACTCGCAGTAACTGGATCTATTAAACGTTAGTCGACTGTCAATTAGACGGGTGGAAAAAATTGATGACTAACGGACACCAACGAGATATATGAATAGACAAATAGGTATTGGACTTCAGCGGCTGCCGGGCAACTTTTAACGGGTCGAATATATTGTACGATCGGCCTACTCCTACATGTCGTCGGTGCTAACGATTCAGATAAAAGGCAGCAGTGCATTCCGTAATCGAGGCGCGCGTATCTCGTTCAATGGTCTCCACGACACACCTGGCAAAACATTATGATACGATCGACAATAATCGTTCGATATTTTTGAGGAATTTTAAACAGTCGAGAGGGTTGCCAGCGAGGCGACGCGATATTTGTAGAAGAAACATGATTTGCATGAATATGCATTGTATCGTGGCTGGCCTTGCTGGTTCGCCGTCGTAAAAATTATGCGTAAGAATATAGAATCACCTCTGTCGAGCCGAAAAAGTTTTCATCGTAGACGGTCCTCCGTGTTGCATCTGAACTGTATATTACAAGTGACGAGTCTTCTTGCGAAAGTGGCAACCTTTTTTCTTCTTCTTTTCTGTTTCCCTTTTGCACGACCACGGGGTCTTCATTTTTAGAAGCCACCCTTTGAGCTGCGGGCGACGCGACGTTATGAATGACAAAAGAGATTGCGAACAGACTACCGAAAATTTTAATAAATACCAGGGGAAAAAATTATTGATGCGAAGCAGAATCAACGTCGTGGATGGAAAGTTAAAAAGTCTCATCGGTCTTTTTTAAAGGTAATTTATTTGAGGATATTATAAAAAAGAAATGCAATTATTTCGACTTCACGGAACGCTAAAACAGTGATCAATTAAAGCTGCAAGTGTCATCGATAAGCCTCAATAGAAGGGCAATATTCCATGCGCGGTTGACTTGTAAAATATAAATTGTATATATAAGTAAATAGTTAAACAATTCAAATAATAATTACGGGCAACTGGATAAAGTCGCAGCAACGAGATTATTACAGATGAGCAGCTTATTTTCTCCCCTTTCATTTGATACCCCATTTATTAAAAAACAACCACCAGGAGCCGACATAACAATTTTTTAAAATTTTTTTCGGTAACGTTGTGTGTGACATGGAATGGTATTGGGGTACTAGTGCCGCACGGACGGCCGATAATTAGACATGTGGCGCCATCTCGTGTTTGCGGCCTTTTTCGCGCCTTCAAAAACGAATTCCCGGATTACCGACTTGGCGAGATGGCGCCACATGTCCCTTTATCGACATATTGTTACCGATAAAATGGTTAAAAATTGTTCTCTCGGCTTCTGGTGGTTGTTTTTTTAATAAAATGGGTGTCAAATGAAAGGGAAACGAATAAGCTACACGATAAAAAATACCCTGTTGCTGTCACTGTATGCAGATGGCCGTAATAACAATTTGAATTGTTTAATTGTTCATTACAAATCGACCTCACATGGGATAATGTTCACATCTAATGGAAATGGTAGCTGGTCCTCCTAGCTTTAGTTTATGTCCTCTGATGATTGATGTAACTCGCAGGCAAGTCGAAGTAATCGCATTTGTTTATAATTTCTTTAAACAAATTCAATTATCTCGCGTCCTACTGAGCCGAATTTATTCAATGACATCTGAAATTAAAGCTGCGTATTCAAGGAACAACGCCTTTCAGTTACTGTACAATTCTTAAACGAATACTCAAATTGTTTATACAGAACAAATAACGCAAGCAGCATTCGTAAATCGTATATGGTTCGTGTAGCAGCATCCTTCACCGTCATTTTAAGAACTCAATCTTTATATTCTCCTAACACAAATCCACGATTTTAAGTCAAAATTTTTGCGAGAAACCCAAAGATTTAAATTTTCGGAGATTCCTGGAATGTGTAATAGGTACTTTAATTATTTGTGGCTTTGGTTTATTTTTAGAAGTTTCTCCCTTCAGAACTTTGCGTTTTTCTCTGCCCCTAGCGGGTATTTTTTAACCGGGCCGGTCTAAAATTAATTCTGAGGCTCTTAGCTTTATTTTCCAAAAGGGTTTAAAAAACATGATATTGTGGCTTAAAAGTTATTAACAATTTAAAAATCGGTTAGAATGTACTTGGGGCCACTGCGAATAATACCTGGAACTATTAGAATTGAAATTACGCGAGAAGGAAAGGAAAAATGAAGTAATAATGCCATTTCATACAAAAAACATGGATCGTATATATATATGTGTATATATATATAAAGATCTTAAATTTATGATCCTTCGTCGAAGTGGTTGACATAACTTAAGTCTAATCGATGACGAACCTACGACGCGGCCACCGGGGTTACAGTTAATAATAATAATAATAATACAAACACCGATTCATAGGCCCGTCATCCACGAAAGAGTCTCGCTTTTTTTCCTTTTTTGTTTTAAACTTAATTCATTAAATCGTTACTCTAATCGTCACGTTTACATCGATTCTGAAAAACGGGATCGACGAAACACCCATCCGGCTCGTCTCTTAATAAAAAATTATAAAAAGTATTATAATACAATCTCGTTCAAACACTCTCACTCTCTAGGCTCTCTCTTATATAATTCGCTTCCTTATCGTTCTAACTATAATTCTCAACCCTATCATCGCTCGAGACAGGCGTTAAAAGTTCGTCTTGTTCTTGTTCTTAAATCAAGTATCAGACTAGTTTTGAGCTAATTTATGATTACAGATGTAACGCCTGTATTATTATAATAGTCGTAGGTTCTACCCTCTATACACGAATAATATGATCCTGTATAATTTACACGTTACAATAATAGTGCCGGCAATTTGTCAGTAATTGGATGATACCGTTTCTTTTTAAGTCCTCGCTATTTAATAAACGTTGAGTCTTCCAGAATGAAGATCCATCGTGAACTCACAATTCATACTATTCTATTCTCGAGTTCGTTAACTTAGGTGATTCCAGAAGAACAGTGTATAGAAATTCTGGCAGTGGTTAAGAGCACATGATCTTGGTTGTTTCTTAAGTGAAACGCGAGCTTACGATTTAAGTAATAATAGTATGAAACGTTGTAAATTGTATAAAAAATGATTTGATTGGTATTTTTGTCATTTTTTGTTTTGATAGATACTTGTCGAAGTTGCGTGTCGATTTGAGCAGATCAATTGCTGTTCAAGTTTCGATATGATTAGAATTGCTTTTAGTTTTCAAACGTATAATCGGTGAGTGGTTTGACGAATTTTCCTGGACAACTTGTGTCCCTTTATAAAAAATCTGTTACAATGCACAATGAGATTTCGTTTTCGAGAAATTGACCATTTCTGGAAATCAGTTTTGAAAATCGTGTAGCACGAGCATCCTGTTAAACAGACGATATTACATTTATATTACACTCTAGTAACAGTAGATCAGTCAAGAGATTCGCGATATCGTGTACGTAAAAATATATATATAAATAAAATGATGATATGATGAACTTACAGTTACGAGTTTCGTTGAGACATTAGATACCCATAAAACTTACACAAAATCAGTACAGAAAACGTTGCATACTAAGACAATATTTTTCATTTCCATAACACAAGTTTCGTAAAGCTTTAAAACGCGACAAAGATAGGCAAAAGTATACCAGAAAATAATACAAATTAATAAACACACGATCGCGTTAAACAGATAAACCTATATAGCCTACACTGCGTATATTCATATTTATACGTATGTATACTCCGTTACATTGTATGTATAAAAAAACTCATGAAAGTTGTACATCGTGTAATCGACCGTATAAAATATGTATACTCCACTGGAGAAATAAATAAATACGGAAAGGTGGCAGTGATTAAGTATTATAAAGAGATCTGCTACCTATCCTGATCAACGATTATATCAATCTTCGAAAGATCGATCCATACCTATGAAACGAACACGGTATAGACACCTTGTGCAACGGTTACGGATGAATACGTAAAAACGTAGAAAAGTAGGATAGTCCAAAAGTCGAACATTTCGTTCGCGTTCATTTCGATACCCTGGTCTCGGTGATTACCTTGCTGGGGTCTGGCAACCTTACGACTAATTGTGCTCCATTTTGCATGGGTCTGGTTCCATTAGGTGTATTATTTTTGCCCACCGTAAGCGGGGCCGGTGGCAAAACCTTTTTGGCTCCGCTCAATTTCGGCGAGCAACACTGCTTATCGTCGTACTCGTTCAAATTGATGTTCGTTGTTTGATTCGGATAGTTGGCAACTTTCATGGGCGTCCCATGCTCGTTGAAACCACAATTGGGCCTCTGTTCCACCGAATTTACATTCTGAAAGCTCGGTGGTAACATCTTGAATCCGTTACTATGATCATTTAGATTGCAGAATTGTTGCTCGTTGGTTCCTTTGAAGTTCACGTCTTTCTGCTCGCATTTGTATATTGGCGCGGACAGCTGCGTGGAGTTGGTCTTGTTTGTGCTTTTGTGACTGCTCCCGGAGTAACTGGTGATAGACTCGTTACAGAAATCGCTGAGGTATGTCTGGTTAATGTACCAGTTGTGCAGACGATGATGGATCTCGGGGAACTGTGGTCTTCGGTTTGCTACCTCGTGCCAACACTCTATCATTAGACTATAAATCATCGTTGGACAGTCTTCGGGGCAGGGCAGTAATTGTCGTGATCGAATCATGTCGATTACTTCCTGGTTATTGTAGCCGTAATATGGCTGCAAATTGAAGAGATAATTTTTAGTATTTTATAATAATGGTACGATTAATAAATATTTGTATTCCTTTTCCGACCAGTGTTGGGCAAAATTTATTGCAATTAACGATTGATAATATATAATAGCAAGTAACGATTAACTGTAAAGATTCTCCAAAAAGTCGAGAAATGTTTCCAATTGGAAACATTAATCAATTAAAAAATTTCGATCCACCGACGCCCACCACTGCTTACGTTAATTTCATTATTTAAATACCTGCAAACCGTAGCTATATATTTCCCATAGTACCACCCCGAAACTCCATACGTCCGATTCTGTTGTGAATTTTCCGTAAAGGATTGATTCTGGCGGCATCCATCGTACGGGTAACAGACTCTTGGACTGAACTCTGTAGTAGTCGCTGCTATATATGTCGCGGGATAAACCAAAATCAGAGATCTTTACTGTTAAACTGTCTCCAACTAGACAATTCCTCGCTGCCAGGTCTCGATGCACGTAGTGATGGCTGGCTAAATATTCCATACCTACAACAATGATGTTAATCAATAAATTTCCTTAAATACGATACGATGAAATTAATCTTGCGAAATTTGATCTAACCAGATGCAATTTGCAAAGCAATATGCAAGAATTCTGGTTGCTCCAAAATCTTTCCGGGCGCATTGTTCAATGGAACGTCCGATCTCGGTGAATGGCAAATGAGAAACTCGTGTAAATCGCCCTGGGTCATGTACTCGAACAACATGCACATTGGCTCCCCTTTCAATATCACGCCCAGTAGGCAAATAATGTTTGGATGCCTAAGGTCTGTCATTAAATCCACTTCCCGTTTGAAATCGCTCTGCGTTTTTGGGCTTGCATTCTCTTTTAATGTTTTCACTGCTACGTAGATCGGAGGTTCGCATTTATTGCCTGTTTGTAGTTCTCCTTTATATACTTTCCCTAAAAAAAAACGAGAACGTTATACGAAACTATGTTATATTGTAGTAAAATTTGGTTGAACTTATCTTCGGCGCTTGAGAAGTGAAAAACGCCGATAAAAAGTAAAGATGCTTACCAAAAGCTCCTTCTCCAAGTTCTTGCAAAAGTACAACATTATTCGTAGTGAATTGTGGCACTCTGTTGTTTGACGTTCTACTGCTACCGCTGCTTAACGTTCCGGTTCCTGGAGTCGTATTTCCAGGACCAGCTAAAAGGGAACTCATTTCCATAGGCTGTGTCGTGCTCCGTCTTCCGTCGTATATATTCTTGTCACATTGTATACCTGTCAACATCTATCGAATAAAATGTATCGCGTTATTTCAAGTGAACTATTAGGACGATTGTGTACTTTATTTTTTAATTAGGTGAAGTCTAACTTTGTTCGAGGGCAAATGATTCATTTGTCTCCTGGACTTTCTGCTTCTATAGCAACAGCAATAACAGATGAGTATGACAACAAATCCCCCCGTTAGTACAAAACCAACGACTGCATAGATCCATAAGTTTTCAACTGCAAAGGCACACAAATTTTCTTATAGCATTCTATCGTTTTGGCGTTGATATAACTCTTTTGCTGCACTACTTACCACATTTAGGTATACTACAAAACTCTTTTTGCGGTTTACTATCGACGTAAACGTAACACCACGGTTGCGATTCCTTGTCGCCCGGATTACGACAATAGGAATGCTTTCCAGCTAATTCGGGATAGTTGGAGATTTGAAGATTAAATTCACCATGCGACCATTGCATGCACGGTCTTCCACTTATGCTTGTTTCGACGATACCACGATAGGACTTTCCATTTCCCCAATAACAGTAATCATCTAAAAAGTAGAAGATACAAATAATTTTTACACGCCAATAATTCTTCGAAAATCAGATTTTTCTATTATTTTATTTCGTAAGACTTCGGTACTGTTATTCTATTAATGCTACTTACTCTCCTTCACATTGCTTCCCGAGGAAATTCCAAGACTTAAACAATCACGA
The DNA here is from genome assembly GCA_907165295.1 of Nomada fabriciana. Taxonomy (NCBI): domain Eukaryota; kingdom Metazoa; phylum Arthropoda; class Insecta; order Hymenoptera; family Apidae; genus Nomada; species Nomada fabriciana. The sequence goes on from OU015690.1 coordinate 16,584,928, forward strand.
GCCTCGATGGTGTTTTCCATGGGTAAATCAGAACAATCAATTAAAGGCACTTGATGTCCAATCAGCGGATGTCTCTTTGCAATCGCATATTCTTTCTTGCACAAGTCATTTTCTAGCATTTCACATTCTCGTCGGCATATTCTCCGTAATTTACGATTGATCTCGTTCCTAATGGGGGACTGTGCGTCTCCGTAGCTTTGATTAATTATCTTTTTATTGGAAGCTTTACCATCTTTGTACGGATTAAATTCTGAGCCTGGACCCAGTGTGGGACTTCGCTTTCTGGGTAAACCATGCCCTCCGGCGATATCATCCGCATCATCTCCGTCACCTGTGTCCCTCGACAAATCGCCCTGATTCGAATTTAAGAAATGAAATAAACTGGCACTGGCTTCGGAATTCTTTAATTTCAGAACACTAGCTGGATCCCGACATATTGGGAATGCAGAGTAACATAACGACGGCTTCGCGTACCCTTCGCAATTCGAGGAAACCTCACTGAAAGATAAACATGACAATTACTATTATCACAATGATAAAGTATTGAACCAAGAAAGGATAATATGTTTACTTTGAATATTTAATAACTCCAAATGCTTTCATCAGTTTGTCATCGAGTAGTTCCTGCGTCAATGGATACGGAATATAAACCGACTGATTTCCCAAAAATTGTGCACACGTTTTTCCTACGTATACCTAGAACAGAAATCAAATCTTAGAACATGTAATTGTGAATTTATCACTATTAAGCCTTTGCCCTTCAAACAGTTCTTCATACTATTGATCAGCAACTCCATAACATAGCTGTGTGCAAAGGATTAATTGGCAAGCAGCTCTTCTTTTCATAGAAATGTATAGATACCTCGCATTTTCCTTCATGATTGTCCTTTCTGCCCGTAGGTAACTGCATATTGACGTTTCTAAGGCCGCCGATTGTATGAACGTCGATAGTACTAGATTGGGAACTAGTCGGCTGTGGACTTGGTGATAATATACTAAATGGATTCGTCGATGCCAGATGTGAGATGTGCGGCGTTGACATTCCGGTTCCTGAGAGATCTAATCCATCTCCGGGTCCGATGCTGTTGATAATACGAAAAAATATTATTCCATCGTATTTATTATGTATTTGTTATTCATACAAGGTATTACGTGAATTTATGTTGCGAGTTAAGCAGGTTAGGTGTCTAATAACATTGCCTTTATTAATTCGTAAAACGATGCATTTTTTCGTCGAATTGCAGCGTGCACAAACTCATTTTTCTTACAAAAGTCAGAGAGCAATTTGTTGTTCGATTACGTGAACATTTTATTTCATGATTCTAGCGAAAATAAATGGTTGTTTCGTTCCAAAACATAACCTTATACAAACATAACCATTGAATGGCACAATAATGTTCTGGCTCGTAAATTGAAGCGCTTTTTTAAATGAAAATAAAACCACACAAATTTTGTAGTTGTCGATTCTTTATTGAACTAATAAGAGTTACATGTTTTGAGATTTCTTATTGTAAAATATTCGCGTGAGTATTTCTGTCATTTTCACTGGAAAACAATAAACAATGATCACCTTGTGACATCGGTAACATTTATAACATTTTTGACACTATTTGTGGCACGTATAAAAATACACGTATTTTGTAACAATACTAGGTACAATAGTAGCTTCATATTTATAAATTATCTATGAAAATTTTAACAGAAATGTTATTATCATTTGACACCACACCCGGCGCCCATTTGTAAACTGACGCTGTTCGTAGTTTTCGGCGGTGGGGTAACGAATTACTTACTACAGTGTGTCCGGTTTAAATGAGAACAGTTAATGCTATCCGTTTGTGTACCTCCTAGCTGTGCACATTCAGTCACAGTTGGATATACCGTTTATAGTCGTATAGCAGCGTCCTTTACCTTCATTTTAAGCACCCAAACATTAATCTAGCGCTTCCAGAAGCCGAGATAATTGCGATGCCCCGAAGTGCATTTTTGCCGATTTTTAAATTGTTAATAACTATTAAATCATAAGTGCCATATTTTTGAAATCGGTTGGAAATTAAAGCTTAAGACCACAGCTTTAATTTGAGACCAGCCCGGTTAAAAAATACCTACTGGTAGCCGAGAAAAACGCAATTATTTAAATGAACGATGTAATCCAGAAAGTTGGTTTTTGAGTTGCAGAAAGCTGCTCGAAAAGCCCCAAACGCGAGATGGCGCCACTTACACCTTTTCTGTAGCGGCGGGGGTTCTAGAGCCCCAGTACCATTTACTTGTCACTGACAACGATACCAACACCTTATCAAATTGCGATATGTTATTATAAATTTGATATCTCGGCTCCTGGTGGTTATTTTTTAACCTATGAGGCGTCAAACGAAGAGGGAGAGAATAAGCTACATAGAAAAAAATATCCCGTTGCTGTAACTACTTATAGGTGGCTGTGATAATGATAATAATTGTTTAATTGTTTATAACAAATGAACCTCGCTTAGAATATTTTTGACACCTATTGGAGATGGTAGCTTATACTTCTAGCTTTAATTAAAGCCCTCTGATTATTGATTCCATGTCAGACACAACGTTACCAACAAATTATAGTAAGCAATGTTAGCCCTCATTTACGTACTTTATGCAATTTGCATTTTGTATGTCAAAAAAAAAAAGGTTGATTAATTGTTCCATTAAAGAAATTAACTCTTTTTTATTACTAACAATTCTTATGATCCTACATAAAATTATGGCTAAATGTACACTGCGAAGAGGTATTATTTTGTTCATAACTCGATATTACCATAGTAAATAATTCTTAACATTTCTAGTTAAATGTTTGATGTTACACGCAGCGTTAATAAATATTATATTAGATTTTATATTTACCCTTCGATAAAATCGCTTCCACCAATTATATCCGGGGAAAATCTTTCGTCGTCCGATATTTGGCTAATGGGATGGTCGGGATGAACAGGAACTGTAAAATAAATAATTACACGAATGAAAAAGATTGCTCTCTAAAAAACATTTCAATAAAATGAAAAAATCAGATTTTTCATTTATATTCCATACAGCAATCGGTACGAAACATTCGATACATGATTGAATACAAATATTCAATTATTCCAGGAAAAGCTTATACAAACAAAACGATACGCACAGAATTATTTGGAACAAATGAAACTTTTATTGTAAAAGAACTTCAAGCATGACTTCTGTTTATTTGATATCCCAACTTACAAGTAGCTAATAGTCTCTTTTTAAAATTAAATATATGAATATCAATGTGCACATCTACAATGTACCATGTACAACCTTAAAAATGTAACACTCACAATCACTATAATCTCGACCGCGACTTATGATTCATATGTTACGAACAAGGTGCGCCCCAATTTTGCGATCAAACCTTCCATAATACCGGGCCAGTTGAAATCTTTTTTTGGTAGGTACATACATCGTTCCAAGGTGTTTCACTGTCAGGGACCGCTCTCTTTGTACGCCCAGCACGTCGCTCGGTACCTTTTGAAAATCTCCGTGTTCGCGGGCGAGCGAGCCTGCATTTGCAGTTACGGTTTATTCACCCACCCCAGTCGATGTTCGTGCTTTTGTACCACCATAATTCTAAAAGAGTTGAGACACGATGAAAGGGGCGTGCTTGCTCTCGCTAAAAATCTCCAGTCGTCGAATTTTTCGATCTCTCTGTCTCTATCTTTTTGCCTGCGCCTTTACTTTCCACCCTGCTTGTACGCTTTGTTTCTCTTGTTCCGGCTCTCTTCTCGAGCTGCACAGGGAAAATAACAGCGGTTTCAGCTTGCTTTTCGTATTTGATTCGGGAGGGGGGTGGCTCTGTGATCCGGGGCGAAATTAAATACCGCATTCGTCTGGCGCACAGAGTGGCAAGGGGCTGATGCATTTCACGGGTTGGATTTGGAAAATTTAATGGGAATTGGGATTATAAATGTATCTGCTAAAGTCTAAATCTGCGATTGAAATAATTACCATCTCACAGACCAATCAATTACTGGCGCACACATTTCGTTTAATTAGACTGCATTTATAGCGACAAAAACGAATTGAATTAATGTTCACCGTGAAAATTTAATATCGTCCGGTGTTCTAGTTTACCATTGCAAAGGAAAAGATCATAATTATTGATCAATTAAAAAGGATGAATTTAATTCCCTGCGTTCCGTACTTACAAGTTTCCAGTAATAAACAATTACCACAAGAATTAATATTGAAGAGGCTATTTAATTACTTTAAATAACGAAACTTCAACTTTTCACCCCCCTTCTTTGGAAGTATAATTCCATCGAAGTACCCTGATTACTGTTTATCCTGCAGTCGATGATTTTCCTTAACGAGTGGCGTCCAAACAACGTCGGCGAAAAAGTTTCTGAAACGACCACGACAGCCCAGCGGAGGATCCTCCCTCGTGTTCGAGGGGTAGATTCAGATTTCCGATATTATTTACCTTGTGCCAACCCTGGGAGACGTCTTCAGGACAAATACAGAGAGGGTGTTGTATCTCCCTGAAGAGCTATTCGCCCATAATAAACCCTGACGATTACAAGACAAAATTACTTTTCCTCTGAAAGATCTGCTCATTCGTTGGCCGTTTGATGTCGCGAAATTTGATCGTGAACTGTGATGTAATCAAGGGATCGCGCGGAATTTTGTTAAAAAGTTTGAAGGGAAACTTGTGAGACTTCAGTCTGTTCGATTCGTGTCTGCGTTCTTCGAGCGATCGTGTCGCTTTGAAGATGGTAAAAGAAACGTTTCGCTGCGAGGAATTCGAGAAACAGATACGTAGCATCCATGAGATTTACTTTGGGCGTGTCAAGCGAAATATAAAACATAAATGGGGAATAAACGTACGAAATATGTCCTACGATTTCTTTCATAAGTATAAATAATTAATATAAATTTATTTTAATATCTTAAACGTATCTTATGACGATTAGCAATGAAATATAAATCTGACTCAAAACTGAAGAAAATAAATGCAAAATCAAATATGTCACAGATTCTATCATGCGTTATTTAGAAAAGGATGTTTGCCCGCGAAGTAAAACGTAATAAAGCCGAACTGAACAAAAGAATGTGCATAAAGAAAAAATTAAATAAATAAAAATCGAAAATCCTTCGGTTGCTTTCCATTGTCCTGCAGCCGTGGAGGGGATTTTTTTAGCACCCTCCATGGGAACGGCGCATAACTCTAGGCATCGATTCTGTTTTGATTTCAATTATCTTTCATTACACGAGCCGCATTGTATGATTTCCGGCCGCGAATTTGATACGCGACGCGACTCCAGCTTCCGTCGTGTTCCATTCGATTTATCGTGGCACTGCACGGCAGCATCATCCTGCTGCTTCGATATCCTTTTTTCTTCCGAATCGAAATTGAAAAGGTTGCCGCGCGGCAAAAGGGGAAATGAACCCCGGCAGAATGCAAATCGCGTGTAATTCAATGGATCAAGGGAGGATTTATTGGTATTTCAAAACGGAACAATGGATATTTCACGATTTTGATGCGAGTACATTTACGTTGAACTGTGAGCTGTAATTAGGCGGATTGAGCTGTCTGCAGCTTTCAAAGGATATATTTTTCCGATTTTATTTATTGCAGCATAGAGGACGGAGTAATGAGCGTTGCGAAATTTTCATTAAAAGGGTGAAGTGAAAGGTAATCTTTAAAACGGCGCTAATGCGTTTTCATTTTATACAGCTTTTTAAATATTTCGTTCCTTTTAAGCTTTCTACATACTTTTCACCCTTTCGAGATATTTAAAAGCCCAGCAACATTTCCAATTTTCTTAGAACTACAAGCTTTTAATATACTCATTTAATGTAATTTAATGTATCTCCTTAATTCTCCCGAACATCGAATCCCCTGCTATTCAATCATTAATGAGAAATTAATATTGTAACGACAAACAGTCATTTGTTCCGTGCAAATTTTTTTCAACAGAATATTAATAAAACAAATTATCACTGCGTGCAGTAAAATTATTAATTAATGTCCCAAAATTCATTGCACTTCGTCAAATGTCTAATAGTGTATAAATACTTTAGACGTCTCGTTAACAATTCGTTGGTTGGAAACTAATATTACAGAGACCGATAGTAATTATGTAACTCTGTTCCGATACGTTCCAGAACATTCAGCTTAAAATTATTAATCGGTCCTCGAATTTCTGTATAGCTTGATACGCCTGGCGTTCCCAAACTTTTAAGCAGCAGTCTTTGAAGAACGAATCCGCGAATGAACTTTTCGAAGCGTGAAATTATTTACGAACAAATGACAGGCTGTAGAGAATAGTCGTTGTAGGAAGAGCAAGCTCCAGATGCGAGTAGAACGCGGGGGTGGGGTTATTAATGACTGCGAGTTGTCTTATCTTTTCCACTTCCTGTTCGAGATACATAATACGTGGGTCGGACACGTAACCGCTGCTGCATCTCTGTAACATAGTGCATTCGAGTTTGGCGTGTAGAATCGCGTGCTGCGACTCGTTTTCAACGATAAAAATTCCTTTTTTCCCTCTTTCCGTTTTATTTTTTCGTTTTCTGCGACATAGGAATGCGTTTATCTGTATCGTATCGCGATATCTATCTCGAATATGTTGGCATTATTTGCACCGCGAATATGTCTTCGTATTCACGTGTTCGAACGGTGAAACGAGACTTGATAGCAGCAATATATGTATATTTATAGCTGGTGTTGGGCGAAATTTTTTGAGCATTGTCCTAGACTCTGGACAGCTTGAAAAATTGTTGCGCGTGTTGAGAATTAAATCGAAGTAAATTTCGGATCATAGAAATGAAAATACTGTGGCGAACTCTAAAGAATTTATTCTCAAATTAATTCTCGAATTATTTCTCGAAAAGACGCAACGATTTCTGGAAACGTTGAAGTGATGTACATTCCAGAGTTCCTATAAAAATCTCAAGAGGCATCGAAATTCATATTTACGGAAAATTCTTGATTCTCTAAGCATTACGTAATTAAAATAATAAAAAATTGTCCTAATTAAAAGTTTTGAAATGAAATAAAAAGAAACTCATCCAATGTCCAATCGAGCATCGCATTGCAACGTCCCCCTGCTACCGAATAATCGCTCCAAGGAAAAATGTCAAACTCGTTGGAAGAAGAATCGCAGCACATTACCTGCTACCCACCCACTCGAATGCAGGAGAGCATTTCCACGAAGGGTTCCCTTAAAGAGGTTAAACGAAGGTTCCTCGCGATAAAAATAATAAGTTCAGGAGCGCACCGATAGGATCTGGCCGTCCCGCAAATTCTCACCGACGCCTTTACGGCGACGGCACAAATTGCACCGTGAACGAAGATATCACGGATCCTCGAAAAAGTCTCGAGGAGAGACAGAAAAATACTCGACCGGCCGCGATGATGAAATAAGCCATTAAGTCACCAAGGGGCCCGGTGTAATATCAAGGGAAGCTACGTAATCTGGCCTAATGTCGGGCAATGAAACGTAATAGCATAATGTATCACAGCGTATCGCTCGTACTTGCTCGCGGAAAATTATATGCAAAGTGCCGCTTTCGGGATAGTTCGCCCTTTCTGAATTCTAATTACTTTTTCTCCGGGTGCCCCGCTTTCTTAGCGATGCGGTGGAGCGGAGGAATTCGCGTGCAACTGAAGCAGATTGCATTTACAATTTATTTATTCCGCGAGATGACGAAGTTTCTGGTAATTTGTTCGCGAAATACCGTGGACGGTTGAGGTTGCATGGTAGTTTTCTTTTAGTGGGGGTAGTGAGGATTAAGTCAATTTGACGGGAATCGAGTGAAGAATCAAATTCCTTCAGTGGACCAACGTATACATTTGGACTTGGAATTAAATATCTTTATGATGTCCAGCGATTGCCGGGTTTCAACGGAAGTTTTCCAATTATAGTCCCGATTATAATAGCGTGCGAAATGTTACGGAAGAAATACATTCACGATATCAACTAACTCTAAAAATGACGTCAAAGAAAGAAACAGATCCCTCGACGGAATAAACATAGAGCACACGTTAAAAGGTCGTAGCGCAAAGTTCAGAAATCCTACCCCATTATTAATTCCACCCCTTTCACTTTCAGCCCCGCGCGAAATAATCTTCAGACCATTTCAATCAAGACAACCACCGTTTCTTCCGTATCGCACACCACCCTTCTCCCAAGATCAACCTCAAAGATCTTCCCAACACATCCTCGAGGCTCAGCAAACCTCTCTATCATCCACTACAAGCATCGGTTATTTCTGGAGCGTCGTACCAAGGAAATTTCAAAGCCGAAAGCCTGAACAAGTCGGTTCCCGGGGACGTGCACACCGGCGTGCACAAGAGAGGCAGGCGCAAGAAACGCGGCTGGAGGCCACGTTTGTCTTTGATAATCAACGACCGCCTCATCCATCTTGGTCAAAGGGTCAACACTTTTCCGTGCGCGGCTCCCGCGACCATCCACTCCGGCGGATGCATTATTCATGAGGCTGGCGTGGTAAATGTTGTCCGAAATTCAATTCAGTAGCCCACGAAGGCGGCAGTGTACGTGATTTGCCTTCTGTCGGGCTCAGGATCCTCGTCCTTGTTTCCCTTTTTCTTCTCCTTCTTTTTTATGCACCGCCGTCCTTGCCCGGTTTTTTTCTCCCTCTTTTTCTTCCTCCTCTTGTTCTTCTACTTCTTTGAGTGTTGCTCGACTAATCGACCAACGGTATCGGGGATGAAATTGTTATCGAGAATAGAAGGGACAGAATTCAGCCGGCAGTGTCGACGTTTTGTTTCCTCCTTTTTTCCTGTTCTATATATCTCCTTCTCTCCCCTTTTAGTTCGCCTGTTTCTTTGTACGTTTTAATTGGAAATCTCGCGGGCTGACCGAAACGGCCGGGCGCAGAAGTTGCTGGATATTGGATAACGGCGATTGCGATATTAAGCTCGCGAAACGATTTTCGACGTCTGAATCGTATCGGGTGTTTGCCGGCCTTCGGCTCTGCCGAGAATTCTTGTGGGAAGTCTGTTGCTCGTTTTGAAATAGATACCTATTTATGCGGTTCATTATTCTCAATTTATTTATTTATCGCCGTAGATATCCGGTGATGAAAATGTTCAACTACTTAAAATTTAAAATATTTCTCTCACCATTTATACCAAGCCGAATCGAACCCTTTTGCGAAGCAATTTGTCACATAATTATATATATAATCGAATCGATCAGATGGAAATCATAATGGAAATGATAACCAAATGGAAAGTAAATATAATTATCAAATTATATTTACTTTCCATTATCATTTCCATTATGAAAGGGTTAATCCGTCGAAAATGTATAAATATATACTATATTTGAACGTCCATCAGTCCAGTTTCGTTACAAATACATCTAAAATTCTGCTCGCCTATCTGCGCCTATTTCATCCGTTTCCCTTAATTAAGTTTTCAAGGAGCAAACGCTTAAATGACGACCAATTAACGAACGATCGGAACTAGCTGGACCCCGAAGCTAGCCCACTCGGAATTAACGTCCACGACCGCCACCACAATAATCAGTTCCCGGCAAAAGGCAGCGCATTAACGATTCAATTAATTTGCATCGGTAATGCACGTTATATCAAGCGTGTGTCGGCGTGCACCGGTTCCAGAATCATCGAAATTTCATTGGACGTCACGAAAACCGGGCGCAGATGGCGCATAGAGGGGTGTACATAAAAATTGTAGCTGAGAAAGGGCGATCGGTGTGGCCGGCCCCGCCGCGGCGCATCTAATTTCCCGTAATTTCGCTAATGGGCTCCAGTAGTCCCATGATATAATGCCATTAACTACGCTATTAAATCGCTTTTATCGCGTCCTATCGGTATTCCATTAATATTAATGGCGGCGCAGCCTCGTGTGCACCGACGTTTCGACGCGCATCCTTCCCGGCCTCGAGTCGGGCCGATATAATTCGGATTTCATCCTCGGAAGAACTGCAAGTACGGTTTAATAGTTCAAATAGTTTCATAGTTCAAAGTTCCGCTGTGTTTTATTCGAGTATTTTAATGGCGCGCGAATGAATTCAGTGGCGGGAAATCAATTGTATGCGTCTCCCCAGATTTATTTGAATTTAATCGGTTCGAGTGATCAACTAAATTGTTTAATAACAAGGAATGAAACAGTACTTTATTAATTGCCGATTACTCGGTAAGTTTGCATAATGAATATTTCATCGGGTGGCTGGTGAAAAGTCGTTCGATCTCGGTTTTACTAATTTCAATTTCGAGACTTCCACAACCGTAAGTAGAACAGTAGAATTGTTTTCTAACATAATTTAATTCTCCAAAGCCGTGCAACATCAAAGCGGCAAAAAATTATTACACCCACATTTTACCACACTACTTCGCGTTAAAAACGAAAATCCACTGATTCTGCGTGCCTGCAAAAATGTTATTACTCCCGGGAAGCTTAAAAATGCGGGATAAAAAAGAACATGAAGAGAAGCTAAGGACGATGATCCGGAACTTACGATCCGTATTTCAGGTAGGACGACGCAGGAAATTGGCCGCGAAAATGTAACGGGCCAGAAGTGGTCCAACCCTGGCGCTCACCAGCCGACAAGAATTCGTACCCCCGAAAAATAATCCTTTCCTCCCCGTTGCTCGTATTAAGCTAGATTACGGCTTAAAGCCGCACGGGGAAGTTTCACCTTAATATTATTCTATGTCCGGCCAGCGGCTAATCCCCATTAGCGAAATTACATGAAATTATAATAAAGTTTGCCGGCGCTGCTCCATCGTTAAGCATCCCCTATTTTGGGGGCGCGTCTACGTGAAAGTATCCGAAGTTCCTATATGCAGATCGGAGTTAATACAACAGACTGAGTTATACAATATTTATGAGGGATATCACGGGCCGGACGATACGTGGCGGAGGAGATTCGTCAGAAGTGTTTGACGTGGAAAACCTGTGGACTGAGGATGTCTGAGGAAAATAAACGGGGGTTCGACTGTGTTTTGTGCTAGTTTGACATTTCTTTGGAGAAGTTTTTGCCAGTTTCATATAAAAGGAAGTAAAAGTTTGTAATTCCCGAACTTTAGAAATGTATTAATTATTAATTTGAATAACAGACTCGCTGATTTATATTTCGATCGAAAGGCAATAGGATTATTTAAATAATTGTTTGTCTCGCTACTTGACATTTTTTGCAACAACATTAATTAAAAGTTGATTAATTTAATTTTTCACGTGTTTTATTACGATTTGTTTCCCCTTCGCGTTAATTTCCCTTTCTACCCGCCTTGGCAGGGATTTTTGGATTTTCAATTTTCCCGCACATCGACGGCACCTCACTGTTGCGGTTTGGCCAGAATTGACCGTACGTCATTTGAACGGTTCCAAGACCGCGAATGTTTGCCCTGGCCCCCAATTTGTCGGCGATCGTCCGTCGTTTGACAACTTTATTTCTCCTCTGACAAGTAATTCCGGTGTTTCTGCGTTTGTTTCAATACGGGGCCAACTGGTAACGAACGATAAGAATTGATGGTTTGCTGTTTCGTCAAATCGTTCGTTCGTTTTTTTTTAGTAGTTTTTTTAGAACGAATCGAGAATATCAGCGTCACGTTTCTATTTCTTTTACATCGTTCTGCTGTGCGATAAATTCTTAGTGGACTGTAGAAAACAGAGGAAATATAAAAGATAAAAGATACGTGAAAGTTTTACTCGTTGTTTATAGTTTGATTACAAATTTCATAAATGAATTTAATCGTTCGTATATGCAAGTTGCATATACACATTTTTCCACCCATTAAATACACCAAATAATATTTTGATTCATTTTTCCACACTCGATTATAAACTTCGATCATAAGAAATACACCATGCACAAAGGTATTATTATTCGCAAAGTATTATTTTGCACATACATTTCTGCACCGCGGTCTCAGTGTTGAACCTTAATTCCATAAGCGAGAAATTGCCACTCGACGGATCAATTAAACGATTCCCTTTCTCTCGTAAAGCGTGTTACATCCACTTGCTCACGTACACATATTCTATATGCATATATTCCTCGCGGACTGAACGATTAAATACGAAGGCACCACGTCCAGGAGGAAAGCGCGTACACTTATAATTCACGGGTGAAACTTTTTAATCTATCGCGGGTTGAACGGGCCCGTCAGCGACGATCATAATTCTCTTCTCGTTAATTGGAAACACTTCTACGGAGGCCGCAGGCTAATAATCCTCGCGCTGAATCTTTTTCCCGGATTATCCTGGCTGCAGGCGAACGGTTCCCGTTGGAAATTGCCTCCTTTAGTGGCGCAATAATTCCCGTGGAATTTATGGCGGCATCGACACCCTCGGACGTCGAGCGGACTCGATTACCATAAGTCGTGTAAAATCGAAGATTTACCGTATACCCATGAAGGTGTCCCACACTCCGCCTCTACTTTTAAACTCGTTGCTTCACGCCAGTTTCATTGACAGACCGCTCGATAGAAGAGTTTCGACAACCACTTATCTATGGGCCCGCAGTGTTCTTTATGGCCTAATTTCGACAGCGCCGGAGTCATCGGATCTTTTATTGTATTTGATTCGGACGATACTTCGTAGATTGGATGGAACTCGATTTGTCAATGGATCGCAATTTGGTTTATGGGTGTTGGGATTAACGATTCGTGGGAATTAATGGTTTCCATCGAATACGCTATTTATTTTATTGGTTTCTACATTACACTTTTATGTTACATTACATATTTATTAGAGGCGTGATTAAAGACGAGGAATAATGAAATTAAATTAATTAAACAAGAAATATATATATGTATATAGTCAAAGGAAACAATTGAGGAACAATTATTTTATTTCGACAGTGGATCGATGAATTATTTTCATCAAATGTGTAATCATTACTATTCTTTTCCCGTGGATTTATAAAAGCTTATGGAGTCTCGTTCAAACTGTTTAGTTGAAATTCAATAACACAGCAAACACGCGCACATGTCTGCTATATTAAATATTGTATATAGAATAACACAAATAAATAAATAAAAAATTCTGCAATCTGAACAGCGAATGAAAAATGGAACTTAGACATTCAACATAATTTTCCCGCAACGTTTGCACCCGACACATAATTAAATTTCATCCTTCTCCTCGTTTCCTTTTTCTTCGCCATTCTTTATATTTTCTTTTACTCGTTTAACGTTGCCCGGCATTCAACGTTGAAAATGGCGAGTCGCACTTGCGTTTCGCAGGATTTCGCGACCGCGCATGGCAAAACGTCGTGTACATTGTTTCAGCGATAAATCACGGTAATTTCGTTCCGTGTTATTAAATGAAATTAAATCACCGTTTAAACAGCCGCGGCGCGTGGCGATAAATTAACGAAATTGAGCAACTGCGTCGTGACGGGAATTAGTATGGAATTATGGGGCAAAACAGCAGCCGTTTTGAATGGGAGGGGAAGGGAAAAGAGTATTCTCGATTTAGTATTCAGCTGGAAACTCGACGGTGCTGATTGTGGAAATAGGAAAAAATGATCTTAAACGCTACTTTCATTTGTCCCCTTGTACATTTTTATGGGAGAAAAAGAATCGTGAAAGATAGCTTTGAAACACTCACATTCTAAATGATCGTACTGGTACTTCGCGATATTGAAGATATTTCGAGGTATAATTAGCAGCAATTATAATGTTGGAATGTTATTGTTATTTATTATGGGAATTTTCGGCTAAACAAAGATATAGAGATAATTTATTTAAAGAACTAATTAGTAGTAAAGCTTGATGCAAATACTGATTACAGATTGTAATGAATATTAATTAGTACACGTTTAATAACGATGCAACCATTATGGTTATCGATATTTTACTTTGAATTAATGCCATGAAAATGACCAAAAGTTTATTGACATTGTCAATATTCCGCAGTAATGAAAGTAACATAATTAATCTTCCAAGTATTGTAGAATATTGGTGGATGAAAATAATTGTTAAATACAAAGGGAACGCAATTAATAATTTCTAGCAAAATTAACTTTTCATTTTAAATCAATATCAATTATTATTTTTATTTCCCTTTGATTTCAAACAAAAAGTAAAAGTACAATTCAACCCTGGCATTAATTACTCGCTAAAACAAATTCACTTTGCACGTATTTCAATATTTCTTTTATCACAATTATCTAAATTTTAATGAGAAAAAGTTTCCGAGCGCTCTTCCCATTTAACAAAAACCAATTTTCAACTAAATCCTATCGCGTAATTCAACTCTCACAATTTTAACACTATCTCCAAATACGATTACTCTTACTAAAAAAAAGAAAGCAAATTTCTCTCTGCAATTTCCCCCTGCAGGAAGAGTAGCCGCATCATAAAACTTCTCGATTGCATTTTCCCATCCGCAGGATCGATGCAACGTCGGACGCGAACTGTTCGCAAAAAGATCACGATTTCCCCGAGAGTTCCGTCGATTTCCGCTCACGGGAATCTAGGAAACGTCGAAGTTGGGCCAACCTCGGTGCAACGTTATTAAATTGTCGAAAGTTAGTGAGAACCGTTGGCGTGTCGGTGACGTTAAAATGGTTTCATTGCCGAGCATCAAGAAAAGCAAATATACCGTAAAGAACATATCGTAAATAATATCCCAATAATATATCCCAGCAACTCCTTCGTACAATAATAACCGCTGAAAACCCATAATTCCAACTCCTCGATCCACCAAAATTCTCATAATTGAAATTCACCAATCCCTGACCCACCACCCGTTAAAACCACATTAAATCTCAAACCGCGGACCAGCGGATCGCAAACCGCAAAAACGCAACTACCCCTACCATCTCCCCTCCACCATTTCTCTCTCCACAGCCACGAAAATACATACGAAACCGACTAATTTCCCTATTTTATCGCGCACAGAAAAATGAACACGGATCTCCACGGTATCGAGCAACGGCACATGGCCGGAGGGGGTTGGAGCGTTCGTAGCCGGTCATGTTTAATAAATACACGGTCGGTGCACGTCGGTGCATAGTTTACACAGCGGAGCAGTTCTACGCGCCGTTGGACGGTTCCTGGATTATCCAAAATGTCGATACAAAGCTGGCCGAGCGCGCCATTCCAATTTATACGTTTTGCCAGCTTCCGGCCTCCAACCAACCCTCCATCCCTCTTTCTCACTCTCTCTGACTCGTTCCATCAGGTTTTGCCGATCGCTGGCAACGATCTAAAGAGGCGTGCTCCTAATGGAGCGAGAGTCTGGCATTTAACCCTTCGAATTTCGGTTATTCGTAACGCCGTTGTGAATTTGTTGCGTGTAACACGGCGTGCATTAACACGGTACTGTACGCACTATGTAGGTAACGTAGCTACGTATGTATGTACGTATGTATGAAGGTAGGTACGTAGCGGTGAACGATGATCGGTTGCCGCGGCACTTCCGGTGGAAACGGACGGCTCGGCTCATTCGACTGATCTGCCGTGAATAATCGGTCGTTGTTACAGCGTTCGGTATTATTGATCATTGTTTCGTTCCACTTTGATCGCGTATCGATGGATGCTCGAGGGATGCAAGCGGTTTCCGCTCTCTGACGGAGCGGATTTCGCGACTGGAATCATTGTTCTTCTTGCAGGCACGGTCGTCGAGGACGGTCCGTTTTGTGCGTAATCGTCGGGCAACGTACGGACAACAGTGGTTCTACCACGCGATTCTATCTTTTGTCACTTTTTATTACTGCACCGTTTTTTCTAGATTGTTTTACAACCAAAGATTAAACCCGCGCAGTTTGGTTTTAGGGGGTGAAGGTTACCCCGAAAGGCGGGTGGATAGTAGCAGTAAGAATATGTAAGTATCGAATCATACGAAATTAATTTGTTTCTAAACTTTTGTCGGCAAGAGTGTTACGCATTTTTAAGTAGTATAGGTCGACGATGTATGATCAGGCATACAGATGTTTCGTAAGTAGTGCGAGTCAACGACGCGGTCTAGCATATCTTCAAAAAGTACAGATCGACAATACCACAGATATTTATTTCAACATTTTTTAAACAGTACTGCAAATCAATATCGCCGTAGACGTACTTGAGTAACATAATAAATGGATATGTAATTTAAATGACATTCGCTCAGCCAGTGTTCAGCGAAGTTAACCATCGATTACAATTTCGTTCCAACAGGTGGGGGTTCCCATAAATGTCACATTCCGCTATATAAAACTTCCTGAGAAACTAAGTTTCTTACTCTTTGCAGCAGAGTCTTGGTCAACACCTTCGGCTCGACGTACAGAAAAGTAGAAAGAAAAAGACCGATCCCTTCGAACATTAAATCAAACGAAGTAGAACCGCGCAAGTAAAAATTTGTTGCACGATTAAATGCATGCACAGTGCAGCACCCGATACGAGGATAGTGTTAACAATTTGCCAGATAGCAGGCACGAGTACGTGGCCTAAAACTTTTATCATATCGTCGACGTGGGGCGACGTTTCCACGCGTTTCGCCGTATGCATTATTATCGTTTCGCGGCAGAGCACGGGCCGATATCCGTGGCTATTTATGCGTATTCGTTATCGAAGCACGAAATAAACTGTAATGCTATTACGCGACTGGGGGGTGGGTTTTAGGCGAGGGGCGTAAAACGCGGCACGGGACACGTATTTACAATGAAGCCGGGGCTGCACTTTAACTCCCGTTTTATTAACGCCCGTGTCACCGCCGCGTGCACACGCGAATTATTGAAACGAAATGGAATTTCGTCGGGCCCACGTCAATAACGATTTCAAACGTGTGCCTTTGCCGGATGCCGCCCTTTAATTGCGCTATTAATCGACCCACGTTGGAGCTCTCCGTGAAATGCAAACGATACCACCGGTCGCTCTGTTGCTCTTATTGCTTTTCGTTGGAATCTTTGATGTCCCGTCGTATGGACCGAGCTGTTTTCGTACGAAAGTACTTTCAGTCGAGGTGGAAATCTGTGTCGGACGATTGACTGACTGGTAATCGAGGTGCAAATTAGCTGACAGATTTTCTGTGCGGGTAATGAAGAATTGAATTATTAAGATATAGTATGGTTTATTGAATGGCGTGGTAATTTGTAGAATTATTGTTCCGGTGACAGGGTCGTTGATATAAAATAGAAGAAATATTATTGAGGTAAATCATGAATTGTGTGTACAGATGAAAACATTTTCTAAACTATAAAAATTCTGGTAAAATCAGAAAACTCCGAAGGATCTGGGTGGCTTGGCACTTTCAGCCCCTGGCGTGCGCGTTTTATATCTACACGAGGCAGCGTCAAAAGTCCGTGTATAATTTGTTAAAGTGCCCCTCAACCCCGGTGGGGAATTCGGTCGTCCCTCACGAGATACCTGTAGTGGCTCAACGCGACACCGCGATACGTGAAATCACGGCGTGCATCTACACCTGCCTGGCTGAGCAAGACTAATATTCCTGGGCTTATTGTTTAGATCTGCCCACGGCGTCCCACCAGTACCGTATCCATTTCACGCGCTACGGAGCGGTAAAATCTCGGTCCACCGTTGGAACTCGACCCTTTAACGAACCGTTACGTGGAAATACGACGACGCCTGGTCACCGGGCTGCTTCCTAACGTGAGTATTCTCCTCTCTCGCTCCTCTCCTTACCCCTTTGGCCATTCAATCGCGATTACTGTGTGTATATATGTATATACCTTTTCGTTTCGTTCGTTACTGCATCACGCTCGTTGGATTTGTACATGGAGGACGTAATTGGAAGTTCGTTTGCTGATATCGTTGTGCACCGGATCGTTTCAATTGCACGCTTTATTCCATCGTCGTTTCTGAGGGCTATTTGGTATAGATTGTATAACGCGTTGCGTCTTATTCCTCGTGCTCTTTTCCTTTGTGCGACTTGTACATTTATCTCGATATGTACTATTCTTTCGTTGGAATTTTAGATTTGCTTCATATATCTTGTAGTCTGTTCAATTTAGTTATTTGGAAATTGTTATAAATTATTAAAAGTAACATAGTGCACTATGGGTTTAAGCAAAGGGTTTATTTTCTTCATTTCCCCATTAATTCTGGCCGCGTTCCATGTCAAACGAAAATAATGGGACTGCTGAAACAAAATATTTAAACGACTGCACTTTCTCCACATCACGTACACCTAGAGCATAGCACAATGAATTAGCGGCAACGTTAGAATTCGCGACGCCCAAAGGATGGCCTTTCACGCGAACGAAAACTACGACACCCGTTTCGGTTCAGGATGTTTGCGCTCCACCCGCGGCACAGGGGGCTTTGCAGAAATCGCGCGCAGATAGCAGACGATGAAGATTCATGCGAGATTACGCGATACGCGAATTGTTAAGTCCCTTAAGCCGGGCTTTCCGGGGGAAACTGGCGGCGCGGAGCCGCGGGAAATCTATACGCGTTTATGGACGATTATGTGTAGCCATCGTTTTCGGTTTATGTGCGCAAAAAAAAAACTACATACCATCGGGGGTCCCGTGATAACGCGTATTTTCTCCTACCGGGTTGTGCGTGAATTGCAAATTTGTTTAAAATATCACCGTCGAAATCACGAACCGAACCGACAGCGGTTCGTTGTTCGCGAATGAAAAACGGTTCGACGAATACGCGCGATTACTGGAAATGTGCGATGAAGGGAAATTGAATGGTTTCTTTTTCCCTTCGGTATTTTTTTGGTTCTTTTCTCGGTTTCCTTTTTTAATGATGCGCGCAATTTTATTTCCATTGAAAACGGAGAACAACGGCTCGATGATTGTGGCACGCGCGTGTCCTGTGTGAAACAGTCTCACAGTTTATTGTCAATGCATTTTATTCGACTTTTATATTGTTCCGGTTTTGCGCTGTTTTATATGGCAACGGTTGCAGAGTATTCATACCGTTTCGTTGTTACAGAGTAGGTACGAAATTCTGGGCTCCTCTTTCCTTTTTTTTCTTTTGGTGCGGCTCGTGTAATTGCTTTTGAAGGTTCGTTTGAACAGGCTTCATGCGGAGTTTCTTTTTTTGTTATGTTATTTCTTTCCTGTTGATTTTTAACTGGGCGCGTAGCGCGAATCGGAAAGATAATTAAGGTTACAAAGCAGGGGATCCTTGTTCATTTAAAATACCGTTCTACTGTTTAAAATTGTACTGATATAAAGTAACGAGGGTAGTGAAACCCGCTTGGATTTCTCTTGCACGTTAAATCCGCATTAAATTTTACGGATGCATTGCTAAATATCTCGCAAAATTCTCTTGCTTCATCAGTTCGAAGCCATTTTATGTAATGAAAATTTCAGGTTATTCATGCTCCTCCCGTACGGTACAATGAAGTACAGATTTTTAATTAACGTGCGCTACAATTCATCCGCTTTTAATTCACGTTTTAATTATAAAGGATATCCTTCTTGTTTCCGATTTACCGATATTCGAATTTCTGTTCCGTTCGTTCGCAATAATTAAATTCCGCGCGTGTAATCATTATAATTATTCATCAAAGGATTCAATAGCTTGAAACGTGAGAATTTAATACCTGAAAAATTTAAACCGTAGCACAAATATCTGAATTTAAATATTAAAATTCTAATAACTTAGTACGTTGCAATACAATAAAATAGTAGTTTTATGATTAAATTTCAGTCTGAAATAGAAAGAAATGCGTGCAAGTAAACATCGGGGCCTTATCTGATTGCGTTTTACATTCAATCGTAAATTTCTGTAATTTACCGAATGGTATATTTATAGTGTTCGCATAAGGGAGATGATGTGATAGTGGTTGTTGAAACGAGTTGTAGATCGCACGGTGTGTTTCGAGCTTTTAATGAATAGGTCGATTGAGACACCGGGGGAATTGTATCGATGGTCTGTTGCCTGGGAATCGTACCAAAAAAAAAAGAAACTTCGAATCCTGGAAACGAGCCTGCAGCCGAACGATAACCGGCGAACCTGTTTTATTTTTTTTAAGTATCTCGCTTAATATGACTGCCTTTGAGGCGTCTGTGCACGAAACGTGGCACACGTTAATGTGACACCTGATGGTTTTTGTTTGAGCTGCTTTGAGGGAGACGATATCCAAAGTGCAAACCCTTTGAAGCCTGTGTTTTTTAATGAAGACGTTGACGCTCTTTCGAAAGATATTATAGCTTTACTTTAATTGTCACGAACTTTTTGGTCAGTGAAGATAGTAATATTTTATAAATAGTTCCTGTGTAAATGTTTTTATATAAATTGTATTGCTTAAACTGTAAACAGGCAAATGGATCTAAATAACTTGCAAATAATTTGTGACACAATTCTACTCGTTCAATTCTTTAAAAAACAATCGTTATTCGAATTTAAAAAACTCTTTATACAGAATTTTACTAAAATAACAAAAATCAACATACCACATTTATTATTTCCCATTATGTCCTTTCTCCTCTAAAGTGCCATCATCCAAAAAGTGTACGACCCTTTATCGGATAAATGACCAATCATTAGCAGCGATTCCCGTGCAAAGATAACCGGCAAGCGAATGGAGAACATTAGCTCGTTATCAGCGCAATTTATAAAGCGAAACTTGGAATTATAGATCGTACACGATACGATCGACCAAGCGGGAGCAACCGGTCGTCTTAATAGGCCACTATCGAATCGTTGCCTCGATTATTCTTTGCCACGTTCAATTACCAGCGATTTGCATTAATTGACCCCAAGCTGTCCCCGTGTTCCACGCGATTTAAGCGGCACCGTACCATAATTAATTTCGAATCTGTTTGGCGAAAGAAAAAGGAAAGTTGAAACAACAAAGAATTCTACTAAATCTAACGCAAACCTTTTATTCATTATTTTTCCAATAGCATCGTTTATTTGCAATTCAGTACGCTAATGCCAATAAAGAAATGCCATTACATAGATGAACAGTGACGTTATATTCTGCATGTATTTTCACCTAAACTGCGGCACAGTTAATTTCGAATCTGTCCACGGCTGAAAAATAGATTAAAAATACAAAATTCCTCGACAGAGTGATCGTCGTGTTCGCTACCAACGTTCCCATACGCGGCTGTCGATTCGTCCAGCGCTAATTACGACAGGTACCAGGACCCTCGGTGGTGTCTCGAGTGTTTAGGTGCACAGCTAGATAACTGGAGTGTAATTTCACACTCGTTGAGGAGCAGGCAATGAGACAAGAGAGAGAGAAAGAGAAACTGTGTTGCAAGGGAGAGAAGTGTAGAGGGAACGTGCGGTTGAAATCGAGTGCTTTCACCAGCCGAGCTCGACCGATTGGTAAAAGAGTTTCTGCGGTCGTCTTTAAATCGCCACCGTGGCGGGAGCAAGTTCCCAGCGAAGTTACATGGAAGTTAGGAACAAGTCCTGACAGTTTCCGATGGCTTGTTAACCGATATTGTGCGGCCAGTCACGCTGGCTGCGCCAGGGCTTTCACGAATCGAAATCGAAAACCGTTCCCGCTTTAAGAACTTCTCGCCGAATCGAACGAACGGTTC
Organism: Nomada fabriciana; assembly: GCA_907165295.1. Taxonomy (NCBI): domain Eukaryota; kingdom Metazoa; phylum Arthropoda; class Insecta; order Hymenoptera; family Apidae; genus Nomada; species Nomada fabriciana. Next base: position 16,606,368 of record OU015690.1, read on the forward strand.
TGAATCTCGATATGATCTACGCTTTACTTGCTTCGAATGGTTTGGAGTGACGGCTGCACAATGTGCACTCTGCACAAACAGAGACAGTTGACGAACATTTCCTTCATCCTTTTTATCCTTCAAGTGCATCGATTATATTGAATGCGCAGAAATTAAATAGAGAAAGCTAGGAAGAAATAATGTACGTACGTCTGCAAGGATAAATAAATATTTCTTTGCTCTAATCACAAGTGTACTGTTAGTTTCTTCGAATTCTCTAACCCCTTTACCGGATCACCCTGTACACATAAATCATCTATGAAAGAAGGAACTTCATCAGTCACCACACACTGTATCTTCATTCTTCACAGTTAGACACGCGTGAAACCGAACCGTAATCAATAATCCCAAGCCTCGATGTGCTTCCATTTTTCCCCAGAAGCTTTTTCCCCGTTTCACGCTCTCGTTTCACGCGCGCGTACACCGTACAATCCAAGTGTCCCTTCTTCCCCACGGTGCATCTCCCAGGATAAATGTTAACGAATGATCCAACGCGATCGGCCAGGGGAGACAATTTAGAACGATTTACCGCAGCATGTCCAGCGAAATCCACGAAAAGGAGGAGGAACAGTATCGGGCGGCATTAACGCGCGAAGTGGCGTAATACCTGTTATAAATTTTGATCGGGAGATAAGCAGCGACCGGTGCCACTATTAAAACACGCGCTAGCATCGCGGAAGCTAATTAAGATAAGGCGGAATATTATTAAGATTTAAGTTACATTCGGAATTTCGTTCCGCCCGTGGCCATGGATACGCCCCTGGGTGTTCAGGTTTTACCAGTGCGGTTATCCGAAATTATCCATGTAACCCCTCGCGGCCTGGGGGCGCTTTCTGTGTTTCGTGTGCATTAAATGCACACGGAACAGATGCCTACACATACCTGCGGGCCAACGTTTGCGGTTCTGTGTTGTTGCAACTACAGCGCGGTTCAAAAGTTGTCACGGCTAGCCTCGAATGTGGACGAACCTGACGCTGTAGCCTGCGTGGAGTTAGTTGCACCTTCAAGAATAACTTGGAAGAACGGCTACCACTGTCAGGTGGTAGAATCGGTGGTAGGAACGCGTTGGTAAATTTTTATTTACCGTCTTGCAATTTTGGGGTAACGTAAGTAATCTTTTTTCGCGCTATGAAGAGCAGTTATTGTTATCAATTAACAGTACGGGGACGAACAGTTTCCCTTGCCTGATGGCGAATGAAACGGAGAAAAGAAATATCTTGTTATTCATTATGAATTTAATGGAAATTTGAGCAAATGTTTTTCCACGACATTACATTATTTTATTAACCGAATGTTTAATCAATAATTTGATTTATCGTATTGTGAACAATTTGTTGATTATTGTAAGTGCAGATTGTGAAGGTGTTAATATAAATTATTGTGCATTGGTTTTTGCAGCTGTCGGTGTAATGAGAAATTATCCATGGTACTATTTATATACGAATATCTATGGGCATATATCTGAAAGGGGAGGAACCCATCGGGCATCGAGAGATGCGGTACGATAAGAATGTCTACATTTACGGCTATTGAAATATGGATGTTGCTGTACTTTACAGTTCTATGCGTGTACGTACAAGATTAATCTGTATATAAGTAACGGTGTTAATATAATATGGTAAACCGGACACAGAGCCACCTTAATTATTAGCCTGATCGAAGATTAGCTATTGCGGGATGTAGATATTTGTCGACTCGTAGAACGTACATACATACTTGGATCTTGACCGTTTCCATTTGCGTTTCAGATTTTAAAGCGTAGATATCGGTCTTTGAATTATGAAGATTGCCTCTGCCTTCGTCAGTATATTTATTATCCCGAACAATCAAAATACATTCAATCCATTATCCAGAAAATTATACCAGAATACAGTTTACGAAGGATTAAGTACTCACGCGTTACGATTTATATTAAACGAATTAGCTGATTATTTATTAGTAACCAAAGTCTACTAGATTCCACAAAATGCAGAATATATTTCTTACATTCGTCACGTATTAAACTAAAGTGTACATCTCTATTAAATCTATGTAACAAGTATTCGAAAACAATTTTATGAACATGAGGGCACCACAAGAGGTACCTACTATAGGAGTCACGAGAAGATCTCCTGAAAGTTTGCCGATAAATTCGTTAACAAATTTCACGGAGTATAATTAGAGACGGCTCGTCTGGCGTATCATTAAACCAAGATATCTCTCGTTAAGCACGTCCACGGTGAAATTGAAGCTTCCATCTGGAGCTGGAGGCTCGCACGGCGTCCAACTTTCGCGTAAAGTTAAAGCCGTGCCCGAGGCGCAAAAGCATCTTCGAGGCAGGCGTGACTGAGCCTGCGATTCGAGATAAACTCGATCTTCGCCGTATGCCTCGTGTTTAGCGCTTACGTTCTTCTCGATCGGCCTTACATGCCGATAATTCTTTTCGTTTCTTGGAGCTCGCCAGTGGTGTATCGTTTGAGTGAGGTGATTGTTGGAGGGATGATGAAGCTTTAACTGGAGTAGTTAATTTAATTTTTGTCGCCTTTAATATGATTGAATTTGACTGAAGATTGCAAATATATCCTCTGTAGAATGACGTGTTATTGTGATTAGAAATAGTTGCTGTAATAAAAGAAAAATTGACAGGCCTAGATAAGTTGAGAATTATGCTAATATGATATAATACTGTTAGATATAATTAATTAAGTTGATGGCAGAATTTTAATAGAATATTAAAATGTCGCTGAAGTATGAAAAAGAAATAAGTGAATTATGTCAGAAGGATTTAGGTAACAAGCGTGCAGCTTCGGGTAATAACTTTATTCCTTTAAGTGCTTTTCCGCGTCCAGGATTTTCACTTTCAATTAAAATGGCTCTTGGAATTATTTTTATGCTATAAAAAGTTAGGCCTGATAAGAATAAAGGGGCGCCTCGATCCCTTACGCGGCGCGGGATCGTCATTTGAATTAAACAGACGTCGAGTTCTAGAGATTCAATTTTAAATATTAAATTATTACGACGATGTGGTGTAAGTATTGTACGTACTAAATGAATACAACAGTAGAATGAATGTATTCTTCTTTCACATCGAAGCAAATATTCTTCCTCTCAATACTGAATACAGTATTGAGTGTATCAATCATACAGAAACTCTAATCAACAAATGAATATCTTTAATCAACGTACTCTCCGAACCCATGCTAAGTTCAACGGCCGTCGAGGCCTCGTCTTATTGGCGAATATCCCTTGATTAACGTGCTCGACCAGCATGTTGCAAGTTGCAACTGCAGGAAACTTGCTGGCCAAAGTTTCCCCGTTTCGGTACGGTACGACGCGGCGTAGAGTTTCCATGTAAGCTACTTAATCGTGTCTGACTGTAAATCGTCGCTGGTTGCAACGTAACCGATATTTCGTAGATAGTCGCTAAGCCCAGGCCCTGGAAATGTATTTCGTAGCGAGCAGCATTGTTGCGTTTCTCGGCCACGATGCCTCGTAAATTACCCGATTTCCCTGAGACGCTGCTGATAACTGCTCCGCGTCTGGACATTTTGAACGAAACTGTCCTGCGATCGTTTAGAACGATCCTCCAATTAGTCTCTGATTAATTGGAAAGGATGAAGATTTTTTTTACGAATAGTGAATTGAAGGTTTTTTTCTTAGCGCAGAAATTAAAATAGTAATACAAAGTTTGAAGAAACTTTCCATTAAGAGAATTGCCTTCTCTCCTAATACTGGTTGATTCATCGATTTATCTCCTGCATAAAAGTTAGACAAGCTTGTATACATGTACAGCGATTAACAGCGATCTAGTGAAAGAAAGAAAGGAAGAAAGAATGGAAAAAGGATAATACAATAATCAAGATATTCAAGTAATATATCATCTTCGTTTCTTCAAACACTTCATCATCCCCCATTCGTCTCCAAATTATTTCCTCCTCACACTGTACTCCTCCACTCTATCCTTCTATTCTCTAAAATTGCGCAATCATCATAGAGTATCCCGAGGTATATACTCATTGTATCATCACGGCACGATTCGATACCGTGAGTCGAAACAAACCGAGAACCCTTCTTTCTCGGCTCAGCACACTAAATAACTCGACGAAATCACATTGGAATCGGGTGTGGAGGCTTTTCACAAAGGTGCATCCTCTTACGTTGCAGCTGCTGCAACGATAGAATCTTACCCTCACCCCGTGAATACGTACGTCGCTTATCTGTATATGATTACACGGTTCCGTAGTTTGAAACTCCTTCTTCCCGGCCTTCTTCGTCGAGTTTCTGCCAGTTCGGGTCTCTCGTTTCCATCTGTTGTCCTTCTCCAACAGCGAACCGTGGATCCACCACCTTCGTCGTACGTACACACGCGTACCTGTTTTTATCCGGTTAGTCGGTGAATCGCGTGAACTTTAATGAAACACGTAGGTGGATAAGGGGAGTCGAAAGATACACGGGGTTGCGTTTGATCGTGCGATTAGATAATCCGCGAAGCAATTCGCGAAGCGTCGTGTTGTTATTAGTCTGTTTAGTTTCGTGGCAAATGTGCAGGGAACGTTTCTTCATTTTTCTCCTGCGTGCTTGATAAAACAAATGAAAAATGAGATTCTATTATTCCAATCTTCACATTTAACCATACAGAAAATCAAATGAAAAAATTAAACATTTTCCACAGATACACTGCCTCCATGTTAGTAAGTTTAAATACGAAAATAGCAGTGTTAAGTACAACAATTTCGATGGAAGCACTCGTTTCCATGAAAGCCTGAATATCTTGCCATGTGCTATCTCAAGTGTTCCAACATTTTTCAAATAAAACCGAAAGAAACAGTGCTAAATTCTGCACTAAATCTTATACATTCATACAAAAAGGGCGAGTTCTGCAAAATATTTAATATGTCCTTCTCAACCATTTGTTTGGTCGAATTGACAAAATTGTCCGAAATGAAATACCTTAAATCACGAGCTGTTCGGACGCGAATTGCCATCGTAACTTCCGCTTCGCCTTATTCCTATCGATTCCGGGGCTGTTTGAAATTCCCTGTACCAAGTCTCTCTGTGTTTGAATTTCTCTCCATTAAAATTTCTCCGCCTGTTTCCCGCGCCCTCCAGCAAACGCGTTCTGCTTTGTGTTCATCGACTTGTCCGCAAATCGAACGGCCTTTGAAGCAAGGAGTGCAACGCGAGCAGAAACGTGCATTCACCGTGCGACGTTAATGCGTTCGCCGGACGCGACTTCTCTTCGGTGACAGGCGAACTTTTTCGATTATTCCTGCGTATATCGGTTTTTCGCGCCGTATTCAGAGTCTTATTGCAACGCAGCATTTCCACCCGCGATCTTCCGTCGCTGCTTGGAGACGAGGGGACGAAGACGTAATGAGATTTGTTAAAGAGTAATATCACCGACGTGATGTATGAATTATCTGAAGAATTACGGGCTTCCGTGGCCAATCGTGATTTAGAACTTCGACGCTGGTTCTGTATCGTATATTCTCAATCTTTTAGGGAGATTTTGTAGTATTCGCGGAGGATTTTTTAATAACGTGCAACAAGTATTAGGTAAATTATCTATGTAAGTTGAATTTATTTAAGAACAATGTGTAAATTGATATTCAGTTTGTGCTATTCTATTTCATTGGCTAATTATTATATCATAATACTGCATATATAACCCTAAATCTATTAATGTGCAAACGAATTCGATTACGGATCGTTTCTCTTGCAACCTGGGAAATTCCAACGGTGAAAAAGATACTTATCAGCATTCAACTGTCGTTGGAACAGCGGAAACGATTTTACACGGGGAACTTTTTCAATTATTCCCGTGAAAATAGACCGGATCAAAGTTGCCAGCAGGCCAGGTCGGATTAATAATTCTCGAATTAATTAAAATTCGGCCGGAACGCGGCGCGAAATAAGGGGCAGCCAAGCGAGAGTATCAGACGAACCGAATCGATATCAACCCGGGACAGGTATAATTGTGAATTAATCGAATCAGCCGTAAAACGCGATCCATCAAATTCGTCGAGCATCATTTTGATATATCGTGGACGAAAATGCCACCATCCCAGACTCACCCCCACCTCGGCCCGTTTGCTTTTGACTTGCGTTCGATTCTCGGCCCGTTTCACCGCTCTTTTGTCCAAACAAATGCATCGATTGTAAATAATCGTGAGCTGAAAACGCGGCTGGGAATTATATGAAAAATGATGGACAGTGTCTTGAATATTCATCGAAGCTGAACGGCTCGATCCGCACGAGAAATTTCGCGACCGTTTCTCGTTTATTATGCGAAAAAATAGGAACGATCGTGGACGCGTTGGTGACGCGTAAAATTGAATACAATTATTACGGCGAAACTCTTTCCGTTCGATGCAACAGCGACGGCTGCATTTTTCTTCTTTATTTCTGCGGTTCTATCATTGGGATACGAGGACGAATTTGATCGAGGCCGGTTTCCGCTCGCAGAATCGGAAATTTTGTTCAATTGCCCAATATTTGGCGGGATTTTTACTCGTATCGGTCGAGTCGATCGTTCTTATTTTTTAACAAGCCCGTTTTAAGCAACGGGTCGATTAATCTATGTAGCGATTTTTGCATTGGATATGGATTTTAGTTATGGAAAAGTTTTCACCTCCCCTTCCCTTCGACTTATTTGTATCAATATAATTTGGTCAAGGTTTTTTTATCGGAGTTTCGCTACGATAATATTATATAAGTATGTAACTTCATAATTTGGTTCTTTTTCAAAAATTTTCTAAGCTCAAGCGTGATACCTTAACACTGTTTAAAATATAAACTCTTGTTATATTTCTATGTAGCTCAAATTGGTGGGCAAATTTTCGGAAGTTTCAGACGATATGAAAATGATACTTTTATACATTCATTTGTGGAAGAAGACATTTTTTATCCACCTGATTTTTCTAATTGCAATACAATTGCGGGAACGAATATAATACGCGGAATAGTCAATATTTATTGTTAGCTTTTTACAAGAAAGTGGATCTGAGTGTAACGTTTTACTGGCGAGAATATATATACGGTTTCCAACGGTTTACGTGATACTGGAGCAGGCACACGAGTGTTCTTTCACGGTCTCGCCCGACAGATTAAGCAAATACGAGCACCTGGCTGACAGGGTTTCAGGATAACTAAGTGTCCGGTCGCTTCGTTAAAAACTCCAGGGCAACGTAGATAAGTGAATTAGGAAGGTGCGCGGCCAGACGTCCTTTTAGAGCAGCCATTTACCTTCTCCAATTTTCCCTTTTCCTCGTATGCTCCGTGGTTGTTGTCAGATTAAAAAAAATCGCGAAAATTCTGACGTAAAACTTGGTTTCATAGTTACGCGGATTTTTATAATGGACGAGTGCAATAAAAATTAAAATCATTTGTTTCAAAGGGTTCACTGCTATAACTGCTGGAATAATGTTCGAAAGGAAACAATGAACTCCTCAAGTGAGAATAATTCTTTGAATTATTGTCGTTGTAAGCATTAACCAACATTTTTTCCAGCAACGATTCTATTTTTTATTCAATTCAATCCACGGTTCGATTCGATGCTGCTTCACGAATCGTTAGGCTCCGCGTTATTTAGACGGGTCACAACCATCCCCGTAAGTAACACCTTGCCATAAAAGGTTTGTGAAACTCGCGCGCAACGCAAACTCGTTTCGATCGTGTACCAGCGGTAAACAGTTTCGACACGGCTTATTAGGCCTGCCCCGAATAATTGAGCACCGTGTTAATTAACTAGACCTCTCACCCCTTGGAATTAAACACCATAGAAGGGGGAGGGTTACGCGATGAGCTACGCCGAGTCCGTCCCGAAAACCATTGGACGAACGAATTTGAAGTTGAAACAGAAAGATTGCTCTTTGTTAACTATATTAATGATTCCACTAATATCGCCGCAATTTAAACAAATTTGATTACTTGTTCTACGACGTATACGCTGCAGCATAAGTGCTGTACTGTCTTAAAAATAATCTCTTCACATCGCGTTATTAAGTTCATCATCTCTGGCTCAACTGTTTCATCAAATCGACACTTCGAATATATGTATGTACTCACGAATTAAAGAACACTGTTCCCTATCGCATACCTTCCGCATTAACCCAAAGAACTGAAACAAGTGCCAAAGAGTCGCCACTCAAACAAATCAGTACCCAGATTTCCTCCGAGGTTCGAACAACCGCCTCGTTCCAAAGCGGGGATGAAACGAGTAAGCGGAAACACGGTGTGGAACGGCGTAAGGGGGTTGGGATGGATCGGGACGAGTGAAAAGAAGTTCGAATCTTGCTGTCGGGACGCGGAGTTTGACTTGCAGAGTGCTAATATTAAAGTTCTGCGTCGTGAGGCGTCCCTCTGCGACGAGCCGGCCATCTCGCATCGGTCCACGAAGATAGAAAAAAGCGGAGTGTACGCACTCTTCGTGCGTCGTCCTTCTGCCGCCCCCACGCCCCCGATTAGATTAGAATTTGTTAGGGGTGTCGGCGGGTAACTTCGTCAGAGGAACGCTGTCAGTTTTGTTTCATCGCTGCCGGGCAGGGCAGCTTTTCGGGCGAAAGTTTCTCACGCGAAATTCCGCTCCGAGACGCCGGCGAAAACTTTCCGGCTGAATACCGACTTACGAGGGACGACAGGGCCACGGGGATGAGTCTGAATTAGCCGTGGCATCGGCCTTGACACCGCCTCCGGGGCTACCACTCTTCGCTTCTTTTCGAATTTTATTTTGCGTTGCCTCTTTCCCCTTTCTTTTATCTAGTTGCCAAGCGACGATGTGGTTTTTCGGAAGAGAGGCGATTCCGTTTTTGGCTGCGCTGCTTTGGGGAGCTCCTTTGTGCGTTTTGGGTGCGGGAGAAATCGGTGGAATATTTGATTATTAATGTTACTATTTGCTGACGTATGTGCAGGATAAATTCTTTGTTACACAAATTGGAGGAAGAAGGAGATCGAAAAAATGGAGGCAGGAAATAAATACAATAGAGGCAGTAATTATATGGAATGTATTGTTGACGTGAATGTAAGAATAATTACGGCTGAGCAAGCAAGTCTTGAGAAGAACAATATTAAGATCTTTGTAGGCAGAGTATTGTCTTACATACTGCACTATTCAATTCCACGCTCGGGGAATTGAATTGATAGAACACCTTGCAGCTGCTTAGTTAGAGTTGATAACAAGGGTGTGAAGAAATTTTCGCAGACCCGAATTTGAGGAGGCTCTTATCACTTGGCTGGTTCTACCAGCGTTTCTAGACGTACCGACACATTCGTGGAAACTGATTAGAATTTGTTAATGGCGTCGAGCCTGAACTTCGGTGGAAAACATGTTAAACCTGCTCCAATTGTCGCAGCACATTGAAAGCATTTGCAGAGATTGTTAACATGGAAGACAACCGTCGAAGATATGGTGGGAATAAAATTAATATAATTCTATTCGTATTTTGAATGATTTGAACTTACTAGCAGAATAATATAAACGAATTCGGTGTGATAAATTCGATTAAATTCTATTTCTTGTATTCTTTATCTTATTATACGTTCTTTATCTTTTAAAATGCCCTTTGAAAAATGCTGCTATCGCGATGTGTGCAATTCTTATTCGTTGCATTAAAAATATACGAATGCGTATTCATTAAATTGTGACGTCAGAGTAGATTCACGAAAGCGACAGAGAGAAAGAAATGTGCATTTTAGAAAATGGAATTTTCGTGTATTGTTCTCAACGCTGTGAAGGCACTTCATTAAGCTGCAATTTGCCAACTTTGCGTGCAATGTGTTTCAGAAGCAGGTGCATTATGAGTTTACGACTTGTCAGACCATTTGTAAAGAGCAAACGAAATTTCCTGACTGTGGCGTTGCAAACTTTGAAGTCAAATTGCCGCCGGGAAATATGATTAAATAGAATTACGTGTTATAAAATAAAGATTTCATAGAAACAGATAATTCCTAAACAATTTTGTTTAATTTCTAAACGTTTTTAATGTTAATTCATAATTATATTCGGACATGTATACGTCTAACATATTTTGCATAAACAGATATTAAAGCTGTCAAATGAAATATGATTATAAAATCAAATAAAATAAAGGGTATTAAAATATAGGCTTTATTTATATGAATGTATCATATTTTTATACGTTTTACATAATATTCTTAGCACATGTACTATGCTTTGAATTATTCGTGTTCATCGTGACATTTCTATTTCTATTAATTTTCAGATAATTTTGGAATTTTAGTTTCTCGAGTATCTGTTATTTCGAATATTGTCCCAAAATGGTCAAAGTCCGAATTTTAGGGAATTTTTTTCTAGGGGGAATCACGTGACCCGAGGGAATCAATTTTCCCTTACGCTCCCTTACGGCGAGTAGACGTCAAAGGGGAATTTCGATGAGTCGAATTGACAGTTTTACGATCCCCCGTTAAAGCTTCCTATATTTCGCTCGTCTCCTCTCCTGATCACGAAAAGCTTTTCTTCGTCATCGCGGATACTTCTCCGAGGTCGTGACACGTTTTCCCGTGGACATAAGTCGAAGATTTTGGTTGAGAACTGAGTACAGGTCGTTTGATATTGATAAGTAATTTTACAGGGAAACAATATTCTTCAAGACAAACAAATTCTATCAGATATATTTCTCTAGATTTAAATAAACCTTGAAACTACATTTGTCTCACCCGATGTTGCTTTCTGTTTTTAATTAATTTTGTATCTAAGATGTTCAATTGGCATTTTAGTATGGAAAAATAATTGGGCTCTGTTTGTTGGTATGAAACTGTAAGTGAAATTCTAATGTTTTGCAAGTAATATTATTTTCCATGTTCAAAACGAATTTTTGAGAGGTTCTTACTCACCATGTCTGGTCTTGGAAGAATCAACTCGAAGAGTTCCTTCGCTCTGAATCTGATCCTTTCCATTCGTTACGCGACAAGTGTAGAACCCTACGTCAGAGACGTCCAGGTTGATGATCTTCAGACGACTTCCTGCGATGTTCTTTGCGGCATGCTCATGCGCCTGAGAAATTAAACATACCCCAGTGAATATTAATTTAAAATAATTTTCCTATTTGAAGTCAACACATTTTCATTCAATTATTTAATTATTAGTTAAAATACACAAAAATTTACTTTGCTGAAAAAAGAACTTTAAGAAAAATTAAAAAATTAAAAAGAAATACAGTTCCCGATTATGTTATTTTATTTAATATTATTACCTGTGCATGGATCTTTTTAATAGTGATTTTGGGACGTTTCTCTTTGAGTGGTGCTTCGTTCTTGAACCAACTGATCTTAGTTGGCGGTGGATCACCGACGACCTCGCATCGCATGTGCGCTACACCACCAGCGTCTTTGGAAATATTGGCCAAAGTACGTATAAACTTTAGGGTGCCACTTTTTGCACCAGATACTGCCTCCATGTCAGTTCTGCCGAGAAAAAGCAAATAAAATTCATTAGAAAATCGATAATCAAACAGAAGATCAAGTAACGTGAATATCTTATTTATCAGGGTACAATCAGAGTAACAATAATTTTAACTTTGGAAAGAAATAGCAATTTCTATTATGAACATTAACATATACAGATATGCTTTTGTAAATGTTAAAGCAATCCAATATCAAAGATTTGTACATACATTAATTACAGATACGACGTTTTATTATTTATATCACTGAAGCAACAAAGTTAAGAAATACTTTTAGAAGAGTTATCGCCCTGAATATTGTACACATTCTTTCAACCCTGCAAAGGACTTGTTTCAAGAAATAATGAGACAAGTATAATAGGACAAAAAATGTCTAACATTCTCGAGACAGTATCATGAATATACACGTCTTTCGAGTACCTGCTGGATTACTCTCATTGAAATGTATGAGCAACATGCTGTCGCGTGAAATTGACCAAAAAACGTTCGGGACATGGGTTAAACTTTTTGTCGGCTGCTGGTTTACATGCTTCGTTTAACATAATTACAGGCATAGGGAGACGCGTCGCGTCCTATGAAACTTCAACGATTATTATGGCATGTACTTAGATTTTTACAGCGTGCAAGTAACCCACCTGGAAAAATATACCTCCAGCTGGCAGAATAATTTACATAAAAACATATGTACAGAGTGTGGTTCAAAGCTGTAGTACCTACTTATTAAAATGCGCAACGAATTGAAAAGAAAAGCACCAGTAAAGAAAAGAATTGTCTAAACAGCGATGGAAATAATATTAGTCACAAAAAATGTTAAATATAAAGCACATGTTACAAAAAGTGCAAATAAATTCGAAATCAACGATCGAGTCGCGAAAATAAATTCCATTTGAAACAGAATATTCCAACAAACGATATGGACGTTCCAATACGTATTATCAATCGTTCCTAATTCAAAAGTCACGATAGAAATGTACAATAAAATGGACAGATTAAACACAGCCAAAATGGAGCGAATCAAGCCGACCGGTAGTGCGTTCAAAATGCACCAAAATATCCTCCACTCTATCGAATATTTTATTAAATCGGCGAAAAAAAATCAAACAAAAAAAAATCGCAATTCTGCAACGCTTTTCTTTACACATCTCCATGTAGTATATCGGACGCGTTTGAAATTCAATTCAAGGCTCGCTGGCAAATTTCGCGGCGTTGCAGTGTACATTTAATCCAGCTCCAATAGCCGAAACACGAAATACACTCTGTCCGCCCACTCTCTTGGTGCCACGTTAAATCATCGTCGCCTAACCGTGCCAATGAGCCTGAATTGATTCATTGTTCGGATGCAGCGACAGAGAGGAGATGGAAAAGGAAAAGGAAGAAGGCGAACAAGCTCGAGTAATAGACGTAGGGAGAGAGCACGGTCTTGCCAGTGTCCCTGACAGATTTTTATGCAACGACGATCCCACGTCGGATGCCCCGCGGGCAGTTAGTGTTTCCACCCACATGCAGATCGATCTCTCGAGCTATTTCGTGCTGCCTCGCTGCTAACAATGTAACTTTAAAACGAAGGGGTTCATTAAAGGAGGCGAGTTTTCCGGCTGGGTTCCGTTCGCCTCGTCCGATTGTCGAAGGAATTTTGATTATGCCAATAAGAGGGCGATGCTCGAAAGGATACTGTACGTGTGTTTAGTGGAAATTGAACGGAATGTCTGTTAGAAACGGGTTATTTTCTTAGAGGAATTTTGTTAATAGTATGGGAATACATGGGTTTAATTTGATTCGTTTTTCAGATTTATCATTCTCGTTAAATATCTTTTAACATCTTTCGTTTGCCTCTGATTAGAAGTATTCATTCGCAATTTGCATTATGTACATCGAGATAATTTACCTGTCCTTTAAATTATTACCATTATTATCATTATCAACATACAGTGTCCTGCGAGTTGGCGAGAGTACAAGCGTACAACGACCTAGCAATGAAAAAAAACCAGGCTGAAATTGTGGAGTCTTGGCCAGATAATTTGTAGAAACACTTCGGTAAATAGCGCGACCCTGGCGACCGTATATCACTGGCGCGATAAGGGGAAGTCCAGGCCTGGCTATGCATTATTTCGCGTCGCGAGAGGGTGAGAAGAATAGGGTGCCAGTCCATTAACATATTCATACTTAATATTCCAGTCGCAGTGTCGCGCGACAGCGTCCGCCGTGGTTGGATTTATATTGCCCTAATGTACGCGATTATTTTCTCCCCCGCGTCAAGATCGACCGGAAGTCACGATTGATTGCAACATCCACGGGTCGCTCGTGCATCCTCCTTTTCTCGATAGCTTTAGAGGCTGTCTTCGAGATGGAGGAGCATCGGACGAGGGCTGGATGTTAACGTCTCATAATTCCAACTGAATCCTAACGATTGGATGTATTGAATATGAGAAGTAGGTATCGTCTTAAATCGATTTTATTGAATTTGAAGCGTACACTAAATAGGGAAAAGTGTATTTTCTATGCGAGTCATTATTGAAATTTTATAGAGTTCGGCCTCTTTAATGTTTTAGGTACACAGGGCACAACTTTGCTGCGATTGTTTCGCCATTAATTCAGAAAATACCTTCGTCACTTACAACCATAATCTCCATCAACTGACATGAAAACTAAAATTCAAATAAAAGTCCTCCATGTACAACTCGTTCGATATTATTTAACCCCGACAAAATATTCACCCGGTTGCGCCAAAATAAAAGTGCCTGAACTTTCGATTAATCACGAACAATACGGCGTATTCCACTGCATAAATCCAACACTGAGGCCAGCAATGCCGTCCATCAACCATCACGAAGCTGTCACACTACCCCATTGGCGTGGGTTCTTAGGTATCGAGCAAGTGGGGCGGCCGGTTACGCAAACCGGAAGCAACCCTTGCGCGCGGAGGCAATCACCAAGTTTGCCGAGGCAAGGGTGTGCGTGCCCTGTATCCGATGCACGGACACGCGCGTAACGATCGTATATGTTCACGCGTGTTTACACGCTGGAACGTGATTGCGCGCGGTCGTCGTTAGTATCTAACTCCCGTTGGTTATTGAATATAAATCATGCTATGATCAGTAAGTCATCGGGAAGTTCCGGTGCGCCTATGACTATGACCCGCAGCGTTGACTGTTCCTTGGCGGCGGATCGTTTAAATTGTTAATGATACCGGCTCGTTCGAATTGTAGATGTAAGTTCTGTTTTATTTATGGACCATTCCCCGACACTTAATATAGGAACTCGTGGTTTACTATGATACTCTAATTAATATCGTTTATATAATTTTCATTCATAACGATCCGATGTTCCTGATGCTCGATGGAAGATTCTTTGATTTTACTTGAAAGCCCTGCAGTCCAGGTGAATAAACGGTGAGTCGAAAATTTTCCCACGATCGCGATTAATCGTATCGCGTCGGCGTCGTTGGTGATTCGCAATATTTTTTGTAGCCGTCCACCCTTTTTCTCGTCTCGGTCGATTTTATGCGCTGCCATTAAGGGATTATCAAATTACCGCCAAGGGTAGGGGGTTGGACGACGCGCACAAAAAGTTACGCTCGGGAAGTTTCGTAAAATTGAAATCACCGGTGCATGCGTTAACGACGTCCCGTCGGTTTTCGACGTCAAACGACACGGGACGAAATTAACAGCGTCCGCGAAATTCGCCCGTGAGGGTTATGGGGGGTGTGGATAGGGCGGCGGAGGTCTGAAAAAGACCTGGCCAGTTTCTCCGCGTGTTTACCATGCAAAGTAATTCTATGCATTTTGAGGAGATAGCGTTTATCTGCCACCCCTCTGGTACCCCGTCTCTTGCCCCCGCACCTCACGAAATCTCTTCGATAAACGCGCGAAAATCGTGATGGATAGCTGGCAAAGTGTATTAGGTCATCCCATAGGAAATTTGAATATCCCTTAAAGAATCGAAAATTGCAACGGGGAGTTCTTTTTTAAATACGACAGAAAAATGGACACGTAAAATGGAAATATATTATAGACGATGAGAGAGCTATAAGCTATTCATAGGTAAAACCGACCAATTCCACTTTTTTAATTCTTTTTGAACTTTATTATCAAAGTGCTCGATGAATGTACATTTCACAAGAAATTTTTCAAAACAATAATGTTTAAATATAAATATAGTTATATTGTATACTTGCGAAAGATAAGAAATTGCCATTAATTAAACAGTGTCCTGGTAATCGTTCCAGTTTCCGGAGCACAGAAAGTTTCCACACACATGTTGGAGTTTATCTTTATTCATTGCACTGTAGAAGATTGATGCTGAATAATTCAAGCAGTTCGTTCCGTCTCATTTTATGCACTAAAAAATTCACA
Organism: Nomada fabriciana; assembly: GCA_907165295.1. Taxonomy (NCBI): domain Eukaryota; kingdom Metazoa; phylum Arthropoda; class Insecta; order Hymenoptera; family Apidae; genus Nomada; species Nomada fabriciana. The sequence continues at coordinate 16,622,158 of OU015690.1, forward strand.
ACAATCGTTTTTAGATTGCCTATTAATTGCTCTTTGTTACATAAATACACGTATTAGAAATTCAAATGTTCGTTGTTCATTTCGCAAATCGAGTGTCTTACCGCACACCCATCGTCATTCGCCAATACAAGGACGTCTATCTACTGTAAAGAAGAACAAGAAAAAGGGAAGCACCGAATAATAACGCGGAATATAGCGACGGGGAAAAAACGTATTAATTTTGCCGACGTTCACGATGAAACGTGGCTTGGACCCGCGAAAGTTTCACGCGTACGCCGCTGGCGATCGTAAATATCGTTTATTAAAACGACGGAAACGAGTTAAAATTTCAGCACGCTTTACAACGGCCCCGCGGCGTGCGAAAATTATGTAACAGCGGGGATCAATTTTCCGGCTTTTGCACGTCACGCTGCACGATCGCTGGACGCTTTATCATTCGTAATTTCCCATCAAAATTCAACGCTTCTGCGAAACACGACAGTGTACAGGGGTGGTGGTTCGCTGAAGATTTGTGGATTGTCCGATTGGGATTTTAAAGGTGTTAAAATGTCAAGGTTGTTAAACAATTTTTAGCGAAAATAATCTAACGCAATTCATAAATAACGAATATAAAATAGAAGATATACATATTTATAATAAATTTCCGGCGATAATCGTAAATAATTAATCCGTTTCCTCGAAATCAAATGGTAGGTATACCAAAAATAAAGAACGAGTACTTTCTCGTCTCCGTTTCGCCATAAAAGTAAAGAGCGTTTGCAAAATAATAATTACAACATTTCCACTTTTTCGTAAACCACATTCTATCCATATTAATTTTCTCATTCTGTTTACCAAACGTAACACGTATCGCCCTATCATACCATCAAACATTACTCTTCATTCACCCCATACTTACACCACCGGTAAGACCAACGCAACAAAGACAATACCACTTGTCGCATAATAAACCAAATCAACAAGCTTCCTATCCTCTGTCCCGCAATCATCGAGTGAATTACTGTCAATCAGACGCGTATATGCAACAATACATCGAACGTAGTCTCTTGTTACCCACGCAAAATTAACTACATACGACAGACGTGGAGGAGCACGCTTACAAGTTCACCCTTGCACGGGAAAAGATGTTGAAACATCGCGGGGGAAGCGAGTCGACGAATCGTTAACAGTTCGACGCGCCCACCGCGTTACGTCACTTCCTTTGCTGGCAGTTTTAAGCAGTCAGAAGACCGTCTCAGACAGGGATTAGGCGTTCGCAGGGTTTCTATAAATAATGCAACGTTTAACCTCGCTCGAGGGATCGGTTTTGTCCTTCTCCTCCTGCTCTTGTCTCGGGGACGACGTTTTAAAGTCGCCATGCAAATGATTGAACAAGGTCGTTCATGGATTACCGAGAAGCCAGCGTTCCAGGTGAATTCGGATGAACATATAGGGGAGACTGGGTAGGCTTGATTCGCCAGGAAGGATATACTCGTGTGTTACAGTATGTAAACAGGATGTAAACAATCGTAATTTTACTTGGACAATAGAAAAATATGGAAATATACAAAAAAGGACTAGAAACAAATCTCAGGAGCAGCAAGACGACATTCGGTTCTTCCACTTGTCTATCCTCAGCTTCCGGCAGTCTCTCTGACGAACCAAGCTGCACAAAATTATGATCGTCATGTTCACAAGTTATTCCATTGCCCCTCGATACGTCTCAATCGGTCCCTTTGTCACGCGAGTCAAGTAGACGTGTCGTTGTTTCTTCAAACAATAGGACAGACCCCAAAATGTGTGCGAGATATGAAATTAATCCTGGACATAAAATTTTCGACAATTTGCGTACGCTGAGATAGCCGTGCATGCTATTTCTTTTTTTTTACGACAAGGAATAAACATAAATTGAACGACACGCGTGGAACGAAATCTCCAAACAATAAATCCTCAGGCAATGAAGATAATCATCGTAATATGCACCCCCCGGATGATTATATTCACGATTCGATCCAGGAAGAGAGGTTGATCCAGCAGGATCTTTCTGGAGGCAATGGCCGTGTCGCAACAACGTCTGCCAGCATCTCTGTCAGCTCTCGCCCCTCGGCAACCCCTGCAGAAGGGGTTACAGCGGAATCAGGCGTGCATCAATATTAATGGGGGCACGTGGCGTTCGGGAATAATGTAGTTGGCTGAAAGTCGCCGACCCGTGCATGCACGATATCGTAACCATAATGCTCTCGCTTAGATCGCTGGCGACACGTAATTTCAATCACGTTCGCTGCATTACCGGCGACATTACATGGCCGTGTAAATTCGAAGCGCCACCGTGTATACAGAACAGGCTGTTTAAACCGGTGCACCAATGTTTCACGCAACAATTACAAGAAGAGAAGAATGCTTTCTATTGGTCAACTGGATTATTCGTTCAATTTACGGGTGAATTGAGTGTTGGAAGATAAGATCGGTAATAATTTCATGTATCTTAACAAAAAATATTCCTGCTCAAATAAGATGAATTACGAAACATATCTCGATTTCTCTGGAAGTTTGTTCATTTTCGAAAAGAAAGGAAACATAGGATGCCGTTCATTCGCGTATCCGAACAGCCGAATTCTGTTGAAGTAACGGGAATCGTGAAATAATATCTGGTTTCCTACAGAAATCTGTTAATATCCGAAACGCGGAGAGACGAGGAGATTCTTTGCCGTTGGAATTTCGATTGGCCCTATATCGTCGCCTCCCGGCCGAATTAGGTTGTCAGAAGGTAGGAGAGAATTCAAATTTAATCACGCCTACAGCCTTCGTAGTTCTAGGACGCACGGGAAGTGGCATTATTAGCTTTCGAATCGAACCAATCGAGCCGCTTCCTTATTAAGCCCTGCGGCATCCCCAGCTCGCTTTTCCATCATGCGAACCCATGAAATCCTCCTGGTCTGTGTCCTCCACCCGGCATCCACCTCCCTTCTTTTTTTTTTTAATTCCACATCTACATTTCCGATGAAAAATGTTACCCCATCCGTTTCATTCGTCCGTAATTCTTCTCGAACGATAATTTTGATTGAAGTATTCGTCGGTTCAGCGTCGAGGATATCGATAATATTTCGAGGATGATTTTATGGGGGTTCGCTGGAAAGAAGTGGCCCGATTTTAAAGAGGATGTTTTTATTGAATTTGTGAGCGACGATGGGCTGACTCGATTTCGTGGGGGAATTTTGTGAAATTGATGGAAATGAGAAATTTTGTACCCTTTTTCATTTATGTAGTAAATTAATGTTTATGGTTTGCATTTTGCGTTGTATGTTATATCATTTCATGCGAATATGATAACAGTTATGTGAGCCATACTTGGTATTTCATTAGAATCTAATGAAATCATCATTGAAGTATCTATTATGCCGATAAGTGACGATGTTTATTGTATGATAAAATCGAAAATGGCAGGCTAGAATTATCGATGCAGAAATATATTTCTAAACGTACCCATTAGTAGTTGCGTCAAAAACGTCATTGTAGTCCTCGTCAGTACTGTAATCCTGAACGTCTGGGTCCAAATCCTCGATGTCGCCATTTCCACCTGAAAAAAACATTTCTCATTAAACCTGTACCTATGCAGATATATAGCATTTCAAAGTATCCTAATTGTACAAGCATTCCAAATATTATAAACGGAACAGTATCAAATTAAAATACCTGAAACAAATTTCAAATATATAACATAGTAATAATAACATATTCTCAGGAATTTTACTCAAATTCTTTTAAATCTTTCAGAAGAATGTTTACACAAAAAATAAGCTTTTGAAAGCGCATAATTCACCCCCCTGTTATAATAAATCTCGCTGAAAAATAATCTAAATCTCAAGATCGCCAAAATGACAAGCATCAAAGTAATGAACACGTGCGATTGCACTTAATTCTTACTGAAACAACCCTCGAGTAGATCTAAGCAACGATCAGAACGTGAGATCCAAGCCGCAAACACGCCATGCACACTCTCGACCATGTGTCAAGTTATCCAACTGCCTAACAATGCAAAGGCCAACTATTCCGAACAACGTTGGCGTTCGATGTTTCGTACACCTGCGCAAATACATACCGCATCAGCAACCGTCCCTCGAAGGGTCTTGTGACTAGCGGTGTGATTGCAAGACAACTCGAGACGTCTTTAATTAAATTGTGTAATCTAACAAAGTCTTTGTTACCGCGATAATCTCCTGTTCAATCGTTTTCTATTTACATCAATTAATAACAATTTTATAGCAATTCTATTTTTCGATATCCAAGCTTGTTGAAGTCCTAACGATTTAACGGAATTCTCAAAGAATTGGAATTCAATGTTACTTTCAAGTTCTCTGTTTAAATTCTCGTACTTGAAATTATTTTGGACACACCAGGCATGTTAAACTAAAACCTTTTCGAGATATTTGATTTTTCAGGACGATGAAATTTATATCGGTTCGAACGGCAGCTTTAAATTGCCTCAGGGGGTTTGAATTTCATTTTTCCATTCGTCCAGAATAATTTTAAGACGGTGACATGGAGCCCTATCGCCGCTCGCAGCCAGACTAAAAGCACCTCGACGTTTCATGCAACACGGAACCACGGAATCGGATTCTCCCGTCCAACGTCACGTCAGTTTCAAGTAGCTAACTCTATTAGCTTTGTGATATCCCCCAACGATAATAAGCGACAACTATGACGTTCAATTTGCGAAGGAACGTTGAATATTGTGGGATTGGAAATATTGCGTGACGGTTTAGAATGATTTCGAGGTATAAAAGATATGTTTGGAGCTGAGTATTTGATAAGATCGTGTGAATGGAGGGTACAGCGGCCAAAGGATTCGGGTGGATGCGACTGACTGTCGTCAAGGAATGTCTGCAGTGTGTATCCTAAATGAGTGAGAGCAAATGCGGAATACAATGAGAGAGTAACTAATGAGACTGAAAGAATGTATGTGAAATAGACTTTTCCAAATATAAATATAAATTTCATACTAATTATTTCCATTTAATGGTCATAATTTATTACGTTTCATCGTGGACATTCAATTATATTTGGAATCAAAACTTTTCTGCTTCGTTTATGTAATTGTATCTTGTTTAAGCAAAAAGTAATATACATTGCTGGACAAATACCGATGCCATACAATTTCACGACAATTTGAAATTATTTTTAGTAGCCTTCTAATAACGACTCCAGCAATACCTGTATTTCTACACCTAAGTACAGATTCCATAAAAGGCGCACTGAATAGACAGTGTCACCAAATCATGTTTGAACAAACATTTATAAATCTTCGACGAAATGAATCTCCAATTAGGCACCGATAATTCGTACATAATAATTTCTTGTTCAACGACCCGAATCGCCCCATAATCTACAACCCCCAACTTGACACGGTGGCTTACAGGGTGAGACATCACAGAATAATCAGGATTATAATGTAATTTATCGCAGAACGATCCGTATCACCCCATAATCTCTGGCACTGTAATCTAAATCACATCATGATCCCTGATGCACAGTGTGCAATAATCTGCATTACCCTACGATCTACATTCCCACATACCTTACGAACCGGTAATCTCACTTTCCTCTCTCTATACTTAACATCCCACACTGTGTTCAAATTTAAATAAGACAGCACACAGACGAATTCCATTCTATGGTAAGGACACAGGCGAACAATATTTTGAATCATACATGGAACTGTAATTAATTTCGGCGCATTGCTGGTCGATAATCTGCTAATTATTATTAAACAGTTAATAAGTAACGTGACATGGAGGCTTTGATATAGATTGCAAGCAGATCCATGGACACGGGTTGTCCAATGTTGTAGCCAGGCGCCAGGCCAAGCTGTTAAATAATCGAGCGAATTATACCCCCTTTCATGGCTGCACCCCTTTGCCCCGTGCTACGTCAGCGGATCAGGTGCCAAGTGCAAATTTAAACTTCCAACACTCTGACTCTTCCGACTTGGCCACCCTTCGCTGGTAGTCCTCCTCCTTCTGCCATCCAAGATGTCTCTATTAGGCTGCGAGTAAGTGAATATTGCCTGCTGTCGCGTGAATAAAAGATATAAAGGAAATTTGGATATTTGTCAACGTTATCACTATTGAATTGAAGTTATTATGTTATTTTTATTTTCAAACACCGATCGGACAAATATTTCTCTATGCAACTTTATTAAGTTTATCACATTGAAACGTATGGCGATTAATATTTACGCAGGGAAATCGAACAAATTTCGATAGAATCAACGTTTATTCTTGTAAATCTGTCCTGCCATTTTACACGCGACCCTCTCGAGGTGGCAGTGGTCGATCATAAAAAACACCTAGAATGATAGCTGCACGGAGAGGGGGACGGAAAAAACGGGTACGTTTCCCCGGTGTGCAAGCTGGGAAATGGGGTGCACGCGTAACACCCATCCAGAGAGGGCCAATAAAATCGAACGCTATTGTACTCTCGCGTTTCTTTTTGTTTGTATTTATTCGTCGCTTCCTTCTTTTTTTCCACGCCGATCGTTCTATCTCTGTTACGGTTCTCCATCTCCGTGAAAACTGCGGCGGCTGCTTTTAGAGAATTAAACCAGCACCAACGAGAGAAAAAGAGGAAGAGGGAAAGGGTTGGTCGAGTGGCGTTGAAATGAGGATTTAATTTTGCGAAAGTGGTGTTCTGCTTTTTGTTTCGACTCACATATTACGCTTCATCGGTGGTGAGTGTAAATTTGAATCGGCAAATTGAAGAAGGGTGTCGAATTCTGTGGGAAAATTGCGTGGAAATGCGTGGAAAATGGCGGCCTCCTAGAGTGGTAAATATTGAAATTCGTGAAAATTAATTATGCACGATATTGAATTACCATTGAACGGACGTGGAGTTTGACGAATATGAATTTTATGCCACGAGTGTTATTGTGAGTTTCGGTTAAATTATTTCTAGACCGTTTCGTCATTTCAATAATGCTTGTCAACGTCATTATTTTCATTCCACGACACCAATAGAATATATATTTAATTGTTCTGAATTTGGATTAACTCGAAATCGAATAAACCTCGTCTGTTTAATTTCCATTCGAACGTATAGTAGGAGTGAAATGTGCTGAAAGTAACAAGATGTTAAAAAGGGAGTTTATTCCACGGTTAAGTACATACCAGCCACCCTTTTAATTCTGCATTTGCAACATAAACAAACTCGACAAAGTTTTAAATCCCAATCATGTGTGCCCAGCACTTCAAAGGGGCCCAGTTCACGAGAACACAGTAACGTCCAAACGTTTTTATTTATTCGTCGCTGGAAGCTGGTTACATTTTTTCAATTCCCCTCCCATCAACCCCACCCTCCTTTTATCCGGCGAATTTTGTTCATTCCCGACACACGCGCGGCCGGCATTTAAATCGCCGGGAAATGCCAGATATTCGACGGCCAGGTCTGGTGACATTGATAACGAGCCTTTATCTATACTGGGTGTCATGAACATAATCTGACTGGAGTTGCAAATACAACTCAACTCACATATGTCCTATGTGCACCTCTACAATCTCTACACCAATATCCATCACCTATTTATCATTAAATAATTATTCGGTGACAAAGAAACGAACAATTCGTCGAGAATCTATACACAGTGCCATTGAAACGATTTTTAAACGCACATACTTATTTGATCGATGTCACTGCTTCTTCCGTCAATGACAATAATTTCTCACGTAACGTTCACATTTATAAAGCACCCCCGGTGTAATAATTAGCGCGTTTTCCATGTCGCCAGGTCGATGCGCGACCAATTCGTTTCCGGGCTGTAAAGACCCCACTTCCGTCGGGTTTTCGCGAGGCGCCGCCGATTTCAGATTATTTAAAACGCTCGACGACTCGTTTTTCCGCCGCGTTGCGGCCTGTTACTACCGCGTTAATACTTTCCGGTTTGCTGCGACGCCTGATCACGTTCCCCCAGGGCCGAATTTATTTTCAACTCGCCTGATTCCGTTGCTCGTCGATCGGGCAATACCGGTTCATTCGGGATCAGCGGCATTTCCAAGCGTTTCCCGCGTCTTATTCGTTATTCCTCGTCGACTCGATAGATTTGATCGAATGGCGACAGCAAGAAGCTCATTGAAACGTGTACAATTGGTATCGCGGGGCTGACACGATACTGTGCATTTAAAATGTTCATATACTTCTCCGATCAGACAACTACGAGTGTGCGATATTATAATTTTAGATTACTAGAATAAAATTGAGAAAATATTCATGTACAGTGTAATTTATTTTTTGTATTTATATTCATTGCGTCAGTAAAAAAAGAACGACGTGGCCATACTCTAATCAATCCTTGCTTAATAAAATCTGACAAAACCTTTAAATAAAATTCCACAATTACTCCTGTTTGCAAATTTCCACGAAACGTTTTTCCCCGTACCGACCACCACTGCCCACGTTTGAAGATCAATCCCATATCGTTCACCACAAACGGGCGCCCGTATCGTCCGGAAGTTGAAGGATTTTTCGTTTTTCAGGACGATTTGCAATTGGCATTCTCAACTTCAGCCACTCGCTACTTGCCAATTAACCCTCGAATTGGAACATTCTCCGCAGGGGTGGCTTGGATCGCGCGGCGATGGAAGCCGCAACAGTGGACAGACGAAAGTTTAGGCTTGTCTGCAACAACCGCTTTCAGACCGGTTCTCCAACCCCCTCTGGGGATGCTTCTCTCGGTTCACCCTCTGTCACGAACAGTTTCCTCGGGCTTCCTCCGCGTAGTTGGCCGGCGTTTAGCGTTATTTGAGTTTCGGTGACCATCGACGAGTTGAACGAATAGTCTGATTGAGGTAGAGTGGAGGTGGACAGGTTTTGGAGTAGGTTTCTGGGGATGATATTGCATGGTCATTTGTTACCTTCTATTTTCTACAATTTTACCTAACACTTTTATCCTGCAATTAATTATTTTATGGATCTGTTTACAAAGAAGGAGGCTCCAGGTTTCTGTGGTGTTGAAAAAAATCGTGCAGTTTAATAAAAATGATTCCAATTATTAAACGCACCATTACATAACTGCAAAACGATCGTGAAATTTCGATGTTTCATTTGTTACATATCGTTCTATATAGAAATACCGTTTCTCAATGTCTGAATTGTAACAGTTTAGAAAAAGAATCTGCTGGAAAAAAAGTGTCCTCCCAAAAACTGAACCGCTTTGAAAATTCAACGAACTACCCCTACTAAAGGCTACATACCTTCAACAAATCACTGTATTCCACAGTGTTCTGTACCCACAAAAATCCTCGTCCTTTTTCTTCCCGTACCACCGACCAGCACCGTGATTCTTTTCCATCCATTTCGGCTGTACAACCGTCACGCAAACCCGACCAACTCATCCCTGTGCGCAGCGTCTACGACCGTTTTTATTCTCGCTCGTAAATATTGACGTGACGAATTTCCCGCGCATATACATCTCCGATGGAGAAAAATTACTCTCCCAAATTCATCCGCGGAATGAAAGTTGCGGGCAACGTGAAACGTTTTCACGTTGCCGGGGGGAAATAACGATAATAATAAAAAAGAAAAAGAAAGGAAATGAAAGTAAAGGCAGGGAAAAATCCCGGGAAGTGCGTAATCTTCGTTTAGCTCGGACACGACAGTCGGCGGTTGGTGCTCGAGTGATCGAGCTAGATCCGAAAATCCGACGGGGGAAAAAGAAAGAAAAGAAACGCGAGCGCCGGCAGAGGCGTGGAAAAATAACGTTCACGACGGAATAATAAATGCCGCGCGGATTTAAAGCGCTTGCAACGCCACTTTTAAAGCATCTCCACCAGCCTCCCTCGGTGTTTCCATTAGGAGAAGTCAGAGCTCGTCTGCCAGCTTGCAAAACGTGACTCTCTTTGTGTGCACGCGGTGTTTCTGTGCGTTCGTGCACCACGTGTAGGTGTGTGCGTGTGTCGCGTTGGCCAAATAATTTCGCGTTGACGCGGCTGAAAGTGGTTCACGCGGCCAGACTGCCGGCAGAAATGAAATTTCTTCGCGGTTCCACCGGCCGGATGCGGCAATTTCTGCTTGTGTTTTTCGCTGACGGCTAGAGATATTGCAGTTATTATGGTTTCTTTGAAGTGTTGCTGGATAGTGTAATTGGTAGAACTGTTGCTGCCTACCGCTTTGCGACGGGCGTTTGAACGAATTTTTTCAAGCGGATCGGTCGGGATGCCTTTTCTGTTTGAAAATGGATAGAGGAAATTGGCCATCCGAAATGTTGGCTATTTCGTGTTTTACTGCGGAAATGCAATAGTGACAGTTAATGCTGTGTGATTTATATACATATATATTTTGATTATTAGTGAATCGATATTTTTATTTGGTAATTATTACACCATTTTCGTATGCATATGGAAGTTATTAGTGAAATTAACTGGAACTTGGATAATTAAATCCTACTGCACTGTGAGTGGAATGAAAATATAAAATATCGCAAAATAATATTGCAGTACATGTTGGATAATATTCGAAGAATTACGATATAAATTATGTCACAGCTGATATCGAGTAAGAATGCACATAAATATTACTTATGAATAACCAATCAAATATCTGAAAGAGCTCAAGAAGGCCCAGACAAAAAAGGCCCGAAATTTCAGTTTCCTGAAGCTAAACAATTGTAAATAAAAAAAGCAGAAGAGTCGTTCACATTTCACACTGACAAACGAGGCACCGCATACGACCTCGATACGTCACGCAATGAATATCCCGTGTACTAGAAAACCGTGGAACAAATATAAATTGAAAAAAGCTCGTTCGACGAGCCATTTCAACGTTGCGCACCATTCTCCCTGTTCCCTGCGGTGCTCGATGTTTCTACGATCGAAGTAGCAACTTTATTTCGACGTTCCCGTGCCCCGACGTAAATCAAACCGGGTTCTGGCGTCTATTTTAGCGGTCGAAAACGCCTCGCGTTTCTCGAAGAAAAGCACGAGGGTGAGAAGCTTTTATATATAGCTTGCATTCGTGGTTGCGTCACGTGCAACTTTGCTTTTGCAAAATTCGTAGGTATTCGTTGGAAGCTTTCAACGGTCAGAAATATTTTCATTGATTTTTCACGTTGAATATTAATTGAATATTAAAAAAACGTATTTAACTCGCTCTCCTCACGCTTATCCAATTTCATAAGCATTTATTCTATGGCACTGTACAGTTTAATATAATTTAATAATATTATTAGTATTATTAATATTTCAAAGATTAACAAGTATATCTTATTTGCAAGTAACTTGCATTTCATATGAATTAACTAATTTAGTTGCTGTAGCGTTAACAATTGATTCGGACATTAATATTAATACTAATATGCAGATCGATGTTTGGATATTAAATGAATACTATTAAACCGTGTGAACTGCCAGAGAATTTTTCCCAGAAATGATGTCCCGACTTTCCACAAAGGAAAAACTGAATTTTCATGATAACACGGAATTATTTAAACTCTCGTGTTCGTGGAAACAATTACAGGAGAACTTAAGTGGGCCCTATTGAGTCATTCGGTCCGCGCCGTCTGTAACGTTTGAATATTCAACGCGTGCAATCCATTATAGTGATGTATAGTTACATCGTAATATTCATCGGGTTCGTTATTTTTCTTCGTGTTTTCGCGGGCGAAATATCCCGCATCGACGGTATGCCCGATGAATAATTAATAAGCACGATTTTGCAAGCGCCATCACGCTCGTGCGTGAAATTACGAGTAGCCGGTGTTTATGAGGTCTGTACAAACAAAAGGGAGAACTTCTGGTCGCTGAGGAAAGTTCAATCGACTTTATACAGTAGAACCTCCATTAACTGAACTTGCCAATATATTAGAATCGATGAGATCAGAACCAGTAAATATAGACAATTTTTTTAAATCAAATTATATTATTATTTTTGCTGATTCTGGAGAAAAATAATTTCCCCAGCTTCTGAAAAGTTGCTTAATCATTCAGGAAAAATTTATATAGGTACACAGTATACGAAGTTATCATTAGAAAAATAACAAATTGACAAAATGATATAATATATCAATATATTTACTAATATACGAAATGTGGCATTTCAATTTTTGTATAAAAAAAACCACTGGACCTGTACATCGTTCTTATCCATAAAGGTGAAAATTTTCAACGACATTGTTCCCCTTATACCTCACCTTTTCCACCTTTACAATAACCTACTGCAACTCGGGGTGAATCTTTTCACAGTTTGGAACTGCAACCTATGCAACCGTCCGCAAACGCAACCAAACAATTGTACCTGAGGGGTCGACGGGAATAATTGAAAATAGTACCCCTGTATTCTTCAGGGGACCGACGTTGGCCCGTCAAAATAAAAGGGCGACGCTTTGTTGCGTCGCGTGAAATATCGCTCGCGTTTAAAACGCCTATTGTACCTTTTTCGACGGTTCGTTAGAGTCGTTTAACGGCTAAGTATGTGGCTAGCCAGGGGTGAAATATATTTGTCTAGCTGCGACATGAATTATCTATGACCAAAGACCACAATCATGGGAATCGATTATGGTATGTATAAAGGGTGTGTCGTCTCTTGAGATCGCGTGCATTGTTCAGGATTAATTTATGGTGTTTTGGTCATTTGTTGCGGAGGTTCGAGTGACACTCGCGGCTGATTCGTGTTTGAAATTTAATGTGGGAAAGGTTGGCGTGCGAAATTTCACAAGGGGGCGATATGATACATATTGATGAATTTGTTATTGCACTTAATTGTGGTGTCCAGTTAATATCTATTTGACATGTAATTTTATATAGAGAAGATGTAATGTGTATTACGAAAATTTTTGTACAAGAATCGTGGCACGAGAAACGTGTTGTACAATAATAAATTTACTTGATGAAAGATTAGTGGTCTGAAATACAAACTGCCTTGCCTTCAAAAATATGTGTTTCATCGATGGAATCATTGTCTAAAAAAAAAACTACAGAACCAATAATTTACTCCTCGATATACTTCCACAGCGTACAATAATATACAGCACGGCGAAAAAATTGTCCACAAAATCCACAGAGAAAAATAAATCAATGATCCAGGAATGCCAGCATAAACCAACGAATTTTTGCAAAATATTCTCAGCACAGAATTTTATTTCACCTCGAATAAGATTCGTTGCATCCCACGCGACAGAGGAACGTCCCAGGACGCATTATGGCGTCACAATGGGAACAGGACGGAGTCGGCGTAGATTTACGAAAAAGATTTTCAAAAGACGCCGCGCTGGCTGTTCCTGTTCAAGGATCACGCGAGAAAAGAAACAGGGAGAGGAAAGAATCTGAACGAGCACGACTATTACCATAAGAATAACGAAGCCTGTCAACGTCGTCAAAATACGATCCATTTCGAAACAGGCGAAAACGCTGCTGTCCCGATCTCCTGTGAAAATTTCACGTCATTTCCCGTTCGTCTTAAGTTCGTTTTTTTCCCTTCTTTCTTTTCATTCTTACCATCCACGATGTTCGATCGTCCAGTGAATTATTCAGTTGGTCGGTCGTCGAATGGATCGGAAGTGATGGAGAAAGCTTCTCGTCGAGTTGGCAGTGTTTCGATTAAGTAATTCTTTATTGGGCTTTCCTGAAGGTGAAGTTCCCACTGGGATGCTAGGGCGGAGAACGGGGTAGTTATTTGTAAATGAAGGTTGGGGGAGGTGCTCAGATTACCAAGGAAAAGGTGATTCCTAAAAAAAGATAAGTATGTATGTACATACACAGAAATGAGAGAAACAGAATGCTGTACCTTACCCAGTGGAAGCATAAAAATGTCAAGAACAATATTGCAAAATACAGCACATCATTCTTAATTTACAGTAAGTCAGAATAAAACGGTTTTTACAAACCGTTAAAATTTCCAATATAAATAAAAATTAATGAATATCTATAATCTTTTATTCCACCTTCCGTTGTCATCTTCTCTAATGACATCAAAAATCCGCCACCCCTCACTTCCATTAGTAAAAGAAAATTCCAAAGAAAGTCCCACACCTCGATGTTAACCCAACGATTAAAGTCATGAGGCCCGTTTCACTTCCTGCACCATTCGCGATAAAAATTCAACGACGGTCTCGTTTCTTCGTAACCATCCCCATCCACGTGGCCCCGCGCGAAGGTGGGCAGCGTTACCCGCGAAAGAAAAAGAGACGCGTGACGCAGAGAAATGGCATTTCTAAAGAAGGCACGGGAGGAAGCTTCCCTGACAAGGCTCACAATGCCACGGGACGCCCTGCTGGATTTATGCGCGTGTCAAAGGCTCGGTATGCACGCGCGAGACTCCATGCACGCTGCACACGTGCACAACGAGAGATGGAAAATTCTGACGGTGTTCCATGGACAAATGCACGCTCTGATGGGGGTATTGTTGAACAGGCTCGGTCCACCAGCCTTTGCTTGACGCCGTTTAAAATTTTCGGATCTACGCTGTGCATGCACGTGCTGTGCTTTTGACGTTGTTTAGTGGGCCGAGGGTAGTGTTTTGATCTCATTTATTCGGGCTGTCTATTCAAGTAGTGTGTACTTGGAAATATACACTTTAGAGATATTATTCTTAATCCATATAATGCTGCATGGTAGCAATTTGAAATTGGATAATGTATTACTTGTCCTTATTAAGTAAGAAATTCATTCATTCATCAATGCTTTTGGTACTCATCGAGATTACTTCATGATAATATCATAATATCATAGAATTTATTTCATAACAATAATACTTGAAACGAAAAACGAAAATTTGACAGGGTGGATTCGTTTGTCTGGATAATATCAATTATTCGATTATTATAAAACGATCAAATCACAGAAAGGTGTATACAGTTAAATCAAGGAATGTTCTGAAATTAATATGAATACACGAAGATCGTTTTATTCGCGTGTATCGTTCACCTGGCATTCATTTTATTTATCGAGTCGGTGGGAAGCGCGACGACACGTCACGTGGCTTTTGTGTCTCTCGTGTGCACGATATGGAAGCCGAAGTGAAATAAACCAAAACGTTTATAACGGTGACAAAGAAGCGAATGGCGAGACAGAGAAACAATGACGCGAAGATTTCATTCGTGATCCGCGAGCCGGCTTTCATTTCAAACGAGACTCTGGCCGACTTGTTTCGCGGCGAGAGGCACTGCCCTTTCTTCTTCGTTGATGGCTATACAGGGTGTCCTCTGAAATTTTCAATTCCCTTCGTGTCCCGGAAGAAACGATATTCGTACTCTGTCACGTTTAAATATATCAAAGTGTTACACATGATTGTGTTTTAAATATTTTAATACATTAATAGATTATTTAACATGTTACATTTACGAAGGGAAACGTTAAAAAGATTAATCTAAATTCTAACGAACTACGTATACCGTTATCTTAATTTATTAACCAGCATGATAATGGAGCCGAATATAGAAAGAGATATTATTGGTAATTAGCACTTGAAATAACCACATAACTATGAATAGCATTTTTCTTTTAATTAAAATATATCTACTAAAACAATATTGAAACATTATAGCAAATATTCTGAAACTTTCTACTGAGAAAAAGAAAAATCTATTTCCCAGCAGATATGAAAATACATCTGCTCTTTCGAGAACATTTACTTCTAATGTACACGAAGGCATGTTCACTACAAAGAGAAATCGATTAACTTTATTTAAAATACGTGATCCACCGTTACACCCCCATTCACAAATTCATTACATCGTTCAATATCCGCTTATAAATTTTCCAATAATTCCCATGTCACGCCGCATTTCATCTTCGACCGGGGCAAAAGGAAAAGAACACTCTTGGCAAAGATCCGGGAAGTATATTCGAAGGAAAACGAGGCAGAAACGGAGCGTTCGAGTCTGGTTTCACTGTTTCAGCCCGTCTGGGTCTGGTCGATACATTAACATTGAAATGTGTTAGTGGCCACGAGGAGACAATTCCTGGTCGGCCTCCAACGGAGACACTACTCCTTTCACGTGCGGGCCACGTATCTCCGATTTTATGTTTAATTTCGTGGCGGTCGTTACGTGAGTCACATCTTTCTGCCCTCCGCGAGGTGAACGCGAGCTTCCGTTTCCTACGGAGATAAAGCCACGAGACCATCATTCAGAGTCACGTTTCGCGTTAATGCAGCAATTCAACGGATAGCAAATTTTACGACCACTTGCTAATTGCAAGTGAAAATACGATCTATGTTATGAACTTTGTTTCATTGTAAATTTCTTGGCAAACTGCACAGTTGCCGCATGTACTAGAATGTTTTAAAAATCCGATGAAGCATATTAGTTAGTCGGTATGGTTTTAGTGATATTGTCGTTAATGTAAAATAAAGCAACAAGAAATACTTGGATTTGTTTATTTTAATCACGACGATATTAGAAATTTAAATCAGCCCGTCCGACATTTATTTAATTCGATTTATATATTAATTTAATATTTAACAGTGAACAATATTTAGCTATGCGTACAGTAAAAAAAAACATGCCTATAAAATTCTGTAGAAAGCATTGTGCTTATTTGTGCTGATTGTTTGTCATTAATCCTGAAAAGGTGTTAGAGGAAGAAGAGGATGTATCTTGGCTGATTTTCTGCAAGCACGAGACTCTGACAGTTACAAAGTGGTTTCTTAGAAGGCAGGAAGTGGTTTATGTTGGTTTTAGGGTGAGCTTGATGGCTCTTTGACGTCTCGGACAAGAAACTGCTCTTTGTCTTCTGATGTCTAATCCCTGGGACCCTTGGAAATTCTACTGTTATTGACAGCTTCATACTTAATGTACATTTTTCTTTGTATCTCACATTTAACCACTAAATTATGCCAATCGATTACTGCATTAACATCCAAACACAGACCAAGTTATTATTTAATATTCTTCATTACTGATAATCAAGCTCTACAACTATCGCCCCATCAATCATCAGTTAAAACAGAAATCAGAAATAAAAGATCTTCCATTTTGTTTACCTCAGCAGATCGAACCTCTCATGTAAAAGAATAAAGTTACACAGTAAAAGGACGCCACGTTGCCTCAATTCTGCGCAACTACTAAAAGCGTAACACATTTCCCACAAGCCTGCAAGTTACTCAATTTCCGCAAAAGTATCCCAAAGCCACCTACACCTTAACAGAGACCGAACTAACAGCCATGCCCACCTATTCTCCGCCTCTACCTTTTATCACTAACCCTGCCTCAATCTAATTAATCCCCGGCACACTCTCGCACGCCGTAAAGCACTCCCCAAACTCGCCCCATTCTCATCCCATACTCTCCGTTCGTTCCCAATCCCATCAGAACAATCTCCCTGTAAGTCGCGAATTATCAAGCGCACCTGCAAACCTGCGAAACGTGCGTGCAAAACGCGGCTGCCGCGCCGACAAATTTCCTATCTAGATCAGGATTAAACCGAGTTCCCTGTGACAGCCGGAAGAATTCGCGTGCCGAGCCGCGACAAAATCCAACCGGCCGGCTGTCGCGGAGACGTGTCGCGAGAGACCCCGCGAATATATTTCTGCGCGGTAAAACACGGCCGTGTTCCTTATCGCGGCGCATATTGGACGCATTATTCAACCGGGACTGGTATCAGCGGATACGACTGGCTGCGTTGCGTGAGGCGACCTGCGTGAGGAGAGCGTCGCGACGCGACCCGACGCTGCCCGCCTACCTGTCGCGGACACGGAAATCCGTACACCCTTCTGTTTGGTTCGCTTTTCTCTGCGGGGGACGCGATATTTGTTAGGTGTGTCAATGAAGTAATCCATTATTTGTCGGTTAAAAAAGGAAATAACGAATTAATTAACCATTACATTTTTACGGAAGTACACAACCGTCGCGAGGTTTTGGAAAAGTAGGTTTCAATTAAACATTTTTTGCCTGCAGGTAAGTATTGAACAAAATAAATAAATAACATTTTCAAGCGGAATAGAGTGTGCAAAGTTTGCTACAAGTTTCGTACCGTCGTTCGTAAATTAAATATTGCGAAATAAAGAAGGCGAATGATGGACAGGTCAATTTAGCTTGATTAAATACCAATTAGGGACGAAGTAATTTTATAAAAGTGTACAACTTCGGTGCCTCGAAGCGGAATAATTATTTCTGAACGTGTAAATAAATTGGTTAAGTTTTAATTGCTGCACGAGGCACCGACTGAATTGCTCAAGATTTAATGCTGATTAACTACGAAGTGTCAAAGGCTGATTACCTTAAGAGATCTTGTCTGGGCTAAATGCCGTCTAATAAATGACCATTCCTGACTCCAAGTCCGATTGCTTTAGGAGATATTGTCTTGACTAAATACTAACTAATGATTGATTGCTTGAGCTCGAAGCTGATTGCCTGCCGAGATACAGAACCGACTAAATAGTGATTAATAACTAACCACCCACGTGCTAGCTACGCCTTCGTCTTCAGATTAACGAGATGGGAAAAATGTTACGATCCATGGAAAACTCCGACTGACAATGAGACCAGCTGACGCGTTGGCGTTCATTATCCCTCTGTCTGTATGGATTGCAATGGGAGTAATTAAAGTTTAAACAAAAGACATAATTTTCTGCCAATATAATGCAATAATATTCAATAGCACCTGATAACACTAATCTTATCATGTTTGCTAGTTGTTTAATTTGGTAACATTCTGTTTGAAGTATAACATTCTTGTTACATGATTCATTATATATTTACATGATTTCGATCTGGCCTCTTCTACAATTATAAACACGAATATTATTAAATAACATACAGTACAAATACAGTGCGAACAAATTAATATCATAGACAGTCCCACATGTAAAAATGATTAATTATTTCACCAAATATTACCGTCCAATCTTCTAATTTTTTAAAAGTAATACCTCGCAAAACAGCGCCCGGCTGATTTATAATTCAATATTATCTGCTGATATACGTTTTCAGAGAATGTAATCCGATATCGAATGGATTTCGTCCAGAATAATTAATTACTTAAAAATTCCCTACCTTCAAAATATCCCGCCGTCCTTCCCTCATTTTCCAATATATGCAAAGGGTTTTAAACATTTCAGCAGGGCGATATTGAAAAAAAACTCTGCTGAAGGGATCCATGATTCAATATGAACGTTGGAAAATATCAACGCCAGCACACAGAGACTAATAGATACAAACGTACCCCATGGCGCGGCGCTCGACGAAAACCAGAGGGGGTGTGTACTGCGTTCTTTCCAGCCGGGCGACATTAATCTTAAATTCTTAAGTGAAAAACAATGATTAATGGCGAGTTCTCGCTCGCGTCCGTGCTAATAAAGCGATCACGATGAAGAGAAATATCTAGCGTCGCTGGTGGCGTGCGCCCCTCCATTGAAAGGGGTGGAGAAATAAATGCCAGCTGATATGGATGAACGCTTTACACACCACGCGACCCTAAACTTACATTGTTCCGTATGAAAAGAGTGCAAATTATTTCCTCCATTTCCATAATGTTAATGTGCAACATAAATTTCCAATCTTTTAAATACATATTACGATTATAAAATATTTTCAATGCAGTATCTGGAATTTTGGTGTTCAAATCGATCGGTATCCTGTCCAATGATGTCGTGTCCGTGTTTTCGAACAAACGGGAGACAATGTTCCACGGTATCGATTAAACCGCGATCCACCTTGTTCCGTTAATTCCTAACCCCGGTTCGATATCGAGTTCGTTCGTAATTACTTCAATTAAATCAAACGAAAGACAGCCTGTACAGGCAGACCAGCAAACGAGCTCGTAACCGAAAACTCGATTCGCCTGTTAATTAGTAGGCACCGTCGACCGGCGTCGAAAGTGTTTTCCAACGCGCGGACCGATTCACCCTATTTTAGTCGCACCTGCTCGGCGCACCTTTGACGGCACGCGACGCCACTTTGCGAACGATCAATGGAATTCTCGCCAATTCGCGGTCACTGTAGTGTGCACTATCTCCTGTACGTTCTTACGGTTTATTTTTGTTTGGGCTTTAAACTGGATTTGGAATTCCTGCTTCTTTTCCTTCTTTGTTTATAATTTAGTTATTATATCATTGTATAATTCTATTAAAGGGCATCGTTGTTTTATCCTCGAAGCATTATTCAGTTCTTCTGTTACATTTTTGGTATTTTTATTTTGTCGATTATTTGGAAGTCAGTGAAAGTTAAATTAATAATACATAGGTAATTGTAGTATGAACATTTTCACAAGTCTTATAGCACACATAACAAGTCTTATTTTTCGTTAGTTTGATTTTTAAACCTCTCAGTATAATTGACTTTTCTATTTTGAATAATGATCTCGAAACGATAAGTTCCCTTTTGTTACGAGTAACTTCCTAGTATAGGCTGCTTGTATTTCTGCAGAATTACTTACTTTCGTTTATTAGCATTCCCCTCTTTGCTTTCGCCCAGACCCATGAGTTATTATCTTTACTGTTATTTCTTTTTCTCTTTGCGTTTCCTGGATAGTCCAATTTGTTTCAACTGCGTTTATTGCTTTTATTACGGGTTTCTCTTTTATTTTATCCGCGATTTATTATTTCCTGCTTTCCAGTCTCTCACTGTTCTCCCAGCAGGTTATTGTTTCCCATTGTGCTGTATTTTTCTTCAAGGGGTTCTTTCACCCTTATTTTCTCGGAAATCTCAGTTAATGTATCGATTCCGTACGCCGTTTAATCTGTAACGTTTCCTTACGTTGTTTCCTACCACCAGTTACATTCTTTTCTTTTTCTTTCAGTGCTTCACTTGCGCTCTTTTATACTCTTTCCTTTATCCTCTCGTGCACGATGTAGGTACTTTTTCGTTTGCTTTATGATTCATTTTCTTATTTCCTTAGCAATCTCTGTTGGCGACTTAATGTTCTTTTCTGTATGTAATCTTCAATTGTTCTCTCGTAGCTTTTATTTGATCCCTTTTTCAACAATTCCTTCGCTATTTCAGCTTTACTGCGTTTCATTTGATTGAAAAACATTGGGAAATATCGTTACGCTGTTTCCACTTATTCGCATCAAATCTTTCGTTCTCCATTTATCTATTTTTTTATAAAAATATAAGAAGGGCCATCTTGCATTTCCCATCAACGACGCAATAAAATAATACAATATCTGCCACCTTTCAAACCATCGAAATTACTAATTAAAAAATTAAATTTCCTAAAAAACCTCAACAATCGTCGCGCCATAATAATCACGCGGTACAATTAAAAAAATTTCCCGAGTCCCGTGAAGTAGTATTACCATACCCTCGTCCTCGATCGAACGCAACAGCTGCGAAAACCGGAACGATCGAGTTCCCCAAAGCAAAGTAATCAATAGCGGAATAACAAAGTCCACGTTAACCCGACACCGCGCAATTCCAAGCGTATACAAATTACACGGTATTCTTCGTTAACGATTCAACGGGATCCCGGCGGATGCGACGTACCTGCCTAAATTTCCGAAAGCCCGGCCAAACAGAATGGCCAACTTCAAATTAATCCAGCCCCGCATAATCCTCGAATTTACATAATGCAACAAATACTATTCAATTTGCCATCCGACGATCTAATTATCCCAACAATGTCATCGTCCGTTCAGCTACGCTCCCTGCCATACAAACCCCTTCATTGATCCGCCATCTTTCTCTTTC
Organism: Nomada fabriciana; assembly: GCA_907165295.1. NCBI lineage: Eukaryota > Metazoa > Arthropoda > Insecta > Hymenoptera > Apidae > Nomada > Nomada fabriciana. The sequence goes on from OU015690.1 coordinate 16,643,747, forward strand.
CGTTTCTATCCCGCACGATCTTGTTCCACCCCCCCAACAACAATGACATAATTGTTTCGCGGCAGGAAAGGCTCACGAGACCGTAAGTAATTCCGGTCCAAGGTTGTAAAGAGTGAGGTTCAGGGGGTGGAAAGACTTGCTGGTGTCGATCGCAAATTAACTCGCCCCTAATTAATGGCCCACTTATTCACCCCGTTGGAATCCAGTTTCGTTCAGTGATCAATGCGACGCGACCAAAAGAACGCGTCGACATTACTATTCATTGGAATCCCCTTGTCGCGGGGTGAGATAGTTTTTGATTGAAGTAACAGGTAATAGGGTTGTTGACGTGGAGCTGCTTTAATCTGAGCGTGGGAAGAAATATAGAAGCAACGGTTTAGCGGAGAAAAGACTTTCGAATATCGAAGGTTCATCCTTAAATTGATTTAATTTATCAAATAAACTGTGGCATGTTCAGCTTTCGAAAATATTTCAAAATTATTCTTTTCCCTCCTTCCTTTGAACGTCCACAGATCAAGGCGTAGGTACCCCCCCAAAAAAACGACGCAAAAGAGGCCGACGAATTTTTCACCCCCCTCCACTTCGTGATCCATCAAAGTAGTACCCGCCAATTAATGAACGGACGCTTTGTAAAATGAGTGCGCGTGTGCGTACCGTGCGCATGGATCCCAGAATAATCACCGTAGAAAACCCCACGGTGGCAGGGAGAAAAGACCGCACCGACCCCGGAAAAAAACACTTGTGTCCCTCCTCGCGACGAAAATTTCAATAAACGTCGCGCAGTTGCGAAAATAGCATCCGGCCATTAACCCGACATTGCTCAGCCAATTTCTCGCCACTTCTACTCTAACCCAGTGTCGACACCCACCCTTCACCCCCGGTACAGGGCCGCGAGCGAAACGGTCGGCGGGGACATGGCGGGAGGATCGATCCGGAATTTTTTTCCGCACGAGAAGTCGAAAACTGCAGAAGGAACCGCAATAATCGTCCGTGCCGCCACACGGGAGCAAGCTCATGCCGGTTTTTTATCCCTGTGATGTGGACGGCGAAGGGGGTGGGCGAATTCGAGGCCAGGCAGAGAGAACGAGTGCAACGGGCGGAGAGAACGTTCGGTTGTTTCACATCAAAGAGACGTTTTGTCCCGTGCTCGGATTTGCGTGGTGACCGGGGCTATCTCGCCGCAATGCGTGAGGGTATGCTGAATCGGCGGGGTGGGACGGGGGTGAGAGGGTTAGCATGGTTGGCTGGGAATGGAGATTCATTGGGAACGTTGGCGGAAACTGTGGAGACGTTTTAAAAGGATTCGAGCGCTTTGGGGGATGCTTACAGGGGTTGAATTTGTTCGCGCAATAAATAATATTATAGTTTGCCACACGCGGGCCGAATAAATTCATATGGTAACTGGAGGAGGAAATTCGTATGGTGTGTAGAACATTTCCATCCTGATAAAACGACATTGGACGCGAAACCTATGAAGGTTGGTCTTTGATTGAATTGATACAATCTTCGAAATGGCGGGACCAGTTGCCAGTTCAATGCAACCAATACGAAGTAGAATAAGACGGGCGTTGCGTGAACTTTTACATCAACAGCTCGAACTTTGCGTCAACAGCTCGACGATGCACTGCAGACCTATTTACCAGTCACGATTCGCAATTAAAATTCTGCTCGCAATGTGGCGGACGCTTTTATCGGCGAGCTGCAGCCGCGAAACGTTTTATTCGAGGAACCTACGTGACGCTGGCCGCCGCCCGGTGGAATTATGCGGCAGTCGTCACGACGTTTTAAGAGAATAAAGGGCGCGACAGACAAGGTAACGGAATGGAGACGACAGAAAAAAATCGGAAGGGAGAAGAAAGAAAGTAGAATGGTGAGGGGGGAAAAAGGAAGGAGGTGGAGGCGCGTTCACACGTGCTCGAAAGCTCGGTCTTGAGCAGGAAAAAAGGGAGAAGCGTCTGGAAAGGGGTCTTTAAAACCCGTGTCAGACAGCGATGACTTCTGATCACCCCTTCGCCACCCTTCTCGTGTCACTCGAGCTATTAGTAGGGTTTCATGGTGTACAGACATCGAGGACTGCGTTTATGCCAACGGAGGTCCACGGTTGCTTCTGCGATTGCAAGCTGGACGTTGATTATCCACTTAACGTGCATTCCGTGCGGCGAATAGAAACGGGGAATGTATGGTTCCTTTTGTTCGTTTGTTTCCCGTCTGGCTCGATACGGATACCTGTTTGTTTGCGGTTGGTTCGCAGTGGAATGGGAATTAATTAATGAAATTGAAGAGCAACACTGGCTTAGGTCGACGAGAAAGACATTTGGGATTCTGTTTTGCGAACATTTTACTAAATAGCTCAATTCCTTTTGAAGTATCTCATAAGCCTAATAGATTGAACCAACATCAATTTTAAGACAAATAATTTTTATTGTCTGTGGTTATCAATTATTTCTTCGCGTTACATTGTCTTCCATTGATCACCTGCTTAACTATTTCGTACTCCCCTCGTCATATTTATCTCTTACGTGATGGGAATTTTACACACTATCTTCCTAAATTTTCCTCGACGCATAGAACTGTCCAAAACTAATTCAGACGGTCCTCAAAAAATTGTTCTCCCGCGTGAAAATCCATTAAGTATATAACCACGTCCCACTTTAATCCGTATAGGCTAAGACAATATCCAGGATCCATTCTGCAAAGGCTTCAGTATCCCGGATGATAATCGATCGGGGCACAATTACGAGGGACGAAAAGCTCGATTCCCGTTCAGCGAAAGACACCGGCGAACGGGAGGGAAAAAAAAAGAAGCGTGCACCTCTGCTGCTGAAAAGAAAAGTAGAAGGGGGTGGAGGAGCGCTGCGAGGGGTGGGGTTTGGGCAAAGAGAAGGGCCATAGAGGGAAACTCGTCGATATTCCGCGACTTTATCGGCCTGCGGAATAATTCATGAAAGAGGGCGGATAGTGCCAATTATAAAATAACGAAGCCGCCGTAGTGGCGTGGAAGAGACCGTAGGAACAAGAGAGAAGTAGACAAAGACGGACAACGAGTACGATTATGAGGATGGACAAAGAGAAGAATGGAGACAGTGTGCGAACGGAGAGGGAAAATAAGGGACAAGGGTTGAGGAGGACGGGGGAGGGATAGAAGAGGGTGAAAGAAAGAGAAAGTAAGGGAAGAGGAATGAAGTTGGTTAGATACTGTTTGAAACAGGTGAAGGGTAGTGCGTACCCTTTTGGATCGTTTTCTTCACTACCAGCACTGTTTACAAGGGGTTGCTTTAGTATTAAGATCGGGACTGCATATTAGAAATTCCTGTTGATTCTCCCTATCAGAGCGTAATTTCAATTCGATACACTGGAAACGACCTAACAAATCGAAGCCGAACCACTTCGGAATCGGGATGCAAGAAAAACCGTCGCACGAGGGAGAGAGAAAAAGGAGAGACAGAAAGGGAACTAGGGAAGTCCAAGAGGAAGGGGAAGAAAAAAAAGCGGCACGAAGTATCTCCTTTGTCGATGCTCGTGGAAAGGGCTGAAGAGCTCGTTGGCCCCGCGAAACATCCCTTCCCTCGTGATCATCCCCTCGCTCGTGGCAGGACAGAGGCGTATTTTATTTCGTAATATCCACTCTCTCCCTGAAAAGAGAAGTGAGCGAAAAAAAAATTCCACGCGCCAAAAAAGGGCGCAAAAAATTGGAAAAAAGGGGAAAAAATGAGAAAGCGTGTCCACCACCGGTTTCAGGGTTACGATGACCCTCTCTGACGTGGCCAGCAATTTCGTACGTCACTCGCAGAAGCTCCGATTCACCCCCATCGTGTCCGGGAGAGACTCTGTCTCTCTTTTCCTATCTACGATGGTCAGGAATTTTACCGGCTTTAATTAAACTTTAATTCAGTTCGTTCCAGCTGTCGTTCTGAAAATGGTAGCCAACGACGGGGTGGTCACGGGCACCGTCTCATAAGTTTTATGGGGGCGAGTTTTCTGCGAGATTGATGGACTATCGCGATCCTCGATCTGAGACCGGAAGCTTGGAGAATGTTTTCTTCGAGAAATTGAACCGCCTTTCGTGGAAATCAGTGAAGTTTGAGATGGCCTTTGCTATTTTTTTAATCCCTGCAATTTTCTTTTCTGCGATAGAACAAATGTTTGAGATAGTGTTGCTTGTGATTTGTGGATATTCGAAGGGAGACGTTCCCTGAGTTAAACTATAAATAATGAGATATAGATATAAATTTACCAGAAAATTGCGGTAAAGATGTAATGAATGCCTCGAATAGGAATCGCCTTTTATCTACATAATCTCTCCTCGATCCACCTTTCAAGGCGAGATGAGAAATTGCTGGGGCTACATTTTGATGGCCACTTCCCCGACTTTGGATGTCACTCGCAGAGAATCATTTTATTCGCTGCAGACCGTCGCAGCGGGGACCTCGTCATCCATACAGAGTTTTTGGGCTTTAATTAAAATTCGCTGTGTGACACGGCGAAATGAACGCTGCCACCCGCGTTGCTTTTCCAGTAAAGGCAAACGAAAAGTTTCGTCGAGAATGTCGATTAATTTTTCTTGGCATTCCTACCATTTTACCGGATTTTAAATATCAGTTTAATTAGAATAACATTGCATTTGCTTGGAAAGAAGAAAGGCTTCAATTCAATTTTCTTTTCATCCGTTACAAAGGGGTTTATTTTTATATCCGTAAATAATTAACGACTTCAAAATTGTATGCCGTTTCCGTGGAACTTTTTCGAATTTAATTTTTTTAGAACTGCCAATTAATAAGTAAGAACAGTCGGTTACAAATATGCTTCATTCCATGAAAAAAATGGAAACCCGTTAATCACTTTAATACAGAGTATTGACACTGTATGTCTTCTTCCTCGACAAAGGGAAAATATTTTCCAACTCTACAGAAGCTTTCCTATATTTGAGTTCCACTAGGAACGTTGTTTCAAGGAACGTCGTGGCCGTCTGACAAAATAAAACACCCCCTGTTCAGCGGTGGTTGATTTTCCGTCGAGTAATAAGCGGCCATTAACTCACCGTTTCTTAGCCAACGGTTGGGCAAAAGATCGCGCGAGCGGATAATTAAATCGCTTTCTAACTATGTACCTTGCGCCTTTTAAAACAGATTAACGAGCCCACACCCCCTTGGAGTCAGAAGATCGCGGGTAAGTATGCTGTTTCGCGCCTTCACGAACAAATTTCCGTGTCTTTTCACGCTTCGACGCTGATGTACTGCAGCGTGCTCCAACCAAATGATAAATTTCGTGCCGGTAATACGTAATTCTTCTTCGCCTTCTGTTTCTCGTTAACCAACGACGCTCGATTTTTCTATTTTAATTTTTTTTGTTTTACCATTCAATCACACTGCTGTGATGTACGTATTTATGTGTCTCCAGAACTATTTTTGAAGCTTTAGGAAGATTAATGGATTTAATAATTGCGTGGAGAATTTGTTGTACAATTATTTATGGAGATTTGAAAATAGTTCTTGTTCTCCTTTTTTGTATAGAATTACTATTGATTCATATTTATCATTGAGACGTGAATTAATGTTATTTATTCGTTGGACTTTTAGAATAAATTCTAAATTCAGTTCCTCGGTATAGTAAAGCCGAGACGAACGGAATAATGCTTATTTGGTTCTTCTTATAAAGAGGGACTCCCTTAAGAATCGAGAAGGGACGTCGGCGGTCTCCTCCTTTATTTTCGTCTGCAACTGAATCACATGCTACGACCGATAATTTTGTTTGCTATGTATTTCCCCGTCGTTGTGGAATTAAAGATTCCGTAGAAGGCTTTCTGCAGGAACGACCGAACAGGGGTTACTTTACAGACGAAGATCAAAAGGGAAGGAAAACGAAATTGGGGAAAAATATAGTAGAAATACTGGCTTTGAGCCGACCGTTGGAGTTTCCTGCGTTTAGGGGAGTGAAATCAAATTTGTAACATGCAATTTCTCTTTTCTACATGAATATAGAGTTCACGTTACTCCAAAAACAAAAATTCATCCAGCCTAAACTTCGTTTCAGCATAACATCGTTTATCAGTTGAACCAAAAAATAAATCTACTTGACAAAATTATAATGTTCAGCAAGATATAAATAAAATAATTGCCACTTGCAGTTCCATACTCGCCAACTTAACTGCGGACTAAATCTATTCACCAGCCCCCAAAGTCAATGTACCTTCCAAACTTTCCTGCTCTTGGATTTTCAACTTTCCGCCAATCGTGAAATCCTACCCACCAAACTTTCGAATTGTCAGAGCTCCTGAGACCACATTCAACGAAGGGATCAGATCCACGAAAGGAAAAAAGAACCCGAGCGAAATAAACAGAAGGAGAGATAACAGGAATCGTGTCACGTCTACCCCCCTGTCCACGGTTTCACGCTGGCTGTTTACCTCTGCAAACGTTCACCCCCGAATCCACTGTTTCCCTTTCCGTTGAATCGACGAATGACAACGAAAACCACCGGGGAACAATAGTTACTTTCCTGTCCAGGCCGATTCGGCAAGACGTGCTCGTCCAAGCTTGAAAGAAACTCGCAGGGGGTGGGTCGAGCAACCGATGAACTTCTGTTTTAAATCGAAATCGAGGTAAAGGGGGACGTCTGTCCCGAAGGAGCAAAGCTTGTTCGTAGGGGTGGCGATGGTTTTAAATAAAGCGCAGCCTCCTGAACAAGATGAGCAAGGGGATGGAGAAGGTTGGAGATGCACCGAGGGACAATTAGTCGTTCCGTATTTGCGTCGGCTGTTTCTGCTTGCGGAATTTGTTTCGCGGGCGATGCCAGCCCTTAATGGATGTTTCTTGAATTGATTTTTAAAGGGATGAAGGACTGGAGTAAGTGTTTCGCAGTCTGGGGTTGTTTTACGAGAACGGGGTGGTTTTGCTGCGGAACAGAATTTATGAAAGGTGAAGTAGTTTGCGAGGAAACGTTCTGAAATGAATAGCGATTTCGTAGGATTATGTTGAAGAAATGGGGGTTGCTTCGGGGTATATGGTGTTGGGGCATTGTTTTTGAAGAAGGGTTGCGCTGACGAGAGATGTTTTCTATGACTCTGCCGGAAACTTCCGGGCCCTGTGAATATTATTATTAAAAAGGGAGGGGAATAATTTTCACATGAAAAATTATTTTAAAGGTATTTATTGCTGCGATTTTTTTGAGAGCGGTGCTTATTAAAGAAAATGCATTTCCTTATAAAATGTTTAATATGTTCTTGAATTCTCTGAATTTGCTAAAGAATTTAAATTTGCTTGTACTGTTCTATTAAATATTTGTAAAGTGGAAGGATTCAAGACTTCATAAAGTTACCTTTCGAAAAAGTTTTTAAGCTGAAAACTGCATGCTTTTCACTTCAGTAAGAATTTTGCGTTTACGAATATTCCAGCATAACAGAACGACAGTTTCTAACCCGACTTTCTAAAGTGAAATGTTTTTTTAGAGAAGCAGGATAAAGTTGGAAATTGGTTCTGTTGGATTCCAGCGAGAATTTCTTGGTTACTGGGAAGTTTCTCGATAAAAACTTTCTGAACAGGGTTTTCAGGGTGACATGTCTTTTAAATAAGCACTTTGAAACTGGAAATTGATTCTGCGCATATATCGAATAAAGTGTGAAGGGTGGAAAATTCTAATTTCAATATACACACTGTTAACGTAAACGAGATGTGACTTTCCATCGGAAAATTGATAAATAAACGCTCACAAATGACACATTTTCTACAAGCCTTACAAGTACCTAAACAACGTTTAAATAATAGAAGCAATTTATTTAAAAGCAATTTGCCCTTAATAAAAGGAGTAGATTTACAAAAAAAACACTGGAACAAATTTTTCAAACTGACATGCGTTTTACAGGAACACTTTGAAGCAGGAAACTGTTATTGCAAGTCTTTCGATGGAGTTTTCAGAGTGGAGTTCTTTTATAATATAAAACGTTTTAGCCCGAACAAAAGTGAAAACTTTTTAATAGCAAAAATATAGAACAGATTTTCATGCCTGATAGACCGCGTTAAAAAATTCTTCTTTATAACGAGACCAATTTTAAATTGCGAATGCTAAAATATGTTTGTAGAACGCGTATTAAAATTCAGTCACTAGGGATAAAGGGTTCACAAAGGAGGTACCAGCACAGATATTTCATAAATAAATAATTTAAATTATCTCTACCTCAAAAGTGTCAACATGAAATTCAATTTATTTCACCCTATTCTTCAATAACATATTATATGTACTAAGCAGTCAGCAACTCTTAAAAATAAAATAAAAAAACCTCCATAGAAAAAGTTCCTCTCAATTTATACATTTATATACAGCCGAGTAAACAAAATTCTTTACCTTTTACATTCGTGAAATGTTAAATATTTTCCTCCTTCAAACATGTATTTTTACAGCAACAACAAAATGAAGCCAGCTGATTCTTTTTCTTTTTCACCCTGATCAAGTTATACACATAACGTGCAGTTAAAACAGGACGACCGCGGTAGCATTGTTGAAAAATATTGCAAGGGCCAGTGGATACAGAAAAGGGGACAAAGGCAGGCACGGCGATGCGTTTCGCTTTGAAGGCGGAAAAAAAGATTTACGTACATAGCCGTGATCCACGCGCGCACCGTGGATAAGTGGTTTCGTTATCTAACAGGTGGAAAGACCTGGCGGCTGCAATTAAGGCGCAAAAGCAGGTTAATTGAGGGAGCCGTACGAGTCCGGTAGCCGGTTACACGCCCCCGGAGAACAACCACTAATTTTCTAATTAAAGGAACTTCACCGGTCGCGTCGAAATTCTACACGAACGTTTCCATATCGTTCCCCTTGCCACGCAATTTATTTCTTGCACTTGAACATTGAAACGTGAGTTATTTCGATATATGAAAGGCTTAGGTAACGCTTAACTTTGAAGCAGTGCTTTTGGGCGAATGGAGTAGATTTGATTGCCCAAGTGAATTTAAAAAGTTGAAATTCGAATAATTTATTTTACTGAAATATTATCGTACTTTTTTTCAAGCATATTTTGTTAAGATGTGTACATTAATTGTTCGACAACAGAAATCTAATTTGCCATGCGGCTAAGCAAGACTGAACTATACCTGGAAATGTAATTTAATTTAATGAATGCAAAGCTCTTTTATTATCTAATAGCTCTACGTTTACACTTCCTTAATTATTCATTACCCTCCTGCTAAGTGTACATTAATTAAATTCCGAAAGCTTTAAACCAGCCAATTAAATTTACACGCGCTCTTCCAGGACCAATGAAATATAATTATGCAAATCAAATATTGCTTCGCCATAATTAAACCTTCGCCAGTGAAATATATCTCCTTCTGATACAATTAATTAAATCCACACGACTATAAAACGATAATGAAAAATCGCACTGGGACATAAAGGTCATTTTATTGCTGTTTATTTGCAAAACGAAAAATCATATAATCGTAAATGCATGTCGACCATGATCCTTTCTACAATTATCTGCCACATTTACATCCCCCTGGAATTCTATGGGAATTTACCGTGGCTCCAGAAATAACTGCGAGGACTCGACATGTTTTATCAGAGATGGCCAGGCAACGAACCGTGAAACGCAGAAATAACGATCGGGGGCTGCGGTCGGGAGCGGGTTGATACTTGCACGGGGGCGGAAGCGGCGTAACAGAGCCTCAAAAGACGGTTAATTGGGGGAGCAGGCAGGGGTTGCAACGGGGTGCACGCGTCTCCGTTGGCTCGAGAACCGGCGAGATCCTGACCTGGACATCAAAGCCGGAGCTTAAAGCGACGTATCCGTTCGCCTGGAGCGAGCTTAAGGGGTGAATTTCACCCCCGTTGCAACGCCACGGATACCCTAACAGCCGCCCCTGCCGGCAGACCACCGATTGAACGCGTCCAGGAAATCGGGGGTGGGGGTAGTGTTGGTGTTGAAACAGATACTCAGTTGCGGACAATCCCAGAGATATTTAGTCTGAGTAATTAGTGGAAATATTTGAAAAAACCATTCCGCCGATATACACGTAGTTCTATTTTCCATATTTGAGCGTTATATAAAATTACGTGTAAGAATGTTTGAATTATGAAAATAATTGTGGGGAAAATATATGTACAGTTTATATGGTGAATTATTTCATCTACTGTACGAGTGCATTTTAGTTATTTTAGTAAAGTAATTCTAGTGGAGTATAGTAGTGGAGTATAGTGGGTATATATAAATAAGTATTCGACTAATTGTATGTATTTGCCTAACCCGCTAATCAATTACCTTACCCATCGACAATAGAATACACCACAGTTTTCTCGAATAAAGAACTAAATTGCTAACGATCAAACACATCACTGTCGAACGATAGTAATCGTAGTCCTCGTGGGACATTTATTTTATCGCGTAAACGTTTTCCCTAATGATCGAACAGTTCATTAATAACCTCTTGTATTGTTAAAAAAGAAAGAAAAGAGAAAAAATCAAGCCACGAACTTTCACCGTTCGTTCGAGCGTGTATCGTTCGCCTGGGTGCGTTATCAGTACTGATAAGTGTCGCACGGCCAGGTGTACACACGAGACCCCAAGTAATACTGCAATCGAGACATTAAAACGAGCTGGTTGACCCTTTTAATCGCGGTCGCGATCACGAACTGCGTGCGCACTTTGTGGAAATATTTTTCCCCTCGTTTCTGCCATCGAGAAACCCGTTTATCGATATCTGACGATGGACACGGAGCTCGAGGGATTTTTTAATATATGTGTATTTGAATAATCGTCTGTGATAGTGAATTTGATATTAATAATAGAGTGATATAGAAAGTAACTAATATATTGGACAAAAATATTTTTTAATCAATTTTTGTTTGCTATATCATAATGTACAAGACTTTACTGTACTGTATATTTCGTCTTATCTTGCGCAGTAGAAAAATGTCAGTCGACTTTTATACATTAAATCCTCACCCTTATTATTCGCCCCCCGTAAAAAATGGCACCAGCATTATTTATGGAATCCTTTACGCCTTATTTTCCTTCTTACCATAGATAACAAAATTTCATTCCACCTTGCGGCAAGGAAAAATGCAGAAGGTAAAAAGACTCCCCCTTATATTTTCCTAAAATCACATTATTCCACGCTGCGAAATTATACACGAAGAATATAAATTCGACCCCACAGTTTAATAGTTAATCGACCTATTTATCTGACCCATTAATTGTCACGACCACAAAATTGTCTCGTTATCAATTACTCTATACAAGAAAATAAATAAATTAATTCTCCCAGGAAATACAAACTATCCCCCGATTCTTTCAGCATCATCATTACAAACATCATAATTACAAAAATATATTCCACTTTCCTAACACTGTTCCAACAGCTGTCCAAACCCAACCATTCCATTTCACTGAAAATAAAGTATAATGCAATTCGAACAATAGCTATACCACCTGAAAAATCTCTCACCTACCCATTTCCAATCTCCCTCGCCTCTCACAGATCCTTCAGAATCGAAACAAACACCCCTTTATCCTCGTATCCTCCACTTCCACGTCCGACAATACAAATTCAGCATAATCCAAACAACGAGACACTCCAGCCAGGCCCCATCCAAGAATAGTCGACGGATCTTGATTTTCGTTGAGGCAACGGGACTACGCGGCACGTCCATCGTATTTGTTTCTCCCTATTCCATTTTCAACGTACCCGAGATCCTTCCGGGATACCCGGCCAAATCCTCGATTCGTGTTCCGCGGCTCGTTCCTCGGATATACGCGGCGTGTCTGTCGTCGAGGACCTACGTTTAGGTAAATCAGCGAGTTAGACGCGTTGAACACGTAGAGGTTCAACGTGTCTACGTGAGACGACGAGGAATCGCAACGTATCCTCCGAAATCCGCCATTCTCATGGCGCAGACTGTCTATACTGCTGGTAACATCGGTTTCTGATCGAAATTGCACTGCTGCTCTCGACGATGGCGCATGCTGGGAATCTGCGATTCATCGGTGCTGGTATTTGTGGAATGATGGCTGCTTGATCGCAGCTGAGAGCGATCGAGATGATTTGGCGCTTTGGTGTAACGTGAATAACGATGATGCGTGGATAAAGTTGTTTTCGGTTGCTGGTGTGCGTTCGTTACGATCTTGCCCCTTTATCTGTTACATTTATTGCACGGGTGTAAATGGTATCCGTGTACCTCGCGCGGTTTTAGTATTTAGAATAGGTTCAGATATATGGAAAACTCGCGATTATTGTATAATTGTGTTGACAAGATAGATGAATTCGGCTTGTTAGAAGAAATATGATTGTTATGGCGACAATTATACAAATTTGAATAAATATTTGTTTAGAAAGAAGATTTGTAGAAACACGTATTTATACGAAAGAGTTATTTGAAAAGAAAATTTCACAGTTTCAGTCTCTCCATTACGTTTCCAGAGATACCGAACGAGACCCTCATTTTTGCTATTCAAATACAGTTAACATAAGCTAGGTGCCTGAACTTTCAAAGAATCGATCGTCGAGCGAAAGGATAGAGAAGACTGCCAGAATTTCTAGGTGACAACAGATGATATCGCAACGCGAAATAATCGCTGCTCTGCGAGCGACAGCAGCAAAGAGAGAGCTTCTTTATATCGTCCTCATTGGGAACGCCTCGACGCGCTTGGGGGACACGGATTGGATTCTTTAGAGGCAACCCCTCTATGAACAAGTCTGAAAACTTGATCGTACCTTTCTCCACGGTTGGGGCGACGAGTGATTCTTTGCAGCTACGGGGTCGCCCCTGCGGTTATGTTGCAAAATGCGGGCCTTTCCCCCATTAAAGCTTCCTACTCACTATTTTTACCCTCTATTTTCCTCCCTTCTTTTGCGCCCGGCCCCTCCTGGAAGAGCTACGCGTTGTCTGTGAAACGCGGACTACACGCGTCGATCGACTGCACGCTTTTCAAAATCGATTCATGATGGAATCGGAAGGGTGGCAAGTCGTGTCGCTTTAATATTCGTGAAATGAACGAGAATAATGAAGACGTGTTTGTCTGTGTAGAACACACTTTTTCACTGGCGCTATAATATTTGAATTTCGTTCTTCTGATATTTTATAATGTTGAGGGATTGGTAATTTTAACTTTATGGCAAAAGCGTTGGGAGTGTTAATATTTTAGATTTTATGGATGTTAATATTTTATGTAGCTAAACTTCGTTTATACCGGATTAATTGTAACTTGATTAATGCGACAATACTGAGTGAAGTCTGGTTCGAATATCCGGGAAATTTACTGCAGGTAAAGAAGGTAATCAAAATTCGGAAGGTGGTGTGAAGGGCCATGTAAAGCTAGTTACTTCGGTCTTGATTGAGAAGCACTTTAGTTTAGGTAAAGAAGCAATTAGACTTTGGCAGCAGGAGTTGCTTGGAGGTCGGTCGATTAACAAGTGCTGAAGTAATTAGGTTTCGCCAACCTGGTTGATTAGTTGAACAAAAAAAAAATAATAAGCATATAAGAAGAAAAGACGGAATATCAAAATTTGTTTACATTAACAAATTTAGAGTGATTCGATGAATTTAGTAGACTTTAGAAATGTCTAATTAATAAACATTTGACTATCTGAAAACTACAAACAGTGTCCTAACTTTACTTCTAATAATAAATTAACATTAATGAGCCCAATTTCTTTGACCGAAAATCATTTCTCAAATAACGTTCCTTTCTTCCTAAAGTACTGCGATAAATAAAAAATAAGTTACTTTAAAGCTAAGACTTAAGTCCGTTTCATTGAAAAATAGTTTATAGTTATAATTTACTTAACACAGTTGCATTACCTTACACATATTATTATCACCCTGCTATTGCAGGGTGATAATCGTGTCCTTCATTTTTATTTTTCCGCAAACACGTGTTCCTCTTTATCAACGATTTCATCCACCCCAATACTCCAATAAACCCTTCATGCCCCACAAAAAAATACAGTCCTTCATCCCTTCGAACATACACCCCTTTCAAACAGCGATATCATCGGCAGGCAAGCAAGATACTATTCACCATTCGCGTCACGAGGCCCGCGTGTTATACATATAAATCTTGACCGAGGGAATGACGCCTGGATCTGTATGGCTCATAGCTCTCCAACAGCGAAACACGACTTGTAATTACGTTTCTGAAGGCAAATAAGAGCCCTCGTCCCGGCGAAAGAGGCACGGACGGGGCTGAGTTTTGTTGGCATACAACTTGAAACTCAATCTAACGGCTTTTCCACGTTTTACGCTGCTCCGCTTTTCTCGTTCTCCCTGTTCCTTCCCGTCTCCGCCCCGTCCATTCCCTTCTTTCTGATACCTTCTTAGCCCACGGGGTGACACACAGGAATCCCCCGGAGTTTCAGAGCCGCGGCGCAAACAGAGGAATACACCTTTGTCTGTCTTTCTAATTCTCGGGACAACAGGTCGAGAATATGTTGCGAACTTTTCTCCTCTGGCCAGACACAGGGCTTCGAAGGAACCTTGCTCCCCTCGAAGAAATCTCTTCTGTCCCGTTTCCGTTGCTTCTGGGAGGCGGTCTCTTATTTTCCGGGCGAAATCCGTGAAGATTACGTTGAATATACAGGGTGCCATACGGACAGCTGGTGGTGTACATTGTGAAAATTTAAGTAGTCCAGCAGTTCCCCTTTTTTTTACAAATACCGAATCAGAGTTTACGATTAAACGTCCACGGGTGTATCGAAATTTCGACGTCACTATCGGTACGTCACTTCGGACTCGTCAATCTTGAATAGAAACGAATGAAAAGATTGCAAAAATTAATCGGAGGGAAAATTAAATTCTTCCTGACCTATTATTTTTGGAGCAGAAGTTCCAAGTATTCAACAAATCGAATTTCAATTTCCATTCAGACATTTCACAGTAGAATCGAGACACAGGATTATTTCTAAGATATTAAATTACATTCCAGGTGAACCGCTCAATATTGCATAAGAACCGTCGAGAACAAGAGTGTCACGTCCACAGACATAATTCAAAACCGCGAAACCCCAAAACCGCAGAAACCACAAATTCCACCCAACGTTGACCACCCTCGAAATTAATTCTCCCCGACCATCCCCTCCATCCATTCATCTGGAACAACAATATCCACCTATTTCGCCTCGACTATTAAAATTTCCTTCCAAACGAAACCTGTATACCCCCCTCGAAACGAATGCTATCATTATTTACGGTACAGCACGAGCATTGAACGAAGTTCACGGCAGTCTAGATAACGAGTCACGCTGGCGTTGTTTCCCCGAAACACTTCCACCACCCCCCGTTGTACACACCACGTTTACGTTTCCCTTTGGAGGCGCGGAAAATTTTCTCGGTAAAGCGAGACGTCGGCAGCCATCGTCAGTCTGAAACTCAATCTAACGAGCCTCCTTTGCCATGCACACCCTCCCCGCCTTCGAAGCTTCTTATCCTCTTGCATTTTTCTCTCTGTTCGCCCCCTCTATTGCCCGCGGGCGTTACGGGGAATCACGGTTTCGCACACAGAAGACGGTGTGCAGCGGCTTGAAAAGCCGCCTTGTCGTGGAGATTTTTCGAGGGGCCAACGTCGTGTCATCTGTTCGCAGTTACCCTGGCGAGCGAGAATAATCCCCTACGCTCTGGAACGAGAAGGTGTTCGAGGGAACGCGGAGGGCTCAGGTAGAGCGGCGGTAACTTCTTTTCTATCGGATTTCTACGGGAACAATGTTTCTCGTTTCCTTTTCCTGCGATGCCGGATTCGACTTTGAAATACATTCTGAAACTGGTTAGTACAGCCGATCTCGTTATTCTCACTGCCACGGGAAATTTATCTTTATTGTATTGTTTCCAGCGAAATGGTGTTTAATATATTGTATCTGTATGTGAGAAAAATGAAAACTCTGCAAATCTCGATTTCCAAAATTGTAATAATCGTGGCAATATTCTCACATTTATTCGAGTACACGGATAATTAATAGGCACGGATAAAATAAAGAATAAATTCGACGAACGTGTCCAAAAGAAATCTAAAATATTACATATATAATATACTTCCCCTACCGCAATTAACCAACGAGCAAAAAGATCCATTAATTACAAGATCCATCCCTCGAGGGACCCACAAAGCACCCCCAGGCAAAACGATCCACAAAACCAGTGCGACCTTTCACAATGGCCGTGTCCAAGAAAAATCATCCAGCCTTCGTTCGAATTTCACCGTCGTCGAAGCCTCGTCGGCGCGACGACTTCCGTTCTTCAGAGCTTCGCGAAGAAACCGCGATTAGATTGAGTTTCAAGTTGTACGCCAACAGAACTCAGTCCATTGTTTCGCGATAGAGAGCCTCTACTCGCCGGAGGCAACGGGTCAGGGGCGTATCCACGTTACCGTGACGGGGGTTGAAAATGTGGGAGGGAGGGCTGCAGTTGCCCGAGGGCTGACTGATCGCAATACTGTCCGAAGCTCGTTCACGCGTGCTCCACCGGGAGTTCCGCTTCCAGTTTCCAATTCGTTCTTCGCGTTTTCCTACGCTCTCTCCTACCTTTTATTCTTTTCCATCTGCTTGCCTTTATTTTCCTTGGAAGCTTCTTCCACGATTTTCATTATAACTGTGGATAGGAGCGGCTCGAACGGTTCCGTTCGAATCTCGCGGCGACGCTCGAGCGACTGCGCTCGATCAATCGACCGGAGTTGCAAGGATGAAAACGAGCCTCTTCTCTTAACGAGCTTTCGAGAGCCTCCTTCGAGTATCGAGGGGCTGGCTTGTGGCGAAACGGCGGGGTTGATCCATTCGCGGGCTTGAGATAGGGTTTCCGATGAATTTCGTACGGATGGATAAAAGTATAGATTCGTTTACTCAAATAAAGACATCAACTGTTCATTACAATTACAATACTACGTCTGTTTCTTATTTGTCGTTTAATACCTGTACAAAAGTTTGCCCAACATTGATTCGTAATAGTCTGACCATTCTTAAAGAAAAAGTTATAACAGCAATCTGCCAAATAAACAATAAAACATCTGCAGTTTCCTTGCTTCATCAAACGCCGCCCTAAATAAATACCCACCCCCTGCCTACAAAAAGCATCTTATCTTGTTATATACATATATAATTATGTACTTAATAACAGCAACGTCCGTTCGGCGAAGCGGAGAACTCTTACCGATCTGTTTGCCAAGCTTTCAAACCGTCGTCGAAATATTTATTCAGGACAAGAAACGGCGGCCCGTTGGAAAAGCTGCAGCCCCCTTTTGTCCGCCAGCGACTCGCGCGAGCGATCCGCGCGTATCGGCGAGTTTAATACGCGTCATCGGCGCGGAATTGAGCTGACTGCGTGCCAGGGGAACCATACTCGTGCCACGCGACCCTGTTTATACTTCCCAGCTAATCCCCGGCGGCTGTGCGCACCAAAAATCCCACCCTATAGTATTTCTCTTCTTTTTTCTTTTTCAACCTCGAAAAAGACGGCGCTGTTTGTCCTGCAATTTATCACAGCACTCGTCGCTTTTAATACCCCAACGACGAGATAGTCTGCTGGTTGCCGCGATTAGAGTGCCAGTAACTGACTAGAAATCGTGAATTCAGCGGGTGGGGGGGTTGGTTGCATTAAAGATCGATTCGCCGAGGGTGGATTAATTGGGGATTTGGAAGCAGTCGTTTGGTAGGGGTTGCTGCGTTTTGCAAGTCGAATGGTGGGTGGCGAGATTCTTTAGTGGAGAGTGATGGGGTTTCTTTGGTGGGTGGTTTTGGTGCGATGCGCTCGGGGGTGGGTTTTATTGGTGATGTATATATGTAGATTGGTGTGCCTGATGGTTTACTGGGCACTGTATAGATGGTCATGATGTAATGCTTATTGGAGTCTGTTGGCTTACTGACTCATTCATTAGTCATACGGAGTAGGCTAGTGGGACTGTGATGGATCGCGTGGTTAGGTTCTCGATGGAAACGCTAGTTCGCTCGTTGCAATTTCTCGTTTATTATTATGCTAGGTGAGCGTAGAAGTTCTGTCGACATCTGCGAGTAATTAGACGATTACAATTGTTCTGAGTATTTATGTTCGTCGCCTTTGTGCCGTTCTCCAATCGTTTATTGATTATTCCAGTAAAATCTGTAGTTATAGAATTATTCTGCGCTTTATGAGTTTTCTGCGGACTATCTATCTAACAGTATCAACGGCCAAAAAATTAATATTGTACCCTGTTTAAATAACGTTCAACCAAACGCGACTGCTTATAATTCAAACACCTGTTTCCATGTAATTTCGGCACGAATCAACGATAGCTCGGTCTTTTCGTCTAGAGCAGAGGAAAATTCCCCCGAAAATCGACCGGACGACGTAGGTGGAGCGTTCTCTCAAAGGGACAAAGTGTGTTCCACGCGTGTTCGACGACGCCAAAGTGATTGTCAAGGAAATGGATGGCGTTGAGCGGGCAGAAAACGCGAAATAAAAGATGCTGGCAGAGGGAAGGCGGGGAAGAGAGAGGCTGGGAATAAAAGAGAAAAAGGTTGAGCACCCTAATATCGAGCTAGGCAAAAGGGAGCCAACCAAAGAGAGTTGCAAGAAGAGAGACAGAAAGAAGAGGGCAACAAAAATGCTAATACCTGCCCTCTATCGTGACGCGGCAAGGTATTCAAAGGGACTTTTACGGATTTCTCTGCGCTGGTTTCTTTCCCCTTCTTACTATTTTGTAGTTGAACGTATCACCATTGATGTATATAACAATGCTAGCGTGTTACCTATATATCTATGCAATTATTGGCAATTTAGGGTAAGTTGAATATAAAACCTTTTTAAAATTGCATCTCTAACTTTGTAGTTATTATTAAAATTGAGTTTATTTGAATACACGGAAGACAACATTTGGACAATCGTAGAGTGCAAACAAAGTGAGGGAAAAGACAAATTGTTTTTTATCCTTATATTAGCAAACAACGTTTCCATCGTGTAGCATTCCCTGGAATATCGCGCAATCTCTCTGACAATCACTTTTCCATGCTATTCAGTGCAGCGGGAACATTTCGCGTGAATGGAGTTATTGTTTCAGCTGCCACAATATACACGCTTAAAAGACAGAGAGAGAGAGAGAGACACAATAACGTTTGACAACGCGTGCTAGAGCAATTGTTACATAAATGGAGCGAATGATAAGCTGCCAGCTAAAACGCCAGTTGCGTGCATCGCGAGGAGGCACGTCGGGGAAAAAGACAAAGAACACCTTGCCTATTTCAACTGATTCATCGTCAATTATTCGTTGGCGAAATTGTGGAAGATAGGAAACAATCCAAACAACGAAGAAGAGGCTCAATAATGGCGTACTAAGTTCGGATTTTCGACACAATATATGTTCGAATGTAAGTCCTGCTTATAATAGATAGGTGGACTTTTCGACTTCTCAAACTGTATTATTACCGCAAAATGAAATAACTGAAATCCTAAAACGTAAAACCAAATCTGCTGCTGAAAAATTATAATATTATTATAATATCTTAAGATGAAAAAGCTGAGTTCAACTACAGACAAAAGTTACGACTTGCGTTACACGACGCAACAAAAGTATGTACCACTATATACATGTGCAATGTACATGTATCCACAAAATAGCCACAAGCGATACCTACCCCTCATTAATCACTATCAGCTTTCCATAAATTAAACATAACGCAACCATCATCGCTATCGCGATCAGCCGTATAAGAAAGGAAACGAAACATCATCAGAAGCATTAATCATGCATTCACAAATCTCGCGAAACAAGAATCATCTCGCGTGAGAAGCGAATCATCGGGGCCAAGTGCAGACATCCAATATGTCGGTTCGGTAGCCCGGGTTCATCCCTCTTTTCGTTCTTCAGGAACACTCCTCCCCTGCCCCTCTGGTCCTCAAGAACAGAGATGCTCGAAATAGGGCGACGCACGTGACACGTCGAGTGCTCCCCTTAAGAGCACCCTTCGCGAGAAATTCGGGCACGGAACCCCCGTGGAGCACGCAGCCCGCATCGGGGGCACAATTGTCGAAGTATATAGTGTAACACGTATGCGTGTATGTACATATACGTGCCACGTGAATTGACTTGGATTTTTCGTACGATCGAATCGAACATCCAGCTAACTCGATTTCGAGAGTTAACGAGCCCTCTGTGCTGTCTTAATGAGTCACACGTGGACGAGGATTCTATCGTGGACTATTTTGGTGTTCAATTGTGATTTGTTGATATGAAGTATGATGTTATTTAAAAAAATATTTGCCCGTTCCTTTGCAATTTTAATAATTAAAAGAAGAAACGTCGTGAATTTCTCCTTTTTTCTTTTATCAACGAATTAACATTTTTTCTAATCCTAATCCGCAGAAACCATGATATTTTAACAGTTCCTCAAACTCTATAACATGAATATTCTGAGTTACGAATAAACTTTTCTTCGAAAATTGAATAGAATACAATATCTGATTTTAATTATTCACCTCAAATGGTATCTATCACTTTTTTACTCTATATATAAAAAATCTAATCTTAATACCAATTCCTATTACTCTGAATTTGTTTTAAGACAATCAATTTCCATGAAGCTCCTTATTAAAAATATTTCACATCCTAAATAGCATGATCGTAGCAGTAAATTCATTAATACCGGTACTCATCGTTTCTGAATAGCCCCGAACTCGTGTTACGCAACACGGTGGCAATCTAAATGTCGTAATTCAGGCGCTCGTTTGACCCTGTCACCGGTAGTCGTGTGGGCATGCTGTAAAACGATTGCACCGTAGCATGCTGCGATCATCCAGAGAAAAGTGTCGCCTGATTGTCCCCCAGCCCCCAGACCCCAGACCAATGCAATTCAGCGAATCAAATTTATATCAATCATTGCGTGAAATTCGTCGGTGACTACCGTTGCGTAGCTACATACTAATCATTGGTTAGAAGAATCTGTTTCTTTTGAAGATACAACGCAACACGGTGGTCTACGTTAGGTTGATTTAGATCTTGCTCCAGCTGTCGTCACAAATCTTAATTTGTGAATGATAGTTTCTACTGGACGCATTATCCATCGTTTACAAGCTGGTTAGTTATAGTAATAGTCGAGGATATTTTGTTTCATTATAGCTTTTCAGACAGACAGGATTTATTTTTAGCCTTGAAGAATTTTGCTAAGTAATTATATAAATTTGCAACTTGTTGGGTAAAAATAATAAAACGGACGGTTAGCTGCAAAATATTAACAAGTGTATGAAAATTGGAATGAAGTGTGCACGGTGTATTTAATTTTCTTAAAAAATGATAAAATATTGATCATCGAGATTTTTTGATTGTGAGGGCTGGTGTACAATTTGTTTTATCCTTTTGAAACTTTGGTGCTGATAGATGATGCTCTTACGAAGAGACTTTTATGGGACAGTAAGTTTTAGAGATTCGAAGGTGTCGCCTTGTGATTTACCCCGAATGCTTTACGATTTGAACGAATTAGAGAACGAAGATTTATGGCGGACTGCAATTTAACGGGTTTGAAATCGTCTTCGGAGGCAATCAGAGTGCAATAACCGCGACTGGTTGAGCCAGATCATTTTATTGTCAGCGAAGACGAGATATACGATGTCCGAAAATAACATTTATACTGGTAGTCATAGTTTCGAGATTCGACATCAAGGGCTAATTAAGCAAAAAAGTTTTGACCAGCATAAAAAGCTTGGGAGATGAAATATGGATGACTGTGAAATGCTTTTTCGTTATACGAAATTCTTCCTCTCCCAGCCGCCCTAATAAAAAAAATTCAAACAAAACCTTCCTTGCCCTTATTCATATTATTGCATTAAATAAAATTCCAAACAATCGAACAAATGTCCGATAAACCTGATAGCATTAACAAACAGTTCCACCCAATTAGCCAAGCTAACAGAATTAATCAAATCGAGATTGAATCAAATATGTATAACCTGCGCAAATTTCTGTACCTACAATAAATAGCCTAGCCAAACATCGTCCCTGCAACTAACCAACCATTAAAGCAACCAATCTGCAGCCTCAAACTTGGCCTAACATTGACACTACAAACTAATACCAAAATCAGAGGAGCATCCTCATTAATATCACAAACTATCCCCGTTCCAATCGCCCCTTATCTACCGCCGCCGAAACAAAAACCATCTTCGTCTACGCTCCATCGATCCACGATTCACCAAGGAACCCATCCACCCATCCAGAGGACAAAAATCACCGTCTATCCGATCAATTCCCCGAAGTCCGATAATTAACGTCGTTTGTTCCGTCCGTCGAGGGTCTAGAAATCGCTGCTCATTGTCAGTGTCTCGTGCTCCATACAAAAGCTAATTAACGGCACACGGTGTAGCGATCTCTGTCAGAGACAGCCCTGTCACCACGAGAAAAGTCCAAGTCACAAGCAACAATGGACAAACGTTTCTTCCTCGACCATTCGAACACGTATCAAGGACTATTTTCCTAGATGGAGAAACCTAAAAAACCTAGCCCCTACCGTGTCTTCAGTCTAGTTCTTCAGTTCCTGGGATTATATTTGCTAAAATTGATTTCATTAATTATCATGGATCTGCTTTGTATAAACGAGGGACGCGTTTGTTCAGTCATTACATAGTTTGCAACCCTCCTATTAATCCGTAGAATAATTACAGATATCTCGGGGTGTTGGAAGATGTCTCAATTTTATCTGGTATTGATTACTGATATTCATCTCTGATTTTGACTTCTATAGGTATGCAAATATTCAAAAGGTACTGTACTAAATTTACACGACAGTGTTAAAATACGAAATAGTTGGATTCTACTTTTTTCGGAATAATAAAGTCGTGTTCGTCGTTACACAATATATAACGCAACTATACAAAACAAAAATAATATGAAACAAGTATATTGTTCTTGCATGTTAAAATATTTTGAAAGGACCACGAACTGTTCACAGAAGCTTTTTCAGTATACGTTCCTGAGGAGAGGACTCGAACGCGGTATCAAAGTGAGCTCCAGAGTACAATGGTTGACACTATGAACCTCCGACGCGACGGTTCGATTTTATTGCGGTCTCGAGCTCGTTCTCCGATGTTTTTCGCTCTTATTGCCTATCCACAGGTAGCGATATTGTCTGTGGATCTTCGTCGAGCCTCGCGCTTCGATCCCCGAACCCTGTCACGAAATAACACGCGAGCGAAACTAATTTCCAGCCGATTGTTTCCTGCGCCAATTTTATCGTCCCCTTCGCGTGGACAATGCCGCGTAAAACCTCCAACTACCTGTTCTTGTATTTAACGATCAAAAATGGCGAAACACTGGGAACGTTTGAAGAAAAATGGCACACGATTCTATTGTAGCAGCTGCAGCTCTGCATTCATGCAAGTATAATACCTTCTCCAATGAATATTGTTTCCTTCCAATTGGGCAAAAGTAATTTGGCGGATGCTTGGAAGTTAAGCATCAGTTGAATTCGAAGTGTCTAAATTTAATTTAAATAGAACACGTAGAAATTTATCAATTTAAATGAAGTATAAAGTAACCCTAAAAGAATAATAACACAATTTTACCTATAATTCGCGCAGTTCCTAAAGTATGACATAAACCATTAACTAAAATTGCCTCAAAACTTGCCATACATATAATAACTATTTTAGTATTGCCACACTTACAACATTTTGTACAGCACTATGTTCCACGCATTCTTCCACACGCCCTATCCCTGCTAAATAACAGTTAAGGAACCTTACTTCCAGGCCATCCCGCGTATAACTACTCGCCTATATACCCCAACGACTATATTTATCATTAAGAAAAACAATTAAAACGCGCTTCCAGCGAGATAAAAGGTAGACTTCAACGGAACTTCAATAGTAATAAAGGGACGGGGCTTGGAAAGCGTTAATAAAATTCGAGCAGCGTCCCTGCAACGTTTCGTGGGGTGGTGCATTTAGTCGGTTAGCCATTTTCCCGGAAGTACGACGCCGAGGTGCGCGACGTCGCGTAGGGTGTAGGGTTCGAGTGTGCAACAAAGACGCTCGTAACGCCGCAAAAAGCCCATTAAGGCGTCGTTTCTATTCCATCCGGTCGGCTCGAATGCAACCACGGGAGCCCGGATAAAAGGAGGCGGCCGTACAGTAAAAACTAATATTCCTCCCCTGTTTAACGTTTTCAGCTATCGTTCTGTTTGGCCAGTCGCAGCGTCGGCGAGCAGGGATATACGTAATTGCGTCAAAAGCAAATCGAGGGTCGTGGGGGGGACCGGAAACCTTGCCCCGAAGAGTTTCGTGATAAAACCAGCAACGTTTCCCGGTGTTGAATGGTATCAGAAAAGGGAGAGGGGCACGTCGAGGTGACGTAGGTTAATAGAGATGGCGGTGCAGTTGGCTCTGTTTTGAACCCACTGGATTATTCTGCATAATTACCTGCGGTGTAATGGTGGTCCTGTTTCCCTCGTTACACGATGTAACAACCATCTTGCTTCTTTTTCCTTTGGTACCTTTGGATTTTTGGTGGCTGGCAATGGTATCTTTAGAGGTACGTAATTTTTCTCATTTTCGTGAATACCGTTTGTATATGTTCGAATTCTTTGCATAAATATTTTAAATGCAATTGTTTAATTAGAGTAATATTACATTATTGAACGTTCTTTACTTATCTCAAATTTTAAGAGAGCAAAAATAAATTCATACTCTCACCCACAAATTATGTAATCATAACTTTTGTCTGCACAACATTAACAGGCGATCGTTATTTAAATTCGCGACCGAATTCGCGTGCCATTAACAAAAAGGAATCCCCAACGAACCGTCGATCAATACCACGAAAATGACCATCGTATTAAAGACGAAACAAAAAGATTGAAATCCTTGCCCCTCAAAAAAAGAAGAAAAAGAAGAGAAAAAAAATGGTGAAATACTGAAACAGTATGAAGCCCATATATCGCGTTCTGTAACCATCGATAAGCCAGCTGGAACAATGATCCAAGGATTACAGACTTGCCCATTCGCCGTTCGCTTTCCCACCCGCTTATGCTCGACGTTGCACGAGGGGCCACCGGGGCAAAAACTAATATTGCCTTTAACGTGGCCATTGTTTTCTCCCTTCGTACACGGCCGGAAGAGAGCGGCCACACGCTCGCTACATGCTGATCCTAGATAGAAAGCCGGCGGAACAAATGCACGGACCCCTTTTTTTTTTATTCCGCGGAGGCAACAAGCAACAGTCTTGTGTGTACGCGGGAGACCGTTCTCCTCTCGTGGCTCGTCCTTTGCTGGGGTTTTTCTCTTTTTTCTCTTGATAAGCGCGCCAAGATGCGGCCGAGGTAAATGTTGGAACGGGGCACGAAGGCCAGCTGAAAGCCCGCGGGGGGCTTTTGTTACCGGCTAGGACACAACCGTGATGCTTTCTACTTTGTTATTAATTTCTGTGAATCGTGGATCGCTTCCTTGCCCCGCGGACAGTTTGTCTTATAATATCTGCTATTGGCACGGACAGTTGGTGGGGATGATAAATAGAAAGAGTATGATAAGTTGGTCAAGTGATAAGGGAAGACAGGTGTTTCGTGGGCGAAGACAGTAATTCGAAGATGATTTTGTCGATAAGGCATGGGAGAATTCAATGAGGGTTGCATTGTATGGTGTCAGTTTTTGTTGGGGTTGTTTATTAGAGGTTGATATTGGTGGTGGATATGAGAGAGGTGGTGTACATTCAGTAGTAGTCAAGGTGGATTTAATTGACGAAGTTTCCGAAAAACTGAATTAATGAAGAATTAATGAAGTTCTAGTTTTTCTTTGTTCGTGGTATTGGAAGTTCTGAAAGTCGTTAGGCAGGCTTTAATTATTAAATTTTTAGGGCAACCTCGTGGAAGATGCGAGGATCTGATGACGGTGACAGGTTAATGAAATTTTCAATTTTTTTTTACGTGTTGGCCAATCAAAAGTAGTTTGATGCTAATCGTAATTTTTATGTTTGCTCAATATGTGCAGTAAAACAATTAAAAATGTTCAATCGAGCGATTCAAGGGTAATATTGAAGGAGAAAAATTGCGATAACGTTGACACTTATCGAGATACCACCTCGATCACCGTGAAATTAACGATTATCTTTACCCAACCGATTATTACACTCAAGACGTTTTAAAATTCCTGGAAGTAGGTAATTATCTTCTGCTACAAATTGTTTTCGCATGTTCACATCTCGTGATGATATACGACGCTCTTGGAACACCTGTATACAGGTAAGACTAAAAGGAGCGGGTTTGGCTCAGGGCCGCGCTAAGAAGGTAATCGCTTGCATATCGCTTATCGACAGAAATTTATGACATGTATATTAACCCGCAGCGATACTAAGAAATTGTATTTTATACTTTATTATTCAATTTCTTAATGGGCACTGAGAAAAGTACATGATTATTTTCTTTGTTTGCTGCAGTCACTCTATTGATTAAAATTTATTAAAAAAGGGTTAAGACATTTATCTAAAAGAATTAACTAGACAGGCTAAATTATATGTACCAATAATTGAAGAGTAACGTGACAATTCAATCAAAGGGCAATTTTCACAAGAAAAAAATATAAAACAACTTGAACGTAATTTTATCTTGGAGACATTTCTATCTACGTTTCGAGAGATAAACCTAACCCAAACCTACCCCAAGCCGTGTCTCCCATTTTGCAACATTTTACACTTACATTTAACACCTTGCCAATTTCCAATATACCTCACAATTCCAAACCGCGCAACTACCTTCTTCAACACGCCAAAAACAAAATCTCATAAATAAACAAGATCCAATCTCCACGATTCTCCCAAACATTATCAACGACATCAAAGAAAAAAGGATCACGAACAGCATCCCTTTAATTTACACTCTCCACCGGCGATGCCTGTTTCGTTGCGAAGTTTCGCCCCGTTTCAAGTTGAAACGTAAGGAACGAAGTTCCACGGGGCGCGTTATTAAACGCCGCAGAAATATAAATGCCCCTGGCGGAATAATAACATCGGCGGCTATCCGTTTAATATTTCGCCCGCAATCCACCAAAGATATCCCGTCCGTCTGGGCGGTCGTTCTTGTTTCCCTTTCCGCTTGGCGGGTAATCCGCGCCCGCCACCAGCACGCCGCACGCCCGTCAAAGATGCGTTTCCTTTCAAAGGAAGTGCTCTTGCCAATGTCTCTGCGTCAGACCGCCGCGACGCTTTAAAAGCGTGCACCACCGACGCGATGTCTTGAAACGCGTCTGCCTCATCTTGGTAATATCCGTCGACGATCCGTCATTGATTCGCTTTCTTCCTGCTCGTCCACGCATTTCCGGCCTTGCAAACGGGGGTAACGTTAAGACGGGGTTGGCGATTCGAGATTGCACGGGGCGCTGAGTGGTTTTTGGTTAGGGTTCTGCGAGGGTGGATTGATTTGCCAGAGTTTCGAGTTCTTGAGATTTTATTTTTATTATTTTCTCGACGTGTTAATGTTGGGGAATTTATTTCTTGATTCAATTTAGGGTGTGTCTTTCTTTAGCCCCTTAGCGAAAGGAATTATAACGTTGAATTATTATTGCTGCGTTAAGACATATTTCTATCATATTTCATATTTCAGTCTATCATATTTCTCTGATATCAACCGGAAACACGCAACCCCATCGCACCGATAAAAGAAATTAAAAAAAATGTCACACACGTCACATGAAACAACGAACCCCTTTTCGCCTCAGGAAAGAGCCTTCTTTGCATTATAAGCAACGTTTCCTTTCGCACGAATGAAACCAGCCGCCTTTAATCTCGCGATAACTCAACGTTCTCAGGGAAAACGATCGTTCTACGAGGGATGCATCAACACGTCGACGATAATCGAACGGTGGTACTGTAGTCATAAGGGATGGCCTGCGAAGGGTAGAACGTAGAAACAGAACGGTGAACGCGTTGACATTGTGAAAAATGCATCTCCTTCGTGCTTGACAGATAGCCCGGAATTTTTCCTACAGCTTCGTGATATATTATTCGTACCTAGATATACGGGTTCACAACTTTGTAATATTTTAGTGGACACGCGATATGTGCTCTTAGAACATGGAAAATTACACTATTTTATATTCGAGAATGATAAATCGATATTAACTCTTTAAAGTAGTTGGACATGCTTCCTTTAATTTCCTTAATGAATGAATTCAACATTAACAATCTTAACAATATTATTATACATTAGACTCAATGAAGAAATTGATTCACTGAAATTTCATTTAATCATGCAAGTACCAATTTCATGAGGCATTATATTCGTATGTCTGAGGTCGATTTTAATTTCCTCGAAACACGTGATCAGATAAATTACAATCTGTTAATATCCGCCGAAGGCCCATGGAAATAAAATGCCCACCTCGAGTACATTGCGGACAATTTCTTCCACCATTGTTCGCGTCCGTGCGTTAGATCACATGGCAACATATGTGAACCACCATAATAGTCAAATAACTTCTGATATCCATCTACCCTCCGCCCGGACAACGTGTAAAATAGGGACAACCCTTATCAACCTTATTCTACTTCCTCAATTCATCCCAACACAGAACCGCCTGTGTCACGAACAATTCCCCTTCGAATAAACAAGCACCTTCGTCCAATGCAACCCCCAAATCGTCTACAAAAATACACGAATCCGACGATATCCAAAAGTCACCAACGCCGCGGAAAAATTTGGTCAGGTCGCGATCAGACGGATCACAATTCATCGGTTCACAGCGCCCGACAGAATCGCCGACGAACAAATGGCACTCTGTCCAGGATCCTCCAGCGTTTCCGCTTCTTGAGCGTCGCGCGAACGCCGAAACTTATCGGTTTCCAATGTCGTCGTTCCTCCAGCAATTGGAAAACTTTCCTCGTAATCCGTCAGATAAATCACGCGCCCCTTATGCACCCCCTATCCGTTTCAATCCGTCCTTCTCTCCACGAATGCTTCCTTTCGTTTCTGTATGCATCTGTTTTTCACCCTCCAGTTGTGCCCGCTGCCCTCTTAGTCCCTCTCTGTCCAGCCGTTTCCTTTGTCTCTGCTACCTGCCAACCCCCACGTGCCCACCCCCTTCATCCCTCGGCTGCCTTCGCGTGCAACGTCTGCTGGCGATCGCGGGACACTATCAGAAGTGGGTACTTGAACCGTTCGAAACGTCTACGGTCGTCGATGTCTCATGCATCGCTGGATTAAGGTGCCCGGGGAAACTTTCGTCCCAGAAGTCGGAATTTACATCTGTTTTCACCGACACGGCCAGAACAAGGGCGGAGGAACGAGACGCGTCAAGGCGAGGACACCATACGTGGCGTGAAATGATCAAATTGGCAGAAACCTTAGCGGGCAGCCCCTTTGCTCGCTGGCTCGTAACGGGTCGCCGATACCTGGTGCACAGGGGTAGTTTTGTTACGGCGTTGGGGAATGTTTCCGGTGCGCGATTCTTGTCGGGTTGATAACCGAAATTGATGTCGGGTGTCGGAAGTATTTTATAGTGCGACTCGGCTGAGTCTTTCTTGGCGAGTTCCTAAGCTTCGTTGAAGTACTGGAATTATTATGGGGAGAATTGTGAATTGTCGAGATTTCAATGGGCATAAAGTATCTTTGCTAGAATGTACCAATGTACAGTATTATATATTAGTATTATATTTAAATGTAATCAATATTTTTGCTAGTGCATAATTTTGGGTACAATTTACGTTGTCCTATATTTTTTGTGACAAACCGTTAAATCGTGGCCCCGTATCGTTGAAAACGAGGAAAATAAATTATGGCTAATAAAAAAGAGCTATTACCACAAGTATGTAATACCCCGATCAAGCTCCAAATGAAAGCCAACTTCTCAGTGTACATGATAATCAAATCCAACAATCTCTCCCCTGCCAATCCATCTTCCAAGCAAACAATCACCAACCCAAAGCGCCTCGTGTCGATTACCAACGTAACACCTCGGGGACTGAATCTAATTGAATCAAAGTTAAGAAGAAATCAATCAAATCGACCACTCCGTCAGATAATTTAATAGAACCGCTACAACGTTCCGTTCTCTTTCCTTCGCGTCTAATGCCACTAATGCCTGTAATAGAAACCTCCGGTCTCCTATATCAATTAATTGAAAGCCACCCCCGTTTCCAACCCATCCCCGATCACAGAATTTCGTCCATGAATCTGGCGGCGTCGCGTAAACGACGTCTGAGCACGCGAACGACTTTCCAGACGCGCCAGGCACGTGACTGTTAACCGTAACTTTAAACGAGTCACTTTGTCCTCTCTCTCTCTATCTCTCTCCCTTTCTCTGCTCGTGTAGTCCAAGTTTCCACGTAGACAGTGGCTGTTGCTTATGCCAGGCAAGGCGGTCCGGTATTTCGCTTGGTAATTGCACGCGCGCTTTCAAAGTCACATATAAACTCTGAACGGCGAACAGAGGGAATGAGAAAAGCTTTCCACCTGCCAGAAACGGGACCATTCAGAAGGGGCAACGTTTATACCGCGAGCCTGAACTTCTGGTGTAGCGGGGGTTGGGGAGAGGTTCGAAGAAAAGGGCTGAAGGATTAACCCCTGCGAGTTTCGAGGCTGGGTCTGGGTGACTGGTTCAAGTTGAGCAACCTGGACGAACCACTCGATGGCCTAGTTTTGCTGACCCTTTGATTGAATTGAGTAGATGGGAGGGCAGGTCCGATCAGGTGGACAGGGTTGATTAATTGCGAGATTTCGAGTGGGGTCAGTTTTGAGGTACAGTGGTTTGTATAATGCGATGAGGGAATTAATTGTGGAGTTGGAACATCGATGGGACCAGTACTTCAGGTGGAGTTAAGAAATTTGATGAGAGTGTTTTCGAGGGCAGGTAGGTTGGATTAATTTGCGGTGTTAATTGTAAGGTACAACGTTATCATTATTATTGCGTTACTGTGTGGCTGCTATATTTTTCTTTGTTTTAAATGAATGTTCTTTATTTAATATTAACGTTGCACTGAAAATATTAAAACTGCCTCGATCGGTTTAACTGTTAAAAATATTGCTGTTAATATAAAACTTTTCTACAACCATGGGGAAGTTTAAACGTCATTCAGGAAAAAGGTCGAACAGTTTCTGGAAGCAGTGGAAGAAAATAATCAGCTGTCTGTTTACGCTGAGCCAGGGTAGCACAGGGATTACAATTACGCGTGTGAAAGGGCAGAACGCGAAAAAGTTGGCGTGCCCGCGACCTCGTGGGGGTGAGGTTTAAAATTCATGTCGGCAACTCGTAGCGTTCTCCAGCTTTTGAGGGGTGGGAAAAAAAAGTTTCCCCGAACCTCGAAACGTTTGACGAAGAGGCTTGCCTGTTTTCGTCAAGAAGAACGAAGCCTCGTGGAAGTAATGAAAATAAAGGAGAATGAATATTGCGTGGCGAGTTTGGACGTGATGAGATAAACACAGGGGTGAAGAATTGTCGTTGAGAATTATCCATCGTGAAACTTGGCAAATTTTGAGATAAGTCTGCCTGAATATTTCCCCGCAAATTATTATTTCATAAATATTAAATGTAATACATTTACAATGAATTAATGAGATAAATGTGACTGCGCAAATTGTTGTAAATTATTATTTTATAATATAACATATAATATATTTTTATAATAGTTATAATATGTTATACTGTAATACAATTATGGTTCGAATAAAGTATTTCGCAGTGTGGTAATTCATTTATTTTCATAGACAGAAAATAACATTTCTATTTAACAATTTAAAATCATATTGTAGTTGTATCCACCCGACATTATCTGAATAGTAAAACTAGGTTTACTAGAATGAAAACGAGCTATGTTAAGATTTGTAACAAGTGTAAAATATAACTTAGCTACACTTTTCCTTGGCAGTGGTGCAATGAGAAGGAAAGAGGTAGACCATTAGCAGTTTCTCGGGTTTTTCTTAAGACAATTTATGGGATCCACGTGGCTGCATTTATTAGCAATAATTACTCTGGAAGGCAAATTACCTTCATTTTTTCCAACACGTTTTCGCACTCACGCGGCCTCTTTAACCCTTCGCAACCCCCAGAAACTCTCGCCTAACAATTTATGACTTCACATTCTTTTTCGCATTCCGATGTTTCGAATAAAATTTCAACTCGAGGTATCTCAAGTACACAGCACGGTTGCCATAATCTTTCCTCAAATTTCTATTCTATACACACAGAAACGGTGCACAGTTTCGCAATTTAACGTTGCACATTTAACTCTTCCCAAGTATCATTCTACCACTACAAATATATAAATGACAAATGAACAATAATTATTGTAACTCTTCCATTGTTTCAATTACGATTGAAAGACTACAAATTCTTAAATGATTCAAAGTCGACGAAATATTAGGTGCATATTTTACGGACCATTTATCAATTCGGTGCACTTACTTTTATAAGTTTCCTGGCCTTAACTGGAACCCTCAGAGCTACTTTAAATATTTCGATTTTCCTTTCCATATGATAATATTCCACGCACAGGAGAGAATCATGCGAATCGTAAAATTCCAAATTCCAAAGAGCGAGAAGGGAGGAACCGCGAGGAGAAAAGCGAGCCAGACACTTTTCCTCGTTACTTTTACCCAAAGTTTCTCAAGAGTTCCACGAAACTCCCTCCCAGGCGTGTAATAATATTTCATGCGAGATATCGAGCTCCCTCTAGCTGTTCTCTTCGCGCGCAGTAGGCGAGCAAGTGAAAAATCACTGGCGATAATAAATTCCGCGAACAGGCCGAGGGTCGTTTTCAGCGAGACGGGGTTGAAATCGTAAGAAAGTGAATCGTTTCTTCGTGGAATCGCGAATTCGTAAGATCGATCTGTGTCTGGGAATAATTTAACATTGATTACGTGTTTCACGGCCACTCGTGTACACTCTCGAATTATTGAATTGAAAGAAACGATGCGCGTGAATTAATTCAAATAATCGCAATGATTTTTAGTATATAATCGTATTTAATTTAGTTGTTATCGTGTAAAGTGAAAATTTAACTCTCTCTTTTCAGAGAAGCATTAAATAATATGGTGAAATAGTAGAACGATTACTTACTCGTCGCTTTGAAATTTTTTGAGGAAGCCAACAATCATGTTTTCACCACTCACCTGTAACAGAACAAGAAAAGTTAGTTACAAATGATAATTATATTTCCTTCGTTAAATTCGAAGTAAATTAAAATAGGTCCAACGTCCATTTTAATACAGCAATATTCTTAAAATCTAAATTCCTAAGAAACTGCAACCATTGATAACACGAACCTCACGTAGCTCTAAACGCATATAATATTAAACAGATAAAAGCTGTTTAAAATTTCAAGGAACCCTAACAGCATAGCAGCAGTAAAGCCCATCACTGTAAAAAGCGAATTCCCCTAAAAGAGCATTGCCCACCAAGAAAAAGGAACACTAAGTATGTATTCCTAAAAAGAAGGTAACAAATTAAAAGATCAAACACGCAAAGTTATGAAATATAAACATTGCGAAGTTTCCCGCGGAATTCAAAGTTGGATGCAATTTGCACTGCTGTCCAACCCCTTAAATCACCTGGTCTAAAAGAGGGAAGTGGCAAAAGGAGCAGCGAGAGAGTCCACGCGAAAGGAACTCTTCCTTCCGTTACGCGAGGTCAAATAGAAAACTAAAAAAGATGAAAACGGGAAGGAAAAAATAAGCGGAAGCTCGCAGCATCACGGAAAGCGAACGGAACCCTTGTAGTAGTAATTAAAGGACGAGAAGGAAAGATTTAATTCCCAAAAGGCGGCGTTCCTCCCTTTCGCCTAACTGAGTTTTAACGAAGGGAACTCACCCTCCGTGGCGTGGAACTCCTGCGGGGCCGTAATACGTCGCATAAGGCTCATCCCTTAACAGACGTCTAATGGCTCACAAAGGAGCAAAGGGCTGATTACACAAGAAAGGGGACATTTTATATATACGTATATAGGACGTTTGCTTGGAGGAAACGATAGAAAAAAAAAAGAAAAAAATATTCCAGTTGATCGAGATGCGGTCACTCCGTCCGATGTTCTTTTTTTGCCCCAGGAAAATTCCTATGGGAAGTACTGAGCTTCAGGGGTTGGAAGGTAATATCTTTGAGGTACGATACTGATACAGATGTTTCGATATTTGTTAGAATATATCCATTCGATTACGCATTTAGTGAAAATAGTATATCTAGTAACCACCCCGGCAGACAATAATATCTTATCTCGTTTATGATATTGAAGTTATTATTTATTCAAATTCAAACCACTGTGGTGGTAGCAATAACAAGAAAACCGTATCGTGTAATATATCGTTATCACGTCTAAATTAGATTGTCCCCAAAAGAACAGGTAAATATTAGGATAGCATATATCAGTCCGCTGTGAGTACGACGTTTATGCACCATAAAGGGAAACGAGGTAAGAAATAAATTTCAACAACTCCACTGCATAAATCAATGTTTACTGCTTCGTAAATAATTAAATGTGTCGTATAAACGATTGCGTTATATCATTTTTCCTTTTTACGACCGAACCCCAGAAAGCTCGCCCATGCAACGCATCAAACAGCAAACCGAGACATTCAAGCATTCCCCTTTATTCACCCCGCGCGTACAAATCCCTGTGCACGCAACGGTTGCACATAGATTCTATCTATTACGTGCAACGGGCTTAGATCCGCTTAGAAAGCTCTTTGTCGTTGAAACGTAAGGGATGGCAGAAAGAAGGAAATGTCCACGAGAGTTTGAGAAGCATCGAGGACCACGATCTAAGGACTCTCGTCCACCCCCTTTAATCTCGCTCGTCTCTTCACGGTGTATCGGGTGATCTGTGCGCCCTCGGGGGTTCTGACACGCCGCTGAAATTCCCCGCTGCCCTCGCGTGGTTGATATTGACAGTGTGGAAATGGTAATAAAATTCTGCGAATAATGCGTGGCTTATATTTTTCTTTTTTTCATCTGGACCATATATTTTTTAGTAGGGCCTGATTGAACGCTATTGGTAAGGCAACTTACTTCAAGGTAGTTTCGATGGTTACTTGTTTAGTTTGCAAACGGGCATGCTTACTTTCATAGAGATAACACAGTAATAATTCTTTTCCTATGTGAATAATTAAATATTGAATATTAATATGGAATATACAATTTATAATTTGTAATTAAAAATTTGAGTTAAACCAGTTACAATAATATATCTATTGAAAGTAGGGGAAATGATTGTGTAAATAGTCATTAAAATGGGATAAATTCATCGAATGTTGCTATCAAATTGAAGAATGAAAATTCTGCTCCCTGAATTAGCGTTTCTCTTTTCGTTACGTCGACGACGAAAGTGGCGTGAATTTTTGTGCCCACTGGCACTAGTTTCATTGGCTTTCGCGACGCCGTAAATATCGCATGTAACACTCGACTTGCTTTACGCTTCTATGAATTTTCCACGAGACGGCAATTCCGAGTTCCTGAAATTCCTCGGTCCATAACTCGGCGATCTTATTCGCGCACGCCGACGGACGACACGGACAGAACGATAGAGACGGAAACAATTTTCATTTCTGTTGCATACGCCTCTGCGCGATCATACCTCCGTGCTACGTACACATACGTATGCGCATATTTTTCTGCACGCGACGTATGTGCACCACTTGCTGTTGATTTGATGCTGGCCATTACTTTTCGTTACGATTCTTCCCAGAATTATTTCCTGAATTTTCCGTCGCGACGGATAAACCGTAGGAACCGTGGAATACAAGTACATATATCCGATTTCATTCAGTAATACTGGCCGAAATTTAGATGTCACTGCTTGTTAAATACGAATGGAAGATGTGTAAAAAGGGAAATAAAAATTGCCTCTTAGGTTAAAAATTGACTCTTTAGTTTTCACAATTATGCTAATTCTTGCCCAGACAAATATGTAATAGAAATAGTTATAACAGAATGTCACTTTCGTATTGAAAGTTATTTTAGTTTCAATCGTATCTTAAATTCGAATAATAGGTGGAATGTTAAACGTGTAATTAGTGTTATTTCCTCAGTGCTGAATTTCGACGACATACATAAGTGAGTATAATAATACATACAGTTCTAATCAACGGTGCTCTAACGGGCTACCAGTCAAAAGAACTATTGTTTATTGCATCAGGCTCGGATCTTTGAGAACTTTCGCAAGTTCCGCGAACTCAAACAGCCTCTTGTTCGACTCGAGTGTTAAATCGATCTCCGTCGACGCGATAGGCTATGTTCGGATTCGGAAACGTGTACGTTCCACCAGGCAAGTTGCGCAACATCGAAAGTGTAAATTTGGGAAATAGTACGTAGGCTGTAACCAAACAGCACCTCATTGTTGCATTACTCATCCTCCATATGTGCTTTCCATATGTGGATCGCAGAAAAGTATCGTCGAATATTTTTAATTAATTTTCTACTCGCTGAATCGGTCCTGATGTAACAGCTAATAGTATGACAAATCGGTTTTCGCATTTCAGAAAACATTTTTACAAATCTCCAAATTCTATTTTCAGGCAATATCGATCGCACGGCTCCTTCAAAGACGGTCGAAACCGTAGAAAAATCGTCCAGGTAAGGTCACAGAAAAAAATGAGACACTCGACACGTCAGCGAAAATTCATGGTTAATCCCCATGGATATCCCGCAGTCGTCTGTGATTCCCGATTGAGGGGAACGATCGATAAGAGCGTAGAAGTTCGATGGGAAAAGAAAGAAGGAAAAAAGAACATCGAAGAACACCTGACTCCCGGCAATTTCATCGATCTTTCGATCTCGTCGGGTTAGATCACGGGGCACGCTGACCACGCCCGCCAACCTAAATTGATCTACCTCGAACGATGTAATGCCAGGTAATCATGGTGCCCCGTAATGATCGTGATAACGAGCCACTTCCCGTTCGGAAAGGTGCTCGTCCCTTTGGTAATTGATCCCTGTCAGGGAAAAGACGCGACCAGGAATCGTTGCGTGACTCGAAACTGTCTGAAAATTGATTAGGCGACAATATTTTTTATCGTGACAGCAGCGATCTTGTTATTTGCATGTGAACAAAATTATCTTGCAATTTATGCACCACTGTAATTATATAGTTACGAACATTTATATTCCATTTATATTTTTGCAAGTCTTATCTAATCTGTTTAATACTTTTGAGCGATGGGTTTTTTATATATATTTTACCATCAATTATAAATTCAGGATCACAAAAGTTTCTCTTATAATGATCTATTGTATTTTAATCATTCAAATTGTTCACTGTACGAAAAATCACCGAATTAATTTTCCATTTTCCACAGAAATTATTCTCTCCATTCCCCTTACAGAATCTGCTATTTCATACTCGATTCAATCAGAATTCTTTAGCAGCCCAAGCTTCCTATGAACGGTTCTCCATTTCACGATATCCTCGCACAAAGAGCGTCGGTTCTACAATTTCGAAAGTGGGGAAGAAGATCGTCCGAAATCGTAAAGGCGTAATTCCATCGATTAGAAAATTCTCGTCCGAGCGCGGTAATAGAGTTCACTTGAAAATCTTCATCTCAATTCGTCCCATTTCGTTCGAGAGGGCGAAAGGCAGGAACGAATGGACAGGTAAAAATTTACAGCGGCGCACGGACGTGTCCCAGTCGATCGTGAAAGAACAATCGAGTCACGCGTCGAGGGATCCAAAGCGGAATGAAAGAAGAGACGACGATTGCCTTCTCGAGGCGTTCGGAGGAGCGTCCATGGAAAGGGGTTGCTTTTCAAAAGGACGTTTGTACGTGACGCCGGCGAAGGATTCGCAATATTCCCTCTCTCTGTTTCGTCCTTCGATCTCTATCACCCATTGCCCTTCGCCTTATTTATTTCTCCCCTGACTGTCTCTGTCTCTAATTAACTAGCTCCCTTCTCCCATCCATCCGTCCATCCGGACCTCTTTGTCAAGGAAACGTACATTTCCCTCCAGCTATTCCTTACTTGCTGTTTTATTCGACGAAACTATTAGGTGTATAAATAAGTCCCGCGTCTTTTTCTGACAATATTTGTATTAACAGAAAACTTATGGTACATAAATCTTAATCGAAGTATTTTCCAACGAGAGTTACTACTTTTTGCTATCTTTCGGGTAGCATATGAATGCCGCGATGAAAAAATTCTTCATTGTTTGACGCTGACATAGTCGTCGACCCATCTTATCACTTCTGCTTCGTTAAGTGTACAAATAAGAAGAAAACGTTAAGAAAACATTACTGCAAACATTACTCCATTTCTGCCAATTTCTACAATCTCTATTTCCTTGTGTTTCACCTGCACTTCCGTCGAGCTACCTCTATTTCTCCATCTGTCCGACAATTTATCACCTTTTGGCCGCGTGTCTGTCCCCGCCGTACTCTTTCTCTGTACGTGTGCCGAATAGACACGTGTTCCCGATTCCAGTCGGACTGATTGATCGACGAAGGAGGCGCGGGTGAAACGGTAGTGAAGGATTCAATCCTGGCCTGGTGTTACACGCGGCCTTAATCCAGGAAAGAACGGAACCGGAATTGAATCCTCAGCGGAACGACTGCCCCCTTTCGTCAGCGTTAATTATTTCCACCCTCGCAGCAGGTTCAAAGAAGGGTTAATTGACTGATCGCAGTCGAACGGATGGGTTTCACTGTTTCTCAGCTCGTATGTGGTACATTAAAGGGGAAGAATTATTATTGTTTCTTCAGAGTGTATTGTAGCTATTTGTTCATTATGAATAATATACCGAATCGTATTTCTGTCAATTGTAAATACTTTTTCTCTCACACTGATTTACTATTTTTATTTCAATCTATGCCCTTTCTTGAATTTAACAATTATTATTATTTCTTCACGATGTATGTAGTACATTTTCTCCTTTACTTGTACATCTTTTTCCTCTTATTAGAAATAAATATGTTTATTTAAATCAACGTTCTCTCCTTAATTTTTCATTCCCACTGATTTCCGATGCCTCTCTTTACGAACAATATTTCAAGACACAATTCCTATGTACTGTAATGTTTTGCCAGTAGTACATCGATAAATTTTTAGTCATTCGATCATCAAATTATACAACCCCTCAGAGACGAAATATGTGATTCAGAAGTTATTCAATTGGTTAGAAAAAAACCATGCAACATAAATTACAATGTCTACAATAATAACACCACAAAATTATTCACACTTGCAATTATTAAGGTCGGATCATAAATAATTTCTGTTTCTAACATTATTAAACGAACATTTTTGTCCCTTCACCTATACTTTCACCTCAACCTCCAATCTTCTCTTCACTATCACAATTTTCTACTATCCTCCCCTTGTTTCCATCCCCTTTACCCCGCCTCTATAAAACCTAACCCATTTCCCCTCCGACCCTCTCCAGTTTCCGTCGCGCCGGGCTAAATGAGATTAATCGTTTCGTCATAGTGATTCGATTAACCTCACGCTGTGCTCGCATCTCGAACATATGTTGCTCGCAAATCGTGATTTCCCAACTACACAACAGACCAGGAACGCGACATACGGCTATCGTTCGTTGCAATTCAGCCGGTCCATTTCGCGTAGACATCGTCGTGTCATCAATCGCGATCGTTCACGCAGCAAGATACCATTCACGATTGCTTTAATTACTGCACGCGTAGATCTCGGTTCCACCGAAGTATCTGATCGAGTACGCGATAAATGTGGCACCGTTGTTGGCAATTTTCGACGAATTTTCACGCGTCTGCTCCATGCCCGATGTTCCCCATATCTTCGTTATCTTGCATGGTGTTTCGTGTACCGTTGGATTGGTAAAAAAAGTGGCAGAAGAGAAAAATGAATTGTTTGTTATTTATTTTCGTTGATTGGAGGGTCCCTGTTGCAGTCGTTCGGCTCGGTGCAATTGTGAATTGTTGTAATTGACTGGGAGTTCTCACCTTGTCGCAGTTATTCTTCTTTTTATCAATACGATTTCAGAATAATGTTGGAACACAATTGTGCCAGAAGAATGCGCTATAATATATAATTATCTGTACCATCTGTATAACAAAATGTAGTAATTCAGAAATTACAATCATTTTAAATTTTAATTCGGTTCGACAAGCTGCAAGTATAGAAGTATATCTGTAATATTTTTGGCGCGATAATAATAATAATAATAACTCAAAACCTAAAGTGTGAAAATAATCATGGAATTAATGAATAAAGCAAATAACCAATAAAAATAGTAAAGCAACGACACTATATAATTAGAACTAACCGGATATCTCCTCGATCGTGCCCGCGTGTCAACAGAACCAGAATCGATATCGGATCGGCTAATTGAAAAGCCGATCCAGGCGTGTTACAAAACGAAGTACGGTGGACAATTTCACCCGACAGAAATCGAACGGTGTAGAAACGCGCGAGGGGTAGAGAAAAGAGAAAATCTCCTAACGCGATATCGCATTGAAATATCGTGGCGCATTGACAAGCCGGAACACTTTTACCAGCCGCCATCGATAAGTTAATCGAGCCGAACAAATATCGAGAAAGGCATTTATTTAATGGTTTTTATCTCCGGCCAGAGCCACGTATTGAATGCGTCGGTTTTTTAACCAGAGAAAGGTCGATCTGTCTTCCCGTCCACCCCCAACCCTCCACCTGTCGGCCATTCATATGCGATATTAGAAGTGGACTGGCCGGTTTTTATTATAGGTATCGCTGTGTGTTGAACTGTGGTGGAATTTCAGCGAAATACGGTATACGTCCACGTGGTTCAAATGCGAAGAATAGTTGAGATTTCCTGCGTCATACGAGCAAATTGGTCCGCGTTTAAATAAACCATAAATTTATATAGCACGAGCTGGTTAAATTAGAATCGTCTGACATATCCAATTTTTTTTTAAAATAGTAGTACATTGCTATATTTTAAATGTACATACATATTATAATTTTTTATTAAATTCTATGCGACTTAATTAAATCAATTTTTTTACGTATATGGTAATTGCAATCAAATATGATAACATTTTTTGTCTTGTCTATTTGTCTTGATGTAATCAAATTTTGGCATGGAATCTGATTTGAAGTTAAAAGTGCAAGGTGATTTTAAATTTAAATTAGCAGGCGCACGGACTATTTACTTAGCTTGTGAGATAAAGTTGAGTTTAAATATTCAATTTAGATTCAGTCATGAATTAGATATTAATTCGAAATAATTGGAATTTTATGGTAAATCAATTATCATTAACTTGCCACGTAAACTTTAACCTGTTCCTGATCCGATCGTGCGATTAGACTTGATCGAATCTGTGTCCCATAGTGAGCCGGACATCCGGCAGATCGAATCTTGACCTGGTTTCAATTACTATGTGCTTAGATCCGACCGCAACATAACTTGTAACTACTAGCCATCAATAAAATATATTCTCGATTTAATTTAGAACTAGTCCCAGCTTAAAGCCTGGCATTGACCTAGTAAACTTCAACTTAGAAGGTAGAACATGTTACAGCTAACTTCGTATGTTATCTGAAGACGTCGAGATCAAACTCAAGGCTAATTTAACCGTAAGTTAAATAAATCCAACGTGCAGATACTTTGGAATAGATACAATTTGAAGCAGTATATTTAGAAAATAATTAAATATAGTGCACAGTGCATATATTATAAAATTGAATATCACTATAATTGAATCAATTTCTTTTAGAATAGTCGTAAAAATTTAAAATCAGTGATCCAATTCAGAATAAAATACTGTAGATCGTAAAGTAACATATTCAATGAATTGGAAAGCCATAGAACTATCTATCCAGTTGATTCTATAGCCAGCTTTACCGTTAAAAAACGAAGATAAAATGCCTAATAAAAAAATCCAATCTATTAGGATACGTGTGTATGTATATTTCCAGTGAATAATGGAAGTAGGAGAATAATCCAGGCTGAAACACGTGCCATTTAGAGAGTCATAAATACAAAGTAAAAGCTTCGGGCATTTAGAGTGCACTTTCATATTTCTAATGGAACCATGCAATCAAATTTCTGGCAGCATAAGTTTCCTTTTCATTCCCAGCGCAACGAATGACGAAGTAACTAATCAAATTTATTGGCCATTCGATGTACGATACAAGATGCAGTAAAAGGCAACTATAATCTATTTATCATATTCTACAGAATATCGTGTTTAAGGAAAACAAATAATAAATAATAATAATTATAAATATACTTGTTAGCGCCAATTAGTCAAGAACGAAAAATCCAAAGTAATGTAATAGAAATCAAAATTTATCTCTCGACGATACCACCTTATCATTAATCATAATTATTCGTTACATCGACGTAATAAATTATGGTTTACTATAGCATATTCTGCTCGAACTGGAGAAGCATCGGGGAGCTAAACTGATGCACCTGATCGTTTCCGCCTGTAAGCTATTTTCATTGAACTTCATGGCATGCACGAGGTATAATTTTGGAAAGGAATCGTTCTAGGTGAACGGCGACATCTTAGGGCGTGTACACACACGAGCGACAGAGACTTTATTGCCTGCGTACGTGGGTTCCCATAATTTCAGGGATTCATATAATGCCGGGCTACGTCATGCTGTATGGCCTGTGCCCCCCCCCCCCCCCCCCCCCTTCCCCGTCGAGACACCGTGCATTGGATGCACTGTGCCCCATAAAGGGAATCCTCCCCTGTAATATATGCAGACACGAGTACGTATCTTCCACCCCCTCTGGCCATTTTGTTACTCTCTTCGTTTCTATTCTATATTCGTAGTATCCAGATTTTCCCTAACTTTTCGATCCTTTATTCGTCCTCTGGATTTCGTTTTGCATATCTTGTATTTTTATTATTGCTTCTATTTGTTTCATTTCTCTTTTTTTATCTTCTTCGTCTTGTCTAGCATCTTTTAATTCCACTGCTGACATACCCTTTGTTTTAATTCCATATGAATACGAAAAATCAAATTAACTGATGGATCTTTCATTTACTAAATTATGGAAACCATGACAATGCTACGAATTATTTAAAACTGCAATTGCCTCGTCAATTTCCGAACCGTAACTCCCGTCAAACCCTTTATACGTTCATCAGCCGCAATTAATAAATAATGCGTCTGCTTCGTGCACTTCGAACGGATACACTCCGCACCAGACAACAGTATCGATTCGAATTTTCTTTTCCCCGCCACCTGAGACACCTGAGATCACCCACAAACCTGCCATCATCCCCCCAAACGACCAACCTACACCGGGCCAATAACACTTGAACCTTCTTCCTCAGCCGACGTTTGCCCCAGAAAAATCAATCAATCCGCCCACCCCCAATCGTTTCCTACCGGAGACCTACCTCAATTTCTGCCTCGCCGTCCCCTCGCAGCGGGAACGGGCGGGAATTTACGATCGCGACGTGCGCCGCCGTGTCGACGATGGCTCTCTGGAGGAACAACGGGGCCACAGCGTGCCGGGACTAATATTCAACATCGACGGCAGGCGAAATTTAATCATCGGGCGGAATGCCGGAGGCGGATTTGAATCTAGCTACCGGTAGATTGGCCGGAACGGAGGTCGCCTCGCCGCTTTATTGCCCGTCGTTAATTTGCCGCCTCGCGTCGCGCTCGATCCGCT
Organism: Nomada fabriciana; assembly: GCA_907165295.1. Classification (NCBI taxonomy): domain Eukaryota; kingdom Metazoa; phylum Arthropoda; class Insecta; order Hymenoptera; family Apidae; genus Nomada; species Nomada fabriciana. The sequence goes on from OU015690.1 coordinate 16,687,233, forward strand.
TTCAATCACACCCACAGACCCACCCCTCGAGACGGTTTAAACTTATCCTGTTGGTCCTTTTCTCTGTTCACTTTGGTTCCTGTCCTTCTTTCCCTTCTTTCCCTTTCGTCCTCTTTCATTTTCACTGTTTGGTCTACATCGGGGGAAAAACTGGGTAACTGGTAATCAATAGAAACTTGTTAACGACGTGGACATTATTCTTTGCCGTGGTGTGTCAGACTTGTTTGTTTTAATTTCTGTTGCTCCGATGAAGCACGGCGTTGCTGGTTCACAGTGTTAGCACATATTATAGCAGCCCTTGGCTTGATCTGGAAATACCAATTCGTGTGATGAAATAAAAAGAGAAACCCACTGCATATTCCTCGCGATAATTAAAAGAATTTGGTTACTGATTTGAGCCGTCCCAAGTTGGCCCCCTAAATCAATCTTAAAGCCATCCTCAAATCTGCGCCACGCCGAGGATCAAGCAGCGTTCCGATAACCACGAGCGAATAAACTTCGCGAGAACATAGACGGCCGATAAAACGGGAAGATCCGAGCGGATGATGCTTGAATCAATGGCGAAGTCTGGTCCACGTGGTTTCGTTGCTTTTTTGAACGACGCCTCGCCATACTATCAGCAGTTTCGAGGCGAGTACATCATCCCCCAGTGGAGCTGGAACTCCCACGGGTGTCTTATCCCAAACTTGCCTTTACAAAGGGTCGATCCGACGGATACACCCCTCGCACGACTTATAACGCATTGCGGACTCCTGCGTCCAGATAAGAATTGCAGGGATATACTTAGGCGGGGGATATCGATGGGCGGGATCGATCGGTCGAATCGTCGCGAGACTCGTAAATTTTCGCTAATTTGCAGCGGAATAGGGAGAGTGTTTCTTATTCGTGGGAACGTGGGGCTGATAGAGGGTGCGAAAGAGGCGTCACGAATGAAATTCGATGCACTTTGCAAAGCGGTGTAACGAGCTTGTTCTTTTGATAGAGAAGCTCACTGTGGGAAGATGGGGGTGTTTCTTTTTGTGGTGGTGGTTGAAGGATTCTTGGTTTGGATTTTGTATTTGTGTTACATTTGTATAATTTTGTTGTTCTTTTACTAACAATTCGATTTTACCAATTATGAATTCATGTAACATACTTTATTGTAATAAAATCATAATGAATTGATTAATAAGAAATATTCGACAGGGTATCGATTAATAATGATGATTTTTCTTCATCTTGTCCCCAATGTAGGTTAATGCATTCTTTGGTCATAAATGCGTATTTTGCACATATTATATTATGCACATACATATTATTAAGTGTTTTTGTAACTTTCTCTGCACTCGCAGTTAAATATCAAATTTCATTACGCGCCCTCCACAGCAAATGTGTTAAATTCTACTGCACGCCAACCATTATCACATTCCATCGCCTAACATCCATCCGAGCTGCCTCTGCTTCCGCAACCGCGCCAAACGACAGTCGAAAACTCGGCGCGATAAATATTCAGCCAAACCAAGTGGCCATCCCTATCATCAATTTCCCCTAGTCGTTACATCCGTACCAACTCTCCGTCCTCGTAGCCCGCATCTTCAAACGAACAACCAAGTACAGTAAGCAACTGCAGTGGAACGCAGGTCCCGCGACGCGACGGCCGCGTGTACGTGTCCACGAAAGGCGCAACATGAATTTCAAAGCGGCGGACCAAGGTGTAGAGAGACTCGGTTAGAGGATACTCGTAGTTAGCTTCTAATGAGCGAGCCAATCCCTTTACGTGACGCTCATTCACTATCACCCTTAGACAGAAGAGCCGAGGGTTTTGTTTTCCCTGGAAAGAGTCACGACGACGACGACGACGACGACGACGACGACGACGACGACAACGACGGCGACGATGCGTGCCAGGCCATTCCTGTCTGGCACAGTACCGAAGACTCGCTCGCAATTACGCGTACTTTGTTTTCGAATACAATTTGTTGTCATTCCAGCACCGCCAGCCAGCCCAGCCAGCCATCCAGCCATTCAGCCAGCCAGCCCTCGTTTGTTCGTCCCGGTCGGCTCGTTTTTGCTCGTGTTTGCTTTTGCCAGCCTCCACCGCCTCCGCCGCATTTATTTTACTCTTTTAACAACGGCGATACGTTCGTTCGAACGTTGCTTGTCGCGCTATTATCGATCCGACTCGTACACGCGCCGAGCGCGAGCACGCGAGGAACGTTCGTCGGGCGACTTTGACGTTAGGAAACGGTTGTGTCAAGGGTTTATTGACTGTGGGAATGGTATTTAAGGGAATTTAATTTGGCAGATATCAGCTGCCTGATTGTTTAAGTAATAGAATCTGTACGATTGGGAAACACCTTGACGTATGTATGTCAAGAAGCGGTAAATCAGAAACGATTTTGTAAGTGGGAATGCTCTGAAGCCGTAGACAATAATGTTATTAATAATCGAGCTGCGCAAGTAGCCGAACAGAAGGTGAAAACGTGTCTGTAGCATCTATGCTTTTCATCGCTGAATACTGATCCGTGACACGACAATGGTGAATGGGTGTAGCTGCTATTCGTCATTTTTTATTCGAATTGATTTATTGAGAGGTCACAAAACCGGCCAGACTTTCCAGTTGTTTAATAAGATGCGAGAATTTGTATTTGAGTGTTGGGGATGTAATTACCATACGATGTCGACACGAGCTACTTGTTAATTGAATGATGGCGAGTAGGTACACTTTGGACTGGTCGATAGGAAAATGTAGAAAGCTGTTTAACTCAAGATATTACGGATAGACTATTGAATAAGTAATTTATTTTCACCTGGTCAGCAAATCATATTCAATCAAATCAGCATATTCGTATTTCTTTTTCCTTTATAAATAGAAGATTTCATTAATTTTGATTGATTTAGGTAGAAAGATATTGATTGGTTGATTTTTCTATTAAAATAATTCTTTCTAATAAAATGTGTTTGACCCCTCGATTTTTAAATATAACGTTTAATATTTTGTAAAATTATTTTCCACGTACTTTTAACATGTGATCTTGACAATGAATGAACTGTGAATTACGAAATTATTCATCTCTGAGGTACCCAAAAATAGGTACTAACTATACTATATTTAGTAAAACGTGTTCCTGGCTTCGTAACATATTGTTAGAATAAGCTTCAACATTCATAACAAACTTTAAAGCCCAGCTGTATAATTAATACGAGAAACAGTTTCACGAAGTACCTTAGCATTTCCATTTCCGCGCCCCGACAATTTCGTACGTCGCAGGTACACAATCTGAAATTTCCAATAAACAGTACAACTACTCCCAATAACTTCTGCCAGAAAAGTACTCGAAACAACACGCGCACGGATCCACCCTTAAAACTCTCTGCGAGCCCACCCTTCCATTCAAAGTACAGCAAAACAAAAACGACCCGCACAGAACTCATATCAAAGACTTCTTACATCACCCTCCAAGCTTTCTCAGCATCCCCGCGATTCAACGTCCTTCGTGCAATTTCTTTCACCCTTATCGCCTCGTAAAACTCCAACAGAGACCAAAAGCGTACGGAAAATCGACTTTCATCGAAACTTTCCTTCAATTTCGACGTACCAACGCAACGTTATCACGTCGTCGTCGTAGTCGTCGTCGTCGTAACGAAACCACGTTGATATTTTACGTAATTCACACGGACAACTCGCCCCCTAGTTTCTTGACACTTAATTCGCGGCTTGTATTAAAGTTACCGTTGAATGGGCTCGCGAGGAGGGTTGAAACGCGGCTCGTACAGTCGAGGAACATTTATTTCACTTAAGGGGCGCGTTTCACGCGAAAGGTGGCACCCTTCACCCTCGAGACGCAATTATTCCTAATTATTTTCGCATCTTCGCCTGGGAAACGCGGCGAAAGCCGCGATGGGAGTTGCCGCAGCTTCGTTGGGGATGAAACGGTCAGCTGAAACTTGGGGTTGAAAGATCGAGGTGAGAGGGTGGCTATTGCGGAAGTGGTGTTTTCTGTTTGGGTGAAACAACGCGCGAGGTGCACGGCGGTGTTCCTTGGGAATATGGCTTGACAAGTGGTTTGAGTATTTCAGTTGGTTTGGAAACGTGATTTTAATAAATAGGAATTCTGAGAGCTATTTTATGTTGGACGAAAGTAGATTCTGTGATGTGGGGTCTATTTTGTTTTTTTTGTCGTCGGGTAAAACTTGTATAGTGTTGCACATTTTAGTCTATAAGGCCTGAATTATGTTGGCATTATTTTATCACGACTTTTATTATTAGATACTTGAAGGGTCATGGAATGATCTGGGTTGCAAAACAGGCAATAAAACGTTAAATAATACTGGAAGTAATAAGAAGTTAAATTATCACCGAAAAATTGAATATATTGCGGAAACATTTTTATATGCCCTTTCATTTTTATTTTTATCCAAAACTAAGGGGAGAACTGTCGCCCTTCATTTAGCCCGAAATTACAGAAATTCGCGTAACAGTCGATACGAGGCGTGCAGTGTGAAACGTAACGATGCTCCTAAATGGAACGCGTAAATTCCCCGTGAATTCCCGCTGGAATTTCAGTATCATCGACGCGGGCGGGGAAGGAAGCCAGTCGAGTTCCACGGGAATTCGAGTTACGTGAACGCAATTCGATTCATAAGTTGCGCCCTGGCGACGAGGCTCCCTTGCGCAACTAGCGAGCGTCGTATTTGCGTTGCTCCACGGTTTTAAACGAATTTCTCGGGACGTCGTCACGTCGACGATGGGACCTTATGCCGTACACGTGCCATAAACTGGAACTCTAGAAACGTCTGCTCGACCCTGCTCCTCTTTCATAACGCTGGAAGACGCACGCGACACTGTCGGGAAAAGGGAAAATTTCTGCCCGAATTTCATTCGTCTCACCCTATTCTACTTTCTACTCATTTTATATTACCATCTTCTTCGTATTTGGTTCTTTATTTCCCGTTCCTGCTCTTCGTTCTCCCTGCTTCAGTTTTCATCATTTCCTTTTTATACTATATTCTCCTTTCCATTATGATCCTCTGAATAATATTCGTGCCGATGATAATGGGAGTCGGCTTTTAAATTGTAAATCACTTGAAGTTTCGCAAAGTACATTTTTCTTATAAGCCACGCAAGCATTGAAAATATTTACACGACACTGGCAAGTATTCGGTGAATTATTTGATTACATAGTGACAAATGTTTTTTGAAAATTTATGATTCACTCCACTATCGTAACCACAGTTACATTAATATTTACCACTGCAAGGACCATGTTATTCTATTAAATCAGAGGATTAAACGGATCCAACATGACGAACAATTTAGACGACCCATGTAAATGAATATATCCATGCCTTTAGCTTCGTCCACTCTTCGTCGAATTCCTTTCTTCCTCCTTCGTCGACTCACCTGATATCTCCACACCTTTCTTCCCCCCATCCTCATTCCATCTATTGTTCTCATACGTCATCGGTGGTCTTTCTTCCAAGTCGCAATTCTGCATTTCTCCGCCGCCTCGTCCCATTTCTCTTCCTTTCGTCCATTCCCTCCCTCCCATCAGCGTGTCAGCTCTTTCTCTGGCGTTCCTCCACCCACGCACCCTCTTCCACGTGCAACGCCGACTGGTAAGCACGCGGAGACGGATCCCTTGCTAATGTAACGTGATCACGTAGCTGGTGGAACCGTATTCGAGGGCTCACAGTGTTACAAAGCGGAGGATTTCAATATCTTCTCGTCACTGTGCCCAATATTCCGCGGAACTCGTGCGTGCACACCGATCGCGCCGATAGCAGAACCTGCCTCATTTCCAAGTGCAACGCGAAGGACTTGGAACGCCAGTTCCTTCTGTTACCATTGTTTCAAGGATGGTTCCGGGACTGAATCGGCGGATCGTTCGGATTGGTTCGTTTGGCGAAGATATCCCAGAATCGATGCGGAGAAATATGTTCTTGCCGCGTGGAGGATGATGCGGATTCGAATAATTTTCAGACGGGATATTACTTGCTTGAATTATTTATGATTCGCTTGTCTTCTGGGGATATTCGTTTTGGAGATGCTCATTTCTTTAGTTTGATCGTATATTATTCCTTTTATTTATGCACTGTGTGGATAGCTGTAACTGTTACCTATTCTTACCTGATTTGTTTCCCATTCTTCGAATCGATAATACGTAACCATTCGTTTTGTGTATATTAATGGATCCGTTGGTTATCAAAATTATTCTGCGTTACCTGTGATACTCTTCAAATATGCATGGCCCTCGAAAAAAATTGTAATATTTGCCAGAATAATAATATTAACAATGGCACTTCGATGAATTAACTACAGAAGTGAAAGATGCCTTCTCCCACAGGCAATATCGATTTCTATTATTACAAATGTCCATCATCCTTCAACAAGGCGGCACGAAAGAAAAATCGTTTCCATTTTTACGGCACATCCCACATTAGTCACGTTCGATTCAAACACCAATTGATACGCGTTTCCAGGAATATTCGTTTCTCATTTTTCCATAACACCCCTCGCAAAGGGATCGATCTGAGAGGGGGCCCGTGACAGACGGGGAGATTAAAACCACCGGATCACGAAGATGGGGCGAGGGTTAATAAACCTTCCGCCGTATTAACAGGCGCTGGCGATTCTCTCGATATCACGTCTGGTACCGTGGCGGGCCGCCCACGAAATCTGACGATCCGTATTATCATCGAAGGAAATTACGTAGCCCCGGGTTGAGACCGTGTCGAGGTCGGCCGGCAACGTGTTCCACGGGCGTGGAATTACACTCTGATTAACGGTATTATTTTTCAGACCGATCGAATGGAACGATCGAACGATTGGCACGGTTGCCGGGAGCTGGTTCGAGTGAAAATCTTCGAACGATCTCGATGACCAGAATAGTCCTACGGGGCTGTTATTTTGTTGTCACGACGATGGATGGGGTTAATTTTTGTGGGACGTTGAAGAAGTGTGTTTGGGAAAGTGGACGTTGTACGTTCTATTTATTTTTCTGTTATAATATGCGTCAGAGGTATGGGACATTAAGGTAGTGCATGTGGTTCTTAAAAAAATGATATGATTGTTTATTCATGCCTGAGTAATTTATTCATCCGACGTCCTTTAGATCAGATGCGGTTTGCACTAGCATTTGATAACAGTAATGCTTCAAGTACCTTCCCAAGGCCAATGGCAACCCTTGAAAATTATCATTCGCCACATTTGTCGATCCTACCCCCAAATGAAACGAAAAATTCGTTCCACCGGTTCGCCATCCCCTCGGGAGTATTCACTTTTCCAAGGCCGCGTTAAGAGCCTTTTAATAACCCGTTCGCGTAAACGTGGCCGGTGCACGGTGGGCCAGCAACACCCCGGCGTAATAACATAATGGCGTGTTACGGGTATTACGCAGATTACGCAGCTTCCGTTCAGTCACGCACGACGAATCCCAATTGGGGTAGAGAGAAAGGGGAAGCCCCTGGGCTCTTGTTCGCGGTGTTTATGCGGCATGAGGGGCGGCTACGAGACGACCCATTAACAGATTAATGATTTCATAAAGGCCACGGCTGGCCGATAAACGGTATTGAAACGCAGATCTAGGATGGCCGACGCGATGAACGATGGCAGGGAAGCTGTGATTTTCGACGGGTGTTAAATGTTTGATGGTGAAGACGATACGGAAGACGCGACGTGTTTCATTGTGAAAGGGATTAATGGTACTGGGTACAGACGGTCAGTGGAGAGTTTTGAAGCTTTATGGGTGGTAAATGGCGTAACGTAATGGATTGCGATGCGGAGTGAGCATGCTGTAAAATATTTTACGCTTGGTGGAGTATTGTTTGGAAAGTTAATGGCAGTGTGGAATTTGTGGTTAGTTTGTCATAGAATATTGAAGATTATTTTCCTTCCCCTTTCCTCTGTCTTAATCTACGAGCCCAAATTAATATCCATTTCTCATATCAATCGTCCTACACAATGTTCCCAATCTACTTAATGTAGCCAATCACTCTCTATGCACCGGCAATACCCTACAAAATTAATTCTGCTTCCCCAAAGAAGAAATCTTCGTAAGAATCGATTGCAATTCATCGATCGCCGCAATGTCCACAAAGGGCAAGGAATTAATTCTTTCTAAGAGCTCGCAATTTCTCGTCGAGAGGAGCGGGGCTTCCGTGTTCCTGGCGAATGATCGAGGCTTTTCCCTCGAAGAGGCAGTGAGAAATTGGGGGTGAAAACACTTGACGGCAGATCGAGAGGGTCACTTTTTCCGGGGGGCAACACGTATCGCTTTTAAATTAACCGAGGAAACCCTGCGAAGCCAGTGGAACGCTCGGATGCTTATGAAATCAATTTCAGCCGAATGAAAAGTGGAATTACGTCGAATAAACGTTCCCTTGACTGTTCGTCTTTTGTCACAGATTATTGGAGTCGTCGAGACTTCATTGATTTTATATTACCACTGCTGCATCTCTGAAACCCTTGGGGGCTTTTCATGTACGAGGAAAATGCGATTCAATTGAGAGCGAGATTGAACAAATTATTCTACTAATTAAAATGGAAGAAACCATTTTCTATTTCTATTTCGAAGAGTTTAGAAAATAATGATAACAGCAATAATATTAATCACAGCGAAATTCTTGGATCGGCGTTCTCAGGCGACGAAATAAATTACTACTTTCGGTTAAAAATTATTATTAACTGAGATATGAATCTCTGTGACCAAAAAAAAATTGAAGCGCCAATTCTGGTATTAATATTATTAATTAATTTATTATTAATAGTACATCTGTATAATACATTTTGTAGTACATTTGCACGAAAGCATGATCACAATTTTTCGTCACCACTACAAAACTCAGACACTCGTGGAAAATGTATGTAACCGTACACATCATCCAATTTTGATAAGTGAATCGAGGTGTAAAGGAGAAAGAAAAAAACGGGGACAATATTTCATAAAGAAAATGCTGGCCTTCAAAATTCTAAGGCAAGTCAACCCTGTTATCAGCAAACGAGGGTTGCGGGGGTACACTGGCGATAGTGGATGGTTCCTGAAAATGAAATTCCGCGGAGAGGCAAATTCCATTCACTTACGTGTATGCGCAAGGAAAATCGAGTAGAATAGGGCCGACACTTCGCGTTTACGTATGCATTACCAACCCCGTGCATTTTCGAGGAGAATAAACTGCGACCCGTAGTTAATTAAGGGCGGTATTAATTAAGACCAGTCTTGAGGATTTCTCGCGAATGTTCCCTATTTAGCCACACCAGCCGCGTGAATGAGTTTGCTACAAATAGGAAGAGCCCGATACGATGTTATAACGTGGGTTAAGTATCGTCTGTATTATAGTGACACATAAATTAGGTCAGGCAAATTTGCTTTTGTAGTTCGTGTAGAAGTAATGAACGTGCTCGTGTGGCCAGGAAATTGTAATTTCTTTCATGTTGGTGCAGATACGTGTAAATTTTCTATCGACTTCATTTTGAAATTGAATTCAATGTACAATTCTTATTTTAATTCTTATTTCATCAAATTATACATAAATGTCAATTCCATTGAAACCCGTCCAAACTCTTTGCCGTTGTCGGAAAGAAAAATGTGTTAGAAGCTGTACAATCCGGCTGTACATAATTATTGCTCCACGATTTCTAAAAATTCCACGTATGCTCCAGGAAATGCACAGGTTCATTCACGGAAGAGGCTGGTGAATTGAAAGCGACTTAAGAAGCTGTGCACGTTGCCACGCGTTGGCAAGCATCACACGTCGTCACAATCAACGGAAGGATACGCGTAATAGTCGTTCAGCACGTGGAACAATGACCACGACGACAGCGATAAGAGACAGACGGCGTGACCCCGATCGAAAGCTGCACATGCAACTCGCACGCTGACATTTAAGTCAGGGCATGACTCTCCGAGTCGTGCCTCGTGAATGTGCAATTAAATTGGTTGCTATGATCCGGAACATCGAGAGTGTTCGCTTAGAAAGAACGAAACTTTCATTTGCATCATGCATGTGGAATGTGAGTACAATTGCTATCGGCAGCACACTCTACTTTACAATTAACGATAAACGGGTGATAAGTTTTCAATCACGCAAAGGTACAACGATGAAATCCATTCCTCTAAAATAATTTTCATTTTCACTGAGAAAGAAAAAATCAAAACTTGACACTTCTCAATTTTGATCAAAGATAAAATGTTTCATTATCCAAGATAATTATATTTATTGACACTTGTTGCACTTGCAAAATAATTTAATAAAAATCTGTTTTCATTCACAATGTAATAATTCTGCTACTAAGTTATAATTTCTACTTTTAATAATACATTTCTCAATAATACAGGAATTATTTCATCTTCCTTTGTCTTCATTGTTTTGCTTTATGTTAACGCAGCAATATTTCGTGCAAAAATCAAAACGTATTTAGATCGTATTATATTGCAGTGAAACCATGCGACATGCAGAGAATGTTCGTAAACGTAAAAATCTCCAAGGTATCGTTGGTCAATTCCTCTAGGGAAGGTTCCTGCGATACGAAGAGAAAAATCCTGACACTTGCATTATTTTCGTCTAGCTTCTGTAATAAGCTTACGGATGCGATTTCAGGAAAGTCGGAAACTCGGTAAAATGCGAAGGAAAGGGTGGGTTCTTAGGGGCAAATGGTAAGAATCAGCTCGAGGTGACTGGAATATCGTGGGACAGTTTTCCGATAGCGTGCATTCGTTTAGCCAAATAGTATGTCTCTGAAGAACATACGCGTGAACAAGATGCTGCAGAAGTCTGGTATTTATTCCAAATTCTATTACAAATAGAATAGAGCTACTGTTACCATAAGCTGACTGCCATAAAAGCATGGAGTTCCCGTAGGAAATATTTGTATCAAATTCTAACTACAACCGAGATATATACTCAGACGAAACAACCTGTTTATATTACTTCTCCAATTTAATACAAGAATTCCAATAAATACAAATGGAAACAAGAACATTTTTTACTCGCGTAATGCGTGAACTCGTGACATGAGACCGTTCACGTGAAACTGAAGAATTATTTGTCGCTTCATAAAGAAGGCATCCCCGAATAAAACATATCACATAAATCAATCAAAGAATTTGCATAAAAAAAAAAGAAACAGTACAAACGTCAGGACGTCCAATGTACTCCGGTGGGAATAAATCAGCAACGTCCTTGATCCTCCGAGCAACTTCATCCCAGCTATAATCACCAGAAAATATCCAAACGAATCAACCAAGATCGTTTCACTGGACGGTCGGTACTGTTCCACTCCACCCACGCTCTGTTCACGCGATCGAAACGATCGTCCGTACCGGTTTCTCGATTTTACTGCGCCACTAAATATCGAATTTCACGCGGGGAAACTGTGCATACGCGTCCGAAAGACGATTCTCGGGTTTTCGTAGCTCGATACGGTCGGTTCTTTTTTTGCTTCTTTCTATTCGATGGGCGTTCACAGCCACGCTCGATGGCAAATTGGACGTGGAATTTCATTTCACCTTGGATGAGAGGCCGACCAGTGCCGGAAAGGAAGGAAGGAAAAGCTTTCCGGAAGAATGCAATATTCCGGCGGGCCAAGAAGACAAAGAATGTCATCCGCGCGCTAAACTGGATACCCAAATGAAATTCAATATGGCAACGCAGAAATCATCCCCCACCAAACCCTTTTCTATGTGAACCTCTGTACACACCGCCGTGGAACCGATGCTGCACACGCCATGGGGATACGATTGGCGTATAGGTTGCACCAGAGGGCTTTATGAAACCGATCCACCAAGTGGATTCTTTATGGGAAGAGAGCTTGCGCACACGTTCTGCCCCGAAAACTTCAATGGCAGGAATGGCGGGTGGTTTTATTTCGGGAATGGGTTGGTGAAATGATGTTTCAGGCGCAGAAGAGTGATACGTTTTTATTTTTACTGTATATTTATTCTGGAATGGTTTTTTTTTATCTATTGAATACTTATTGTTGGTGAGAAAAACGCTTCATCAAAAGGAATTGGAGTGAATAGAAATGTTATGGGAAGGGGTGTTGTAAAATTTTATAGCGAAATTTGTTTCATTCATGGCAACATGAGCTCCACTTGGACCGTTCTCGTGTCGAGATAGAATCAATTCATACACGAAGTACTCTCTGCCACGTGAAAGGGTTAAACGAGGATCTTTATTAGTGAACGATGTACGTTACAAGAGTTTCAGAGGACGTAAATTGTTGGGAACGTTGTTTACGCGTACCGATGACGTGGAAATGTTGAAGAATTATGTGAAAGGGAAACTCGGTGCAGCTAATTGTAATTTCATTTAGAAAATGTCTACTGCCTTAAAATTAATAGTGCAATCAATTCTCGAGATATTGCATTTGTACAGTTGAGCGCTCTGAATGATTTCAGCTTTCAGTTGGTTCCGCGTTGTTTGTACTTGTTTAATTAATTCCGCAGCGTTTCGTTCGCCTATCGTTACTCCGATCCCTTTGTTTAATTTCCTATTTCCGCCGGACCGGTGCTTTATCAGTTTTTCTTTACCCTTGTAAAGCTGAACTTTATTTAAACGATCCGCCATCGCTGTACATTATTTCCCGAATAGCAATTAAATAACTTTTATCAAATTGTTGAATTGTCTTCGTTTCTTCATTTCCATTGAATGCTTCAATTCCTCGAATATTGCACAGCAATGTTCTACCCAAGCCTAAAACCCATAATACGGTACAGAAATATTAAATAATTTACTTATTTCCCAGGTTCTTCGAAAACACGGCATTCCAAACCATTGAAATAACTTTAACAATGATGTATATGATGAAACCTATCGTCCTGTCATCGATTATTTCAAAACACCTTCCTTCATCCCTCAACCAATGGCCATATCGGCCCATGCTCCGCAAAAGCACCTCTATTTTCATCCGAATTTTCCACGAGGACAACTCGCGATACCCTTCAGTCCTCAGCGTCCGTACATCAACAGAGACAAATTTCCACGTGGTGTCGTGCGAGCAGCTCGATGTTACCGGATAGAAGGGGTAATCTTTCCTGCCTGTGCACCATTATCCCAGCTAAATTGGTATCCATTGTTTGTTGATGGGCCTGCTAATTACCTTGCGCCGCGCACTGACGTCCTAAAGGGTTCAGGGATTAAGTAGATCGGTAGGTATTAGTCTGCGGTTCCTGGTAAATGCGCACTGTCTAGTACAGGCCGTTCCTTGCAATAAGTTTCGTTAATGCCAGCCCCCACCGCTGTATCGAAATCGCTGGATTAACGAGAGCTTGCGTTCTTGAACTGCTTGAACCGATTTCCAAGCTTAAGAGGGCCAGCTCCACCGGGGCAGTAGTTCAGAGAATGATGTTGGTAGAATGTGTGTGTGCGAGGCGTATGGAAAGTAGACGATTTTTGAGGGCGTGGTAAGTGACAGGGATATGAAGGGGTTTGTTAAAGTACCAAGCACTGGTGATTCAGGGTTTGTCAAATTTATTGGACACGATATTCGCGTTTTTTAATTACTTTTTGATATAAGGAATACGTCGTTTGGACGTTTGGTTTGGACGGTTAAATTAGTGACTGCATGTAGCCATGTAGCTGCGAGTAAATTTAAAATTTAATTTAATCAGTTTTTCTGTAATCCCCGTATCTGTTAAACAATTTCATGCAATGTAATTAATTGAAATTCAAGATTAATTTACTGTTAAATAAATGGCAATAATATGTCCCAGCCAATAAATGTTTCAAGCAAGCATAAACGAAATTGAATATATTTACACTTGTCGAATCGGAGATATATCATTTATAATATCCATTTTATGTAGGTAATGAAATCTAATATGATCGCAATATGTATTTGGAAGTCGAAACGGTAGACTGTAAAGGATTCCTGACCATGCATTTATCCTCCCCCACGACTTCTAAAATCAGCAAGTCGACGCACGAAGTCAGGACACCCACATTCTCACGACGAGGAGGTGAAACGCGTCCGGGACACGCACAAATACCAGACGTATCCTGGAAAAATGTAGCTGACCATCGTCTGCTTGAGAAATGTACCTTATCTCGATAGAATGTTGAATCGAACAACCCCTACCCCTTAGACGGTCCCTTTTCTTATCCGAATTCGCGTTTGGCGAGGCAGATTGGCGAGTCGTCGATTTGAAAAACGAATCTTTTTATCGGCGGTGAAAGAGAAAACGAGCGATTCGTTCTTTTTGTAGAAAAACTCTTTTTCAAGATGCTAACCAGGGAATTGATCTAGGTTGATCGATGATGGTAACGGACAGACAATGGTTTCGAGGATCACGATTAACGTTTCTCCACGAGATTAAAAGATTTAATTTAATATTGAAAGTTTTCTAATTTCTAATTTGTATTTAAGGTTTTCTGACTTTTCACGCATTATATTCTGGTAATTAATTTTCTAATTTCGCAATTCGAAGTTATCAGTTTAGAAATATTCGAATAAACAATTGACCAAAATCCAAGTGTTCCCGATTGGGGACCAAGAATTGCTCGATACCGTTTCATTTCTCGTTGGATTACCTGGAACTAGATACACCAGTTGCTAATTAAAACAAGAATTGGTATCGGTCCATCGAGTGGCAGCAATTTAAGCGATACGACGTTGCAGAGATGCACGACGATCGAATGAAACAGACACCCGACAGTATGGTTCTGGATGGGTCGTGGTTTCGCTACATCGCAGATGATATCTGTGGGACCAAATGCACGTGGTAATGGATTCCCGGAAGGGTTGAAATTAATTATAGAACGTTGTAACTATTACGAAGGAAGCACGGTCTGCCCTTGCATGATAACACCGACACGACCTTTGCAGTTTTCGTATCGAATCACGTATTCACCTGTTCACACACCTGCCACGCTTCATTCAAAAGCTTAATTACTATTTATGTATTACGTTTACTACTGGTTTATCCTTAATATGCAATTACTATGATATATTTATACGTTACTCACTGAATCATTTCCTATTTCATTGTTCCTAATAAATCATATTTTACTTGAATATCCTGACGTAAACAAATTGATGTTATTCAACAAAACCATTTAACCCTTTCATTGCATTCAGGTATGTACGATCCAGTCATGATTTGTACATTGGTATAAATTAGAAAAAACCCACATTTCAACCTTTAAAAAAATATTATCATCCTTTATACAAATATTTTCCACTTCCAACTACATATTCGAAGCAGTCCATTCCCCTCGATTTGAATTGCAATACTGTACAACTGTACAATACTTTTACTTTATAAATTATTATATAATATTTCAGCCATATCAGCAGCAACCCAAAGTGCGTGCAATCATTATCCGAATTGTACCGGCGCGAGGGTGTCCCATAAAAAGGTAAAAAAAAATCGTACACCGTTATCGTCGAAATATCTGTTACCAAACTCGATTACTTTATCAGTTCGCGTTATTTCACCGGAGGCCTCCTCCGAATCAGCCTCGAAACGAGTCCCACGTGTCCTCTGCGTGGCGAGTAAACGTTCGTTTATCGTCGCCACGAGGTCCGTGTGTCGACGACGCTTATCATTATCGTCGTCGGGCACGCACGGCACTACGAATCCGCTCGCTTTCCGGACACGATCCACTGAATCATCGTAGGTCCATCAGAGGTCCCAGCGGGGGCGGAAACACCACGGGGACGTGGCCGCGATTTTTCAAACGGCACTGAAGCACGTAGCCGTCGATGGAGTAGCCCAATCTATGTAATTGCCTAGCCAGGTGGAAAATATCAGTCTGTTCTTTAACCTTAAACATTTTAACGAAATATAAAAATGATCTCATTGAACAAACGGTACTCCTGTTTAAGAAGTCAACTGTCGCAACGTAATCATTGGGTAATACTTCTGTAACTTGCATTAGAGAAATAAAATCGTAAAGTGGTTTGGTGTCTACATCAGAAAAATGTAATCCAACTGACGATTGACCACCTGCAAATGACAATGTTCGAATATCGATCGCAAATGAACGAAACAAATTTTTCTTTCTGTCAATGTCGAAAATATCATTTCGGTTTACTGCCAATCCTGCTAATAAACATTCGCTCCGAAATACTTTGATACAGTCTCGTTTAATTCTGAACACTAGAAACGAAAAGAGAATATTGTTCTATACAGTTCGATCATTTACCCAACGCTGCTTCGTGGCCAATGAAAGACCTTGTCTTTCCACCATTCTACGATCAGACCCTGCCATCGTTGTTCTCTCGAACGAACGTAGAACCGTCTCGTCGTCAAGTATCGCGATACGTGCCGCGTTTCCTCGTCATTTTACAATGGCTTCTTCAGTTTCCCGGTCGTTGTACACGAGGAGGAAGCCCGCGGCGATTTCTCTCGGATGTTTAGCCGCCGGAGTGGCCGTGACTCGTCGATTCGAGGGCGTAGGAAGCAGACCACGGTGAAGCAACGAAACAAAGGACATAATGTTTCTCCACGGCGAAGGAATTAAACAGGTCGAATTTACTGAACAACGGCCGGGGATAGTGGCTTAAGGCTCGAGCTGTCCGGTTTGAAAATCTCTGGTTACACGCGGATGGACGGGATATCGAGTTCCCATCCCCCTCGCCGCGATGTCTAATTACCAATGGGGGATGTTTTAAACAGTACGCTCGATGATATCGATGCCGCCGGGCGGAAAGTATTGTCTGGCTGGTGAACAGAAAAACGGTTCAATTTGAAGCTCTTGATAAAATGGGCAGGATTTTCGGAGAGGATTAACGACGGTGGATGCTGTGGAAAATTAAGCGGTGGTGGTAGTTGTTTCGCACAGGATATGGAATAATAATAATTGGGAACGGGCCAGTTCGTGAATCATAGGAGATTTGATGGTTCTAGTTGTACGTTTATAGAAATTATTGAAGTAATAAGATTGAACGGAATACTTTGACGTTAACATGTGTTGAAATATTTCATATCTGACGAAAGCTAGTACCGTACGATAAGTGTTCCTAGAAAATCCAACAATTACATAAAATTGCAAGGCAGATTGTTATTGTTATTCTGGGGGAATAAAATTGTGACTACGAAATTTGATTAACCATACTTATATCGTGTTCTATAATAACACTTGTTCTTACAATAAATAGATAAATAACCCCCAGGTCTTTTATATCTATACACTTAAATCGATAACAAAACTTTGCATACCTCGAAAATGAAACGTGACAAATAATTCCAATAAGTACAGAAGACGTTTCATACAATATTACATTACAATGACCCCCGGGCCTTTCATATATATTCAATGAAATAAATGACAAACTCTGCAAACTTTGAACAATATCAACAAAGTCAAAGCGACAGTGTATCCGACAAACAAATCACCCGACTCATTGAAATAATATCGAATCTTTTCCACGCAAACGCGAAGCCGTAGGTAACGAATTACAAACAACGCGACGAGTATGTACACCAGCCGTGATTCCACCGTTCTCCAAGCGATTAATTAATAATTGTCAAATAGGATCGTTCAAAATACGTTCGAATAAAACAGCGCGGCGAACGATTCTAAATGATTACAGCAGACCAGCCGACCGAGCCGTGGAACCGCAAAATGTTTACCGATACTCGCGTGCACGCCCACGTGGCACGACGAGCGAGCGTGAAACCGGTAATTAAATCGAAAGAAATTAAATAAACGTCCATGCTGGGTCGCCGTTACTCGTAATTAGTATTCTAATTGCCACACACCTGGCGAAACGCGTTTACGAACAAAAACCATCCCCGTCCCGCCTAATTATTCTCGACCGTGTCGCTCTAAAATAGTTATTATCATGGACTTTCTAAGGGCGAAAACAAATTTGTAGAATGATTTAATCCATATAATCAATGTACTCTATTTCTAAGACTTAAACCGTCAGTGAATATGCAATTCTTTTAAATACCCCACTCACCATAATAATAATGACAATAATAATGCGTTCATAACTAAAAATTACACAGCCAAAGTACGGTTACGTTTAAGTATACCAAAGTAATGTATTTCTGAAAGCCCTTCCCTACTAATAACTCAAAAAATCATATTTCTACTTAAAAAAAAACTCCTGGAGGATGTCGAGACAGTTTTAAAGCAATCGTCTCGCGTACAGACATATATAGTACATAAATGTGCAAGTATAGTCTACAACGACTACAGCCACGGCCACTTATCGTTGAAAGGATAACAGACAATTCTCGTGTGTACAACGATGCCAACAAGAAAGCAATCGTTTTCTTTCCCTTCCCTTCCCTTTCATCCCCTGTTCCTTCGTACTAAACGACGATCACTAACGCGATGGCTTAATTGTTCCAAGCCGCGCGAACGATATCTTTATTCTACTTGCTCGCCGGTGAAGAAGCGAAGGGGGGAACGGCCGAGGAACAAGTGCCCGGTCCACTTGCAATTAAAGATCGCTAATGAGACGTATGCAAATACCGGGGGCTCGTTAAAACTTCCCACCCCTTGCCCCTGTTCACGCAACCGCGCAAGCCTCTTCTTAGGCGCCTCGAGTGGCGAACGAATAGTTCTACAATCGGACACTTCCCTTCTGACTCTTGCAATTAGAGTGGAAGGGTTGGCGGCATGGATTTCGAAACTATACCTTTTTAGGGATCGAGGACTTGGAATTTTCGTCGAGTATCCAAGGAAAGGGGTGAATCGAGTGGCTTTGAATTGATTGGGTGAAATGATTGTTCGAAGCTTGTGGGTTTGCTTGAATTGGTCGTTTGTGTTTTTTAGAAAAAGGCAGAGAAGATTGGAGATTCTTTAAGAACGTAAGAATTTAGTGCTTTCTGTGGGAAATTATATTTTAAAGTTGATTTAATCACAACTTCGCTGTGACTACTATTTAAAAACATAGATATATAGTTTCAAAAACATTATTGAAATAATTTAGGTATCGTTGAAAGTAGTAACATTTGATGTCTCGTGCGTGTTTATAATAATATCTAGATAAATAAGTAGTTGAGCTAAATTAAGAGAAAGGTGAAATATAGAGAATCCGAGTAATCTCTCAAAAATCAGCATAATCAAAACTTATCAAGACTCGGTTCACTTCGCTCCTCTTGTTATTCCACATCCTTCGTGGTCGCAGGAGATTTCCTGCGACATCTGTACTCGGGTGAAGAAAGGCTCAAGTAAGAGTCGTGCTATAAGAGAGACGAGCAGGTAGAGGAAGGAAAACGGAGCGTGGACGTGGGAGGAACGAGAATGAAGTCGATCCCATCGAAATGTAAATTCACTTCGCGTTGCAGGACCATTACTTAAAGAACCTACGGCCAGGAATTCCGTTTCGAGAGAAATGGACGAGGAAGAAATTAGATAGTCCCCGAAGAATCCCATTAGAGAGAGAGAAAGAGCCGTTCTCTGCGAAATAACATTCTTATGGCGCGCGTGCGACTGCAACTCGCCAAATGCAAAACGTGCACGTTCGATTTCCCTCGATTTCTGTCCCCGTCGAGTCTGCTTTCTTTTATTATTCCTCGGGACGAATCTTCTACAATGTTTAAGGGCGGTCGGGAGTATTTGGAGAGCTTCCCAGCGCAGAATTTCCGTTCTCTTTTATTTGATAAAAATCGGAGGATTATTTACGTTTCGCAGTAATACTTTTTAATTTTTAAAACATACTTTAATTGTTTAACTTTATTTTACGTTATATTGCGTTGATTCGTTTATTCTGTCATTTACTATATTTTTGTCTAAAACGTATTATGTATTATTGTGGTTGTATTTAAGTATTAAAACTTTCTTTCAACGTAACTAATTGTGAGTTTGAAAAAACTACAAATGAATAAAAACACATTTCACCACATGAAACATAAAGAGAGTACGATCCCGCAATTTCAGTACTATCACTCTAATCTACGAACAAGCTTAAATCTTTTCAGTATTCTATACAACAAGATATTACAATATACTCATTAAATTTCAATCTCTAATTCTGCAACTTTTTCCCTAACTAGTTTCGCCCGTGCCTGATCATACTTTCTTCATTCAAACTTTCTTCAACATAACTTCTTCCACCCGCTCCCCCATTTACGTCGCCGTGCAACGTAAGAAGGACCAGCCTCATTAATTCACCAAGCTACAAGCATCGAACCTGCAAAATTCATCCAGCAGCAGAGTGTAGGGACCTTCTAATAGGAACTCGTGGACCGTCTTATCGCAGATTCCGCCTAATAACGTAACAATGGTGAAAGAGTTAATTTCGCTGCCTCTGCGAGAAGAAAGGTTTTGGGACAGGAGGATCAGGATCCAGACGGTCGTTCAAGGTGGTCCTAAGGAAGAGCGATTCTGGCAGCGCGTTATCTTGCACCGAGTCGCCGGTCGAGCGCCCCAGAAGATCGTTTAGATAACGATCGAGAGGTCCAGCAGGAAACGAGGAGGAAGGAGAAAGACCGAGGACAAAAAGAGGGTAAGATCGACGTAACTAGGCGGGCAGGCTGATGGAAACGTCTGATGTCTCTTCTTATTGAAAGTCTCGAATTTGATGGGACAATTCTTAGGCTCTTCAAAAAAAAAAAAATGGAATTCATGACGCAGAAAATTAAGTTAAGCAATCTGGCAATCTCGTTAAAGAATTGAGATTAGGAGATTGTTGGATAAGGACAAGAGCGAAGTGGGTCGAAATTTTGGTGAATAGATATTGTTATATTAAATGATGTAGAGATTCAAATATTTCAAAGGTACTGAAATTACCAGATGAAAATAAATAATAATACTCATAAAATATAACAATATATACATTATAATCATCTAGAATGCAGTGAGCGACTTGTGAATCATCGCCAGGAGTTCCATCGATTTTCAAAACCACCGCCACCCCCAAAAAACAATTTCCACATTTCTCGAACAATATTTCCAGCTCCACAAAGAAGAAGCAACGCTGAAGAACCTAAGAACAGAACGTACGGCTTTGCTAAGGCTAAACAAACGTGTGGCCAAGACAACGTAATCCCCGTTCGAATTGCAGCAGCACGAAGTCCTTACGAGATTCTGCCCACCCCTCGAGAGATCGATGTATTTTAAGCTCCCTTTGTATCCTTTCGACACTTCCGTTCGCGGTTCGACGCAGCGGAAGGGTTGTCCTCGCTCTAACTCGCAGTAAACATCGACGTTCTACAGAATTGTTATCTGAAACTGTTTCCACGGGAAACTGCCCCTGTCACGCGGGGTTCGCTACCCTTTAAGTTCGCAGTTTGCGGCCAGGGGATGGCCAGGACAGTTTTATCGTTATTGCTGCCCGCCTTTCGCGTGGAACGGTGACTTCGAACGATGGTCTCTGGTGAATATGGATGATAACGATACAATTCTTGCGGCGCAGACGATTTAGTGGGCATGTATATTGTCGGGATGTTTGTCTTAGAAATTTGGAACCAGAAATCGGGAATCGTGACCAAGTTAGGGTGAATGTTTTTTGTTTACGACATTATGAGCTGAACGTGTGAACGTTCGTAGCGAAAACTAATATTGTGAGTCAGACTTGTGCCCGTGAAGCTTTAAAGAATTTTTGTCCAGTGCAGTACTGTCTTATTAAGTACGACAATCGGTAGCAATGACGGGAAATATCTTGATAGGGCTAATTTTTCGGGCAGATAATAATATTATGCTTTGACGGAAAGAAATATTTGAAATATATATTATTCGTGCAAATATTTTGCCACGTTGCGTTTACTGCTAGGTTTTTATATATTGATTTTCATTTATATCACATTTCTTGGTTGTTATAATCATAATATTAGATAAAGGAAATATTGAACTTGTCAAATGCACGGAAGGAAGCGAAAAATGAACAAAAACAAGGAAACAAGGTAAGAATTTGTATGATTTAAACAATATTCTTCTAGTTTTTTCTGCTCCACGAAAATCGCAGTTTATTATTATCACCGGCTGAGCGAACGTGACGATTTCCTTGAAATATTCATCGACATCGGTCAATAAATCCGTCGTGGATGCAACAGGTTAAACGTAGAAGGTTCTACTTGCTCGTCTACCACACTTACCCTCTTTCTACCCGGCACGGTTATCCTGACGATAAATAATTGTACACTGACGTGAATCGACGTCCAATCACGGGAAGTAATCATTCAGAACCAGTTACATGAAACTGGAATACGTTTTATCAGTGAAAGTTGCTAGAAGAATTTTCCAATAAATTTGAAAGCGGAGAAACGTTCGTTTTAATTGAAGTTTCTTCAACAAATTTGCGTAGTAGAATATCTCCACTTTATTTATAATAATTAATATTTAACTGTTCAATGTGCTAGGAGCTCCAAAGTGTTCGAGTCAATAAAAAAGTTACCATTCAATATGTACCCACGGGACGAACAATATAATTGAAAACGAATTCGGACGCTTCGACTTTTCCTCCCCGACAATAGTAGAAGAACCTTTCTTCCAACCAAAATGCGAAGGGGTAACGTGGTCTGTGCTTAAAAAACGATCCCCGTAAATCTTTCAACGGTGCTCCGTTTGGTCGGATTCCTGTTCACGATAGATAAAGTCAATATGATAGAGGGAACGGGGTTCGCGAGCTGAGAAGACGTCACAGGGAATTCCGATAAAGCATCATCGCCAGTGTCTGCTATTGTTCTTGATCGGATCCGAGTTGCTTCGCTTCGATTTGCGACGCCGTTGATCCTGACCGTCCCCGGGAGACCAGGAAACGGGAAAGACAAAGACCAAAGCAGTTCCGATGTCGACTCGAGTGTTCGAAAACTCGAACGGGATCTCGAGACAGAGATTTCGACCGAAGGGGATCGTATCATAGTTCGCTTACGATCAGCTTTGAAATCGATACAAATTTCCGGAACGCTTATCGGATTCGTCCGATCCGGTTAACCAGGGAAATTTCGCGAAAAAAAAGATGAACGCTTTTGGAGGAAACTGATTGTCTGTTAGAGTTAATAAGCTGTTCAATTTTGTTTCAATAAATTTATTTTCATTTGTTACTATTTATGCTCACCATGCAGAGTGTTTAATGATCGGGATTCTAAAAATTTGTCAATTCCGTGGTGACGACAGCGATTTAATTTAAAACTGCCAAGGTGCGAGGCGACTGATATTACGGGAGATTTTTTGGAGTCGCCTAGGTTTAGACATGTTTGATCGTCCACTTTATTCGAGTTACAGTCGAAGTTTCTTTAAATCAGATACTGGCGTTCAATGTTGCTAAAAATAGCAGTTTAAACATATAACAATTCCATGGTACGAAAAAATAAATGAAAATAAAAGAAATTAGAACTAGGGGTTACACTACACCATTCGCTTTTAATACACCTTATGTAATCTGATCTATCTACTGTATCAATGACACCCACACAGCGCAACAACAATCGCTCGAACGAAAAATTATACCCCATAGATATCGTAATCGTTGCAGTATCCCATTATTAATTATGCATCACAATCTGTTATTAAACCCCGTTTAAAATAAGTGCACAGTAGAAGAAAGAAGCAACGTGCCTCCAGGAAGCGGATAGCGGAGACTGTTCCCGGGTGCAACTTGACCGATCGAACTGTTTTCGATGCCGTCATCCGGTTCCGGAAAAATAACGCACGATAACGCGTCGTCGTCGACGATTCCGCGAACGTTTAACGCGTCCCGATGCCACCCGCGGCGATCTACGACGCGATCCAGAGTTAATTTGTCGCTTGATCGCCGATTCGTGGCACCCGCGGGATTTCACGGCTTTCGAAATTCGCCGACCTCCGACACGCCATAAGGCCAGACGCGTTTAATGGAGCACCATGCGTGTCCCCCCGCCCCTTTGCAAACTCCCATTCTGTCCCTACTGTGCTTTGTCATTTGGTGTAGCCGATGGTGGAAGGCAGAGGCAGAACTTGAAACGATTTCGAAAATACCTGCGAGTAACTGGTGTTGTGAGCGAAATCTTTGTTTCTTATGACGATTGTTTGGAATAAATATTCTGCGTGGCTGTTTCAGGAATCAAAATTTGATATTATGAGTTTTCTTTTATACTTAGAGGGTGGTGGTCAGATTTGAATGCCTGGTAATGTTGAACGATGATTGAGTGTACGAAATGCAGTGTGTTGATTTCTTTTATGAAGCCAGATTCGAATGGGTTGCAATTCATATCAGAAGCATGGGTGCAATTTTATGAGAACGACAAATTGTAAATAAATATTGTTTATTTTGTATCGTTTGTCAGCAATGGCAAGCTTGCATTTTATTCAAGCCAACCCCACTTCCACGATAAACACCGTTGATCAAAATTGATCCGAACAATGCACAACTATTGCAAAAACATTATATCCATACACCATGACAATAACCGTAAAAATACTATATACACATAATCGTTACAGCCCAATCTCGAAAGGCCAAACTCTGCACCCCGAATCTTCCACTTCCATAATCATTGGACAAGCACCGACCCCCGCCAAATGCCCCACCCCAAGTCCAATTAAAAGATCTCAATTTATCTAATCCAATCAAAGGTTCTCCTAGCGAAGGCAATTGGAAAGAGTTTCCCCGTAGCGTTGGAATGGTTCCATTCAGCGAAAACACGCGTCACCCCCATAAACCACCCCCAAGGGAGGCAGAGGACTACTGCTATATACAGTTCGATCGCCACAATTGCGCGGACGGTCGTTTCTTCGTTCGCGACTGGTTGCACGGTGCCGGTAATTCGATATTTCCGTTAGTTTCGTAATCCTAGATTTTCCGAACCATCTGCCACCCCCCGTGCTACCGACCAACAGGGCCAAACAGACGGGGGTGTAGTTCATTCCCGCCACTTCCCTTCTGACCACTTGCCACTGCGTATTACTACAACAATTACCGTACGAAGGGGCAACTGACGGGGGCAACTGACGGGGGCAAAGATTGGCGGAGTTCGTTCCTTTTGTGAAAAACTGAAGACGATCATGAGGGTGGAACGTCGTTAACAGGGGTGGAAACGTTCAGCTCTCTACCCTCTGTTCATATTTCTTTCAGGGACACGGTCTGCAAAATTGGCAGCATCGTTTTGGACGCTCTGGTTCCGATGGAATTTACGATACGTGGCTTTTGAAATTTTTCAGGCTCCATTGGATCCGGGGGTGGTCGGGAATGTAATTGAATTTGGGTTCAATAGACGAGCATTAATTGGGATTTTTAATTGAGGCGATATTAAGGTCAGACGAAGATTGGAATTGAATGTTACGTATTTATACGAGGGCACTTTGGGATCTATTAGGGATGAATTTGTAGGCGTTTTAGTTTATTTTCAGGACCATTAAAGGTTGGTTTTATAAATTCCTCGGGCTTTTCCTCGGGCTGTATTAAACGTCGACCAAAAATACTTGAGTTTGTATTTCTTATTTCTTCCTGCGACTTTTCAATTGAGTAGGCATTACTCCCTGGTCGTCGTACCACAAGTGTCGCAATTATAACGCATCGTTATCGTGGTTGTATCGGATTTAAGCATACATCCTCGTTATATCACGAGCGCCGCTTCGAGACGTCTGCGAAGATTTCTGGCGAAGTGTAACGTGAACGGGCCCCCGGTTGCTGACGCATAGGATCGTGAAGCATAAATCAGGATCTAGGAGAGAGCTATCAAGGCCGAGGAGCTCAACGAAATCTTCTTAGAGCAATTTGTTGCACAAACGAGCCGAGCGGCCGAATGAAAGGGTCGTTTATGAAACGCGACGAAGCAAAATGTTCCTGCGCTTCCAGCTACGAGAAAAACAATCTACTCTACATACTTCGCGAGGAACGGGAACGGATGGAAATTATGGGGGAAATGAGTCGACCAGAAGGGTTAGTTCTTCGTAATCCAAGTGTATGGAAGGAAGGATATAACGGGGAAGGAAATATTAGCACGGAGGGAATTGTAAATTCTAAGAGATTTGCATATTTGCTTATTTTAGAGATTTTGTGGCAAATATTCGGCTTGTATAAATCTTATTTTTATTGTTAAATTTTTCTACGATTACAAGTCATTCCTTATTGAAGGGTTGAATCAGGAACTCGTGAAATTCCGAAAATCAAAATCAACCAACTAAACATCCCACTTTTATATAATAATTCGAATTGAAAGTTCTAAGAGATTTGCTTATTTTAGAGATTTTGTGGCAAATATTTGGCTTGTATAAATCTTATTTTTATTATTAAATTTTTCTACGATTACAAGTCATCCCTTATTGAAGGGTTGAATCAGGAACTGGTGAAATCCCGAAAATCAAAATCAACCAACTAAACGTCCCACTTTTACACTCGCATAAAGTGTCTTTCAAGACTCACAGAAGTGATGCTCGCCGAAACTCCAAGGAACCCCAAGAAAATCGCAGGGAATAAAAGGAAAAAGTGTTTGCGCGAGCGAGACAGCCGCCCACGTCGTTTTCGGGATTCTCGGTGCCAGGTGACAGGGTCCGACAGGATTTAGGATCACCAGGATCCCCGATGCACGTGTAATCCGAGCCGGTGCGTCGAGTCACGCGATGTAATCGCGGCGTTTCTCGGTGCACGCGAATTGAATAAGACTTCGCCGTGTCTGCTCGGGGCTTGGGACCCAGTCTGCCGTGACTGGATATTACACCGGTGATTTATCGCCTCTGTCGCGGTTACCTTCAGTAGTTTCCCTTCGTTTTTTCCACGTTCTGTTCTTTTTATTTATTCATTTTTTTTTGCTTTTCTTTATCGTTTGCTGTTGCTGTCGTTGTTAAGGTAAATGGAAAATCACGGGAGAGCAAGCGAGTTCGAAAATCGGTGTGTATTAAGGTATGAAGGAGTATGTATGAGTTATGGTAGCTTGAGGCTTGGTGGCATGGAGCTTGATGATTTGAGGTAGGTTTGCGGTGGTATGTTTGATGTTTCGTTGATTTTATTGGCGATCAGAGGAACGTTGTAACATACGTGTACGAATTGGGATATTTTAAATGGAGATATTTGTGCCGAGGTTCTTCGACGATTTTAATTTACGGCTTGGAATTTATCATTTTGTAACACTGTTTGTGAGAAGAGTTATGGTCTTTGCCAGCGTCGGTATTTATATTTTATTTTGATTCGGGATCGGATTGGAAAGAAAAATTGATCTAAACGCCGGTTGGCACGGGTGTAATGTTATTGAACAGGTGCCAAAATTTCACGCGTGCCACCGAGAAATATTGACATTGTCGAAATATGTGAACGAACATTCGTCACTTCGCAACGCCTTCGCAGCGCATTAAAATAATTGATTAAAAAACTTGAGATAGTATTAAGAACGAGTAGATATATGTTTAACATAAATTATGTTTCAAGTACTGCGTTGAGTTTTATATTTTTCGACTTGCAGTAGATTCAAATTATTTATATCCGAGATGAAAGCAAAGGAATATTAAAATTGTTTCCAATTATCCGGCAACTATGCTTAGAACTTTGTATTGAACTTTATAGAAAGGTTTTTGAATAATCGAAGTTATCTATAATAAAGGGTTTAATCGAGTTTAATGGATAAATAAGAGGAGGGAATTAAAAGCAGTTCCAGTTAGTGAAAATGAGTCACTTTTATGGATGAAGTTAATTGGCCAGTTCATTGACCAATAAATTAAGTTAACGAGCGTTCTTCGAGAACTCTGGAATGGCGAATTCCATTGAGAAACGCAACGCACAATTTAAGAAAGTTTATCACTTAGTCTACACGGTTTATTACAAAGTTTTATATACTTCATATAAAACGTATTCAAACGTATGCGTGTCATTTTCTAGAATCGGAGAAATAAGAAAAATAATTTTAATTAAATCGTGTTTGCAGTTAATTAACGTCTCTTCATTTAATCGTAAAAAAAATCTCACCTGTCGCTGGAAGATCGATCGAGTACCTTCAACAAATTAAACGCAATCTTCGTGATCGTAACAAGTTTTCCAGCCCGTCGAGTCTAGAATTCAAGATCAAAGAACATGCTTGCTCAATTCCTCTAATCGAGACGCGTGATCTGATGGGTCACGAAACACGAGCTTTTTGCACGCCGAGGGTGCACGTAAAAATCGGGCACCACCCCTTTCGATTATCCGGATGGAAAATACGCTTTCAGTCAGTTTACTTCATGCGAATTTTATAGCTTCTGCCATTGAGCCTTCAAAGGTTACAAATACTGCTTCGAAAATGGTATTAGTTTTTGTTTTGTTTGCGAAAAACATTACAGTCATAATGAAAAATATATTAAAAATTGTGGCGAATTGTGTAATGAAAACAAATTGGAAAAGATTGTATCATAATATAACAAGAAATAACTTGCACAGGGTGATCAACATAAATCTGCCACCCTGAACATCTCACTTGTTTTTTTATGATAGGAAGTAAATGTTAAATAGCTGAGGTCAAGACCAATCTAATGACCTATAATACCATGGAATTCACGGGGCCTCGGAGACCTTGAATATGATAAATTCAAACACGTTTGGGAGGCCACGTAAATGTGTTAGGGGGATTAGCGAAATGAATTATCTTTTCTATTATTTGCGACGAGACAGAGAGATAGACATCTTACATTCGTTTCCTTTGACATGGTTTTTATTATCATTAAGATAAAAATAAGCGGGATATTTAAGGTGAGCAAGTTATATTGTTCAGCCTGTATAAAGTTCTGATTTGAGGGGAAACAAATTTTGTTCGTGTGTCAAAGGTCTATAGACGCAGTTATGAAGGTAATAATACGTCAAAGGAAGTAAATTTTGCAGTGTTCAACAGTGTAACAGCATTCCAGATTCTATTCATCTATTTGCTTCTTTGTTTTTAGGTCCCATTTAAAGCCAAACAATTCATATTATAGGAGTTATTGTTCTCTGTGTATAATAAATAAAGGGAACAGAATTATAACAGCGTAGGTGATGTTCACGTCTACCTTGTCCCCCTTATTTCCTTATAAGTAAAAGCACTTTAAGAACTCGTATTTAATACTGAAAGCTTAGTGGATACAGTTGCTCGTTTCTTTTCACTTTCTTTGCAAAAATGAAATGCCGCGGGTGCCCGCACGCTATTATGAGATTACAATTCTGATTATTCTTTGCTTTCAGCAAGAACTTTATACGAAAGCAGAAATCTTCAAAGTACAATAATTACATTTAAACTGTACAATATTCCTAACAAGTTCGAACACATTCAATTTTGTATTGTACAATGTACAAATTCCATTTTATATGAGCTATTATGGGCCCAGATTTTCATTACGACTTGTTCGTTTAAATGGAAATAGTTTCAAAGGTGTTGGAAAACACAAATGGAAGAAAAATCTTGCTGTTTCCTCGAATTACGTTACGCTCTGTGCGCTCCTTTCGCCTGCGTTAATTTAGTGTTCGTCGGATGCATAAGCTGAAAGTTTCATTAACTCCTATGAATCCTGGCTGCGTGTGCCAGGCAATTCCGCGTGTTGGCCCACGCAATTTATTTTCCATACAATTTTCATGGGTGCTTAACGAGTTCCGCACTCGCGATGCAAATTGCAGTTTAATTTCGTCGCGATTATTGCAATCAGTCTGCATTGTAAAGAATATTCGCAATATTCCCAGCATCATTCTACCAAGTGCTGTATAATCTGTTTACAACACTTGTACGATAATTTCCTCGAAGACTTTAAGGGGTACTAATATCTAATTAAATAATAAATTACATAAATCTTTAAGGTAGATATACTATACAGACTATGCTTTTCTTCCACTTACTAAATGCTAAATTGTTAACACAAACTATCACAGCAAGATATAACAACTAAACCACTGTCGGAAACAAACTCCACTTGAGAAATAAAACCCACCCACCCAATTTACACCCTTTCGCCCACCACAAACAATAACAACAAAAATGAAACAATCTCAACAAATCACAGATTTACCCCCACACCCCAGAAATAATTCCATAGTCCTTGAAATGCTCCATAGAAAAAAAAACCCGTAATCTAAAATCATAGCCATTCCTCAAACTCTTCCCCATCGACTTTCAATCAGACCCTAACGAGCTTCTCCGTCGGTCAAACACGTTCCTCCGCGTTTCAGATTCCGCGACATTCGTCGACGTATCCGCGGGGGAACGAACGTTGGCCGTGAAATTCCCCAGGAACCGGTGATCGCTGCCGTTTGTCCAAAATTGCTCCGCTTGTGATCGACGGAATATGCAATTCCGCGCGGCGAAAAATTGCATCTTCCGTTGCGGATGCGTATGCATATGCATACGTCGATGGTACGCAGGTAGCCCTCTCTTCTCTCCGCACTGTGCACGTTCACACAGGGTTCTCCGTCTCGTCGGCAGGACCCGGGCTTTTAATTAACCCGTTTTTGTTTGCCGCCGCGCGTGCCGGAATTCGCCGAATCGGAGCGCACGCGAAATTGCATTTTTCTTCGTCGCCATTCTTCGGGCGCCAGGCTACCGCGGTTTTCGTGGCGAAATTGCGCTCGGAGAATGACGATCCTGTTTAATCGAACGACGCTTTGTGATTATGGGGGGATTTATTGATCGAGGCATGCCGAGTGGTTTGGTTTGCGAAGTTCTGCGTGCTTGTGGAGTCCCGGAGACATTATTCGTATATCTGTTCGATTTTCCAATACTGTTTTGGATTTTCTTGGTGACCCTCGAGAACAATTCATTTTAATTCATTTCATCATGCGAATAATATAAAGGTTTGGTTAATTGGAAATTAATTTTTACGGGTAAGATTGAGTAATACTTTAAGAGTTCACAATTAGTTGACCAGTGCTCGGTTAGCGTGTTGGAAGCTAGAAATACTTGTGATTTAAATAACTTCCAATAAATTCGAGTTGCTGTACAAGTTGTTAGTCGTTTTTAAATAGATTCAGTGGATACTAATGTAGTTTCCAAATTTTGTGTACACAGTCCTTCGGGAACGGTTGCGACTAATAATAGGCATGTACATGATTCTTGCCAAAGAAGATTCGTCTCTTCATTCTGAACAACTCCGATCGTCATTTAGCTAATACTAAATTATAAATAGAATCGAAGTTCCATACTGTTTTAATTCATTCAACGGAGTGTAAACCTTTCTTCAATTATTAGTAAAATATTGTATTTTGTGTCCACCTCAATTCAACATTTCACAGAAACCGCGTAGATGGGTTTCTGTGAAATGTTGAATTATTACCTCCACAATTATTACCATATCATTAAAATCCACTCCATCGTGCAATTCAAGAATTCATTTCAAATACTGCACCCTTCACACCAGGGGTGTGCATCTAGATCCAGATCATCATCCTTTCATACCAATAACCGTCAATAATCCACGAAAATAAAGTGCAATATTAACATAAGAAAAATGACTTTCCGTCAATGATAATAAAAAAAACCGCTCCCTCAAAATTCCAAACAATCTTTCACAACCAACTCGACCAATTCCAGACTCCCGTACGTGCCACGCGTACAACAATCATGAACCATTGATCGTTCCAGTAAAGACTTCCAACTTGAAAAGATTCAGAAACGTTCTCGTTTCTCTAAAAATCACAGGGCACACTTTCCTCTTCCTGCAACGACCCAGTCGAAGCACTCTCTTTCCAAACATTCTCCATCATCGCCCACACAAGAAGCAGCTATCTGTTCCGACAAGTTCTCGTCCCGGAGGGATCGGGACAGCGCGCGAGATCGGAATAATGAAGCTCCACACGGTTCCACTATTCCGCACGCGGCACTTACGCTCCGACAGACCAATTTATAATAGACTGGAACACGGCGTGTGGATTTAACTTCGGATGTAGGCCACCCAGTGGCATGTGAACGCGTGTCCGGGTCGTAACTGTCCGTGGGCATAGTCCGAAGTATCTTCTCGTGGCGGACGATAAAAGAACGATCGACTGGGGTACGGGGGTCGGGGGATGGGATGGGTGAACAGGTGCGCACGAATTCGGCAGGTTTATTCTTGAAACTTGCACACGTACACGGTAACGCGACGATTCGCGGCGTGCAGATTCAGAGTCGGCGTGGACGAACTGTTCGACCGACTTCGTGAATTGGGATACGAAATTGTGGAATGCTGGGGGTCAATGGTTCTGAAGTTCCACAGGTAGCTGGAGGATCTGAACCAACGTAAGAGGGTAGCTATTGTTTGGATTGAGCATTTTTTTGTGATTGTGGAATCTTATAAAATTGTTCGGTATTACTGGGAACCGGAAGTTTGTGTTAAAATTGATAAATGAAGATATTTATAGTGAATGTTATATTTCCAGGAGTTGTTGTCTCTTTTTCAAACAATTATTTGAAGAAGAGAATTATTCCAGCAATTAGCAGAAGGAATTAGAAGATCTGAGTGAAAGGAACATGTCAATTATTATTTGGGTTAGACAGTTTTATTTTTATCAACCCGTTTTGCAGACACTGTTCGCATTCCAAAACGCAGGATCGATCAAAAATGCATTTTTCATGAACCATTTACCCGGCAGGCAATCTTACAAGCATTCTCTTACCGATGGTCAACCGTGAAACACGCTTTCCCTGGTGCATTGCGATTCATAGCACCGATCGACGACCCCTTGTCTCGTAATTGTAATCATCCTGAATACTCCGTGTTCCATGTTTATGGATCAATTTTGGCCGAGCACGCGGCACATCAGAACGAACGAATCGCACGACTGTCCACGCCGCTCATTCATAAGTTTATGGCGCGTGAAATGTGCCCCGGGAATTTACATACCTCCCACACCGTTCCGCGTATACTCTGCTCTAACCGTAACCTAAACGCTTACTCGCGACACCCTCTGTTGGAATACGAACCACTCGTTAAAATCGTGTTACCACGATCACGTTCGACCAATTAATTATGAACATCGTTTAGCGAGTTAACGAGTTACGGATGGAATAATTGATTTAGTGGCTTTCAGTATTTCAAGGTTTAAAGGGAGGATTAACTGCGCCACGTTTTCCTTTTCTATCCTTTTTTTTTTGCAATGAAAATTTGCAAAAGTGTGTGAAAATGGTGTTACAGGATATTCTGTTGGAATCTACTTTTGGTCAGAAATTGTATGTTCGATCGTTCCATTGGGATTAAAACAAGGGAGACAATGTGTAAAAAGGACTTTCGAAGGTGATTTCGTTTTTACAGCCGGAACATAAATTAAAATTGAATTCTGGTCAGCTTCAAATCACGCTTACTGTAATTCCCCGCGCGGTGGAAACGTTCGAATATGTTTCTTCTATCTTGCGTATACACAAGACAGACTATCTAAGATCACTGAACTTCCCCCCCAATACTACTTCCGTGAAATATAAAACAAACCGAAAGATTTCTCTCGGCGATCCCAAGAGCACCGGGATCCCCAGTAAATCACGAAACAAAACAAATTTCCCAGCAAGCTCGAGCCCATTCAATTACCCAAGCCTCCCTTAATTCACAAAAGAATCAACATACAGACTACCCTTGCAAACAGCATTAACTGCCTATCTCTCCAAACACATTCATCCAATCTCCCATCCAACCTCTTCCAGTTTCAACGCGCTACTTCTTCCACCCTCAGCCCTTTACCTGCCCAGGCGTATATGCACAGACAGTGTCTCGCGAATTTTAACAACTTTGCTCGATACAAGATGTTCCTTGTTTTATCAAATAATATACAATATTTCTACATTGTCAGGTCGTTCCATAAATAATACGGTTTCCTCGGTACTTATATTAGGTGATCGCGACGATACAGGTACCGCCGTGCGGAAAATTGTTTCACTCTCGTCACCACCAACTATTAAAAAGCTAGCCAACGGCAGCTCTGAAAAATCGAACCGTCGAGCCTCAAAATTCGTTCCTTCACGGCTGTGATCCAGTGCTCCTACACCTGATAGGGCGGAACCTCGCGCGTGCCCACGAGGAGGTTCACGGAAGAGAGCGTGAAACACGCTCGCGGCGTTTCGTCGTTTCTGGGGTAATTTTAGATCGGCAAGATAGCGTTCCCGGTGTACATACGAACGTTATTATGCATATGTGTGTGCGTGTGTGTGGGCTTGGTGCCGGAAAGAGAGAGAGAGCAAACATACGACCAAGAGGGCGGGGAGAAGCGAAATAACAGCGGATGGAGGGGTGAGAAAAAGAGGAGGAAAAAAAAATAGGCGACGGGGAAAATCGAGATCCAGCGGCGGGAACTGTTTACGAAAGGGAAAACGAAACGTGGAAGGAAAGGAGGGGGGACAGGAACAGAAGGGAGAGAGCTCCTCCGGGAGGGACAAGAGCAGAAACGTGTAAAAGATCGAAGATCGGGGTGAGAATAGCGATGGGATTAATTCGATTGACAGTGAACGATCGTTCGGGATCATCGTCGAGACCTAGATTTCGGGGATTAAAAATAATAGACATTTCATAGGCGGACGTTACTTCAGGTCGTTTCGTTGCGAAACGGTGTATTCTGTTTTCCTTTGTTCGTTCCTTCTTTTTGGGGGAAAACGGTGGGTAATTTCAGCAGATTTATCGAGACAGTACTATAGTTAGATTTACAAAAATTGATTCTATATTTATATTTATATTTAGAATTTCAGATGTGGACATTATAAAAAATATGTGGTCTTTGGTCGCATTTTGAATGATAAATTAGGAATATTAAAGGAAAGGTTTCTTGTTACATTCACGTATGAAAATGTGTACGATTGCGTGCAATTTGTATCGCAGACAAATTAAACGTCACTTAACACGCACCGCAATATTCAAATCCAAACCTCCAACAAATCCTCGTTACTCCCGCCAGCTCGAGGTACATATCTTGAATCGTTCGTTCTCGAAACAAATTCGGGACACCTGAAAACTCCTTCCACTCAAGATTACTCGAAGCCCTCCGGTAAGCCCTTTCGCCCGAGGTGACTCGGAGCACCTTTAACTCTCCTTCGTCTCGACGTAACGCGAAACACTTAAGAGGCCCGCCGTCGTCGAAAGTGACTCGAATCCCCTTAAATCCATCGCTATTCAACGAAGACGGCCCCGCGCTAATTCAAGCCAAAGAAGGACGAAGAGACTGGCGGCGAAGGAGAGGGAGGAGGAACGAGGAACGTTCGAGAGGAGGCAGCGCCAAGCTCGAGGGAGAGAGCGTGAGAGGAGAGGCGAGAGGCCACGAGTCCGGGAGTGAGTGGTCTACTCGAACGCAGTTATGCCGACCAGCTCAAACCGGGTGCCGCCAAATCGAACCCCGATTCGAATTCCGCACGGCTGTGGCCGCGACAAGAAGCAAATCCAAGAGAAACAGGAGGAAGAAGAGGAGGAGGAAGACGAGGGGGAGGAAGAAGGAGAAGAAGACGCAGAAGAAGAGGAAGAAAGTGAAGGTGGAGAAGGAAGAGGAAACGGGCAAAAAGGACTAGTGTGCCGGTGAGGAAGAAAAATAACAAGAGAAAGGAGAGAAGTGAGAGAAAAAGGTACGTCGCGTGAAGAAGCTTCCTGCTTTCCTGTGTTCCAGTACGGGGAAAAAAAGAAAGAGTTAAAATCGGGGGAGTCACCTGCGGGGGAAGACAGAAGAGGAAAAGAAAAAAACGGGGGAGGAAAGGAGGCGAGTTCGACGAGGGAGTAGCGAGTCGACAGAGAGAAGGAAGTGAGCAAAAAAAAAGAAAAAGAGAGAACGTTGGACGACGTGCTTCTGGTCGTTAGTGAGGTGCAAGCAAAAGAGGGATGAAAAAGGCATTGTTGCTCCGAGCCGGTCCACTTTTGTGTTCTCTTCTTTTTCTTTACCTACTCTCTCGCTCCTCCGTTGGTTCTTCTTTCTTCTGTGCTCCTCTGTGCCTTTCCTTTGCTCTTTTCTTTCGACTCCGGTGAATGTGTGTCGCGTGTGACGACCCCTCTTGCCTTGTCGTGTAGCCCGAGGAACTTGCCTGCTGGCATTTTTTTGTCACGTGCTTCTGATCCCTAACGTGGTTAAAACGTCTTTGTGTGCGTGTCTTATTTTTTTTCTTTTTAAGCGAACGGAAGAAATATCGAGTTTAATGTTTCTTTTCTTGTTTCTTTTATTTTGCGTGCAGTTTGTGGGAAAGAGGATTTGTGCGAGAAAAGAAGCGGAATGGAGCTGGAATATAAATGCAATGGTGTGAGAATTGAGCAGTATTTTTTTTTCAAAGGTGGGTAAAACGTGGAGTCGGTTCCTTCGGGTCGAGGATATTTTCTGCGACGATGATTCATAGACGGCCGGCGATCATATGGCTCGTATTTACGACGCGGAACGATCGAGATTCGACAGGGGAGGATTGACAAGCGGGTTACAGAGACAGTGAGTGTAAAAGTCGTGTCGACGAAATGACCTGATTTTCTGACACCTATGAAAAACGTCTACACTTGTTCCTCCCTCTTTTTTCCAGACCACAAAAACGTTCTTGTGGGTAAACATTATTGTGCGTGGGTGTTATTTGTCAAAACAGAGAAAGATTTGTTTCGTGAAAAATCTCTTTAGTTAGTTTGACCGATGAATGAATTATTCAAGAATATCGATTCAGAGTTGAAATACCTTTCGGGCATAAAATTCTAGGGTATTAAGATTGTGTTCAGTTAACGAACATCGCGAGAACAATGAAGGTAAATTACTGTCCCAAAAGTGCTAAGCAATATTTAAATGTTTCAGCACGAAATGCTCTCGAAATTTCAAGAAATTTTACTTTGTTTATTTCATTAAGAAAATTAATCGGTACGCGATATTATTCCTGTGATTGTTATTTTTGAAGGCAATTAATTTGGAATGTTGTTACGGGGAACCATTGGGACGACTGGCGAAAGTTCGCGACAAGATATATTTATTTCTAGACGCGTGTCAGCTGTTCGACGATTGTCAGTGCCGGTCCACTGTGAAAATTTTCACTGTTTTCTTTCACGCCTATTAATATCCAACTGCTTGTATTACGAATGGTAGCTTTAGGAATGCGCATACATCTTCCCTTTCGTTTCATTCACCAAGAATGCAACCTTCGTTCAGCAATTTATTTTCCTACTGCAAGGGTTCATCGTGTTACACGATCTCTCACCTACGATTATTTCTACCTCGCGTAAAACAAGTATATAAACTATAGCATGCTTCTGATTTACCACAGTCCCCGATAACTCTTCATCGAAGCTCAGTTAAATAAGTTCGATGTTTCGTACAGAGAGGCACCGACAGCATAAATTTCAAATTTAGCATGGTTTATTTCTTCTTTCGGGTGAATAGTTTATTGGTTCTTCGTTGTGTGCAACGCTTATGCAAATTTATCGCGAAAAACTATCCTTGAAAGCTTTGACACCAATAATGAAACCGTAAAATTTCGGAAAATACTAGATACCACATTTATTGGAAACCTCATACAGTTGGCAATCAATTACAATAAACATAAACATTCAAAAATAGAACCTAAATAGCCCAAGGTATAGTCCCACCCCTGGTTCACGCCGTTAGCCACTAAGAAGAAAAAGTAGAAAAGTAATTTGAAGATCGAGCACCCCCAAGATCATAAACCACCCTCTCGTAATAAGGGTGAAACGTTTTAGAAAGAAAGGAGCACAATATCAAATTGCACGTGTATCCGTCAAGTGTCCCGCGAGGTAAAGCTGGACCACAGGGGATGACAACCGTACCCCGAAGCGAAAAAATAGATTTTTTTCAGTTAACCGCGTCGCTGGTCTTTATTGCCACCCCTACGGCGACCCCTCCCTTTTTATTGCGTTGCAACGGCAACGAAATGACTTTGCTGGGTTTCTACTTGATCAAACCGTTGCTGCATCCTTGAAATACAGGGTGTACCCGGAAGTTCAAATACAATTGGAAAAAAGAAATTCAACTTAGAAAAATAACTCGGGTATATGAAATACAATTATATTCTATGGAATTTTCAGTGCAAATAAAAATATTTCCCCAGTAATTTCTACACGTAGACTGAGATTCTTTTTGGTTGTATCATGATTTTTAGTACACCCAATACAGGACGATAAGGGGTGCCTCATTTTTCCAACGCAATTCCCTGGTCCCTACTGGTTTTTCCGTTTGTTCCAACGTCACCGAGAAATTTCATTTTCCTTGTCAACTATGTGCACTAGTGAAACGACAGGGGGTAGAGAGGGGGTTGCTGTCGTTGGGGAAGTTCAATGTGTGTTTTTGACAGGGCTAATTGGGAAGGTTGGGCTGGCAAGGGATGAAAATTCTAGTAGCAATCGCAGACTTTGAGGCAATTTAAGTGCTGGTTTATTTTCTTCATTCTTTTTTGGGATGGATTTGTGTTTAAGGGGCCGATAGAAATTGGGTTTTTAATGGTTTGTTTGGTGCAAGCTTGTGAAATGGGGAATACTTATTTTTGGGAGAAATTTAGAAAGAGTGGATAGCCAATATAGACAACTGAGGAATGCTCAGAAAAATTTCTGTCGTAATGTTTTGTATGAGGCGTGGATTTGTTTAAAAAATATTTCAGGGGTTGGGTAAATATTTATAAGGTAGAATCAATGAATAAGTTGTGTTCCAGTATTTTTATATTTTATGTAATGTTTATGTCTCGGTAAATTGTTTGAAATGCTGTTTCCCTTGTTCAAATAATTTTGTTCACTTTTTAAACAACACGATATTGTATAATTTTTAGTGATATCAAGTTGTGCATAATGTGTATACGTTCATTGAGGAAATCTTGCATGACGTAATGCAGGTATAAGTAGTTCCGTCCACAGCTAGTCAGACGACTGCATACACACCGCGGTAAATCGTACTAATGGAAGATTTGTGTTGCCCGATTCTACCGTTCATTTAGTGTATAAAAATAAATATACAATCTAAAATTAATTACCCTCAATCAACATTGTCGACAAATTGAATAACGAAGACAAAGATTGAAGACCTCATGTGCCTAAAATTTCAATCATTCATAATAACATTTCGTATTCATCTCCTAGCATTTTAAATAAAAAAATTCACAAATTATAATTCGAACAAATCTCTTCAACAGTCCCAAAATACATTGGCATTAAATATTCTTTAAACAGGGGAACGAATAAATTCCAGTTGCAGAAAAATTGTTAGGCAACGCGTTATGAATTCTGCAAAATGACATTATCTTTCGTATCAACAAATTAAATACTATTTATTGTTTCTAAATGGACCGCATGGTCAACGCACGATTTTCAGGCGTTCAAACAACACGTTGCAGCGCCTGGACGCTATTTTAAGCCTGCCTGACACTTTGCCGGGAAAAGAAGGAGGCTCGTTTATTGGGCATCGATCAAACTTTCATCGCGACGCATTTGAGAAAAACGAGAGCAACGTTAATAATTCATCGCTGCTGAGAGTTTTATTACCGCATCTTTTTGCACGCCGAAATTACTGTTTCCATTGAACAAGCTCTGACTCATAAAATGAGAAAAAAAATAAAGAAACATAAACTATTTTTTAGAATCAAGTATATATATTACATTCTTTGAAAATCTTCCAGCTGGAAAAGAGTTTTAAAAAATCCAGATACATATGAACATAAAATGAAATCAATGTATTTCTCAGAAACCCAAAAATCATTGATACAATAACTCAAAAATAAAATGAAATGATACGTTCCAGAGGTAATAACTTACAGAAAACAATGTAATGTTAATCGCATTTTCTTGTAAGCACTTTGGAAAACATTTTTCTGTATTTTCGAGAATGGCTCAACCATTCCAGAAATATCCACAATTAAACGGACTCACCTGAAACAGAAAAAGATACAAAAGTTAATCTCAGCTCAAATTATTCCACCATAGCAACAATCTAATTTCCACCCTAATTATACCAAATCCATTTAAAAAAATCGTCGACAAGCATCGAAACTTAAAACTTCAATTTAATTTGCCCACATTTACCAAACCCCGAAAATTCTACTATATTCAAATAACAATCCCAATAAAATGGGTCAAGAAGCCCTTGCTGCTCCTCACTATCAACCCCAACCGCTCACCCCGTCCTCCGTTATAAACCATGAATCACACGCATCCCTCGAAACACCATACAACCGTCTCCAGTGCGAAGAAAAAAAATCCTTGGGCCAATTTATTTGGCGACTGAGTTCCCAAGCTTGTTCGACAGCGCACAGAAAGGGACAGAGGGTTGATTCACCGGTGGTGTGATACAGGGGTGGGTGCACGGTAACCCGCTTTCGAGGACAGAACGATAACCCAAGTTTAAATTGGAGGGTCGACCACTTAAGATTCAGTTCCATAAACTGGAAAGTTCAGCCCCATTTTCCACATAGAGCAAAAGAGGACGCGAACGGCGGGGGTTGGTTGCACCCCCTCTTTGGATTTCGAGTCAAGGCTGCAATTAGGCGGGCATTTTCGATCGAATTCAATTAGCCCCGGCTGGAAATCGCGGAGACAAAGTTTGGTTAGTTCGTCTAGCGAGTAAAGTCCCGCCTTTCGAGGCAACTCGGCGTGATTTATTTTATTGTTAAAACAGAGGGAACCTTCGAAAGGGTGAATTTAGATCCACGACGAGCTTCGTCGCGTTTCTGTCCCGCGTCTCAGATTCGAGTGTCGAACTTTCCACAGCAACACGAACATCAATATCCAATCGAACATACTTCACCTATCCCCCTATAAATATATCATTTTCTCTTGTTTATCGTTAGCGTCGAGAACGAATAATCAGCACCACGATGGAAGTCGACAATTTTGTCGTCGACAATTTTGTTCGCCCGAGGTTCACAAAATCGTCGCCACGTAAAGGACTGCGAGGAATCGATTTTCCGATTTTCGGCGTCGCACAAAGTGCGGAGAGCGCCGGACCGCGAACGAGCGATGCTCGCAGAAAACACGCGAGGAGGGAAAGTATCCTGTGCGCCGAGCAAAGCCAGCTGGTGCGGCGCGACCGCATGTAAATCATCCGCAACAGGATCGGCTGGCCGAAACCACGTGTACCTGCACTTCGGCGCGCACTTACGCGGAACGACGCCGATGCACATGTTAACGTGACGCGGGTAAACGTCGGTAACACGTGTCGCGCGAATAATCCATGGCTTGTCGTTACCTCGACCGAGCCGCGAGTGCACGCTCTCTGCGTGCAGCCGACGCGTACGCTGACCGATTCACTGGCTCGAATATTCTGCGAGGAGCCGGCGATTTTTCAACCGGCCGCGACGCTTGAGTGTCATGGGGTTTGCACGGCGTTATGCTCGACGAGGCTGGACGTGGAGGTTCTCTTTGGGGGGAGCGGGGGCGAGAAACTTTAGCTGGGGTTGGTTCGAGAGATTCTTGGACTTTTGGGAATTTCTGGACAGCGGTGAATGAGAATGAAAGTTGAGAAGAGACGGGAGGTTTTTAGGGTGTTATGAGACAGGGTAAATAATTATACGATTAAAGAACTGTTATATGTGACAGAAATATATTATTCTTGGGGAGGACATTGTCGACGTTAATGGAAAGTGTATGTGAAGTTTAAGCATTGCACGTTACTTACAAATATTGTCGTGCGTCATTTCTTAATCACACTGCAGTTGCAGGTATCCACGAATTGGAGGAAAACGCAGGGAAAGCGGAAAATAAAATTTTTGCGCCGGGAAACGAATGTCGTGTAATACCGTCGTAACGATTCGTATGCATCGTGTCGTCTAGCCCATCGAATGTAACACGCAGCCATCAAACCGCGAATCGAACTTGCAACCGGAAATCGTTAAATTACTCCACCGCCAGGTGGCCGAAGCCGATGGAATGTTTTGCGTCTGTAAAATGTTGCGGAACTGAGATCGAATATATTCGCCATTCAAGCTTTACAGAAAATAAACTATTTTGTGACGCACGCTAAATTCTCATTGGGAGAAATACCTGTTAAACCAACTACAATATGATATTAATATTTTAAGCTTCGGGGCAAGTTTAATTATTAAATTGTGGGAGAACGCGTACTGTGAAAGATTTTATATAATTGAAAACAAACAAAATTTGGCCGTGTAAATATTATTATTTGCTATATAACATGTATATTTCATTGTTTGAAGTAATTATTTAAAGGGCGGAATATAAAATAAACTTGCGTTTCGATGTCTTTTATATGATATACAACAATTTGTCTGGATAAATGAAAATATTCACATCCAATTACAAAAGATTCGTTTTTAAATAACACAGCGAAATCGAAGTTTGAATCGGTGAAGGTCTTGATCATTTTACATTTTGCTATTTTACGTATGTAGTTTATTCTCTTGCAGTGTTCTGTGGTTTTTCACTTGTGACTTCTTATTTACGAAGTTTCGCGTAATTTATTATCGCATCGGACTAGCGAATTGCCTAAATTTAAACCACGCTGGTAGTTCTGGATTTGAATGGTAATTTATTGCGTGGGAAATAATGGAAAACAGTACAATGTAAGATTATATAATTCTACAAAATCAAATTACTACTTCTATAAGATTTATTGAACTTTTTTTTAATATTCTTATAACATTTCTATTCCAAAGAATTATTTCACATAGCACACGTCACATGTACGTCACACTTTTGCGTAGCAGTAAAATTCACAGGGTATCAACTTTCCTACTCTATTCCTGCGATAAAACAATAAACCAATCCAATCACTTGATTCGTTCAAACATCATTGTTTGCGAAGTGCGTATTCCTTGTAGCAATAAATTTGAACACATTCATATTGCACGCGTACCACTGCTCAGAAAGTATTTCTCGAAGCACATATCTTTCCTGGTCAAATTAAAAAAATTTAACAACTCATTGTTGCCACGAAATACGTGTAACAATAATAAACAGTCAACTAAATAACTATTCGTAAATACAGAAAATTCTACTCCATATCAGCAGAACCATGAATCACTCATACTCAAATAACAATTATCTGACCAGAAACGACAAAAATAACAATCTCAATAAATAATTTTGATGTATTGTTCTTCATTTTATTAATCTGTGAAAATATGAAATAATTAATACCTCTGCTGTAAATTTTAGTTCCACCTTCGAAAGCAGAGTTAACAATCGGTTTATCAGAAAAAGAAAACGCTAGGATTCACGACGTTCTCAAACTTCGAGAGAATGGATACTCCTGCTTGTTAATTCCTCTCTATTCTCCTCGTGGAGTTTGTCGTTGCCCCGATAAGTATCACGCGAACGTACTCTGTACTCTTAACGAGCCTTAAGTTTTTGCCCGGAGGCGCGACAACTTCCAAAATCGAGTTCTCCGCTATTCGCTCGCGGCATTAAAATGCATCCGCGTTCAAATGAACGTGATTACGTCCACGAATATTTCGTCGAAAGAGACGGGAAACCGCGGAACTTCGTTTCCACTCAGGCGAGCTTCCCTTGGGGAAATTGAAAAAAAAATGAATGAAAGGAAAGGAAATGCGGGAGGACTTTTAAACTCTTCCTGATTGTCGTTTTAACTCATTGTTTGCACGCACGAAACGCTGTTTGGCCTGTTGTTCTACGTCATAAGAATGGTGCAAGTCATGAGATTATATTTTCAAAGTTGGGGAGATTTTGAAGTTAGTTAACAAATCTTTGTACTGATTCAAATAAATAGCTGTTAACTTCGAAGAACGTGAATTTGAGATTTGACATTATTTTTTTACATATGAGGCAGATTGTTAATAATATTTGTAGTATTTCATTTTGAATAGTATTTAAGTATAATTGAAATACATATATTCTTACGTTAATTTCTGTTCACAGGATCAAGTGTAAGAGAATGTAAAGCCCGAAACAATTGGAATGACTTTTGAACGCAAGTAGAAAATCTTTCAATTAAAAAGTGAGTAAAAACCGATTATATAAAAGCAATGTTCCATAACTTGCACATTGCACACGCTTCAAATAAAAAATTGCCATCCACCGATAATTTTATTAATAAATAGCCTGGAAAAATTGTTGAAAAAAATATTGAACTTTAGAGATAGGTTCTGCTTGCACGCCAGTTGCAGGAAGATCCTTGAAAATCGGAGAACAGATTTTAATAACTAACGACAGTAGAACAACACCGTCCCAGATCAGACAGCCACCATAAGCAAGCAAACATACATAAACAGAGTCAGGAGAAGCGCGGTTCTTTGAACAAATTAACCTCGCTTCCGCAGATGCAACTATAATTACCTTACTGCCTGAAAATCTTTGTTTTCCCTTCCTAATTACAGCACCCGAGAAAACCTAAAACAATTACGGAGGAAACGACGGCAAGCGAGTTGTTTATAAATCAATTATGCCAGTGCATCGTCAAAGCGTTTTCTCGCTCGATGAATTCACTGGAGAATCTTCATCCTTAAACATTTCTGCCTCCTCGAACTCTTTCTGCTGTTAAAAAAGAAGCAAAAATAAATAGAGAAATATCTTTTACGCTGCATTTTCCTTTGATGTGTTTATGGGAACGGTGGAACGT
Source organism: Nomada fabriciana (assembly GCA_907165295.1). Classification (NCBI taxonomy): domain Eukaryota; kingdom Metazoa; phylum Arthropoda; class Insecta; order Hymenoptera; family Apidae; genus Nomada; species Nomada fabriciana. The sequence continues at coordinate 16,731,439 of OU015690.1, forward strand.
CATGGCTTGAATTCCTTTTTTAATTTTTCTTCTTCGCAGTGGATTCCATTTTCTTTGTTTTTTGTTTATTTTGATTAATTACGTTTTTTTATTATCGATATCAGTAATATTTATATTATAGTTTTATTCTGCCCTTTTTGCTGAAGTTATTTCTTATGGGATATGTAATTCCTATTAATTTAATTCGCCACTGTGAAGCATATTTCCAGACAGTCTTTCTTCTATTTTAACTGGAATGTCTGGTTGCATGCGTGGATAGCAGTATCTTTTCTCTCAGATTCTTTGTTTCTTAATCCCACTTCATTTGATCCCTTCTCTGTTAATCCTCGTGCGTCTCTTTGTGCTCCCCATTTCTAGGATTCCATGCTTTAATCTCTTTAGTTTCAGACCCTCCTTTCTCTAGGTCTCCTTGCCCACTCAAAGATTCCCCTCAATAGATGAAGAGCACTTCTTCTAGATCCCTCTCTTTTAATTCTTGCCTATTTAGATCTTTCCCCGTCCTCTGTACCTTGAACAGGTCTCATGTCCTTTGATCTGTCCTTATATAAGGTCTCTCTTAATGTCTCTGTCGTTTATGGGTTTTTTTCCATGACATCCTTGAATACTCGTTGCCCGAGGCTTCTTCTTTATTCTTGCTTGCAATCTTTTCTTACTGTAATTCTGTTCTTCTTTTCGATTTATTTCTTTCTTTTCACCTTTGTGCTTTTAAGAGTTCTGAGAATTTGTTAATACTTATCCATTCTTCATTCTTGAATTATAGTATAATGAAGTTAACTAGATTCATTAAATTCACTGGAATAGTCTTATCCTTGTTCCATATTTTTGCTTATTTTTCACAGTGTTGAATCCACTCCGCTCTTGAACTGTTCCCCTTTAAAAATCTCCGGTTTAGACAACCTGCTCTCTAAATTCTCCTGTCTCAATTTCACTTTCTTTTCATTGCCCCTTCTCTATTCTCGCTCCTACTCGCTGAAACTTTTCTTACCGCTCCATATTAAAACTACCGCAGTCAGAAATTTTCTTCCTACTTTCTCACATCTCTTCAATTTCTTTACTCGGGTTACAAATATTCGACATCATTTCTTTCTATATTTGTTCACTTACATCTTCGCTCTTTAATGCTACTACTCAATTCTTATTTACTTGCCTCCAGTAAAACCTTTCTTACAATCGAATAAATAAAACAATTCCAATAAATGTTTCTTCCACCCCTCGTTCACACCCTCCTTCCATTTCACTGTATTTCTGTCTCCACCCTTCCCTTCCATTTCCCCGTTCCACCACCCCTCCACCATCACCGTCTCCGCATTTACGTTTTTCCTCCGCCGTTCCTCTTTTCCTTTCCATTTCCACTATCCATCTTCCGCCTACCACCCCCTTCCCGCACCCCCAAAAGTAACGCAACAGCCCGCAAACAAACACGACGACATGTACCCGCGCTTTCATGCTCTCTGGCTCTCTCGCAGCCCCTTCCAAGCACACCTTCGTCTTTGATGTCACGTTGCAGACTCTGTGTACCGTGCACAGAGCAGAGAGCAAAAGAGAGTCGACCAAAAACGCTGTTCAAAGCATAGATTTACGTTCCACCGACGCTTTCCACCCGGGAATGTTTTGCCATTGCATGTATATGTCTATATATATTTCCGTTGGGAGGCACAGGCCTCACCTCTAACGCCGAATCGGCCCGTTTGTGAACGCTTTAATCGACCGTCCCTCGGGATAGCTCGCGGGAGAACGCTTGAAATCAAGATGAGCCCTCGGTCGAACTGGATTTTCTGCCCACGAAATTTTTAAAGCTGCCACGGTCGCTGCGGTTGCTGTAGCTTTCGGGAATTATTCTGCCTTTTCTCCTTCTGCCGCTCTTGCCCTTTCACGTTGGGGGAATTTTATAGTTTGGGGGCCAGTTTACACTGATGGACAGAAGTTTGGGACCATAGTGTAGTTCAAGGTGTACAGAAGTACGATGGTTGAATAATAATTATATGCGGGATGCTTTAATCGTTAATAAGGCGTGTGATATGTATTTCCATAAATACCGTTTATCGATTTATGCTTGCTGCATTTTATTCAGTGGTATTCACTGACGTAATTTTAATGTTGGATTTAGTCTGTTAGCTAGTAGATATTTTCCGCGTGTGGAATATTCAGAGAAACATTAATATTTCTTTTCTGTTTCAGAGCAAGCTTCGTCAGTGGTTTGTCGGTTCACATTGAAATCTATTAAAGTTGGATGTACGAAGAATTTCGGAAACCTTATCTGCGTTCTGCGAGCAACAACTTCACGAATCTGTTCGGCAGAAAACAATAGGACCTTTCTACAGTCTTCCTGAAACTATTTAAACTATACAACAATACCGAAGCTGTTTATAAACCACCATTTCAAAACAGCGTAAGAAACATGCACCGAAGGGCACACTGCTGGAAACCAGAAACGATTTATTCACCCTCGAATTGCAATCTTCGGATTCATCGTTTTATTTGAAAATATGCGTCAACAAAGCAGAAGATAAATCAACCCTGACAACAGGTATGCAAAAACTTAAATATGTCTCAGTCAACCAACTCAATTAAGCAAGTCTTAAGATCCCCGCTTCCTCTGCTTCTTCTTTATAATACAGTTTAAAAAAATAATTCGATTAAAAAAGCAAACTCTATTCTGGAGAAGAAATCGTTCCCCCAAAAAGAACAGTCGTAATAGTCACAATAATAACTATGAAATCAGTAATGACAATAATAATAGTAATATCAGTAACTATAAAACCTACGATAATCATAATAATGGTAATATTTTAACAGAGAAAACCTTTACCAAAACAGATCTACCTGAGCAGCAATACTACCAAAGCACACCGAAAATTCTCCAATCTCTCGTGAAGAAATACCTGGACCACGTCACGATAAGGACAACGAGAGAGAAAATTCACCTACGATAAATTCGGATCAGTGGAACTAATGAATTCCAGGCGAATCGAAGCCGGTGGCGAACCGGAAGCAATGGAAAATCGCGCACGCGGATAAAAGCCGAAGAGACGTGCGAATAAATTGAAAGAAATACACAAGGACAAAAGCGTGTGAAGTGGCGGCGGTAGCGGCGGCAGTACGAAACGCTTGAAAACGCTGATAAACGCTTGAATAATGGGCAGGCAAATTGCACCGGAGAAGCAAGGCGTGATAAACGAATGGATGATGCAAATTCTTTTCGATGCTACGGCCGTGCACCAGAACTGGATGGAAACAGCGGCGTTTCCGGTACAACGATCATCGTGGTCTTACGATTATCGTGGCTGCACTTTCGCGTCGAGCAAACTTGGAGTTTTTTATCGATTTCATTGTTCAGAGATTGCGCGTTAAGATTTGTTCGAATTCTTATGTCTCCGGTTCACGTTTGCACGATGAGGAACGTGGAATGTTTCTGTATCGACGGTAGCCGGGTGTCGAAAGTCAGGGGAGAGAGTCATTTGGAAAATCAGTGCGGCAGGAGGAAAATTTGAAAGTAGTTTTTTGGAATAATAAGGGAGGTGACAATAAAAGGTCGATATAAGACAAGAGGGAAATATCGAAAGGTCGAAAAAGCAGAGCAGTAAATTATTATATTATTATCAAGTACCTGGCTGGCAGGATAAACAAATTTTGTAAACATTTAATCCGCGTAATATAAATAACCATATTAAAAATATAAAGAAGAAGAAAGAATATTTTAACAGCCGTTTACCAAGAATCACTAAAGTCGTTAACAAAAATGTCAAGTACCTTAGGACTACGAACAAACGTAGGAAACTTTACTACGATTGTAAACCCGTTCCGCGGGCGCAGAAATATTTAACGAATCGCGGATGAAACGGAAGAAGGGGACGTGCAATGAAATTGATGCCCGTGGAAGTTCGAGGGAAAAGAATCCCGAGGATGAAAAACTCCGCGAGAAGTCTATAAAGAAGAAAAGCCGAAGGAAGTTGAACGTCACAAATCCAATCTGAAAACTTCACGTGAGATTAAATGCCACTTGAACGCGCTTGCTCCTCTCTCCCAGGGGACTTTAAACCCGGTTCTTAATGGCGCAATACGTTTTAACGCGTTCGCGACCATCAAGCAAAAGTACAAACCTCATCGAACGACTTGCAGCTGATCGTAAAACTGCCAGTTGGCACGTGACGTAAAAATCGACTAAATCATCCGCCTTCTACTTTCTTAAAAAATACGAACTTTTGTTTTTTGTTAGAGTGCAGAGGGGCGAGTGTAATAAACTGCGTGGACAGTGATTCTAAGTAAATGTTTCGAATGATGTTGCGTAGGTATGATCCTCGAGAATCGGGATTCGAATATTTGGTGAATAAGTGAAGTGTATTTTTTTGCGATTGCACGAGTGTTTCGGGGGTTTTAAAAATGATGGCGGGTGCTGGGGTGAGTGTTGGCGGGGCTGGTATGCTGAGGACCAGACGGAGGGATGTCAGTGTGAAACCGAATAGGAAGCTGGACCGGAAGTCCTCCAGGGGGATGATTTATGAGAACGAAGAACTGAGGCTGAGGACTATTCACATTAACGCTGAAGTGGAACAAGGTAAAGTGTTTGTTATTACGTGGATCGGTAGATCTGTTGGTCAGTTTTTATTCATAAATTTGTAAGTTATATGTATATTGAAATTTCAGAAAAATATTTTTGGTAAATTGACAATAATGTCGTGTTTGGTATTTCATGATTGTAATGTAGAATGGGACGTCGGGTATTAAGGGGAATCGTGAAAAATTGTATACATCACTTACTGTTTATACTATTTATAATATTTTATTAAGAATATTGATAATTGTATATAATATATGATCGTGTTTTTGCTGCATTTTCATAAATTTCATCTAAATCTTATTTTTATGAACTGTCTAAACTTTGTTATCGCTATTATCAGAGACTGTTTGCAATACTTTTTCATATTATAAATTTAATATACTGAAATGTGAAATTCTAAAATAAGTTAGTTTATAATTAGATTGATATCAATTCTATTTATATACAAATACGAAGGAGGTTTATAAATACAATTTATGAATGTAAATAATGCTTCATAAATTGTGAATGTATAAGGAACTATGTTTCTCAAAAGTATTCTTTGGTTATCCAAATAATAAAAGAACGATATGAAATTGTAGGCTGCTAGGAACTTTCACTAGAAGAGTCTGGTAAACCTGACTAACCAGTTCTTTCTTGCTACAAATAGACACTGGCAGACACTATCGTCGAACTATTTTCGAAACTTGACCAACGGCGCCAACTTTGCGCCCGGCCGGCAGCTGTCGCGGTTCTAGTATTTCGACCTCTCGAACGCGATCGTTTCGATTTACCTTTTAAATTAAACGTGATAAATGTTTCCTTTCTGCAGATTTTAAGACCTGAGCCATAGTACTAATTGAGTCTCACCCAAAATAAAAATAAGAAACGAGAATTATGTCACACAAGGATAAAAGAAATGAATTTTCAACAGTGATTATTGTGAGAAGAAGATGGTAATTTGTGAAAAACATAGTATAGCGTTTTAATGGATTTCATCGATATTTTGAAAGACTGACTGAATGATTCGGATCATGGTGAGTTTACTAACGATTTTCTTCTTTTCATATCGTCAGTGGAATGTTCCGTTGAAATTTTGAGAACAATGCTTTTATTTTGGGGTTGAATAGAATTTTGTAGTGATCAATATGGTTGATGTTCCTCTTTCGCGGGCAACAAACATGCTTTGTATGTATTATCTAAACATGTTGGACTGAAATATGTGGCCAGAGGTGTTGATTATATAAGCGATATTAATCGTGTTTGTAGTATGACGGATATTCCAAGCATAAAAATGATTTAGATGATATACGTCAGACAGTCAAGCGCGAATGAAATATTTTTCGACGAAAATTTGTCGGAAGTTAATAACATGATCACAATTTTCGAAAATATTTGTAACTTCAAAGCTCAAGCTCATAGTGAAATCATTAATTAAAATACCAAGAAATAACAACATTTCAAGGTAGAAAGTAATCAGTATTTAAGAATGAAAATTATTCATACGACGAAATAAAAGAAAAAGAAAATTGCAGAAAAATTCGAAGCACTGTAGTCACTCACACATTTCAGATTTAATAATTAAACCTCGATATTTACTATTGTAGATATCTATATTCGAGGGAAAGTTTGTATCAATTCGATAAAATCATTTTAACCAAAGGGAATGCAATTAATAATTGTAATTGAAGACATCTGTTGCAAAATAATAAAAGATTATTATACTATCGAATTAGTCATTCTCTTTCAATATATTCTATATGGTACGAAGAATGACGGATTCAGAAAGTGAATTTTAACTCTGACAAGCAGATATCAAAGAATTTCAAGCGGCTAATTTTCCACGAATTATGGGACAGTAATCGAAGCTTTTAAAGCGTGTCGATATTATCATACGGGCGGAGAAACGCGAAAATCTGGCTATTTTCTTAAAATTTGTTTACCCGTCGAGCCAAGAAAAGCTTTGTTTTGGCAGCAATAGCCGCCCACGGGGATCGCTTGTTCTTCCAAAGCTCTAGAAACCCAGATGTCGTCTCTATACGGTTTCTTGGAGAGCGACGTCTGTACAGGGGGGCCGAGCAAATGTGTTTCGAAAGTTCAAACAGTTTCAGCGTCGTGTGAAACGTTGACGCAACATTTATTATATCACTCGTAAATACAATGCATCGTAATCCAAAGTGAACTTCGAATTCGTAAATATTTTTCTACGAATTTTTAATGATTATTTTTTGCTGGTAATCCATTGTTAATAATTTGTTAATATATTGATAGTTTTAGTTTATATTTCTACCCTCTATCTATATATACATGTATTTTTATTCAATAAATAATTGCAAAGAATTGTCATTTTTCAATACAACAAGAAAGTGGCATATCACAAAATTGTTGAATCGCAGAAAAATACTTTGCAAGGCTAAATTAAAACGAAGCACCTGTGCCTTACTTAAATTTAAATTGTGCGGTGTCTTTCTTTTTCCAAAATGTGGATTCGTGTTGCAGCATCCCTCTCAGTAGTACCTATATAGAGTGACACTTTCATTTATTTTTAACGTGATACTTTCCCAAAACAGGGGCGTTCATGCGTCAATGCGTTCTAAAATTATTTATCTCCGACAGGATCCCTATTCAAAACTACTCGTCACGATTTCTCATGTTCTTTATGACAGCCCTCAAGCTATTTCTACCTGTACGGGCTCCGTAGTTTCAAGGGGGCCTGTTCTTTCGACGTCACACGAAAGCCAGACTCCCTCTGCGTCATGCTGAATTATTTTCAGCCGTTTTTAAAACGCCTGACAGATTACACTGCAATGCGAAGAAAGCACGCCGTCTCTTAATAAACGATTCGTCACAACATGCGTTTTTGCGTTTTCGGTTCAGCCTGATTTTATTATCCTTTAGATGAAAGGCAACGAGTTACACGATGTTATAACGATCGTTGAGATTGGAAAGTTGAGAGCAGCTTTATTCTCTCGCCCTCGATTGCTTGAAGGTACAATATTGGCAAAAACTATGAAACCACTTTTTTAGTTGCACAGGTACTAAATGGTTCGTTAAGGATTCATTGATTAGAAATTAATATAAGAGAGATTGATAGTAGTAAAATTTGTTTCGATAGATTCTGCCTTGGAAATGGTCTTAAAGTTTTTGAATTATCATTATTATTATGTAGCATTTAAATTGAATTCAGAACGTGGCAGGCTTGTCTCTTTATTTATAATGAAAGAATTATTATCATTATTATTGTTGTATTGTTATTTCGTTAGCGCGACAGTTTGAATGAAATTGCTTCGAGTGAAAGTTATTGTGTATAAAGTGGGATGAGAAAGCTTTTTTTAGAAAGCTGTTAGTAGTATTTTTAATGACGCACAATACGAAAACGGCTGGATCAATAATAAAACTTATCGAAGTGGAAACAGTTTGATGCAGAACAGCTGAATCTTTTCCCCGGGGCGATATCTATTTTTTTTATCACATTTACAAAATTCAACAGTAGTCGACGGAAGTCGCAGCAAGAATATTCTTCGAATAAAACTCAACAAACACTTCCCAACATAGTTTATTCATAAAGAACACGTTTTAAATTCGTTTCTCGCTCGGTAAAAATCACGCACTATAACCAATACTTCCGAAAAAAAGAAAAAAATATCTCGAAACATGAAACAAGCAGTGCAATCATTTACACAAGACGCTGAAAAATCTTCTTTTGCAGAAAATATTCTGGAACGAAGTGTACCATAAGTTCTCAGCAAACTCAGGACACCAGCCAGAAATATAAAAATAAAAATTACAAAATCTTAGTAAATAACGCTACAGGGACTTGCGAAACTTTGACAACCCTTTCTCGGAGCAGAAATTTTCTCGAAGAGACTTTCCTAGTACTGCAACCACCGAGACCAACCCCCAAGAGCATCCCTTTGAACAGACCCCGCGACACAACGAACCATCAAATTCTGGACATCGTTGGCGTTCTGCTCGCCACGTGACGACAGAATCTTTCTCGAGGCTGGTCGCAGTCAGCAGCTACTACAAAAGATTTAAATAGTCGCGCGCACGAGGGAGAAAGAAGGAGAGAGCTGGCGAGCATCGGCAGTGATGTAGCCATCCGCGAACTAGTTTTGTCTGAAGGCTCAAAACGACCGGCATGCCAGCCTCTTTTCATCGAAACTGTCCAATATTATTTTTGTTTGGTAATAAAACCAGTCGATTAAGGAAACTGAAGTACTTGTTAACTGCTGAAATACCCAGCTTTAGTTATGAATCAGCGAATTAAATTGTGAATGGTGGATTGTGGTGTGTTGTGGTGCAGGTGAGACATTTTGATGAACATTGGTGATGATTAGAGTGTGGACAATTTTTTTTTTTAATACGCGGTGAGATCTGCGAGTGGTGTGATAATTGAGATTGAAGAAAATCGCCTCACAGTGGATATTTGATTCAACGATTTAATAACAGTTTTTCAATCTTTTTAACATTAGGGTGGTTAGCTTTAGATTAACTAGGATTTCCGTAATTGAAGTGTACGCGAGGAGTTGTGAAACTTACGTAAGACTTTTGTCAACTGGTGTTTTAGTTTGTTTCTAAAGAATTATATATATATTTATGTGTACTTTGCAGAGTTCCATATGTTTTAGTCAATTGTTCTTTTTCATTAAAGATTGACGTGTTCTTTTCAATTTCGTCGATTCTTCGCCCGTGTATTTATTTGATATAAAAATTGTGAGCAATTTAGAGTTTCATTTGCGGTTTGAAGTGTTGTGTTCGTTGAGAAAAAACTCCACGCCAGCTATGCTAGATTTTAATGCAAATCCCTGCAGAACGATACTTAAGATCCCCGACGTCGTAACTAGAACAAAATTTATGGATCTCGCGAAACGTTTATTGCCAGATGCAAGCTTTTACTTCTGTTGTAAAACAATCTTCAGTAACAGTGTGTAAACATGTGGTGTTCTCGAACGTGGCTGGAATAATTACTAGAATATGAAAAATCAAAGACATCGAACGAAACGAAGGAGGTAAAGCGAAAGCGTAAAAATAATTGAAACGTCGAAACGAACTAAAATCCAATAGTACTTCTTGAGAAGCACTTTTGCAAAAAATTCAGAGTGACACGTAGAGTCAGAACAAACAGAATCCAAGCGATGCCAAACCGACTTTTGTCCTCGCACTGAAGAAAGGGAAATAAATTACTGATAGAAACAAAGACTTTAACAAGGACAGAAGAATTCTGCAAATCATCGAATATCACCCCTGTGAATGTTGCAATTCGACCAAACTCTAATCAAAGATTCACCGAAAGCAAAAAACAAATTAAAAAAAAACAAAAGCTAATACAATCTGAAAAACAAAAAATAACACCGGTGTAACGTATAATATATAACACGGTCAATAGATTTAGAGCAAGGACGAAGTCACAACGTGCCTCTGTTTCGACGTCGTACAAGATGAATGGGTTGCACGTTACCCCAGATCACCGATCCATTAGAACGAGGTAGCCAGCATCTTCGCGGCCAGAAGACAAGATCGTGCGTTCCTTTTCTCGGAACCAGGCGAGGCGACGATGTTTAGACGCTCGGTATACGAAATCGTCTTTGTCGACGAAACGTTCGCTCGATTATTTAATGACACTTTGGCGGAATGTCGACGGGACGTCGGCGGCGACGTATGTGCCGGGTATAAATCAGTGTAATTCGTTTCGGGGTTGCGACGAAACGTTTTGGAAACGAGAGGCTTGGAATGGAGAAATGGACAGAGGGCCACGATGCAGAGGAGAGAAAGGGGAAGAAGCAGGGGCGAAGGAAAAGGGAGTACGTTTCCAGTGTGGTTTCTTTGCATCTAGAGATTTATCGATTTATTGAATGTGTGTAAAATTTCAATTATTAATATGAAGATTCCACGATGATTGTATGGGATGGATAATTTATATTACTTTGGTGGTTGGGTAATATTATTGCAATTTTTAGGTAATTCGTTGGTCGAGGGGAATTAGTTTAATGGATGTTTTTTCAACTTGCGTTTTATCTTTTTACTAGGGATAATAGCCGCGTAATATTTAGTCAATGATCATTGCGAATAATTTGTATAATTTCTTCTGCTGCTTATGTGTATTCGAGTTTTTCAACGAAATTGTTCGCAATCGTGAGGACATCTCCAATTAAATTTCCGACCGTTCCACTAGACGATCTAGGTTTTCCTGTTTTTTCCCTTTCAACTCGTTTGACGAACTTCTCTCCAATTAAATATCTTCCCAATTAACTTGTTACACACTTGATCGCATATCTAGTCGCCTCTACTCGTTCAATTTGCTTAATTAAGTCCCCGGCGATTGCAAATATGCATTTCTAATTAACCCCTCAATCGCGCCATCCTGCAAGTATCGATCTGCCTACTCTCTTTCTTCCAATGTCTGACAGGATATTTTCTAAACGTTATTTCGATAGTATCATTTGCCAGTGGGATTTTTACAACGATAAAACTATCACTTTTATAAAACTCCATCATCAAAATTATTAATTTCCGCCTAAATCTAAAAATTCATTGACACAGAATTATTATTATTATTTGCCTCGCCAAAAAATAAAATACACTCCACACACCCTACGATATAAAAATACATAATTCCAATTGAATGTCACATTCTCACCAAAATTATTGTCACAAAAAAATGCTTTCCTCCCCAATTATTAAGCGTTTCCGTCATATCTCCGCGCCTCTTTCATTGACCATCTGAATCTCTGGTTTCCTCGAAATTCAAACCGATTCTCCGTAATGCAATCCGGCTTTGAAACCATTTCGAATTAAATTTCACTATTCCGGTAGTCCTCTTCTTCCACCAGTTTCTGCCACGCTCCATCCGCGTCGAAAGAGGCCACGCGCTCTCATTTCGCCCGCGGCTGGACCAGCAGCGGGGAAAAGGGGAAAATGGAAGGCGCAACGCGGAAAACCGTCTGAACTAATTCGGAAAAACCGGCTAGGATACGCTTGAAACTGCGAGGAACCGGCTTTCATGCTCGATCTAACGGTGCCTCGCCTCGCGAAGACGCTTTATGGAAAAAGTTTTTAATATCCCCCCTCCCTTCCACGCCACCCTCCGCCAACCCCTTTCACTCTGTGTTCGTTTCTAGCGAACTGGAGAAAAAAGAAGAACCGAATAAACGAAGAGAGGATAATGACCACGGGGCACAGATGGATACGATTCTCGTTGATAGAATCTACATACACCTATTCTTTCTTCTCCACTGCCACTTTCGCATGGGTGGTGTAAGAGATATCGTTTGCAACGATGGGGAACAGAAATTTCCTCTCGAGAGAATAGAGAACAGTTTGCTTGGATGTAGAAAGAGAATGAACGGGTGAGAGAGCTTCGCGAGAAGGTTGGAATCGTCGTTTGTTCCTGGATATTAAATTCTGCCGAGGATTTTTGCAACCCCCTTTCACGCGTTCACCGATTGTTCGGTGTCCCTTGATGTTTCGTTGGTTTGCATTGGTTTTCTTTCTTTTTGCGGGGGGTGGGGTCGTTGTTTGGTTGGCGATATTATCATGTCAGCACGATATTACTCCATGATTTTATTTTTATTTTAGCATTGTTTTTATTTCCCGACGAGGGGATCATTAGTTTGGTCAGGTTCGGGCCGCTTTTATTGTACCAGATAAGTTTCGTTTTATGATAGGGGAGTCTTTTAGTGCGCGCACCTGACTTTTGAAAAATTTTCAAGGGGTTTTAAATAGATACGCACGTGTACGAACTCGAGTTTTAAATAGAAGGGGAAACGTTGTAGGTTTATGCTCGACCATTTCTTTTGAATGAACGGTCTTTTAATGGTCTTTTTGATTCGAATTTTAGAAGATGATTATTTTTAAAAATTTTCATACTTTGGCTGCATTAAAATGCTCAGCATCTCTGGAACTCCTTTCGGCGGAAATAGTGCACGGCAGAATATAATATCTGGTGAGAGTAACGTCGTAATTGTATTAGAGTTTTAATGTAATTTTCTTTAGTAATCAACGTTATTGGGGCTTATTAAGCGAGAGTACTAATAACGGTGCCTACTGCACTCTAATTTTGCCTGCATTGAAGACAATTTATTTCCATTTAATGAGAAAGTCGTACGAAAAAGAAGCGAATTTTTAATTGAAGAACAAAAATCATCTACTTAAATATAAATAACACCGTTACCTAAACTACTTTACAACAGCTAAAACTTGTAATACTCCATTTCTTACCACAAAACAAGCCACAATTTAAACAATTTAAAAACGACCCAAGAGAAGTAACACAGAAAGTGAGTATGCAGAAGACGAAAGGGAAACGAAAATAGAATTAGAAATATATACATAAAAATGTGCAAAGAATCGAAATGGGGGCACCAAGTGGACCCCAGCGCAGGAACATTCATATTCGTCGCCGAGAAAACGCCAGTCCGCTGCACTCGCGTTGCGAAAGCACGTGACTGCACCAGCAAAATTAGCATACGCGGTGAACGCGATCCGGCAAGCGAGAATCGTCAGAAAACGCGAGTTGACAACGCGACAATGAACCGTTCTCGAGAAGGAAACCTCGCATCGACGGAGCAAACCTCCAACACCCTCGATCGATGAGGAATCTCTTCAGCTTCGTCCCGATTCGCGACCGCCGACACGCAGTTTGAACTCGACGGATGCAAGACAGTGAGTAAATTCGGGGAACAATCGGTTACCGCGAGGAATAGTGACGTTTGTGCCGTGGAATGAAAGTTGAAGGTTGAAGGGGTGTCCTTTCTTGACGAAATTGACAGTGGCTAATACAGTGTCGGTATTTCCGTTGAATTTTTTAGTCCATTCAATTGGTAGGGAAGACGAGAGAAAATTAGAAAATTCTTTGGTTCTGACGTGCAGATGTAATCTTGAGAACTGCAGGATAAAGTAAATTCAGGTGTAGCAGGGTTGAAAAATTAAGGGAACAATTATTGCAGGTGAAATTTTGGGGGAATTTGTTCTTGTATGAAAATGTGATGATCTGTGGTGTTTGAAGAATTATGTTCCATTAAATGTGTAACATGGAGGAACATGAGTTTTGGTTCGATTTTTTTGTCGGTAAGAATTCCTTATCTTAAAAATAACGCAGGCGTGGTCCCCGTTCTGAACTTGAAGTAGAATTACGTCAAAGAAGATCTCACCTCCTTATGTTTAAATTTGGAGTCTAGGAAACTCGTGAAGTCGAACATGGTGAAATATGACGGGCAGCCTGACGTGTGAGTCATTCTACTGGGACTTCGTCGTTTAGAACGAAAACCTTAAATCCTTTGATTTACAATCATTTAAGAATTCTGCGATATCAATACACAGTCGTGAAACGAGCCCCGAAAATTTCGAGTAAAATCAATTACAAATAGGAACGTGTATTCCTTTTTTATTTATATTCGTACAACACTTCTGCAATATTGATTTAGAAACGTGGAGCGAAGCGTTAAAAATTTTGAACAAAAGGCGTCAATTATGAATAACTTTTGTGCAATGCAATATTCGAATTGAAACGGCAGTGTACGTCGATGGCGAACTGGTTCTAGGTTGTTTCAGAGTGCTTGATTGGGTTTCATTAATTGTCTTGAAAGGGCGTCGCGTAGTAGGAGTTGGTGAATTAAAGCTCTTTGTAGCCCTGCGAGCAATAATCACGATTGTAATCTTGCCAAGTGCGAGGAGGCGTAATAATATTGTAACGGTGACTAATTTCAGCGTTAGAATATAAATGGCTCTTTCTCTTTACGCGTTACTCACCGAATTACGATTGCGATATTATCTCTGACGTTTGATTCCCAATTCTAAAAACGTCTGAAGCAAGAAAAAGATATCCATGAAGAAGCGCCTGCAGCAAATTATATGTCATCTACGCATTCTTAAATATTAAAAAATGGCTAAAAACAGGATCAAATCATAAGTGTCCGTCTGAATCAGGTAAGGTCTAACCCAAATTAACTTGACATCGGAGTTCCGTCGCGTTCAAGAGCGCATTAACCCATTTCATTGAACCGTTCGACCGGGAGGCAAAGAAAAAGCGGGCTGAAATATTCGCGAACCGAAACCGCGAATTATTTGCCAGCTCGTCGGCTAAAAAATCGCCGTCAGCGGAGCAACCCAGTCGTGCTATTTTCGCGTGCGTCGCCGCTTTCTCGTTGGAAAGCTCGTTCTCGACCTTTTGAAATCCAACTCGGCCGCGGTGCGAGCTTTCGGGGCCTTCGGCTGGCTCGAATTGCGCCACCGCTGCAACGCGAGCCCATCCTGTCGAATTTGCGCACGATCGTTGAAAAACGCCGAGATACGAGGAGAAACGGGAGGCCACTCGACCACCGGAAACGTTGTCTTTGACTAAAACGAGGGGAATCGTTTTCACGCGATTCCAGCCATTTCGATTGCAAGGTGTGCCGATATATTTGGATAGTTTTTTGTTCGTTTCCATGGAGTTTCCTTTGGGCGGTGTTTTATCAGGAATTTCTCGACGTGAATTTCAGGGGCGCGCTCCTTTTTGATACGCTGTGGATGAAGAGTTTTTTAAAGGGTGAGATTTTACAGGTGTTCAATGTTTGATTGGAATGAACGGGCGAGGTAGTTTTCTGATTTTCCGGGCAGGCGTGGCGTGCGTGGAAATTTTAATTAAACTGTAGCCGGAAATATTGGATGCTGTTGTCGGATACGTTGTGACGAATTTAGAGTGGCAATCGAAATAATTAATGGTGTATTTGTAGAACGAAGTTAACATTTCACTGTAAATGGAATATATGGGAAATACATTTTCCCCAGAACCTCCGATAGGATCGGTTTTTCCAAAAATCTAAATATAGATCAAAAGCATCAAACGCGTTAACTGACAGCACATCCCCGTTACCCCCATACACCACATGAGCCAATAAACATCTACACATCGAATTAAACACGTCGAGTCAACTGTAATTTCGCCTTTCGACAAATATTCCTCTCCGTCAAAAACGTTTCGTTGCCACCTACGCAAAGGATACCATAAACACAATTTCCAGCCTCCAATTACCTCGCCGAGTCACGTTTAAATTTCCCAAAGTTTCAGGTAAACTCTTCTGTCGTTATCGTTATCATTACCGTCGTTATTGTTATTATTATTATCATTGCTATTATCATTCTCCATTTTGCTGCCTGGGACCAAGATATTATTTCGTCGGGTTTCGTAACGACGACCGAAACTTTCCCGCGTAAACGCAGTGCAGGGCGTTCGAGGGGGAATCTATGGGAAATGCCCCATTCAATGGGAACCGTGGAGTTCGCCGCGACTAAATTATTTTGCCTGTCGAGAAGTCGAAATCTCCAATGGGGGCCTCTGACTTATCGGACACAGGCTTTGCATTCTGTGGCATTTGCAAGTCTCTCCCACGTCGTCTCTCTTTCTCTTACTCGGTGGCGTGATCTGACGAAATTGGCTTAATTCTGTTTCGAAAGTGGAGCCACGTGAAAGAGGGAAAGCTCGCACGCCCCGGTGCGGTGGTGCGGTTTCGAGAAACTTTGACGTTGTTTTCTTTGGTATTTGCCTTAGATGGCTCGGAATGGGCGTAATTGAATGCTCCAAATCCTCGTTGGATTTTTTAGCGATTCTAGGAGATCCTAATGTATCATTCGCTTGTCTCTGTTCGTCTTGGATTCTGCCTATTTTATTGCTCGTTCTATAAAAGTCATTGACAATTATTCCTTTGGTTATTATTATTTCGATTTTCTGCTGAATGTTTGTTAGTTGTAGTTGGCCTTTTTCATTTAATTATTTAGTGATTTCATTTATCTTTATTGTTTAGACAAATTTAAATCCTGTCAATTATGGCTTTGAATACAAATTTCCCTCCTTTCCATGGTCATTACTCTTTACGAGGAATGGACACCATTTCTGAATATACATCGTCATCCACCATTCACACCAATGATTCCCCAGTAAAGATAAAAAGTTCAATGAAAGCTTGTCGTCTCGACATTTTACAAATGTTTTCCGCGAACTACTCGAACAAGATCTCTTAGTTAAAAATACCGACGATGGTAATTATTCAAAAGCGGGCAAGTAGCTATTTCGACGGTGTTGTCCGTGCAAGAAACGCCATCGTGCATTCTATGGAACTCCATGGCCAGGAATACAGTGTGAGTCACTTGAGGCAACGTATACTCTACTAACTGTCGCATTTTCACACTCAGAAATACGGAATTTAGGAAAAAATATTCATATAATATTAAAGGTATTCATCGTCGATAAAAAAAGTTGGTTAATGAATATTTTTGCTTACATTATAGCCATCATACTCATTCTTAAGTATATATTAAATATACAATTATTGCACTTGACCAATGCATGACCACTATACTATTGAAATGTTTAATAGAACATCAGATAAAACATTAATTTAACAATTATTAAGGGAAAATTTAATAACAGGGAAGTTAAAGAAAGCTGCACTGAAATAATAGCAATGCTCTATTTAATTCAACACAAGCATTCAACACTGATATAGCGTACTATTCTGTTTTAAGAGAACTTGAAAAGCAAGATTTATCTCTATGACGTGTCGCCTTTTCCTACAGGGACACCCCGTATACTTGCACTGGCGATAATTTAGTGTCAGAGAACTGTAGTGGCTGTAAAACTCGCGCGTGCACGAATACCTCGAAGCCTGTCTGTTGCTCGAAACCATAAACAACGATCTCTTATTTCGACGACATTCGCCATGGCTGTGTATTTCTTGCAGGTGCAGTCCAACTGATACTAAACTATTTTCGACAAACGAATACGTTACCCCGCTGAAAAGTTAGAACTTCCATCCATATCGTACTCCATTGTTAAAATTTCTATTCAATGCGAGGTAAACGTAACTCAAATTCGTCAATTTGCACAAATTATATTCGCCACGCCAGGTGCGATGTAATTGAGTGCTTAAAAATAGGACGTTCTAACCCTGCACTGTACTAAAAATAAATTTTGCTCCATTTTCAATTTTTAATTAAATACTGAATTTCGAAGGTTTAATTTTTTTGTCAAACAGATTTCCAAGCTTCTTTATATGTTTAGATGTTTTCAAATAGGGATGGCCTTGTTGTAGGGTTTCAAGTAGAGTAGCAGAGGATTACAATGAGATATGAGGATCAAATTAAATTTTGAAATCGAGGGTCGATTTAATATTGAATTTCGGTAGAGGTGCTAGTTTCGAAAGTTTGGTAAACGAAATAGGCTTTTCGCTTTGAGCTACGATATTTCGATATTTCGTCGAGATAGAGGTGATAAAATACGAAGGTAAGACCGATCTCCAAAGTAATTCTACTTTGAACGACTACTTAGCGGATCCTGCTTTGATGTTAGAAACAGGTGGTACTTCGTTCGAGATCCATCCTCTTATCCTGAACTTAGGAGATTAGGAAAGGTATGAAGATGGTCAAATATGACTTCAAAGATGAAATACAGGTCGCAATTCTACCAGCATTAATCAGTCTTGTCGAGCAGGTAGTAAATACAAGTAAAACATCCCGATGAAATTGTCTCGGCAAACAGTGAATATAAATTAAACAAATTTCTACGGGAAATCATTTCAAAATATTCGCGAAACCAAGCACAAGAATCCTAAAATCCTTCGCAAATAAAAACAAAATAAGAATGACACATTGGAGTACATACACGGACCTGCAGAAAGTTTTTCATTGCAATATTTTAAGAAATTTAGGCCACTTTAAAAAATCGAGAAAAACTCTGGTACTAAATTTAAAATGGAGCCGGTAGAGGTGATACATTTCAGAAAATTTCCTGCGCAAAAGAAGCTTTGTCAGAAACGCATGAAGGACTCGAGTGATTCCGGGTAATCTAAAAATGGCAGGGAGCACTTCGGCCAGGCGAAGTTTCATGCGGATTGGCTTTAAGGTGGCACGCAGGAAACAGAACGTCTCCGTGAACGTCGAAACAGGAAATATCGTGTGATTTATAAGCCCTGGGAGTAACCAGCAACTACCTGGAACGTTCGTCATTCTGTCAATGGAACAGTCGCCCCTGGGCAATACTATTCCATATGCAACTTCTTTGAAAAATCTTGAACCACTTACTCCATTCAACTACCATCGGGAGCACGTCGTAGAAGAATGTGTATGCCGTTCCGTTTATCCTGTATCAATATTTTCAATTACATTTAAATAATTAGGCTAGGATAATTAACTAAAGGTGCGTGGTATAGGGTAGTTTAATTTGTAAGTATACGTGTCTGAAACAAGAGACATTTATTCAGTTGCAAATAATACTTCAATATAAGTGCATTAACCGAACGATTTATTGAAATGTGAAATTTGAAGGTTGGAAAATTTTGGAATTTTATACTTCCAATGCAAAGCCCAATTATATATAATAGAAAATACGTATAACGAAAATAGATTCCACAAAACATGATATAATATTACCATGTTTTGTAAAGCCAGACCAGATACAGGGCAATACTACTGAACGCACTCATATACTTTGCGCAGATTAGAAGTATTTTTGCGAATCTACTATTTAAATTATAAGCCATCATAAACGAAAAGTGAAAATTAAAAGAGAAATACACTCATAGGTGAGTTCTAAAAAATTAATCGGGGTCTGACCAGAACCGGGACATTCCACTTAAACGTCTGCTATTCTAAATGAACTTGAACCACTCATTTCACTACACCTGAAATTTCTCCCAACTAATAGCAATAATTTCCCCTTTCAAAGACAACGAAATTAATTAATTTTACTATAATACAATACACGTACAATAACATTTGAACTAACATTTCAATTGTGCTTTAAACTTTCAATTTACCTGTGAACATAAATCTTCCCATTACCAATCTCCATTCCCCACGCCTTACAATATCATAAAAGGTTGTAAGAAAAGAAATACTTCGACTTAACAAAAATATAAGAAAAGGTTACACCAGGTCTCGGGTCAGAATCGTTTGGCCCCAATAATTCTCGATTCCCGAAACGGACCCGGACACGCAGGCACAATAAAACGCCAATTAGCGTGTTCGAGAAACCGAGTACCGATTCATCATTCGTCGATCTCGTTGAAATATCAACGCTCCGAAGGAATACTCGCCGAGGCGAATTAATCTTAGCGCGGGAGGCGACGAGTTAATTAACGCGGGTTATAAATACGAAAGGCAATCTGCATTATGGTAATCGGTTCCTCGAGTTTCCTCCAACCTCGACACGTTCGTGGGCCGTCTCGTCTCTCTTTCTCTCTCTCTCTTTCCCTCTTTCTCTCTCACTCTCTCTCAGAGCCGATCGCGATAATTTACACGGGATATTGGCGTGATCTAATTTTGGCCGCTGGCAGACGGTCGTGTCACGTTCGATTACGAGAACCTGAGCTTATAGTTCGAGATGGACAATGAAATTAGGCGGCAAATATCGACGTGATGTTGCAACACAATTTTTTGGAATGTAACAATTTTAATGAATCCAGACGATTCTGAAGCCGTTTCAGAATACACCAAAATTATGTTTTACTAATATGTTTCTCTAACGTTTAGTAATTATTCGGGCTCCTTAAAATGGTAACTCATAAATCTGTGGGAAATTTCACGGTATAAAAAATTACCACGTCCCTATGCTACATACATATATCAAACTCGTAGATCTATTTTTTAAGAAAAACTTAAGTAACTAACCCCCCAATTAATATCCTGCTCCCACTTACTAAATTCATTATCACATATAGAGTGTTTCCAACAAAACACACCTAATTGACGAATCTTTTCTAATCACTGTAACCAATCCAAGGCAGCTACATCTGTTCCAAATTACCCGCTTGTTAACGCCGATTTTAAATATGGCGAACAAGAGGGCGAGAAGTTTTCGGAACGGTGCGAGATCAATCAACCGAGCTTACACAATTTCTTGTTCCCAGTTCAAAGGAGGGGACAGGGAAGGGGAACACGGTCTACGAATGTTCCCTAGGCGTTCGTTTACGTTCAGGGGCGCAATTTTCATTTTTCAAAGGCGCCCACACAGATGGAAACTTGACGAAAGCGAATATATATGCGACTGCTTTGATCAGCTTCTTCTTCCACAGAGAAAACACGGCGCCACACGTTTCCCCTCCTTTTTCCATCGAGCACACCAATCTCCAAGTTAATGTACGTCGTCTCTGTTTATGTACCTGTTCCGAGTTAAAGCAGTTGCGACTGGCAAAACGTCTCCGCGCCGGCGAAATAATTAATATAGGGGTTTCACGGTGAATAGGTGTATCGTATGGGTAGATTTTCTTTTTGCTTGAAAGGGTTGAATGGGACAGGTGAGATTATTTGTATCAATAATTTTTGTAATTTACCTTATCTATTATGTTGCTCCGTGCAATAGTGAATTTTCTGTTAATCGAAGTTGGTCAAAAATACAAATTGCTCTTAGGTAGAAGATAAAGGCGTAAGAAGATTTTCGATTTTAATCCATAAAAAGCGATACAACGAAAATAGCAGGAATAAAGATTTCTCGAAGCATGATAAACTCGTGTCGCGAGTACTGAACACGTTCCCCCGTGTCATCTTTGTAAATATCACTCTTATGGGGCCCTGACATTTCGCCAACACGGAAATCCCCCCGAAATAAATAACTTCCGCGAAAGGGCGATGCAGCACTGCGATCTGCCTGAAGGAAATCCTTAGACAAGACTGAAATAGACTTCAAAGACAACAATTGAAACACAAATATTGAGAACGTATTATATTTCATCACCCCGGTCCACATGGTGCAAACATATTTCTTCAAATTTTAATGCAAAATTTATTACGTATAAATATTTAGAGATCGCATACCACCGGGAACCACAGAAATATGTATCTGAAATATAATTTATGAGATGAAATGAAAAACCGATTCAGAATAAACAATGACTTCTATTTACAGTGGATCGTCGTGATACTTTTATTGTCCTGCATATCTTTTGTGCAAATGTTACGGAAACTTTACTATTATTACTAGTATGTCAAAACACCTGTCTTACCTGATAAAAATATCTTGGCTTAAA
The DNA here is from genome assembly GCA_907165295.1 of Nomada fabriciana. Taxonomy (NCBI): domain Eukaryota; kingdom Metazoa; phylum Arthropoda; class Insecta; order Hymenoptera; family Apidae; genus Nomada; species Nomada fabriciana. Next base: position 16,752,976 of record OU015690.1, read on the forward strand.
CTGTTTAGTCTCTAATGCCAATCGTAATAGAAATAATCGAGCAAATAATAGTAACACTAAGTAAAACACGTTAAAATTCGTTGCTCTCGATCTACACTACACAAAACAAAATGACAGCAGTTTCGATGGGTATAAACGACAGTGATCACTGACCGATTGATTGACAGTGTGTTCATTTATCTATGTAAATATTTAGAATCCATAGCCACTCGTGCATTACAAACCATTGATACGCTCCGCAAATAAAATTCCCATCGAGCCAACTATACCAGATGAACCAGAACTAGCCTCACAGTGCTGAAACTCTCCGCTAAACACATAAAAAAGAAAGGAAAAGAAAGAACAATCCGCGCACGAAGCCAGAATATACATTACATCCCATACATTTATATCCAGTTATAAAACCAGAGCACCACCTTATCGTCATAACGTACACCGCTTATGAGTCACAAAAACCTATAAATACCAGGGTACGACGAGCATTCGATACAACGTATACCCAAGTCTCCTCTGGATCTTTCAATTTTACGATCCATAATCCCCGCCAATCTTCGTAAATCGAACGTGCCACAGAGCTTATTGAGAAAGTTCACTAACGCCGGTCGTCAAAGATTGAACGTAATTTGTCGCGATTCGAAACGCTTTCGTGGTGTGTACTCCAATCGGCGACAGGTATCTGTTCGCGAGTCGGAAACGTTTAGTGAAGAGGAAAGAGGAGGAGAAGATAGAAGGGCAGAGAGAGAGAGAGAAAAGAAAGAAAACGCAAACGACGAAGAAATATAGGCACGAGGTTTAATAGGATCCGAATAGCCGTCGGTGTCCAGGCGGGAAATCCGAATTTATGAACCTCCGGAAGGATTTAATTTATTTAAATTTCCGAGCGGCGAGCCCCGCTTTAATCCTGATTTACCACATGGCTTTTCTTGTTACACCACGCAGGCCAGCCACGCGGCTTAAGCGGCCTGTTATCACGCGGCTGCTTATAAAGCGTGTTTGCGTGGCCGATAAGCGGCCGTGAAAGCGGGCCGAACGTTTTCGAGCGCGAGGATGGAAAATGGAGAACGCCTCGAGACTTCCGGTGTGGACTTGGGGTGTTCTTAAGAGTGGTGGCTTGAAAATTTCGGGAAGAATTCGTCCTGTGGGGATAAATTTATAATCCCAGTACAATGATTAAAATATTGACCCCTTTTATTATTTGGGAGTAATTAAAGTTCGCGTGAAATGAATTGGCCTGGATACGAAAGGTGTGAAATGATTTTATGGTTTCGAATATTTAGTACAATTTCATTTACATTACTGCATAGATTCTAATACAACATTTTCAGATAAACGAAATAATTTTCTAATAATACTTTCGCTTTAATAAACTGCAAACAAATGCACCGTCCTTACTCTAACATTACGGATGACAGAATTAATTGCGAACATTTCGAATACGAATATTCAAGTACAGTTACGAACAACTGCAATAAAGTTTGTCGAGACTTGACGAAGACGTAATCCACGAAGAAACAATGTTCCTTTATACTTGCCGTCCTGAACCCTCCGCCAGACAAGTGGCGGCAAACTTCCCGTACACCTGTACCACCAAATACTAGACAACCTCGACTAGCGTGTTCCCCTTAAACGCTACACTTCCTCCGCTCGATGAGGGAACGCGGCATTAATCAGTCTAAAGGGGCAGCGGGTACAAAGGAAACAGTCTGAAAGCCATCTAATCGGCCTCCTAATCTTCGCTACACCACTTGACGATCGATCAAAAGCATCGTCGAAACGAATGTCAGACGTAACGGATAAAGTATTAAGAAGGAAAACAGATAAAACGAAGCAAGCGTTTTCGCGTGATTTTTTTTTCCATTCGTTTCACCAGTCTTTCGAGATTAGGCGAGCTGAAACTTTATTCGTATCTCTCGGTTAAGTAATTGGAAGGTCTGGCCCGGGTGATTTATCACCGGTTTCCTAGACGCAACGAAAGACGAAGGGTTAGAGGGCAGAGATTGTTGCCAGGCTTGACCAATGATCGATCGTTTCGATAGGTGCACCGAACGGTCCGTTGCCAGACTGGCGGGATTGTGATTAAGTGATTTCTGCGAGTGAAAAAACGAGGTGGAATAGGGCGGGATACGTTTTTCCAGGGGCGGAAATGAACAATCGTTCTCGTTGCAGGTCAGAACGACATCAAGAAGCTGCGCAGGGAGAACGAGCAGCTGCGTAGGGAGATATGGAGCCTCCGGGACGAGTACGACAAGCTCGAGGAGATCCTGAAGAGGCAGAAGAGCCGCGCAGAAAGCGAAGAATACGAGGTACTTTGATATGGACGAGTTGGACATTCGGGGGAGCACGGGTGATCGATGAGACGATTGTAGAATTCGTTGGTTTGGAAAAATAGGATAGGTGATCCTCGATGAAAGAGGAGACATTTGTCTTGGATGCAAAATCGAGATTCAATTATTAGTATATATATATATCCATGGGAATTGGTGTGTATGGTAGATTGTCAAGTGCACAGAATGTCCGAGTGATAGCGCAATTTTGAAATGACGGTAAAATTTTTAAAATTCATTTGAAGCAATTGCTGGTCGGGTTTTACTATATTTACTTGGTTTCACGAGTTAGAATCAATCAATTATTTCATGAGATTTGGTCAACCATGTATACGTTCGTTTAATTTGTTTGTAAGAAATGATTGCTTTTTATTTTACAATTTCCAATACCGAAATACTACAAAGTTCAGAAATTTCCATTTCACAGAATTGTTTATTCCAGGATCGCTCCGAGGAGGATGACGGTCTCCAATCCGACTACTCGTTCGAGGAGGACGAGGGTCTCGACGAGAGTAACCAGGAGTCCAGCAAGGAGGCCAACAAATCTGAGCAACTAGAGAACGCAGAAAATCAGAAGCTTTCGACAGAAAAGATGACTACGAACAGTCTGCACAGGCTGCACGTGGACTTCGACGACCTGTCAGTGGTGGACGAGGAAGAGGAGCCCAAAAGGGAGAAGGACAAAAAAGATATCCATTCAGAAGATGCCCAACAACCCAAAGAAGGCAAAAGTCCTCCGTCCATTCTAAAATCCAGGCTTCTCCACGAGAATATACCATTCTATCCTGGAGCTTATCAGCCACCAACTTGCCTGAACAGCCCAACTTATTATACCGATTGTCCCTTCAAGTTCCCAAGTACTCTAAACCTGATGATGGCTTCTGACACGTCAGGAATGTTAAGTACACCTTGTACAAGATTAAACGCTGATCCACTGGTAGCTGTGCCTAGTCTGGGTGGCCTGAACGTCGATCAGGTTAACGATCATATATTGCACCCGCCTCCAGTGGGCTGGCAGACCAATATTATGCTGCCTTCAGGACAGATTCCCATCCCTGGACCAGCTGAGATGCATGGTTCTTCAGGAATTCATCAGGATCAGGTGAGGCAACAGCCGGTTGCGTCCAGCACTGGAGGATTTCCAATCTTCCCCAGTTTTCTTCAAAGTAGAAACACTGGTCTGAAGCCGACAATTAATCCGTCCAACTCGTCAATCTATGGAAGTACCTTTCGCAGTGGTGAAAAAACAGTTGTCGGGAATGGCTGGCCTGTGCACCCAAATTCCACACCGTTGAAGGGTACAAGGGACCAGCAGAGCTCTGTCGATTTGAAAGAGAGAGCAGCACAGGGGAGTCCAGCGTTGCCAGGAGCAGAGAAACCTAAACATTTCTTTGCCCCACTGCCTTCGAAGCTGAAGAAACAGTCCGAGGAATCTTCACCGACTGCGAGTCACTTTGGTACTGGCAACAGTTCCAGCAGTGGCAAGACTGGTTCTACTGTGGTCTGTAAAAATCAGTTTTCGATCCGAAAAGGATCCGCTGATGTGTACGTGAACGGTGCAGTGCCACTCGAGGACCATTTTCAAAGAGACAAGACTGAACAGAGAACGTTTTTCAGCACGGAGAATTTACTGATCACAGAAGACAAATCTAGTAATAGCAGTAATCCATTAATGAAATCAATGTCGTGCCAAGATTTATCCAGTGAGCCTCAGCCGGTCTCAATTAATCACGGCGATGCCAGACAGCAGCTGCTGACCAAAAGTGATAACACGTTGGACAATAAATCAGACACGAAACCATTTAAGTCTCATTTGAGCGTGACGCTGAAAACACCAAGAACGAAACAACCTGTCAGCCCAGACACACCAGAGATTCCCAAATTACCTTCCATAGATTATAAATTATTTAAGAATCCTTTTCTGCGTACCTTCGACCCAAGTGCCAGTTACATGGACCAGAACAATGTCACCAGACCTCTGTCTGTACAAATTAACGACGACAGTCTTTGCTATTGTCCTCCACAGCCAGAAGTGCCCGGCTTCAACAGGACAATTCCTTTCGGGGACAGATATAGAACAATTCAGACTGACCAGAATCGACTTTTAATTCCGTCGACCCAATTGACCAATGGAAAAGTGATACCACCAACGGGTAAACATCAAATACAAGTTACTTCCTTCGAGAGACCTAGTCCTCACACTTTGATTGGTCCCTCTAGTCCGTACGATTTTAATACATTGAGAAGATTAAATACCAATCCGTATCTGCAGAATCAGAACTTGTACCAGAACGTGTCCATCCTGCCAAGAGGTGCAATGTATCCTCAAAGGGGAATGATGTTTTACGAGAACTTGGCAACGAAGGTGCCCGCACAGACACAGACATCCATAGACGGTGATTCACACCACGAAGACGAGCACACGTTGTCCCACGAGGAGAGTGCACCGAATACACCGAGTGGTCAACGCAGGAAAAAGGCTATCAGAAAAGAGAAAGGAAACGCAACGAAGGATCAGAAGCAGTTGTCGCCAGCTGCTCAACGAAGGTTGAAGAAACAGATCAGCGCGACGTCATCCGAGGTTCCAGAGTCTCCGGAGAAGGGACCACGCAAAAAACCCAGGAGACTTAGTATCACCACCACGACCACATCAGAAGGCCAGGAAGATAAAAATGAGAGTAGATCATCGTCTTCTGGTCGAGACTCGCCAAAGAAGGATCAGATAAGGAGAGTATCCCTTTATTTCAATGCGAAGAAGAGGCCTTCTCTGAGTTCCGTGAAAACTGCCGGGAGTGGTAGCCTGGACATTTCTCGAGAAAAGGACGCGATGCTGATGAACTTGGAAAGGGAGAGGACAAATTCTGTTAGCAGCAGAGAGACTGGCAGTGCTAAGGCCAGGAAAGCCAGCACTAGCAGTGGAAACGTGCCGTGGTGCGCCTGCTGGGGTAATGGGTGCATTTAGTGACTTTGTAACTGGTTTTATTGGTTGGACTGACTGGATTTAATTGAATGGCGGAGTTTGGATCACGACGAAACGTTGCCTATCAGCGTATGGACTACGAGAGTTTCGTTTTAGTCAATCTGAAATTCGGTCGTGTGCATTTTGAACGAACTATCCCTTTGAATTTGCGTTCCTTAGAAATTAATTGTGAAATATGCAGAACAAGAAGTTTCTGATTTGTAAAAATCAAGAGTCTTAAAGCCAACGCCATTTGGCTTTCATTAATAATCCTTCCTAACCTATTTCTAAATTAAGCGTGATTAAGTAGCAAATGAAAATCAATAAACTATCAAATGAAAATCGCAGGAAAGCTATACCAAGATAGATAAAGTTAGCTGGATATCTTATGGGAAATCCTAGATCTCAGATTCAATAACAAAGCAATTTCTACATAAATGGAAGAAGAGTGACCGAACGTTAGAGTGGTTGACGGAAATATTGAACACAGGCAGCGGGCATATTCCACGAGGAGCAGTATCGACGCAACTATAAGGTAACCGCTGCAGCCAATGGGGATGGTCGTAAAACTAGCGCCAGTGGAGCCAGGCAACCATAAAACCAGTTACCATTCAAGTGACAGTTGAAACTCAGGTGATTCCTGGCAGAAATACAGGAGCGTGGCCTGTTCTCCATACAGACACCGTGGTTAAAATTGGGGGATTAATATTTAACGATGAAAGCAGATGAAACCTGACTTTTTCGCTATACCTAGTCTTTGATGAAAGTTTTGCAGGGGAAAGACTGTGCGAGTGCAAGACCGTGATATTAATCCAAATTTTTTACCGATTACGTGTTTAATTAATCTCATGGACCGCTGAAAGTGGAACAGAATTTTGTTTCGTCGAATTTATTTTATTAAATGTTTAATTTAAGATTCGAGTGTTAGTGGTGAGAGTGAAGGACAATACATTTGTGCATTTAATTAGATGTTAATCGTATGATGTATATACTGTCGTTAAGTTTTATATGTTAATATTTAACGTAAGAATACAATAGTTTAGGATAGTCATTTCCATTTGTCAGTTGAGAAGAAAATGGAACGCTGTATAAATTTTAAATTGGACAGTGACTTTGAATAATGCAACAAGGGATGATTTTAAATCTGCAAGCTTGGTATATTTGCGTCGATCACTTAAATTAATTGAAAAATAATGATACGAAGGAAGCAAAGGTATAGACAAATTAAGAAATATTGTATTGTAAAAGAAATTATTTATAACTTGATCTGTCGGGTACCTACACAAAATCCTATACATAAAATCTTCGTAATTGTAAAATTAAATATTAGTAACTGCGGATTAATTTATTACGAATTATTTTTCATTACGCAAACTTAAACGTCACAGTGCATTTTTCGTATAAATATAACAATAATTTAGGCTATCAAAGGTCTCTGGCTAAATAAATAATTACGTCCAAAGTATTAACAGCATCCGTTTCCCCAATTAAACAAAATCTAATTTACGAAATGATCATTTCTTCATATAATCAAAGCACAGAATTATTAAAATACAAAAATCCAAAAATTAAACCAGAGTTAATATGAAAACTATTGTAGTAATACAGTACAAAATTATTCGATGTATGCTCTAGCATTCAACCAAAATTCAACCCTTTCCTTTACCAAACCACCACCCTACGCTACTTTCAAAATTACGGTAGACAGGCCCTAGTATTTCACAGAATCATTCAGCCTGCTCTATAATTCATCGAATTATTGATTATTCTACGCAACTTATTCGAACAGCCCCATTTGTTAATGGCAAAGGAGGTGGGGGGACGAGAATGGGGATGGAAGTTAAAGGCAAAGTTCGCGAGCATCTTCCGCGTAAACTTCTCGAGCGTTCTGTTCGCGTTATTCCACGGCCCCTTCTTCCTCTTAAAAGGGGTGGAACGGAGAAGAAATTTAAAGAAATCGAGAGAAAGGAATCGGCCCGGGTAAATTGAATGTACTTACAATTAAATGCGCCTCTTCTTCGTTTTTTTCCCTTCCTTTTTCACTACTCGGCGGAAAGAAAGTTTAAGAGCATCCGGAAGGAGGAGTCCGTGAAATGGAACGGCCGGAGGGAGGAGAGTAGATACCTTTAACCGCGGCTGGAGATAATTTCTTTTCGAGGAATACGCTTCGATTTTTTAATAAAAGCGATTTACTAGCGAACCGCTGTTTATATCCACGTACCTTGAGGCAAGTTCCCATTTTAATCCTTGCAATGAATTTCGAACGGAATCTGCATCGGCGAAGGGACTCTTGGATTCAATGGTCTTTGAAAGGCGGCTCACCCTAAAAGCTCGGGTAGGATGCAAAATATCTACGGTTTTTGTTAACTTGAGATAAATAGAAACCTCGCTCCCGGATCAAAAACTAGCGAATACATCAAATCGTACCTCACTGTTTTGAAATGTATAACAAATATCCAAACTCCCCCATTTATACCAGACAAACTGTATAATAAAAGGTATAACCTGAAGCAAACCTTGTACCCTCAATGTTTCAGAAGCTGCACGACCAAGAAAGAGAAAAAAAAATACAGGAGAGCCCATCGTCAAATTTCAAATCACATTGCCAAACGCAGAACAAAAAATAAAAGCCATCCCCTCGAAAACTAGCAAAGGTGCCCTCGATCAAAGTACTACACCCCGTAGTTTCAAGCTTCGAGTCAGAAAGGCGAAAGTTCAGGGCATAATGCTCGTTCGGACAAAGCATTCGGGGTGGAAATTCGCGTTGGAGAAGGTGCGAGCAAGGGTGCACACGCTGCCAACGTCGACGGGGCGTTCAGCGAGGGGGTGGAAGTGTCAGAGTCAGAGAGAGAGGGGGGTGGAAGGGTGCAGACTGGCGCAATTAAAATGCAAATTATCTCTTTTCGCCGCGGCCATCTTTCCACAAGAGGCTGCGCGCTCGCAACCCTACGCCGTCACCGATTAACTTGGAACTAATTTACGACGACGACTCCGTCGCAAAGCGGCGCGAGACGTTTTGTCTCGGAGCGGACAGAGGGCCGCCGCGTTAATACGGGCTAACGTCATTTGCAAATGTCAGCCAGGGCCAGGTTTCTTCCCTTCGAGCCTGATTTTCGCCACGCGGACCCGATGGGGCCACGGGTGATATTGCTAGAACCATCTAGCCTTCGCTTAGAACTGGAAACCGGGGGTAGAGGGTGAGTTCGAGAGGTACAAGCTGGATACGCGGGCGATGACGGAGTAGCGGGGTTGGTTTGAATAATTGACACGATTATTGTGAAACAAGTAACGCGATAAGAAGAGGGGACAAGAAGTAATTATTTAGTGGCTGGGGATGGTGATATGAGTATGGGGAGGAAATGAGTACTTTGATGGCGGTAGGTGAGAATCGGAGGGTGGTTTGTCTGGAACAGAGATTGGGCGTAGGGTGAAAGGCGAAGTTAATGAATTTGTTGGCGAAGATTATGGTGGATGATGCCCGACGCGGGAATTATTATTGTTCGCTTAGATTAGGCCCTTGGGTTTCGCAGTTTTCGGGAATAAATTAATAAAATAATGAAACTATATGTACTAAATTTCACCAGTGTAAAGGAAGAATACTTTGATTTATAATCTGAGTGCTAGAGGATGAACGCATTTTTTTAAACGCAACTTTTAATTTGAGTTTAAATATAAGTTCAGTCACAATAACGGAAGAGAGTGTTGCAATTTAATGAAATGGAAAAAAGTTAAGAAACCAGTCAGTTCTAACAAACACATATCAACATCATTAAAATAATTATGAGAAAAATTCGAATAATTGTATCCCGTATCAGTTCCTGTTAATTTTCCAAGGCTGTTACAACTTCTCATGCTCTACAAAACGAAGTTCAAAGAGTTCGAGCAACTATCCATGAATCGCCCATAGAAATTCGAACTCCCTCAGACAATTCATTCAACTCGTTCGATTCCCAAAGAGCAATGAAATTAACGAACGAAACAAGACCCGCTTCAACTGTTAATTACCGTTCCACGAGAAGATTTACAGTAATTGAGCGGCAAACTCCCCGAGAGATACGTTTATCACATTCACTTACGAACAGAGCCAACTGTACCGAAGCCTGTGCCGATATCGCGCGATACAACTCAGATTATCAGATGGGAATAGTATGCACTCGAGCCCATGAATTCTAATTAAAAGCCTATCGTAAGTATTTATAGGTCGAAGACGGGAACGATATCAGGCTGTTACAATAGCCATTAAGATAATCAGCTTTAATTACGCACCTCGTAAAGCCTTTATGAATCCGGCCAGGCCGAGCAGATTTAGCGGCGCCACGGTTAAAACAGCTATTTCAGCAAACTTGTACGCTTACCTGGGAAATAGAAAGAGGAATGGTTAGTGTCGTAAACAAGAGTCCTTGCAATTTACATACAGATAGATCTTTTTCTATATCATTTATTATTCAACGGACAGATTGATAAAATACGCCAGATTAGAATTAATTAAAATCAACCGCGCATATAGATTGATATTATCGTGAGTTTAAATCACTCGAAGCTGTGATCAATCAGATTTGTGCGAGGGGCAACTGTGATTCTTTCTTCAGCGAACTTTATTTTGGTTAATAAATACAACCTTCCGAAGAAAAAACACCACGAATTGATAAATATTAAATACGTAATAACAAATATTGAATAAAATATTCCTCGAAGACCAGTAGTCAGCTGCCCTCCGCTGTCCTCGCATTCCCCTGGAAATAAAATAAAAACACCATAATCCCATCTAATTTAGTCGCAGGCGGAAACGAACGGAGGGCTAAACGAAGAAACTTCATTCCAGCCTTACATTTCGCGCTAAGCACGATTTCTAGCAACGGCGTTCGAGTGTCCAGCCAGCTATATAACGTGAAATTACGCGAGAACGTAATAAAGCTCGCAGTCTGGCCGTCGAAATTGGGCGGACGGCGACGTTTCTCAGCGAGAGAGTAATGAAACCGCCGCAAGTGTAATACCGTTGTATATGTATAGAACGTGAAAACTAAGCGGAGGCGCAACGAAATTCCTTCGAGCCGCGGGTGGAACGCGGAGTGTTTGAAATGTTTTTTAACCGTGAAACTTCCAGCCACTTTCATCCATCTCTTTTATTGGCCGCGTGAAGGCCCGGAGGAATATTTTAGACGGCCTCGAACTTCCGTCAGACAATTTCGACATTTTTCACGGCGGAAATTTTCTTCCGCGACGAGCCTCAACGAAGTTTCCCCCCGCGATTCCTCGCGGACAGGTTATTGGAAATAGTTTGAGGTTCCCTTCGTTACGCGATTCTGTGGAATAGTTGCTGGCAGGACTCTGCTGATACGTGGAGAGACTCTCCAGGTGAGAGAAGGTTAACATAACTGTGCAATTCCTAATTGCACCTATTGTTCGTAATATGCAGGTTGGCTGGTTTAAAAGAACTGAGAAATCAAGAATTTCGACAGGGATGTAAAGTCGGCAGTAACTTTGGTTTCAATGCGAATTTCCAGGAAAGAATAATTAATCAGCGAAACAAGCATACAATTTTACGGAAGCTTATTTTCGCTTTTGTGGAGAAACTAAAAATTTGTATTAACGTGAAACACCTGAAATATCGCGCCACGCAAATGGTTCATTTGCACGTGGCATCCAATATCCTGTTATGAGCACACGTATTGCACGATCCGAGCCGGTTTCGCCGGAACTCCGCATTTTTGCAATCGCTTCTTCGCCGTGCAAATATTTGCGAATTGCGCCAGCGTGCGAAACAAGCTACAGCAGCGATGGATGAACTCTGAATAAACAATGCACCGTCGCGTCGCGTCGACGTGCCAGGTTGATACTTTTCGATCAAATTTTTTTCAGCCAACAATTTCTAATTTTACGCAGTCTTGTTGCAAATAATTTAAATATAACGCTTTTTATGCATCAGCTGAGGTTTGCCCCCTTTTTTATTTCCTTGTATACTGAACAAATAAGAATAAATTAATAGAATTGTGATAATAACATACATTTGTGCAATGAAAAAATTATCAATTCGTCGAGAATTAGTATTCATATAGATAGTGTCCAATCGATTGCAAAAGGTCAGAAAAGTCCAATACCAAATCAATTCACCGCGGCGCGGAACCTTTTTTCCAATAACGTCAAAACGAGTCTCTCGAAAGCTCGCAGTTTTTCCGAGGGAAACGCAATTTCCTCGGGTTGTGGAGCAACCCGCGTCGCAATTCGATCGCTGCGAAGAACGTTTCGTCGAGCTTTCGACTTTTATCGAGAATGCTTGGCACTCAGTTTCAAATTTCCTGCGATCCAGAAGGCTCCTGTCTACGCCGGGAGGGGAGGGAGCAGAAGAAAGTCAGGGAATACTCCGGCAGAAGGTAAGCGGTTTAGAAGCGAAATAAAAACTTTCGAAGTTTCAAAGTGTGCTGAAGTATCGAACCCACTTCCGATCAAATCGAAACGCCGAGCCGTGTCACGCGAAAGGTTAATCGCTTGGAACTTCATTTTTTTCCACAGAACTTCGTGAGATATCTGTTTCTCTCGTGACATGGAGGAATACTATGTTCAATGCAGACATCTGTCAAACGTAAATATTTATGAAATTGTAAGCAAGTCTCTACTATCAATTAAATATTCTCCAATATTCAAATAAAGAAACTAAAGATCCTGTCATTTGCAGCACAAACTTATTAGCACCTAAAGGTTCGTATCAGTAACTTCATTGGAGCAATATCTGCCACTCACAATCAGCGAAACTCCATTATTCGTAAGGGATAATCGATAAGGACACCTGCTTGTAAGAAGACGTGATGTGAAATGGGTTTGACAGAATTGTAACACAATTTGAATAAACCAAACATTGGTAAGGAGAATTATTCTAGAATTCGTTCGTAACCTCGTATCCAGTTGAAACAAGTATATGAATGTTGTTCAAGCAAATATACCAGTTATTCCTACATATTTCTGAATTCGTCCGCGGGCGTACACTCGCGAACTCCATAATGAATTCATCCGACTCACTCTCTCTGGTGTACTCACGTAAGCGCAGAAATGTGTACACTTAGCGAGGCTCGCGAGACATGAATGCAGTGGCAGAAGACGTTCTCCCGTGTCTAATTTTGTTCGCTGGAAGCCGTGCAGCTAAAAGAGTATCGAACCGCTTAAAAGTACGCCGGAAACGGGAATTCCTTTCCCGTGCACGCTAATGGACACGATACATGTGCGATTCCTTCGCGAGTATTTTGTCAAACTCGCTTCTCGAAAGCACTTTAGCCGGTATAAGAATATCCTATTAACTGGCACTCGAAAATTTCTGCCGTCGTGTTTGCTGCTTCATAATCGTATGAATTTTATTATTATTGTAATGTCTTTGACAATTATGAATAAGTTTATATTATTAATTATTGGCGAAACTATTAAACAAGTGATGTACCATATACTTTATAATTATTTAACAGAGGAAATTGTGTATTTGTGGTATAACACGCCGAGGGGGACTAATTGTGAGACAAGAATAGATATTCAAGGGGGTTGTTTTTATAATATAGAGAATACTCGTGTCGCTTAAAAAAAGATACAAAAATATTAATTTCTGTAAAATATTTGTATATTTCGTACTTCTGTATATTTACAATTTCGTATTGGATCTGATGCTAGAACTTTATAATAGTTTACAGTCTGGCTATCGGAGGTACAGTTGTGTTAGCAAAGGTAAATTTACTATTACCGGTAACAAAGATCCTGTGCGTTCCCAAGTATGTAATGCTTGAGCAAACGAGAACGCTGTAGCCAGTGTTTACATGTTTCTGTAACCAACAGGGGAGTAATACGTCTATATTACCGGTTGGAAACCGCGAACAGTTTCTTCAGACAGAACAATGTTAACCGGATAAGATGTGCAATACGTGTAATATGATCCAAAGGTATGCTCGCGTCGAATACAACAGTTAATTAACGTTTCAATTAGTTTAAACGAATATTACTGAAAATTTCCTTATTCAATGACGCATATTTTTTTTTGCAATTTAGGATTGGCAAAAATGACAATACTAGGTTTAATCAAATTTATGTCGATCGCAATTCACCGAATATTTATATATATTAAGAATAAAAAGCAAATCACAATAACAGCAAAAACATAAATCTTATAATTTTCCAACCACTCATTACAAATGTATTGAATCCAATGGATTGAACGTTACATGTTTCGTTTTCTTTTTTAAGAACCCAGACATTTCATCCGTGACAACCTAATACAGTTCACAAAAGTTCAACCATTCCTCACAACACACCACGGTTCTCTTTCTCGACTTTCGACCGAGACGTGGCTGTAGCTAGCTACCTTTTATACGTAGCTGGACCGATTGGAATCACGCGGTTATTGTATCAAACGCATAAATCTCCTCTTTATCGCTGTTATATGCAAAGTAGCGTGAATCCTCGTGAACGAGACAGCCTTCAAGGAACCCAAGAATAATGCATTCCTTCGTAGATCGATGCCGCCTCCGATCTATGTTTATATGCTGGCACGCGAGAGGAGCAGAAAGAAGAGAAAGAAGTTAAAACGAGAAAAAAAAGGGGATAGGATAGCGATCAGTGTGGACTTATTTAATTTGGGGACCGGTTGGCCTCCCGAGTTGTTTGCAGAACGATCGTTAACACTGATTTATACGCTCATTCATTTCCACGATGAACCCTTTCCACTCTCGTTTCCTCTCTCTTTCTCGTACCCGCGGACACACATTGGCAAAACGCTTACGTTCTTCGCGTAAAACGCAATTCACAAAAATATACTAGTTTGGGTGAGAGGCGTTTGCAGCGAGAGCGAAACGGAGTTAGTTTTTTTAATAAGGGGTAAATAAATTGAAAGAAACAAATTCTATTGGCGCAGGGGCAGTGAATGGACGTGAAGTGCGAGGAAAATTAAGCGAAGACGAAGGCGATAGGGTTAACGAGGATAAATGACGTTGGATGTTCACTGCAGGCTGATTTTGTTTTATTGTAATAAATTATTAGACAGGAACTGATCATTTATATTGACCATTAAGTATTACTTCATTAAACGAAGTTAATAAATCTGACTACTAAAATAGATGACGCGAATATTTTTTAATATACAAGTATAATAGGAAGCAAGTGCTGAATGGTTGATTTGAGTAAATTGAATAAAACTGACAACGTTGTTTGCTAAACGAAACAAACAGGAATTAGGTGCGTGATAGGGATTATAGTGGAGATCGAGGCTTTTGTATGGAGTTATACTCTGTGGCATTTCCAGGCCAGAAACACCGGAAATTCTAATTAGGACTTAGAGAGGACTTGGAGCTTCTTCCTGCTTCCCTCGGCAACCTCGAATAACGTCAGGATTCAGACAGACTTGGATTATGGAGTTAAAAGCATCAAACTTTGGGAAACCTTCTCGTACCGTGAACTATCCGAACACGAAAATTAGACCTCACTTCTTGCGTGAGATTAGTTTTCGAAACAGAACCGTTCGTGCGTTTTAGTTCACACAATTTATTTAACATCCGTGGTATTCGTAGATTTCACGTGGACGAAACAAAGCCACGAAAATATTTATTGCAATATCTCAATGTCTCCTAAAATGTAAAGAGTGCCGGAAAATCAAGTAACAAACCGAGTTTTAATTCCAAAGTTCAACAATACTCCAATCGAACCTACCAAAAATTACAACCAATGAAATATAGGGTTTTCCATTAAGGGCGCTCGAACTTTAAATTTAAATAAAACAAGTTGTGTACGATATATCAAAAAAAAATTTTTTTTATCTGAAAGTGTATTCAATTACATTATTGATGGAATATAATATCGTTTAAATGGCCGCCGCGGCTTCGCTGGACGGCGCGTATCCGAGAGGTCCAATTTTCGATGACTCGACCGCATAAATCGGGCTCGATATCATTTATTGCATTAATGATGTTGTCTTTTAAAGCATCAGTCGTCTGCGGCTTATTCTTATAGACCTGCGATTTAAGGTAGCCCCACAAGAAAAAGTCTAATGGCGTTAAATCACACGATCTCGGTGGCCAGTTGACGTCGCTGAAACGCGAGATAATCATGCCGTCGAATTTGTCGTTCAAAAGATTCATGGTCGCAAGCGCTGTGTGGCACGTAGCCCCGTCTTGTTGGAACCACATGTCTTTGAGATCCATATCTTCCAATTTAGGCAACAAAAAATTGGTTATCATCGACCTGTACCTCTCGCCGGTGACAGTTATGGCGGCGCCAGCTTCATTTTGGAAGAAGTACGGGCCAATGACCCCGCCGGACCAAAATCCACACCAAACAGTGAATTTTTTTAACAAACGACGAATAGTCGACTCAACAGGACGATTGTGTGCACCGTAAAAATTACGTAGCGCACGGAACGTAGCTCGAACTGAGCACTGATTTTCATAGTAAATTTTAATAATTTGCACGCGTTGCTCAAGACTGTAACTTTCCATGATGATTTGCCCAATACTAATTATTATAACCTCCAAATTTAACAAATGAAGCTTGAAAAACATGGTCGCTATACATCGTTAAAGTTCGAGCGCCCCTATTGGAAAACCCTATAAAACTAACACAACCTCGTTGCTCAATTTCTACAATTCCACAAATTAAAAACCGCCAAAATTCGTATCGTCGAATACTGCAATATCTATCCCAATGTCACCCAAAATTGGCAGTACTCCAAAAACATAATTCGCTGGAGATTTTGTCCACTTCGCCTACCAAATAACGATTTAGATTAACCAGTCCAATTATTAGCTACCTTAATTCTTCCACCAGGAACGCCTTTACCTTCACGTTAATTCCATCTACACGCGGGATACACCCACACCTTTACAAGGAGGATCATCGCACAAAACGCATCGTCGGAATACACGCGAAAATTAGGTGTCACGGAGCAGCGTGTGGTCGACGAGCAAGGACGAAACACGAGGGACGAAAAGGAAGAAAAAGCGCCTTGGAAACGTCGATGCAGCTCCGCGGGGAGCAAGGGCGGACACGAAGAAATAAGATACACGATATACTGGGCTGTCCTGTTGGGATAAAGGGTGTAGGTGGCTGTAACAAGTCGTCTATCGGCCCAACTCCAACCCCCGCCCCTTCCGACGTTCGCGACGAAAACTTCCGACTTTAGAATTCGATAAATTCCAGGAACTTTGCGCCGGGGACGAAAGTGGACTTCATAATCCTTCCCTTTGCTCCTCAACTTTCTGTTCGAAAGCTTTCCTACGATTACAGCAGCAGTCTTTTAACAATGTTACGAAGCAGTTTTGGCTTCGCTGGAGAATTTATTGCGCCGTTGGACAAATAGCAATGCGATAGTGCTTTCTTAAGTGAACGGTTTCCTTTTTTCATTGGATAAAGTTCCGAGATATCGGAGCATTTCTTTCTTGGACACTTGTTTTTTTAGAATGTCAATTACTGATCAATTCAAATTATCATTCATTCAGATATAACATAACAATAATATTGATTTAATGTCAACAGATCAAAATTCTTTGACTAAAAGCTATAAAGTAAGAAGGGTGAAAGTGCGAAGACAGAACAGCAATGACAAATGACTAACGACCAATTAATTACACACGTGGGCAGAGGATGAGAAAGAACGAACTAACATTCCCATACCCGTTTCTATAAATATTACACGATCGTCATTCTCGAAATGCACTTCCGTCCATGAATACGCCATTTCCCTGTCCCGACTTTCCCCTAACGAACGTCTTAACACGCATTCGAATTCTCCATCTGTTCGTGGAAGAAGTTCGCCACTTTTCTTCCGCCCACATCCGTTCCTTCGAAATCCATTAATCCACTCGTCGAGAGTCGAATCCACGTTCAACGATAATCCCGTTGTCGGCGTAACGCAGCCGATTGAAAATCGACCACGGCACATCGGCCACGTTCCTTCAACCACCTTCTATCCTTACACGCCTCGCGCGAGCCCTAATTTGCATTTATATCGATCCGCGCCGCGAATGGAAATATTAAATCCATTTTCGTAGAGGAGACACCCACGCGAGGCCGTTGCACGAGAAAAAAGAATCAACCGTGCAAGACGATGTCACGTATCAAGAGAGCCACGCACTGGCTTATCTGGCTTCCATGAAAGCGTCTCGATTTATCTCGAACGACTCTCCCCCACGGCTCGCCAGGACGTCGCGGACCCGTTGTTGAAGATTCTTCAGGGTGTTGCATGGGATTGAAAACGCGTCGATGAATAATGCGTTCGAGTTGCGGGGAAAGTGTACTCGAGACGTTTCTTTTCATCTTGGGAGAAGGTACGTGGGAAGTTGAGTTTCCCATTTTCTTTTTTGGGGGGTGTATGTATGTACTTTTTGCTTTCTTTACGACGTGTAGGAGCGACTTTCTTGTGGGTTAGAATATTTTTAAGCAAATGTTTTTCTGTATAGATGGGTAATGAAAAGAAGTATGTTTTACTTTTAATTACAGATCTTACAAATATTCGCGGAATATGTAAATGGGGAGATCTAATTTGTAAAACGACGGGACATGTAATAATTGTTAAGAGCAATAATTTTAAAAAGAGCACCCGTCGTTATTTTGTAGGTCTGAACGTCGTGAGTGATGAGAAGGATTTAAGACGTGTCCTGCAACAGTAGTTTATCGTAACAACGGTTTACGAGTACAATGCCAAATTAAACTTAGTCGAAGAATCTCTGACACGAACTACTAACTGCTGCTATTTACGCTAAGTGCTGAACGTGCAATTTTCGAAGATGTATTAGACTATTTAGGGGGGAAAGGATGAGGCAGCGCTTTGCTAGTCATTACTCGAGTAATTCGGACCTTGTACGATTGCATACTTTGAGCCTAACGCGATGACAAATGATACACTTAAATATAATTTCTCAACCTACACACAGAAACTTGGATTCAAGGGGCACTTCACAACCAACGAAACGCCCCTCAAATCTGCTGAATTATATTCTAAACTGAGCAGACAATTTCAGGATGGAATTTTACGTGCGCATATCAAGAAACTTTAGCAGTCAGACTTTGTCCCCAATTTAATTTTTCTTCTTACCAAAATTCGCATTAAATTTCCATCGTTACGTCAAAACGTCGTGCACGAATTCCGCTCGATGGCCGAGCCGAGGCAGAGAAAATGACACGAAATTCATTTCCATCGCTCGAAATGAGCTTGCCCCGCTTTTATTGCGAACAGCAGGCAGCAAACGATTTACCTGCCCACCCACCTACTTCGCAGCGTCCCAATTCTGAAAACGTTAATCAACTCTGATTAAAACGGAAACAATAATAACGAAATTCTTCGCTGCGAAGCGAAATGGATTGCCGCCGCTTGTATTTCGTCTTCTCCCGGGATGGTCCGCCACAATGGGAAACATTACAAAGCAACGTTATTGTCGTCTGTTCCCTACTGATAGGGCTAAACCGTGGCTCAGTATCAAATTAACGTTTATGATAGGTCGTCATTCAAATCTAGCTTAAAGCCAAGCATACGTACGCCATGTTAGAGAATTCTATCACACGCGAAACAGACGGCTGGTTGTTATTTCGAATAAAAATGAATATCCTGTGCATCCTTGGAATTCGTAAATATTTTTGAACAAATCAACAGCGGCCTGTACCCGTGAAATTAAGGCCTGATTTAATTAACAGAGGTGTCTATAGGTGTAGCATTACGATATTAATAAAAATTGCATTGAATGTCCAATCTCCCAATTTTCAAAGTAAACTCTGTTACAGATTAAAGTATCCTTGTTATAACTAAATAGAACGAATGGAATGCAGTATAACATCGGATGATAATTTGAAAGGCAAATTGACTGCACTTCCGGGAGTCCTGTAAATGCTTTCACTTTCGAACAAATTTGATCACCTGTAAACCCTCATGCGCATATTAAGCTATAAATCATTTACTCCAACGAATTCCTCCCGAAACATTTACAACATAATGAATAAATTTAGCATATAAATTAATGTACCGGCGTTCGCCCGAGCATTAAAGCTCTTATGAACTCTGAAACAACTGTTTCAGTTTGGTAACGTTACTCTGTTAAACGCGGTTTACATGCCGACGAGAATTCTACCGAACATTGAAAGCCCCCCTTGACTACCTTCCAGTACTCGAAACATTGGCTTCAATAAATTAATATATAATATAACATTAAAGAATTGCCTTTCTGACCCCTCGATAATTTTACAAAGTTACCTTTCAATCGATATTAGACACACTTATTTTCTTACTTTCTTCTGATTCTGATTCTTACGATATATTAATATTATTTGTTTGGAAACTTTTGCCTACCGGCTACAAAATATTTTGCATAAATACAAAATCGATAGACATAAAATAGTACTGCAACCTTTCCTCGACGTTTCCATTTTGCCCCCTTTCCCTATATATGTATATGTACTGGGTGTTCAGCGTAAGGAGCGCCACAATTTTTGCAGGCACTTCTGATTCGCAATAAAAATTGCGAATCGACCGCAACGTGGACAAGCACAGAAAAGAACGACACCACTGCGAATCTACAGTACCGTGGACAAGCACGGAAAAAAAACCGACACCATTGCGAATCAAATCGCCGCGCCGTCAACGTCGCGACGCGTCGGGAGTCCCCTTACGGAAATCGATAGCCGCACCTGAGTCACCGACACTCTCGGTCGAAAATCTACTTAGAGGAGAGCACCGTAATACAGTGGCTCGATCGCAGGTACGTATGCAGGTACCAGCAGCCGAGCAACGTGGCGCATTTGCGTCATTTACATACGTTGCGAGCGTGTCTGAAAGGTTGGTGTGCGACAGATAGGCTGACAGGCACGCTGGAAGTCGCGGATACACGGAAAAAGATTATTCCCGGCTCTGCGGTGCATTATACGGGACGAGGCAGCTAAATGTCTCGGTTGCCTTCCGAGACGGTGAACTTAAGTCTGCTGGGAAAGAATGTCTTGTCACTCTGGAAATTCGTCTCCCTCTTACGCGAGTAATTTCCTCGGCGGATCTCCGTGTGTTATACCGTTCGCGGTTTCTCGGACGCGGCATTCAGAAAATGTAGCGTGGAAGGAGTTAAGAAAAAGAAAGGAGAAATATAATCGTACTGTTTGATGAATTACAGTTGGCTGTATTATTGTGCCTTTTTTTCGGAGAGTCTTTGTGTTCATATTAATTCGCGCTATTTAATTCAGACTAATTCGCGCGATACTGTATTGAAACCCGAAGAGCAATTTAGAAATACCAACCAAATATATGGAAATCGATGAACAATGCTTCTCAACGAAACTAATCCCCAAACTTCGGCAACTGCAACCTGTCCCGCGCCACACCGTGAACGCTTATACCCTCATATTTGCCCCTACTATGTATGTATAACCGTGTGCAACAGTGTTCCTGACAAGCAGACATCGTCTGCGAAGGCGACACAGCAACGTTTAGGTGGCTCAATTCGAAGATCCAAGAGGTCGTGGCATCCACTCGTGCACGTTCGCGCGGGTTTACACGATTATCCGAATCTGCGGATGAGGTTCAAGAACCACTCGACCGGAATTTTAGCCCCTCCACAGTTGAATACATCGTAATTGGTTCGCGGCGAGACATGCGCCAGCTCTCCACGTTGCAACGTGATCATTCGGGCTGTGTATATTCGAGATGTCAGCCCGCTGGACGAGCCAGGGAATCCAAGAGATAGGCGAACGGTCGCCCGATAAGGTTGTTCTGTAATTGAATATTCAATGAGCATGGTTTGTCCCTTTGGACGATATTCGCGAGAGAAAACGAGAATGATTAGTAAGACGTTGGCGGTAGATGGCAGAGATGTATTTGCAAAAGAATTGTATGCAGTCAATTATTTATTTAGATCACTGTATGCTACTGTAAAAATTTGGTAATTATGATCGTGGGATACGGTAATGGAAAATGTTAATATTAATAAGGTGATTAGAAGGAAAACTAATTTTTCTGCGTCTAGTAAGACACATTGGCGCAGCTGTGCAAGGGTTAAGTATAAAAGTTTCGAGAACTTCGTGGTAGAGATATCGAAGGGAAATTGAGGGGACTGTGAGGCAGGTGTATATAACTGATAGGTAAAGGTATTTTCTTCCCTGTTTTGATGAACAGAACAGGGCAACTTTTATGCAGAGTTTTGGGGGTAAATTGGTAATAGTGGTAATTTATTAAAGGCGTATTTTATAAAGACAGTATGATAGACTTCTTAACAGAAGAACTGTATATTATTTTACAGATTGCACGAAAATAACCGACAAAATAAAATCTTAATATCCTAAATACATTTCCAACATAGTTAATAATTAATATCCCATTATCATTATATACGTGAAAACAAAAATGACAAGACAACAGATTTCCCATAATATTAATCAACGGAGCAAAGTACTTCTATCAGTAGCATTTAAATAGCAACTGAATAATTGAAACACAATCAAATTCACCACCTATGACTCACCCTGACAATCTGTAGCAAAAAGGCGACTAACCCTGTTATCAGTTCCTATCTCTGCACTTCCTGTTTCGATTTGGCACCAGTGTTAGGTCATGAAAAATGACGCTTATTTGTCCAGCCTGGGCATGATTTAATATACATCGACTAAATTGTCCCAAGAAATAATTCCGTCCTATCATATACTAACGTTTAATAAATAATATGTTCTACCTTGAATTATCCTTACGATTCAAAGTTTCATCAATGAGATTATCTCTCCGTGGTAATAATTTGAAAATGGTGGCAAATCCACAGAGAGCAATGATACTCTCAGCCATGAATCAGGGCAGCGATATTCCGTGGAAGAATTGCAGAGGATCCTGGCCACGTTATCAAGATTTATCACAAGCCCCTTTTGTCGCACGGTTAATAACAACGTGGCGAACAGTGGCGCAACAATTTACGGCGAAAATGGCTAGCAATGTAGACGATCGTGAGAAGGAGGGCCAGATGACACTCGAGGGAACTACTAAAGTGTTTTCGTGACAAGAGATTTTCGACGAGTGGAGGAAAGAGTAACGGGGATCCGCGAGTTCTCGTATTGTACAGGATGTTTCATAACGCCTTAGATTTATGGCGGAAGGTATTACTACAAACGAATACGCCGTCTTGTATTGATACAAAATACAGTGAAAAATAGAAAACATATCAATTTGATTCTTCCAACAATTAATAAAACTAGCTTCAGTCATCTTAACCCTTAAACTGGTTAATAAGGAACCAATAAGTCGAAAATCTTTCAATTAGAACCTTTTCCAGCGTGTACAAAATTCGAAAAAAATGATCTTTCACTGTCTACACTTCCAAGCAGGATATTCTAGAAGACCTAAAGATTAATCCTCGTCCAAAGCCAAAATAAATAAAAAAGGACATTTTAATAGAAATATTACGTTTATCAAGAAATACCAAATAAATCTTACACAGTTAAATAATCCAAAATATCAAAATAATCCAACTCACATAATTTTAATAACAAACGAATCACGATTCACCCGTGCAATCGATATTTGAGTATTAAATTCTAACATTATTCCGGCTTCATTATTCCAGGTCCGTTGCTGACAATAAGTAAAGCAGCTTTAACAGAACCGACACCCCACAGAAACAGTTAAACGTCACGCTTAAACCGACCGCATTTCGACAAACCCCGTACTACAGTTTCGAACACATTTTCTCGTCTCCACGTATCCACCGAGTGTTACACCCACCCACACACATCGTGGAACAGCCTGTACAGTAATAGAGTGTACACGCGTGGACACGCGCGTGCACGCACACGAAACGGTTGATACACGTTGACAACGGAGAAGCCGAGCCCCGACGAGGCACGTACGATTCATGGGGTTGCTTACGAGCTCCCTGACCAAAATTCATCCGCCCACGCAACCCTCTCCCCAGACGACAATTCGCTGTCGAACGAAACCCGAAAAGATATTTATCGTTGGTACGCTGAAATCACGAGCGAAGCAACGACCGCTGTGTAAAAATAATGTCCAATTATTCGTAGTCTCGTCTCGCCTTCTCTTGCTTTTATGGTGCCTGTTTTCTATTGTAATTTTTTTGTCGTTTTTGAACAAAAAGTGAAGGGACAACAGAGATAATGTATGTACGGGTCAGTCGTTTCAAAATTGCACACTATCCCCTTGGTGCAAAATATTTTAGGAGCATATCTTGTTAGTTTGATATTGTAGATTTTGGAAATGAACTTCGCGTGCTAATGAATAACATGTGCTGTATCGATCACACATTTAATATAAACCTATCGTCAACGCAAGTTTGTCGTTTGTACTCGCACATTATTTGTTTTAATCTCACTGATAACATTTCTACGAGCATCATTTTTAGGAACGTATGATGTTCATTGCACGTCGAGAAAGGTATGCGCGGACGGAAGCTATTTCACACAGCAATCTAGGTGTAATTAGTGATCTGTATTTCGCAGAGTTAAAATTGTTGAGTTTAATTAATCCTGTCCCTCGCAGACTCTGTATACCCCCGACATGGAGAAGAGAAGTAATACTTTCATTCCCTCGCCGTCGACGACGGTTCATATCTGACCCATGGCATGGCAGCTTGTCGAGGCGGTTTTTTGATGCAAAAAAAGTTAATTTGGTATAGTTAGAGGGCACTCTCACATTTGACTAAAACGTCAAGAAGGGAAAAGCGTTTCACAAATCATGGAAATGTTACTGAAAATTGTGGATAGACCATTTTTAAAAATAATAGTTCTTGTGTGTCACCCTAATCTATTACAAAATTTTTAAAATACTTCTTCGACCAAATATAAAACGATTTATTTCCAACAATGCACAACGAAATAAATGCTCAGGTAGTGTTCTGATCGTTGCAGTCAGCGGCTATGCAATTCTCTGCACCATATTACGAGCCTCGACGATCGAATTGGAAATTACATAGTTGGGGGGGAGCAAAGGGGTGCCATTTCAAAGTTGCACTCGACGACCAGGTGTTACACAGCGGGTACTATTTTCTGGGTTGGGAACGGTAACAAATGGCACCTGACCGAGCCCGCAATTAATCGCAAGGGATTCATTTAGCGTTCGACTTACCGCGGCTCGAATATTCGTGCTGTTTCGAGTTCTCGAATATTTGAAACAGCTTCGAGAGTTTCTAGTGGCCTGAAAAAAATATGTAACTCCACGATCGACGGAACAATATTATTCTCAACAGTCATAGAACTCCATTGTCAATAATTATTAACAAACAGATTTATACATAGCCACGTTGCATAAATAAGCCCCAATAAATTACAAGACCGAGAGACAACAAAACTCTGGCCTAACTTAAAATAATACACATCCTCAAATAACACAAAAATTGATTCCAAATACAAATATTGACAAAACCCATAACTTTAACGAACTGAACGCATAATACGCCATATCCCACGTAATGAAGAAAACTTCTCGAACCACGGATATTCGAAAAGAAAAAAAGCGAAACAAGTTTCCAAAGAAGATGCCACTTCTACGCGAGGAAATTTAACATAACAGCGAAGGTAGACGTTGCAAAACCGTCTCCCTCCGTCTACACGCGTCCACACGCTTCCTTCCGTAAGCTTGTAAACGGATTTACGCTGATAACGCGGTCCAAGTAGACGGATAAGGCACCGTTGGCATTCGCCGTGCGTTCAGGATCGAAATTGCCAATAGAACGTGTCCGGAGTACGGGAACAGAATTGGAGAAAAACGGTGGGCCAGACATTAGCGACCAAAGGGGGGCGAAGAATGAACGAACGAGGGAGGCACGTTCCTCCTCGGGAACCCGAAGAGGATGCGGCTCTATGAAATATTGTGGAAATTCGGTGTTATTTAATCGACTGCGGATTTAATCGAACGGCCTGGAGTACTTGATTATAACGCCGACCGCGTCGAAATGAAACGGAAGAATGTGCAGCGAAATTCGGTCTGTAATTAGATTGGGAATATGGTAGGAAGGCGATAAAATTGTATTTATATAAGACGTATATGTATAGATAAATTATAAGGAAAAATGATGTAGATAGAAAGTTGTTTGTCATTTAGGGGGTTTAAATGAAGAATACACACGATTACTTATTATTTAAATGGGTCTAAATAAATGATTTCAAATAATGATATTGGTAATCGGTTATTTTCTAATTATTATTTGCCGTTTTGTTCGTCATTTATACATGGCTTCATTTTTAATGATAAAAAAGGATATAAGAAAAAGCACGTACAAGCTGAGCATAATCGAAGCAGAAATAATGCATTCCAAATCAAAATCAATCTGTGCACCCGAAATAAACTTCTCAAATTTCTGACAGAGCATCCGAGCATTCTCTGCCGCCGGTGAAACAAACTAATTATCCAAATTAATCGACAATACTGTCAATTACCGTACACGCATCCACCGACTCAAACAACTTCCAACCCAGTTATTAATCAATCAACTTACTCCAAATTAAACAGCCCTGCTCGAACGCTAATTGCGAATTACTATGCTCGCGAATGCCCGTTGAAATAATCGATTTACAACACGATACCAGGGTAACCAAGACACCTGTTCGTTTCAATCACCCTCGATACGAATGCGACGGGACATTGAAATCGACGGTGGCGTCAATGGGTGAGATTACTCTCGTGCGAGTTGAACGAGCGTGTAGGGTCGAAGAACCGCGACTCAAAAGCCATATGAAAATTCAAACGGTCCGCAAAGGAAATCTCGATGAAAGGTTCTCCACGGTTAACCGGCGTTTAGCGGGCGAGCCGACTCACGTTGCGCCAAGTAAACACAGTAAGCGGTAAAAACGTTCCGCCGCGAAGGGGGAGAATTTCAAAAGGAAAGGTAAACCAAAGAGGTTCCACAGAGTCGGCTCGATAGCGGCTCCGCGGTAGTAATTACCGGTTCTCCGGTAACATGTTACCACTACTGAACGGTAGGCACTGTAATTTTCCAGAAAAAGGTCTTTTAACGGGTCAAACATCTGTCTTCCACTTTGCAACAACGTTGCCTGCGCGTACGATGATCGTGTATGCACCCGGTTGAGTGGCGTGTTATATGGATATCGTTCCCGAAGGGTCGGTTTTCAATTACTCGTGCCATTGTTGTTCGATTTATCTTGCCCCGCTGCCCTCTCGCGATTTTAGTGTCTCGGCTTTAGAGGAAGCTGGGGATCGTTATTGTGCAGAGCTTCTGCTTTGACATTGTTGGCAGAGATGTTGGGTCGGTTCAGCTTTGTATCAGAATCGGCGTTCGGGGATAGGAAACAGGTGAGAATTGTAATTGACATCGGTATCAGAAAATTGTCTACCTCTCTATGTCTGTTGAAATTTCGGAGGGTCTTCAAATATTGGAAATGGTAATCAAAGATAGGAGAACATCATTTTTAAAAATTCCCACGTTGAATGAAATAAATACAGTTTATGCGAACTTTACGTTCTTATGCACATTTAGAGAAAGTGGAAAATAAAATATTTTTATATCTACCTTACATCTAAGGAATTTTCAGACCGCCACTTCATTCGTCAAATTCTAGCGCAATAATTTAATAACACCTCGTAATTTCTACGTTCTTAATATTTTCAACGGATAAAATATTAATTCAAATTACTATTTATATTACCAGTTAGAATATTCCTGACGTAAGCGACGCATCTTGGAGCCACTTAATCCATAGGCGAAAGGCCAGTGGTCGAAACCAGTCCGTGTCGACGGTAGCTCGGCTGGAAACAAGTTCAATTCTATCGCCATGATCATGGACCAGATGTCTAGACAAAGAATCGCGTTGAATAACGATAGTGTCGATAAATAGAGCGGGTATTGGCGAAGTGCTAGCTGTCTCGGGAAGAGGCGGCGTAAAACGAGAAGCGCGTTTGGTTTGCGGCCATCCAACCTCAATGGTTGGCAAGGTGTATAGCTGTTGAACCCACGTGAGAAACAGCACGAGGTGGTATCGGTTAAGACCGGTTTTCGTCACACCGATATTGTGTCCACGGTACTATTTTCGAGTCACTACGTGATTGCATTTCAGGCGTACCTACACGCGAAAGCCTGATCGATCTCCAGTGGTCAACCCCTATCGACATTTCTTTCGAGAGCTAAGTAAGGTTCTTTCAGCAGCGATACTAAGAAACGAGGATTCTCCTATAACGATCGATGCACTGTCTTTATCTTGAATGGAATCGATTAATCTCAGAATCTCTTCAACGTTTTATTTTTCTGTTAAAAATAGTTCCCTTGGCACACTAATCATTATCTTCACAACATTCTGTTGGGGATGGTTTCGCGATATTTCACCCGAAGCATAGAGGATATTATCGAAAAATACAGAAACAACAAGTTTGTCACCCCGCGAGGGTTCAGCGCGCGGGATCGTCTGAAAGCCGGCTCCAAAGGAGGGCGAGCTAGCTGGCCGTAATAACGCGAGGAGATTTCCGTACATGGTTATTATGTAAGTGTACACGTGCGCAATTGGCCGCGTGAACACCGGCTACGCGTATGTAAATGCGGTTCGTACGCATATATACGACCGGCTTTCGCGGAGTTACTGCAAATTGCGCGTGTGAATACGCAGCCCGTGTACATCTATTCTGCACGTGGGCACACGCGACGTTAGTCGTGAACCAACACGGCCGCGTTTCACGGCGAACGCGGAACACGCGATGCGATATACCGCCTAAGGAGCTCGCTTTTTAAGGAAACCATTGTTATTAATGAGGGCGCAGGGAAGCCGTGTTGCCGCCGCGGAAAGCTACGAGCAACGCTCGAAAATCGAACCTGGAAATGGAAGGCGGGTTGGTTTTGCCGCGGCGGTCGCGATACCAACAGAGAAGCGACGTTTAACCAACGCGTTTCGTTGTGCAACCCTTTCGTCGCGAACACGTTGGTACGTAGGAAACGGCCGAGTTCTCAGGGGTGCGAAACCTTGCGAAATTCGCTGATTATTTCTGCGTGCAAATGGCAACTGTACTGAACGTCGATTTAGAAGTTGACGAGGTGGAGTTGCAATATGATCGTTGGTGTCTGAATGGTACTGGCTCGGAGTGACAGATTGCAAAGTAAAACTGGCCGCTGGTTTTTGTGGAATTTCAATCAGGGTAGCATAAGGATTGAAAATTATTTATGAAAACGCTATTGCAATTATGGGGAGAATTTATTTGCGTGAAACGAATGTGTACCCCGACTTGCCTCCCTTTTTCTGCTGTTTTAATTAACGCGGGGGTGTCAGAGGTATACCGGGAGTGGTTTTGTAGATGTACAGTTTCCGTGAAGATTGCTTGGCTTCGTTGGGCTAAAAAGGGGGTGGTAATGTTTCGTGCCCGGGTGCTAAATGTTTTATATTCCATACGTGAAGTTCGCTTAAAGGGTTCTGGGAAAGTTACAAACGGGATAGGGTTACGAGTTTATAGTGTATGTACATTATACACGCAGTTCTTTCGATTCTGGTTTATCAATTTCGAGGAATAAATTTCTTTTCCACATCAGGATTTGATTGCAGAATTTATGAATTTATGTCGATAATTTTTATTTTGTATACATTTCTTACATATTTATATCTGTATCTTTTTCTTATACTATTCTTATATTATTATTACTAGTGCACTGTCAATCCTTTGTTCAAAATCACTTGTAATAGTAGCAATATTGGTAAAACTAGGGAAGTGCCCAGACCTCACCGATTTCGATGGTTTTTGAATATGTTGTAGAACTCAGTATTCTGAACAACTTTTTGCTATGCATATACATATTCAATAACATATTAAAAAATCATCGAGGTGATCGGTGAGGTCTAGGCACTTCCCTAGTTTTGCCGCAATATTTTCTAAACAAATGTGATATATGGGCAAAACATTAAGCACCACAGCTCGTAACTTAACGCGTAGAACACAAATACAGTAGCTTTCAGTCAGTATCGCAGCTTCTGAAATACAAACGATACTATTCGAATATTTAATCGTGTAACCGGATCGTTGATGGAAGATTATATCGACAAGCAGCAATTTTCCCGTCAGTGGAACGGCTTTGGCGACCAGTCTGCTGCACCAACATATATGTACACACGACTTCGAAAGCGTGAAACAACGACTGAAACAAGCGATGAAAGTGTCGCCAGTCATGGGTCTCCCGCATTCAGCCTCTTCAGCGTACACACACGTACAGTACATATACATATATGGACACTTAAGGAAGCTCCAGCACCGTAGACTGTTCACCCGCCGTTTACATATCCGTGGTCGTTTCAAAAGCCGCTCTTCCTTACGACCAGCAGTTAGAGAAATTTTCAGCCGGTTTACGAGCCAGGCCGTAACGTTTTCGCGGAACGGATGGTACGCCTAGGTGGAAACGAAGCAAACGTCGAGAGCGTGTGAATCGCAGGGAAAACCGGTCGCCGCTGAAAGGACTGAGTACGAGGGGTAAAAAAAAAGGAAAAACTAATGGACGGGTTATCGAGAAAAGTTTCGCGGAGCGTATAGTCGTTTGTAACGTTCGACATTGTATGCAAATCGATTTCTACTGGTGAAACGGTCGGGTAGGTATTGATTTGTCTTGGGCTGGATTAGGCGGACGGTTGTAACGTTGCGAAGCGGTGGAACGAACAGTAGAATGGTCGTGCGAGCAAGAGTTGTTCCCCAGAAATTTCGCGGTCACTATTGTAGAACGGGGAAAAATGTGCGAATATTGGCGGTGTAACAGTTTTGCGTGGATAGTTGTGCCATAACCGTTTGGTCACAGATATTGGCACTGTAACAGTTTTGTGTAGATATCGGTTGCACAGAGGGTGGTAGATATGGGGTACAAGACGCTTGGAAATTGTAGAACTCATTGATGGGAAGAGGAAGCGCTCAAGAATTGAAACGTACCTGGCAGCCTGGTATACGGAGATATAAATTCCGGATTTTTTTTTTAAAAAGGCAGTTTGGCATGGGAATTGGCACTATTAACAGTAATGTGTAGATAGCGGTTCTGTAACTTCTATTGCTTCCACAATAACGGTTTTGCATTGATTTAGCCTGCACACAGGGAACTCATTGAAGAGACGAAGGGGCACTCCAAAATTGAAATCTAATTTTTTGAAAACAGCGCAGTGGGCAGGTAGTTTTCGTTCCGAATCTTTGTAAACAAAAAATACACCTGTCAAGCACATAGTTAGATACTTTTAAAAAACAGATTTTACGATTTTAAGATCTATATTGTTTCAATGACAATTCGAATTTTAAGATAACTGTAATATCGTGTAATAAAGTCTTCAAAGCATTAATGCAAGATCACTGAAACAATTATAATTACCATGTAGCGTTAATATGGCTTCATAGGTTTAACGTGCCCACAATGGCAATTGTTCTATTGCAATACTGATCCTTTAACACTGGTATTATCATAGCCTGTGATCCTGTATCAGCATCGATCCTGAGGTCTCTTACAACTAGTAATCCGGTGTAATATAACAGTAGAGGTATTACAAAAATGTACCTAATCGTTCCAAATATGTAATACTGTTCACATTTCTGTTGCTCAAACCTAACTACGAATCGCACACACTGTAATAACATTCCGATATCAATTTATTATACGTTTTATATAAATTATTCGTCCATTATATTCTCCATTCTTCTTATTTTAATTATTTATACTCTATCCTTGCTCCTTTGCGCACAATAAATACGAAACAAATATTATTGACCCTCTTGACATCAATGTATAAAATATTTGTTACAAGTCTCATCGAAATGAATTGTTCACAAATGTTGTACATCAAATATCCTTTTACTTCGGGGACCAGATAGTTCTCCATCCTAGCCAAATCACGCTGCAGAAATATTCGAAACGCGTTCTAAAAAGGTCCCCACGATTCACCAGGTCGACGTTTCTACTTTCTGTTAGTCAGGGCGTTTCCCTTTCGCCGAACCATAGTTCTGCAGCCCAGAATCTGATAGGCACGAATGAATATTCACTCCCGATGCCACGTTCTCGCTACGTGCGCTATCTGCCCGGCGTGATCGCGACGACCGCAAACAACGGTGTCAAAAGGGTCCTTTGAGCACGCTCGACAATGTGAAGAAAGCACGAACAGATGCTCGTCACGATGTCGAAGCTGTGACTCCGTAATTAACCAGTGGCTGGACCGGATGTTGATTAAACTGGTCCCACGAAACACGACGTCGACGTTGCCGCGTGAATACCACTCTTTGCCCCATCAGTCATTTCTCTGCTCCGAATCTGTCGTGTGAAACTGTTCCTTTAATTGCGGATGCTAATGAGACGCCGAGTGACACGGCACGCTAATTAATCTTGCCCACTTGAACTCACGCCACGGATTTAGAAGCGAAAGTTCGTGAGAATTCGTCGGCTTCGGACGTGTCGTGAGATGTTTCGGTGTTGCACAAATTGATCAGATCGATTGTATTGTAATATGCGCTATGTACAATCGCATAACTGTAGAACCAGTTCGAATATTCTGAGCCTAGTATGCTATCATTGAGAAACGATATTTATATCAGAAGAAATTTAATGAAATCGAGTTGCCGGGTGGTTTTATACTTAAGACAGGCAGTGTACGAATTTACCGCAATCGTTGTTTCTGTATTTGTACATTACAACAGTATCCTAGAGAAAGGCGAATCGTTTAATTTCCCCCTATCGATCGGAAATTAAAAATCATGTACCCCAAAGCCGCCCTGTTCCCTTCGCGACTGAGACCTTCCACCCCTTCACTCCCTTCGTCTTTTTCACGCTTCCTCTTCGCCAGGTATTCCGCCACCGTTGTCCCCGTTTTCTCCAGTGTCTTCTTCCGCAATTACAGCGAAGGCGGCGGTGCTTAAAAGTCGATTACCTTTCGTCGGGACCGGAAGAAAACGATTTCTGTAACGTGCTCGCGGGCTGGAAAACGTTCCGCGAGACACGTGCACACAGACGCGACCGGGACTACCCCCGCAGTGGGGCGGATTCTGTGCTCGACGTAGAAGATGTAATCTCGAAAGAGACGAGGAGGCGAAGCAGACAGGAGAGGGGTAGAGATTATGCCCGATCCCTTCGAGCAATCTTGTTAGCGCTAACCCGATGCTCGGCCAAAGGAAAAGGCAACGGCTAACGGAGCAGGGATTACAATGTTGTCCTGATGGGCACCGTGTAAGATACTGTTGCAACCCTTGTCTGGTGATATCGTAACGAGACTACGTGTTCACGTACCCCCCCAAGCAATGATCTATCCTTAAACTGCGCCATTATTTCGCTTGGGAACCTTTTGT
This sequence comes from Nomada fabriciana, assembly GCA_907165295.1. NCBI lineage: Eukaryota > Metazoa > Arthropoda > Insecta > Hymenoptera > Apidae > Nomada > Nomada fabriciana. Next base: position 16,785,476 of record OU015690.1, read on the forward strand.
GTACCGTATTGTTTTTTGCTCGGGGGGTAGCTTTGGCAAGGAAACGGGGGTTGGTTTCGTTGCGTGTTGATCGGATTAAGGAGATAGGTGGTTTGGTTTCGTGTGATGTGCGGGGCATTGTGTTTGGAAAGGGGGTTTGCAAGAAGACGGAGGGGTTTGGTGTCTTCACTTGTGGCATTCGTTTTCCTGGTGGTTAAACAATATGTACCTGCGTACATATTGTACGTAGTCGTATATTTTACATTCAGATTTAAACAAAATCGAATCATATAAAATTAATTGAACAAACTCACATCAAATTAAATGAAATTAAATTACATCAACAAAAATAAAATACAATAAAATTGCATTAAATTAAATCAAAGGGAGCAAAGCTTCCCAAAGCAGGCCTGTTTAAAATAAAAATCCAAGTACGATCTCAGTCGTACTGAATCTTCAAATCCGATTACTTACAATTATTTCTCATCGACCAAGAAATTCTACTATCCACCATAATGTCCCACAATGTCCCATAGAAACCACAATGGAAACACTGCGACAGAGAACTGCGCGCACAGGTCTACAAGTGAACCCCGTCGCTGTCCAGAATACATTTCCCCGTTCGGATTTCCCTCGTTGCACCTCGTTCACGCAGAAAGACTTTAAACCCCAGCCACGACACGAAAGTGCGACGCAACGTCGCGATACGAATAAAAATACGACGCGTGGAAACTAATTAGAGAAAGCACGCGACGGAATGAAAGCTCAGTGGCACGCCAGTCGATTTACAACGTTACCCCCGGTCAGACATTTCAGTTGTAGCCATTTTATCTTGGACCGACGAGGAGGACACGCGGTTGGTTGTACCGGTTGCATGATTTACAACGACGCTCGATTTTCTGGTTATCTTGTTGGGCCCGCGTAATGCGGTAACGAGACATCGTGTTACTCGACTCGGGACATCGGTCGATTCGCGTGTATCCGTTAATAATATTGTGTCGTTCGTCTCGACGATACGATCTGCATCGTAGCGTGTCGAACAGGTAAACGTGGATATTAATTGGCGAACCGTGTGTGTAAACATTAATTCGTGCCCGGTGCAAAAAATATCAGAACCGTGTTGAATTGATTTCTATGAACGGCAGGGGGTGGATGATTTCGTTGAAAAATTGGGGACCAAAGGTTGGCAGGTGGGAACGTAGCTGGTGATTGGGTTGGGATTATTGAAATTGATTTGAAATTAAATATTGTCATGGAGAGATGATTTCAGAAAATTTTTAAGTATTTTTCGGCTCGTTTGTTTTGGCCATTTGTCGCACCGAGGGCGGCGTGTGTTGTTATTTGTTTTTTAGATTGATTGGTCGAGTGGATTGATTGGCAGAGGGAATAGAACGTTTTAATTTATTGTTGGGAGAAAAGTTTTTCGCTCGACTTGGGAAGTGTATAGTTAGTCATCCCGTACATTCTCTGCAATCGCTACGTATCATCCGCTCTGATCTTCCCTTTCAGAAAAATGAACGCTGACGTCATCGTCCTACATAATTCATACAACTCTGCCATGTAGTAGAATACATTCTTCTTCAAAATTGCTAACAAATATATAATTCTGGTAGTGTTTGAATTTTCGCGAAGAGTTAAAAATATTAGTATTCAAAAAATCAATAATCAAACAAATAATAATAATTGTTGTATAATTCATAACGTATAAAATAATTCGTTCAATCATATAACTATTTGCTAGAACTTAATTTTCGCGAAACATCGAATCTTTGCTGGTAAACAAAATATCGGTGAGAATGTATAAAATTTGACGTCTTTATCGAAAATACTTTATAGGTAAAATCAGTCAGCAGGGCTTAAAATTGAGAGGGACAAGCATTCTTCGCGAAACTGGAGTCGAGGACGTAGTTTGAATTTGCAAAGAGCCAGATCGATGACAGTGTCAACACCACAGTGTGTCCCCGAGTAGAGGTAAGATGGAGTGCTTTTGTAGCGTAAAGCAAGCATGAGGTGACAGTGGTTTCGTAATAATTTTCTGGAATCGTTTCTTCCGCGAAAGCACTTGCTCATAATTAATTCATAACTCAAACCAAAGCTAAGAATTCTGTAACGTAATACCTCTGGTATTTTATATTCAGTACGAAACTGTCTTCGACGATTCATAACAAAATTCATTATGCTTTTCTTGGCAGAGATTATTGCGTCAATTCAATATAATCACGCCCTATGCAAATGGAAGGTTCGCCCCAAGCATTAGTTGGCCAAAAGTTCCCGCAAATTTCACGTCGTTGCCATGGCAACCGCGAAATCCAATTAACGCCATTGTGAACGTCGCATCGCTGAAAGTTTGCGCAAATTTTACATCGTTACCAAGGCGACCATGAGAGTGAATTAACATCGATGTAAACGTCAACTGTCAACACTGCCTCATATAAAATTCTACAAATTCTTCGTAACTAGTATATCGATTCAGCATAATAATAATAATAGCCCAAGTATCCTGTACCACCCCATACAAACGACAAACACTCTGCGTCATCATTGCAACGTCACGGAACCCCATAAAAAGTTCTCATTTTCACTTCCCCCGCAATAATACGCAATCGAGAACGCCAAAACTTTCCGAACGCCCCATAAAGACACGTCGGCGGGCAATTTCGCCTCCATCACTTAATGGAGGCCCGATATTCGGTCGCAGCCGGTATCACGACTGACCGAGTGGCCCATAAATCTTTCAATAACGTGAGAATTAGAAGGGCATGAATGCATAACCGTTGGCTGTTAAACGTCGCAACGACTGGAATTTTCGTCTGGGACGGAACAATCTCTGTCCTTCGTTTCCCTCTCGATGCCACAGCCTCGCAGGGCTGTTCGAGCGTCGCCGTAACACATCGATTTTCCATTCTGGCAAAATGTCCGCGGACGGTAATTTTCTTAAGATGACTCGCAGCCACGTTCTAGCCAGCAGCGTGGAGGGGCTGATATTGTGCTTACGCAGAATCTCGACGTTGCATCGATTCCAGCCAGCAAACATTAAAGATTCCGCGCTCTCCCCCACCCTCGTCCCGCGGTCCTCCTTTCGAATCGACAGATAGCGAACGTAAGCGACTTCTAGCCTCCTTTATGGCTCGAGATAGGGAAAATTATATGATATGTGTGCGCGCGTATTGGAATTTCTCCAACCCACCCTTTGCGACACGTGTGCTTACAGAGGTGCGAATTGCACCGGCAACGAAGTTCAGAGTACAGTTGCAATGTGTGATCGGTTCGATGATATACAATGCAGGATGTACTTTTCTTCATTCGCTTATTAGACAAATTTAATAAAATAAAAACGGCCGTTATTGCACATCTAATAATACCAAAGTATATCCCCTCCGGCAGCAGAAAATGAAATTTCTCTGTCGTGCACAGCCGGCAAAAGCTGGAGTGGTAACAAAAATTTGTTACTGCACGCAGTTCAGCATAATTTGTACGAAAATGAAGAAGGAAGCACGACAAAGGAGACGAGTTGAACAGGGCAGATTCGATTTCCGTGGTTCTACTTTCGCGGAACGAAGAAACTGGACGTGAACGAACGAGCACGGCCGCAGATTCGACGCGATCTGACATCCAATTTTCGTCCGAATTGATATTCAAGGCAGCGCCGACGCACAGGTAATTACCTGGCTTCCTTTGTGCATAAATCCTGTCGGTCAAGCCGCTTTGCCCGGACAGACTCAAATGTATCCCAGAGAGAATTCAATTTGCCACATCAATCTCGAGTTAAGCCTAAAGTGCTCATTATCGTCTTTCGCCGGGACCGTGGGGCACGCACAATTATAATAACAATGTGACTTGTTTAATAACCGTCGGATATGTAAAATCATTTTCTTCTGCCCGGTGAAATTTTTGTCCCCGTTCCATAGAGACCACGATCGATATTCATCGCAAATGAGTAATTTCAATTTGTTATTTATTTATTTTCCCCCGTTTCCGAAAGATTTCACAGCAAAGAAATACTCGGTACTTCATAAAAGAGAATATTAATTAAATTGTGTAGCTGATATCGTATGTTGAAGAGTCACGATCACGATTAGTTGGGAGATACTTTGTAACAAACAAAGCACACATGCATTTCGTGTAATTCACCCAAATTACAGAACCCATTTTTCTAACGACCATTAATAAAAGCTAGAAAAAGCTCGCATCACTTTGCACCAATGCAATACACTAAATTTCCGAATTCTAATATCCTGACCCGCTGTATTAACAAGTTCATTGCGTTGCCCTTTTAATACCTCATCGTACCAAGATCCAATCCCGTGTCTCGCGAGTTTCAGCGGCCTTCGAATTACGTACTTCCGAAGAATGGAACCCCACAATGCACGATTTCCAATTCTGAAACGTCGAATTTCATCCAGCCACGAAAAGCTCCTTTCACGCTGGCGCAATCAGCCCGAAAAAAGCTCCCGCCTCGGAAAGAACGTTTACCACTTTTTCACGGAGCCGCTTAATTACCGGAGGGGTGGGGGGCAGTCTTCTTTTGTCCGGCGGATTGCATTATTCGCAGCAATTCGCGGATTTAATCGCAATCGCCCGGATTTCCACGACGCTATCGCGTTTCCACGAGCGAAGTAAGTGCGGGGCACGTTTCCAGTTTCCGTTCGGTACCTCGTCTTTCGTTTTCGTTGATTCCCGTACCATTTGTAAATGAAATACAGCAACAAAAAGAGGGGCAAAGTCGAGGCAATAATTTCACTTTTGTGCGATACCGTTTTCCGCGAAATCTCTCGTCGCTTTCTTCGTGGTTTTTCTTCCCGCCTCTTAATAACCGCCAGTCGGCTCGTTTAATATTCAGCAATTACGCGGAAGGAAATTATTTTCCTGGTAACAAGCTCGATATCGTGGCGTTGCGTAACAGAGGACCTGACAGAACGAATAATGTTTTAACGAGGATCCACGATCGAGGCACGCTCGAACATTTGAGCAATTTATTTCCGACAATGCGAGAAACGTGCTGCCTGTGACACGTTGTACGATAATTATCCTATACAATTGTATACTCATCGCCATAAATTCCTGCAGTAAATTCCAAAATAGAATACTATATATATATATACTTTTATAATTGAAATTACTATCATCGTTTTTATACTACTCTGCCATCAGTATCTTCAATAAATAACCCTTAATTCATTCGCGTATCAGAATGCTTCAACGCGACAGAGCAACTGCTCACAATTATGTAATTCCAAAACGAACCCAATGAAAAATCTGTCTACAAATTGAAACCCGATAAAAACGATTCGAGGACTCGTAAAATTCCAGAAATAGAAAGGTGAGATGAGAAAGGGACGTAGGATCAATAAGGGATCAGAGGGTATCAGTAGCCTGAAGGAGGACGATAAGCGTTATCGTGATAGTAAGGGTTGGATTATTGATCGACAAATGAACGTAGTTAGTCTAGACCAGAAATATCTTTCGACAGTCACGTCTTCGTAGCGGCAGATATTCCTGCCAGTGGCGTAAACGACAGTTTAATCATCCGTGCTCCGTCTACAGGGTATTTCTCATCGGCCGAGTGGGTTGGTTTTTATGAGCTCGAGCGGCAACACGCCACGTGGAAGCTCATGCATCAACCGCCCCTGACTCATGATTTCCCCATTAGAATGCCGTTCGTCGTGTCAACGCGCGTCGGGATAGATATTTCATGGTGGACGGGGCGAGCAGATGTCTCACGGATATCGGGGGAAAAGTATCACGAAGCTTGCGGCACTGAGGAACGTCTTCTTTTACCAAATGAAAACTATGTTTCTTCTTGCCCACGTATGGGAAGCTCGATTCATGTGCTGCAAGATTTTTCGTCACACGTGTTTGGCAAATTTTTCTGATTTTTCCCTTGAAAGGAGAAAACGGTGGGGGTAAATTATTGGCAAAGTATAAATGTTCGCACAGAGGGAGTAGAAAAGATTCTTATTTCGATTTGAATTGCAAAGAGTAAACGTGATCGTCGAAAGGTGGTGATTGAAAGGATCATTACCTGTGATATTTACTAGTATACTAGATTTTTAGACCAGTTTATATTTTATAAATTTTTTTCTATTCTTATTGCAATGACAACAATTAAAAACAAACATTATAATATTCTGATAGATTTAAAGTTTTGGCTTAGTTCTAAATCAAGGCAAATACGACGTCTTATATATTATCTTATATATTTCACACACCATTCTTCGTACGAGTATTCATGTTTTATTTCAATAGAGCGAGGTCTTGCTGTACGGCTACGCACCGCGTCGTAATTACCGTGTAAAGTTCCGGGAAAAATGACTCGTTGCGAAACGTTTCTAACCAATAAATAATAAATAGAATAAACGACAGTCTGTAAAACGTCCTTTCGACTACCACTGCACCGGTGATGGTTCGATAAATAAATTACCTGTGCATTTGCTTGCTACCTTCAATATTGAACGCCGCGTAACCATAAATTCCCCCATACAAGATAACATCAACCTACGCCACTTCAATTTTCCATTCACAGTGTCAACCACGATATACAAAACGCTCACCGAAATTTTATGCAGCAACCACTGTAAAAAACTTCACCGACAAAAAAATATATACACAGCAACATTCAATTAAAATCACGTCCAAACACGTACCAAACAAAAAACTGTACCACGATTAGTCACATCTCGCTCCAATCCCGTTCACCCGTCACCCTCAAGAATCTCTCCGTTCATAAAGAGAAAGACTTTCGAAACATTCCCACGTTCACGCAGACACGCAGGTAACCACCCTCGATACTAAAAATACAATCGTCGACAAAGTGACTCCTCGAGACACCCTTCTTCGTCGTACACTTTCCACGCAAATAAAGAAAACGAAAAAGAATAAAGAAGTCCGCGCAGACACACCATCGAACAACTGTTTTCCCACCCCATCGATCACTCGTTGGAATTTAATCGGCCACCGCGACGCGGTCGGCGTTCATTAAACAGCAGCGCGCGCACTTGCTGCGCTAATAATGATCCCAAAGCCACGAAAAGCTGTGCACGAGGGCGCAAAGGGGTCTCCACGGTAACCACGGCCAGGCCGACCGGCACAAATTTAATATCTGCTAGTTCATAATGACACTCCTGGAAAATGAGCCCGTACGCGCCCTCCGCCACCCACACCATCGACCAGCCTCTCTCCTCGGGGGTTTATTTGTGTTATATACAGCGTGCTTATATCGCTGAGGGTGGATCGAGTCGCGAAAGAAGGGTACGGCAAATGGTGTATACGCGGGTTTTTATTTCGTTCTTGTTTCGCTTCTTCTCCCCCCCCCCCCCTCATTCTCCTCTATTTTTCGATGTAAAGGAAACTTTAGATTGAAACTTGATCGAGTGGGTTTAATTGCGCGTGTTAAAGGGGTGAACCGTTGGCGGCGAGTATCTCGAGTGGGGAAGAAAAATTGTATTGTGTATCGTAGGTGCGAATGATTAATTGACGGCTGTACGAAGTGGATCGGAAAACTGTTCCTCGAACGTGTGAATCGTTAGAAGCGTAGTTAATGTGGCGAGGCAGTGGATATCAAAATTAAAGGGTTGAGAAATTTTCGATGAATTAATTGCCGATACTTACTTGATAATCACTGTACATTGACAGCTTTCAGTTCACTTCTGTTTAAGATCGTTTCACACGATGTAACAAGTGGAACGTTAATTAGCCATTAATTAAATTAATCCCCTGTACGTTATTCCCACAGGAAATAACAAAATTAACATTATTCTTCGTTATATGAAAAATAATAATACTACAACACTCTATTATACCTCGTACGAATTGGACCGCACGATTTTCATTTCGAGCGGCTGTACACACGCACACTTCCCGCGAAAATTCCACGCCAGGGGCGGCGTTATCGAGGGGCACCCGCCGGGGGTGAGTATCGCGCTCGAACGAAGCGTAAATGGGGAGAGCCCGGGGACCTGTCGCAAAGAAATCGTCGGGATTTCGAGCAATTAAAAGCGGAGAAACGGAGGGCTTAAGTGGCGGCAGAGAGCATCGACTCGCGCCTTTTCGCGCCGACGCCCTTCTTCTTACGTAAACCGAAAGGTCGTTTTCATTCGCCCGTAGAATAACAAGCGAGCGACGAAGGGGTCGTGTCCGCCTCGCCGAGCTCCCGATTTTTTAGATTTCATACGCCTGGGGGCGGCGAGGGGGGAGGAGGCCGTGACAGGGTACACGTGGAACGAAGAAGTCGCGAGACGCAATCGCGAGGGGTGCGAAACACGGGACGCAAGGGTAGGTCGTTTGTCGGAATGACGTAATCCGAGACATCAAAGAGCGATTCGAGCGTGGATTTTCTTTCTGCGTTTTTCGTTCGAGTCCCGTCCGTTCGCTTTTCTCTTTTGTGCGGCAGTTTTAATTTCACCCCCGCCGTTCGAACGGATTCCGGTCGCGGGATAGACACCGAAAGGGAAGAAACGACGCGACGCGACGCGACGCTTCTGGATGATATTTGAGAGCGGGTGGATGGAGCGTTTTTGTGCTTTTTTTGGTGGTAGCAAAGGGGGAAATTGTTTGGCGAAGTAATAAACGTCAGAACAGTATATTTGGACGTTTCGTTGTGGAGTTGGCGTGGCTGATATTATTGTTTTCGACGGGCAAAACTAAATGAGAAGAATGATGTGACTTTAATCGATGTCAATTTTATGATTTTATTAAGTTTTATTAGTGCACCATTCGCGGATAATTTATGTCATAGATATTGTATAATATTTCTCTTTGCGAAATTCTGATTCAACCATGTCGATATAAAGTACAATAGCAGCATCTTCGAGATTCTTCTTACAAGAAATCGTAGTAAAAAAACTATTAAACCCAACCATAAAATGTATCACATTTCTCCGGGCAATATTCACCTGTCGATTTTCAATTAGAAACGCCATAAAAAGTCCTCTCGAACACTTAGCAGCCTTCAAATATGACAACGAATGATTAAAACCTTCAGCTTGTCGAAAAGTTTTTCCCCGCCCAAAATATCCAATCGAAATATGAAAAATATAATTTCGTTACATCGCTTGTATTAAAAATTATTTGTTCGAAACTATCAACACGTTTCAAGGCTGTACGGCTTGCGTATTAAATTATAAACCGCCGCTTCTTAAATCGTTTGCCAAAGCAATTCCATTAATTTTTATTTTAGAGATACGTTAAAATTACTGTTTGGTCGAAGACTTTTGGCAGCCACTGTGGCTGGCTATAGCTTTAAACTGTGGCAGCCACGACTGGCTAAGACATTTCAATTTCAAACGATCGCCTCTCGGGGATAAACGAAAACTTCTGCGTAGAATCCGGCGCTTTTAGTGACACCCGATCCTGTCTGGACGGGGATGATTCTGATAACCCTGCAGCCTCTCGGGCAATCAGGCGACGCGATTGTTGCACGAAAGCCCCGGGAATTTGAAACGAGAGTGAAATTCCACGGGTCGGCTTCAATTATTAAAACGCGTCGCGACACCGGATACGCGACGGCTGAACTTCGAAACGAGGGTTCGCGGCAGGGGCGGAGGGGGTAGCAAGGATTTACCGTGACTATTAAATCGAGCTGCTCGTTGGTTTTGCTTCGAAATGGCTTCGCTGTTGTTCATTTCGATGAGAAACACGGGACTCGTTCGCCAATGAAATTGTAGGAAATCCAAGAACCGCCGCGCAGTCTTCTAATTATTATAGAACGAAGTCGAAATGAGATTTTCTAGAAAGGGTTGAGGATTTCCTCGAGGATTCTTCTAAACCCAACAAAATAATATCTCACGTTCTAATGAACAACTAGATACAGAGAAACCTTGCTTCCAAGTAAGAAAGCAAACACCCCAAACTTTCCATTAATTTACAAAGCGCCCTTGGATCGACGTCCTTTTATCTTGAGTACTCCAGTTGTCGCGGATCTACACTCGCGACTCGAAACAAAAACACAACGAAAACCCCATGGAGAAATTGAATTTCCTCAGCCACCTGTACCTAATTGTAAGAACAACTCGAACCTATCGTCTATGCACACCGTTTCCATCTTCCCCGCTGCCGTCCAATCAACCGAACCGAAACAAAAATCGATCCAAGCGCATCCCTCTCAACCCCCTTACCAACGCCCGCGCTCCGTACATACTCTGTGTTACTCCGGCTGCAGGTACCAGTATATCCAATGAAGCAAACCATGGGGCAGACGATTGGCAGCGGCCTGACCATGGAAACATCGCGCAGAACAAGAATTCGCATAGCTGAATTCGCGGTAGGCACCGAGATAGAGGGAGAGAGAGGGAGAGAGAGTGTATCCAGGCGAGCGGTGTCGTTCGATTCGATTAGAGAGCGGCATTCGCGGCGCGCATATTAGCGAAGGCACGCAGTCGACGGTTGAGCAGAGGGTGTACAGGGGTGTAAAGGGGTGTACAGGGTTCGCCAGGTATTCCTTTCGACCAACCCCGGGCGAGTTAATCAGCGAGATGCATTCGGAGGGAGAGATCGGGCCAGCAGCGTCGCGCACGAAACGCTGCATGCCGGCAAAAAGGAGCAAACAGAGCGTGGCGACCGCCGAGTACAATGGACGGGGCCAGGATATTTCAAGCAGCGGGATTGACCCCAGCCCCCCAAAGACAGCGTGGATCGAACGCGTTCGACTGGCAATCGATCGAGTTTCATCGACCGTCACGTCGATGGAATTGAAATTTTTCTTGTTTCTTGTAAAGACCCAGAGCTAACGCGTGCTAAGAACGATTGTATTCTGTGCGAGTTCCTTTTTGTATACGGATAAAGAAGATTCCGTAGAAGATTTTGTAGAGCGCCAATTCGAATGAATTTCGCGCAAAATTGTATAATATTTCACCACTTAATTAAACTTGTATGAAATGTCTGCTTATAGTCAATTAATCAACTGTGCAGAGCATTCGTTGTCAATTATCAATTATGACGATGTAATATAGAAAAACGATGACATATCAGAGTAAAGAAGAAATTCGAAAACACTGTTCTTTGCTAATGTGACAGAAACTCGCCTCGAGGAATTTTTTGATCGAACGGTACAAAATTCGAACACGCTCGACAGTGATCCGTAAGTACTTTTACCCAGCCAAAGACACGAAAATCCAAGCCCATCGATCTACCAGATACGAGTCGAAACGAAGTGGACCAACTGGAGGCAATATGTGGCTGCATGTGTGTACATATATACCGAATCGAATTGTAGCGCGGCAAATCGGCGGCGGACTAAATCAAAGGGAGCCTCGATACAGGGAACGCACGCGTCATTCAGCAGAATCCAACGGACGGCGTATCACATTCGAACATTATCCTGGCGAAAAAGCATTGCCTGGAGCGGTATCCCCGAACCTTTCACTGTTAACCATCGCTGTGCCCGTTGCGAAACGCGGGGCAACAAAACTATCACCCCTCCAACCCCTAGCCATCGACGTCCACCTTCGCTTTCCAATTTCGCCATTAATTCCCCTTCAATCATCCCCGTCGCTCAAGCTTAAGCACAAAACCTATTCTCTGTCCCGATATATTATTCATACGTATCCCGGCAACGTAATAATCCTGTCCTCTGCCTACGCGAGGCTCGCGAATGCATAATTCCCGTACAGATCGTACAAAAATCGGCGGCGGTCGTCGTTTCCAACGGTTTATAACGTTGGAAAAAGGACCGAGAGATTTTACGAGTGGAATGATACAGAAAGAAGGAAGGGCAGATGCAAAAAAAGGGGATGCGATCAGAAGAAAAATTGTGCTTTCATGAATAGGGGATGTTCCACGTGGTTGCTCGATGAAACCTCATTGATGATGTAGCACGATTAAGGGGTTGCATGGATGTGTTCTTAGTGGGGATGAAAATGTGATAAATTTAATGGTGTTTATTTATTTTGTTTTTTTTATAATTAGGGATAGGGAGATATATTTGCCTCTACTGAATCATTATGAAGGCTGGTTGAAAAATGTTGTTTATTATTATTATTATTATTACTACCATGTTAACAGGATTATATTTCAATTAAAATCCTCCGTTAGCCACAAAGTCAAAATTTAAAATACAATTGCAGCAAGAATGGATGCAGAGAGCAGACGAACTCTGAATAAATAAATTATTCCGCCCGATTAATTTGCAGACCAAATGGCAAACTATCTCGTTCATTTAATATAATTGCAAATTTGGACAGACAGTTTACAATAATGTTGTAAATTGAAATTCGAATGATATACAGTATCTCTGATATATTAGACTATTTCTACCCTTTGTCCGATGTGAAATGCTTACTTCTGCGAAGGCAATTGTTTATTTACTTGTTTTGTTTGATCTGTTACACGAGTGCAGCGTTTCGAATTTGTTAGCTGAATTAATACACACACCGTTGAAATCTATTAAAACTTTGACGGATATTGCTTTCAAGTGTATCCTGCTCGTGAACTGAATATGATAGCTGTGACGACGAAAACCGATTCGATATCCTCTGGCCGCTGTAGTTCCAAGGCGAAAAAATAGTGTCACGACAGACGCGCCGGGTCGTTTTTAATCGATCGTTTGACGTAGAACAAACGCGGAATATTTGCAGATTATTGATGGACACGCGATGTGATAGATGGACCAGTGTGTTTTCATCAGGCTAGATACAATCAAGCTGCAATCTCCATTTTCTCTTTTTCTGCGCAAAAATGTAGAATATACCACTTCTACAATGCTATACACGGTCTCCTTGTTATTTATCACGAAGACGAAGAAATGCAAATTTTGTTCATTTATAAGAAATTAAAATGTTGGCAAGAAAAATTGATTATCTTCCATTTGCTTTCGTCTATCGTTTCCAATATTTGAGCACCGAGGACAAGAGAGAGAAGCGCAGAAATAAGAATATAGTATATCACTAGAAAAGGGAATGAAAGGGGTTTTAATTTTATTGGCCCCAAGGCCAAAAGACGAAGACGGGCGTTTTGCAAGGGACGACCTGGTTCATCGTGGAATTAATTAAAATCGTTGGCAATATCGTCCTACGTATATATAGATATACATATAATGGCGTAAGTGCGTGGGAGACGATCGATAATCCTGTATAACGTCGCATCGAGTAATCGTAATTGATGCGCACGCATGGCTGTTATTAAATTTGCGCGCTGCGTAAATTCACTACGAAACATGATACAGGCCCGACAGTACTTAGCCGAAACTGCGTTACAATCATGGCTCCTATTACATACTTGCAAATAACGTTTCGAGTGGTTCGTGACGGAACGGATCGAAATAGTTCCGCCGTGACAATTAATCTAAAATTATCAAAGAATTTTTTGGAAATCATTCGTATACTTACAAGATCAAACATTATACAGATATTTTCTGTCACAGAGTTTTTTTACAGGCGGAAAATTAAATAGAACAAATTGGAGAATTCAAATGACACCGCGTTGAATAAAATTTCGGATACAGCTTTCGCTAAAATCTTTATATGTCTTTATGGAATTCGTTGAGGCTCTGTGCAATGAATATCAACAGTACCGAAGATTCAAATCAAACTGTAGTAATTATCGCGACAAACGTAACACCGAGTTTTACCCCTATTTCGATCGGGGGTTGATAGTTGGATTGGCCAGTCGGATATTAATTATCGCTCCATGAAAGCGAATATCGCGGTGAAAGCGTTTGCTTTCCCAACAAGGATTCCGAACATGTTTCAGTTTATTTCAAGTGGCCGTGTCCCAAATCACGGCCGGGTCACGCGATTTCTCTCGTTCGCCGCAAAATTCGAGTTTTACACCTCGATATCGAAGTTCACGTCGATCCCTGGTTTCAACATGTGTGAGTGAAAATGAACAGCCTGTGTAAATGTAAGTACAGAATATATCTAAACGCATACCTGTTTGAATAAAATATGAACATCTTGCGATAAAGAAACAAATTGATGCTGCATCGGTGTCGAATGTTTTAAAATCTTAACTCGGTAAATAGTAATTCAATTCTTTGGTACTTGTGTGAATTTTTAATAACAGTTTTGTCTATGTTAATAATAACTGAATAATTAATATCTTTATTCACTGTCGAGTTAGATAAAATTGTACAATTATAATATTTTAATTGAGGTTTTCTCTTATTTCTGACTGTAATCCGTTATTTTATACAGAAATCAATTTTGAATAATAATTTCTGTAAACTCAAGCAATTATTCGGTACTGCCGGTAACTGTTATTCACGCAAATGGTCTAACTATATTATGGTTATCTTGGCTGGCAATCGTATGGGAACCACTTCAAAAATTACTGCCTTCGTTAATTAACGCTTGTGCCAGAACTGGAAACAATAATACGGAAATAAAACAAAAAGAAAATATATATCTGCGGGAGTCGAGCGAGCAAATGTACGGACGTATGCATCGACGATGACTCTTGAAACCACGAGACCCGGCTGCATGTGAACCGACCATAAAGCAGAACTCCAAAGGTAATTTCCATTCATAGAATATTTAATTTTATAGTCGAAACTGCGTCGCGAATTACCATGAACTCATCTTGTTTAATCAGCCTGAGATTACTCGCCCCGTTTTCCTGCTACTAAAATACAATTCAAATGTTTCCGTGTGCGCGGACTCTGGTTAGATTGAAGCCTTCAGGGAAATGGAAATACCATTATGGTGAAAGAAGAAATTCGTTCACATACAGTTTCCAGTTTATTAGAAATTTCATGCAATTCAAATGTCAAGAATTTCTAGCTTCCGCCATCCGCTGAATTCTAACAAAATATTAATATTCCACCATTGTATTAAATTCTACCTTTCCATTGCAAACCTAAGCAACTAATAAAATAATGTTCACCACGCATTTCACATATTTCGTATGCCAATAAATTCGTGCAATTAATCCATAATAATAGCAATGCTAAAATCAATAAGCACTTCGTCGGCCAACACAGTCCACCCACTTAAATTGAAATTAATTAAACTCCCCTAATCATGACATTAACATCCAAAACCACTTACCCCGATTCATAGAGACTTCCAAGATAAACAAAAAGAAGGCCCCTCAATCATACAAAAGGTAAATGAAATTCCCCGAATTCCACAATAATTGCATACTCCCAAAGCATCAAAAGGGAAGTAAATTGAACCGCTAACCTCATCCTTTCTCTCTCCCAAGCCATGGACCGCAAATAAATTCATCAAGCCCAAAGACACGACGTGTCACGTGGGTTCTGGTGTGAAAGCAGCTGCATGCCATTACGTGCATAACGAAGAGAGGAGCCACTCACCTCACAGTCGTCAGACAAGATTCGCTAATTGGGATTAATTCGCGCTAATTAATTAAATCACGAAATGCTCGACTGGCGTACAGCAGACGGTGTCCGTAAACGCGTGTGCCTATAACGATGATCAGGTGTTCGTGTATGGGTGTGCACGCAACGATCCGGTGCCAGAACTTTGTGACATGCATCGCTGATAAAATCACCGAGTTATGCCGCGAGAAGTTTACACGCGTAAATTCGACCTGCATCATCGCATCGGCTCGCCGTGGAAAATCGATCGGACGTTGAAAAATTCGAGGCTGATAAGGGGTGCCGTTTCCTTGATAACGAGGGAAACGTTGAATTTATTAGAATGCAGGGATGCTCCAGTGATAATAATCGTCAACGGATAACCATTTTTTGGGGGGAGGTTGACAATCATTCGGAACGAACGAAGAGAAATGAATGGAATTCATTGAGGACAGACTGTGAATCGAGTGCACAAATTTTTCCGATGAAAATTTAGAACAGTCGCGATGCCAGTTTTCCCTAACGTTTTGTGGTCTTTGCAGTTTGAATTTTATTAAATACTTTGATACTGAAGATTTGTCCAACGATTGGTAAGGGTCGAGATGAAAGTATTAAGAGGAACCTTTGGTCAAGGATTAAACAAATATCGTCGACGCAGCTGCGTGGTATTAGTTAAAAAAAAAGAAGGAATTCACTTACCGTGAACAGAGTACAAGCTGGTAGAACTGCCAGTCAAAGTATAAACCGAGAGTAATCCGATCGGTCTCGAACCGAATGAAAATCAAACGCAGAACTCTCTGTGCAGCTCGATTTTTGGACGTAGAAAGAGCAAACGAAAATCGCCCCTCCACCATTAGTTCATATTAATTACGTGCACAGGCGACTACCTACACGTGTATACGTGCCTCTAACCCACAGTTTGACAAATACATCAATTGGACTTCCTGTGTGGAAATTCGTTCGCTGAAGTAAATTATTAAACGAAAAGATGTGTCTCAATAAATAACGATACAAAAAATTGAACAATTGGAAGTTAGCTTGAAGTAGTTGAAAAGATATCTGCATAAATTCCTAGGAAAGATGGATAAAAAATATATTACAATCTTTTCCGAGTATTAACTATAAAACTCAAGAAGAACTGTGCTCATGAAACATTCAGTTTTCCCACTACTCCGATTCAAATATCAATTTTCTCCAAGTTGTTTCATCTGTAAACACTTGTGCGAACTAAAACGAAATATTTATCATTCAGAACACTACGTATATAATTACACGTCCACATAATTTCGTGCAACAATTTTAAGAGCAAAAAGAAGAAGATTGTCATTCCGCATGAAAGAGATGAAAGCGGACGAATGCAAAACGATTACGTACATAAATGCTAGGTGCTCGTGATTCGTGCTCGTTTTAAGAGACAAGATAATTAAAAGCGAGTCCTACAGCCAGTTTAGAGCGAATCAAGGGAGAGTAAAAAGGACGGATTCGGCGAAGCCTGATGAAAATAACGACGGAAAATGACTCGCAGATGTTAACCGGTACTCGGCGAGCAAGGAACGCTTTATTCGCAGATTGCACTAGTTAAAAACTGTCGCCAGAAATAACAGTAACACTCGGCGGGTTGTATTCGTTTCGTTCGAACGGCGGGCCGTGAGTTAAATTTGTTGGATGCCGCTCCTTTTTCTTCCTTTGCTAACCTGTTGACTGGGGAATTTAAAAAAGAAAGAAAGGAGCACGGGGGAACAACCCCGTTGCTAATTCTAATTCTTCCCTTCCACTTGCACTAACGTGTGGCCAGCCATTTCTAAGCAACCTTTCATTTCTCTAACCCTTTATTCTGGTACACCTGGCAGTTTTATTTTATTTTTAGTCATTTCTCCATCTACACTAGTTAACAATGTTCAGTTATTAAATTTATAAAAAATATATATAAAATTTGATAAATTTGTATAATTAGGCTTGGATAAGTCTCGAAATGTCTGCGACATTCGAGTAACTAACATTGTCCTGTGTTTAATTTAAAAAGGAGGAAATAACGCGAAAAGAAATAAATTATTATGAACATAAACTGAGGTAGGCCCGAGAGACTTTCAATTAGACGATCAATATTGTCATTCGCTTTCCATTCGCGGGAGTTTATAATTTTCTTAATCGAACTACGGCTAAGAAACGTAACTTTCGTCTCGTTAAGGCGCAACCAAATTACAGGTGCGCGTGTTTCGATTAAATACAGGCAGCATGGCTCGAATTAATAATCTCGAAACGTTATTAAGGCCTTCGATAAAGAAATGCTGACGCCGGATCCGCGCACTTTTCCTAACAGTTTTCCAGGCGCGATAAACTTTCTAATTACAAAACTTCGGGCGAGCTAAAGAGTATCAGCACCGACGGATCAAAGTGATACTTGAAAACACGTTGTAAAACTCTTCTCTTAATATCGCGCTGAATATTCCTTGAAACGAACCACGAAGTTAAATAAAAAATACACCCCCACTGGGCGCCCTCAATGTTCTTCTAACTTGCCAGTATACATATAGTTCAAAAGAACTACATATATAGAAGTATAGAGTTCTTAGTTTTCCGGTTAGTTCGACGTTACTTTTGAGTAGTGCTGCACCAAAGGCGAAAACTTGCAGCAAGTTCTCCAATCGCAATAATGGAACGCGGTTATTTCTTTTTCCTAGCACGATTAAGACGCCTTCAGGCACTGCTGGTTGTTTTCGATTCTACTTTCTCTGATCTTTTTCTTTATTGCAACTCGAGATACTCCCGTACCCTGACGAATACGCCCAAGGGACAAAAAATCTGATGAAACGAGGAGCAACGTCTCACGGGGGAACGGCACCGTGAGTCATAATTCTGCGATCAGAATGAAAGACCCTGACCATGGTCAAGAAAACGGTCGGGGTGTAGCAATAAAGAATCGCCCTCGTGAAAACGCATTTTCCGGTTCGAACATCCCCGACACGGTGGCAGCACTGGCCGACAAGCTGATAGAGCGACCCGTGGAAGAGAAAAGCGTCGTTTTAGAGACGATCTAAATTTAAGTTTCAGATTTATACGCCCTCGCTCGTCGGCCATTGACTTTGCTTTGGACTCGTTGCTTTCAACCCCGCGCGCGCTATCCTGGTCCACCCTTCTCCTCTGCCTCTTCGACCGCCACCCCGTGCACGCGGTAAATGTGACTCTATGTAACCGTTCGCCCTCCTCCCACGCACCCCTATTCTGTCTGCAGAAAGTGGACGTGGAATGCGTGAAACGAAAAATGAACGATGACCCGTGTATGAGGTAAATTCGAAATTAATTACGGCCGGTTGATCGATTACATTAAACAATAAAAGGAATATTTGAGCTGTTTATTTTGAAAGTGGCTTAAGACCACTTGTTTTGAGACCGAGATATTTAAGGGGCTGCCTTCAAATCATATTGAAAACATAGGTACCTAATAACATGATAGTCCATATAATATTTTTAAGATGATAAGTAATACGGTTTTGGGCGATCGTAAGTGAACTTACGCCACTTTCAAAATAAACATTTTTACCATTTCGTTAGTTAGCTAATCTTCTGTTAATAAAGTTTCAATGAATTTCAACATATTGGCTGTAAATTGTTTAAAAATGAAAAAATCAAGTAGAATTCTTTCGAAAAATGGGCTTGAGCCACTTTCAAAATAAACGGCTCATTTATACAGTATTATCTGTACCACGAAAATCAGCAAAAAATTCTAACTTTCAAGGGTCGAAAAACAGAGAAAAGAAAATATGCTTCTCCTAATTGTACATATTGTCATAATTCGCGCAAATGATCTGTCCCAATTACGACCTCTTTGCAACCACCCACCGTACTCGACAGCGTTAAACACGGTGATCGAAACGTCCCGCAAAACAGCTGCGTATCGCGTTGAAAGGAAAATAGTGGAAAGACACGGGAAAACATCGTTGTCAATTGCTGCACACGAGGCTATCCCCGATCGATTTGTGCATCGCAACGTTTCACCGTCGCTCGACACAGATGGGAAAAAACAGAAGTATCAGGAAACGCTGAAGCGTTCCATCGTTCGCGTGTATAATTCAGAAAAACTTCCCTGAAACTTTGTCATCGCGCGCCCGTCCATATCGATCGTTTCCAACCGTAGCCCGTCGTTATAAATATTTCCGCATTATGAGATGCGCTTCCACTCTGTCGTTTCGATGATCGACGAGGCCTGTGGATCGTGAATTCGAAACTGCCGGGCGTTTGTGCAGGATTTGCGACGTTTATTACGCGTCGAATGGTCCGCGATATCATCCCGGTGAACGAGAACATATGAATGGGATTTAAAAATACAGACTGTGTTGGAACTGAAGTACTTCACGTTCGGCGAATGTGAAAATTATGTCGCGAATGATATATGTACGTGTATCGGCCATTGGCGGAACCATTATTTGCCGACTCCGGGGAGAAAAATATTTGGCAGTGTTTAAATTGCCAATGATGTTGGTATTGAATGAACGGTTGAGTTAATTTCATTTGGCTACAGAAAGACTAACCCAAGGGTCAACCCTTTATTCTGTTTCAAACTTTTCCAATCATTTATTCCAATCGATAAAGTTCTTCCAGTCACATTTTCTACCAATAACGAAATTCCGTTTTTTTACAAACATTCGCCGGCTACTAGGCCAAGCCAATCTCCTCGAAAGTGTGACAAACCTACCGCCACGCGAAACATCGCGGTGCAAAGCCAGAAAAATAAACGTTTCCCTGCAAATAATTCAGCGCGATTGTAGCACAGCAGGCGCCATTAAAATTTCTTTCCCAAGCGAGCAAAGCAACCCTGTTCACGAACTCGCCGAGCTTTAACAAGGATTGTGGCCGAGCTGCTCTTCAAAAACCGAGTCCGACGCGAGAGAGTTCCTTAAGGGGGAGAGCGTACAAATGTGCCGGATCGGTTGACAGAATTACGCGACTGCCTTTGCGAAGGAAAATTCAGTTCTGGTCATTATGCCCAGTCGTAAATTTCGCGAAATCTCGAGCAGTTCCTTTTAACTTTCTTTCCCGAAGGTTCTCCCTCGGCCCGTTCTATTTTGCCAGTCGGTACGCCCTTCTGCTACTCCCTCTTTTTCTGCTTTCGCCCCTCAACGGTATGAATCGTGGCAAAAGAACCTGGCCTGGTGGCGTGCACAGGACGAATAGAAGTTCGAGGCGTCACCGATAAAATATGGTTGGCGGTGCAGTTTATCACTAATCTTCGGGAGGAGAGCGTGACTCTCGGCGTTACGAACCCGTAGGAATTTTATAGTTGTTGGCTGTACCAACGGAAATATCGGTTTCTAATAGATCAGAGGGTGAACCAGAGTCCGGGCGATTATGCGATCGAAGTACATATATGTATGCACCGTTCTCGATAGGCTGCCGTTAACGCGAAGATAGAACGCGTTAGTTTCCGGTTTATTATTATTAGTGTACGACCACGTGTTAGTGTGAACGATTGCTTTGGATTTTGGTAAATTGTGGGTGTTAATAATTGTTTTAATATTATCCGGACTTTTGATTCGACGATTTTTCTGCTTGAAAGTCTGACGACATTGACGCGGCGAAATTAGGAACTTTCCTTTCCCGGGTTTCAATTGTTTATGGTACTATTTTCAAATGGATGATTAATAGTTTAAAACATTGGTAATAGAAAATTCTATTGTCGAGGTAGACAAAGAAAACCGGAGCACTGAGGAATATTGAAAGTTTATTCAAATTGAACTAGCGAACTGATTGAAATTAATCCGACAGGTATTCTCGCGAGAAGTGCGTAGATAACGACGCGGTCTGAACCGCGGTTTTTGCGATCGTAAATCCCCTGGAAGACGTCCGTAACTGTCGACCAAAGCGACGACGTAAGGCAGGTAGTTGCACGCTCGCTGCCTTATTTATTTCAAAGAAGCGCGAAGATGAGTAATTTAAAGCGTGAGACTTCCTTTCTTTTTTACCACGCGCCAACTGATACACGATTAACGATCTATCGATAACTCTCGCTCGCCACGGCTCGGCATTATTTACGGATGTGCCTGTGATCGTTCGGTCGATCGATAACCACGGATTATTGCCAATAAAATCCGCCCGTTCTGACGATTATTCCGTGTTGCTGAATGGAAAACGGCCACGGCCGACCTCGGGTCTTTATGCGACCGAATCGCTTCGGGCATGGTTAAATTGTTGCACACACATACACACGCATAGAGTGTGCTGAACGATGTTAGCTCAAAGTTTTCTGACAGTGGCTCCCTGTGTGAGGTATATACATATATGTAGTATGATTCATAGTGCGGCTTGAATTATGAAAGTAATCGTGTATATGTATGCATTTTCTGTTGAGGAGTTTATACGACTGGTAGTTTGTTTTCGATGAATGTGGATGGTAGTACGTTTCTATTGGCTCTTATTTTTATTTTGCTTTTTATGGAAGTGAAACAGAAGACTTATAGAAGACGCCCGCGAACTTCCCGGTTGTGCTCGAGCAAAGACGAATAAAAAAGCGGGGCCGTAATTGTTACGAACAATTAAACTAAACGATAAAAAAGGGGCAACGAATGGCGTCGTGCGCACCGGCAATTAAAAGTGAGCCCATTAATTCGGCTTACGGCGGCCGGCAGTGTTCGTAATTGTTTGCAAACTAAAATACACGACGACGATTGCTTCTGAACGTTCGTAATTACACGCAGGCCGATGGTGGATATCGTTTGAAATTAGAACAGTCGCGAGGGCGAACGTGTAATAAATATAAAGGAGCGGGATCGATCTGTCTCCGTCTCTCCTGTATTCCTTTTTCCCACCTTTTTCGCGACCTGTACGGCGCAGGAAGGGGTGAAATTTTGGCGGAAAATTTGCACTGTGAATTTTCATTGAAATTATCAAGCTAGAATTTAAAAAGGTGCCCATTTTTTCGATCGTTCGAAGGTTTCAGCGGGCAGAAAATTTACATTTCATTGCTGCTTTACGGGGTATTTTCGTGTCACTCGTTGGAAATGCCCCTTCACTCGCGTTTAGTATTGCGTTTGAAGGAGGAACGAACTTTGTTGAGCACGCCAGCCGTAGCAATGCCGGGTGAATTTGGAAAATTGCAATGTTTAAGTAACTAAACCTTTAATTCTCATTTTCAGTATCAATATGATACCATTCTTTATTTACAACGTGCTCAAATATTGTTACTTAAACTCTCCAAACACTTCTGTTCAGTTATTGCCAAAAAATACTATAATATTTAATCTAAACAATGGAATATTAAATCTAGAATATTGGAACATCTTCATTTCCAACTTACGTCAACCACTTTCGTAATCACTAGCCCAAATAATAATTGTGGAACTGCATGCCGAGTGGTCCAAGCTTTTGAGCCGCAATGTTATCCTTCGAATCTCTTATTCGCCCCGAGAACGGAAGATGGGGGATTAACATGAAAAGTTCACGGCGTTAAAAGGTTGGAAAAATTCGCGGCAGCGTATTCAGCCGGTGCAACGTTGAATTCACAATCGATTTCGATCGGGCCAATAGCTCGAATGGAATCACGTTTAATCCGGCAAACTAAACAGCGAAAGTTCGTCTCCTTTCGCGAAGGAATACTTATGCAGTACGATCGATTTTAAAAGGAACACTCGACGAACTGAGAAGTTCCGCGAGTCCGATGGTCCCCGTTGCCACTTGTTGAATGTTTATAAAGCGAAATGTAAGTCCAAAGTGTTATTTTACCATCGTACGTGTCGCTTTGAAGAAGGAGCTGCTGGTGCGTAAGAAACATTTTCATTCTTACAGAAAAATGGGGATATCGTTTTTGCACTGATGTATGTACAGTATCTGCTACTCACAATTATTCAAGCAATAGAAATTTTATATTTTAATCTTGCATTTAGAGACGGAAAATATTTTGCCTGCTATATTATTTGCACGGACAATTCTTCTTGTAAATAATGTGCAACACTTTTATTATACACTTGCTTTACGCTTTTCTAGTCTGAATATATTTTAATATCCCCAAAATCGTCCCTTACGAAATAATTCTCGGGGCAAATATTAGCCGTTCTTAACTTCAGTACAAGGCACCGATTGCAAGAATAAAATAGAACAGAAACTTCAAAGTCGCCCGTTAGCAAAATTACCCAGTACAGCAGAGAAACATCGAGGAGTCGAGGTATCAGAAAATTCCCGTGATAGTGTCCTCGTTCCCTCATCTTCGATTCCGATTTTTGCGTGCGACAAAACGACACGGGTAATCTGGAACAGGGGAACTGGACGTTTCTAATCCGGCTCACGCGTGTCCAGAATGAGATCGGACTTCCGAATGGGATTGGAAACGACGACCAGAACGAAATGAACCTCGCGTCGACGTTTTTCCATTCGAATTTCGGCGCAAGCTTTTGCCTCTGCCGTTTCTCTGTCATTTTTTTTCCCCCTCTGTCTTCTCTTTTTCTTCTTTTTTTTCTTTTTTTTTTGGTAGGGCGAAAAAACGGTCGTGCGGCTGGAAAATGCGGGGATTCGCGTTTCGAGGTATTTATTTTCGAGGAGACGTAAATATTTCACCCGCTTCCTATCTCTCTTTCTCGCCTCGAATTTGATAGATATGCAAGGCTTGCAGTTCGATTTAGTTTCGAAAGTGTTGCGTGTACAATTCGTCGCCCGTTTGTGTAACAAGAAAAAACATTGAAGGGGGTACATATATAGGCGTTTGATTGCAACATTTTCAAATGGGAATGGACGGATTCGTGATGCCTAAATAATGTTACGCTCGTGCGCGATTCGATAGGTTACTACTGGGTGTAAATGAATTGTTCGCCACCGAATCGTATTCGCAAAATTAAATAAAGCCTTGCGAAATCGTACGGTACGTATCATATTACGATATTTGGATGAATGCGTCGGACAATAATTCGGTTGTGAAACAAAACGAATCCCCGGCTAGTTGTGCCGTTCAATCAATGAAAGACTAAACGCTTTGTCGAAATAAATTAGTCCCATTCATTTAACGAGAAAAATAATAACGAGGCTACGGTATTCAGGACGGAAGCAAAAAGACAATGGAATTCGGACTGTATTGTGGTGCCCTCGATACAAACGCAGCTTGGATAAATATATGTGTTTTGGGTTCCCTTCCTTACTGCGTTCCACGTCGCTTTTCATGTATCACCGTACCAATGTAAATAAAACGGTATGACCACGAGCACTTTGTAAAAACGGCACAATCACCGTGACCGTATACCATATGCCTTTCGTGCCTCTTATATTTACATAAAGAAAATACATCATCCCCTTTCTAAAGTTTCTCGAACTCCCACCCTTCAACTAAAAGGTGACACGAGGTGAAATATTATAAATCCTCCTTGTAATTGTGATGTTTCACAATATTTAAATAAATTGCACGAATAAATGAAATTGTTTGCGACCGAAGTACACGTCGACGATTGCCTGTGAGTGCGAAAACGTTTTTTGTACTTCTCTTAAATTAAAGGGTGTCACAACGTGAAATAAAAACCCTTGTTCCTGTGATATTTTATAATTCTGTTGCAATTCTGTTATAATTCTGTAGATTGCGTTAGCAAGCAAAATATATATTATTAAAACAGCAAATTTTATTGCATTATTTCATGCTTTCAAATCATCCTTTCCACATCGTGTTAATTAATGAGAAATACTTTATATACAAGAAAAAGCAATATTATAATAGTCTGCATTGGAGTTTCACGTTTTGCTGGTTTTATTAATAATGCGTTAAAAAGTGGGGTTAATCGCTTCGGCCTGTGACGGGACCAATTTCGAAATGTCCGTATTATTGTCCCATCCCTCTGTTACCAAAAGTTCTGATATCAAAACGAGCAACTTGCGATACAAGTTGTCCAAGCGTAGAAGAAGAATATCGTCCGCTTACCTTTTAACAGCACTGCGAAAAGTAGCACGACGAACAGGAGGCACAGTTTCCCGCAGTTTCCCATCGTGTCCTTAAAGAGGAAAACACACCACGGCACCACAGTCAATTACGGTCGCACGGAACGCCAGTTGAGAATCTATCCACGTTGCGCATCGTTTACCGATCGAAATTAGTCACGACCCGTGTCGTTGCGCAAATCGAACGCGGAAACGAATCAACTGCGCCTCATTACCGTGCTCTTTTTCGTCTTTCGATACCGATTCACGACCACTGACGACAAACGCGCCGTACACCGCGGCACAGAGGTTACGTTGACCTCGGATTTTCTTGTTTACACGTCGCGATCTCGAAAATTCACGGCAAATCAACGCGTAGAATCAGAAGAACCAGATTCTCCGAATCAATGAACTCTAGCAACGTTACCATCCAAGAATTCGATCTATCCACTTCCAAGTACCAAATCACTTAACCGGTCGTCCTGATTCACGGTTCCCCGAAATTTGGAGCAAGAACTGCGCGAGATGTGCTTGTCGAAAATTCGACGACTCCGATAATCCCCTGCTCTTTTCGCACTTAATTTTTACACCACTCCAGAGTCCAGTGACGAAATGATTCTCGTGTAAGGTGGTAAAAAGAGGAACGGTTCGGAGGGAGTTTGGACACACGTGTCTTCGTTAACCGAGATGAAACTCGAACACGATTCAATTTTTTTTCACAGAAACGTTCCACGTTATTTTGTGTCGAGCTTCATTGAACGTGTCACACGAGGCTGCAGTCCAATTACGTCACAACCGTTCGATTTCGCGTTGAAAATCTATTGTTTCGTGGCACTTGTGACAGAACAGTGTCGAGGGGTTGCATGGAGAGAACGTCGTCATACAACCTTACCTTTGGAAGGTTCGCGCAACACTGATCTCCCTGTACGTCACAACGGGTAGTTCGTGGTTGCAGATGGCGTTGCTGTTGAGAGAAGTTTGATAAACCGAGGGACGCCGCGCCGCGCCGGCATTCGGCTCAGCAGCCTGGTTGCAACAAGTTGCAGCGCGTGGCAGTTTAGCTGAACGGTTTGGGAATGTGTATTCATTGAATGCAGTTCGCGTGTACGCGGCCAGCATAGCTAAATACGATTGACTGCCACCCACCTATTGTCGATCACGGTTGCAATGAAATTAAAATTGCTGTCTTTCGTCCGCTGCGCTCAGGGGATGATAAGGTGTGATAAGGATGATAGACTTTGAGGTACAAAGAATTATCAAAGTATTGCTAAGACTGTTTAAATTAGGTTTGATTGTATACGTAAATGGAGATTGGCAAGGTATTGTAATTAATTATATTTATTGTATCATACATACTATAAAGAAGTACTGATATTAAAAGGTAAATGGAAATCTATAACACCGTCTATTGTCTTGGTTTAACAGGACTTTCGGTGTTCGTGGTTATCGTACCGTCTGAGCTATAATAGATTTTCTGTAAACGTTGATATTATTGTTGAATCATTTATCGTTCCTATAGAATGTTTATGAGACACTTTAATCATTATGGTTACGTGCTCTGTTTACCTGTCGTTCTTTCCGATAACTGGACATTGTTGCTGAAACGGATTTTGTAACTTTTCTTCTTCTGTACAAAAAGAAATTATTAATATCATTTTGAATGATTGATTAATAAATTGGATAGACATCAAATAGGTTGATACAATTCTGTCAGAGCTACTAATTACTAATGGAAATTTGTAGAAGAAAATAATTATGCAAAAATTACTCACTGATAACCTCTGCTACTATTACTAACGTCGAGCGTATCTTTACTAGTATAACTGATAGCTGCTAAACAACGTTCCTCGTCCGTGCAATCGTCGCCAGGACTTTTACCAAACCTCCGCCTCCAAAAATCTTTGAATCTCTCTATCAGCCCCTTACGAGTTGTTTCCAATGAACGGGGCTCGGTCTTGCAATATTCCTTATTCTCGTACAAAAAGGCAACTCTAAATTACGCGAATAAAATGAGATAAACTTAAGCACACGACACACCAAGCGTATTCATTTAATAAAAAATTTACTATAAAAGCAAATTGCTTACATATTAAGCAAAAGAAAAAAATAAAGTGGACGAACTTTAAAAGACCAAGGATAATATGAAAATAAATAAAGAGTTTTAAACACTTTCCTTGGCAAAAGATAAGGAATGATGCAAAATCTTACGGAGGATTCTGTGGATCACACGGTCCACACTCGTCCGAGTGTTTCGTAAGGAATCTGTAGCAAACCAAACTGAGGCCAACCAGCAACCATACCAGCAACGCGCTAATCACAGCAATCGATATTAATTCGGTCGTTCCCAGTGTGATACCGTCGCCCTCCTCTAAATTGCGTAAAGAACAAAGCAATGTTAATTGTAATCATATATCGAATTTCACAAATATAGAGTATGTGACTTTGGAGTTACGCGGACGCATGGAAGTTTAATAACAAGATCAGAAATCGTATACGAAAAAGCAAACATTTGCTTTGATTGCAATTGGAATGGAGCATAGCTTTCTCCGTTCACCTTTGTACACAGGTGGCACACCTTCCTCGGGCTCGACAGTCGATTGCACGCCCATTTTGGGCATCATCTGATAGTTGCCACTTTTTATTCCCTTCGTGAGACCGGTTCCAGCACCTGACATGGGAAAACGATGGGCAACAGGTATAATTGCGCGTTGGAAAATCGCGGATAAGGAAAGAATAGAAGATGTACCAGCTTCTTCGAGCGAGGTGATCACCCTTAGGACGCCACCAAAGGCTGGATACCATTTATCGTCATCGAGGTGTCGTACCACCTGAAATGGTAACATGAGTGATCTAATAATGATTATTTATAAGACTCGAGCAAAGTGGAATGGTGGTACAGAGATATGTAGTTCATTGTAGAAGTCTTTCGTGAGATTCAAT
The DNA here is from genome assembly GCA_907165295.1 of Nomada fabriciana. Taxonomy (NCBI): domain Eukaryota; kingdom Metazoa; phylum Arthropoda; class Insecta; order Hymenoptera; family Apidae; genus Nomada; species Nomada fabriciana. Next base: position 16,813,527 of record OU015690.1, read on the forward strand.
CTACAGTAATGCTGAATAAAATATTTCAATATCGTATTCGAGTGTTGTAAAGAAATGTAAACGTCATAGGATTCTGGCATTCGAGAGTCTCCTATTGGCCATTGGCTCTTGGCAAGCCTTCGTGTGCTCCCCTTTATCTGTACTTTGCTAATAATTCATGTAACTTTTCGTGGGAATGAATAAGTCGAAACGGGATATGTAAGAAAAATTGCCACTTTCGATTACAGCGACTCACAACGTACGGATTGCTGCAGCCAATCGTAGAGTTGCTGATTGAAGTTCTGCAATCCCGTTTGTGCTTTCGACTTGGAAATAATACACTTCACGCTGGCTATATAATATTTCACCAATACAAAAGCCGACCGTTCGCTGCACAACGATTGCAGATTGTCCTTCTTGAACGGTAACGCGATGCTGAATAAAACGAAATGTTAATCGTAGCATTGTTCGTGTTACTCCGCGGTTGAAAATAAGTTACGTATGATCGATACCTGTTTGGCTCAACCTCGTCGTCCAGGAAAGGAAGGGGGATAATAATTGATTTTTCGCCATCAACCGCGGACGCTGCTTTGTGTGATTAAAGAGTGCATATTGTTGGAAAATTCCACAGTTCACGGTACCCGAGGAATATCTATTCTTAATTGAACTGAATTCTGGCAAACTTACCGGAATTCCCATTTTTCCTCTTGTGCTTCGGCGAATGTTTCTTCTTCCTGTCGAGCGTGAGCCGTTTTGCATCCCGCTTATGATAGTCGGCCGATGCTGAAACAAAATAATTAACTTATTACAACTTAGTCTGAAAACTTTCGGCAAATTCGCACCGATATCGATGAAATTAGAGGAAAGCCGGTTAAAGTGACGAAAATTAATAGTTGCACTAAAAAGTGACAAGATCGATGGTCTCACGTGCAGGGTAGATAATGAGACCGTCGCACGCGACCGACGATCTAGGCGGTGTGATCACGATCGGTGGTATTTTCGCGTGTCTTATCTCCTTGGATGGGTTTATCCAGCCAGCTCCGTTGCTACGCAAGAAGATCTTCAGCTGCTCGTACAACTCGAACAACTTCCTCGCGTTCCGATACTTTATGTTGCCCGCGTAATAGGAATGTCTGGTTAGGGGCAGGATGTAAACCTGCAAGTAGCCTCCCATCGTATCCGCTAGGGCTTTCAACATCAGGTGCTTCGTTTTTCCTATCGACAGCTTTCGCACGCACTCCAGACAAATGTGAAAGTAATCCATCAGCACCGCGATGTACTGATCGTTCTCATAATTTAGAACTTTCACCTGGGGAATCGAAAACAGAGGGGTGGGATAGTGGGTACGTGTGTTTCTCTTCTTTTTTTTGTTTGTTTTGACGGGGAATCGATGATGGAACGGTTTCGAGATTTTTTTTAAAGGGGATGGATTGATAAGTACAGATGTGGGGTAGAACGGGGGGGTAGGGGGTGCTCGTGGTGTCAGAACATCGAGCATCGATGAGGTTTCGATGCGAGAAATGATTTGAGCGTTCAGATGAATCTTGGGGGACTGTGGAATGATTTCGCCAAGTTTGTTGAAAATTATATTGGATGAAGTACGATGATTTTTGTACGATTGACTATAGTAAATTATCTATTTATTACTTTGTATTATATAAAGGAAATACAGGAACTTGAATGACTGCGAGGGACCACAATGTTTCTTTATGCCAGTCGATAATTATTGAAAATATAGTAGATTGGTAGAAACAGAGAAATTTATGTAGAAAAAATTCTAACTGCTCAACGTCGCGTTTAATATGTTTAATATTAAAACAAAAATATAAATGTCATGATTAATAACTAAGGGTTAATTAATACAAAAAATATGAATAAGGCAGACTTACCTTTGGTAAAAGGTCCTGAAACATTCTGCGACTGTTCAAGATGATAAATTCCTCCGTGGTCCAGCAATGTCTGGCAGCGTCACTTTTCTCGAATAATACCGTGCCGATGTTTTGTTCGCGTTTGAGAGTATTCACTCCCATCACCCTAACATTATAACAATCGGGCGGAATATCAATTCATTGTAATTACTAAATCTTAATATTAATACTGTCGATTAACGTATACGATCCGTTTGTTAAATCTTTGCGAATGAATTTGAAATAAAACAGACATACGGTTGACGAGGTTCATGGCTGTGTACCTTTCTATCTTAACGAGAGTAGTTGTCACAAGTATCGGAAAGAACCATAGGAAGCATGATCTCATACTCCAATCGGTAAATCCCGATCAGTACGATTTTCGTCAGACAAATTCTAAAAATTTTACACGGTTCCCTGGAGTGTAGCCTAATCATTTCGCCACGACTTTCTATCGTTTGTTAAGCGACTGATTTCACATTAATCAACCGATATTCATTGACGCTAGAAAATGTTTAATCCATGCAAAACTCCATAATCGAGCGATTATTCACGTGCGGAGGGTTGCAAATAATAACACATTCAATTATAGTTTAACATTTGTATTCTCTTTTTTATCTCTCTCCCTCTTCTTCGCCCCCATCGTTTCTATGCTTACATTAGAATGGATCTTTACATCATAAAACAGTCGTTGAAGTATTCAAAAATGATTCGTTCGTTTTTACAATAATAATAATAATAGTATGTATTTATTTTACATAATTCAGACGCTGCTTCCTAATATAACAAGATGGTACAGCGTGAAACGGTCGTGTCAAAGGTGGTCATCGTTAAATTACTCATCGGTCGAGAACACTCGCTAATAAAAACAAAAGTCCCAAAACTTTGCCGTCGACGGTGAAATTGTCTTTGCGTATTCTTGGATAGGGATGATCGCCGTGGAATTGGAATGAGGAATTACGTGTTCGCTGGTTTCATCTTGCACAAGAATCGCAAGTGCAACATCTTCACCTCGTCCTTGTTCAGTTTCACAACACCCTCTTGATTGTCGATGGACAGCAGAGTGCCGACTGCTTCCCTGTCCTCGCCGATTATCACTTTCACACGGTCGCCCCTGGATGGAACAACTGGCTCCAGCTCCTCGCAAACCAAGTTCACCACTCTGTCTTCCACCGGCAGGAAGATCGCGCACATACCACCCTGTTGGCAAATTAATAGTAACACGATTAAAATGATTCCCCGCGGCGCACGGAAACCCCGTTACTAAAATTCCACAGCATACCAAATTAAACCGCAGGTACTACCTTTCGAAACTATATTCCTCTTATTTACGTTGATAATATGGAATTGACCGTTAACAAATCATCATATACTTACGGATATTCCACGAATAACACCTTGCTGACCAGCAAGCGCTAGATCCTGATGAGAGTCTCGGATTCTAACTTCAATATCCGTAGTGTGCCATTCGGATCCTCCAATAATTCCAGCCCCAACGCCAGTATCAAGGCCAGCGCCGGGTGTCTGTGGATTGTACGGACTACCCGCAACTCCTAAAAAGAGAACAGACGTAAAACATCTCTTCCTGATGTAACTTTTCTGGCAATCTAGGACGGCTGCTTGTCGACATACTAAATAGATGAGTAAATGAATACAAATATTTACCAGGAGTCATAGGACTGTAGCCCATAGGTGAAGGTGTAGCGAATGCTCCGTGAGGGCTTGTAGTATACCCAGTACCGCTTGGCGAGGGAGTGGCAACATATCCCGCAGGACTGGGACTCGCGGTGGCGCTTCCTGCTGGACTAGGACTCGGTTGATACGAGCTAAAGCTCTGCTCTGATCCGTACATGGTACCAGGTGTCTGTGGGGTGAAGGGCCCACCAGTTGGTGGATATCCTGGAGCGTAACCCGGGGAACCACCCTCCTCCATACTGTAGCCATCGAAATCGTTCGTTCTCGCCGGAGTGTTAGTGACTGCTGGATCCCAGGCACCAGATTGTCCAGGTGTGCGTGAGCCATCGTGAGATGGTGTCATCGAGCCATAATGCGGTGTACGAGAACCATCTGTAAATATAAAATATAGAGGATACATTCACTATAGTTGAGGCTGCTTGAACGCTGCATGGATAAATAATTAGTTTGGGCTACTCACTCTCGTACATCGGGGTCTGTGAACCGTGCATTGGTGTTTTGGACCCGTCCCTGGCGTACATAGGTGTTTGGCCACCGACGCCGTACGCCGGTGTTCTGTTGTAGCTGCTGAAACCACCGTCCTTGGTCGGCACACCGACGTTCGCGATGTGAGACCTGTCCACAGAGATTGTTTGACAAGTGGAGTGCAATTCTACACGGGCTGTTGTCTCCGTTGCGTCTTTCACTATTCCCACGTTTCCTTTGTACGGTCCACCGGTTATTTTTATGGTGGTTCCTATCAGTTCTCTGTCGCGTCTAGCTCCGCCACCGCGACCCCTGCCCCTACCGCCTCCGCCGCCGCCTCCTCTACCAAAACCGCCACTGTGAGAAGAAATATAGGAACGTTAAAGAATTTTATTTACCGTACAGGATGTAACACGACACGCGTGTTCAGCAAATAAACAAATGATAACAGAATAATCTGAACAGATCACATTTCGTGGTTCACCCTGAATAAAAACCGTAAAAAAAGAAAGAAAGAAGCAATGGAATATTACTAACCCACTGGGATGCATTGGCGACTGGATTCTCGGTGACATGAATCCTGTTACAGGTGACATCGACGATATATTCGATTTGTTTCCACCGGACAGTTGCAAATGCCTCGTCTTGCAAACGAATATTCCGCCATTGTCGACGAACATCCGCGAGTGTAGAAACGCAAAGCTTCTGTACAAGTGTTTTATTTCACCGCCTCTGCCAGCGTGCGGGCCATCCACTACTTTCACGATGTCCTTCTTTTGTATGGTATTCTGTTGCGAATCTAACGCCACCGCGTTTCTGTTTTCGCGTCTCTTCGTCAATCCCTGAGGCCTTGCCTCGATCACCTTTCCGTGCATGGAAAGCACGTGGAAGTTCTCGCGTTCGAGTCGAACGATCACCCCGACTGTTTGAGCGTCCAATTGGACTAAATCGCCCCATTGGAATTGTCCTAAGCTGTCCACGCCAGTCGCCATGTCCGAGCAAAGTTGCAAATCCCTTGGCAGCACTTCCAGTTCGTGCATCGATAAATCGGAGAATAAAACTACTCTGTTCTGTTCTACTCGGACTATCAGACCCGTGTCGCCTTCGTACCTCCCTGCTACCACCTGTGAACGATCAATTCGGTGCGATTTTTAGCAAATAGACACTTTCATCTTCGATGTTCAACACTTATATTTGAAAATCGCTTTGGATTGCCGCTTTTTGAATATTTCAAACAAATATATTAACTGTGAAGCGTAAGAAAACCGTGCCAGTACAGAAATATACAACGTAGCAGTTTTTACCTTAACGTGATCACCCATTGTAAAATATTTTCTCAATTCAGAAGCTTGGAATTCCAACGCTTCCTTAAGCTCCTCGTGCTTCGGCATAACCATTATCATGTTCCCATCTATCGACACGATCTTTCCTTGCAAATTGATCAATTCACCTTCGCACACTTCGACATTGTCTCCGGTGCTGAATGAATGAGTCACAGCGGTGTCTTCTTTGTTACTGGAAGCTCCAGTTCCCGGAGTTCCACTTAAATCCAATTCTACGCCTTCTGGAGCTTCCTCGAACCTTTCCAATTCGGAGAGAGTTGGTTTCACACCCTCGGCGATGATCGCGCTCGTCGTAAAATTCTTGTACAAAAATCTGAGAACGTATCAATTATTTTAATTAAAAATGTACATTCCCTATTAAAACAGGATCACTGAAAACGGTAATATTTCTTTTTGATATACCCTTTCCTGCTGTATCTATTTCCCTCGAATATCAAGAAGTCACCGTCGCTGGTAACTTCCCCACCGATCGCTCGAATCGCTTCGGGATCGAATGGTTTAGCCGGTGGTCTTCTCTTCTTCTTGCGTTTCAAGGCTTCCGATTCGCTCTGAGCTGTTCTCAAAGCTCCGCGCGGTCTAGTGTAATCAATTCTGGGCAACAGTTTCAAGTGCACCTGATTCTGCGCCAAGTCAACATAGTCAACCTGAGCAATATCGTCTTTGTAAATCCCTCGTTTCAGCCTGACCCATTGTTTAGCTTTTAAGCCTGTCTGTTCTTTAACTACGCGCAGGACGTCGGTCATTTCTTTGATCGGCACCATCTGTTGCTTCCAAATTCCCATTCTTAAATTTCCTACATTGTCAATAGCAGCTTTGACGTGCGGCTGCTTGTAAGCCTCTACGTATATGTAACCCTTTACTCCTTCGGGAGCAACTATGGATTTTATCTGGAGTGGTTCGGCTAATGGAAAAGAAATGAAGTAGATGGTAATAATTTTGAGATAAAGGTGTGTATATAGTAATAATAATTTCATACATACTTGAAAATTGGTACGTTATGAATTTTCGCATCAACAGCAATACCGTGGCCTTCTCCTCGCCGATACGACATTTCACCATCCACAGATTGGGATCCTTTACGCCTGGCAGCAACGTTTGTTGGGTGATCTCGTCGCTCATTTCTTCCCCACCATCACCGAAATGACGAGTGGCAATGGATTCATCGGCGTACTTTTTCCTTAAATACTCCTCAATCTCATCCTCCTTTTGCGAACTAAACGCAAAATTTGAACGTTAACTTTACGATCGGATTGGATTTTGGAATGATCGATTTCAACTAAGATACTTGCTCCCATAGATTGGTGCCCCTACGTCTTCCCTCGATCTCCCTAGCAGTAGGACCCAATTCATCCACTTCATTTCCAACTATACCAATTTCCTGCGCACCTTCTTCCCATTCGTCATCGTCCTCAACTTCGTCGTCTACCTCGGCCTCATCGATAATGAAATCACGATATTTGTCTTTTTTCTTTTTCTTTCTGGGTCTATCGTCGTCCTCTTCCTCTTCCTCCTCATCATACTCGCTACTTCCATCCAAATCTTCGCCTGAAACAAAATAAATATAAGTTATTCTGTTATACGTTCTATATTAATGTCACATATGTGTATCGAGATTTACCCTCTGGTTCTTCCTCGGGCTCCATCTCCTCGTCGCCGGATCTAGCTTCCTCAGCTTCATCTCCCCTGCCATCTTCGGAACTAGAAAATTGAATAATCTCTATCAGTTCCCGATTAACGTTGCCCATAGTGTTCTCACCACAGACTAGCCATACAACCGAACATATTATATACTTTGATTAAACATCACAGCTGCGTTATCTATTAAATGAACAATAAGAAATCACGTGTATATTTGAAAGTACCAAGTTATTATTCCGTTCCTTCGAGCAATAGAACTCATGTTCGCAAAACATTCAATATCGTACTCTACTATCGCGCAAACGAAAAATAACAATTGAACATTTAATGTAAAGTCAACCACCTTAGAATTTCATTGCTTTCGAGCGTAACGTGTGCGAGTGCATCAAGTGGCGTGGGCACAAATACGTGTTCAATTATGAACGTGGTAATGTTCGATAGATTATGGGAAAAGAAATAAATAGCAATTACCCAGAAGCCGATCGAGAACGTGATCGTGATCTAGAGGCACTTCTGGATCGTGATCTAGACGGACTTCTACTGCGAGAAACGCTTCGTGATCTCTCTCCACCGCTGCCAGCGTCGCTGCCAGCTGCGGATTTTGCCGAGCGATTATCTTGATCACTTTCGCTGCCACCGCCGCCTCGATCACTTTCGTTGTCCGACAAATTGCTCGCCTCCGAATCCGACATTTTATGGAGATATTAAATTAATGTACCGCGTATGTTCGATAATTGAAGAGAAAATACAGGTGCTTGGTTATGCCAACAAGGAATCACCACACGCGAAACAAGTAATATAAACTACGTGTGCAAAGTCACGGAAAATGTGAAGAAAGGTCCATCGTCCGCCGATTTCTTGTTACACGTGAACAGTACTCCCCCTTACAATTTTTGCGTTACACTTATAGCATTACCACCGACGAGGTACAGGAGCAGGCAAATCACAAACAAGATTCGTCCGTGGAGAAATCACCACAGACGTGGTATATTAATAGACAAATCACCTTGTGGACTTTCGTGGCCCAACGTCACTGCAATACCGGCTCCGAATTCCAACACTGACTTGAGCGTCCTCTGCTCACGGACGGTGTTATTTGAAGAAGCATTTATTTACTGAAGTAGTGTTGGGGACAGAAGCATGATAGCTTTGTTGCTTCTTACTCGTTTCGATTATAGCTACATTTCTGTTATTCTTTTTAGTATAATAAATTAACTGAGACTGCAGCTTGAGAACCAAGTTGCTCCTTTGCGTTCACTTTTGCTCCCTTGCATCCTTTTTGTTCCATTGCAACCCCTTTTGTACGCGATTATCCAGTTTCCCGTAATTATTATTTAAATTGTTATTTTTCTTGTTTCTATCGTTTTCAACATCCCTTCTTATGAGGTGTAGGTAACGTTGTCGGTGACATAGGGATGGTATTGCGGCTTTACTGCCGCACAGACAGTCGATAATCAGACATGTGGCGCCATCTCGCGTTTGCGGCGTTTTTCGCTGTTTGCCTCACCCTCAAAACCGACTTTCTGGATTACATCGTTAATTTCAACAATTGCATTTTTCTCAGCTTACAGGTGGCATTTCTTATCCAGACTGGTCTCATATTAAAGCTACGAACTATGGATATCCTCTCCAACAGTTTCAACAATATGGCATTTGCGGTTTAAAAGTTATTAACAATTGAAGAATCGGCAAAAATGCTCTTCGGGTCAGTGTAATTATCTCGGCTTCTGAGGGTGCTAGATTAATGATCAAGTGCTTAAAATAAGGGTAAACGATGCAGCCACGCGTCAAAAAATGATTTACAAATGCTACATTCGCTGTTTAGATTTTATAAACAATTTATAATTCGTTTGAGAATTGCACCGAAGCTACATACGAGGGCCGGTCTAATGTTGAATCAGATTGTTCCTTAAACCAAGAGCTTCAATTTGAGACGTCGTTGATTAAAATCGCCCCAGTGGAAGCTGAGATAATTGAATTTGTTTAAAGAATTTGCAAATTCACACAAATGCGATTACACAAATGCGATTACTGCCATTTTACTACTAGAAGTATGAGCTACCATCTCCAATAGGCGTGAACATTATTCCGTGTGCAGTTCACTAGTTATAAGTAATTAAACAATTGAAATTGTTATCACAGCCAACTGCATATATTTACAGCAACGGGGTATTTTTTATCGTTTAGATTAATTGTTCCCCTTTCATTTTACATCCCATTTGTTAAAAAATAACAACCAAAAGTCGAGATAATTGAAATGACCTGACGTGTATTTCTGCCGATTCTTAAATTGTTTATAACTTTTAAACCGCAAATGCCATTTTGTCGAAACTGATGAAGAGGATACCTATAATTCGTAGCTTTAATTTAAGGCCAGTCCGGTTCAAAAATACGGACCAGAAGCCGAGAAAAACGCAATTGTTTAAATTAACGATGTAATCCAGAAAGTCAGTTTTGAAGGAACGCAAACCGCGAAAAACGCCGCAAACGCGAGATGGCGCCACATGTCCGGGGATCGACATATCGTTACCTATAAATTTTTTAAAAATTGTTATCTCGGCTCCTGGTGGTTGTTTTTTAATAAATGTGGTGGCAAATGAAAGGGAAATGAATAAGCTACGCGATAAAAAATACGCTGTTACTGTCACTATAAGCACCTGGCTGTAATAACAATTGTAATTGTTTAATTGTTTATAATAAATGAACCGTACATGGAATAATGTTCACACCTATTGGAGATCGTAGCTTATACTGCTGCATCGTAGCATTTTAAGAACTCGATCATTATGATCACTTGTAATCAACGTATGTCTCCAATAATAACTCGTCCGCCAAAAGGATTAATCTAAAATTACAATGGAATTACTAAGCCGGTGCTAGCATTTTTCAATAATTTATTCGTCCTTCATTACATTCAGTAACAGAATTATTTTACGTACAAATATACGAAGTATTTCAAACGCAACGCTAACAATTATGCCCTGTAAAAGTTGCATCAAGATTTTGAAGAAAATATTTCGCGATTTATTTGGCAAATATTCTGCGACAAGTATCCTATATACAAAGAGTATTTTACCTCCGTTGTAACGATTGAACGAAGATTGTGCGCTAATACTAGACAAATGTTACAACTTCCACGTATAAAACGTATACACATTCGAGTTAGTTGCATCTTTTATTTACACGTGTGTTAAAAATTTCGCTTCGATCTTCTCGTTTCTTTATTATAAAGTTTTTATTTATCGCAACGACGTGTAGTGTAAACTTATCGATAAATACTTATATTGCTCGTAAGTAGCACTTACTCAGCCTTACAGGTTGCCTAGTCTCGAAATGCGGCGTTTGGTGTTTCGTGAGAAGGAAGATAATCAGTACTCGGTGCGATGCACAGCCTGCAAATGGGGTCTCGCCGATAAAAAAAACGGCGCTCTCGTGAAAACCTTACAAAAATACTATATATTATTCGACGATGCTTCTCTGCACTTTTCTGCTTCCCCGTGATCTACAATAAATGAATAGTTTAACATGGGCAAGCGAGCGTTTCACCCGCTGTCGCATTGAAAAATTAATCGAATCTTATGGAAATAAATTAGAACTATCGTACATCGTTTATACAGTCTCGCATTATTATACGACAACGATAAGTTGGAAGAAAAATTCATATTAATCAATTAGAACCGCGAAAACCATCAATAATAAATGAATTACAGAACCGCGATGCTGCAGAACATTCTCAACGTTAAGTCTCGTAAATCGTTAAAAAATGTTTCATTAATTATAGAGACGTTACTGTTTATAATAGCGCTTACGTACGATACTCGAAACGTTGTATCGTTGATGTATTGAGTAGTATATAATTTTCTACGACTTGTCGTAGAAATGATAATGATTACTTTCGCTCGGCCTTAGAACTGAGTCTGGATAAGAATTCTGTCGCCTGGTTGTCCCCCTTTCTGTTCTCGATCGCCAGGAGTATGTCCGTGCCTGAGGTGAAAATAATCGTGATAAAGGTAGATCGAATAAAAACGATTCATCTTTAACGACGAGATCAAAGCAACCTACTTTTCTTCGTCGGACGCGAGAGCTTCAGGTGTATCTGGTCGAGAGTCTCGATTGTCCGATCTGCCCCTGTTTCCGGAATTTCACTGAACGGTAGAAAAGCTTCGGCCATGAATCTCGATCTGAGAAAGTCCTTGTCCTTCAATTCGAAACTTACGATCGCGTCTTTGGTTGCTCTTTGGTCGCTTGACAAAGGACTGAAAATGTTTTCAGGTGAAAATAAATCATTTTGCGCAGTGCTTGCGGTACAGTGTTGATTAATTAATTATAGAAAGGAAATTCTCTTTATAAGTTTCTTTAAAAAGTAGGCAAATGCAGTAGAAACAATTGTTTCATCGGCATGCATAGTTCGTTGAACATTATACCTTGAGAAAAGTAATTTACTGAATTTTTATAATTTTCATATTCATTAATAAAAGTCTAGCGGGTAGCTGCTACTTACATGCTGAATCTTTCATCGTACAGAGGGTACAAGTTCTCCTTTTGCACGTGAGTTTTCGGGAGTTTCACGTCAATGAACTTTTCTTCGGGAAGGAGTTTCACTTTAACGTACGAATCGCAGGAACCTGAAAAATAGAGAAAGCATTTTCGTGGTATTCTATCGAATTTTACCAAGGAACCCCAATGTGGACTCATGCACGGTGAAGGTGGATATCATTGTTCTCGACGTGTCTGTTATCTACGAGGTTCCACAATTTCAATACTGATAGCAAGTAATGAGTCAGGAAAAACGCACACTTTGTACGTCTAACAAATTTCACATACTACACTTCCTTGGTCAACAAATAAAAAATGTTACCGAGTGATTCACAAATTATTGTGACTGGACAATTCATATATGTTTTTTATTAAACCATTACGCATAATGTTTTTTAGAGAGTTCTGCGGCGTTGTTATTTTTATTATCATTATTATTATTGCTCGTTTAGTAATTGTGGAACCTTATAGAAATTTTGCATCAGTCATGATAAACTCCCACGTTTCTAAATCAGGAAAATTATCAAGTTTTCTTGGATATTCGTGGTACATTCTCTAGCTACCAATTAGGTAATAGACAATAACAGTGTCTTTCGACCGTGTTCATGCAAATGTGAATATCTAGACGTCGCGAGGGCAGGCAATCGAATGAAAGATACAATTGGAACTTAATTAATGAGGAAGAGCGTATTTTTTTTTCTATTTGACATCCACGTTTACATACTTGTCTTCCATTCTTTCAGTCTTTGTTTAGATTTTGTATGAAGCTTGCGCTTGATAGTAGACATCTTGCCTATCAAATTGCCTACAAAATCGAAAGAAAATATCATTCTTCATTTCGCGTGCAACTCGCTCATTCCTGTCGATTAATTGTAATTAACAGCGTTAACGCGTGAACAATGTGAAATTTTTCTTTATCAACCACGAGATTAATGTTCGCCGTTTTTTTCTGCTTATATTGCCGTGCAAATTGTCTTACTCGTTAAGTGCTAACAAATTGCGTTGGTATGATTCGTGAAGCTTAACCGACACGATTGCCTTTGAGATCGGTAGATTTTGGGGAGGGTCAATTTTGAAATTGTTATGGACAAGTAGGTCTAAAATATTATTTTCGCGTTGTGCAATTAGAAAGGAATTCCAAGTAGTTAATTTCCTCTGATGCGAAAATATTTACGAAGTTATATTTCGTCGTTCCTTCATATTAGAAGCTATTAATACGAAAAATGTTTGCTTGCACAAGCTTAATGCATACATACGCCAAGCGCGTATTCAGTTTATTGTTTTTAATATGTGGCTCCATATATAACCAAACAGTGGGAACATTTCACTTAAACGAAATTAATATTAATATTTCAAGATAAATTGTGGACGAAACATATTAGTCCTGAATAATTGTATTAATATAAATCAATGTATATTAACAATAAGAGAGACGATCGCACCTGTTTCTCTACCAGAATCATCCAACACAAGGTAAGGAATATTTATCGCCTAGATTCGCATGTTTAGTAATCGCGCGATATGTAACGTCCGATTTCGATCCGAAGCTTTTCCCCTAAATTACAGTAAATATACTTTTGCTTACCATTGCTGTCGATCGGCCGCAGCTTCCTCGCGTTCAAAACTTGAATATTCAAAGAATTATCCACGAACTGTGCCCTCACTGTAATCTGTCCGTATTCAGAATCTTCCAACTCATTTTGCTCCTTTATTCGTTCCTGGTGATAACGATGGATCAACTCGGCTGTCTCTAGGCCATGGAGCTCCAACAGATACTCGATTTTCTCTAAAACCTTAACGTTCGCAGCTTCGTCGGCTCCGATGTTGAAATATCGAATCAGGGTGTGCAGGGTTCGATGGAGATTGGAGTAAAACGATGGCGGCCTGCGTTTCTGTGAAACGAAAATGTGCAAACATCGTTTGGGTTTTTAACAGAAAGAAGTGAAAAGATAAAACGGGGTATTGGTAAAAATGATTGATCAAATGTTTCATCTAATATACATTTATCAAGCAACAAAGTGGGAAAGCTTTCCGCAAGTACCTCTAGATTATTGTTCACTAATTGGTACAAAGTCTCTGAAATAATATCCCATATTACGAGCAGCACCCTCTCGAAATTATCTTCGTTGAGATTATCGTGCAAGGTTGTCAAATTATTATCCAGGTATTGCAATAAACGGTCCATGGTATTGCTGGTGGTGTCAATTAATTCTGCGCCTTCCAACAGGTACCTAAATTAATAATATGACTTGATATCCAATATTAAAATATTAAAATATTATAATCAAATAAAATATTCACCGAACAAAAATATTAAGATAAAAAATATTACGCAGTGCGCCGCAATGTAATAAATCTGCGATAAATACCTGTTCATGGCAGGGGTCATTTTAGTCGCCACCACCTGCAGCAGTTCTATGATTTTGTTCTTCACAGTATCCGTGGCGTTATCAATGATTAATTGAAGCGTCTGCTGGCACCTCTCAGCCTCCTCTTGAGTTTTCGTCTCGGCTAACGTGTCCACGATATGCTGAAGTCCAAGATCGTTGGCCAAAGGTTCGATCGACGTCCTAATGTAATCGATATTATTGATAGCGAAGCACCAAGCAGTCGAGACGAAGAACTTTTTTTCGTAAACGCTGCTCTCAGATAATTGCTCCAATTCCGTGGTCAGTTCTGCCTTTTTCGCCATTTTGTCCGCGTAGGCGATCGAGCATTTGCAAATGTCCTGAACAAATTATAATTTAACATGATATCCGTACAGTCGACAACGTTTGCAAGTGTGAAATTATTATACAGTTGCCCACGAAAGTACATTAATAATGTTTTAATGCTTCTATTAAACGGAACTTAAAAATATTTGTTAAAAATCAATTGCGAGTTATTCGATTTTTTATTACTATGTAATATAATTTTGTCTATTTACTAAACATGTAACGTGAACGAACACTCTTCTAACCAACTGTATATTTAATGTACTGTAAAAGATTTCACGTATCAGGGATTGTCAATTTTACCGCGGACGGGAATTGTAATATTTTGAGCGAGAGAATTATCAAGAACGTACGTCTATGATTTTAGCGATGAACGTATACGACCCCTCGACGTCAGGCCACGCTAGTTGTGTCCAGAAAACTTTGATTTGATAAAATATCGTTAGCGTGTCCACCGCGCTCGAGCTGTATTGAACCGTGTTATCGACTGCTTGCAGCGTATCGAACTCGACTGCCCTGTCGATTCGTTTCAACGCTTTGTATACCGCGATGTCGAGCCAGTGTGCTACACCTGCCCTGAACCATTCGTGGTAGCTCTGAACTTTCATCCCTTCCAGCTGCCCCTCTGCGCACAGTATTTGACCTAGTCTGAAAGGAATCAAATTTCTACCATTAATCTTGTCTGATTTATAAAAACGAAAATTCATTATCATTTGTCAGATCTGGATGTTCTATCGAATTTCCCAATAATTTAGAACTTCATAGCTTTTCATTCGCTAAATCCTTTCCCTGACAGAAAAGTTTGTTTATAATTCGATACAGATCGAATGAAGCAACAAAATAACACCTGACTTACACAGCGTATCTCTGTAATGCAAGGTACACCTCGAACAATGTCGTTCCCAAATTCAATTCAGAGTCGGCATTCTCGATTTCGATCCTCTTCAATCTGCCGCACACGTCCTCTATGATAATCATACACATGTCGCTGATCCTCTTTTCGTACATCGCGTACAGACACCTGGCGTACGGGAAGTTGATTCGTCTGGAATTGAAATTAATTCGAGATGCACAGGTTGCCCTGGGATTGTTCTTGGCGTATCGCAATTTGTCTCACTTGATGAACAGTTTGTCGTAGGTGTCGATAGCGTTTTGTAGATCTGCTCTAATCAGTTGGATCACCTTAATGTGATACTTCAGCGCATCCTCGTCGGTTTCGGTCTCCGGGAAATTGTTGTTCAGTATATGTTCAAACCTGAGGCAAGGTAATGCAAGGATATTGATTGTCCAGTCACTGATAGCTTTTTTATTGCAATAATTACCATTCGGCGCCACCCTGTTCCACGGTGTATTCCAAAGCTTCGAGGACGGTTGGTTTCTCGTCCGGATCGGGGAACCAGGGGTACATTTTCGCCGGAAATAGGTTCACGTCCTCGGGCACTTGCAGGCTCGACACAGAGGACAGTATCCTAAAACGATAAAAGAAATATTATTTCGAAGACATTAATACGAATTGCATCAAAATCGATCTGTTGCGAACGATCAATTAAAAATGAGTAAAAACATCCAGCAAGACAATTGGAATGGACGGAAGATTGGTAATTAATAATTACCCCAAAATTGCGGACAACTGTGTCATAGTATTCTTGTCCCCAACCGCGAGCCTTCTGATCTTTCGAATACTGTTCAAACACGAATACAGTAGCTTCTTCGTGGCGTCCCAAAAGAGCCTGGTCTCGTCCGCCGAGAAAAGTTCGCCCTCCATTGGTCTCAATAAATCGACCACCAATTTGTTGAACACTGTGAAGTTCAACGGATGCTCCTGATGGATCCTCGCGTATTCTATCCATTGCGCTAACGTGACGTTTCTGGCCAGCAGACCACGTTGCGCACTGTGCTGAAGTAGAAGTACTTCTGCCGCAGCCGACCATCGGCCACACCAACAGTACTTCTCTATCTTCTCGGCCTCTATTTCGTGCAGCAACAGCAATCTGATCAGGTGTCTGTACTCCTGTGCCGCTACCTGTGCGTTGTGCTCGGCGCTGAAGGCCAGCCTCAGTTTCACTACACCGCGGCGTTTCGATTTGTTCTTCTTCTCTAACGAATACCACATCGTGTGCCCTGTGGTTGGTATGTCCTAGAATTAATTTGGAGAAAGTGAAAGACATTCACATGAAAGGACAAATTAATGCGATTAAATGGTCGGTGTAGTTAGGACAGAGAACATTCTGAAAACTTGGATCAGGAGGGATGTTTTATTATTCGTTCAATTTAGCTCGCTGTGTCCCGAACGATTTGATATTAAAGTTCGCCTAGAGCAATCGGTTTTATTCTGTACCTTCAGAGGTATCCTACAGCGGCCTATGAATTCGTTATCGTGGCTGCCAGTCGTGGCAGTGACTGCAATTTCTTTGGCAAGCTTCACCAATCCCCGAACGCCCTTCACATCCTTCACCTTGCTCATTTTCTCGGGGACCGTCTCAGCTGCGTCGAAGTCCCTTGAATAAAAGGAAGACACCTGTCATGTATCGTTTATAAAGTCGATGATTAAAGTCAGACTTATTTCTTTCATATTCACCAAACTTCCAAGAATAGAACATCGTTCTCCGGATCCTCCAAAGGCCTGCGAAATAATTA
Organism: Nomada fabriciana; assembly: GCA_907165295.1. Classification (NCBI taxonomy): domain Eukaryota; kingdom Metazoa; phylum Arthropoda; class Insecta; order Hymenoptera; family Apidae; genus Nomada; species Nomada fabriciana. Next base: position 16,830,441 of record OU015690.1, read on the forward strand.
CGATTCAGATTGCAGTGTAGTTGTTAATTCGTTAACGCGAATAATCTCCCCCTAAAACTTGAACCCGGGAAATTCGTTTTTCCACTCACAGTTCGAAGTGTTCCTCCCACACGGGACTCAATGTGGTCGTTTTCACGGCAGTGTTGTATCTCCTGGTCGGAGTTGATTCGAGGTAAAGGGCGCAAAATGGATCGCTCTTGCCGTTGGCATCCTTCGACACCAGCTCCTTTGCCTCGATCACCTCGACGTTCAAGTGCATTTCTGGGGGCTGCATAAATTAATACCACACGTTATGCCCTTTGAAAAGCTGAATAACAAGAATCCTGGTAATTTCTTCGCGAAAATAATGGCGAATTTTTCACCTCCATGTTTCTGGTCTCCTCCACGACTCTGTCGTGGACATCGTTGTCGACTTTGAACGCATTTTGAAGATGGTTCAATAGAGTCTCCTGTCCACACTCGTTGGACACGTCGTAGCCAATCTGGTGCTGGGTCATGTAAACTAGAGCAGCATAAAGCTCCTCGATCTGGAAACAATTGAAATCTTTTTGCAATTATTATTGCCACGATGGAATGATTTCTTTTTTACAAAGAGGACCTTCGACCTTCGGTACACATATTTATAAATCAACGATGATTGCATTGGTAATAAATATTGATGAATATTAATAGACAATAAATAGCGATGCATAGTATATTATATCGATTGCTATGGCTTAGTATCGTTAAGTATTGTTAAGAGGGGTTCGAATCGCATTTTCGTCCATTTGTCTGCGATTAATAAACCTTGAAATACGTTGTTGTTCGTTGTTTATACGTTATTGTTTATACGAGAGGAGAAGCCTCGCGGATTTATCGTCGACATTTTTTAAACTCCTTCGCCCTCGATAGTTAATAATTGCATTACCGAGAAACAGAATGCAATCGGTTTACGTCACACGCAATTGTAGCATCTGCCGGCCATAAGGCGCTCTGATAACGCGTGCCAGGCAACATTTTAGCTGCAAGTCGTTTCTGAAAACGTTGCCCGTGCCACGATACCCACAGGTCAAAGTTCCCGAGACAGCACACCAACGGCACGCTACCAATCGTGCCACAGTACGTGAATAATTTTGTTTACTTCCAGTCCTGGGTCTTTCAAATATTGCAGCATTGTTTGAGGAACGAACTATGGACAGACGTTCTGATATTTCTTTTGTCACGGCGGATTATGTATAACGCATCGCTAAGTGTTCTACATAGCCGCAAATGGAAGGAAAGTATAATCTATTCGTTCAATTGGATGGGGAAAAATAATATACCTAGCGTATCATGGTTTTTCGAAGATTTTTAATACGTGTTAGGGTTAAACACGAATGTGAAGAATAGTATTTAGTCGGATAATGTTGAAATCAATGATGAAATCTGATTACAAACAAATATACGAAATTAGAAGAATATAATGAATGTGAGATCATAGGGAAATTCAGGGAAAATAAACAATTAGTATCTATTGTACAACTTTTGAATAAAATATTTATAGTGCTATATTTCTACGATATCTCAATTATAGTTTTAACTCCAGAAAATTACTGACAATTTCTACCAATCTTAGGGATATCTCTTACAATACAGGCCACCGATCACCACTTAATCTTTCCATCAAAATATAAAATAGAACTCAAAGAATATTCGTATTGCATTCATTTCGTATTTCCATCAAATGAAAAAGGGGAAACGCCAAGAAACATTTTGGCCAATCCAATGGACTCACCGTCATCGCCTGCAGCAGAGTGTTAGTCCTGCGTTCAATTTCCGCTTTGGGCACCCCGCGAAAAGTGTTTCTCCCCCGGTTCATCGTGGCCACCCCTAAGGGTGAACTGGTGCTCACCATTGTCAATTCACAAGCACGATCCCCTCATCGCACCGGATCTTATCTCACGATCACTTCCGACGGGTCAGTCGAACGTCGCATTATCCCGTGATACACTTGCATGCGAATAAACGTGCACGAGGAATCGCCGTTTATTCGATTTCTCCGCGCATTGTCCACACTGGAGAGCGCATCTCATTCGCGATACAGCGAACACACACGGCCGTCAAAGTTTCCCCGTAAACGATTGCGAAGTTGCGCTACGATTGATCCGCGAAGAAAGAACTGCCAGTCAAGAACAATAAGATGAGCACTCGAAGGTCTCGCTGCCTCTTGCCGATATTGTTCCTTCGCCGACTGAAATGGGGCCCCGAGGTTGCTTTAAATCGCCGCGTGAAATAATTACGGACACTTCTAAACGCAGCGACGCGAGTCAGAACATTGTACCGAGGGGTTGATCGAATTTCGTTAATCGAATCTCTCGCTGAAACACTTTGGACGGAAGGGAAGAAAAGGTCGACGCGGGCGATTGAAAATCGCCTGCCTTCCGCGGAGGTGTTGCACACGCGACGATCGTTTAACTGCTGGGAAAAGCGAGGACAGCGGCGTGCACTCGCACTCTGTCAGCGAAAGATGAACTTCGATGGCCGCGACCTTTGTTATCGGGGCTACGCATATTTATTCGACTGTCCGCATGCATAATCGAGGAGGGGCATCTAATCGGGCACGATGGCGATATCGTGTGTTCGATTGTGTGTGCAGAAAGGAAGGAAGGAGCCAGTTTAGCGAGGTAAGGTTAAGATTGGGGTTCGGTTAATTGATTACTGTCAACGATTGTTCATTTCAAATTAGAAATACGGCATTCGTATTATCACAGGGTCGATAAACGGCATAGGGTCTGTCGAAATGGGAAAGTGTATAAATAGATAGAACGGTGAATATACGGGATTTCGCAATCGGCTTTGGTCGCGCTGAATTTTAGTTATCGGTATCAAATGGTTGGGCAAGTTTAATTTGCCCCGAGTACGAAGATATACGAGCAGCCATTGGTACCATTCCCACGGTATTGACACTATTTTCAGCGTTCTGGCTAAATTCGTTTATTCGGGTTAATTACTGGCCGAGCGAAATAGAAGGGTGGTTTGCTTAAATAATAATCTGAAGGGAATTAAAGTGAATGAAAATATATGAGTGAAAAGAATAATTTTGTTTAATTGAATTTTTCTCTTGTCGCACGTTGCGAAGCGTTTTGAAAAATCGATGTTTCCCCGTTGCTAGTTATTTCTTCAAATAATCTCTTCAATTTAATAAGTGTTTTATTCATTCTGACTGAATTAATGAAATGAAAAATCACTTACGGATGAAACGTATCTGCTAAATCAATTCGGATAAGAAAAATAATACCAGAAGTGTTCGAAAAATCAACCCTGACACGTATTTAAACTTCGGTCTATCATTTACACGGAAATAAATGAAATTTTCTCATGTTTAAATCTACTTTTTCTCCAATATTACGTTGCCCAACTATTGGTTGTAAATCATTCGGTCCGCTCTTCGCGTAGAAGGAAAATTTTTAAGGTCACTCTTTTTTTAGCGCGTGCTTCGAGATCGACCTCTCGAAGAGAACGTCGAGAACGCAACGGCGTTTCGACCGAAATAGTTGATTCTTCTCTGTCACTGTGGGAAAATGGTTCAGCCAAACGATCGAAAGATCTCTTACTTCCACCGAGCCTCCCAATCGAATTTTTGTTACATCCCCGTCGAAACGAAAAAACCACGATAGATCGATTCAGATGCTTGCACAGTCGAATGCGGGTGGGGGCTCTTTCGAGTTTGATCAGACATAGAAAGACGTACACGTCTCACACGTGAGAAGACGAGGTAGAAAATCAGCAGGTCACTGTGAAATTACGAAAACTGGGCCACAGCCTTTTGCATCGTCGTACACCGATGGCTGCCAAGTGCAATTGACTCTGACAATGAGATTCCATTTATTTGTACACATTTCGTGGCTAGGCCAACATTGGCCTTATTGACTCTGTCGGGTACAGAAAGGAGGGAAATGTATGTCGCGATCGTCGCATGAACTTGGAATCTGTTTGACCGGCTTCGATTTTCTTTCGTTTTATAAACTCGGCAGTATTATTTTCATTAATTGGCCGAGTACTTAAATTGCAAGCAGTCAACTGATGATTTACGCCCAAGCCAAATCACATTTCAAAAGTGACACTAAACGGCGCGAAGCTTCAATTCACAATCGATACTAAATTCTACAGAACTTTCCCGTTTAGTATCCCTTTAAACATTTCGAACCGATCCTACCAGTTCACCTACAATTCTCCGGACGAAAGGAATAATTAAACCCTCGAATCCAATTATGAAATAATAAACCCGCAACATAATTATCGAGCGGCAACGAAGAACCACGTGTGTTCCATCGAATAACGCCTAACTCGCTTGAATCGCCATCTGATCGCGAACGGAACAAAGATGCATCGAATTAACGTACGGTGCGGCATTTCTTTTCGTCATTTCTCTGTCCCGCACCAGGTCGACAATTTAAATATCGAGGCCCCGCCGACGCATTGGCCGTCTCGTTAACTCGATGGCCAATGGAAAACGCGAAAACAATAGAATGAATCTGCACAAAGGGAAACTATGCCGTATCCTGTTTGAGCCGACCCACGGAACAAGTGCAACCACAATGCGTGTACGTGTGTTCGCGCAATTGCGCCCAATGAAAATTGATATACCGCAGCAATTAGCTCATTGACCGGGGAGGCACGCGTAGATGTCCTACGACGATCGTAGACTTATAGACGAACTCGCGTAACGCGAAGCAAAGAATCGTAACCGTCTCTGAGGACCTGGATTTTCTTCGTACGTTGTGCAAGTTTCCCCAAGTTTCCCGCCGCCCACGTGGCGAACGAATCTATTTTGTCGCGGGAACGAACTAACTTTGGGAAACGAGAGCTTTTCCTGTTAATCGTTTCACGGTCTCGCCGGCCTAATTAGTTTCGTCGGGGCGAGTTAGGTTTTTGCGCTGGTTACTGGAGCACGCAACACTTTCTGTTCGAAAGGGTTGAATTGTTTAATTGTTTAGTAATGGTTCTTAGTCTTCTGGGTGCTTGAGAGTTACGGAGACTAGAGGCTTGAGTTTTAGGTGTTAGGATCGTTATTGTTTTATATTGTATATTGGAGAAATAATGGAGCTGCGAGGATTGACCTGTTGTAAAGTGTAGAATTTTCTTAGTTTGTTATTATTAATTGGGGGAAATTTGGTTTCAGACATTGGTGTTTATCGTGAGTCACGGAAAAGAGCAAGTGGGCTTGCTTTCTCGGAATTTCAGAAGCCTAAACTGATCTCATTACGCGTTTGCTATCGTTGTATGTTAAGAGTGAATCATGGTCGTCGACCGAAGAAATTCGGAAATGTTCATGAGTACATCGACATCTTTTTCTAGCTACTTTTTGATTTCACTGCTCGTCCCGCGCAGTATTTGCAAATATTTTTCTAACCATTCCATATCCGAACTTCTTAGAGGATCTTCGTAATCACAATTTTTTCCCACGACGATTCAGATACAGAATGAAACGGTGCCGCTGACAGTCTGCCAAATTTTTGAGCATACAGCACAGAAGACGATTGCCCAACCCAGTTTTCTCGCTAGGTTTGATTTATTTTTATGACTGCGCCGACTTTCCGATGTGCCCACGATTCACATGCTTCTGCGCTTCAATTGCTAACAAATAAGACGGTCGAACAACCAATTGCTACACAATACCATTGTCCTCTCAAACGCAACAGGCGATCGCTAACACCACGAGACAACGAATCTCATCGGCCTTACGTACCTTCAGTACCTTCAATTAAATTGATACGCCGAACGAAATTTCCCCACGATATAATCAATTAGAAACATCAGCTTAAATCCGGTTGATAAAGAAAGAGTGCTGTCCGATTTCTTTCTCGCGCAACGATGTACGAATAATTCAACTTCACTGTTCCTATGATTTTTCTTCACTGAACCATCTTTCAAAATTGTTGTTCCCGATAAACTGTCCAATATTCGCGGATCGACGATCCCTGGAACGTTCCGCGAGGCTAAAGGACACAGACAGGATAACTACAATTGCTCGAAGATGAGACAGGAACCTGACGGAGTCGAGCACCACACTGCCCGGAATAGATGGACCGACAGATCAGAGTCGTCGTACGTCGACGATTCGACTAGCGTCACACGCTGGCTACGCTACAAAACCAGAGTCGCGTTTCAAATTGGGCTTAACTGCTCATTGAGCTTAGAGGATAACACCCCGCAGTATATATTCGTGTGCCGTGCAATCGGTGACATAATTGAGGTATTCGCGTGCTAAACGGTTACCCCTTTCCCCCCCTTTTCTGATTCTGCCCTGTTGCAGACAAATTTTGCCTTTTTCGTGTAAAAGATAATCGTTGATTTTGTTAATTGTGATCGAGTTACGAGGGATCGTATGCAGCAATGTGATTCATTGGAAACAGATACGAAGGGGGTAGTTTTTTTCTGGAGAATTTTGCTTGGAATTCTTTCGGTCTATTCCCTTTTTCTCTTTCAATTGAGTGTAACGCGTGTGGGGCTATTTGATTTACGTTGCTTAATTTTGTAAATAAATAGATGATTCCTTTGCTGTTGTAGAAATTGTAGATTTTGCCAGCCTTCGAGTAAATTGCATTGACGATGGTGAATATATATTTCAATCCTTGAACGGGGGATCAAGTTCACTGGGGAAATGAAGGAATATGTGAAACGATACATTCAGTCGTTTAAATAAAAGAAATAAATATGTCGGTATTAATACTGGAGGTTATTCGTATTAATTGAGTCCGTGAAATAAATGGGACAGTCCGCTCTTTCATATACAAATTGGATTTAATTAACAACCAAACATTGCTCGAAGATAGTCATACAATGGTAGATAATGTTAGCTTAGACATTGGATACGAGATTGAAGATAAGCAGGAAATTAAAAAGCAAAAATGTCAGATAATAATTTCATAATATTTTAAATTCTTCAAACGATGGGATAAAATATTTCAAGATAGAATAAAAGTTTTGTTTGGTGTACAAAAATATAATAATAAATCTGCAATAAAAATTGATTTCACTGATGGATAAATTCCATCAGGTTTGAATTGTCTTTGCAATGTGTCGTTTCCTTTGATCATTTCCCCAAGCAACTTTCCCATGACTTTTCCCCATCTGTTTCCCATAATCTTAATTCAGACCATTACATCAAAGAAATGTTCACTTGACTATTGCTTGAACAGACTACCTCTTATCCTTGCTGACGTAAACTGCGCTATCAGAGTATTTTAAGCTGTTCGATGACGTGCTGTAGGATCCATTCGCAAAGATCATCGGTATTTCGAGTTATCCGGCGATTCTTAAAAATTCACGAGTCCAAGAAAAGAAACGCTCCAACGCCGAGATACTGGGAGATAGGTACATCTTAACCGCTACTAGGATTAACAAATGCTTGGCAGTGTGAATCAGAATTCCACGATGGATCGCGAAGTAGAAAGGAATATACTGTGATCGTAAACATTATTAGAGTTTCAGACTTTGGAAGTTTTATCAAACTTGGGCAGAAAAATAAACGAAACCATAACACAGCCGGAAAATTGGAAAAAGATCTCGATAATTCCTATTTTAATCTCAAGTAATTAAAGAATTTTTTCGAAGATAGTTATAATTAGAAATATAGTGTGAGTGTTTGAGAGAAATTTCCTAAGAAATGAAACTTCGCAGAAATCCGCTAAAAATGTGTTTCCATTCATGTCGTATAAAAATAGAAATCTAAAGCAACATTATAGAGAAACAATTCGTCTATACTTCAACATAATAATAAATAGTATTTGTACAAAAAAAATACTTACATTCCATCCCATAGATTCGATCAAGAAATTCGTGGCGTGTTCATTTTCATCCCTGTCGCTGTCAGTTTCCAATAGAGCTTCCACGGGTTCTTCGATGCTTTCTTCTTCGCTCAAATTATCCTCGTCTTCCGTTTCCCGGGCTTCATCTTTCTTCTTTGGCAGCGGTCCTTCCGCCTGTTCCTGTGCTCGAACCTTCTCAGCCAACAGTGTGCCGAGGTTCTCGAAAAATCCGCCATCCGACTCCTGTATCCTGGAAACAATAGGTAAAAAGAAAAATTGAAAATTTGACGTACAATGACGCGCGTAATAAAAATAAATTCCGCATTAGTTGCACAAACGAGGAATTATTTTTGTGCCAAGCTCTTCAAGCGTGTTGCTAGATTGCGGATATTTAAAAAAATGTTACAAATAAATTAATGTTTTAGTGCAAGAACGAAATTGCTACGAGAAATGAGCGATTATCGATGAAAGCGAACGATGGCTTGCTTAACGTTATTGCGATGCCATGCGACCTGTGTTTTCCTCGACTCTGATCGATTACTCTGGACGCGCTAAGAAGCAAGCTAATCGAAACCACCGTCTCTCTAATAAATCGTTTTCATGGCCAACGATACGAAATTAGAAGCGTCTTTTGCACTGTTGCATATTCATCGGACGTAATAAAGACAAATTATCATTTGTGGCTTTATTTAAAATGGCAATAACTCTTTTTCCAATGAATAATACTGCTTTTATATACATACGCTACACATATAACGCGATAAGCTTCGTCCAAAAATTAATGGGACACTATATTAAGCATCGTGAAACAGCTTAAAAAAAATCTGGTGAAAGTAACTATGTGATTTTTACCTATTGTGATTTTTGCTACATAGCATCGCGACTATGCGAACCACAATTCAGAGCTGGGTATTAAGTCATTCGACAAAAAATCGCCACTGTTACTTTGTTCATTTTAAGTCGCGAAAATTAATTCGTCTTGAATACAGTACTTTTGTTAACAAAATATGGAACTTTATATTGTCTATGAAATTATTTTTAATATATTCATTCGTTAATTCAGAATTTTCTTATAAAGAAAAATTATTTTTTGTTTACTACTGGCCTGAAAAATGTCACGAACAATTCTTGCTTTGCAACGTATCGCCATGTACATTGGAGCGAATAAATGTTATCGTGTGCGCAAATTTAGCTTCTCATTAAAAAACTGTCCAATCATTATTTAAAGTTAAGGTATCGCAATGTTTTTCTACCACAATTTGTCCTGATGATTCGTGTTTCGACATTTCTTTACTAAAATAGTTAGCTGATTCGGAGCTGTTCATTGTATTGTATTGAATGTAAGAATATCCAGGTCTGTATCGTGATTTCACTTACGCAACGCAGAACACTTTTCACCTTTTATGAATGAAGTTGAACGCAGCGAATTTCCAATAGAATCTAGCTGTGGTCACCGGTTTCGTTTCCGGGTTTTGCCACATTCTGGCCGCGGCGATCGCGTAGTAAGGATGCAGCTCGTCCAGACTTTCAAAGTGTGCCATTTTTCCACTCCGCTTCCTTCACAAGAAAAAATACACAATCTCCGTTTCATACGTGTCCCACAATGCGCCAAGAGTACGACGAAAAATAAGACGATTCGCGTGACACTGATTATCGTTTAACAGCCTTCGTGCGATGAGTAATTATGTGCAATTATAAGTACAAACGGAAGAATAACCGATTCTTTGTACTGAGAACTGACTACTGATATCGGTGTTGCATTTTGGTTAAATTATTTTTCCATTCAGTGTTGTTTGTCAAGGAGCCCCTTTTCTTGCAACACTTCGTTCATTATCTTCCAACGGATCCAGCGTTTCGTAAATTACGTATTGAGAAACGGCGGAGAACTGCTCTGAACATTATTCATTAATTATGCGAGACAATTTGGGAGTCTGCTACTGCGAAGTCTGCATGTCACTTTTAACTTTTAAGATATGTCTTCACGGTATACCCACTCGTTCAAGAATAATCGAAAGTTCACCGCCACGGTTTTTATATTGAAAACGATGTTTAACCTTTATTTCTGCAATTACTTCGTTTATCATCAAATAATTCGAAATACATTGTTTATAAGCGGACCCATACAAAATAGTATTACTTAATGCCTCGCTGGACCGCTGTCTCGCATAAGAATGTAAACTCGGTCACTTCACTATTGGGCGTCTGACAACGGAACTGTATCTACTCGCAGGAGACGCCGATATGAAACGTGACTGTCGAAGCACGTTTGACAACTAACTGCTCGAGGACTTCAGGAGAACGGGAGAAGGAAGTAGGAAGGAGCAGGATCAGTGCAGAAAAACGCAAATGGTCGCTGCAATGTTCCCACAATTCCAATGCGTCAAGTATCAAGATTCAACTTATATTATTACTCTTATATATATATTGCTTTTGTAGCCCAAGGCTCGAATTACGAAACGTAATAATTGTAATTATAAGCACGCATTCTTGTTTTCCTTTTTTCTTCTCTTTAAAATTGTTAAGGATATTATTCTATAAATTCACAATTCGTACTAAAATACGCGTTAATTTAACGTTGTATTCATAGAGGAAATGCAAAGGAATACAGGGTTCAATATTTTGATTCACTTCGTTGCTTATTATTTCGTTACAATACAGTGATCCACAGCAATGTCAACTTTTGTGTCATGCGTCGTTAATAACAACTTCACAATTGTAGAACAATTCCACGAGCAGCCCCCTGCTTATGCATAATTAAATGCAATTGAACTTCCCCGATCGCTGTCATAGCTATCTCATACTAAATTACAGATACGTTCCAATTAATCGTTTACAGGAAATCGTTGCGGTTGATTCACGTGATTCGCGTGTACACGTAAAGCAATAAAAACTATCTTGTATCAACGTGTAATACGTTGAACAAGCTCGCTATTCTCGGATATTTAATTTGAATTTCCAAGGATACCTTCTGTTCCACATTCATTGTTTTTTTGCTGTTATAAATTCTGCCAAACGGTTGACCCGAATTTTTGTAAATTCGTTTTATTAGCTTGACATGGAAGAACAAGTGTTTCACTGCGCTGTTACCAAACGTAATTGTTTATATTTTCGACGTCTATAATAACACGTTTAACTCGATATGATTATAATAAGAAGTACTAATATTATTTATTAAGTGTTAATAAGGCACTGGAAAAAACGATGCTGTACAGTTGCCATTTATTTTCACTTCCGGTGTAAAATCTGAAAGCAAAAGCCAAAAGCTTTCGCGTCATTTCGAATTTCTTTTTTTTTCAAGTCGATACAGTACACCTTTCTTCTAGCCGGCCTCCTTTATTTTTAACCAGGAGAACGTGACATGATTCATCGTGTCGCATTCTTTGGTACTGGTACAGTATCACCGATCGGCTCTTCAAGCACGTTTAGTCTTATTATTTTCATTTTCCTGCTTTGAAACTTTTACGCCGGTACGTGTATGTATATATGGCGTCGTTCTCCATTTATAACTTGCGGATCAATTATATTCGAAATGGGCAGGATAGAAATAGATATACGATAATAATTTTGACCTATGTACAGATCCGTGCACAGATCCAAGTACAATCTTCATGTATGTAATATTTATAAAATAATATTCCCTCGAATAAACTGGGAAACACATTTAGAAAGAAAGGATATTTATTTAATTAATTTGCACGAGGTTTATCAATTTGATATTAAAAGTTATCAAAAATGTGACAAGGACGAATGACAAAATTAAAAAAACATTGACCCCATGTAAAACCAACACCTTGAAGAATTTATTTTCGGATTTCAAAAACGGTATCAACGACGCAGTATTGCTCTAACAATAGAAATACACGATTATGAATACCTGAAATTTCACACGACTGGAACATTGTTATAATCTGTCTGTGCAGACACTCGTGCACAGTTAACGATTACAATCTCTGTTGCACATTCAAATTTCACGCTATCTGAAACTAGAGTGCTGTCTTGCGAGCGAGAGGAACAAGGTCCCCAGTTGTGCAATCCACGAAAGGCCTTCAATCGAATCTGCACATTTCAAAACTAGAACCGACTTAATCCGCCTTGCGTTAGCCTTAACTATTCGCACTTTCTCACGTGACAACAGGCGCCTGTTTGATTGCAACGATACGTGTACAATCATTGAACATCGAGCAGAACGAATATCATCAGAGCCAGCCATTCCATAATGTTCGCGTTAAATCAGTTATTAAAGATGTACGAATTTTAACGACTGATTTGCAACGTTTTAGTTTTACACATACTTCTAATGAAACTTTTCTGTTCAAGAAAAGTAACATATGAAAATATCGTTTTCTTTTGTACAATCATAAAATTGCATACCAGGTGTATCTTTGTTTTATGCGACACTCAATTCGTTTGCTGTAAATGTTACATTTTTTCTAACACGCTCATTCTAATTTTCATAATAATGATAATAGCCATGATTACGAACACGAATTTGTCTGAAGAATCGAAACAATTTACGAAGCTTGTTCTACTTCTTTTTCCAACGTATGTATGTATATTCTAAAATGTTAATTCAACTCTCGCGGTACGTTCACCTACGCACTGATGATCTAAGCCTT